>OZ002744.1:23167885-24495735 GCA_963924295.1 Dioctria rufipes | reverse complement strand
AGAAAACGATGTTAAAAAGAATTTTGCAAAATAAATCCCTAGTTTTTAAAAAAGAGCATAAAAACTGCTCATGAAGGGCCTCCTGAAACCAAGCCCCGCAAGAACAGTTTTTTGTGCATATTCTCGAAACTAGCTAGTTTCGCTCAGAAATATTTTACAGTTATATTCCTTTCATTATTCCGCGTCCAACGAGTGCTCATTCGTCAAAATCAGTCACAAGAAATTTTAATAGAAATTTCGGAAAAAAAGCATGGACTATATAGCCTTTGCACTTTTTTCATCATAAATATATTTTCTCACCGATTTCGATGGACGATGGCTTATTTGAACAAGAAAGGGAATAGAAAACGATGGTTAAAAGAATTTTGCAAAATAAATCCCTAGTTTTTAAAAAAGAGCATAAAAACTGCTCACGAAGGGCCTCCTGAAACCAAGCCCCGCAAGAACAGTTTTTTGTGCATATTCTCGAAACTAGCTAGTTTCGCTCAGAAATATTTTACAGTTATATTCCTTTCATTATTCCGCGTCCAACGAGTGCTCATTCGTCAAAATCAGTCACAAAAAATTTTAATAGAAATTTCGGAAAAAAAGCATGGACTATAGCCTTTGCACTTTTTTCATCATAAATATATTTTCTCACCGATTTCGACGGACGATGGCTTATTTGAACAGGAAAGGGAATAGAAAACGATGTTAAAAAGAATTTTGCAAAATAAATCCCTAGTTTTTAAAAAAGAGCATAAAAACTGCTCATGAAGGGCCTCCTGAAACCAAGCCCCGCAAGAACAGTTTTTTGTGCATATTCTCGAAACTAGCTAGTTTCGCTCAGAAATATTTTACAGTTATATTCCTTTCATTATTCCGCGTCCCACGAGTGCTCATTCGTCAAAATCAGTCACAAAAAATTTTAATGGAAATTTCGGAAAAAAAGCGTGGACTATAGCCTTTGCACTTTTTTCATCATAAATATATTTTCTCACCGATTTCGACGGACGATGGCTTATTTGAACAAGAAAGGGAATAGAAAACGATGGTAAAAAGAATTTTGCAAAATAAATCCCTAGTTTTTAAAAAAGAGCATAAAAACTGCTCATGAAGGGCCTCCTGAAACCAAGCCCCGCAAGAACAGTTTTTTGTGCATATTCTCGAAACTAGCTAGTTTCGCTCAGAAATATTTTACAGTTATATTCCTTTCATTATTCCGCGTCCAACGAGTGCTCATTCGTCAAAATCAGTCACAAAAAATTTTAATAGAAATTTCGGAAAAAAAGCATGGACTATAGCCTTTCCACTTTTTTCATCATAAATATATTTTCTCACCGATTTCGACGGACGATGGCTTATTTGAACAAGAAAGGGAATAGAAAACGATGGTAAAAAGAATTTTGCAAAATAAATCCCTAGTTTTTAAAAAAGAGCATAAAAACTGCTCACGAAGGGCCTCCTGAAACCAAGCCCCGCAAGAACAGTTTTTTGTGCATATTTTCGAAACTAGCTAGTTTCGCTCAGAAATATTTTACAGTTATATTCCTTTCATTATTCCGCGTCCAACGAGTGCTCATTCGTCAAAATCAGTCACAAAAAATTTTAATGGAAATTTCGGAAAAAAAGCGTGGACTATAGCCTTTCCACTTTTTTCATCATAAATATATTTTCTCACCGATTTCGACGGACGATGGCTTATTTGAACAAGAAAGGGAATAGAAAACGATGTTAAAAAGAATTTTGCAAAATAAATCCCTAGTTTTTAAAAAAGAGCATAAAAACTGCTCATGAAGGGCCTCCTGAAACCAAGCCCCGCAAGAACAGTTTTTTGTGCATATTCTCGAAACTAGCTAGTTTCGCTCAGAAATATTTTACAGTTATATTCCTTTCATTATTCCGCGTCCAACGAGTGCTCATTCGTCAAAATCAGTCACAAAAAATTTTAATGGAAATTTCGGAAAAAAAGCGTGGACTATAGCCTTTGCACTTTTTTCATCATAAATATATTTTCTCACCGATTTCGACGGACGATGGCTTATTTGAACAAGAAAGGGAATAGAAAACGATGGTAAAAAGAATTTTGCAAAATAAATCCCTAGTTTTTAAAAAAGAGCATAAAAACTGCTCATGAAGGGCCTCCTGAAACCAAGCCCCGCAAGAACAGTTTTTTGTGCATATTTTCGAAACTAGCTAGTTTCGCTCAGAAATATTTTACAGTTATATTCCTTTCATTATTCCGCGTCCAACGGGTGCTCATTCGTCAAAATCAGTCACAAAAAATTTTAATAGAAATTTCGGAAAAAAAAGCATGGACTATAGCCTTTGCACTTTTTTCATCATAAATATATTTTCTCACCGATTTCGACGGACGATAGCTTATTTGAACAGGAAAGGGAATAGAAAACGATGTTAAAAAGAATTTTGCAAAATAAATCCCTAGTTTTTAAAAAAGAGCATAAAAACTGCTCATGAAGGGCCTCCTGAAACCAAGCCCCGCAAGAACAGTTTTTTGTGCATATTCTCGAAACTAGCTAGTTTCGCTCAGAAATATTTTACAGTTATATTCCTTTCATTATTCCGCGTCCAACGAGTGCTCATTCGTCAAAATCAGTCACAAAAAATTTTAATAGAAATTTCGGAAAAAAAGCATGGACTATAGCCTTTGCACTTTTTTCATCATAAATATATTTTCTCACCGATTTCGATGGACGATGGCTTATTTGAACAATAAAGGGAATAGAAAACGATGGTAAAAAGAATTTTGCAAAATAAATCCCTAGTTTTTAAAAAAGAGCATAAAAACTGCTCACGAAGGGCCTCCTGAAACCAAGCCCCGCAAGAACAGTTTTTTGTGCATATTCTCGAAACCAGCTAGTTTCGCTCAGAAATATTTTACAGTTATATTCCTTTCATTATTCCGCGTCCAACGAGTGCTCATTCGTCAAAATCAGTCACAAAAAATTTTAATAGAAATTTCGGAAAAAAAGCATGGACTATAGCCTTTGCACTTTTTTCATCATAAATATATTTTTTCACCGATTTCGACGGACGATGGCTTATTTGAACAGGAAAGGGAATAGAAAACGATGTTAAAAAGAATTTTGCAAAATAAATCCCTAGTTTTTAAAAAAGAGCATAAAAACTGCTCATGAAGGGCCTCCTGAAACCAAGCCCCGCAAGAACAGTTTTTTGTGCATATTCTCGAAACCAGCTAGTTTCGCTCAGAAATATTTTACAGTTATATTCCTTTCATTATTCCGCATCCAACGAGTGCTCATTCGTCAAAATCAGTCACAAAAAATTTTAATAGAAATTTCGGAAAAAAAGCATGGACTATAGCCTTTGCACTTTTTTCATCATAAATATATTTTCTCACCGATTTCGACGGACGATGGCTTATTTGAACAGGAAAGGGAATAGAAAACGATGTTAAAAAGAATTTTGCAAAATAAATCCCTAGTTTTTAAAAAAGAGCATAAAAACTGCTCATGAAGGGCCTCCTGAAACCAAGCCCCGCAAGAACAGTTTTTTGTGCATATTCTCGAAACCAGCTAGTTTCGCTCAGAAATATTTTACAGTTATATTCCTTTCATTATTCCGCGTCCAACGAGTGCTCATTCGTCAAAATCAGTCACAAAAAATTTTAATAGAAATTTCGGAAAAAAAGCATGGACTATAGCCTTTGCAATTTTTCATCATAAATATATTTTCTCACCGATTTCGACGGACGATGGCTTATTTGAACAGGAAAGGGAATAGAAAACGATGTTAAAAAGAATTTTGCAAAATAAATCCCTAGTTTTTAAAAAAGAGCATAAAAACTGCTCACGAAGGGCCTCCTGAAACCAAGCCCCGCAAGAACAGTTTTTTGTGCATATTCTCGAAACCAGCTAGTTTCGCACAGAAATATTTTACAGTTATATTCCTTTCATTATTCCGCGTCCAACGAGTGCTCATTCGTCAAAATCAGTCACAAAAAATTTTAATAGAAATTTCGGAAAAAAAGCATGGACTATAGCCTTTGCACTTTTTTCATCATAAATATATTTTCTCAACGATTTCGACGGACGATGGCTTATTTGAACAGGAAAGGGAATAGAAAACGATGTTAAGAAGAATTTTGCAAAATAAATCCCTAGTTTTTAAAAAAAAGCATAAAAACTGCTCATGAAGGGCCTCCTGAAACCAAGCCCCGCAAGAACAGTTTTTTGTGCATATTCTCGAAACTAGCTAGTTTCGCTCAGAAATATTTTACAGTTATATTCCTTTCATTATTCCGCGTCCAACGAGTGCTCATTCGTCAAAATCAGTCACAAAAAATTTTAATGGAAATTTCGGAAAAAAAGCGTGGACTATAGCCTTTGCACTTTTTTCATCATAAATATATTTTCTCACCGATTTCGATGGACGATGGCTTATTTGAACAAGAAAGGGAATAGAAAACGATGGTAAAAAGAATTTTGCAAAATAAATCCCTTGTTTTTAAAAAAGAGCATAAAAACTGCTCACGAAGGGCCTCCTGAAACCAAGCCCCGCAAGAACAGTTTTTTGTGCATATTCTCGAAACCAGCTAGTTTCGCTCAGAAATATTTTACAGTTATATTCCTTTCATTATTCCGCGTCCAACGAGTGCTCATTCGTCATCAGTCACAAAAAATTTTAATAGAAATTTCGGGAAAAAAGCATGGACTATAGCCTTTGCACTTTTTTCATCATAAATATATTTTCTCACCGATTTCGACGGACGATGGCTTATTTGAACAGGAAAGGTTATAGAAAACGATATTAAAAAGAATTTTGCAAAATAAATCCCTAGTTTTTAAAAAAGAGCATAAAAACTGCTCATGAAGGGCCTCCTGAAACCAAGCCCCGCAAGAACAGTTTTTTGTGCATATTTTCGAAACTAGCTAGTTTCGCTCAGAAATATTTTACAGTTATATTCCTTTCATTATTCCGCGTCCAACGAGTGCTCATTCGTCAAAATCAGTCACAAAAAATTTTAATAGAAATTTCGGAAAAAAAGCATGGACTATAGCCTTTGCACTTTTTTCATCATAAATATATTTTCTCACCGATTTCGACGAACGATGGCTTATTTGAACAGGAAAGGGAATAGAAAACGATGTTAAAAAGAATTTTGCAAAATAAATCCCTAGTTTTTAAAAAAGAGCATAAAAACTGCTCATGAAGGGCCTCCTGAAACCAAGCCCCGCAAGAACAGTTTTTTGTGCATATTTTCGAAACTAGCTAGTTTCGCTCAGAAATATTTTACAGTTATATTCCTTTCATTATTCCGCGTCCAACGAGTGCTCATTCGTCAAAATCAGTCACAAAAAATTTTAATAGAAATTTCGGAAAAAAAGCATGGACTATAGCCTTTGCACTTTTTTCATCATAAATATATTTTCTCACCGATTTCGACGAACGATGGCTTATTTGAACAGGAAAGGGAATAGAAAACGATGTTAAAAAGAATTTTGCAAAATAAATCCCTTGTTTTTAAAAAAGAGCATAAAAACTGCTCATGAAGGGCCTCCTGAAACCAAGCCCCGCAAGTACAGTTTTTTGTGCATATTCTCGAAACTAGCTAGTTTCGCTCAGAAATATTTTACAGTTATATTCCTTTCATTATTCCGCGTGCAACGAGTGCTCATTCGTCAAAATCAGTCACAAAAAATTTTAATGGAAATTTCGGAAAAAAAGCGTGGACTATAGCCTTTCCACTTTTTTCATCATAAATATATTTTCTCACCGATTTCGACGGACGATGGCTTATTTGAACAAGAAAGGGAATAGAAAACGATGGTAAAAAGAATTTTGCAAAATAAATCCCTAGTTTTTAAAAAAGAGCATAAAAACTGCTCACGAAGGGCCTCCTGAAACCAAGCCCCGCAAGAACAGTTTTTTGTGCATATTTTCGAAACTAGCTAGTTTCGCTCAGAAATATTTTACAGTTATATTCCTTTCATTATTCCGCGTCCAACGAGTGCTCATTCGTCAAATTCAGTCACAAAAAATTTTAATAGAAATTTCGGAAAAAAAGCATGGACTATAGCCTTTGCACTTTTTTCATCATAAATATATTTTCTCACCGATTTCGACGGACGATGGCTTATTTGAACAGGAAAGGGAATAGAAAACGATGTTAAAAAGAATTTTGCAAAATAAATCCCTAGTTTTTAAAAAAGAGCATAAAAACTGCTCATGAAGGGCCTCCTGAAACCAAGCCCCGCAAGAACAGTTTTTTGTGCATATTCTCGAAACTAGCTAGTTTCGCTCAGAAATATTTTACAGTTATATTCCTTTCATTATTCCGCGTCCAACGAGTGCTCATTCGTCAAAATCAGTCACAAAAAATTTTAATAGAAATTTCGGAAAAAAGCATGGATTATAGCCTTTGCACTTTTTTCATCATAAATATATTTTCTCACCGATTTCGATGGACGATGGCTTATTTGAACAAGAAAGGGAATAGAAAACGATGGTAAAAACAATTTTGCAAAATAAATCCCTAGTTTTTAAAAAAGAGCATAAAAACTGCTCACGAAGGGCCTCCTGAAACCAAGCCCCGCAAGAACAGTTTTTTGTGCATATTCTCGAAACCAGCTAGTTTCGCTCAGAAATATTTTACAGTTATATTCCTTTCATTATTCCGCGTCCAACGAGTACTCATTCGTCAAAATCAGTCACAAAAAATTTTAATAGAAATTTCGGAAAAAAAGCATGGACTATAGCCTTTGCACTTTTTTCATCATAAATATATTTTCTCACCGATTTCGACGGACGATGGCTTATTTGAACAGGAAAGGGAATAGAAAACGATGTTAAAAAGAATTTTGCAAAATAAATCCCTAGTTTTTAAAAAAGAGCATAAAAACTGCTCATGAAGGGCCTCCTGAAACCAAGCCCCGCAAGAACAGTTTTTTGTGCATATTCTCGAAACCAGCTAGTTTCGCTCAGAAATATTTTACAGTTATATTCCTTTCATTATTCCGCGTCCAACGAGTGCTCATTCGTCAAATTCAGTCACAAAAAATTTTAATAGAAATTTCGGAAAAAAAGCATGGACTATAGCCTTTCCACTTTTTTCATCATAAATATATTTTCTCACCGATTTCGACGGACGATGGCTTATTTTAACAAGAAAGGGAATAGAAAACGATGGTAAAAAGAATTTTGCAAAATAAATCCCTAGTTTTTAAAAAAGAGCATAAAAACTGCTCACGAAGGGCCTCCTGAAACCAAGCCCCGCAAGAACAGTTTTTTGTGCATATTTTCGAAACTAGCTAGTTTCGCTCAGAAATATTTTACAGTTATATTCCTTTCATTATTCCGCGTCCAACGAGTGCTCATTCGTCAAATTCAGTCACAAAAAATTTTAATAGAAATTTCGGAAAAAAAGCATGGACTATAGCCTTTGCACTTTTTTCATCATAAATATATTTTCTCACCGATTTCGACGGACGATGGCTTATTTGAACAGGAAAGGGAATAGAAAACGATGTTAAAAAGAATTTTGCAAAATAAATCCCTAGTTTTTAAAAAAGAGCATAAAAACTGCTCATGAAGGGCCTCCTGAAACCAAGCCCCGCAAGAACAGTTTTTTGTGCATATTCTCGAAACTAGCTAGTTTCGCTCAGAAATATTTTACAGTTATATTCCTTTCATTATTCCGCGTCCAACGAGTGCTCATTCGTCAAAATCAGTCACAAAAAATTTTAATAGAAATTTCGGAAAAAAGCATGGACTATAGCCTTTGCACTTTTTTCATCATAAATATATTTTCTCACCGATTTCGATGGACGATGGCTTATTTGAACAAGAAAGGGAATAGAAAACGATGGTAAAAAGAATTTTGCAAAATAAATCCCTAGTTTTTAAAAAAGAGCATAAAAACTGCTCACGAAGGGCCTCCTGAAACCAAGCCCCGCAAGAACAGTTTTTTGTGCATATTCTCGAAACCAGCTAGTTTCGCTCAGAAATATTTTACAGTTATATTCGTTTCATTATTCCGCGTCCAACGAGTGCTCATTCGTCAAAATCAGTCACAAAAAATTTTAATGGAAATTTCGGAAAAAAAGCGTGGACTATAGCCTTTGCACTTTTTTCATCATAAATATATTTTCTCACCGATTTCGATGGACGATGGCTTATTTGAACAAGAAAGGGAATAGAAAACGATGGTAAAAAGAATTTTGCAAAATAAATCCCTTGTTTTTAAAAAAGAGCATAGAAACTGCTCACGAAGGGCCTCCTGAAACCAAGCCCCGCAAGAACAGTTTTTTGTGCATATTCTCGAAACCAGCTAGTTTCGCTCAGAAATATTTTACAGTTATATTCCTTTCATTATTCCGCGTCCAACGAGTGCTCATTCGTCAAAATCAGTCACAAAAAATTTTAATAGAAATTTCGGAAAAAAAGCATGGACTATAGCCTTTGCACTTTTTTCATCATAAATATATTTTCTCACCGATTTCGACGGACGATGGCATATTTGAACAGGAAAGGTTATAGAAAACGATATTAAAACGAATTTTGCAAAATAAATCCCTAGTTTTTAAAAAAGAGCATAAAAACTGCTCATGAAGGGCCTCCTGAAACCAAGCCCCGCAAGAACAGTTTTTTGTGCATATTTTCGACACTAGCTAGTTTCGCTCAGAAATATTTTACAGTTATATTCCTTTCATTATTCCGCGTCCAACGAGTGCTCATTCGTCAAAATCAGTCACAAAAAATTTTAATAGAAATTTCGGAAAAAAAGCATGGACTATAGCCTTTGCACTTTTTTCATCATAAATATATTTTCTCACCGATTTCGACGAACGATGGCTTATTTGAACAGGAAAGGGAATAGAAAACGATGTTAAAAAGAATTTTGCAAAATAAATCCCTAGTTTTTAAAAAAGAGCATAAAAACTGCTCATGAAGGGCCTCCTGAAACCAAGCCCCGCAAGAACAGTTTTTTGTGCATATTTTCGAAACTAGCTAGTTTCGCTCAGAAATATTTTACAGTTATATTCCTTTCATTATTCCGCGTCCAACGAGTGCTCATTCGTCAAAATCAGTCACAAAAAATTTTAATAGAAATTTCGGAAAAAAAGCATGGACTATAGCCTTTGCACTTTTTTCATCATAAATATATTTTCTCACCGATTTCGACGAACGATGGCTTATTTGAACAGGAAAGGGAATAGAAAAGGATGTTAAAAAGAATTTTGCAAAATAAATCCCTAGTTTTTAAAAAAGAGCATAAAAACTGCTCATGAAGGGCCTCCTGAAACCAAGCCCCGCAAGAACAGTTTTTTGTGCATATTTTCGAAACTAGCTAGTTTCGCTCAGAAATATTTTACAGTTATATTCCTTTCATTATTCCGCGTCCAACGAGTGCTCATTCGTCAAAATCAGTCACAAAAAATTTTAATAGAAATTTCGGAAAAAAAGCATGGACTATAGCCTTTGCACTTTTTTCATCATAAATATATTTTCTCACCGATTTCGACGAACGATGGCTTATTTGAACAGGAAAGGGAATAGAAAACGATGTTAAAAAGAATTTTGCAAAATAAATCCCTTGTTTTTAAAAAAGAGCATAAAAACTGCTCATGAAGGGCCTCCTGAAACCAAGCCCCGCAAGAACAGTTTTTTGTGCATATTCTCGAAACCAGCTAGTTTCGCTCAGAAATATTTTACAGTTAAATTCCTTTCATTATTCCGCGTCCAACGAGTGCTCATTCGTCAAAATCAGTCACAAAAAATTTTAATAGAAATTTCGGAAAAAAAGCATGGACTATAGCCTTTGCACTTTTTTCATCATAAATATATTTTCTCACCGATTTCGACGGACGATGGCTTATTTGAACAGGAAAGGGAATAGAAAACGATGTTAAAAAGAATTTTGCAAAATAAATCCCTAGTTTTTAAAAAAGAGCATAAAAACTGCTCATGAAGGGCCTCCTGAAACCAAGCCCCGCAAGAACAGTTTTTTGTGCATATTCTCGAAACTAGCTAGTTTCGCTCAGAAATATTTTACAGTTATATTCCTTTCATTATTCCGCGTCCAACGAGTGCTCATTCGTCAAAATCAGTCACAAAAAATTTTAATAGAAATTTCGGAAAAAAGCATGGACTATAGCCTTTGCACTTTTTTCATCATAAATATATTTTCTCACCGATTTCGATGGACGATGGCTTATTTGAACAAGAAAGGGAATAGAAAACGATGGTAAAAAGAATTTTGCAAAATAAATGCCTAGTTTTTAAAAAAGAGCATAAAAACTGCTCACGAAGGGCCTCCTGAAACCAAGCCCCGCAAGAACAGTTTTTTGTGCATATTCTCGAAACCAGCTAGTTTCGCTCAGAAATATTTTACAGTTATATTCCTTTCATTATTCCGCGTCCAACGAGTACTCATTCGTCAAAATCAGTCACAAAAAATTTTAATAGAAATTTCGGAAAAAAAGCATGGACTATATAGCCTTTGCACTTTTTTCATCATAAATATATTTTCTCACCGATTTCGACGGACGATGGCTTATTTGAACAGGAAAGGGAATAGAAAACGATGTTAAAAAGAATTTTGCAAAATAAATCCCTAGTTTTTAAAAAAAAAGCATAAAAACTGCTCATGAAGGGCCTCCTGAAACCAAGCCCCGCAAGAACAGTTTTTTGTGCATATTCTCGAAACTAGCTAGTTTCGCTCAGAAATATTTTACAGTTATATTCCTTTCATTCTTCCGCGTCCAACGAGTGCTCATTCGTCAAAATCAGTCACAAAAAATTTTAATAGAAATTTCGGAAAAAAAGCATGGACTATAGCCTTTGCACTTTTTTCATCATAAATATATTTTCTCACCGATTTCGACGGACGATGGCTTATTTGAACAGGAAAGGGAATAGAAAACGATGTTAAAAAGAATTTTGCAAAATAAATCCCTAGTTTTTAAAAAAGAGCATAAAAACTGCTCATGAAGGGCCTCCTGAAACCAAGCCCCGCAAGAACAGTTTTTTGTGCATATTCTCGAAACCAGCTAGTTTCGCTCAGAAATATTTTACAGTTATATTCCTTTCATTATTCCGCGTCCAACGAGTGCTCATTCGTCAAAATCAGTCACAAAAAATTTTAATAGAAATTTCGGAAAAAAAGCATGGACTATAGCCTTTGCACTTTTTTCATCATAAATATATTTTCTCACCGATTTCGACGGACGATGGCTTATTTGAACAGGAAAGGGAATAGAAAACGATGTTAAAAAGAATTTTGCAAAATAAATCCCTAGTTTTTAAAAAAGAGCATAAAAACTGCTCATGAAAGGCCTCCTGAAACCAAGCCCCGCAAGAACAGTTTTTTGTGCATATTCTCGAAACCAGCTAGTTTCGCTCAGAAATATTTTACAGTTATATTCCTTTCATTATTCCGCGTCCAACGAGTGCTCATTCGTCAAAATCAGTCACAAAAAATTTTAATAGAAATTTCGGAAGAAAAGCATGGACTAAAGCCTTTGCACTTTTTTCATCATAAATATATTTTCTCACCGATTTCGACGTACGATGGCTTATTTGAACAGGAAAGGGAATAGAAAACGATGTTAAAAAGAATTTTGCAAAATAAATCCCTAGTTTTTAAAAAAGAGCATAAAAACTGCTCATGAAGGGCCTCCTGAAACCAAGCCCCGCAAGAACAGTTTTTTGTGCATATTCTCGAAACTAGCTAGTTTCGCTCAGAAATATTTTACAGTTATATTCCTTTCATTATTCCGCGTCCAACGAGTGCTCATTCGTCAAAATCAGTCACAAAAAATTTTAATAGAAATTTCGGAAAAAAGCATGGACTATAGCCTTTGCACTTTTTTCATCATAAATATATTTTCTCACCGATTTCGATGGACGATGGCTTATTTGAACAAGAAAGGGAATAGAAAACGATGGTAAAAAGAATTTTGCAAAATAAATCCCTAGTTTTTAAAAAAGAGCATAAAAACTGCTCACGAAGGGCCTCCTGAAACCAAGCCCCGCAAGAACAGTTTTTTGTGCATATTCTCGAAACCAGCTAGTTTCGCTCAGAAATATTTTACAGTTATATTCCTTTCATTATTCCGCGTCCAACGAGTGCTCATTCGTCAAAATCAGTCACAAAAAATTTTAATAGAAATTTCGGAAAAAAAGCATGGACTATAGCCTTTGCACTTTTTTCATCATAAATCTATTTTCTCACCGATTTCGACGGACGATGGCTTATTTGAACAGGAAAGGGAATAGAAAACGATGTTAAAAAGAATTTTGCAAAATAAATCCCTAGTTTTTAAAAAAGAGCATAAAAACTGCTCATGAAGGGCCTCCTGAAACCAAGCCCCGCAAGAACAGTTTTTTGTGCATATTCTCGAAACTAGCTAGTTTCGCTCAGAAATATTTTACAGTTATATTCCTTTCATTATTCCGCGTCCAACGAGTACTCATTCGTCAAAATCAGTCACAAAAAATTTTAATAGAAATTTCGGAAAAAAAGCATGGACTATAGCCTTTGCACTTTTTTCATCATAAATATATTTTTTCACCGATTTCGACGGACGATGGCTTATTTGAACAGGAAAGGGAATAGAAAACGATGTTAAAAAGAATTTTGCAAAATAAATCCCTAGTTTTTAAAAAAGAGCATAAAAACTGCTCATGAAGGGCCTCCTGAAACCAAGCCCCGCAAGAACAGTTTTTTGTGCATATTCTCGAAACCAGCTAGTTTCGCTCAGAAATATTTTACAGTTATATTCCTTTCATTATTCCGCGTCCAACGAGTGCTCATTCGTCAAAATCAGTCACAAAAAATTTTAATAGAAATTTCGGAAGAAAAGCATGGACTATAGCCTTTGCACTTTTTTCATCATAAATATATTTTCTCACCGATTTCGACGGACGATGGCTTATTTGAACAGGAAAGGGAATAGAAAACGATGTTAAAAAGAATTTTGCAAAATAAATCCCTAGTTTTTAAAAAAGAGAATAAAAACTGCTCATGAAGGGCCTCCTGAAACCAAGCCCCGCAAGAACAGTTTTTTGTGCATATTCTCGAAACCAGCTAGTTTCGCTCAGAAATATTTTACAGTTATATTCCTTTCATTATTCCGCGTCCAACGAGTGCTCATTCGTCAAAATCAGTCACAAAAAATTTTAATAGAAATTTCGGAAAAAAAGCATGGACTATAGCCTTTGCACTTTTTTCATCATAAATATATTTTCTCACCGATTTCGACGGACGATGGCTTATTTGAACAGGAAAGGGAATAGAAAACGATGTTAAAAAGAATTTTGCAAAATAAATCCCTAGTTTTTAAAAAAGAGCATAAAAACTGCTCATGAAGGGCCTCCTGAAACCAAGCCCCGCAAGAACAGTTTTTTGTGCATATTCTCGAAACTAGCTAGTTTCGCTCAGAAATATTTTACAGTTATATTCCTTTCATTATTCCGCGTCCAACGAGTGCTCATTCGTCAAAATCAGTCACAAAAAATTTTAATAGAAATTTCGGAAAAAAGCATGGACTATAGCCTTTGCACTTTTTTCATCATAAATATATTTTCTCACCGATTTCGATGGACGATGGCTTATTTGAACAAGAAAGGGAATAGAAAACGATTGTAAAAAGAATTTTGCAAAATAAATGCCTAGTTTTTAAAAAAGAGCATAAAAACTGCTCACGAAGGGCCTCCTGAAACCAAGCCCCGCAAGAACAGTTTTTTGTGCATATTCTCGAAACCAGCTAGTTTCGCTCAGAAATATTTTACAGTTATATTCCTTTCATTATTCCGCGTCCAACGAGTACTCATTCGTCAAAATCAGTCACAAAAAATTTTAATAGAAATTTCGGAAAAAAAGCATGGACTATAGCCTTTGCACTTTTTTCATCATAAATATATTTTTTCACCGATTTCGACGGACGATGGCTTATTTGAACAGGAAAGGGAATAGAAAACGATGTTAAAAAGAATTTTGCAAAATAAATCCCTAGTTTTTAAAAAAGAGCATAAAAACTGCTCATGAAGGGCCTCCTGAAACCAAGCCCCGCAAGAACAGTTTTTTGTGCATATTCTCGAAACCAGCTAGTTTCGCTCAGAAATATTTTACAGTTATATTCCTTTCATTATTCCGCGTCCAACGAGTGCTCATTCGTCAAAATCAGTCACAAAAAATTTTAATAGAAATTTCGGAAGAAAAGCATGGACTATAGCCTTTGCACTTTTTTCATCATAAATATATTTTCTCACCGATTTCGACGGACGATGGCTTATTTGAACAGGAAAGGGAATAGAAAACGATGTTAAAAAGAATTTTGCAAAATAAATCCCTAGTTTTTAAAAAAGAGCATAAAAACTGCTCATGAAGGGCCTCCTGAAACCAAGCCCCGCAAGAACAGTTTTTTGTGCATATTCTCGAAACCAGCTAGTTTCGCTCAGAAATATTTTACAGTTATATTCCTTTCATTATTCCGCGTCCAACGAGTGCTCATTCGTCAAAATCAGTCACAAAAAATTTTAATAGAAATTTCGGAAAAAAAGCATGGACTATAGCCTTTGCACTTTTTTCATCATAAATATATTTTCTCACCGATTTCGACGGACGATGGCTTATTTGAACAGGAAAGGGAATAGAAAACGATGTTAAAAAGAATTTTGCAAAATAAATCCCTAGTTTTTAAAAAAGAGCATAAAAACTGCTCATGAAGGGCCTCCTGAAACCAAGCCCCGCAAGAACAGTTTTTTGTGCATATTCTCGAAACTAGCTAGTTTCGCTCAGAAATATTTTACAGTTATATTCCTTTCATTATTCCGCGTCCAACGAGTGCTCATTCGTCAAAATCAGTCACAAAAAATTTTAATAGAAATTTCGGAAAAAAGCATGGACTATAGCCTTTGCACTTTTTTCATCATAAATATATTTTCTCACCGATTTCGATGGACGATGGCTTATTTGAACAAGAAAGGGAATAGAAAACGATTGTAAAAAGAATTTTGCAAAATAAATGCCTAGTTTTTAAAAAAGAGCATAAAAACTGCTCACGAAGGGCCTCCTGAAACCAAGCCCCGCAAGAACAGTTTTTTGTGCATATTCTCGAAACCAGCTAGTTTCGCTCAGAAATATTTTACAGTTATATTCCTTTCATTATTCCGCGTCCAACGAGTACTCATTCGTCAAAATCAGTCACAAAAAATTTTAATAGAAATTTCGGAAAAAAAGCATGGACTATATAGCCTTTGCACTTTTTTCATCATAAATATATTTTCTCACCGATTTCGACGGACGATGGCTTATTTGAACAGGAAAGGGAATAGAAAACGATGTTAAAAAGAATTTTGCAAAATAAATCCCTAGTTTTTAAAAAAAAAGCATAAAAACTGCTCATGAAGGGCCTCCTGAAACCAAGCCCCGCAAGAACAGTTTTTTGTGCATATTCTCGAAACTAGCTAGTTTCGCTCAGAAATATTTTACAGTTATATTCCTTTCATTCTTCCGCGTCCAACGAGTGCTCATTCGTCAAAATCAGTCACAAAAAATTTTAATAGAAATTTCGGAAAAAAAGCATGGACTATAGCCTTTGCACTTTTTTCATCATAAATATATTTTCTCACCGATTTCGACGGACGATGGCTTATTTGAACAGGAAAGGGAATAGAAAACGATGTTAAAAAGAATTTTGCAAAATAAATCCCTAGTTTTTAAAAAAGAGCATAAAAACTGCTCATGAAGGGCCTCCTGAAACCAAGCCCCGCAAGAACAGTTTTTTGTGCATATTCTCGAAACCAGCTAGTTTCGCTCAGAAATATTTTACAGTTATATTCCTTTCATTATTCCGCGTCCAACGAGTGCTCATTCGTCAAAATCAGTCACAAAAAATTTTAATAGAAATTTCGGAAAAGAAGCATGGACTATAGCCTTTGCACTTTTTTCATCATAAATATATTTTCTCACCGATTTCGACGGACGATGGCTTATTTGAACAGGAAAGGTAATAGAAAACGATGTTAAAAAGAATTTTGCAAAATAAATCCCTAGTTTTTAAAAAAGAGCATAAAAACTGCTCATGAAGGGCCTCCTGAAACCAAGCCCCGCAAGAACAGTTTTTTGTGCATATTTTCGAAACTAGCTAGTTTCGCTCAGAAATATTTTACAGTTATATTCCTTTCATTATTCCGCGTCCAACGAGTGCTCATTCGTCAAAATCAGTCACAAAAAATTTTAATAGAAATTTCGGAAAAAAAGCATGGACTATAGCCTTTGCACTTTTTTCATCATAAATATATTTTCTCACCGATTTCGACGGACGATGGCTTATTTGAACAGGAAAGGGAATAGAAAACGATGTTAAAAAGAATTTTGCAAAATAAATCCCTAGTTTTTAAAAAAGAGCATAAAAACTGCTCACGAAGGGCCTCCTGAAACCAAGCCCCGCAAGAACAGTTTTTTGTGCATATTCTCGAAACTATCTAGTTTCGCTCAGAAATATTTTACAGTTATATTCCTTTCATTATTCCGCGTCCAACGAGTGCTCATTCGTCAAACTCAGTCACAAAAAATTTTAATGGAAATTTCGGAAAAAAAGCGTGGACTATAGCCTTTGCACTTTTTTCATCATAAATATATTTTCTCACCGATTTCGACGGACGATGGCTTATTTGAACAAGAAAGGGAATAGAAAACGATGGTAAAAAGAATTTTGCAAAATAAATCCCTGGTTTTTAAAAAAGAGCATAAAAACTGCTCATGAAGGGCCTCCTGAAACCAAGCCCCGCAAGAACAGTTTTTTGTGCATATTTTCGAAACTAGCTAGTTTCGCTCAGAAATATTTTACAGTTATATTCCTTTCATTATTCCGCGTCCAACGAGTGCTCATTCGTCAAAATCAGTCACAAAAAATTTTAATAGAAATTTCGGAAAAAAGCATGGACTATAGCCTTTGCACTTTTTTCATCATAAATATATTTTCTCACCGATTTCGACGGACGATGGCTTATTTGAACAGGAAAGGGAATAGAAAACGATGTTAAAAAGAATTTTGCAAAATAAATCCCTAGTTTTTAAAAAAGAGCATAAAAACTGCTCATGAAGGGCCTCCTGAAACCAAGCCCCGCAAGAACAGTTTTTTGTGCATATTTTCGAAACTAGCTAGTTTCGCTCAGAAATATTTTACAGTTATATTCCTTTCATTATTCCGCGTCCAACGAGTGCTCATTCGTCAAAATCAGGCACAAAAAATGTTAATGGAAATTTCGGAAAAAAGCGTGGACTATAGCCTTTGCACTTTTTTCATCATAAATATATTTTCTCACCGATTTCGACGGACGATGGCTTATTTGAACAAGAAAGGGAATAGAAAACGATGGTAAAAAGAATTTTGCAAAATAAATCCCTAGTTATTAAAAAAGAGCATAAAAACTGCTCATGAAGGGCCTCCTGAAACCAAGCCCCGCAAGAACAGTTTTTTGTGCATATTTTCGAAACTAGCTAGTTTCGCTCAGAAATATTTTACAGTTATATTCCTTTCATTATTCCGCGTCCAACGAGTGCTCATTCGTCAAAATCAGTCACAAAAAATGTTAATGGAAATTTCGGATAAAAGCGTGGACTATAGCCTTTGCACTTTTTTCATCATAAATATATTTTCTCACCGATTTCGACGGACGATGGCTTATTTGAACAAGAAAGGGAATAGAAAACGATGGTAAAAAGAATTTTGCAAAATAAATCCCTAGTTATTAAAAAAGAGCATAAAAACTGCTCATGAAGGGCCTCCTGAAACCAAGCCCCGCAAGAACAGTTTTTTGTGCATATTTTCGAAACTAGCTCGTTTCGCTCAGAAATATTTTACAGTTATATTCCTTTCATTATTCCGCGTCCAACGAGTGCTCATTCGTCAAAATCAGTCACAAAAAATTTTAATAGAAATTTCGGAAAAGAAGCATGGACTATAGCATGGGTGGCCAACCCGTGGCCCGCGGGCCACATGCGGCCCGCTGAGTGTCTACTTGTGCCCCGCGGAGCATATGCACAAATTTTTTTCATTAAGTGTACGACATAAAACCACCAAAACGATATTCCATCGTGCGTAGTTCGTATCATATCCCATATATGGGAATCTCACTACATTGATTCAACTATCGTGACAATTTCTTCTATACTACATATATTCGTGTTAACAAACAATCAAAACTTTAGTTGATTTAAAAAAGCGCGCACGTCGATATTGCTTGGGTAGTCGTGTGAGTGAATGCGGGATGCAGGGCGGGATACGACCGATAGTCTGTTGCAAGCTCGCAAAGCCGTAGGAAGAGTGGTCGCGTCCATTGTGTTGTTATCGCCATTTGTCTCGTGAGATTCTGCGATCGACTTTTAAATACACATTGATAAGAATACAAGTTGCTATATCCGAGTATCCTGTCTAATACTATACCGAGTCCGAGTTTTTTTTTATAATCTATGATATTTGACTTTAATTTTGCAGAGTTCTATTTTTTGTTTTGTATCTAATTATGAGTACCTAACCAAAATATCAACCGTTCTGACCACTTTTAGGTTTATTAGTACAAAAATATAAAAGGCGTTTCTTTAGTATTTTACTTTATTTACTTACATACTTTATTTTTATTTTACTAATGAATTAGTCCGAATCAGATTCTTAATGGCATTACAAATTTTTTACAATTACAAGGAGAGTGTCGTTGAAATTCTGTGCCCAGAAAAGAAAACGGATTTCTCAAAAATAAACCTGTCTCGTCAAGCTATTACTAGGCGTATGGACGACGTTGGAAAACATATTGAAGATAATTTGAAAAATCAAGCATCCAAGTTCATATTTTATGCTCTAGAATTGGACGGAAGCACAGACCTAACAGATACCGCCCAAGTGGCAATTTTTATCAGGGGCGTTAATGCCCATTTTAATAAACTAGAAGAATTAGCGTCACTGTATCCACTTAAGGACACCACTTGCTCACGAGATTTATTGGGAGCTGTTACATCGACATTGAATCGGTTTTCGTTACAACTCAACAACCTATTGGGCGTAACAACAGATGGTGCTCCAGCAATGGTTGGGAAACACGAAGGTTTAGTAAAATTGATTGAAAACGATGCCTGGAAAGTTGGTAATACTTCGATGCTAAATTTTCATTGCGGTATTCATCAGGAGAATTTATGTTCCAAGTCCCTTAAAATGGATCATGTCATGAAGGTAGTCATCAAAACAGTGAACTTTATTAAGTTGAAGGGGTTGAATCACCGTCAGTTCCAAAAGTCTCCTAAGTCGTTAAATTTTATGCAGAAGTAAGATGGCTGACCCGTGCCAAATTGTTGAATAGAGTGTTTGATTTGATGCAAGAAATACAATCATTCTTCGGAAGCGAGTCAAAAAGTATCCCAGAATTTGAAGACAAGGAGTGGGTAGCGACTTTGCATTTCTAGTCGATATAGTTAGCCACCTAAATGTTGTTAATACTCGTCTATAAGGGAAAGATCAACTAATTAATAGCATATATGATCTTATTTCCGCATTCCAAACGAAACTTGGGCTTTGGGAACAACAGTTAAGGACAAAAATCTTCACTTCACTTTCCTACATTATTATTGCAGCCAGACGTCACACAAATAGCGGCGGATAAATACGCTTCGTTGAAATCCGACTTGAACTTGGAATTTTAAACCCGATTTCAAGATTTTAAAAAGCATCGTGTCCTTTTTGCTGCAATTTCAACGCCATTCTCCGTAGACGTGAATTTATTGCCAGGAATTTTACAAATGGAACATTGTGAAATGTGTTGTGATGCACAGTTAAAGGAGAAATTCAATCAGGTAGGTTTGGAAGAGTTTTACAAAACATATTTGGACAAAGAGAAATATCCTGCATTTTACAAACATGCTCTATCGATGATTTCGCTATTTGGAAACACTTACACTTGTGAACAACTTTTTAGTCGAATGAAGCATATTAAATCTCAAATGAGAACACGAATTACGGATGAGCACTTGGAAATTTGTTTGCGTGTAGCAATAACATCAATCGTTATCAGCATTGATACACTTAGTTCTCACAAACAAAATCAGACGTCTCACTAAAATTTATTATATTTCGCTTATTTTTTATTATTATTTTTGGTATTGCCTAACTCTAATCTAATAAATATGTTTGATTCTCATTTTTGTTATATATCTTCTTAAAAAAAAAACACTATATTTCTTGTTTGCTTTGAATAATAAAAGAAATTTTGTTGTACGGCCCGATAGGAAATCTCATTTCTAAAATCTGGCCCAGCTGCTGAAAAGGTTGGCCACCCATGGACTATAGCCTTTGCACTTTTTTCATCATAAATATATTTTCTCACCGATTTCGACGGACGATGGCTTATTTGAACAGGAAAGGGAATAGAAAACGATGTTAAAAAGAATTTTGCAAAATAAATCCCTAGTTTTTAAAAAAGAGCATAAAAACTGCTCATGAAGGGCCTCCTGAAACCAAGCCCCGCAAGAACAGTTTTTTGTGCATATTTTCGAAACTAGCTAGTTTCGCTCAGAAATATTTTACAGTTATATTCCTTTCATTATTCCGCGTCCAACGAGTGCTCATTCGTCAAAATCAGTCACAAAAAATTTTAATAGAAATTTCGGAAAAAAAGCATGGACTATAGCCTTTGCACTTTTTTCATCATAAATATATTTTCTCACCGATTTCGACGGACGATGGCTTATTTGAACAGGAAAGGGAATAGAAAACGATGTTAAAAAGAATTTTGCAAAATAAATCCCTAGTTTTTAAAAAAGAGCATAAAAACTGCTCATGAAGGGCCTCCTGAAACCAAGCCCCGCAAGAACAGTTTTTTGTGCATATTCTCGAAACTAGCTAGTTTCGCTCAGAAATATTTTACAGTTATATTCCTTTCATTATTCCGCGTCCAACGAGTGCTCATTCGTCAAACTCAGTCACAAAAAATTTTAATGGAAATTTCGGAAAAAAAGCGTGGACTATAGCCTTTGCACTTTTTTCATCATAAATATATTTTCTCACCGATTTCGACGGACGATGGCTTATTTGAACAAGAAAGGGAATAGAAAACGATGGTAAAAAGAATTTTGCAAAATAAATCCCTAGTTTTTAAAAAAGAGCATAAAAACTGCTCACGAAGGGCCTCCTGAAACCAAGCCCCGCAAGAACAGTTTTTTGTGCATATTTTCGAAACTAGCTAGTTTCGCTCAGAAATATTTTACAGTTATATTCCTTTCATTATTCCGCGTCCAACGAGTGATAATTCGTCAAAATCAGTCACAAAAAATTTTAATAGAAATTTCGGAAAAAAAGCATGGACTATAGCCTTTGCACTTTTTTCATCATAAATATATTTTCTCACCGATTTCGACGGACGATGGCTTATTTGAACAGGAAAGGGAATAGAAAACGATATTAAAAAGAATTTTGCAAAATAAATCCCTAGTTTTTAAAAAAGAGCATAAAAACTGCTCATGAAGGGCCTCCTGAAACCAAGCCCCGCAAGAACAGTTTTTTGTGCATATTCTCGAAACTAGCTAGTTTCGCTCAGAAATATTTTACAGTTATATTCCTTTCATTATTCCGCGTCCAACGAGTGCGCATTCGTCAAAATCAGTCACAAAAAATTTTAATGGAAATTTCAGAAAAAAAGCGTGGACTATAGCCTTTGCACTTTTTTCATCATAAATATATTTTCTCACCGATTTCGACGGACGATGGCTTATTTGAACAAGAAAGGGAATAGAAAACGATGGTAAAAAGAATTTTGCAAAATAAATCCCTAGTTTTTAAAAAAGAGCATAAAAACTGCTCACGAAGGGCCTCCTGAAACCAAGCCCCGCAAGAACAGTTTTTTGTGCATATTTTCGAAACTAGCTAGTTTCGCTATTTTACAGTTATATTCCTTTCATTATTCCGCGTCCAACGAGTGCTCATTCGTCAAAATCAGTCACAAAAAATTTTAATAGAAATTTCGGAAAAAAAGCATGGACTATAGCCTTTGCACTTTTTCCATCATAAATATATTTTCGCACCGATTTCGACGGACGATGGCTTATTTGAACAGGAAAGGGAATAGAAAACGATGTTAAAAAGAATTTTGGAAAATAAATCCCTAGTTTTTAAAAAAGAGCATAAAAACTGCTCATGAAGGGCCTCCTGAAACCAAGCCCCGCAAGAACAGTTTTTTGTGCATATTCTCGAAACTATCTAGTTTCGCTCAGAATTATTTTACAGTTATATTCCTTTCATTATTCCGCGTCCAACGAGTGCTCATTCGTCAAACTCAGTCACAAAAAATTTTAATGGAAATTTCGGAAAAAAAGCGTGGACTATAGCCTTTGCACTTTTTTCATCATAAATATATTTTCTCACCGATTTCGACGGACGATGGCTTATTTGAACAAGAAAGGGAATAGAAAACGATGGTAAAAAGAATTTTGCAAAATAAATCCCTAGTTTTTAAAAAAGAGCATAAAAACTGCTCACGAAGGGCCTCCTGAAACCAAGCCCCGCAAGAACAGTTTTTTGTGCATATTTTCGAAACTAGCTAGTTTCGCTATTTTACAGTTATATTCCTTTCATTATTCCGCGTCCAACGAGTGCTCATTCGTCAAAATCAGTCACAAAAAATTTTAATAGAAATTTCGGAAAAAAAGCATGGACTATAGGCTTTGCACTTTTTTCATCATAAATATATTTTCTCACCGATTTCGACGGACGATGGCTTATTTGAACAGGAAAGGGAATAGAAAACGATGGTAAAAAGAATTTTGCAAAATAAATCCCTAGTTTTTAAAAAAGAGCATAAAAACTGCTCACGAAGGGCCTCCTGAAACCAAGCCCCGCAAGAACAGTTTTTTGTGCATATTTTCGAAACTAGCTAGTTTCGCTCAGAAATATTTTACAGTTATATTCCTTTCATTATTCCGCGTCCAACGAGTGCTCATTCGTCAAAATCAGTCACAAAAAATTTTAATGGAAATTTCGGAAAAAAAGTATGGACTATATAGACTTTGCACTTTTTTCATCATAAATATATTTTCTCACCGATTTCGACGGACGATGGCTTATTTGAACAGGAAAGGGAATAGAAAACGATGTTAAAAAGAATTTTGCAAAATAAATCCCTAGTTTTTAAAAAAGAGCATAAAAACTGCTCATGAAGGGCCTCCTGAAACCAAGCCCCGCAAGAACAGTTTTTTGTGCATATTTTCGAAACTAGCTAGTTTCGCTCAGAAATATTTTACTGTTATATTCCTTTCATTATTCCGCGTCCAACGAGTGCTCATTCGTCAAAATCAGTCACAAAAAATTTTAATAGAAATTTCGGAAAAAAGCATGGACTATAGCCTTTGCACTTTTTTCATCATAAATATATTTTCTCACCGATTTCGATGGACGATGGCTTATTTGAACAAGAAAGGGAATAGAAAACGATGGTAAAAAGAATTTTGCAAAATAAATCCCTAGTTTTTAAAAAAGAGCATAAAAACTGCTCACGAAGGGCCTCCTGAAACCAAGCCCCGCAAGAACAGTTTTTTGTGCATATTCTCGAAACCAGCTAGTTTCGCTCAGAAATATTTTACGGTTATATTCCTTTCATTATTCCGCGTCCAACGAGTGCTCATTCGTCAAAATCAGTCACAAAAAATTTTAATAGAAATTTCGGAAAAAAAGCATGGACTATAGCCTTTGCACTTTTTTCATCATAAATATATTTTCTCACCGATTTCGACGGACGATGGCTTATTTGAACAGGAAAGGGAATAGAAAACGATGTTAAAAAGAATTTTGCAAAATAAATCCCTAGTTTTTAAAAAAAAGCATAAAAACTGCTCATGAAGGGCCTCCTGAAACCAAGCCCCGCAAGAACAGTTTTTTGTGCATATTCTCGAAACTAGCTAGTTTCGCTCAGAAATATTTTACAGTTATATTCCTTTCATTATTCCGCGTCCAACGAGTGCTCATTCGTCAAAATCAGTCACAAAAAATTTTAATGGAAATTTCGGAAAAAAAGCGTGGACTATAGCCTTTGCACTTTTTTCATCATAAATATATTTTCTCACCGATTTCGACGGACGATGGCTTATTTGAACAAGAAAGGGAATAGAAAACGATGGTAAAAAGAATTTTGCAAAATAAATCCCTAGTTTTTAAAAAAGAGCATAAAAACTGCTCACGAAGGGCCTCCTGAAACCAAGCCCCGCAAGAACAGTTTTTTGTGCATATTCTCGAAACTAGCTAGTTTCGCTCAGAAATATTTTACAGTTATATTCCTTTCATTATTCCGCGTCCAACGAGTGCTCATTCGTCAAAATCAGTCACAAAAAATTTTAATGGAAATTTCGGAAAAAAAGCGTGGACTATAGCCTTTGCACTTTTTTCATCATAAATATATTTTCTCACCGATTTCGACGGACGATGGCTTATTTGAACAGGAAAGGGAATAGAAAACGATGTTAAAAAGAATTTTGCAAAATAAATCCCTAGTTTTTAAAAAAAAGCATAAAAACTGCTCATGAAGGGCCTCCTGAAACCAAGCCCCGCAAGAACAGTTTTTTGTGCATATTCTCGAAACTAGCTAGTTTCGCTCAGAAATATTTTACAGTTATATTCCTTTCATTATTCCGCGTCCAACGAGTGCTCATTCGTCAAAATCAGTCACAAAAAATTTTAATGGAAATTTCGGAAAAAAAGCGTGGACTATAGCCTTTGCACTTTTTTCATCATAAATATATTTTCTCACCGATTTCGACGGACGATGGCTTATTTGAACAGGAAAGGGAATAGAAAACGATGTTAAAAAGAATTTTGCAAAATAAATCCCTAGTTTTTAAAAAAAAGCATAAAAACTGCTCATGAAGGGCCTCCTGAAACCAAGCCCCGCAAGAACAGTTTTTTGTGCATATTCTCGAAACTAGCTAGTTTCGCTCAGAAATATTTTACAGTTATATTCCTTTCATTATTCCGCGTCCAACGAGTGCTCATTCGTCAAAATCAGTCACAAAAAATTTTAATGGAAATTTCGGAAAAAAAGCGTGGACTATAGCCTTTGCACTTTTTTCATCATAAATATATTTTCTCACCGATTTCGACGGACGATGGCTTATTTGAACAAGAAAGGGAATAGAAAACGATGGTAAAAAGAATTTTGCAAAATAAATCCCTAGTTTTTAAAAAAGAGCATAAAAACTGCTCACGAAGGGCCTCCTGAAACCAAGCCCCGCAAGAACAGTTTTTTGTGCATATTTTCGAAACTAGCTCGTTTCGCTCAGAAATATTTTACAGTTATATTCCTTTCATTCTTCCGCGTCCAACGAGTGCTCATTCGTCAAAATCAGTCACAAAAAATTTTAATAGAAATTTCGGAAAAAAAGCATGGACTATAGCCTTTGCACTTTTTTCATCATAAATATATTTTCTCACCGATTTCGACGGACGATGGCTTATTTGAACAGGAAAGGGAATAGAAAACGATGTTAAAAAGAATTTTGCAAAATAAATACCTAGTTTTTAAAAAAGAGCATAAAAACTGCTCATGAAGGGCCTCCTGAAACCAAGCCCCGCAAGAACAGTTTTTTGTGCATATTCTCGAAACCAGCTAGTTTCGCTCAGAAATATTTTACAGTTATATTCCTTTCATTATTCCGCGTCCAACGAGTGCTCATTCGTCAAAATCAGTCACAAAAAATTTTAATAGAAATTTCGGAAAAAAAGCATGGACTATAGCCTTTGCACTTTTTTCATCATAAATATATTTTCTCACCGATTTCGACGGACGATGGCTTATTTGAACAGGAAAGGGAATAGAAAACGATGTTAAAAAGAATTTTGCAAAATAAATCCCTAGTTTTTAAAAAAGAGCATAAAAACTGCTCATGAAGGGCCTCCTGAAACCAAGCCCCGCAAGAACAGTTTTTTGTGCATATTCTCGAAACTAGCTAGTTTCGCTCAGAAATATTTTACAGTTATATTCCTTTCATTATTCCGCGTCCAACGAGTGCTCATTCGTCAAAATCAGTCACAAGAAATTTTAATAGAAATTTCGGAAAAAAAGCATGGACTATATAGCCTTTGCACTTTTTTCATCATAAATATATTTTCTCACCGATTTCGATGGACGATGGCTTATTTGAACAAGAAAGGGAATAGAAAACGATGGTTAAAAGAATTTTGCAAAATAAATCCCTAGTTTTTAAAAAAGAGCATAAAAACTGCTCACGAAGGGCCTCCTGAAACCAAGCCCCGCAAGAACAGTTTTTTTGTGCATATTCTCGAAACTAGCTAGTTTCGCTCAGAAATATTTTACAGTTATATTCCTTTCATTATTCCGCGTCCAACGAGTGCTCATTCGTCAAAATCAGTCACAAAAAATTTTAATAGAAATTTCGGAAAAAAAGCATGGACTATAGCCTTTGCACTTTTTTCATCATAAATATATTTTCTCACCGATTTCGACGGACGATGGCTTATTTGAACAGGAAAGGGAATAGAAAACGATGTTAAAAAGAATTTTGCAAAATAAATCCCTAGTTTTTAAAAAAGAGCATAAAAACTGCTCATGAAGGGCCTCCTGAAACCAAGCCCCGCAAGAACAGTTTTTTGTGCATATTCTCGAAACTAGCTAGTTTCGCTCAGAAATATTTTACAGTTATATTCCTTTCATTATTCCGCGTCCCACGAGTGCTCATTCGTCAAAATCAGTCACAAAAAATTTTAATGGAAATTTCGGAAAAAAAGCGTGGACTATAGCCTTTGCACTTTTTTCATCATAAATATATTTTCTCACCGATTTCGACGGACGATGGCTTATTTGAACAAGAAAGGGAATAGAAAACGATGGTAAAAAGAATTTTGCAAAATAAATCCCTAGTTTTTAAAAAAGAGCATAAAAACTGCTCATGAAGGGCCTCCTGAAACCAAGCCCCGCAAGAACAGTTTTTTGTGCATATTCTCGAAACTAGCTAGTTTCGCTCAGAAATATTTTACAGTTATATTCCTTTCATTATTCCGCGTCCAACGAGTGCTCATTCGTCAAAATCAGTCACAAAAAATTTTAATAGAAATTTCGGAAAAAAAGCATGGACTATAGCCTTTCCACTTTTTTCATCATAAATATATTTTCTCACCGATTTCGACGGACGATGGCTTATTTGAACAAGAAAGGGAATAGAAAACGATGGTAAAAAGAATTTTGCAAAATAAATCCCTAGTTTTTAAAAAAGAGCATAAAAACTGCTCACGAAGGGCCTCCTGAAACCAAGCCCCGCAAGAACAGTTTTTTGTGCATATTTTCGAAACTAGCTAGTTTCGCTCAGAAATATTTTACAGTTATATTCCTTTCATTATTCCGCGTCCAACGAGTGCTCATTCGTCAAAATCAGTCACAAAAAATTTTAATGGAAATTTCGGAAAAAAAGCGTGGACTATAGCCTTTCCACTTTTTTCATCATAAATATATTTTCTCACCGATTTCGACGGACGATGGCTTATTTGAACAAGAAAGGGAATAGAAAACGATGTTAAAAAGAATTTTGCAAAATAAATCCCTAGTTTTTAAAAAAGAGCATAAAAACTGCTCATGAAGGGCCTCCTGAAACCAAGCCCCGCAAGAACAGTTTTTTGTGCATATTCTCGAAACTAGCTAGTTTCGCTCAGAAATATTTTACAGTTATATTCCTTTCATTATTCCGCGTCCAACGAGTGCTCATTCGTCAAAATCAGTCACAAAAAATTTTAATGGAAATTTCGGAAAAAAAGCGTGGACTATAGCCTTTGCACTTTTTTCATCATAAATATATTTTCTCACCGATTTCGACGGACGATGGCTTATTTGAACAAGAAAGGGAATAGAAAACGATGGTAAAAAGAATTTTGCAAAATAAATCCCTAGTTTTTAAAAAAGAGCATAAAAACTGCTCATGAAGGGCCTCCTGAAACCAAGCCCCGCAAGAACAGTTTTTTGTGCATATTTTCGAAACTAGCTAGTTTCGCTCAGAAATATTTTACAGTTATATTCCTTTCATTATTCCGCGTCCAACGGGTGCTCATTCGTCAAAATCAGTCACAAAAAATTTTAATAGAAATTTCGGAAAAAAAAGCATGGACTATAGCCTTTGCACTTTTTTCATCATAAATATATTTTCTCACCGATTTCGACGGACGATAGCTTATTTGAACAGGAAAGGGAATAGAAAACGATGTTAAAAAGAATTTTGCAAAATAAATCCCTAGTTTTTAAAAAAGAGCATAAAAACTGCTCATGAAGGGCCTCCTGAAACCAAGCCCCGCAAGAACAGTTTTTTGTGCATATTCTCGAAACTAGCTAGTTTCGCTCAGAAATATTTTACAGTTATATTCCTTTCATTATTCCGCGTCCAACGAGTGCTCATTCGTCAAAATCAGTCACAAAAAATTTTAATAGAAATTTCGGAAAAAAAGCATGGACTATAGCCTTTGCACTTTTTTCATCATAAATATATTTTCTCACCGATTTCGATGGACGATGGCTTATTTGAACAATAAAGGGAATAGAAAACGATGGTAAAAAGAATTTTGCAAAATAAATCCCTAGTTTTTAAAAAAGAGCATAAAAACTGCTCACGAAGGGCCTCCTGAAACCAAGCCCCGCAAGAACAGTTTTTTGTGCATATTCTCGAAACCAGCTAGTTTCGCTCAGAAATATTTTACAGTTATATTCCTTTCATTATTCCGCGTCCAACGAGTGCTCATTCGTCAAAATCAGTCACAAAAAATTTTAATAGAAATTTCGGAAAAAAAGCATGGACTATAGCCTTTCCACTTTTTTCATCATAAATATATTTTCTCACCGATTTCGACGGACGATGGCTTATTTGAACAAGAAAGGGAATAGAAAACGATGGTAAAAAGAATTTTGCAAAATAAATCCCTAGTTTTTAAAAAAGAGCATAAAAACTGCTCACGAAGGGCCTCCTGAAACCAAGCCCCGCAAGAACAGTTTTTTGTGCATATTTTCGAAACTAGCTAGTTTCGCTCAGAAATATTTTACAGTTATATTCCTTTCATTATTCCGCGTCCAACGGGTGCTCATTCGTCAAAATCAGTCACAAAAAATTTTAATAGAAATTTCGGAAAAAAAAGCATGGACTATAGCCTTTGCACTTTTTTCATCATAAATATATTTTCTCACCGATTTCGACGGACGATAGCTTATTTGAACAGGAAAGGGAATAGAAAACGATGTTAAAAAGAATTTTGCAAAATAAATCCCTAGTTTTTAAAAAAGAGCATAAAAACTGCTCATGAAGGGCCTCCTGAAACCAAGCCCCGCAAGAACAGTTTTTTGTGCATATTCTCGAAACTAGCTAGTTTCGCTCAGAAATATTTTACAGTTATATTCCTTTCATTATTCCGCGTCCAACGAGTGCTCATTCGTCAAAATCAGTCACAAAAAATTTTAATAGAAATTTCGGAAAAAAAGCATGGACTATAGCCTTTGCACTTTTTTCATCATAAATATATTTTCTCACCGATTTCGATGGACGATGGCTTATTTGAACAATAAAGGGAATAGAAAACGATGGTAAAAAGAATTTTGCAAAATAAATCCCTAGTTTTTAAAAAAGAGCATAAAAACTGCTCACGAAGGGCCTCCTGAAACCAAGCCCCGCAAGAACAGTTTTTTGTGCATATTCTCGAAACCAGCTAGTTTCGCTCAGAAATATTTTACAGTTATATTCCTTTCATTATTCCGCGTCCAACGAGTGCTCATTCGTCAAAATCAGTCACAAAAAATTTTAATAGAAATTTCGGAAAAAAAGCATGGACTATAGCCTTTGCACTTTTTTCATCATAAATATATTTTTTCACCGATTTCGACGGACGATGGCTTATTTGAACAGGAAAGGGAATAGAAAACGATGTTAAAAAGAATTTTGCAAAATAAATCCCTAGTTTTTAAAAAAAGAGCATAAAAACTGCTCATGAAGGGCCTCCTGAAACCAAGCCCCGCAAGAAACAGTTTTTTGTGCATATTCTCGAAACCAGCTAGTTTCGCTCAGAAATATTTTACAGTTATATTCCTTTCATTATTCCGCATCAACGAGTGCTCATTCGTCAAAATCAGTCACAAAAAATTTTAATAGAAATTTCGAAAAAAAGCATGGACTATAGCCTTTGCACTTTTTTCATCATAAATATATTTTCTCACCGATTTCGACGGACGATGGCTTATTTGAACAGGAAAGGGAATAGAAAACGATGTTAAAAAGAATTTTGCAAAATAAATCCCTAGTTTTTAAAAAAGAGCATAAAAACTGCTCATGAAGGGCCTCCTGAAACCAAGCCCCGCAAGAACAGTTTTTTGTGCATATTCTCGAAACCAGCTAGTTTCGCTCAGAAATATTTTACAGTTATATTCCTTTCATTATTCCGCGTCCAACGAGTGCTCATTCGTCAAAATCAGTCACAAAAAATTTTAATAGAAATTTCGGAAAAAAAGCATGGACTATAGCCTTTGCAATTTTTCATCATAAATATATTTTCTCACCGATTTCGACGGACGATGGCTTATTTGAACAGGAAAGGGAATAGAAAACGATGTTAAAAAGAATTTTGCAAAATAAATCCCTAGTTTTTAAAAAAGAGCATAAAAACTGCTCACGAAGGGCCTCCTGAAACCAAGCCCCGCAAGAACAGTTTTTTGTGCATATTCTCGAAACCAGCTAGTTTCGCACAGAAATATTTTACAGTTATATTCCTTTCATTATTCCGCGTCCAACGAGTGCTCATTCGTCAAAATCAGTCACAAAAAATTTTAATAGAAATTTCGGAAAAAAAGCATGGACTATAGCCTTTGCACTTTTTTCATCATAAATATATTTTCTCAACGATTTCGACGGACGATGGCTTATTTGAACAGGAAAGGGAATAGAAAACGATGTTAAGAAGAATTTTGCAAAATAAATCCCTAGTTTTTAAAAAAAAGCATAAAAACTGCTCATGAAGGGCCTCCTGAAACCAAGCCCCGCAAGAACAGTTTTTTGTGCATATTCTCGAAACTAGCTAGTTTCGCTCAGAAATATTTTACAGTTATATTCCTTTCATTATTCCGCGTCCAACGAGTGCTCATTCGTCAAAATCAGTCACAAAAAATTTTAATGGAAATTTCGGAAAAAAAGCGTGGACTATAGCCTTTGCACTTTTTTCATCATAAATATATTTTCTCACCGATTTCGATGGACGATGGCTTATTTGAACAAGAAAGGGAATAGAAAACGATGGTAAAAAGAATTTTGCAAAATAAATCCCTTGTTTTTAAAAAAGAGCATAAAAACTGCTCACGAAGGGCCTCCTGAAACCAAGCCCCGCAAGAACAGTTTTTTGTGCATATTCTCGAAACCAGCTAGTTTCGCTCAGAAATATTTTACAGTTATATTCCTTTCATTATTCCGCGTCCAACGAGTGCTCATTCGTCATCAGTCACAAAAAATTTTAATAGAAATTTCGGGAAAAAAGCATGGACTATAGCCTTTGCACTTTTTTCATCATAAATATATTTTCTCACCGATTTCGACGGACGATGGCTTATTTGAACAGGAAAGGTTATAGAAAACGATATTAAAAAGAATTTTGCAAAATAAATCCCTAGTTTTTTAAAAAAGAGCATAAAAACTGCTCATGAAGGGCCTCCTGAAACCAAGCCCCGCAAGAACAGTTTTTTTGTCGCATATTTTCGAAACTAGCTAGTTTCGCTCAGAAATATTTTACAGTTATATTCCTTTCATTATTCCGCGTCCAACGAGTGTTCATTCGTCAAAATCAGTCACAAAAAATTTTAATAGAAATTTCGGAAAAAAAGCATGGACTATAGCCTTTGCACTTTTTTCATCATAAATATATTTTCTCACCCGATTTCGACGAACGATGGCTTATTGAACAGGAAAGGGAATAGAAAACGATGTTAAAAGAATTTTGCAAAATAAATCCCTAGTTTTTAAAAAAGAGCATAAAAACTGCTCATGAAGGGCCTCCTGAAAACCAAGCCCCGCAAGAACAGTTTTTTGTGCATATTTTCGAAACTAGCTAGTTTCGCTCAGAAATATTTTACAGTTATATTCCTTTCATTATTCCGCGTCCAACGAGTGCTCATTCGTCAAAATCAGTCACAAAAAATTTTAATAGAAATTTCGGAAAAAAAGCATGGACTATAGCCTTTGCACTTTTTTCATCATAAATATATTTTCTCACCGATTTCGACGAACGATGGCTTATTTGAACAGGAAAGGGAATAGAAAACGATGTTAAAAAGAATTTTGCAAAATAAATCCCTTGTTTTTAAAAAGAGCATAAAAACTGCTCATGAAGGGCCTCCTGAAACCAAGCCCCGCAAGTACAGTTTTTTGTGCATATTCTCGAAACTAGCTAGTTTCGCTCAGAAATATTTTACAGTTATATTCCTTTCATTATTCCGCGTGCAAACGAGTGCTCATTCGTCAAAATCAGTCACAAAAAATTTAATGGAATTTCGGAAAAAAAGCGTGGACTATAGCCTTTCCACTTTTTTCATCATAAATATATTTTCTCACCGATTTCGACGGACGATGGCTTATTTGAACAAGAAAAGGGAATAGAAAACGATGTAAAAAAGAATTTTGCAAAATAAATCCCTAGTTTTTAAAAAAGAGCATAAAAACTGCTCACGAAGGGCCTCCTGAAACCAAGCCCCGCAAGAACAGTTTTTTGTGCATATTTTCGAAACTAGCTAGTTTCGCTCAGAAATATTTTACAGTTATATTCCTTTCATTATTCCGCGTCCAAACGAGTGCTCATTCGTCAAAATTCAGTCACAAAAAATTTTAATAGAAATTTCGGAAAAAAAAGCATGGACTATAGCCTTTGCACTTTTTTCATCATAAATATATTTTCTCACCGATTTCGACGGACGATGGCTTATTTGAACAGGAAAGGGAATAGAAAACGATGTTAAAAAGAATTTTGCAAAATAAATCCCTAGTTTTTAAAAAAGAGCATAAAAACTGCTCATGAAGGGCCTCCTGAAACCAAGCCCCGCAAGAACAGTTTTTTGTGCATATTCTCGAAACTAGCTAGTTTCGCCTCAGAAATATTTTACAGTTATATTCCTTTCATTATTCCGCGTCCAACGAGTGCTCATTCGTCAAAATCAGTCACAAAAAAATTTAATAGAAATTTCGGAAAAAAGCATGGATTATAGCCTTTGCACTTTTTTCATCATAAATATATTTTCTCACCGATTTCGATGGACGATGGCTTATTTGAACAAGAAAGGGAATAGAAAACGATGGTAAAAACAATTTTGCAAAATAAATCCCTAGTTTTTAAAAAAGAGCATAAAAAACTGCTCACGAAGGGCCTCCTGAAACCAAGCCCCGCAAGAACAGTTTTTTGTGCATATTCTCGAAACCAGCTAGTTTCGCTCAGAAATATTTTACAGTTATATTCCTTTCATTATTCCGCGTCCAACGAGTACTCATTCGTCAAATCAGTCCACAAAAAATTTAATAGAAATTTCGGAAAAAAAGCATGGACTATAGTCCTTTGCACTTTTTTCATCATAAATATATTTTCTCACCGATTTCGACGGACGATGGCTTATTTGAACAGGAAAGGGAATAGAAAACGATGTTAAAAAGAATTTTGCAAAATAAATCCTAGTTTTAAAAAAGAGCATAAAAACTGCTCATGAAGGGCCTCCTGAAACCAAGCCCCGCAAGAACAGTTTTTTGTGCATATTCTCGAAACCAGCTAGTTTCGCTCAGAAATATTTTACAGTTATATTCCTTTCATTATTCCGCGTCCAACGAGTGCTCATTCGTCAAATTCAGTCACAAAAAATTTTAATAGAAATTTCGGAAAAAAAGCATGGACTATAGCCTTTCCACTTTTTTCATCATAAATATATTTTCTCACCGATTTCGACGGACGATGGCTTATTTTAACAAGAAAGGGAATAGAAAACGATGGTAAAAAGAATTTTGCAAAATAAATCCCTAGTTTTAAAAAAGAGCATAAAAACTGCTCACGAAGGGCCTCCTGAAACCAAGCCCCGCAAGAACAGTTTTTTGTGCATATTTTCGAAACTAGCTAGTTTCGCTCAGAAATATTTTACAGTTATATTCCTTTCATTATTCCGCGTCCAACGAGTGCTCATTCGTCAAATTCAGTCACAAAAAATTTTAATAGAAATTTCGGAAAAAAAGCATGGACTATAGCCTTTGCACTTTTTTCATCATAAATATATTTTCTCACCGATTTCGACGGACGATGGCTTATTTGAACAGGAAAGGGAATAGAAAACGATGTTAAAAGAATTTTGCAAAATAAATCCCTAGTTTTTAAAAAAGAGCATAAAAACTGCTCATGAAGGGCCTCCTGAAACCAAGCCCCGCAAGAACAGTTTTTTGTGCATATTCTCGAAACTAGCTAGTTTCGCTCAGAAATATTTTACAGTTATATTCCTTTCATTATTCCGCGTCCAACGAGTGCTCATTCGTCAAAATCAGTCACAAAAAATTTTAATAGAAATTTCGGAAAAAAGCATGGACTATAGCCTTTGCACTTTTTTCATCATAAATATATTTTCTCACCGATTTCGATGGACGATGGCTTATTTGAACAAGAAAGGGAATAGAAAACGATGGTAAAAAGAATTTTGCAAAATAAATCCCTAGTTTTTAAAAAAGAGCATAAAACTGCTCACGAAGGGCCTCCTGAAACCAAGCCCCGCAAGAACAGTTTTTTGTGCATATTCTCGAAACCAGCTAGTTTCGCTCAGAAATATTTTACAGTTATATTCGTTTCATTATTCCGCGTCCAACGAGTGCTCATTCGTCAAAATCAGTCACAAAAAATTTTAATGGAAATTTCGGAAAAAAGCGTGGACTATAGCCTTTGCACTTTTTTCATCATAAATATATTTTCTCACCGATTTCGATGGACGATGGCTTATTTGAACAAGAAAGGGAATAGAAAACGATGGTAAAAAGAATTTTGCAAAATAATCCCTTGTTTTTAAAAAAGAGCATAGAAACTGCTCACGAAGGGCCTCCTGAAACCAAGCCCCGCAAGAACAGTTTTTTGTGCATATTCTCGAAACCAGCTAGTTTCGCTCAGAAATATTTTACAGTTATATTCCTTTCATTATTCCGCGTCCAACGAGTGCTCATTCGTCAAAATCAGTCACAAAAAATTTTAATAGAAATTTCGGAAAAAAAGCATGGACTATAGCCTTTGCACTTTTTTCATCATAAATATATTTTCTCACCGATTTCGACGGACGATGGCATATTTGAACAGGAAAGGTTATAGAAAACGATATTAAAACGAATTTTGCAAAATAAATCCCTAGTTTTTAAAAAAGAGCATAAAAACTGCTCATGAAGGGCCTCCTGAAACCAAGCCCCGCAAGAACAGTTTTTTGTGCATATTTTCGACACTAGCTAGTTTCGCTCAGAAATATTTTACAGTTATATTCCTTTCATTATTCCGCGTCCAACGAGTGCTCATTCGTCAAAATCAGTCACAAAAAATTTTAATAGAAATTTCGGAAAAAAAGCATGGACTATAGCCTTTGCACTTTTTTCATCATAAATATATTTTCTCACCGATTTCGACGAACGATGGCTTATTTGAACAGGAAAGGGAATAGAAAACGATGTTAAAAAGAATTTTGCAAAATAAATCCCTAGTTTTTAAAAAAGAGCATAAAAACTGCTCATGAAGGGCCTCCTGAAACCAAGCCCCGCAAGAACAGTTTTTTGTGCATATTTTCGAAACTAGCTAGTTTCGCTCAGAAATATTTTACAGTTATATTCCTTTCATTATTCCGCGTCCAACGAGTGCTCATTCGTCAAAATCAGTCACAAAAAATTTTAATAGAAATTTCGGAAAAAAAGCATGGACTATAGCCTTTGCACTTTTTTCATCATAAATATATTTTCTCACCGATTTCGACGAACGATGGCTTATTTGAACAGGAAAGGGAATAGAAAAGGATGTTAAAAAGAATTTTGCAAAATAAATCCCTAGTTTTTAAAAAAGAGCATAAAAACTGCTCATGAAGGGCCTCCTGAAACCAAGCCCCGCAAGAACAGTTTTTTGTGCATATTTTCGAAACTAGCTAGTTTCGCTCAGAAATATTTTACAGTTATATTCCTTTCATTATTCCGCGTCCAACGAGTGCTCATTCGTCAAAATCAGTCACAAAAAATTTTAATAGAAATTTCGGAAAAAAAGCATGGACTATAGCCTTTGCACTTTTTTCATCATAAATATATTTTCTCACCGATTTCGACGAACGATGGCTTATTTGAACAGGAAAGGGAATAGAAAACGATGTTAAAAAGAATTTTGCAAAATAAATCCCTTGTTTTTAAAAAAGAGCATAAAAACTGCTCATGAAGGGCCTCCTGAAACCAAGCCCCGCAAGAACAGTTTTTTGTGCATATTCTCGAAACCAGCTAGTTTCGCTCAGAAATATTTTACAGTTAAATTCCTTTCATTATTCCGCGTCCAACGAGTGCTCATTCGTCAAAATCAGTCACAAAAAATTTTAATAGAAATTTCGGAAAAAAAGCATGGACTATAGCCTTTGCACTTTTTTCATCATAAATATATTTTCTCACCGATTTCGACGGACGATGGCTTATTTGAACAGGAAAGGGAATAGAAAACGATGTTAAAAAGAATTTTGCAAAATAAATCCCTAGTTTTTAAAAAAGAGCATAAAAACTGCTCATGAAGGGCCTCCTGAAACCAAGCCCCGCAAGAACAGTTTTTTGTGCATATTCTCGAAACTAGCTAGTTTCGCTCAGAAATATTTTACAGTTATATTCCTTTCATTATTCCGCGTCCAACGAGTGCTCATTCGTCAAAATCAGTCACAAAAAATTTTAATAGAAATTTCGGAAAAAAGCATGGACTATAGCCTTTGCACTTTTTTCATCATAAATATATTTTCTCACCGATTTCGATGGACGATGGCTTATTTGAACAAGAAAGGGAATAGAAAACGATGGTAAAAAGAATTTTGCAAAATAAATGCCTAGTTTTTAAAAAGAGCATAAAAACTGCTCACGAAGGGCCTCCTGAAACCAAGCCCCGCAAGAACAGTTTTTTGTGCATATTCTCGAAACCAGCTAGTTTCGCTCAGAAATATTTTACAGTTATATTCCTTTCATTATTCCGCGTCCAACGAGTACTCATTCGTCAAAATCAGTCACAAAAAATTTTAATAGAAATTTCGGAAAAAAAGCATGGACTATATAGCCTTTGCACTTTTTTCATCATAAATATATTTTCTCACCGATTTCGACGGACGATGGCTTATTTGAACAGGAAAGGGAATAGAAAACGATGTTAAAAAGAATTTTGCAAAATAAATCCCTAGTTTTTAAAAAAAAAGCATAAAAACTGCTCATGAAGGGCCTCCTGAAACCAAGCCCCGCAAGAACAGTTTTTTGTGCATATTCTCGAAACTAGCTAGTTTCGCTCAGAAATATTTTACAGTTATATTCCTTTCATTCTTCCGCGTCCAACGAGTGCTCATTCGTCAAAATCAGTCACAAAAAATTTTAATAGAAATTTCGGAAAAAAAGCATGGACTATAGCCTTTGCACTTTTTTCATCATAAATATATTTTCTCACCGATTTCGACGGACGATGGCTTATTTGAACAGGAAAGGGAATAGAAAACGATGTTAAAAAGAATTTTGCAAAATAAATCCCTAGTTTTTAAAAAAGAGCATAAAAACTGCTCATGAAGGGCCTCCTGAAACCAAGCCCCGCAAGAACAGTTTTTTGTGCATATTCTCGAAACCAGCTAGTTTCGCTCAGAAATATTTTACAGTTATATTCCTTTCATTATTCCGCGTCCAACGAGTGCTCATTCGTCAAAATCAGTCACAAAAAATTTTAATAGAAATTTCGGAAAAAAAGCATGGACTATAGCCTTTGCACTTTTTTCATCATAAATATATTTTCTCACCGATTTCGACGGACGATGGCTTATTTGAACAGGAAAGGGAATAGAAAACGATGTTAAAAAGAATTTTGCAAAATAAATCCCTAGTTTTTAAAAAAGAGCATAAAAACTGCTCATGAAAGGCCTCCTGAAACCAAGCCCCGCAAGAACAGTTTTTTGTGCATATTCTCGAAACCAGCTAGTTTCGCTCAGAAATATTTTACAGTTATATTCCTTTCATTATTCCGCGTCCAACGAGTGCTCATTCGTCAAAATCAGTCACAAAAAATTTTAATAGAAATTTCGGAAGAAAAGCATGGACTATAGCCTTTGCACTTTTTTCATCATAAATATATTTTCTCACCGATTTCGACGTACGATGGCTTATTTGAACAGGAAAGGGAATAGAAAACGATGTTAAAAAGAATTTTGCAAAATAAATCCCTAGTTTTTAAAAAAGAGCATAAAAACTGCTCATGAAGGGCCTCCTGAAACCAAGCCCCGCAAGAACAGTTTTTTGTGCATATTCTCGAAACTAGCTAGTTTCGCTCAGAAATATTTTACAGTTATATTCCTTTCATTATTCCGCGTCCAACGAGAGCTCATTCGTCAAAATCAGTCACAAAAAATTTTAATAGAAATTTCGGAAAAAAGCATGGACTATAGCCTTTGCACTTTTTTCATCATAAATATATTTTCTCACCGATTTCGATGGACGATGGCTTATTTGAACAAGAAAGGGAATAGAAAACGATGGTAAAAAGAATTTTGCAAAATAAATCCCTAGTTTTTAAAAAAGAGCATAAAAACTGCTCACGAAGGGCCTCCTGAAACCAAGCCCCGCAAGAACAGTTTTTTGTGCATATTCTCGAAACCAGCTAGTTTCGCTCAGAAATATTTTACAGTTATATTCCTTTCATTATTCCGCGTCCAACGAGTGCTCATTCGTCAAAATCAGTCACAAAAAATTTTAATAGAAATTTCGGAAAAAAAGCATGGACTATAGCCTTTGCACTTTTTTCATCATAAATCTATTTTCTCACCGATTTCGACGGACGATGGCTTATTTGAACAGGAAAGGGAATAGAAAACGATGTTAAAAAGAATTTTGCAAAATAAATCCCTAGTTTTTAAAAAAGAGCATAAAAACTGCTCATGAAGGGCCTCCTGAAACCAAGCCCCGCAAGAACAGTTTTTTGTGCATATTCTCGAAACTAGCTAGTTTCGCTCAGAAATATTTTACAGTTATATTCCTTTCATTATTCCGCGTCCAACGAGTACTCATTCGTCAAAATCAGTCACAAAAAATTTTAATAGAAATTTCGGAAAAAAAGCATGGACTATAGCCTTTGCACTTTTTTCATCATAAATATATTTTTTCACCGATTTCGACGGACGATGGCTTATTTGAACAGGAAAGGGAATAGAAAACGATGTTAAAAAGAATTTTGCAAAATAAATCCCTAGTTTTTAAAAAAGAGCATAAAAACTGCTCATGAAGGGCCTCCTGAAACCAAGCCCCGCAAGAACAGTTTTTTGTGCATATTCTCGAAACCAGCTAGTTTCGCTCAGAAATATTTTACAGTTATATTCCTTTCATTATTCCGCGTCCAACGAGTGCTCATTCGTCAAAATCAGTCACAAAAAATTTTAATAGAAATTTCGGAAGAAAAGCATGGACTATAGCCTTTGCACTTTTTTCATCATAAATATATTTTCTCACCGATTTCGACGGACGATGGCTTATTTGAACAGGAAAGGGAATAGAAAACGATGTTAAAAAGAATTTTGCAAAATAAATCCCTAGTTTTTAAAAAAGAGAATAAAAACTGCTCATGAAGGGCCTCCTGAAACCAAGCCCCGCAAGAACAGTTTTTTGTGCATATTCTCGAAACCAGCTAGTTTCGCTCAGAAATATTTTACAGTTATATTCCTTTCATTATTCCGCGTCCAACGAGTGCTCATTCGTCAAAATCAGTCACAAAAAATTTTAATAGAAATTTCGGAAAAAAAGCATGGACTATAGCCTTTGCACTTTTTTCATCATAAATATATTTTCTCACCGATTTCGACGGACGATGGCTTATTTGAACAGGAAAGGGAATAGAAAACGATGTTAAAAAGAATTTTGCAAAATAAATCCCTAGTTTTTAAAAAAGAGCATAAAAACTGCTCATGAAGGGCCTCCTGAAACCAAGCCCCGCAAGAACAGTTTTTTGTGCATATTCTCGAAACTAGCTAGTTTCGCTCAGAAATATTTTACAGTTATATTCCTTTCATTATTCCGCGTCCAACGAGTGCTCATTCGTCAAAATCAGTCACAAAAAATTTTAATAGAAATTTCGGAAAAAAGCATGGACTATAGCCTTTGCACTTTTTTCATCATAAATATATTTTCTCACCGATTTCGATGGACGATGGCTTATTTGAACAAGAAAGGGAATAGAAAACGATTGTAAAAAGAATTTTGCAAAATAAATGCCTAGTTTTTAAAAAAGAGCATAAAAACTGCTCACGAAGGGCCTCCTGAAACCAAGCCCCGCAAGAACAGTTTTTTGTGCATATTCTCGAAACCAGCTAGTTTCGCTCAGAAATATTTTACAGTTATATTCCTTTCATTATTCCGCGTCCAACGAGTACTCATTCGTCAAAATCAGTCACAAAAAATTTTAATAGAAATTTCGGAAAAAAAGCATGGACTATAGCCTTTGCACTTTTTTCATCATAAATATATTTTTTCACCGATTTCGACGGACGATGGCTTATTTGAACAGGAAAGGGAATAGAAAACGATGTTAAAAAGAATTTTGCAAAATAAATCCCTAGTTTTTAAAAAAGAGCATAAAAACTGCTCATGAAGGGCCTCCTGAAACCAAGCCCCGCAAGAACAGTTTTTTGTGCATATTCTCGAAACCAGCTAGTTTCGCTCAGAAATATTTTACAGTTATATTCCTTTCATTATTCCGCGTCCAACGAGTGCTCATTCGTCAAAATCAGTCACAAAAAATTTTAATAGAAATTTCGGAAGAAAAGCATGGACTATAGCCTTTGCACTTTTTTCATCATAAATATATTTTCTCACCGATTTCGACGGACGATGGCTTATTTGAACAGGAAAGGGAATAGAAAACGATGTTAAAAAGAATTTTGCAAAATAAATCCCTAGTTTTTAAAAAAGAGCATAAAAACTGCTCATGAAGGGCCTCCTGAAACCAAGCCCCGCAAGAACAGTTTTTTGTGCATATTCTCGAAACCAGCTAGTTTCGCTCAGAAATATTTTACAGTTATATTCCTTTCATTATTCCGCGTCCAACGAGTGCTCATTCGTCAAAATCAGTCACAAAAAATTTTAATAGAAATTTCGGAAAAAAAGCATGGACTATAGCCTTTGCACTTTTTTCATCATAAATATATTTTCTCACCGATTTCGACGGACGATGGCTTATTTGAACAGGAAAGGGAATAGAAAACGATGTTAAAAAGAATTTTGCAAAATAAATCCCTAGTTTTTAAAAAAGAGCATAAAAACTGCTCATGAAGGGCCTCCTGAAACCAAGCCCCGCAAGAACAGTTTTTTGTGCATATTCTCGAAACTAGCTAGTTTCGCTCAGAAATATTTTACAGTTATATTCCTTTCATTATTCCGCGTCCAACGAGTGCTCATTCGTCAAAATCAGTCACAAAAAATTTTAATAGAAATTTCGGAAAAAAGCATGGACTATAGCCTTTGCACTTTTTTCATCATAAATATATTTTCTCACCGATTTCGATGGACGATGGCTTATTTGAACAAGAAAGGGAATAGAAAACGATTGTAAAAAGAATTTTGCAAAATAAATGCCTAGTTTTTAAAAAAGAGCATAAAAACTGCTCACGAAGGGCCTCCTGAAACCAAGCCCCGCAAGAACAGTTTTTTGTGCATATTCTCGAAACCAGCTAGTTTCGCTCAGAAATATTTTACAGTTATATTCCTTTCATTATTCCGCGTCCAACGAGTACTCATTCGTCAAAATCAGTCACAAAAAATTTTAATAGAAATTTCGGAAAAAAAGCATGGACTATATAGCCTTTGCACTTTTTTCATCATAAATATATTTTCTCACCGATTTCGACGGACGATGGCTTATTTGAACAGGAAAGGGAATAGAAAACGATGTTAAAAAGAATTTTGCAAAATAAATCCCTAGTTTTTAAAAAAAAAGCATAAAAACTGCTCATGAAGGGCCTCCTGAAACCAAGCCCCGCAAGAACAGTTTTTTGTGCATATTCTCGAAACTAGCTAGTTTCGCTCAGAAATATTTTACAGTTATATTCCTTTCATTCTTCCGCGTCCAACGAGTGCTCATTCGTCAAAATCAGTCACAAAAAATTTTAATAGAAATTTCGGAAAAAAAGCATGGACTATAGCCTTTGCACTTTTTTCATCATAAATATATTTTCTCACCGATTTCGACGGACGATGGCTTATTTGAACAGGAAAGGGAATAGAAAACGATGTTAAAAAGAATTTTGCAAAATAAATCCCTAGTTTTTAAAAAAGAGCATAAAAACTGCTCATGAAGGGCCTCCTGAAACCAAGCCCCGCAAGAACAGTTTTTTGTGCATATTCTCGAAACCAGCTAGTTTCGCTCAGAAATATTTTACAGTTATATTCCTTTCATTATTCCGCGTCCAACGAGTGCTCATTCGTCAAAATCAGTCACAAAAAATTTTAATAGAAATTTCGGAAAAAAAGCATGGACTATAGCCTTTGCACTTTTTTCATCATAAATATATTTTCTCACCGATTTCGACGGACGATGGCTTATTTGAACAGGAAAGGGAATAGAAAACGATGTTAAAAAAAAATTTTGCAAAATAAATCCCTAGTTTTTAAAAAAGAGCATAAAAACTGCTCATGAAGGGCCTCCTGAAACCAAGCCCCGCAAGAACAGTTTTTTGTGCATATTCTCGAAACTAGCTAGTTTCGCTCAAAAATATTTTACAGTTATATTCCTTTCATTATTCCGCGTCCAACGAGTGCTCATTCGTCAAAGTCAGTCACAAAAAATTTTAATAGAAATTTCGGAAAAAAGCATGGACTATAGCCTTTGCACTTTTTTCATCATAAATATATTTTCTCACCGATTTCGATGGACGATGGCTTATTTGAACAAGAAAGGGAATAGAAAACGATGGTAAAAAGAATTTTGCAAAATAAATCCCTAGTTTTTAAAAAAGAGCATAAAAACTGCTCACGAAGGGCCTCCTGAAACCAAGCCCCGCAAAAACAGTTTTTTGTGCATATTCTCGAAACCAGCTAGTTTCGCTCAGAAATATTTTACAGTTATATTCCTTTCATTATTCCGCGTCCAACGAGTGCTCATTCGTCAAAATCAGTCACAAAAAATTTTAATAGAAATTTCGGAAAAAAAGCATGGACTATAGCCTTTGCACTTTTTTCATCATAAATATATTTTCTCACCGATTTCGACGGACGATGGCTTATTTGAACAGGAAAGGGAATAGAAAACGATGTTAAAAAGAATTTTGCAAAATAAATCCCTAGTTTTTAAAAAAGAGCATAAAAACTGCTCATGAAGGGCCTCCTGAAACCAAGCCCCGCAAGAACAGTTTTTTGTGCATATTCTCGAAACCAGCTAGTTTCGCTCAGAAATATTTTACAGTTATATTCCTTTCATTATTCCGCGTCCAACGAGTGCTCATTCGTCAAAATCAGTCACAAAAAATTTTAATAGAAATTTCGGAAAAAAAGCATGGACTATAGCCTTTGCACTTTTTTCATCATAAATATATTTTCTCACCGATTTCGACGGACGATGGCTTATTTGAACAGGAAAGGGAATAGAAAACGATGTTAAAAAGAATTTTGCAAAATAAATCCCTAGTTTTTAAAAAAGAGCATAAAAACTGCTCATGAAGGGCCTCCTGAAACCAAGCCCCGCAAGAACAGTTTTTTGTGCATATTCTCGAAACTAGCTAGTTTCGCTCAGAAATATTTTACAGTTATATTCCTTTCATTATTCCGCGTCCAACGAGTGCTCATTCGTCAAAATCAGTCACAAAAAATTTTAATAGAAATTTCAGAAAAAAAACATGGACTATAGCCTTTGCACTTTTTTCATCATAAATATATTTTCTCACCGATTTCGATGGACGATGGCTTATTTGAACAAGAAAGGGAATAGAAAACGATGGTAAAAAGAATTTTGCAAAATAAATCCCTAGTTTTTAAAAAAGAGCATAAAAACTGCTCACGAAGGGCCTCCTGAAACCAAGCCCCGCAAGAACAGTTTTTTGTGCATATTCTCGAAACCAGCTAGTTTCGCACAGAAATATTTTACAGTTATATTCCTTTCATTATTCCGCGTCCAACGAGTGCTCATTCGTCAAAATCAGTCACAAAAAATTTTAATAGAAATTTCGGAAAAAAAGCATGGACTATAGCCTTTGCACTTTTTTCATCATAAATATATTTTCTCACCGATTTCGACGGACGATGGCTTATTTGAACAGGAAAGGGAATAGAAAACGATCTTAAGAAGAATTTTGCAAAATAAATCCCTAGTTTTTAAAAAAAAGCATAAAAACTGCTCATGAAGGGCCTCCTGAAACCAAGCCCCGCAAGAACAGTTTTTTGTGCATATTCTCGAAACTAGCTAGTTTCGCTCAGAAATATTTTACAGTTATATTCCTTTCATTATTCCGCGTCCAACGAGTGCTCATTCGTCAAAATCAGTCACAAAAAATTTTAATGGAAATTTCGGAAAAAAAGCGTGGACTATAGCCTTTGCACTTTTTTCATCATAAATATATTTTCTCACCGTTTTCGATGGACGATGGCTTATTTGAACAAGAAAGGGAATAGAAAACGATGGTAAAAAGAATTTTGCAAAATAAATCCCTTGTTTTTAAAAGAGAGCATAAAAACTGCTCACGAAGGGCCTCCTGAAACCAAGCCCCGCAAGAACAGTTTTTTGTGCATATTCTCGAAACCAGCTAGTTTCGCTCAGAAATATTTTACAGTTATATTCCTTTCATTATTCCGCGTCCAACGAGTGCTCATTCGTCAAAATCAGTCACAAAAAATTTTAATAGAAATTTCGGAAAAAAAGCATGGACTATAGCCTTTGCACTTTTTTCATCATAAATATATTTTCTCACCGATTTCGACGGACGATGGCTTATTTGAACAGGAAAGGGAATAGAAAACGATGTTAAAAAGAATTTTGCAAAATAAATCCCTAGTTTTTAAAAAAGAGCATAAAAACTGCTCATGAAGGGCCTCCTGAAACCAAGCCCCGCAAGAACAGTTTTTTGTGCATATTTTCGAAACTAGCTAGTTTCGCTCAGAAATATTTTACAGTTATATTCCTTTCATTATTCCGCGTCCAACGAGTGCTCATTCGTCAAAATCAGTCACAAAAAATTTTAATAGAAATTTCGGAAAAAAAGCATGGACTATAGCCTTTGCACTTTTTTCATCATAAATATATTTTCTCACCGATTTCGACGAACGATGGCTTATTTGAACAGGAAAGGGAATAGAAAACGATGTTAAAAAGAATTTTGCAAAATAAATCCCTAGTTTTTAAAAAAGAGCATAAAAACTGCTCATGAAGGGCCTCCTGAAACCAAGCCCCGCAAGAACAGTTTTTTGTGCATATTTTCGAAACTAGCTAGTTTCGCTCAGAAATATTTTACAGTTATATTCCTTTCATTATTCCGCGTCCAACGAGTTCTCATTCGTCAAAATCAGTCACAAAAAATTTTAATAGAAATTTCGGAAAAAAAGCATGGACTATAGCCTTTGCACTTTTTTCATCATAAATATATTTTCTCACCGATTTCGACGAACGATGGCTTATTTGAACAGGAAAGGGAATAGAAAAGGATGTTAAAAAGAATTTTGCAAAATAAATCCCTAGTTTTTAAAAAAGAGCATAAAAACTGCTCATGAAGGGCCTCCTGAAACCAAGCCCCGCAAGAACAGTTTTTTGTGCATATTTTCGAAACTAGCTAGTTTCGCTCAGAAATATTTTACAGTTATATTCCTTTCATTATTCCGCGTCCAACGAGTGCTCATTCGTCAAAATCAGTCACAAAAAATTTTAATAGAAATTTCGGAAAAAAAGCATGGACTATAGCCTTTGCACTTTTTTCATCATAAATATATTTTTTCACCGATTTCGACGGACGATGGCTTATTTGAACAGGAAATGGAATAGAAAACGATGTTAAAAAGAATTTTGCAAAATAAATCCCTAGTTTTTAAAAAAGAGCATAAAAACTGCTCATGAAGGGCCTCCTGAAACCAAGCCCCGCAAGAACAGTTTTTTGTGCATATTCTCGAAACCAGCTAGTTTCGCTCAGAAATATTTTACAGTTATATTCCTTTCATTATTCCGCGTCCAACGAGTGCTCATTCGTCAAAATCAGTCACAAAAAATTTTAATAGAAATTTCGGAAAAAAAGCATGGACTATAGCCTTTGCACTTTTTTCATCATAAATATATTTTCTCACCGATTTCGACGGACGATGGCTTATTTGAACAGGAAAGGGAATAGAAAACGATGTTAAAAAGAATTTTGCAAAATAAATCCCTAGTTTTTAAAAAAGAGCATAAAAACTGCTCATGAAGGGCCTCCTGAAACCAAGCCCCGCAAGAACAGTTTTTTGTGCATATTCTCGAAACCAGCTAGTTTCGCTCAGAAATATTTTACAGTTATATTCCTTTCATTATTCCGCGTCCAACGAGTGCTCATTCGTCAAAATCAGTCACAAAAAATTTTAATAGAAATTTCGGAAAAAAAGCATGGACTATAGCCTTTGCACTTTTTTCATCATAAATATATTTTCTCACCGATTTCGACGGACGATGGCTTATTTGAACAGGAAAGGGAATAGAAAACGATGTTAAAAAGAATTTTGCAAAATAAATCCCTAGTTTTTAAAAAAGAGCATAAAAACTGCTCATGAAGGGCCTCCTGAAACCAAGCCCCGCAAGAACAGTTTTTTGTGCATATTCTCGAAACTAGCTAGTTTCGCTCAGAAATATTTTACAGTTATATTCCTTTCATTATTCCGCGTCCAACGAGTGCTCATTCGTCAAAATCAGTCACAAAAAATTTTTATAGAAATTTCGTAAAAAAGCATGGACTATAGCCTTTGCACTTTTTTCATCATAAATATATTTTCTCACCGATTTCGATGGACGATGGCTTATTTGAACAAGAAAGGGAATAGAAAACGATGGTAAAAAGAATTTTGCAAAATAAATCCCTAGTTTTTAAAAAAGAGCATAAAAACTGCTCACGAAGGGCCTCCTGAAACCAAGCCACGCAAGAACAGTTTTTTGTGCATATTCTCGAAACCAGCTAGTTTCGCTCAGAAATATTTTACAGTTATATTCCTTTCATTATTCCGCGTCCAACGAGTACTCATTCGTCAAAATCAGTCACAAAAAATTTTAATAGAAATTTCGGAAAAAAAGCATGGACTATAGCCTTTGCACTTTTTTCATCATAAATATATTTTCTCACCGATTTCGACGGACGATGGCTTATTTGAACAGGAAAGGGAATAGAAAACGATGTTAAAAAGAATTTTGCAAAATAAATTCCTAGTTTTTAAAAAAAAAGCATAAAAACTGCTCATGAAGGGCCTCCTGAAACCAAGCCCCGCAAGAACAGTTTTTTGTGCATATTCTCGAAACTAGCTAGTTTCGCTCAGAAATATTTTACAGTTATATTCCTTTCATTCTTCCGCGTCCAACGAGTGCTCATTCGTCAAAATCAGTCACAAAAAATTTTAATAGAAATTTCGGAAAAAAAGCATGGACTATAGCCTTTGCACTTTTTTCATCATAAATATATTTTCTCACCGATTTCGACGGACGATGGCTTATTTGAACAGGAAAGGGAATAGAAAACGATGTTAAAAAGAATTTTGCAAAATAAATCCCTAGTTTTTAAAAAACAGCATAAAAACTGCTCATGAAGGGCCTCCTGAAACCAAGCCCCGCAAGAACAGTTTTTTGTGCATATTCTCGAAACTAGCTAGTTTCGCTCAGAAATATTTTACAGTTATATTCCTTTCATTATTCCGCGTCCAACGAGTGCTCATTCGTCAAAATCAGTCACAAAAAATGTTAATAGAAATTTCGGAAAAAAAGCATGGACTATAGCCTTTGCACTTTTTTCATCATAAATATATTTTCTCACCGATTTCGATGGACGATGGCTTATTTGAACAAGAAAGGGAATAGAAAACGATGGTATAAAGAATTTTGCAAAATAAATCCCTAGTTTTTAAAAAAGAGCATAAAAACTGCTCACGAAGGGCCTCCTGAAACCAAGCCCCGCAAGAACAGTTTTTTGTGCATATTCTCGAAACCAGCTAGTTTCGCACAGAAATATTTTACAGTTATATTCCTTTCATTATTCCGCGTCCAACGAGTGCTCATTCGTCAAAATCAGTCACAAAAAATTTTAATAGAAATTTCGGAAAAAAAGCATGGACTATAGCCTTTGCACTTTTTTCATCATAAATATATTTTCTCACCGATTTCGACGGACGATGGCTTATTTGAACAGAAAAGGGAATAGAAAACGATGTTAAAAAGAATTTTGCAAAATAAATCCCTAGTTTTTAAAAAAAAGCATAAAAACTGCTCATGAAGGGCCTCCTGAAACCAAGCCCCGCAAGAACAGTTTTTTGTGCATATTCTCGAAACTAGCTAGTTTCGCTCAGAAATATTTTACAGTGATATTCCTTTCATTATTCCGCGTCCAACGAGTGCTCATTCGTCAAAATCAGTCACAAAAAATTTTAATGGAAATTTCGGAAAAAAAGCGTGGACTATAGCCTTTGCACTTTTTTCATCATAAATATATTTTCTCACCGATTTTGACGGACGATGGCTTATTTGAACAGGAAAGGGAATAGAAAACGATGTTAAAAAGAATTTTGCAAAATAAATCCCTAGTTTTTAAAAAAGAGCATAAAAACTGCTCATGAAGGGCCTCCTGAAACCAAGCCCCGCAAGAACAGTTTTTTGTGCATATTTTCGAAACTAGCTAGTTTCGCTCAGAAATATTTTACAGTTATATTCCTTTCATTATTCCGCGTCCAACGAGTGCTCATTCGTCAAAATCAGTCACAAAAAATTTTAATAGAAATTTCGGAAAGAAAGCATGGACTATAGCCTTTGCACTTTTTTCATCATAAATATATTTTCTCACCGATTTCGATGGACGATGGCTTATTTGAACAAGAAAGGGAATAGAAAACGATGGTAAAAAGAATTTTGCAAAATAAATCCCTAGTTTTTAAAAAAGAGCATAAAACCTGCTCATGAAGGGCCTCCTGAAACCAAGCCCCGCAAGAACAGTTTTTTGTGCATATTCTCGAAACTAGCTAGTTTCGCTCAGAAATATTTTACAGTTATATTCCTTTCATTATTCCGCGTCCAACGAGTGCTCATTCGTCAAAATCAGTCACAAAAAATTTTAATAGAAATTTCGGAAAGAAAGCATGGACTATAGCCTTTGCACTTTTTTCATCATAAATATATTTTCTCACCGATTTCGACGGACGATGGCTTATTTGAACAGGAAAGGGAATAGAAAACGATGTTAAAAAGAATTTTGCAAAATAAATCCCTAGTTTTTAAAAAAGAGCATAAAAACTGCTCATGAAGGGCCTCCTGAAACCAAGCCCCGCAAGAACAGTTTTTTGTGCATATTCTCGAAACTAGCTAGTTTCGCTCAGAAATATTTTACAGTTATATTCCTTTCATTATTCCGCGTCCAACGAGTGCTCATTCGTCAAAATCAGTCACAAAAAATTTTAATGGAAATTTCGGAAAAAAAGCGTGGACTATAGCCTTTGCACTTTTTTCATCATAAATATATTTTCTCACCGATTTCGACGGACGATGGCTTATTTGAACAAGAAAGGGAATAGAAAACGATGGTAAAAAGAATTTTGCAAAATAAATCCCTAGTTTTTAAAAAAGAGCATAAAAACTGCTCACGAAGGGCCTCCTGAAACCAAGCCCCGCAAGAACAGTTTTTTGTGCATATTTTCGAAACTAGCTAGTTTCGCTCAGAAATATTTTACAGTTATATTCCTTTCATTATTCCGCGTCCAACGAGTGCTCATTCGTCAAAATCAGTCACAAAAAATTTTAATAGAAATTTCGGAAAAAAAGCATGGACTATAGCCTTTGCACTTTTTTCATCATAAATATATTTTCTCACCGATTTCGGCGGACGATGGCTTATTTGAACAGGAAAGGGAATAGAAAACGATGTTAAAAAGAATTTTGCAAAATAAATCCCTAGTTTTTAAAAAAGAGCATAAAAACTGCTCATGAAGGGCCTCCTGAAACCAAGCCCCGCAAGAACAGTTGTTTGCGCATATTCTCGAAACTAGCTAGTTTCGCTCAGAAATATTTTACAGTTATATTCCTTTCATTATTCCGCGTCCAACGAGTGCTCATTCGTCAAAATCAGTCACAAAAAATTTTAATGGAAATTTCGGAAAAAAAGCATGGACTATATATAGCCTTTGCACTTTTTTCATCATAAATATATTTTCTCACCAATTTCGACGGACGATGGCTTATTTGAACAGGAAAGGGAATAGAAAACGATGTTAAAAAGAATTTTGCAAAATAAATCCCTAGTTTTTAAAAAAGAGCATAAAAACTGCTCATGAAGGGCCCCCTGAAACCAAGCCCCGCAAGAACAGTTTTTTGTGCATATTTTCGAAACTAGCTAGTTTCGCTCAGAAATATTTTACAGTTATATTCCCTTCAGTATTCCGCGTCCAACGAGAGCTCATTCGTCAAAATCAGTCACAAAAAATGTTAACGGAAATTTCGGAAAAAAAGTATGGACTATATAGACTTTGCACTTTTTTCATCATAAATATATTTTCTCACCGATTTCGACGGACGATGGCTTATTTGAACAGGAAAGGGAATAGAAAACGATGGTAAAAAGAATTTTGCAAAATAAATCCCTAGTTTTTAAAAAAGAGCATAAAAACTGCTCACGAAGGGCCTCCTGAAACCAAGCCCCGCAAGAACAGTTTTTTGTGCATATTCTCGAAACCAGCTAGTTTCGCTCAGAAATATTTTACAGTTATATTCCTTTCATTATTCCGCGTCCAACGAGTGCTCATTCGTCAAAATCAGTCACAAAAAATTTTAATAGAAATTTCGGAAAAAAAGCATGGACTATAGCCTTTGCACTTTTTTCATCATAAATATATTATCTCACCGATTTCGACGGACGATGGCTTATTTGAACAGGAAAGGGAATAGAAAACGATGTTAAAAAGAATTTTGCAAAATAAATCCCTAGTTTTTAAAAAAAAGCATAAAAACTGCTCATGAAGGGCCTCCTGAAACCAAGCCCCGCAAGAACAGGTTTTTGTGCATATTCTCGAAACTAGCTAGTTTCGCTCAGAAATATTTTACAGTTATATTCCTTTCATTATTCCGCGTCCAACGAGTGCTCATTCGTCAAAATCAGTCACAAAAAATTTTAATGGAAATTTCGGAAAAAAAGCGTGGACTATAGCCTTTGCACTTTTTTCATCATAAATATATTTTCTCACCGATTTCGACGGACGATGGCTTATTTGAACAAGAAAGGGAATAGAAAACGATGGTAAAAATAATTTTGCAAAATAAATCCCTAGTTTTTAAAAAAGAGCATAAAAACTGCTCACGAAGGGCCTCCTGAAACCAAGCCCCGCAAGAACAGTTTTTTGTGCATATTTTCGAAACTAGCTCGTTTCGCTCAGAAATATTTTACAGTTATATTCCTTTCATTCTTCCGCGTCCAACGAGTGCTCATTCGTCAAAATCAGTCACAAAAAATTTTAATAGAAATTTCGGAAAAAAAGCATGGACTATAGCCTTTGCACTTTTTTCATCATAAATATATTTTCTCACCGATTTCGACGGACGATGGCTTATTTGAACAGGAAAGGGAATAGAAAACGATGTTAAAAAGAATTTTGCAAAATAAATCCCTAGTTTTTAAAAAAGAGCATAAAAACTGCTCATGAAGGGCCTCCTGAAACCAAGCCCCGCAAGAACAGTTTTTTTGCATATTCTCGAAACCAGCTAGTTTCGCTCAGAAATATTTTACAGTTATATTCCTTTCATTATTCCGCGTCCAACGAGTGCTCATTCGTCAAAATCAGTCACAAAAAATTTTAATAGAAATTTCGGAAAAAAAGCATGGACTATAGCCTTTGCACTTTTTTCATCATAAATATATTTTCTCACCGATTTCGATGGACGATGGCTTATTTGAACAAGAAAGGGAATAGAAAACGATGGTTAAAAGAATTTTGCAAAATAAATCCCTAGTTTTTAAAAAAGAGCATAAAAACTGCTCACGAAGGGCCTCCTGAAACCAAGCCCCGCAAGAACAGTTTTTTGTGCATATTCTCGAAACTAGCTAGTTTCGCTCAGAAATATTTTACAGTTATATTCCTTTCATTATTCCGCGTCCAACGAGTGCTCATTCGTCAAAATCAGTCACAAAAAATTTTAATAGAAATTTCGGAAAAAAAGCATGGACTATAGCCTTTGCACTTTTTTCATCATAAATATATTTTCTCACCGATTTCGACGGACGATGGCTTATTTGAACAGGAAAGGGAATAGAAAACGATGTTAAAAAGAATTTTGCAAAATAAATCCCTAGTTTTTAAAAAAGAGCATAAAAACTGCTCATGAAGGGCCTCCTGAAACCAAGCCCCGCAAGAACAGTTTTTTGTGCATATTTTCGAAACTAGCTCGTTTCGCTCAGAAATATTTTACAGTTATATTCCTTTCATTCTTCCGCGTCCAACGAGTGCTCATTCGTCAAAATCAGTCACAAAAAATTTTAATAGAAATTTCGGAAAAAAAGCATGGACTATAGCCTTTGCACTTTTTTCATCATAAATATATTTTCTCACCGATTTCGACGGACGATGGCTTATTTGAACAGGAAAGGGAATAGAAAACGATGTTAAAAAGAATTTTGCAAAATAAATCCCTAGTTTTTAAAAAAGAGCATAAAAACTGCTCATGAAGGGCCTCCTGAAACCAAGCCCCGCAAGAACAGTTTTTTTGCATATTCTCGAAACCAGCTACTTTCGCTCAGAAATATTTTACAGTTATATTCCTTTCATTATTCCGCGTCCAACGAGTGCTCATTCGTCAAAATCAGTCACAAAAAATTTTAATAGAAATTTCGGAAAAAAAGCATGGACTATAGCCTTTGCACTTTTTTCATCATAAATATATTTTCTCACCGATTTCGATGGACGATGGCTTATTTGAACAAGAAAGGGAATAGAAAACGATGGTTAAAAGAATTTTGCAAAATAAATCCCTAGTTTTTAAAAAAGAGCATAAAAACTGCTCACGAAGGGCCTCCTGAAACCAAGCCCCGCAAGAACAGTTTTTTGTGCATATTCTCGAAACTAGCTAGTTTCGCTCAGAAATATTTTACAGTTATATTCCTTTCATTATTCCGCGTCCAACGAGTGCTCATTCGTCAAAATCAGTCACAAAAAATTTTAATAGAAATTTCGGAAAAAAAGCATGGACTATAGCCTTTGCACTTTTTTCATCATAAATATATTTTCTCACCGATTTCGACGGACGATGGCTTATTTGAACAGGAAAGGGAATAGAAAACGATGTTAAAAAGAATTTTGCAAAATAAATCCCTAGTTTTTAAAAAAGAGAATAAAAACTGCTCATGAAGGGCCTCCTGAAACCAAGCCCCGCAAGAACAGTTTTTTGTGCATATTCTCGAAACTAGCTAGTTTCGCTCAGAAATATTTTACAGTTATATTCCTTTCATTATTCCGCGTCCAACGAGTGCTCATTCGTCAAAATCAGTCACAAAAAATTTTAATGGAAATTTGGGAAAAAGAGCATGGACTATAGCCTTTGCACTTTTTTCATCATAAATATATTTTCTCACCGATTTCGACGGACGATGGCTTATTTGAACAGGAAAGGGAATAGAAAACGATGTTAAAAAGAATTTTGCAAAATAAATCCCTAGTTTTTAAAAAAGAGCATAAAAACTGCTCATGAAGGGCCTCCTGAAACCAAGCCCCGCAAGAACAGTTTTTTGTGCATATTTTCGAAACTAGCTAGTTTCGCTCAGAAATATTTTACAGTTATATTCCTTTCATTATTCCGCGTCCAACGAGTGCTCATTCGTCAAAATCAGTCACAAAAAATGTTAATGGAAATTTCGGATAAAAGCATGGACTATAGCCTTTCCACTTTTTTCATCATAAATATATTTTCTCACCGATTTCGACGGACGATGGCTTATTTGAACAAGAAAGGGAATAGAAAACGATGGTAAAAAGAATTTTGCAAAATAAATCCCTAGTTTTTAAAAAAGAGCATAAAAACTGCTCACGAAGGGCCTCCTGAAACCAAGCCCCGCAAGAACAGTTTTTTGTGCATATTTTCGAAACTAGCTAGTTTCGCTCAGAAATATTTTACAGTTATATTCCTTTCATTATTCCGCGTCCAACGAGTGCTCATTCGTCAAAATCAGTCACAAAAAATTTTAATGGAAATTTCGGAAAAAAAGCGTGGACTATAGCCTTTCCACTTTTTTCATCATAAATATATTTTCTCACCGATTTCGACGGACGATGGCTTATTTAAACAAGAAAGGGAATAGAAAACGATGTTAAAAAGAATTTTGCAAAATAAATCCCTAGTTTTTAAAAAAGAGCATAAAAACTGCTCATGAAGGGCCTCCTGAAACCAAGCCCCGCAAGAACAGTTTTTTGTGCATATTCTCGAAACTAGCTAGTTTCGCTCAGAAATATTTTACAGTTATATTCCTTTCATTATTCCGCGTCCAACGAGTGCTCATTCGTCAAAATCAGTCACAAAAAATTTTAATGGAAATTTCGGAAAAAAAGCGTGGACTATAGCCTTTGCACTTTTTTCATCATAAATATATTTTTTCACCGATTTCGACGGACGATGGCTTATTTGAACAGGAAAGGGAATAGAAAACGATGTTAAAAAGAATTTTGCAAAATAAATCCCTAGTTTTTAAAAAAGAGCATAAAAACTGCTCATGAAGGGCCTCCTGAAACCAAGCCCCGCAAGAACAGTTTTTTGTGCATATTCTCGAAACCAGCTAGTTTCGCTCAGAAATATTTTACAGTTACATTCCTTTCATTATTCCGCGTCCAACGAGTGCTCATTCGTCAAAATCAGTCACAAAAAATTTTAATAGAAATTTCGGAAAAAAAGCATGGACTATAGCCTTTGCACTTTTTTCATCATAAATATATTTTCTCACCGATTTCGACGGACGATGGCTTATTTGAACAGGAAAGGGAATAGAAAACGATGTTAAAAAGAATTTTGCAAAATAAATCCCTAGTTTTTAAAAAAGAGCATAAAAACTGCTCATGAAGGGCCTCCTGAAACCAAGCCCCGCAAGAACAGTTTTTTGTGCATATTCTCGAAACCAGCTAGTTTCGCTCAGAAATATTTTACAGTTATATTCCTTTCATTATTCCGCGTCCAACGAGTACTCATTCGTCAAAATCAGTCACAAAAAATTTTAATAGAAATTTCGGAAAAAAAGCATGGACTATAGCCTTTGCACTTTTTTCATCATAAATATATTTTCTCACCGATTTCGACGGACGATGGCTTATTTGAACAGGAAAGGGAATAGAAAACGATGTTAAAAAGAATTTTGCAAAATAAATCCCTAGTTTTTAAAAAAAAAGCATAAAAACTGCTCATGAAGGGCCTCCTGAAACCAAGCCCCGCAAGAACAGGTTTTTGTGCATATTCTCGAAACTAGCTAGTTTCGCTCAGAAATATTTTACAGTTATATTCCTTTCATTCTTCCGCGTCCAACGAGAGCTCATTCGTCAAAATCAGTCACAAAAAATTTTAATAGAAATTTCGGAAAAAAAGCATGGACTATAGCCTTTGCACTTTTTTCATCATAAATATATTTTCTCACCGATTTCGACGGACGATGGCTTATTTGAACAGGAAAGGGAATAGAAAACGATGTTAAAAAGAATTTTGCAAAATAAATCCCTAGTTTTTAAAAAAGAGCATAAAAACTGCTCATGAAGGGCCTCCTGAAACCAAGCCCGCAAGAACAGTTTTTTGTGCATATTCTCGAAACCAGCTAGTTTCGCTCAGAAATATTTTACAGTTATATTCCTTTCATTATTCCGCGTCCAACGAGTGCTCATTCGTCAAAATCAGTCACAAAAAATTTTAATAGAAATTTCGGAAAAAAAGCATGGACTATAGCCTTTGCACTTTTTTCATCATAAATATATTTTCTCACCGTGGACTATAGCCTTTGCACTTTTTTCATCATAAATATATTTTCTCACCGATTTCGACGGACGATGGCTTATTTGAACAGGAAAGGGAATAGAAAACGATGTTAAAAAGAATTTTGCAAAATAAATCCCTAGTTTTTAAAAAAGAGCATAAAAACTGCTCATGAAGGGCCTCCTGAAACCAAGCCCCGCAAGAACAGTTTTTGGTGCATATTCTCGAAACTAGCTAGTTTCGCTCAGAAATATTTTACAATAGAAAACGATGTTAAAAAGAATTTTGCAAAATAAATCCCTAGTTTTTAAAAAAAAGCATAAAAACTGCTCATGAAGGGCCTCCTGAAACCAAGCCCCGCAAGAACAGTTTTTTGTGCATATTTTCGAAACTAGCTAGTTTCGCTCAGAAATATTTTAGAGTTATATTCCTTTCATTATTCCGCGTCCAACGAGTGCTCATTCGTCAAAATCAGTCACAAAAAATTTTAATAGAAATTTCGGAAAGAAAGCATGGACTATAGCCTTTGCACTTTTTTCATCATAAATATATTTTCTCACCGATTTCGATGGACGATGGCTTTTAAAAAAGAGCATAAAAACTGCTCACGAAGGGCCTCCTGAAACCAAGTCCCGCAAGAACAGTTTTTTGTGCATATTCTCGAAACCAGCTTGTTTCGCACAGAAATATTTTACAGTTATATTCCTTTCATTATTCCGCGTCCAACGAGTGCTCACTCGTCAAAATCAGTCACAAAAAATTTTAATAGAAATTTCGGAAAAAAAGCATGGACTATAGCCTTTGCACTTTTTTCATCATAAATATATTTTCTCACCGATTTCGACGGACGATGGCTTATTTGAACAGGAAAGGGAATAGAAAACGATGTTAAAAAGAATTTTGCAAAATAAATCCCTAGTTTTTAAAAAAGAGCATAAAAACTGCTCATGAAGGGCCTCCTGAAACCAAGCCCCGCAAGAACAGTTTTTGGTGCATATTCTCGAAACTAGCTAGTTTCGCTCAGAAATATTTTACAGTTATATTCCTTTCATTATTCCGCGTCCAACGAGTGCTCATTCGTCAAAATCAGTCACAAAAAATTTTAATAGAAATTTCGGAAAAAAAGCATGGACTATAGCCTTTGCACTTTTTTCATCATAAATATATTTTCTCACCGATTTCGATGGACGATGGCTTATTTGAACAAGAAAGGGAATAGAAAACGATGGTAAAAAGAATTTTGCAAAATAAATCCCTAGTTTTTAAAAAAGAGCATAAAAACTGCTCACGAAGGGCCTCCTGAAACCAAGCCCCGCAAGAACAGTTTTTTGTGCATATTCTCGAAACCAGCTAGTTTCGCACAGAAATATTTTACAGTTATATTCCTTTCATTATTCCGCGTCCAACGAGTGCTCACTCGTCAAAATCAGTCACAAAAAATTTTAATAGAAATTTCGGAAAAAAAGCATGGACTATAGCCTTTGCACTTTTTTCATCATAAATATATTTTCTCACCGATTTCGACGGACGATGGCTTATTTGAACAGGAAAGGGAATAGAAAACGATGTTAAAAAGAATTTTGCAAAATAAATCCCTAGTTTTTAAAAAAAAGCATAAAAACTGCTCATGAAGGGCCTCCTGAAACCAAGCCCCGCAAGAACAGTTTTTTGTGCATATTCTCGAAACTAGCTAGTTTCTCTCAGAAATAGTTTACAGTTATATTCCTTTCATTATTCCGCGTCCAACGAGTGCTCATTCGTCAAAATCAGTCACAAAAAATTTTAATGGAAATTTCGGAAAAAAGCGTGGACTATAGCCTTTGCACTTTTTTCATCATAAATATATTTTCTCACCGATTTCGACGGACGATGGCTTATTTGAACAGGAAAGGGAATAGAAAACGATGTTAAAAAGAATTTTGCAAAATAAATCCCTAGTTTTTAAAAAAGAGCATAAAAACTGCTCACGAAGGGCCTCCTGAAACCAAGCCCCGCAAGAACAGTTTTTTGTGCATATTTTCGAAACCAGCTAGTTTCGCTCAGAAATATTTTACAGTTATATTCCTTTCATTATTCCGCGTCCAACGAGTGCTCATTCGTCAAAATCAGTCACAAAAAATTTTAATAGAAATTTCGGAAAGAAAGCATGGACTATAGCCTTTGCACTTTTTTCATCATAAATATATTTTCTCACCGATTTCGATGGACGATGGCTTATTTGAACAAGAAAGGGAATAGAAAACGATGGTAAAAAGAATTTTGCAAAATAAATCCCTAGTTTTTAAAAAAGAGCATAAAAACTGCTCATGAAGGGCCTCCTGAAACCAAGCCCCGCAAGAACAGTTTTTGGTGCATATTCTCGAAACTAGCTAGTTTCGCTCAGAAATATTTTACAGTTATATTCCTTTCATTATTCCGCGTCCAACGAGTGCTCATTCGTCAAAATCAGTCACAAAAAATTTTAATAGAAATTTCGGAAAAAAAGCATGGACTATAGCCTTTGCACTTTTTTCATCATAAATATATTTTCTCACCGATTTCGATGGACGATGGCTTATTTGAACAGGAAAGGGAATAGAAAACGATGGTAAAAAGAATTTTGCAAAATAAATCCCTAGTTTTTAAAAAAGAGCATAAAAACTGCTCATGAAGGGCCTCCTGAAACCAAGCCCCGCAAGAACAGTTTTTTGTGCATATTTTCGAAACTAGCTAGTTTCGCTCAGAAATATTTTACAGTTATATTCCTTTCATTATTCCGCGTCCAACGAGTGCTCATTCGTCAAAATCAGTCACAAAAAATTTTAATGGAAATTTCGGAAAAAAGCGTGGACTATAGCCTTTGCACTTTTTTCATCATAAATATATTTTCTCACCGATTTCGACGGACGATGGCTTATTTGAACAGGAAAGGGAATAGAAAACGATGGTAAAAAGAATTTTGCAAAATAAATCCCTTGTTTTTAAAAAAGAGCATAAAAATTGCTCACGAAGGGCCTCCTGAAACCAAGCCCCGCAAGAACAGTTTTTTGTGCATATTCTCGAAACCAGCTAGTTTCGCTCAGAAATATTTTACAGTTATATTCCTTTCATTATTCCGCGTCCAACGAGTGCTCATTCGTCAAAATCAGTCACAAAAAATTTTAATAGAAATTTCGGAAAAAAAGCATGGACTATAGCCTTTGCACTTTTTTCATCATAAATATATTTTCTCACCGATTTCGACGGACGATGGCTTATTTGAACAGGAAAGGGAATAGAAAACGATGTTAAAAAGAATTTTGCAAAATAAATCCCTAGTTTTTAAAAAAGAGCATAAAAACTGCTCATGAAGGGCCTCCTGAAACCAAGCCCCGCAAGTACAGTTTTTTGTGCATATTCTCGAAACTAGCTAGTTTCGCTCAGAAATATTTTACAGTTATATTCCTTTCATTATTCCGCGTCCAACGAGTGCTCATTCGTCAAAATCAGTCACAAAAAATTTTAATGGAAATTTCGGAAAAAAAGCGTGGACTATAGCCTTTCCACTTTTTTCATCATAAATATATTTTCTCACCGATTTCGACGGACGATGGCTTATTTGAACAAGAAAGGGAATAGAAAACGATGGTAAAAAGAATTTTGCAAAATAAATCCCTAGTTTTTAAAAAAGAGCATAAAAACTGCTCACGAAGGGCCTCCTGAAACCAAGCCCCGCAAGAACAGTTTTTTGTGCATATTTTCGAAACTAGCTAGTTTCGCTCAGAAATATTTTACAGTTATATTCCTTTCATTATTCCGCGTCCAACGAGTGCTCATTCGTCAAAATCAGTCACAAAAAATTTTAATAGAAATTTCGGAAAAAAAGCATGGACTATAGCCTTTGCACTTTTTTCATCATAAATATATTTTCTCACCGATTTCGACGGACGATGGCTTATTTGAACAGGAAAGGGAATAGAAAACGATGTTAAAAAGAATTTTGCAAAATAAATCCCTAGTTTTTAAAAAAGAGCATAAAAACTGCTCATGAAGGGCCTCCTGAAACCAAGCCCCGCAAGAACAGTTTTTTGTGCATATTCTCGAAACTAGCTAGTTTCGCTCAGAAATATTTTACAGTTATATTCCTTTCATTATTCCGCGTCCAACGAGTGCTCATTCGTCAAAATCAGTCACAAAAAATTTTAATGGAAATTTCGGAAAAAAAGCGTGGACTATATATAGCCTTTGCACTTTTTTCATCATAAATATATTTTCTCACCGATTTCGACGGACGATGGCTTATTTGAACAAGAAAGGGAATAGAAAACGATGGTAAAAAGAATTTTGCAAAATAAATCCCTAGTTTTTAAAAAAGAGCATAAAAACTGCTCACGAGGGGCCTCCTGAAACCAAGCCCCGCAAGAACAGTTTTTTGTGCATATTTTCGAAACTAGCTAGTTTCGCTCAGAAATATTTTACAGTTATATTCCTTTCATTATTCCGCGTCCAACGAGTGCTCATTCGTCAAAATCAGTCACAAAAAATTTTAATGGAAATTTCGGAAAAAAGCGTGGACTATAGCCTTTGCACTTTTTTCATCATAAATATATTTTCTCACCGATTTCGACGGACGATGGCTTATTTGAACAGGAAAGGGAATAGAAAACGATGGTAAAAAGAATTTTGCAAAATAAATCCCTTGTTTTTAAAAAAGAGCATAAAAACTGCTCACGAAGGGCCTCCTGAAACCAAGCCCCGCAAGAACAGTTTTTTGTGCATATTCTCGAAACCAGCTAGTTTCGCTCAGAAATATTTTACAGTTATATTCCTTTCATTATTCCGCGTCCAACGAGTGCTCATTCGTCAAAATCAGTCACAAAAAATTTTAATAGAAATTTCGGAAAAAAAGCATGGACTATAGCCTTTGCACTTTTTTCATCATAAATATATTTTCTCACCGATTTCGACGGACGATGGCTTATTTGAACAGGAAAGGGAATAGAAAACGATGTTAAAAAGAATTTTGCAAAATAAATCCCTAGTTTTTAAAAAAGAGCATAAAAACTGCTCATGAAGGGCCTCCTGAAACCAAGCCCCGCAAGTACAGTTTTTTGTGCATATTCTCGAAACTAGCTAGTTTCGCTCAGAAATATTTTACAGTTATATTCCTTTCATTATTCCGCGTCCAACGAGTGCTCATTCGTCAAAATCAGTCACAAAAAATTTTAATGGAAATTTCGGAAAAAAAGCGTGGACTATAGCCTTTCCACTTTTTTCATCATAAATATATTTTCTCACCGATTTCGACGGACGATGGCTTATTTGAACAAGAAAGGGAATAGAAAACGATGGTAAAAAGAATTTTGCAAAATAAATCCCTAGTTTTTAAAAAGAGCATAAAAACTGCTCACGAAGGGCCTCCTGAAACCAAGCCCCGCAAGAACAGTTTTTTGTGCATATTCTCGAAACTAGCTAGTTTCGCTCAGAAATATTTTACAGTTATATTCCTTTCATTATTCCGCGTCCAACGAGTGCTCATTCGTCAAAATCAGTCACAAAAAATTTTAATAGAAATTTCGGAAAAAAAGCATGGACTATAGCCTTTGCACTTTTTTCATCATAAATATATTTTCTCACCGATTTCGACGGACGATGGCTTATTTGAACAGGAAAGGGAATAGAAAACGATGTTAAAAAGAATTTTGCAAAATAAATCCCTAGTTTTTAAAAAAGAGCATAAAAACTGCTCATGAAGGGCCTCCTGAAACCAAGCCCCGCAAGAACAGTTTTTTGTGCATATTCTCGAAACTAGCTAGTTTCGCTCAGAAATATTTTACAGTTATATTCCTTTCATTATTCCGCGTCCAACGAGTGCTCATTCGTCAAAATCAGTCACAAAAAATTTTAATGGAAATTTCGGAAAAAAAGCGTGGACTAGCCTTTGCACTTTTTTCATCATAAATATATTTTCTCACCGATTTCGACGGACGATGGCTTATTTGAACAAGAAAGGGAATAGAAAACGATGGTAAAAAGAATTTTGCAAAATAAATCCCTAGTTTTTAAAAAAGAGCATAAAAACTGCTCACGAAGGGCCTCCTGAAACCAAGCCCCGCAAGAACAGTTTTTTGTGCATATTCTCGAAACCAGCTAGTTTCGCTCAGAAATATTTTACAGTTATATTCCTTTCATTATTCCGCGTCCAACGAGTGCTCATTCGTCAAAATCAGTCACAAAAAATTTTAATAGAAATTTCGGAAAAAAAGCATGGACTATAGCCTTTGCACTTTTTTCATCATAAATATATTTTCTCACCGATTTCGACGGACGATGGCTTATTTGAACAGGAAAGGGAATAGAAAACGATGTTAAAAAGAATTTTGCAAAATAAATCCCTAGTTTTTAAAAAAGAGCATAAAAACTGCTCATGAAGGGCCTCCTGAAACCAAGCCCCGCAAGAACAGTTTTTTGTGCATATTCTCGAAACCAGCTAGTTTCGCTCAGAAATATTTTACAGTTATATTCCTTTCATTATTCCGCGTCCAACGAGTGCTCATTCGTCAAAATCAGTCACAAAAAATTTTAATAGAAATTTCGGAAAAAAAGCATGGTATAGCCTTTGCACTTTTTTCATCATAAATATATTTTTTCACCGATTTCGACGGACGATGGCTTATTTGAACAGGAAAGGGAATAGAAAACGATGTTAAAAAGAATTTTGCAAAATAAATCCCTAGTTTTTAAAAAAGAGCATAAAAACTGCTCATGAAGGGCCTCCTGAAACCAAGCCCCGCAAGAACAGTTTTTTGTGCATATTCTCGAAACCAGCTAGTTTCGCTCAGAAATATTTTACAGTTATATTCCTTTCATTATTCCGCGTCCAACGAGTGCTCATTCGTCAAAATCAGTCACAAAAAATTTTAATAGAAATTTCGGAAAAAAAGCATGGACTATAGCCTTTGCACTTTTTTCATCATAAATATATTTTCTCACCGATTTCGACGGACGATGGCTTATTTGAACAGGAAAGGGAATAGAAAACGATGTTAAAAAGAATTTTGCAAAATAAATCCCTAGTTTTTAAAAAAGAGCATAAAAACTGCTCATGAAGGGCCTCCTGAAACCAAGCCCCGCAAGAACAGTTTTTTGTGCATATTCTCGAAACTAGCTAGTTTCGCTCAGAAATATTTTACAGTTATATTCCTTTCATTATTCCGCGTCCAACGAGTGCTCATTGGTCAAAATCAGTCACAAAAAATTTTAATAGAAATTTCGGAAAAAAGCATGGACTATAGCCTTTGCACTTTTTTCATCATAAATATATTTTCTCACCGATTTCGATGGACGATGGCTTATTTGAACAAGAAAGGGAATAGAAAACGATGGTAAAAAGAATTTTGCAAAACAAATCCCTAGTTTTTAAAAAAGAGCATAAAAACTGCTCACGAAGGGCCTCCTGAAACCAAGCCCCGCAAGAACAGTTTTTTGTGCATATTCTCGAAACCAGCTAGTTTCGCTCAGAAATATTTTACAGTTATATTCCTTTCATTATTCCGCGTCCAACGAGTACTCATTCGTCAAAATCAGTCACAAAAAATTTTAATAGAAATTTCGGAAAAAAAGCATGGACTATAGCCTTTGCACTTTTTTCATCATAAATATATTTTCTCACCGATTTCGACGGACGATGGCTTATTTGAACAGGAAAGGGAATAGAAAACGATGTTAAAAATAATTTTGCAAAATAAATCCCTAGTTTTTAAAAAAAAAGCATAAAAACGGCTCATGAAGGGCCTCCTGAAACCAAGCCCCGCAAGAACAGTTTTTTGTGCATATTCTCGAAACTAGCTAGTTTCGCTCAGAAATATTTTACAGTTATATTCCTTTCATTCTTCCGCGTCCAACGAGTGCTCATTCGTCAAAATCAGTCACAAAAAATTTTAATAGAAATTTCGGAAAAAAAGCATGGACTATATAGCCTTTGCACTTTTTTCATCATAAATATATTTTCTCACCGATTTCGACGGACGATGGCTTATTTGAACAGGAAAGGGAATAGAAAACGATGTTAAAAAGAATTTTGCAAAATAAATCCCTAGTTTTTAAAAAAGAGCATAAAAACTGCTCATGAAGGGCCTCCTGAAACCAAGCCCCGCAAGAACAGTTTTTTGTGCATATTCTCGAAACCAGCTAGTTTCGCTCAGAAATATTTTACAGTTATATTCCTTTCATTATTCCGCGTCCAACGAGTGCTCATTCGTCAAAATCAGTCACAAAAAATTTTAATAGAAATTTCGGAAAAAAAGCATGGACTATAGCCTTTGCACTTTTTTCATCATAAATATATTTTCTCACCGATTTCGACGGACGATGGCTTATTTGAACAGGAAAGGGAATAGAAAACGATGTTAAAAAGAATTTTGCAAAATAAATCCCTAGTTTTTAAAAAAGAGCATAAAAACTGCTCATGAAGGGCCTCCTGAAACCAAGCCCCGCAAGAACAGTTTTTTGTGCATATTCTCGAAACTAGCTAGTTTCGCTCAGAAATATTTTACAGTTATATTCCTTTCATTATTCCGCGTCCAACGAGTGCTCATTCGTCAAAATCAGTCACAAAAAATTTTAATAGAAATTTCGGAAAAAAAGCATGGACTATAGCCTTTGCACTTTTTTCATCATAAATATATTTTCTCACCGATTTCGATGGACGATGGCTTATTTGAACAAGAAAGGGAATAGAAAACGATGGTAAAAAGAATTTTGCAAAATAAATCCCTAGTTTTTAAAAAAGAGCATAAAAACTGCTCACGAAGGGCCTCCTGAAACCAAGCCCCGCAAGAACAGTTTTTTGTGCATATTCTCGAAACCAGCTAGTTTCGCACAGAAATATTTTACAGTTATATTCCTTTCATTATTCCGCGTCCAACGAGTGCTCATTCGTCAAAATCAGTCACAAAAAATTTTAATAGAAATTTCGGAAAAAAAGCATGGACTATAGCCTTTGCACTTTTTTCATCATAAATATATTTTCTCACCGATTTCGACGGACGATGGCTTATTTGAACAGGAAAGGGAATAGAAAACGATGTTAAAAAGAATTTTGCAAAATAAATCCCTAGTTTTTAAAAAAGAGCATAAAAACTGCTCATGAAGGGCCTCCTGAAACCAAGCCCCGCAAGAACAGTTTTTTGTGCATATTTTCGAAACTAGCTAGTTTCGCTCAGAAATATTTTACAGTTATATTCCTTTCATTATTCCGCGTCCAACGAGTGCTCATTCGTCAAAATCAGTCACAAAAAATTTTAATAGAAATTTCGGAAAGAAAGCAAGCCTTTGCACTTTTTTCATCATAAATATATTTTCTCACCGATTTCGATGGACGATGGCTTATTTGAACAAGAAAGGGAATAGAAAACGATGGTAAAAAGAATTTTGCAAAATAAATTCCTAGTTTTTAAAAAAGAGCATAAAAACTGCTCATGAAGGGCCTCCTGAAACCAAGCCCCGCAAGAACAGTTTTTTGTGCATATTCTCGAAACTAGCTAGTTTCGCTCAGAAATATTTTACAGTTATATTCCTTTCATTATTCCGCGTCCAACGAGTGCTCATTCGTCAAAATCAGTCACAAAAAATTTTAATAGAAATTTCGGAAAAAAAGCATGGACTATAGCCTTTGCACTTTTTTCATCATAAATATATTTTCTCACCGCCTTCGACGAACGATGGCTTATTTGAACAGGAAAGGGAATAGAAAACGATGTTAAAAAGAATTTTGCAAAATAAATCCCTAGTTTTTAAAAAAGAGCATAAAAACTGCTCATGAAGGGCCTCCTGAAACCAAGCCCCGCAAGTACAGTTTTTTGTGCATATTCTCGAAACTAGCTAGTTTCGCTCAGAAATATTTTACAGTTATATTCCTTTCATTATTCCGCGTCCAACGAGTGCTCATTCGTCAAAATCAGTCACAAAAAATTTTAATGGAAATTTCGGAAAAAAAGCGTGGACTATAGCCTTTCCACTTTTTTCATCATAAATATATTTTCTCACCGATTTCGACGGACGATGGCTTATTTGAACAAGAAAGGGAATAGAAAACGATGGTAAAAAGAATTTTGCAAAATAAATCCCTAGTTTTTAAAAAAGAGCATAAAAACTGCTCACGAAGGGCCTCCTGAAACCAAGCCCCGCAAGAACAGTTTTTTGTGCATATTTTCGAAACTAGCTAGTTTCGCTCAGAAATATTTTACAGTTATATTCCTTTCATTATTCCGCGTCCAACGAGTGCTCATTCGTCAAAATCAGTCACAAAAAATTTTAATAGAAATTTCGGAAAAAAAGCATGGACTATAGCCTTTGCACTTTTTTCATCATAAATATATTTTCTCACCGATTTCGATGGACGATGTCTTATTTGAACAAGAAAGAGAATAGAAAACGATGGTAAAAAGAATTTTGCAAAATAAATCCCTAGTTTTTAAAAAAGAGTGTTGTGGCCCAATATAAGGAAGATTCTTCCAGCAGCCAAGGGCGCATTTTAGTGAAATAATTAGCAATTGCTAAACAGTAACCTCGCATGGTACTGTTCTGCAACTGTCGGTTATTTTGCTGATTAGCTCAACAGCTGGCTGCGATGAGCGCTTAGTGGAGCAATCGACGATTACAATAATAATTAACCTCGCATGGTAATTATTATGTAAAGCGATTGTTTACTACTGAGCGACTCAGGTGCTGCAACCGGTAGAACAAACGGCAAGGTTGTTGTCGTTTGTTTACATCCGCGTTGTTAGTAAAGAAAGTACTTCCGAATATTGGGGCATAAAAGACCAATGACTGGTCTGGCGAGGGCCCGTTAGTTTCAGTCATCGTCGTAGTTAATTGTTCAGTCGCGATTCAACTTTGTTTAAGAGTATCAAGTTTCAGTTCGGTTCGGGTTAGATTGTTTTAAAGGTATTAAGATAGGTCAGTTTGATATATAGTGAAATAAAGATTTATAACGTAAAAAGAAATTCGAGTGTCGTTTTTAATTATTGGATTTGCTTATTGATTGCTCAGGGGGCACGACAATTTGGCGCAGCCGGTAAAAGTTTAAGTGAGGTATGGTGATTTTTGATGTACTTTAAAATAATTATCTTTTTGGATAATAAATTTTTTTTTTAGCGGTTTTTAGGTATTGTATTTTTATGTAAGGGAAGGGCCTCCTGAAACCAAGCCCCGCAAGAACAGTTTTTTGTGCATATTCTCGAAACCAGCTAGTTTCGCTCAGAAATATTTTACAGTTATATTCCTTTCATTATTCCGCGTCCAACGAGTGCTCATTCGTCAAAATCAGTCACAAAAAATTTTAATAGAAATTTCGGAAAAAAAGCATGGACTATAGCCTTTGCACTTTTTTCATCATAAATATATTTTCTCACCGATTTCGACGGACGATGGCTTATTTGAACAGGAAAGGGAATAGAAAACGATGTTAAAAAGAATTTTGCAAAATAAATCCCTAGTTTTTAACAAAAAGCATAAAAACTGCTCATGAAGGGCCTCCTGAAACCAAGCCCCGCAAGAACAGTTTTTTGTGCATATTCTCGAAACTAGCTAGTTTCGCTCAGAAATATTTTACAGTTATATTCCTTTCATTATTCCGCGTCCAACGAGTGCTCATTCGTCAAAATCAGTCACAAAAAATTTTAATGGAAATTTCGGAAAAAAAGCGTGGACTATAGCCTTTGCACTTTTTTCATCATAAATATATTTTCTCACCGATTTCGATGGACGATGGCTTATTTGAACAAGAAAGGGAATAGAAAACGATGGTAAAAAGAATTTTGCAAAATAAATCCCTAGTTTTTAAAAAAGAGCATAAAAACTGCTCATGAAGGGCCTCCTGAAACCAAGCCCCGCAAGAACAGTTTTTTGTGCATATTCTCGAAACTAGCTAGTTTCGCTCAGAAATATTTTACAGTTATATTCCTTTCATTATTCCGCGTCCAACGAGTGCTCATTCGTCAAAATCAGTCACAAAAAATTTTAATAGAAATTTCGGAAAAAAAGCATGGACTATAGCCTTTGCACTTTTTTCATCATAAATATATTTTCTCACCGATTTCGACGGACGATGGCTTATTTGAACAGGAAAGGAAATAGAAAACGATGTTAAAAAGAATTTTGCAAAATAAATCCCTAGTTTTTAAAAAAGAGCATAAAAACTGCTCATGAAGGGCCTCCTGAAACCAAGCCCCGCAAGAACAGTTTTTTGTGCATATTTTCGAAACTAGCTAGTTTCGCTCAGAAATATTTTACAGTTATATTCCTTTCATTATTCCGCGTCCAACGAGTGCTCATTCGTCAAAATCAGTCACAAAAAATTTTAATAGAAATTTCGGAAAGAGAGCATGGACTATAGCCTTTGCACTTTTTTCATCATAAATATATTTTCTCACCGATTTCGATGGACGATGGCTTATTTGAACAAGAAAGGGAATAGAAAACGATGGTAAAAAGAATTTTGCAAAATAAATCCCTAGTTTTTAAAAAAGAGCATAAAAACTGCTCATGAAGGGCCTCCTGAAACCAAGCCCCGCAAGAACAGTTTTTTGTGCATATTCTCGAAACTAGCTAGTTTCGCTCAGAAATATTTTACAGTTATATTCCTTTCATTATTCCGCGTCCAACGAGTGCTCATTCGTCAAAATCAGTCACAAAAAATTTTAATAGAAATTTCGGAAAAAAAGCATGGACTATAGCCTTTGCACTTTTTTCGTCATAAATATATTTTCTCACCGATTTCGACGAACGATGGCTTATTTGAACAGGAAAGGGAATAGAAAACGATGTTAAAAAGAATTTGCAAAATAAATCCCTAGTTTTTAAAAAAGAGCATAAAAACTGCTCATGAAGGGCCTCCTGAAACCAAGCCCCGCAAGAACAGTTTTTTGTGCATATTCTCGAAACTAGCTAGTTTCGCTCAGAAATATTTTACAGTTATATTCCTTTCATTATTCCGCGTCCAACGAGTGCTCATTCGTCAAAATCAGTCACAAAAAATTTTAATGGAAATTTCGGAAAAAAAGCGTGGACTATAGCCTTTCCACTTTTTTCATCATAAATATATTTTCTCACCGATTTCGACGGACGATGGCTTATTTGAACAAGAAAGGGAATAGAAAACGATGGTAAAAAGAATTTTGCAAAATAAATCCCTAGTTTTTAAAAAAGAGCATAAAAACTGCTCACGAAGGGCCTCCTGAAACCAAGCCCCGCAAGAACAGTTTTTTGTGCATATTCTCGAAACCAGCTAGTTTCGCTCAGAAATATTTTACAGTTATATTCCTTTCATTATTCCGCGTCCAACGAGCGCTCATTCGTCAAAATCAGTCACAAAAAATTTTAATAGAAATTTCGGAAAAAAAGCATGGTATAGCCTTTGCACTTTTTTCATCATAAATATATTTTTTCACCGATTTCGACGGACGATGGCTTATTTGAACAGGAAAGGGAATAGAAAACGATGTTAAAAAGAATTTTGCAAAATAAATCCCTAGTTTTTAAAAAAGAGCATAAAAACTGCTCATGAAGGGCCTCCTGAAACCAAGCCCCGCAAGAACAGTTTTTTGTGCATATTCTCGAAACCAGCTAGTTTCGCTCAGAAATATTTTACAGTTATATTCCTTTCATTATTCCGCGTCCAACGAGCGCTCATTCGTCAAAATCAGTCACAAAAAATTTTAATAGAAATTTCGGAAAAAAAGCATGGTATAGCCTTTGCACTTTTTTCATCATAAATATATTTTTTCACCGATTTCGACGGACGATGGCTTATTTGAACAGGAAAGGGAATAGAAAACGATGTTAAAAAGAATTTTGCAAAATAAATCCCTAGTTTTTAAAAAAGAGCATAAAAACTGCTCATGAAGGGCCTCCTGAAACCAAGCCCCGCAAGAACAGTTTTTTGTGCATATTCTCGAAACCAGCTAGTTTCGCTCAGAAATATTTTACAGTTATATTCCTTTCATTATTCCGCGTCCAACGAGTGCTCATTCGTCAAAATCAGTCACAAAAAATTTTAATAGAAATTTCGGAAAAAAAGCATGGACTATAGCCTTTGCACTTTTTTCATCATAAATATATTTTCTCACCGATTTCGATGGACGATGGCTTATTTGAACAAGAAAGGGAATAGAAAACGATGGTAAAAAGAATTTTGCAAAATAAATCCCTAGTTTTTAAAAAAGAGCATAAAAACTGCTCACGAAGGGCCTCCTGAAACCAAGCCCCGCAAGAACAGTTTTTTGTGCATATTCTCGAAACCAGCTAGTTTCGCTCAGAAATATTTTACAGTTATATTCCTTTCATTATTCCGCGTCCAACGAGCGCTCATTCGTCAAAATCAGTCACAAAAAATTTTAATAGAAATTTCAGAAAAAAAGCATGGTATAGCCTTTGCACTTTTTTCATCATAAATATATTTTTTCACCGATTTCGACGGACGATGGCTTATTTGAACAGGAAAGGGAATAGAAAACGATGTTAAAAAGAATTTTGCAAAATAAATCCCTAGTTTTTAAAAAAGAGCATAAAAACTGCTCATGAAGGGCCTCCTGAAACCAAGCCCCGCAAGAACAGTTTTTTGTGCATATTCTCGAAACCAGCTAGTTTCGCTCAGAAATATTTTACAGTTATATTCCTTTCATTATTCCGCGTCCAACGAGTGCTCATTCGTCAAAATCAGTCACAAAAAATTTTAATAGAAATTTCGGAAAAAAAGCATGGACTATAGCCTTTGCACTTTTTTCATCATAAATATATTTTCTCACCGATTTCGACGGACGATGGCTTATTTGAACAGGAAAGGGAATAGAAAACGATGTTAAAAAGAATTTTGCAAAATAAATCCCTAGTTTTTAAAAAAGAGCATAAAAACTGCTCATGAAGGGCCTCCTGAAACCAAGCCCCGCAAGAACAGTTTTTTGTGCATATTCTCGAAACCAGCTAGTTTCGCTCAGAAATATTTTACAGTTATATTCCTTTCATTATTCCGCGTCCAACGAGTGCTCATTCGTCAAAATCAGTCACAAAAAATTTTAATAGAAATTTCGGAAAAAAAGCATGGACTATAGCCTTGGCACTTTTTTCATCATAAATATATTTTCTCACCGATTTCGACGGACGATGGCTTATTTGAACAGGAAAGGGAATAGAAAACGATGTTAAAAAGAATTTTGCAAAATAAATCCCTAGTTTTTAAAAAAGAGCATAAAAACTGCTCATGAAGGGCCTCCTGAAACCAAGCCCCGCAAGAACAGTTTTTTGTGCATATTCTCGAAACTAGCTAGTTTCGCTCAGAAATATTTTACAGTTATATTCCTTTCATTATTCCGCGTCCAACGAGTGCTCATTCGTCAAAATCAGTCACAAAAAATTTTAATAGAAATTTCGGAAAAAAGCATGGACTATAGCCTTTGCACTTTTTTCATCATAAATATATTTTCTCACCGATTTCGATGGACGATGGCTTATTTGAACAAGAAAGGGAATAGAAAACGATGGTAAAAAGAATTTTGCAAAACAAATCCCTAGTTTTTAAAAAAGAGCATAAAAACTGCTCACGAAGGGCCTCCTGAAACCAAGCCCCGCAAGAACAGTTTTTTGTGCATATTCTCGAAACCAGCTAGTTTCGCTCAGAAATATTTTACAGTTATATTCCTTTCATTATTCCGCGTCCAACGAGTACTCATTCGTCAAAATCAGTCACAAAAAATTTTAATAGAAATTTCGGAAAAAAAGCATGGACTATAGCCTTTGCACTTTTTTCATCATAAATATATTTTCTCACCGATTTCGACGGACGATGGCTTATTTGAACAGGAAAGGGAATAGAAAACGATGTTAAAAATAATTTTGCAAAATAAATCCCTAGTTTTAAAAAAAAAAGCATAAAAACGGCTCATGAAGGGCCTCCTGAAACCAAGCCCCGCAAGAACAGTTTTTTGTGCATATTCTCGAAACTAGCTAGTTTCGCTCAGAAATATTTTACAGTTATATTCCTTTCATTCTTCCGCGTCCAACGAGTGCTCATTCGTCAAAATCAGTCACAAAAAATTTTAATAGAAATTTCGGAAAAAAAGCATGGACTATAGCCTTTGCACTTTTTTCATCATAAATATATTTTCTCACCGATTTCGACGGACGATGGCTTATTTGAACAGGAAAGGGAATAGAAAACGATGTTAAAAAGAATTTTGCAAAATAAATCCCTAGTTTTTAAAAAAGAGCATAAAAACTGCTCATGAAGGGCCTCCTGAAACCAAGCCCCGCAAGAACAGTTTTTTGTGCATATTCTCGAAACCAGCTAGTTTAGCTCAGAAATATTTTACAGTTATATTCCTTTCATTATTCCGCGTCCAACGAGTGCTCATTCGTCAAAATCAGTCACAAAAAATTTTAATAGAAATTTCGGAAAAAAAGCATGGACTATAGCCTTTGCACTTTTTTCATCATAAATATATTTTCTCACCGATTTCGATGGACGATGGCTTATTTGAACAAGAAAGGGAATAGAAAACGATGGTAAAAAGAATTTTGCAAAATAAATCCCTAGTTTTTAAAAAAGAGCATAAAAACTGCTCACGAAGGGCCTCCTGAAACCAAGCCCCGCAAGAACAGTTTTTTGTGCATATTCTCGAAACCAGCTAGTTTCGCACAGAAATATTTTACAGTTATATTCCTTTCATTATTCCGCGTCCAACGAGTGCTCATTCGTCAAAATCAGTCACAAAAAATTTTAATAGAAATTTCGGAAAAAAAGCATGGACTATAGCCTTTGCACTTTTTTCATCATAAATATATTTTCTCACCGATTTCGACGGACGATGGCTTATTTGAACAGGAAAGGGAATAGAAAACGATGTTAAAAAGAATTTTGCAAAATAAATCCCTAGTTTTTAAAAAAAAGCATAAAAACTGCTCATGAAGGGCCTCCTGAAACCAAGCCCCGCAAGAACAGTTTTTTGTGCATATTCTCGAAACTAGCTAGTTTCGCTCAGAAATATTTTACAGTTATATTCCTTTCATTATTCCGCGTCCAACGAGTGCTCATTCGTCAAAATCAGTCACAAAAAATTTTAATGGAAATTTCGGAAAAAAAGCGTGGACTATAGCCTTTGCACTTTTTTCATCATAAATATATTTTCTCACCGATTTCGACGGACGATGGCTTATTTGAACAGGAAAGGGAATAGAAAACGATGTTAAAAAGAATTTTGCAAAATAAATCCCTAGTTTTTAAAAAAGAACATAAAAACTGCTCATGAAGGGCCTCCTGAAACCAAGCCCCGCAAGAACAGTTTTTTGTGCATATTTTCGAAACTAGCTAGTTTCGCTCAGAAATATTTTACAGTTATATTCCTTTCATTATTCCGCGTCCAACGAGTGCTCATTCGTCAAAATCAGTCACAAAAAATTTTAATAGAAATTTCGGAAAGAAAGCATGGACTATAGCCTTTGCACTTTTTTCATCATAAATATATTTTCTCACCGATTTCGATGGACGATGGCTTATTTGAACAAGAAAGGGAATAGAAAACGATGGTAAAAAGAATTTTGCAAAATAAATCCCTAGTTTTTAAAAAAGAGCATAAAAACTGCTCATGAAGGGCCTCCTGAAACCAAGCCCCGCAAGAACAGTTTTTTGTGCATATTCTCGAAACCAGCTAGTTTCGCTCAGAAATATTTTACAGTTATATTCCTTTCATTATTCCGCGTCCAACGAGTGCTCATTCGTCAAAATCAGTCACAAAAAATTTTAATAGAAATTTCGGAAAAAAACATGGACTATTGCCTTTGCACTTTTTTCATCATAAATATATTTTCTCACCGATTTCGACGGACGATGGCTTATTTGAACAGGAAAGGGAATAGAAAACGATGTTAAAATGAATTTTGCAAAATAAATCCCTAGTTTTTAAAAAAGAGCATAAAAACTGCTCATGAAGGGCCTCCTGAAACCAAGCCCCGCAAGAACAGTTTTTTGTGCATATTTTCGAAACTAGCTAGTTTCGCTCAGAAATATTTTACAGTTATATTCCTTTCATTATTCCGCGTCCAACGAGTGCTCACTCGTCAAAATCAGTCACAAAAAATTTTAATGGAAATTTCGGAAAAAAAGCATGGACTATAGCCTTTGCACTTTTTTCATCATAAATATATTTTCTCACCGATTTCGACGGACGATGGCTTATTTGAACAGGAAAGGGAATAGAAAACGATGTTAAAAAGAATTTTGCAAAATAAATCCCTAGTTTTTAAAAAAGAGCATAAAAACTGCTCATGAAGGGCCTCCTGAAACCAAGCCCCGCAAGAACAGTTTTTTGTGCATATTCTCGAAACCAGCTAGTTTCGCTCAGAAATATTTTACAGTTATATTCCTTTCATTATTCCGCGTCCAACGAGTGCTCATTCGTCAAAATCAGTCACAAAAAATTTTAATAGAAATTTCGGAAAAAAAGCATGGACTATAGCCTTTGCACTTTTTTCATCATAAATATATTTTCTCACCGATTTCGACGGACGATGGCTTATTTGAACAGGAAAGAGAATAGAAAACGATGTTAAAAAGAATTTTGCAAAATAAATCCCTAGTTTTTAAAAAAGAGCATAAAAACTGCTCATGAAGGGCCTCCTGAAACCAAGCCCCGCAAGAACAGTTTTTTGTGCATATTCTCGAAACTAGCTAGTTTCGCTCAGAAATATTTTACAGTTATATTCCTTTCATTATTCCGCGTCCAACGAGTGCTCATTCGTCAAAATCAGTCACAAAAAATTTTAATAGAAATTTCGGAAAAAAAGCATGGACTATAGCCTTTGCACTTTTTTCATCATAAATATATTTTCTCACCGATTTCGACGGACGATGGCTTATTTGAACAGGAAAGGGAATAGAAAACTATGTTAAAAAGAATTTTGCAAAATAAATCCCTAGTTTTTAAAAAAGAGCATAAAAACTGCTCATGAAGGGCCTCCTGAAACCAAGCCCCGCAAGAACAGTTTTTTGTGCATATTTTCGAAACTAGCTAGTTTCGCTCAGAAATATTTTACAGTTATATTCCTTTCATTATTCCGCGTCCAACGAGTGCTCATTCGTCAAAATCAGTCACAAAAAATTTTAATAGAAATTTCGGAAAGAAAGCATGGACTATAGCCTTTGCACTTTTTTCATCATAAATATATTTTCTCACCGATTTCGATGGACGATGGCTTATTTGAACAAGAAAGGGAATAGAAAACGATGGTAAAAAGAATTTTGCAAAATAAATCCCTAGTTTTTAAAAAAGAGCATAAAAACTGCTCATGAAGGGCCTCCTGAAACCAAGCCCCGCAAGAACAGTTTTTTGTGCATATTCTCGAAACTAGCTAGTTTCGCTCAGAAAGATTTTACAGTTATATTCCTTTCATTATTCCGCGTCCAACGAGTGCTCATTCGTCAAAATCAGTCACAACAAATTTTAATAGAAATTTCGGAAAAAAGCATGGACTATAGCCTTTGCACTTTTTTCATCATAAATATATTTTCTCACCGATTTCGATGGACGATGGCTTATTTGAACAAGAAAGGGAATAGAAAACGATGGTAAAGAGAATTTTGCAAAATAAATCCCTAGTTTTTAAAAAAGAGCATAAAAACTGCTCACGAAGGGCCTCCTGAAACCAAGCCCCGCAAGAACAGTTTTTTGTGCATATTCTCGAAACCAGCTAGTTTCGCTCAGAAATATTTTACAGTTATATTCCTTTCATTATTCCGCGTCCAACGAGTGCTCATTCGTCAAAATCAGTCACAAAAAATTTTAATAGAAATTTCGGAAAAAAAGCATGGACTATAGCCTTTGCACTTTTTTCATCATAAATATATTTTCTCACCGATTTCGACGGACGATGGCTTATTTGAACAGGAAAGGGAATAGAAAACGATGTTAAAAAGAATTTTGCAAAATAAATCCCTAGTTTTTAAAAAAGAGAATAAAAACTGCTCATGAAGGGCCTCCTGAAACCAAGCCCCGCAAGAACAATATTTTGTGCATATTCTCGAAACCAGCTAGTTTCGCTCAGAAATATTTTACAGTTATATTCCTTTCATTATTCCGCGTCCAACGAGTGCTCATTCGTCAAAATCAGTCACAAAAAATTTTAATAGAAATTTCGGAAAAAAAGCATGGACTATAGCCTTTGCACTTTTTTCATCATAAATATATTTTCTCACCGATTTCGACGGACGATGGCTTATTTGAACAGGAAAGGGAATAGAAAACGATGTTAAAAAGAATTTTGCAAAATAAATCCCTAGTTTTTAAAAAAGAGCATAAAAACTGCTCATGAAGGGCCTCCTGAAACCAAGCCCCGCAAGAACAGTTTTTTGTGCATATTCTCGAAACTAGCTAGTTTCGCTCAGAAATATTTTACAGTTATATTCCTTTCATTATTCCGCGTCCAACGAGTGCTCATTCGTCAAAATCAGTCACAAAAAATTTTAATAGAAATTTCGGAAAAAAAGCATGGACTATAGCCTTTGCACTTTTTTCATCATAAATATATTTTCTCACCGATTTCGACGGACGATGGCTTATTTGAACAGGAAAGGGAATAGAAAACGATGTTAAAAAGAATTTTGCAAAATAAATCCCTAGTTTTTAAAAAAGAGCATAAAAACTGCTCATGAAGGGCCTCCTGAAACCAAGCCCCGCAAGAACAGTTTTTTGTGCATATTTTCGAAACTAGCTAGTTTCGCTCAGAAATATTTTACAGTTATATTCCTTTCATTATTCCGCGTCCAACGAGTGCTCATTCGTCAAAATCAGTCACAAAAAATTTTAATAGAAATTTCGGAAAAAAAGCATGGACTATAGCCTTTGCACTTTTTTCATCATAAATATATTTTCTCACCGATTTCGACGGACGATGGCTTATTTGAACAGGAAAGGGAATAGAAAACGATGTTAAAAAGAATTTTGCAAAATAAATCCCTAGTTTTTAAAAAAGAGCATAAAAACTGCTCATGAAGGGCCTCCTGAAACCAAGCCCCGCAAGAACAGTTTTTTGTGCATATTCTCGAAACTAGCTAGTTTCGCTCAGAAATATTTTACAGTTATATTCCTTTCATTATTCCGCGTCCAACGAGTGCTCATTCGTCAAAATCAGTCACAAAAAATTTTAATAGAAATTTCGGAAAAAAAGCATGGACTATAGCCTTTGCACTTTTTTCATCATAAATATATTTTCTCACCGATTTCGACGGACGATGGCTTATTTGAACAGGAAAGGGAATAGAAAACGATGTTAAAAAGAATTTTGCAAAATAAATCCCTAGTTTTTAAAAAAGAGCATAAAAACTGCTCATGAAGGGCCTCCTGAAACCAAGCCCCGCAAGAACAGTTTTTTGTGCATATTTTCGAAACTAGCTAGTTTCGCTCAGAAATATTTTACAGTTATATTCCTTTCATTATTCCGCGTCCAACGAGTGCTCATTCGTCAAAATCAGTCACAAAAAATTTTAATAGAAATTTCGGAAAGAAAGCATGGACTATAGCCTTTGCACTTTTTTCATCATAAATATATTTTCTCACCGATTTCGATGGACGATGGGTTATTTGAACAAGAAAGGGAATAGAAAACGATGGTAAAAAGAATTTTGCAAAATAAATCCCTAGTTTTTAAAAAAGAGCATAAAAACTGCTCATGAAGGGCCTCCTGAAACCAAGCCCCGCAAGAACAGTTTTTTGTGCATATTCTCGAAACTAGCTAGTTTCGCTCAGAAATATTTTACAGTTATATTCCTTTCATTATTCCGCGTCCAACGAGTGCTCATTCGTCAAAATCAGTCACAAAAAATTTTAATAGAAATTTCGGAAAAAAAGCATGGACTATAGCCTTTGCACTTTTTTCATCATAAATATATTTTCTCACCGATTTCGATGGACGATGGCTTTTTTGAACAAGAAAGGGAATAGAAAACGATGGTAAAAAGAATTTTGCAAAATAAATCCCTTGTTTTTAAAAAAGAGCATAAAAACTGCTCACGAAGGGCCTCCTGAAACCAAGCCCCGCAAGAACAGTTTTTTGTGCATATTCTCGAAACCAGCTAGTTTCGCTCAGAAATATTTTACAGTTATATTCCTTTCATTATTCCGCGTCCAACGAGTGCTCATTCGTCAAAATCAGTCACAAAAAATTTTAATAGAAATTTCGGAAAAAAAAGCATGGACTATAGCCTTTGCACTTTTTTCATCATAAATATATTTTCTCACCGATTTCGACGGACGATGGCTTATTTGAACAGGAAAGGGAATAGAAAACGATGTTAAAAAGAATTTTGCAAAATAAATCCCTAGTTTTTAAAAAAAAGCATAAAAACTGCTCATGAAGGGCCTCCTGAAACCAAGCCCCGCAAGAACAGTTTTTTGTGCATATTCTCGAAACTAGCTCGTTTCGCTCAGAAATATTTTACAGTTATATTCCTTTCATTATTCCGCGTCCAACGAGTGCTCATTCGTCAAAATCAGTCACAAAAAATTTTAATGGAAATTTCGGAAAAAAAGCGTGGACTATTGCCTTTGCACTTTTTTCATCATAAATATATTTTCTCACCGATTTCGACGGACGATGGCTTATTTGAACAGGAAAGGGAATAGAAAACGATGTTAAAAAGAATTTTGCAAAATAAATCCCTAGTTTTTAAAAAAGAGCATAAAAACTGCTCATGAAGGGCCTCCTGAAACCAAGCCCCGCAAGAACAGTTTTTTGTGCATATTTTCGAAACTAGCTAGTTTCGCTCAGAAATATTTTACAGTTATATTCCTTTCATTATTCCGCGTCCAACGAGTGCTCATTCGTCAAAATCAGTCACAAAAAATTTTAATAGAAATTTCGGAAAGAAAGCATGGACTATAGCCTTTGCACTTTTTTCATCATAAATATATTTTCTCACCGATTTCGATGGACGATGGCTTATTTGAACAAGAAAGGGAATAGAAAACGATGGTAAAAAGAATTTTGCAAAATAAATCCCTAGTTTTTAAAAAAGAGCATAAAAACTGCTCATGAAGGGCCTCCTGAAACCAAGCCCCGCAAGAACAGTTTTTTGTGCATATTCTCGAAACTAGCTAGTTTCGCTCAGAAAGATTTTACAGTTATATTCCTTTCATTATTCCGCGTCCAACGAGTGCTCATTCGTCAAAATCAGTCACAACAAATTTTAATAGAAATTTCGGAAAAAAGCATGGACTATAGCCTTTGCACTTTTTTCATCATAAATATATTTTCTCACCGATTTCGATGGACGATGGCTTATTTGAACAAGAAAGGGAATAGAAAACGATGGTAAAAAGAATTTTGCAAAATAAATCCCTAGTTTTTAAAAAAGAGCATAAAAACTGCTCACGAAGGGCCTCCTGAAACCAAGCCCCGCAAGAACAGTTTTTTGTGCATATTCTCGAAACCAGCTAGTTTCGCTCAGAAATATTTTACAGTTATATTCCTTTCATTATTCCGCGTCCAACGAGTGCTCATTCGTCAAAATCAGTCACAAAAAATTTTAATAGAAATTTCGGAAAAAAAGCATGGACTATAGCCTTTGCACTTTTTTCATCATAAATATATTTTCTCACCGATTTCGACGGACGATGGCTTATTTGAACAGGAAAGGGAATAGAAAACGATGTTAAAAAGAATTTTGCAAAATAAATCCCTAGTTTTTAAAAAAGAGAATAAAAACTGCTCATGAAGGGCCTCCTGAAACCAAGCCCCGCAAGAACAGTTTTTTGTGCATATTCTCGAAACCAGCTAGTTTCGCGCAGAAATATTTTACAGTTATATTCCTTTCATTATTCCGCGTCCAACGAGTGCTCATTCGTCAAAATCAGTCACAAAAAATTTTAATAGAAATTTCGGAAAAAAAGCATGGACTATAGCCTTTGCACTTTTTTCATCATAAATATATTTTCTCACCGATTTCGACGGACGATGGCTTATTTGAACAGGAAAGGGAATAGAAAACGATGTTAAAAAGAATTTTGCAAAATAAATCCCTAGTTTTTAAAAAAGAGCATAAAAACTGCTCATGAAGGGCCTCCTGAAACCAAGCCCCGCAAGAACAGTTTTTTGTGCATATTCTCGAAACTAGCTAGTTTCGCTCAGAAATATTTTACAGTTATATTCCTTTCATTATTCCGCGTCCAACGAGTGCTCATTCGTCAAAATCAGTCACAAAAAATTTTAATAGAAATTTCGGAAAAAAAGCATGGACTATAGCCTTTGCACTTTTTTCATCATAAATATATTTTCTCACCGATTTCGACGGACGATGGCTTATTTGAACAGGAAAGGGAATAGAAAACGATGTTAAAAAGAATTTTGCAAAATAAATCCCTAGTTTTTAAAAAAGAGCATAAAAACTGCTCATGAAGGGCCTCCTGAAACCAAGCCCCGCAAGAACAGTTTTTTGTGCATATTTTCGAAACTAGCTAGTTTCGCTCAGAAATATTTTACAGTTATATTCCTTTCATTATTCCGCGTCCAACGAGTGCTCATTCGTCAAAATCAGTCACAAAAAATTTTAATAGAAATTTCGGAAAGAAAGCATGGACTATAGCCTTTGCACTTTTTTCATCATAAATATATTTTCTCACCGATTTCGATGGACGATGGGTTATTTGAACAAGAAAGGGAATAGAAAACGATGGTAAAAAGAATTTTGCAAAATAAATCCCTAGTTTTTAAAAAAGAGCATAAAAACTGCTCATGAAGGGCCTCCTGAAACCAAGCCCCGCAAGAACAGTTTTTTGTGCATATTCTCGAAACTAGCTAGTTTCGCTCAGAAATATTTTACAGTTATATTCCTTTCATTATTCCGCGTCCAACGAGTGCTCATTCGTCAAAATCAGTCACAAAAAATTTTAATAGAAATTTCGGAAAAAAAGCATGGACTATAGCCTTTGCACTTTTTTCATCATAAATATATTTTCTCACCGATTTCGATGGACGATGGCTTATTTGAACAAGAAAGGGAATAGAAAACGATGGTAAAAAGAATTTTGCAAAATAAATCCCTTGTTTTTAAAAAAGAGCATAAAAACTGCTCACGAAGGGCCTCCTGAAACCAAGCCCCGCAAGAACAGTTTTTTGTGCATATTCTCGAAACCAGCTAGTTTCGCTCAGAAATATTTTACAGTTATATTCCTTTCATTATTCCGCGTCCAACGAGTGCTCATTCGTCAAAATCAGTCACAAAAAATTTTAATAGAAATTTCGGAAAAAAAAGCATGGACTATAGCCTTTGCACTTTTTTCATCATAAATATATTTTCTCACCGATTTCGACGGACGATGGCTTATTTGAACAGGAAAGGGAATAAAAAACGATGTTAAAAAGAATTTTGCAAAATAAATCCCTAGTTTTTAAAAAAAAGCATAAAAACTGCTCATGAAGGGCCTCCTGAAACCAAGCCCCGCAAGAACAGTTTTTTGTGCATATTCTCGAAACTAGCTCGTTTCGCTCAGAAATATTTTACAGTTATATTCCTTTCATTATTCCGCGTCCAACGAGTGCTCATTCGTCAAAATCAGTCACAAAAAATTTTAATGGAAATTTCGGAAAAAAAGCGTGGACTATTGCCTTTGCACTTTTTTCATCATAAATATATTTTCTCACCGATTTCGACGGACGATGGCTTATTTGAACAGGAAAGGGAATAGAAAACGATGTTAAAAAGAATTTTGCAAAATAAATCCCTAGTTTTTAAAAAAGAGCATAAAAACTGCTCATGAAGGGCCTCCTGAAACCAAGCCCCGCAAGAACAGTTTTTTGTGCATATTTTCGAAACTAGCTAGTTTCGCTCAGAAATATTTTACAGTTATATTCCTTTCATTATTCCGCGTCCAACGAGTGCTCATTCGTCAAAATCAGTCACAAAAAATTTTAATGGAAATTTCGGAAAAAAAGCATGGACTATATATAGCCTTTGCACTTTTTTCATCATAAATATATTTTCTCACCAATTTCGACGGACGATGGCTTATTTGAACAGGAAAGGGAATAGAAAACGATGTTAAAAAGAATTTTGCAAAATAAATCCCTAGTTTTTAAAAAAGAACATAAAAACTGCTCATGAAGGGCCCCCTGAAACCAAGCCCCGCAAGAACGGTTTTTTGTGCATATTTTCGAAACTAGCTAGTTTCGCTCAGAAATATTTTACAGTTATATTCCTTTCATTATTCCGCGTCCAACGAGTGCTCATTCGTCAAAATCAGTCACAAAAAATTTTAATGGAAATTTCGGAAAAAGAGCATGGACTATAGCCTTTGCACTTTTTTCATCATAAATATATTTTCTCACCGATTTCGACGGACGATGGCTTATTTGAACAGGAAAGGGAATAGAAAACGATGTTAAAAAGAATTTTGCAAAATAAATCCCTAGTTTTTAAAAAAGAGAATAAAAACTGCTCATGAAGGGCCTCCTGAAACCAAGCCCCGCAAGAACAGTTTTTTGTGCATATTCTCGAAACCAGCTAGTTTCGCTCAGAAATATTTTACAGTTATATTCCTTTCATTATTCCGCGTCCAACGAGTGCTCATTCGTCAAAATCAGTCACAAAAAATTTTAATAGAAATTTCGGAAAAAAAGCATGGACTATAGCCTTTGCACTTTTTTCATCATAAATATATTTTCTCACCGATTTCGACGGACGATGGCTTATTTGAACAGGAAAGGGAATAGAAAACGATGTTAAAAAGAATTTTGCAAAATAAATCCCTAGTTTTTAAAAAAGAGCATAAAAACTGCTCATGAAGGGCCTCCTGAAACCAAGCCCCGCAAGAACAGTTTTTTGTGCATATTCTCGAAACTAGCTAGTTTCGCTCAGAAAGATTTTACAGTTATATTCCTTTCATTATTCCGCGTCCAACGAGTGCTCATTCGTCAAAATCAGTCACAACAAATTTTAATAGAAATTTCGGAAAAAAGCATGGACTATAGCCTTTGCACTTTTTTCATCATAAATATATTTTCTCACCGATTTCGATGGACGATGGCTTATTTGAACAAGAAAGGGAATAGAAAACGATGGTAAAAAGAATTTTGCAAAATAAATCCCTAGTTTTTAAAAAAGAGCATAAAAACTGCTCACGAAGGGCCTCCTGAAACCAAGCCCCGCAAGAACAGTTTTTTGTGCATATTCTCGAAACCAGCTAGTTTCGCTCAGAAATATTTTACAGTTATATTCCTTTCATTATTCCGCGTCCAACGAGTGCTCATTCGTCAAAATCAGTCACAAAAAATTTTAATAGAAATTTCGGAAAAAAAGCATGGACTATAGCCTTTGCACTTTTTTCATCATAAATATATTTTCTCACCGATTTCGACGGACGATGGCTTATTTGAACAGGAAAGGGAATAGAAAACGATGTTAAAAAGAATTTTGCAAAATAAATCCCTAGTTTTTAAAAAAGAGAATAAAAACTGCTCATGAAGGGCCTCCTGAAACCAAGCCCCGCAAGAACAGTTTTTTGTGCATATTCTCGAAACCAGCTAGTTTCGCGCAGAAATATTTTACAGTTATATTCCTTTCATTATTCCGCGTCCAACGAGTGCTCATTCGTCAAAATCAGTCACAAAAAATTTTAATAGAAATTTCGGAAAAAAAGCATGGACTATAGCCTTTGCACTTTTTTCATCATAAATATATTTTCTCACCGATTTCGACGGACGATGGCTTATTTGAACAGGAAAGGGAATAGAAAACGATGTTAAAAAGAATTTTGCAAAATAAATCCCTAGTTTTTAAAAAAGAGCATAAAAACTGCTCATGAAGGGCCTCCTGAAACCAAGCCCCGCAAGAACAGTTTTTTGTGCATATTCTCGAAACTAGCTAGTTTCGCTCAGAAATATTTTACAGTTATATTCCTTTCATTATTCCGCGTCCAACGAGTGCTCATTCGTCAAAATCAGTCACAAAAAATTTTAATAGAAATTTCGGAAAAAAAGCATGGACTATAGCCTTTGCACTTTTTTCATCATAAATATATTTTCTCACCGATTTCGACGGACGATGGCTTATTTGAACAGGAAAGGGAATAGAAAACGATGTTAAAAAGAATTTTGCAAAATAAATCCCTAGTTTTTAAAAAAGAGCATAAAAACTGCTCATGAAGGGCCTCCTGAAACCAAGCCCCGCAAGAACAGTTTTTTGTGCATATTTTCGAAACTAGCTAGTTTCGCTCAGAAATATTTTACAGTTATATTCCTTTCATTATTCCGCGTCCAACGAGTGCTCATTCGTCAAAATCAGTCACAAAAAATTTTAATAGAAATTTCGGAAAGAAAGCATGGACTATAGCCTTTGCACTTTTTTCATCATAAATATATTTTCTCACCGATTTCGATGGACGATGGGTTATTTGAACAAGAAAGGGAATAGAAAACGATGGTAAAAAGAATTTTGCAAAATAAATCCCTAGTTTTTAAAAAAGAGCATAAAAACTGCTCATGAAGGGCCTCCTGAAACCAAGCCCCGCAAGAACAGTTTTTTGTGCATATTCTCGAAACTAGCTAGTTTCGCTCAGAAATATTTTACAGTTATATTCCTTTCATTATTCCGCGTCCAACGAGTGCTCATTCGTCAAAATCAGTCACAAAAAATTTTAATAGAAATTTCGGAAAAAAAGCATGGACTATAGCCTTTGCACTTTTTTCATCATAAATATATTTTCTCACCGATTTCGATGGACGATGGCTTATTTGAACAAGAAAGGGAATAGAAAACGATGGTAAAAAGAATTTTGCAAAATAAATCCCTTGTTTTTAAAAAAGAGCATAAAAACTGCTCACGAAGGGCCTCCTGAAACCAAGCCCCGCAAGAACAGTTTTTTGTGCATATTCTCGAAACCAGCTAGTTTCGCTCAGAAATATTTTACAGTTATATTCCTTTCATTATTCCGCGTCCAACGAGTGCTCATTCGTCAAAATCAGTCACAAAAAATTTTAATAGAAATTTCGGAAAAAAAAGCATGGACTATAGCCTTTGCACTTTTTTCATCATAAATATATTTTCTCACCGATTTCGACGGACGATGGCTTATTTGAACAGGAAAGGGAATAAAAAACGATGTTAAAAAGAATTTTGCAAAATAAATCCCTAGTTTTTAAAAAAAAGCATAAAAACTGCTCATGAAGGGCCTCCTGAAACCAAGCCCCGCAAGAACAGTTTTTTGTGCATATTCTCGAAACTAGCTCGTTTCGCTCAGAAATATTTTACAGTTATATTCCTTTCATTATTCCGCGTCCAACGAGTGCTCATTCGTCAAAATCAGTCACAAAAAATTTTAATGGAAATTTCGGAAAAAAAGCGTGGACTATTGCCTTTGCACTTTTTTCATCATAAATATATTTTCTCACCGATTTCGACGGACGATGGCTTATTTGAACAGGAAAGGGAATAGAAAACGATGTTAAAAAGAATTTTGCAAAATAAATCCCTAGTTTTTAAAAAAGAGCATAAAAACTGCTCATGAAGGGCCTCCTGAAACCAAGCCCCGCAAGAACAGTTTTTTGTGCATATTTTCGAAACTAGCTAGTTTCGCTCAGAAATATTTTACAGTTATATTCCTTTCATTATTCCGCGTCCAACGAGTGCTCATTCGTCAAAATCAGTCACAAAAAATTTTAATGGAAATTTCGGAAAAAAAGCATGGACTATATATAGCCTTTGCACTTTTTTCATCATAAATATATTTTCTCACCAATTTCGACGGACGATGGCTTATTTGAACAGGAAAGGGAATAGAAAACGATGTTAAAAAGAATTTTGCAAAATAAATCCCTAGTTTTTAAAAAAGAACATAAAAACTGCTCATGAAGGGCCCCCTGAAACCAAGCCCCGCAAGAACGGTTTTTTGTGCATATTTTCGAAACTAGCTAGTTTCGCTCAGAAATATTTTACAGTTATATTCCTTTCATTATTCCGCGTCCAACGAGTGCTCATTCGTCAAAATCAGTCACAAAAAATTTTAATGGAAATTTCGGAAAAAGAGCATGGACTATAGCCTTTGCACTTTTTTCATCATAAATATATTTTCTCACCGATTTCGACGGACGATGGCTTATTTGAACAGGAAAGGGAATAGAAAACGATGTTAAAAAGAATTTTGCAAAATAAATCCCTAGTTTTTAAAAAAGAGAATAAAAACTGCTCATGAAGGGCCTCCTGAAACCAAGCCCCGCAAGAACAGTTTTTTGTGCATATTCTCGAAACCAGCTAGTTTCGCTCAGAAATATTTTACAGTTATATTCCTTTCATTATTCCGCGTCCAACGAGTGCTCATTCGTCAAAATCAGTCACAAAAAATTTTAATAGAAATTTCGGAAAAAAAGCATGGACTATAGCCTTTGCACTTTTTTCATCATAAATATATTTTCTCACCGATTTCGACGGACGATGGCTTATTTGAACAGGAAAGGGAATAGAAAACGATGTTAAAAAGAATTTTGCAAAATAAATCCCTAGTTTTTAAAAAAGAGCATAAAAACTGCTCATGAAGGGCCTCCTGAAACCAAGCCCCGCAAGAACAGCTTTTTGTGCATATTTTCGAAACTAGCTAGTTTCGCTCAGAAATATTTTACAGTTATATTTCTTTCATTATTCCGCGTCCAACGAGTGCTCATTCGTCAAAATCAGTCACAAAAAATTTTAATAGAAATTTCGGAAAGAAAGCATGGACTATAGCCTTTGCACTTTTTTCATCATAAATATATTTTCTCACCGATTTCGATGGACGATGGCTTATTTGAACAAGAAAGGGAATAGAAAACGATGGTAAAAAGAATTTTGCAAAATAAATCCCTAGTTTTTAAAAAAGAGCATAAAAACTGCTCATGAAGGGCCTCCTGAAACCAAGCCCCGCAAGAACAGTTTTTTGTGCATATTCTCGAAACTAGCTAGTTTCGCTCAGAAAGATTTTACAGTTATATTCCTTTCATTATTCCGCGTCCAACGAGTGCTCATTCGTCAAAATCAGTCACAACAAATTTTAATAGAAATTTCGGAAAAAAAGCATGGACTATAGCCTTTGCACTTTTTTCATCATAAATATATTTTCTCACCGATTTCGATGGACGATGGCTTATTTGAACAAGAAAGGGAATAGAAAACGATGGTAAAAAGAATTTTGCAAAATAAATCCCTAGTTTTTAAAAAAGAGCATAAAAACTGCTCACGAAGGGCCTCCTGAAACCAAGCCCCGCAAGAACAGTTTTTTGTGCATATTCTCGAAACCAGCTAGTTTCGCTCAGAAATATTTTACAGTTATATTCCTTTCATTATTCCGCGTCCAACGAGTGCTCATTCGTCAAAATCAGTCACAAAAAATTTTAATAGAAATTTCGGAAAAAAAGCATGGACTATAGCCTTTGCACTTTTTTCATCATAAATATATTTTCTCACCGATTTCGACGGACGATGGCTTATTTGAACAGGAAAGGGAATAGAAAACGATGTTAAAAAGAATTTTGCAAAATAAATCCCTAGTTTTTAAAAAAGAGAATAAAAACTGCTCATGAAGGGCCTCCTGAAACCAAGCCCCGCAAGAACAGTTTTTTGTGCATATTCTCGAAACCAGCTAGTTTCGCTCAGAAATATTTTACAGTTATATTCCTTTCATTATTCCGCGTCCAACGAGTGCTCATTCGTCAAAATCAGTCACAAAAAATTTTAATAGAAATTTCGGAAAAAAAGCATGGACTATAGCCTTTGCACTTTTTTCATCATAAATATATTTTCTCACCGATTTCGACGGACGATGGCTTATTTGAACAGGAAAGGGAATAGAAAACGATGTTAAAAAGAATTTTGCAAAATAAATCCCTAGTTTTTAAAAAAGAGCATAAAAACTGCTCATGAAGGGCCTCCTGAAACCAAGCCCCGCAAGAACAGCTTTTTGTGCATATTTTCGAAACTAGCTAGTTTCGCTCAGAAATATTTTACAGTTATATTTCTTTCATTATTCCGCGTCCAACGAGTGCTCATTCGTCAAAATCAGTCACAAAAAATTTTAATAGAAATTTCGGAAAGAAAGCATGGACTATAGCCTTTGCACTTTTTTCATCATAAATATATTTTCTCACCGATTTCGATGGACGATGGCTTATTTGAACAAGAAAGGGAATAGAAAACGATGGTAAAAAGAATTTTGCAAAATAAATCCCTAGTTTTTAAAAAAGAGCATAAAAACTGCTCATGAAGGGCCTCCTGAAACCAAGCCCCGCAAGAACAGTTTTTTGTGCATATTCTCGAAACTAGCTAGTTTCGCTCAGAAAGATTTTACAGTTATATTCCTTTCATTATTCCGCGTCCAACGAGTGCTCATTCGTCAAAATCAGTCACAACAAATTTTAATAGAAATTTCGGAAAAAAAGCATGGACTATAGCCTTTGCACTTTTTTCATCATAAATATATTTTCTCACCGATTTCGATGGACGATGGCTTATTTGAACAAGAAAGGGAATAGAAAACGATGGTAAAAAGAATTTTGCAAAATAAATCCCTAGTTTTTAAAAAAGAGCATAAAAACTGCTCACGAAGGGCCTCCTGAAACCAAGCCCCGCAAGAACAGTTTTTTGTGCATATTCTCGAAACCAGCTAGTTTCGCTCAGAAATATTTTACAGTTATATTCCTTTCATTATTCCGCGTCCAACGAGTGCTCATTCGTCAAAATCAGTCACAAAAAATTTTAATAGAAATTTCGGAAAAAAAGCATGGACTATAGCCTTTGCACTTTTTTCATCATAAATATATTTTCTCACCGATTTCGACGGACGATGGCTTATTTGAACAGGAAAGGGAATAGAAAACGATGTTAAAAAGAATTTTGCAAAATAAATCCCTAGTTTTTAAAAAAGAGAATAAAAACTGCTCATGAAGGGCCTCCTGAAACCAAGCCCCGCAAGAACAGTTTTTTGTGCATATTCTCGAAACCAGCTAGTTTCGCTCAGAAATATTTTACAGTTATATTCCTTTCATTATTCCGCGTCCAACGAGTGCTCATTCGTCAAAATCAGTCACAAAAAATTTTAATAGAAATTTCGGAAAAAAAGCATGGACTATAGCCTTTGCACTTTTTTCATCATAAATATATTTTCTCACCGATTTCGACGGACGATGGCTTATTTGAACAGGAAAGGGAATAGAAAACGATGTTAAAAAGAATTTTGCAAAATAAATCCCTAGTTTTTAAAAAAGAGCATAAAAACTGCTCATGAAGGGCCTCCTGAAACCAAGCCCCGCAAGAACAGTTTTTTGTGCATATTCTCGAAACTAGCTAGTTTCGCTCAGAAATATTTTACAGTTATATTCCTTTCATTATTCCGCGTCCAACGAGTGCTCATTCGTCAAAATCAGTCACAAAAAATTTTAATAGAAATTTCGGAAAAAAAGCATGGACTATAGCCTTTGCACTTTTTTCATCATAAATATATTTTCTCACCGATTTCGACGGACGATGGCTTATTTGAACAGGAAAGGGAATAGAAAACGATGTTAAAAAGAATTTTGCAAAATAAATCCCTAGTTTTTAAAAAAGAGCATAAAAACTGCTCATGAAGGGCCTCCTGAAACCAAGCCCCGCAAGAACAGTTTTTTGTGCATATTTTCGAAACTAGCTAGTTTCGCTCAGAAATATTTTACAGTTATATTCCTTTCATTATTCCGCGTCCAACGAGTGCTCATTCGTCAAAATCAGTCACAAAAAATTTTAATAGAAATTTCGGAAAAAAAGCATGGACTATAGCCTTTGCACTTTTTTCATCATAAATATATTTTCTCACCGATTTCGATGGACGATGGCTTATTTGAACAAGAAAGGGAATAGAAAACGATGGTAAAAAGAATTTTGCAAAATAAATCCCTTGTTTTTAAAAAAGAGCATAAAAACTGCTCACGAAGGGCCTCCTGAAACCAAGCCCCGCAAGAACAGTTTTTTGTGCATATTCTCGAAACCAGCTAGTTTCGCTCAGAAATATTTTACAGTTATATTCCTTTCATTATTCCGCGTCCAACGAGTGCTCATTCGTCAAAATCAGTCACAAAAAATTTTAATAGAAATTTCGGAAAAAAAGCATGGACTATAGCCTTTGCACTTTTTTCATCATAAATATATTTTCTCACCGATTTCGACGGAAGATGGCTTATTTGAACAGGAAAGGGAATAGAAAACGATGTTAAAAAGAATTTTGCAAAATAAATCCCTAGTTTTTAAAAAAAAGCATAAAAACTGCTCATGAAGGGCCTCCTGAAACCAAGCCCCGCAAGAACAGTTTTTTGTGCATATTCTCGAAACTAGCTCGTTTCGCTCAGAAATATTTTACAGTTATATTCCTTTCATTATTCCGCGTCCAACGAGTGCTCATTCGTCAAAATCAGTCACAAAAAATTTTAATGGAAATTTCGGAAAAAAAGCGTGGACTATTGCCTTTGCACTTTTTTCATCATAAATATATTTTCTCACCGATTTCGACGGACGATGGCTTATTTGAACAGGAGAGGGAATAGAAAACGATGTTAAAAAGAATTTTGCAAAATAAATCCCTAGTTTTTAAAAAAGAGCATAAAAACTGCTCATGAAGGGCCTCCTGAAACCAAGCCCCGCAAGAACAGTTTTTTGTGCATATTTTCGAAACTAGCTAGTTTCGCTCAGAAATATTTTACAGTTATATTCCTTTCATTATTCCGCGTCCAACGAGTGCTCATTCGTCAAAATCAGTCACAAAAAATTTTAATAGAAATTTCGGAAAAAAAGCATGGACTATAGCCTTTGCACTTTTTTCATCATAAATATATTTTCTCACCGATTTCGATGGACGATGGCTTATTTGAACAAGAAAGGGAATAGAAAACGATGGTAAAAAGAATTTTGCAAAATAAATCCCTTGTTTTTAAAAAAGAGCATAAAAACTGCTCACGAAGGGCCTCCTGAAACCAAGCCCCGCAAGAACAGTTTTTTGTGCATATTCTCGAAACCAGCTAGTTTCGCTCAGAAATATTTTACAGTTATATTCCTTTCATTATTCCGCGTCCAACGAGTGCTCATTCGTCAAAATCAGTCACAAAAAATTTTAATAGAAATTTCGGAAAAAAAGCATGGACTATAGCCTTTGCACTTTTTTCATCATAAATATATTTTCTCACCGATTTCGACGGAAGATGGCTTATTTGAACAGGAAAGGGAATAGAAAACGATGTTAAAAAGAATTTTGCAAAATAAATCCCTAGTTTTTAAAAAAAAGCATAAAAACTGCTCATGAAGGGCCTCCTGAAACCAAGCCCCGCAAGAACAGTTTTTTGTGCATATTCTCGAAACTAGCTCGTTTCGCTCAGAAATATTTTACAGTTATATTCCTTTCATTATTCCGCGTCCAACGAGTGCTCATTCGTCAAAATCAGTCACAAAAAATTTTAATGGAAATTTCGGAAAAAAAGCGTGGACTATTGCCTTTGCACTTTTTTCATCATAAATATATTTTCTCACCGATTTCGACGGACGATGGCTTATTTGAACAGGAAAGGGAATAGAAAACGATGTTAAAAAGAATTTTGCAAAATAAAACCCTAGTTTTTAAAAAAGAGCATAAAAACTGCTCATGAAGGGCCTCCTGAAACCAAGCCCCGCAAGAACAGTTTTTTGTGCATATTTTCGAAACTAGCTAGTTTCGCTCAGAAATATCTTACAGTTATATTCCTTTCATTATTCCGCGTCCAACGAGTGCTCATTCGTCAAAATCAGTCACAAAAAATTTTAATGGAAATTTCGGAAAAAAAGCATGGACTATATATAGCCTTTGCACTTTTTTCATCATAAATATATGTTCTCACCGATTTCGACGGACATTGCTTATTTGAACAGGAAAGGGAATAGAAAACGATGTTAAAAAGAATTTTGCAAAATAAATCCCTAGTTTTTAAAAAAGAGCATAAAAACTGCTCATGAAGGGCCTCCTGAAACCAAGCCCCGCAAGAACAGTTTTTTGTGCATATTCTCGAAACTAGCTAGTTTCGCTCAGAAATATTTTACAGTTATATTCCTTTCATTATTCCGCGTCCAACGAGTGCTCATTCGTCAAAATCAGTCACAAAAAATTTTAATGGAAATTTCGGAAAAAAAAGCATGGACTATAGCCTTTGCACTTTTTTCATCATAAATATATTTTCTCACCGATTTCGACGGACGATGGCTTATTTGAACAGGAAAGGGAATAGAAAACGATGTTAAAAAGAATTTTGCAAAATAAATCCCTAGTTTTTCAAAAACAGCATAAAAACTGCTCATGAAGGGCCTCCTGAAACCAAGCCCCGCAAGAACAGTTTTTTGTGCATATTTTCGAAACTAGCTAGTTTCGCTCAGAAATATTTTACAGTTATATTCCTTTCATTATTCCGCGTCCAACGAGCGCTCATTCGTCAAAATCAGTCACAAAAAATTTTAATAGAAATTTCGGAAAAAAAGCATGAGCCTTTGCACTTTTTTCATCATAAATATATTTTCTCACCGATTTCGACGGACGATGGCTTATTTGAACAGGAAAGGGAATAGAAAACGATGTTAAAAAGAATTTTGCAAAATAAATCCCTAGTTTTTAAAACAGAGCATAAAAACTGCTCATGAAGGGCCTCCTGAAACCAAGCCCCGCAAGAACAGTTTTTTGTGCATATTTTCGAAACTAGCTAGTTTCGCTCAGAAATATTTTACAGTTATATTCCTTTCATTATTCCGCGTCCAACGAGTGCTCATTCGTCAAAATCAGTCACAAAAAATTTTAATGGAAATTTCGGAAAAAGAGCATGGACTATAGCCTTTGCACTTTTTTCATCATAAATATATTTTCTCACCGATTTCGACGGACGATGGCTTATTTGAACAGGAAAGGGAATAGAAAACGATGTTAAAAAGAATTTTGCAAAATAAAACCCTAGTTTTTAAAAAAGAGCATAAAAACTGCTCATGAAGGGCCTCCTGAAACCAAGCCCCGCAAGAACAGTTTTTTGTGCATATTTTCGAAACTAGCTAGTTTCGCTCAGAAATATTTTACAGTTATATTCCTTTCATTATTCCGCGTCCAACGAGTGCTCATTCGTCAAAATCAGTCACAAAAAATTTTAATAGAAATTTCGGAAAAAAAGTATGGACTATAGCCTTTGCACTTTTTTCATCATAAATATATTTTCTCACCGATTTCGACGGACGATGGCTTATTTGAACAAGAAAGGGAATAGAAAACGATGGTAAAAAGAATTTTGCAAAATAAAGCCCTGGTTTTTAAAAAAGAGCATAAAAACTGCTCATGAAGGGCCTCCTGAAACCAAGCCCCGCAAGAACAGTTTTTGTGCATATTTTCGAAACTAGCTAGTTTCGCTCAGAAATATTTTACAGTTATATTCCTTTCATTATTCCGCGTCCAACGAGTGCTCATTCGTCAAAATCAGTCACAAAAAATTTTAATGGAAATTTCGGAAAAAAAGCATGGACTATATATAGCCTTTGCACTTTTTTCATCATAAATATATTTTCTCACCAATTTCGACGGACGATGGCTTATTTGAACAGGAAAGGGAATAGAAAACGATGTTAAAAAGAATTTTGCAAAATAAATCCCTAGTTTTTAAAAAAGAGCATAAAAACTGCTCATGAAGGGCCCCCTGAAACCAAGCCCCGCAAGAACGGTTTTTTGTGCATATTTTCGAAACTAGCTAGTTTCGCTCAGAAATATTTTACAGTTATATTCCTTTCATTATTCCGCGTCCAACGAGTGCTCATTCGTCAAAATCAGTCACAAAAAATTTTAATGGAAATTTCGGAAAAAGAGCATGGACTATAGCCTTTGCACTTTTTTCATCATAAATATATTTTCTCACCGATTTCGACGGACGATGGCTTATTTGAACAGGAAAGGGAATAGAAAACGATGTTAAAAAGAATTTTGCAAAATAAATCCCTAGTTTTTAAAAAAGAGAATAAAAACTGCTCATGAAGGGCCTCCTGAAACCAAGCCCCGCAAGAACAGTTTTTTGTGCATATTCTCGAAACCAGCTAGTTTCGCTCAGAAATATTTTACAGTTATATTCCTTTCATTATTCCGCGTCCAACGAGTGCTCATTCGTCAATATCAGTCACAAAAAATTTTAATAGAAATTTCGGAAAAAAAGCATGGACTATAGCCTTTGCACTTTTTTCATCATAAATATATTTTCTCACCGATTTCGACGGACGATGGCTTATTTGAACAGGAAAGGGAATAGAAAACGATGTTAAAAAGAATTTTGCAAAATAAATCCCTAGTTTTTAAAAAAGAGCATAAAAACTGCTCATGAAGGGCCTCCTGAAACCAAGCCCCGCAAGAACAGCTTTTTGTGCATATTTTCGAAACTAGCTAGTTTCGCTCAGAAATATTTTACAGTTATATTTCTTTCATTATTCCGCGTCCAACGAGTGCTCATTCGTCAAAATCAGTCACAAAAAATTTTAATAGAAATTTCGGAAAGAAAGCATGGACTATAGCCTTTGCACTTTTTTCATCATAAATATATTTTCTCACCGATTTCGATGGACGATGGCTTATTTGAACAAGAAAGGGAATAGAAAACGATGGTAAAAAGAATTTTGCAAAATAAATCCCTAGTTTTTAAAAAAGAGCATAAAAACTGCTCATGAAGGGCCTCCTGAAACCAAGCCCCGCAAGAACAGTTTTTTGTGCATATTCTCGAAACTAGCTAGTTTCGCTCAGAAAGATTTTACAGTTATATTCCTTTCATTATTCCGCGTCCAACGAGTGCTCATTCGTCAAAATCAGTCACAACAAATTTTAATAGAAATTTCGGAAAAAAAGCATGGACTATAGCCTTTGCACTTTTTTCATCATAAATATATTTTCTCACCGATTTCGATGGACGATGGCTAATAGAAAACGATGGTAAAAAGAATTTTGCAAAATAAATCCCCAGTTTTTAAAAAAGAGCATAAAAACTGCTCACGAAGGGCCTCCTGAAACCAAGCCCCGCAAGAACAGTTTTTTGTGCATATTCTCGAAACCAGCTAGTTTCGCTCAGAAATATTTTACAGTTATATTCCTTTCATTATTCCGCGTCCAACGAGTGCTCATTCGTCAAAATCAGTCACAAAAAATTTTAATAGAAATTTCGGAAAAAAAGCATGGACTATAGCCTTTGCACTTTTTTCATCATAAATATATTTTCTCACCGATTTCGACGGACGATGGCTTATTTGAACAGGAAAGGGTATAGAAAACGATGTTAAAAAGAATTTTGCAAAATAAATCCCTAGTTTTTAAAAAAGAGAATAAAAACTGCTCATGAAGGGCCTCCTGAAACCAAGCCCCGCAAGAACAGTTTTTTGTGCATATTCTCGAAACCAGCTAGTTTCGCTCAGAAATATTTTACAGTTATATTCCTTTCATTATTCCGCGTCCAACGAGTGCTCATTCGTCAAAATCAGTCACAAAAAATTTTAATAGAAATTTCGGAAAAAAAGCATGGACTATAGCCTTTGCACTTTTTTCATCATAAATATATTTTCTCACCGATTTCGACGGACGATGGCTTATTTGAACAGGAAAGGGAATAGAAAACGATGTTAAAAAGAATTTTGCAAAATAAATCCCTAGTTTTTAAAAAAGTGCATAAAAACTGCTCATGAAGGGCCTCCTGAAACCAAGCCCCGCAAGAACAGTTTTTTGTGCATATTCTCGAAACTAGCTAGTTTCGCTCAGAAATATTTTACAGTTATATTCCTTTCATTATTCCGCGTCCAACGAGTGCTCATTCGTCAAAATCAGTCACAAAAAATTTTAATAGAAATTTCGGAAAAAAAGCATGGACTATAGCCTTTGCACTTTTTTCATCATAAATATATTTTCTCACCGATTTCGACGGACGATGGCTTATTTGAACAGGAAAGGGAATAGAAAACGATGTTAAAAAGAATTTTGCAAAATAAATCCCTAGTTTTTAAAAAAGAGCATAAAAACTGCTCATGAAGGGCCTCCTGAAACCAAGCCCCGCAAGAACAGTTTTTTGTGCATATTTTCGAAACTAGCTAGTTTCGCTCAGAAATATTTTACAGTTATATTCCTTTCATTATTCCGCGTCCAACGAGTGCTCATTCGTCAAAATCAGTCACAAAAAATTTTAATAGAAATTTCGGAAAAAAAGCATGGACTATAGCCTTTGCACTTTTTTCATCATAAATATATTTTCTCACCGATTTCGATGGACGATGGCTTATTTGAACAAGAAAGGGAATAGAAAACGATGGTAAAAAGAATTTTGCAAAATAAATCCCTAGTTTTTAAAAAAGAGCATAAAAACTGCTCATGAAGGGCCTCCTGAAACCAAGCCCCGCAAGAACAGTTTTTTGTGCATATTCTCGAAACTAGCTAGTTTCGCTCAGAAATATTTTACAGTTATATTCCTTTCATTATTCCGCGTCCAACGAGTGCTCATTCGTCAAAATCAGTCACAAAAAATTTTAATAGAAATTTCGGAAAAAAAGCATGGACTATAGCCTTTGCACTTTTTTCATCATAAATATATTTTCTCACCGATTTCGATGGACGATGGCTTATTTGAACAAGAAAGGGAATAGAAAACGATGGTAAAAAGAATTTTGCAAAATAAATCCCTAGTTTTTAAAAAAGAGCATAAAAACTGCTCACGAAGGGCCTCCTGAAACCAAGCCCCGCAAGAACAGTTTTTTGTGCATATTCTCGAAACCAGCTAGTTTCGCTCAGAAATATTTTACAGTTATATTCCTTTCATTATTCCGCGTCCAACGAGTGCTCATTCGTCAAAATCAGTCACAAAAAATTTTAATAGAAATTTCGGAAAAAAAGCATGGACTATAGCCTTTGCACTTTTTTCATCATAAATATATTTTCTCACCGATTTCGACGGAAGATGGCTTATTTGAACAGGAAAGGGAATAGAAAACGATGTTAAAAAGAATTTTGCAAAATAAATCCCTAGTTTTTAAAAAAAAGCATAAAAACTGCTCATGAAGGGCCTCCTGAAACCAAGCCCCGCAAGAACAGTTTTTTGTGCATATTCTCGAAACTAGCTCGTTTCGCTCAGAAATGTTTTACAGTTATATTCCTTTCATTATTCCGCGTCCAACGAGTGCTCATTCGTCAAAATCAGTCACAAAAAATTTTAATGGAAATTTCGGAAAAAAAGCGTGGACTATTGCCTTTGCACTTTTTTCATCATAAATATATTTTCTCACCGATTTCGACGGACGATGGCTTATTTGAACAGGAAAGGGAATAGAAAACGATGTTAAAAAGAATTTTGCAAAATAAATCCCTAGTTTTTAAAAAAGAGCATAAAAACTGCTCATGAAGGGCCTCCTGAAACCAAGCCCCGCAAGAACAGTTTTTTGTGCATATTTTCGAAACTAGCTAGTTTCGCTCAGAAATATTTTACAGTTATATTCCTTTCATTATTCCGCGTCCAACGAGTGCTCATTCGTCAAATTCAGTCACAAAAAATTTTAATGGAAATTTCGGAAAAAAAGCATGGACTATATATAGCCTTTGCACTTTTTTCATCATAAATATATGTTCTCACCGATTTCGACGGACAATTGCTTATTTGAACAGGAAAGGGAATAGAAAACGATGTTAAAAAGAATTTTGCAAAATAAATCCCTAGTTTTTAAAAAAGAGCATAAAAACTGCTCATGAAGGGCCTCCTGAAACCAAGCCCCGCAAGAACAGTTTTTTGTGCATATTTTCGAAACTAGCTAGTTTCGCTCAGAAATATTTTACAGTTATATTCCTTTCATTATTCCGCGTCCAACGAGTGCTCATTCGTCAAAATCAGTCACAAAAAATTTTAATGGAAATTTCGGAAAAAAAAGCATGGACTATAGCCTTTGCACTTTTTTCATCATAAATATATTTTCTCACCGATTTCGACGGACGATGGCTTATTTGAACAGGAAAGGGAATAGAAAACGATGTTAAAAAGAATTTTGCAAAATAAATCCCTAGTTTTTCAAAAAGAGCATAAAAACTGCTCATGAAGGGCCTCCTGAAACCAAGCCCCGCAAGAACAGTTTTTTGTGCATATTTTCGAAACTAGCTAGTTTCGCTCAGAAATATTTTACAGTTATATTCCTTTCATTATTCCGCGTCCAACGAGCGCTCATTCGTCAAAATCAGTCACAAAAAATTTTAATAGAAATTTCGGAAAAAAAGCATGAGCCTTTGCACTTTTTTCATCATAAATATATTTTCTCACCGATTTCGACGGACGATGGCTTATTTGAACAGGAAAGGGAATAGAAAACGATGTTAAAAAGAATTTTGCAAAATAAATCCCTAGTTTTTAAAACAGAGCATAAAAACTGCTCATGAAGGGCCTCCTGAAACCAAGCCCCGCAAGAACAGTTTTTTGTGCATATTTTCGAAACTAGCTAGTTTCGCTCAGAAATATTTTACAGTTATATTCCTTTCATTATTCCGCGTCCAACGAGTGCTCATTCGTCAAAATCAGTCACAAAAAATTTTAATGGAAATTTCGGAAAGACAGCATGGACTATAGCCTTTGCACTTTTTTCATCATAAATATATTTTCTCACCGATTTCGACGGACGATGGCTTATTTGAACAGGAAAGGGAATAGAAAACGATGTTAAAAAGAATTTTGCAAAATAAAACCCTAGTTTTTAAAAAAGAGCATAAAAACTGCTCATGAAGGGCCTCCTGAAACCAAGCCCCGCAAGAACAGTTTTTTGTGCATATTTTCGAAACTAGCTAGTTTCGCTCAGAAATATTTTACAGTTATATTCCTTTCATTATTCCGCGTCCAACGAGTGCTCATTCGTCAAAATCAGTCACAAAAAATTTTAATAGAAATTTCGGAAAAAAAGTATGGACTATAGCCTTTGCACTTTTTTCATCATAAATATATTTTCTCACCGATTTCGACGGACGATGGCTTATTTGAACAAGAAAGGGAATAGAAAACGATGGTAAAAAGAATTTTGCAAAATAAAGCCCTGGTTTTTAAAAAGGAGCATAAAAACTGCTCATGAAGGGCCTCCTGAAACCAAGCCCCGCAAGAACAGTTTTTTGTGCATATTTTCGAAACTAGCTAGTTTCGCTCAGAAATATTTTACAGTTATATTCCTTTCATTATTCCGCGTCCAACGAGTGCTCATTCGTCAAAATCAGTCACAAAAAATTTTAATGGAAATTTCGGAAAAAGAGCATGGACTATAGCCTTTGCACTTTTTTCATCATAAATATATTTTCTCACCGATTTCGACGGACGATGGCTTATTTGAACAGGAAAGGGAATAGAAAACGATGTTAAAAAGAATTTTGCAAAATAAATCCCTAGTTTTTCAAAAAGAGCATAAAAACTGCTCATGAAGGGCCTCCTGAAACCAAGCCCCGCAAGAACAGTTTTTTGTGCATATTTTCGAAACTAGCTAGTTTCGCTCAGAAATATTTTACGGTTATATTCCTTTCATTATTCCGCGTCCAACGAGCGCTCATTCGTCAAAATCAGTCACAAAAAATTTTAATAGAAATTTCGGAAAAAAAGCATGGACTATAGCCTTTGCACTTTTTTCATCATAAATATATTTTCTCGCCGATTTCGACGGACGATGGCTTATTTGAACAGGAAAGGGAATAGAAAACGATGTTAAAAAGAATTTTGCAAAATAAATCCCTAGTTTTTAAAAGAGAGCATAAAAACTGCTCATGAAGGGCCTCCTGAAACCAAGCCCCGCAAGAACAGTTTTTTGTGCATATTTTCGAAACTAGCTAGTTTCGCTCAGAAATATTTTACAGTTATATTCCTTTCATTATTCCGCGTCCAACGAGTGCTCATTCGTCAAAATCAGTCACAAAAAATTTTAATAGAAATTTCGGAAAAAAAGCATGGACTATAGCCTTTGCACTTTTTTCATCATAAATATATTTTCTCGCCGATTTCGACGGACGATGGCTTATTTGAACAGGAAAGGGAATAGAAAACGATGTTAAAAAGAATTTTGCAAAATAAATCCCTAGTTTTTAAAAAAGAGCATAAAAACTGCTCATGAAGGGCCTCCTGAAACCAAGCCCCGCAAGAACAGTTTTTTGTGCATATTTTCGAAACTAGCTCGTTTCGCTCAGAAATATTTTACAGTTATATTCCTTTCATTATTCCGCGTCCAACGAGTGCTCATTCGTCAAAATCAGTCACAAAAAATTTTAATAGAAATTTCGGAAAAAAAGCATGGACTATAGCCTTTGCACTTTTTTCATCATAAATATATTTTCTCGCCGATTTCGACGGACGATGGCTTATTTGAACAGGAAAGGGAATAGAAAACGATGTTAAAAAGAATTTTGCAAAATAAATCCCTAGTTTTTAAAAAAGAGCATAAAAACTGCTCATGAAGGGCCTCCTGAAACCAAGCCCCGCAAGAACAGTTTTTTGTGCATATTTTCGAAACTAGCTAGTTTCGCTCAGAAATATTTTACAGTTATATTCCTTTCATTATTCCGCGTCCAACGAGTGCTCATTCGTCAAAATCAGTCACAAAAAATTTTAATGGAAATTTCGGAAAGAAGCATGGACTATAGCCTTTGCACTTTTTTCATCATAAATATATTTTCTCACCGATTTCGACGGACGATGGCTTATTTGAACAGGAAAGGGAATAGAAAACGATGTTAAAAACAATTTTGCAAAATAAATCCCTAGTTTTTAAAAAAGAGCATAAAAACTGCTCATGAAGGGCCTCCTGAAACCAAGCCCCGCAAGAACAGTTTTTTGTGCATATTTTCGAAACTAGCTAGTTTCGCTCAGAAATATTTTACAGTTATATTCCTTTCATTATTCCGCGTCCAACGAGTGCTCATTCGTCAAAATCAGTCACAAAAAATTTTAATAGAAATTTCGGAAAAAAAGCATGGACTTTGCACTTTTTTCATCATAAATATATTTTCTCACCGATTTCGACGGAAGATGGCTTATTTGAACAGGAAAGGGAATAGAAAACGATGTTAAAAAGAATTTTGCAAAATAAATCCCTAGTTTTTAAAAAAGAGCATAAAAACTGCTCATGAAGGGCCTCCTGAAACCAAGCCCCGCAAGAACAGTTTTTTGTGCATATTTTCGAAACTAGCTAGTTTCGCTCAGAAATATTTTACAGTTATATTCCTTTCATTATTCCGCGTCCAACGAGTGCTCATTCGTCAAAATCAGTCACAAAAAATTTTAATGGAAATTTCGGAAAGAAGCATGGACTATAGCCTTTGCACTTTTTTCATCATAAATATATTTTCTCACCGATTTCGACGGACGATGGCTTATTTGAACAGGAAAGGGAATAGAAAACGATGTTAAAAAGAATTTTGCAAAATAAATCCCTAGTTTTTAAAAAAGAGCATAAAAACTGCTCATGAAGGGCCTCCTGAAACCAAGCCCCGCAAGAACAGTTTTTTGTGCATATTTTCGAAACTAGCGCTCATTCGTCAAAATCAGTCACAAAAAATTTTAATAGAAATTTCGGAAAAAAAGCATGGACTATATATAGCCTTTGCACTTTTTTCATCATAAATATATTTTCTCACCGATTTCGACGGACGATGGCTTATTTGAACAAGAAAGGGAATAGAAAACGATGGTAAAAAGAATTTTGCAAAATAAATCCCTGGTTTTTAAAAAAGAGCATAAAAACTGCTCATGAAGGGCCTCCTGAAACCAAGCCCCGCAAGAACAGTTTTTTGTGCATATTTTCGAAACTAGCTCGTTTCGCTCAGAAATATTTTACAGTTATATTCCTTTCATTATTCCGCGTCCAACGAGTGCTCATTCGTCAAAATCAGTCACAAAAAATTTTAATAGAAATTTCGGAAAAAAAGCATGGACTATAGCCTTTGCACTTTTTTCATCATAAATATATTTTCTCACCGATTTCGACGGACGATGGCTTATTTGAACAGGAAAGGGAATAGAAAACGATGTTAAAAAGAATTTTGCAAAATAAATCCCTAGTTTTTAAAAAAGAGCATAAAAACTGCTCATGAAGGGCCTCCTGAAACCAAGCCCCGCAAGAACAGTTTTTTGTGCATATTTTCGAAACTAGCTAGTTTCGCTCAGAAATATTTTACAGTCATATTCCTTTCATTATTCCGCGTCCAACGAGTGCTCATTCGTCAAAATCAGTCACAAAAAAATTTAATAGAAATTTCGGAAAAAAAGCATGGACTATAGCCTTTGCACTTTTTTCATCATAAATATATTTTCTCACCGATTTCGACGGACGATGGCTTATTTGAACAGGAAAGGGAATAGAAAACGATGTTAAAAAGAATTTTGCAAAATAAATCCCTAGTTTTTAAAAAAAAGCATAAAAACTGCTCATGAAGGGCCTCCTGAAACCAAGCCCCGCAAGAACAGTTTTTGTTGCATATTCTCGAAACTAGCTAGTTTCGCTCAGAAATATTTTACAGTTATATTCCTTTCATTATTCCGCGTCCAACGAGTGCTCATTCGTCAAAATCAGTCACAAAAAATTTTAATGGAAATTTCGGAAAAAAAGCGTGGACTATAGCCTTTGCACTTTTTTCATCATATATATATTTTCTCACCGATTTCGACGGACGATGGCTTATTTGAACAAGAAAGGGAATAGAAAACGATGTTAAAAAGAATTTTGCAAAATAAATCCCTAGTTTTTAAAAAAGAGCATAAAAACTGCTCATGAAGGGCCTCCTGAAACCAAGCCCCGCAAGAACAGTTTTTTGTGCATATTTTCGAAACTAGCTAGTTTCGCTCAGAAATATTTTACAGTCATATTCCTTTCATTATTCCGCGTCCAACGAGTGCTCATTCGTCAAAATCAGTCACAAAAAAATTTAATAGAAATTTCGGAAAAAAAGCATGGACTATAGCCTTTGCACTTTTTTCATCATAAATATATTTTCTCACCGATTTCGACGGACGATGGCTTATTTGAACAGGAAAGGGAATAGAAAACGATGTTAAAAAGAATTTTGCAAAATAAATCCCTAGTTTTTAAAAAAGAGCATAAAAACTGCTCATGAAGGGCCTCCTGAAACCAAGCCCCGCAAGAACAGTTTTTTGTGCATATTTTCGAAACTAGCTAGTTTCGCTCAGAAATATTTTACAGTTATATTCCTTTCATTATTCCGCGTCCAACGAGTGCTCATTCGTCAAAATCATTCACAAAAAATTTTAATAGAAATTTCGGAAAGAAAGCACTTTTTTCATCATAAATATATTTTCTCACCGATTTCGATGGACGATGGCTTATTTGAACAAGAAAGGGAATAGAAAACGATGGTAAAAAGAATTTTGCAAAATAAATCCCTAGTTTTTAAAAAAGAGCATAAAAACTGCTCATGAAGGGCCTCCTGAAACCAAGCCCCGCAAGAACAGTTTTTTGTGCATATTCTCGAAACTAGCTAGTTTCGCTCAGAAATATTTTACAGTCATATTCCTTTCATTATTCCGCGTCCAACGAGTGCTCATTCGTCAAAATCAGTCACAAAAAATTTTAATGGAAATTTCGGAAAAAAAGCGTGGACTATAGCCTTTGCACTTTTTTCATCATATATATATTTTCTCACCGATTTCGACGGACGATGGCTTATTTGAACAAGAAAGGGAATAGAAAACGATGTTAAAAAGAATTTTGCAAAATAAATCCCTAGTTTTTAAAAAAGAGCATAAAAACTGCTCATGAAGGGCCTCCTGAAACCAAGCCCCGCAAGAACAGTTTTTTGTGCATATTCTCGAAACTAGCTAGTTTCGCTCAGAAATATTTTACAGTTATATTCCTTTCATTATTCCGCGTCCAACGAGTGCTCATTCGTCAAAATCAGTCACAAAAAATTTTAATAGAAATTTCGGAAAAAAAGCATGGACTATAGCCTTTGCACTTTTTTCATCATAAATATATTTTCTCACCGATTTCGATGGACGATGGCTTATTTGAACAAGAAAGGGAATAGAAAACGATGGTAAAAAGAATTTTGCAAAATAAATCCCTAGTTTTTAAAAAAGAGCATAAAAACTGCTCACGAATGGCCTCCTGAAACCAAGCCCCGCAAGAACAGTTTTTTGTGCATATTCTCGAAACCAGCTAGTTTCGCTCAGAAATATTTTACAGTTATATTCCTTTCATTATTCCGCGTCCAACGAGTGCTCATTCGTCAAAATCAGTCACAAAAAATTTTAATGGAAATTTCGGAAAAAAAGCATGGACTATAGCCTTTGCACTTTTTTCATCATAAATATATTTTCTCACCGATTTCGACGGACGATGGCTTATTTGAACAGGAAAGGGAATAGAAAACGATGTTAAAAAGAATTTTGCAAAATAAATCCCTAGTTTTTAAAAAAAAGCATAAAAACTGCTCATGAAGGGCCTCCTGAAACCAAGCCCCGCAAGAACAGTTTTTTGTGCATATTCTCGAAACTAGCTAGTTTCGCTCAGAAATATTTTACAGTTATATTCCTTTCATTATTCCGCGTCCAACGAGTGCTCATTCGTCAAAATCAGTCACAAAAAATTTTAATGGAAATTTCGGAAAAAAAGCGTGGACTATAGCCTTTGCACTTTTTTCATCATAAATATATTTTCTCACCGATTTCGACGGACGATGGCTTATTTGAACAGGAAAGGGAATAGAAAACGATGTTAAAAAGAATTTTGCAAAATAAATCCCTAGTTTTTAAAAAAGAGCATAAAAACTGCTCATGAAGGGCCTCCTGAAACCAAGCCCCGCAAGAACAGTTTTTTGTGCATATTCTCGAAACTAGCTAGTTTCGCTCAGAAATATTTTACAGTTATATTCCTTTCATTATTCCGCGTCCAACGAGTGCTCATTCGTCAAAATCAGTCACAAAAAATTTTAATGGAAATTTCGGAAAAAAAGCGTGGACTATAGCCTTTGCACTTTTTTCATCATAAATATATTTTCTCACCGATTTCGACGGACGATGGCTTATTTGAACAGGAAAGGGAATAGAAAACGATGTTAAAAAGAATTTTGCAAAATAAATCCCTAGTTTTTAAAAAAGAGCATAAAAACTGCTCATGAAGGGCCTCCTGAAACCAAGCCCCGCAAGAACAGTTTTTTGTGCATATTCTCGAAACTAGCTAGTTTCGCTCAGAAATATTTTACAGTTATATTCCTTTCATTATTCCGCGTCCAACGAGTGCTCATTCGTCAAAATCAGTCACAAAAAATTTTAATAGAAATTTCGGAAAAAAAGCTGGACCCTTTGCACTTTTTTCATCATAAATATATTTTCTCACCGATTTCGATGGACGATGGCTTATTTGAACAAGAAAGGGAATAGAAAACGATGGTAAAAAGAATTTTGCAAAATAAATCCCTTGTTTTTAAAAAAGAGCATAAAAACTGCTCACGAAGGGCCTCCTGAAACCAAGCCCCGCAAGAACAGTTTTTTGTGCATATTCTCGAAACCAGCTAGTTTCGCTCAGAAATATTTTACAGTTATATTCCTTTCATTATTCCGCGTCCAACGAGTGCTCATTTGTCAAAATCAGTCACAAAAAATTTTAATAGAAATTTCGGAAAAAAAGCATGGACTATAGCCTTTGCACTTTTTTCATCATAAATATATTTTCTCACCGATTTCGACGGACGATGGCTTATTTGAACAGGAAAGGGAATAGAAAACGATGTTAAAAAGAATTTTGCAAAATAAATCCCTAGTTTTTAAAAAAAAGCATAAAAACTGCTCATGAAGGGCCTCCTGAAACCAAGCCCCGCAAGAACAGTTTTTTGTGCATATTCTCGAAACTAGCTCGTTTCGCTCAGAAATATTTTACAGTTTTATTCCTTTCATTATTCCGCGTCCAACGAGTGCTCATTCGTCAAAATCAGTCACAAAAAATTTTAATGGAAATTTCGGAAAAAAAGCGTGGACTATAGCCTTTGCACTTTTTTCATCATAAATATATTTTCTCACCGATTTCGACGGACGATGGCTTATTTGAACAGGAAAGGGAATAGAAAACGATGTTAAAAAGAATTTTGCAAAATAAATCCCTAGTTTTTAAAAAAGAGCATAAAAACTGCTCATGAAGGGCCTCCTGAAACCAAGCCCCGCAAGAACAGTTTTTTGTGCATATTTTCGAAACTAGCTAGTTTCGCTCAGAAATATTTTACAGTTATATTCCTTTCATTATTCCGCGTCCAACGAGTGCTCATTCGTCAAAATCAGTCACAAAAAATTTTAATGGAAATTTCGGAAAAAAGCATGGACTATATATAGCCTTTGCACTTTTTTCATCATAAATATATTTTCTCACCAATTTCGATGGACGATGGCTTATTTGAACAGGAAAGGGAATAGAAAACGATGTTAAAAAGAATTTTGCAAAATAAATCCCTAGTTTTTAAAAAAGAGCATAAAAACTGCTCATGAAGGGCCCCCTGAAACCAAGCCCCGCAAGAACAGTTTTTTGTGCATATTTTCGAAACTAGCTAGTTTCGCTCAGAAATATTTTAAAGTTATATTCCTTTCATTATTCCGGGTCCAACGAATGCTCATTCGTCAAAATCAGTCACAAAAAATTTTAATGGAAATTTCGGAAAAAGAGCATGGACTATAGCCTTTGCACTTTTTTCATCATAAATATATTTTCTCACCGATTTCGACGGACGATGGCTTATTTGAACAGGAAAGGGAATAGAAAACGATGTTAAAAAGAATTTTGCAAAATAAATCCCTAGTTTTTAAAAAAGAGCATAAAAACTGCTCATGAAGGGCCTCCTGAAACCAAGCCCCGCAAGAACAGTTTTTTGTGCATATTTTCGAAACTAGCTAGTTTCGCTCAGAAATATTTTACAGTTATATTCCCTTCAGTATTCCGCGTCCAACGAGAGCTCATTCGTCAAAATCAGTCACAAAAAATTTTAATGGAAATTTCGGAAAAAAAGTATGGACTATAGCCTTTGCACTTTTTTCATCATAAATATATTTTCTCACCGATTTCGACGAACGATGGCTTATTTGAACAAGAAAGGGAATAGAAAACGATGTTAAAAAGAATTTTGCAAAATAAATCCTTAGTTTTTAAAAAAGAGCATAAAAACTGCTCATGAAGGGCCTCCTGAAACCAAGCCCCGCAAGAACAGTTTTTTGTGCATATTCTCGAAACTAGCTAGTTTCGCTCAGAAATATTTTACAGTTATATTCCTTTCATTATTCCGCGTCCAACGAGTGCTCATTCGTCAAAATCAGTCACAAAAAATTTTAATGGAAATTTCGGAAAAAGAGCATGGACTATAGCCTTTGCACTTTTTTCATCATAAATATATTTTCTCACCGATTTCGACGGACGATGGCTTATTTGAACAGGAAAGGGAATAGAAAACGATGTTAAAAAGAATTTTGCAAAATAAATCCCTGGTTTTTAAAAAAGAGCATAAAAACTGCTCATGAAGGGCCTCCTGAAACCAAGCCCCACAAGAACAGTTTTTTGTGCATATTTTCGAAACTAGCTAGTTTCGCTCAGAAATATTTTACAGTTATATTCCTTTCATTATTCCGCGTCCAACGAGTGCTCATTCGTCAAAATCAGTCACAAAAAATTTTAATGGAAATTTCGGAAAAAAAGCATGGACTATAGCCTTTGCACTTTTTTCATCATAAATATATTTTCTCACCGATTTCGACGGACGATGGCTTATTTGAACAGGAAAGGGAATAGAAAACGATGTTAAAAAGAATTTTGCAAAATAAATCCCTAGTTTTTAAAAAAGAGCATAAAAACTGCTCATGAAGGGCCTCCTGAAACCAAGCCCCGCAAGAACAGTTTTTTGTGCATATTTTCGAAACTAGCTAGTTTCGCTCAGAAATATTTTACAGTTATATTCCTTTCATTATTCCGCGTCCAACGAGTGCTCATTCGTCAAAATCAGTCACAAAAAATTTTAATAGAAATTTCGGAAAAAAAGCATGGACTATAGCCTTTGCACTTTTTTCATCATAAATATATTTTCTCACCGATTTCGACGGACGATGGCTTATTTGAACAGGAAAGGGAATAGAAAACGATGTTAAAAAGAATTTTGCAAAATAAATCCCTAGTTTTTAAAAAAGAGCATAAAAACTGCTCATGAAGGGCCTCCTGAAACCAAGCCCCGCAAGAACAGTTTTTTGTGCATATTTTCGAAACTAGCTAGTTTCGCTCAGAAATATTTTACAGTTATATTCCTTTCATTATTCCGCGTCCAACGAGTGCTCATTCGTCAAAATCAGTCACAAAAAATTTTAATAGAAATTTCGGAAAAAAAGCATGGACTATAGCCTTTGCACTTTTTTCATCATAAATATATTTTCTCACCGATTTCGACGGACGATGGCTTATTTGAACAGGAAAGGGAATAGAAAACGATGTTAAAAAGAATTTTGCAAAATAAATCCCTAGTTTTTAAAAAAGAGCATAAAAACTGCTCATGAAGGGCCTCCTGAAACCAAGCCCCGCAAGAACAGTTTTTTGTGCATATTCTCGAAACTAGCTAGTTTCGCTCAGAAATATTTTACAGTTATATTCCTTTCATTATTCCGCGTCCAACGAGTGCTCATTCGTCAAAATCAGTCACAAAAAATTTTAATGGAAATTTCGGAAAAAAAGCGTGGACTATAGCCTTTGCACTTTTTTCATCATAAATATATTTTCTCACCGATTTCGACGGACGATGGCTTATTTGAACAAGAAAGGGAATAGAAAACGATGGTAAAAAGAATTTTGCAAAATAAATCCCTAGTTTTTAAAAAAGAGCATAAAAACTGCTCACGAGGGGCCTCCTGAAACCAAGCCCCGCAAGAACAGTTTTTTGTGCATATTTTCGAAACTAGCTAGTTTCGCTCAGAAATATTTTACAGTTATATTCCTTTCATTATTCCGCGTCCAACGAGTGCTCATTCGTCAAAATCAGTCACAAAAAATTTTAATAGAAATTTCGGAAAAAAAGCATGGACTATAGCCTTTGCACTTTTTTCATCATAAATATATTTTCTCACCGATTTCGATGGACGATGGCTTATTTGAACAAGAAAGGGAATAGAAAACGATGGTAAAAAGAATTTTGCAAAATAAATCCCTAGTTTTTAAAAAAGAGCATAAAAACTGCTCACGAAGGGCCTCCTGAAACCAAGCCCCGCAAGAACAGTTTTTTGTGCATATTCTCGAAACCAGCTAGTTTCGCTCAGAAATATTTTACAGTTATATTCCTTTCATTATTCCGCGTCCAACGAGTGCTCATTCGTCAAAATCAGTCACAAAAAATTTTAATAGAAATTTCGGAAAAAAAGCATGGTATAGCCTTTGCACTTTTTTCATCATAAATATATTTTTTCACCGATTTCGACGGACGATGGCTTATTTGAACAGGAAAGGGAATAGAAAACGATGTTAAAAAGAATTTTGCAAAATAAATCCCTAGTTTTTAAAAAAGAGCATAAAAACTGCTCATGAAGGGCCTCCTGAAACCAAGCCCCGCAAGAACAGTTTTTTGTGCATATTCTCGAAACCAGCTAGTTTCGCTCAGAAATATTTTACAGTTATATTCCTTTCATTATTCCGCGTCCAACGAGTGCTCATTCGTCAAAATCAGTCACAAAAAATTTTAATAGAAATTTCGGAAAAAAAGCATGGACTATAGCCTTTGCACTTTTTTCATCATAAATATATTTTCTCACCGATTTCGACGGACGATGGCTTATTTGAACAGGAAAGGGAATAGAAAACGATGTTAAAAAGAATTTTGCAAAATAAATCCCTAGTTTTTAAAAAAGAGCATAAAAACTGCTCATGAAGGGCCTCCTGAAACCAAGCCCCGCAAGAACAGTTTTTTGTGCATATTCTCGAAACCAGCTAGTTTAGCTCAGAAATATTTTACAGTTATATTCCTTTCATTATTCCGCGTCCAACGAGTGCTCATTCGTCAAAATCAGTCACAAAAAATTTTAATAGAAATTTCGGAAAAAAAGCATGGACTATAGCCTTTGCACTTTTTTCATCATAAATATATTTTCTCACCGATTTCGACGGACGATGGCTTATTTGAACAGGAAAGGGAATAGAAAACGATGTTAAAAAGAATTTTGCAAAATAAATCCCTAGTTTTTAAAAAAGAGCATAAAAACTGCTCATGAAGGGCCTCCTGAAACCAAGCCCCGCAAGAACAGTTTTTTGTGCATATTCTCGAAACTAGCTAGTTTCGCTCAGAAATATTTTACAGTTATATTCCTTTCATTATTCCGCGTCCAACGAGTGCTCATTCGTCAAAATCAGTCACAAAAAATTTTAATAGAAATTTCGGAAAAAAAGCATGGACTATAGCCTTTGCACTTTTTTCATCATAAATATATTTTCTCACCGATTTCGATGGACGATGGCTTATTTGAACAAGAAAGGGAATAGAAAACGATGGTAAAAAGAATTTTGCAAAATAAATCCCTAGTTTTTAAAAAAGAGCATAAAAACTGCTCACGAAGGGCCTCCTGAAACCAAGCCCCGCAAGAACAGTTTTTTGTGCATATTCTCGAAACCAGCTAGTTTCGCACAGAAATATTTTACAGCTATATTCCTTTCATTATTCCGCGTCCAACGAGTGCTCATTCGTCAAAATCAGTCACAAAAAATTTTAATAGAAATTTCGGAAAAAAAGCATGGACTATAGCCTTTGCACTTTTTTCATCATAAATATATTTTCTCACCGATTTCGACGGACGATGGCTTATTTGAACAGGAAAGGGAATAGAAAACGATGTTAAAAAGAATTTTGCAAAATAAATCCCTAGTTTTTAAAAAAAAGCATAAAAACTGCTCATGAAGGGCCTCCTGAAACCAAGCCCCGCAAGAACAGTTTTTTGTGCATATTCTCGAAACTAGCTAGTTTCGCTCAGAAATATTTTACAGTTATATTCCTTTCATTATTCCGCGTCCAACGAGTGCTCATTCGTCAAAATCAGTCACAAAAAATTTTAATGGAAATTTCGGAAAAAAAGCGTGGACTATAGCCTTTGCACTTTTTTCATCATAAATATATTTTCTCACCGATTTCGACGGACGATGGCTTATTTGAACAGGAAAGGGAATAGAAAACGATGTTAAAAAGAATTTTGCAAAATAAATCCCTAGTTTTTAAAAAAGAGCATAAAAACTGCTCATGAAGGGCCTCCTGAAACCAAGCCCCGCAAGAACAGTTTTTTGTGCATATTCTCGAAACCAGCTAGTTTCGCTCAGAAATATTTTACAGTTATATTCCTTTCATTATTCCGCGTCCAACGAGTGCTCATTCGTCAAAATCAGTCACAAAAAATTTTAATAGAAATTTCGGAAAAAAAGCATGGTATAGCCTTTGCACTTTTTTCATCATAAATATATTTTTTCACCGATTTCGACGGACGATGGCTTATTTGAACAGGAAAGGGAATAGAAAACGATGTTAAAAAGAATTTTGCAAAATAAATCCCTAGTTTTTAAAAAAGAGCATAAAAACTGCTCATGAAGGGCCTCCTGAAACCAAGCCCCGCAAGAACAGTTTTTTGTGCATATTCTCGAAACCAGCTAGTTTCGCTCAGAAATATTTTACAGTTATATTCCTTTCATTATTCCGCGTCCAACGAGTGCTCATTCGTCAAAATCAGTCACAAAAAATTTTAATAGAAATTTCGGAAAAAAAGCATGGACTATAGCCTTTGCACTTTTTTCATCATAAATATATTTTCTCACCGATTTCGACGGACGATGGCTTATTTGAACAGGAAAGGGAATAGAAAACGATGTTAAAAAGAATTTTGCAAAATAAATCCCTAGTTTTTAAAAAAGAGCATAAAAACTGCTCATGAAGGGCCTCCTGAAACCAAGCCCCGCAAGAACAGTTTTTTGTGCATATTCTCGAAACCAGCTAGTTTAGCTCAGAAATATTTTACAGTTATATTCCTTTCATTATTCCGCGTCCAACGAGTGCTCATTCGTCAAAATCAGTCACAAAAAATTTTAATAGAAATTTCGGAAAAAAAGCATGGACTATAGCCTTTGCACTTTTTTCATCATAAATATATTTTCTCACCGATTTCGACGGACGATGGCTTATTTGAACAGGAAAGGGAATAGAAAACGATGTTAAAAAGAATTTTGCAAAATAAATCCCTAGTTTTTAAAAAAGAGCATAAAAACTGCTCATGAAGGGCGTCCTGAAACCAAGCCCCGCAAGAACAGTTTTTTGTGCATATTCTCGAAACCAGCTAGTTTCGCTCAGAAAGATTTTACAGTTATATTCCTTTCATTATTCCGCGTCCAACGAGTGCTCATTCGTCAAAATCAGTCACAACAAATTTTAATAGAAATTTCGGAAAAAAAGCATGGACTATAGCCTTTGCACTTTTTTCATCATAAATATATTTTCTCACCGATTTCGATGGACGATGGCTTATTTGAACAAGAAAGGGAATAGAAAACGATGGTAAAAAGAATTTTGCAAAATAAATCCCTAGTTTTTAAAAAAGAGCATAAAAACTGCTCACGAAGGGCCTCCTGAAACCAAGCCCCGCAAGAACAGTTTTTTGTGCATATTCTCGAAACCAGCTAGTTTCGCTCAGAAATATTTTACAGTTATATTCCTTTCATTATTCCGCGTCCAACGAGTGCTCATTCGTCAAAATCAGTCACAAAAAATTTTAATAGAAATTTCGGAAAAAAAGCATGGACTATAGCCTTTGCACTTTTTTCATCATAAATATATTTTCTCACCGATTTCGACGGACGATGGCTTATTTGAACAGGAAAGGGAATAGAAAACGATGTTAAAAAGAATTTTGCAAAATAAATCCCTAGTTTTTAAAAAAGAGAATAAAAACTGCTCATGAAGGGCCTCCTGAAACCAAGCCCCGCAAGAACAGTTTTTTGTGCATATTCTCGAAACCAGCTAGTTTCGCTCAGAAATATTTTACAGTTATATTCCTTTCATTATTCCGCGTCCAACGAGTGCTCATTCGTCAAAATCAGTCACAAAAAATTTTAATAGAAATTTCGGAAAAAAAGCATGGACTATAGCCTTTGCACTTTTTTCATCATAAATATATTTTCTCACCGATTTCGACGGACGATGGCTTATTTGAACAGGAAAGGGAATAGAAAACGATGTTAAAAAGAATTTTGCAAAATAAATCCCTAGTTTTTAAAAAAGAGCATAAAAACTGCTCATGAAGGGCCTCCTGAAACCAAGCCCCGCAAGAACAGTTTTTTGTGCATATTCTCGAAACTAGCTAGTTTCGCTCAGAAATATTTTACAGTTATATTCCTTTCATTATTCCGCGTCCAACGAGTGCTCATTCGTCAAAATCAGTCACAAAAAATTTTAATAGAAATTTCGGAAAAAAAGCATGGACTATAGCCTTTGCACTTTTTTCATCATAAATATATTTTCTCACCGATTTCGACGGACGATGGCTTATTTGAACAGGAAAGGGAATAGAAAACGATGTTAAAAAGAATTTTGCAAAATAAATCCCTAGTTTTTAAAAAAGAGCATAAAAACTGCTCATGAAGGGCCTCCTGAAACCAAGCCCCGCAAGAACAGTTTTTTGTGCATATTCTCGAAACTAGCTAGTTTCGCTCAGAAATATTTTACAGTTATATTCCTTTCATTATTCCGCGTCCAACGAGTGCTCATTCGTCAAAATCAGTCACAAAAAATTTTAATAGAAATTTCGGAAAAAAAGCATGGACTATAGCCTTTGCACTTTTTTCATCATAAATATATTTTCTCACCGATTTCGACGGACGATGGCTTATTTGAACAGGAAAGGGAATAGAAAACGATGTTAAAAAGAATTTTGCAAAATAAATCCCTAGTTTTTAAAAAAGAGCATAAAAACTGCTCATGAAGGGCCTCCTGAAACCAAGCCCCGCAAGAACAGTTTTTTGTGCATATTTTCGAAACTAGCTAGTTTCGCTCAGAAATATTTTACAGTTATATTCCTTTCATTATTCCGCGTCCAACGAGTGCTCATTCGTCAAAATCAGTCACAAAAAATTTTAATAGAAATTTCGGAAAGAAAGCATGGACTATAGCCTTTGCACTTTTTTCATCATAAATATATTTTCTCACCGATTTCGATGGACGATGGCTTATTTGAACAAGAAAGGGAATAGAAAACGATGGTAAAAAGAATTTTGCAAAATAAATCCCTAGTTTTTAAAAAAGAGCATAAAAACTGCTCATGAAGGGCCTCCTGAAACCAAGCCCCGCCAGAACAGTTTTTTGTGCATATTCTCGAAACTAGCTAGTTTCGCTCAGAAATATTTTACAGTTATATTCCTTTCATTATTCCGCGTCCAACGAGTGCTCATTCGTCAAAATCAGTCACAAAAAATTTTAATAGAAATTTCGGAAAAAAAGCATGGACTATAGCCTTTGCACTTTTTTCATCATAAATATATTTTCTCACCGATTTCGATGGACGATGGCTTATTTGAACAAGAAAGGGAATAGAAAACGATGGTAAAAAGAATTTTGCAAAATAAATCCCTTGTTTTTAAAAAAGAGCATAAAAACTGCTCACGAAGGGCCTCCTGAAACCAATCCCCGCAAGAACAGTTTTTTGTGCATATTCTCGAAACCAGCTAGTTTCGCTCAGAAATATTTTACAGTTATATTCCTTTCATTATTCCGCGTCCAACGAGTGCTCATTCGTCAAAATCAGTCACAAAAAATTTTAATAGAAATTTCGGAAAAAAAGCATGGACTATAGCCTTTGCACTTTTTTCATCATAAATATATTTTCTCACCGATTTCGACGGACGATGGCTTATTTGAACAGGAAAGGGAATAGAAAACGATGTTAAAAAGAATTTTGCAAAATAAATCCCTAGTTTTTAAAAAAAAGCATAAAAACTGCTCATGAAGGGCCTCCTGAAACCAAGCCCCGCAAGAACAGTTTTTTGTGCATATTCTCGAAACTAGCTCGTTTCGCTCAGAAATATTTTACAGTTATATTCCTTTCATTATTCCGCGTCCAACGAGTGCTCATTCGTCAAAATCAGTCACAAAAAATTTTAATGGAAATTTCGGAAAAAAAGCGTGGACTATTGCCTTTGCACTTTTTTCATCATAAATATATTTTCTCACCGATTTCGACGGACGATGGCTTATTTGAACAGGAAAGGGAATAGAAAACGATGTTAAAAAGAATTTTGCAAAATAAATCCCTAGTTTTTAAAAAAGAGCATAAAAACTGCTCATGAAGGGCCTCCTGAAACCAAGCCCCGCAAGAACAGTTTTTTGTGCATATTTTCGAAACTAGCTAGTTTCGCTCAGAAATATTTTACAGTTATATTCCTTTCATTATTCCGCGTCCAACGAGTGCTCATTCGTCAAAATCAGTCACAAAAAATTTTAATGGAAATTTCGGAAAAAAAGCATGGACTATATATAGCCTTTGCACTTTTTTCGTCATAAATATATTTTCTCACCAATTTCGACGGACGATGGCTTATTTGAACAGGAAAGGGAATAGAAAACGATGTTAAAAAGAATTTTGCAAAATAAATCCCTAGTTTTTAAAAAAGAGCATAAAAACTGCTCATGAAGGGCCCCCTGAAACCAAGCCCCGCAAGAACAGTTTTTTGTGCATATTTTCGAAACTAGCTAGTTTCGCTCAGAAATATTTTACAGTTATATTCCTTTCATTATTCCGCGTCCAACGAGTGCTCATTCGTCAAAATCAGTCACAAAAAATTTTAATGGAAATTTCGGAAAAAGAGCATGGACTATAGCCTTTGCACTTTTTTCATCATAAATATATTTTCTCACCGATTTCGACGGACGATGGCTTATTTGAACAGGAAAGGGAATAGAAAACGATGTTAAAAAGAATTTTGCAAAATAAATCCCTTGTTTTTAAAAAAGAGAATAAAAACTGCTCATGAAGGGCCTCCTGAAACCAAGCCCCGCAAGAACAGTTTTTTGTGCATATTCTCGAAACCAGCTAGTTTCGCTCAGAAATATTTTACAGTTATATTCCTTTCATTATTCCGCGTCCAACGAGTGCTCATTCGTCAAAATCAGTCACAAAAAATTTTAATAGAAATTTCGGAAAGAAAGCATGGACTATAGCCTTTGCACTTTTTTCATCATAAATATATTTTCTCACCGATTTCGATGGACGATGGCTTATTTGAACAAGAAAGGGAATAGAAAACGATGGTAAAAAGAATTTTGCAAAATAAATCCCTAGTTTTTAAAAAAGAGCATAAAAACTGCTCATGAAGGGCCTCCTGAAACCAAGCCCCGCAAGAACAGTTTTTTGTGCATATTCTCGAAACTAGCTAGTTTCGCTCAGAAAGATTTTACAGTTATATTCCTTTCATTATTCCGCGTCCAACGAGTGCTCATTCGTCAAAATCAGTCACAACAAATTTTAATAGAAATTTCGGAAAAAAGCGTGGACTATAGCCTTTGCACTTTTTTCATCATAAATATATTTTCTCACCGATTTCGACGGACGATGGCTTATTTGAACAGGAAAGGGAATAGAAAACGATGTTAAAAAGAATTTTGCAAAATAAATCCCTAGTTTTTAAAAAAGAGAATAAAAACTGCTCATGAAGGGCCTCCTGAAACCAAGCCCCGCAAGAACAGTTTTTTGTGCATATTCTCGAAACCAGCTAGTTTCGCTCAGAAATATTTTACAGTTATATTCCTTTCATTATTCCGCGTCCAACGAGTGCTCATTCGTCAAAATCAGTCACAAAAAATTTTAATAGAAATTTCGGAAAAAAAGCATGGACTATAGCCTTTGCACTTTTTTCATCATAAATATATTTTCTCACCGATTTCGACGGACGATGGCTTATTTGAACAGGAAAGGGAATAGAAAACGATGTTAAAAAGAATTTTGCAAAATAAATCCCTAGTTTTTAAAAAAGAGCATAAAAACTGCTCATGAAGGGCCTCCTGAAACCAAGCCCCGCAAGAACAGTTTTTTGTGCATATTCTCGAAACTAGCTAGTTTCGCTCAGAAATATTTTACAGTTATATTCCTTTCATTATTCCGCGTCCAACGAGTGCTCATTCGTCAAAATCAGTCACAAAAAATTTTAATAGAAATTTCGGAAAAAAAGCATGGACTATAGCCTTTGCACTTTTTTCATCATAAATATATTTTCTCACCGATTTCGACGGACGATGGCTTATTTGAACAGGAAAGGGAATAGAAAACGATGTTAAAAAGAATTTTTCAAAATAAATCCCTAGTTTTTAAAAAAGAGCATAAAAACTGCTCATGAAGGGCCTCCTGAAACCAAGCCCCGCAAGAACAGTTTTTTGTGCATATTTTCGAAACTAGCTAGTTTCGCTCAGAAATATTTTACAGTTATATTCCTTTCATTATTCCGCGTCCAACGAGTGCTCATTCGTCAAAATCAGTCACAAAAAATTTTAATAGAAATTTCGGAAAAAAAGCATGGACTATAGCCTTTGCACTTTTTTCATCATAAATATATTTTCTCACCGATTTCGACGGACGATGGCTTATTTGAACAGGAAAGGGAATAGAAAACGATGTTAAAAAGAATTTTGCAAAATAAATCCCTAGTTTTTAAAAAAGAGCATAAAAACTGCTCATGAAGGGCCTCCTGAAACCAAGCCCCGCAAGAACAGTTTTTTGTGCATATTTTCGAAACTAGCTAGTTTCGCTCAGAAATATTTTACAGTTATATTCCTTTCATTATTCCGCGTCCAACGAGTGCTCATTCGTCAAAATCAGTCACAAAAAATTTTAATAGAAATTTCGGAAAAAAAGCATGGACTATAGCCTTTGCACTTTTTTCATCATAAATATATTTTCTCACCGATTTCGACGGACGATGGCTTATTTGAACAGGAAAGGGAATAGAAAACGATGTTAAAAAGAATTTTGCAAAATAAATCCCTAGTTTTTAAAAAAGAGCATAAAAACTGCTCATGAAGGGCCTCCTGAAACCAAGCCCCGCAAGAACAGTTTTTTGTGCATATTCTCGAAACTAGCTAGTTTCGCTCAGAAATATTTTACAGTTATATTCCTTTCATTATTCCGCGTCCAACGAGTGCTCATTCGTCAAAATCAGTCACAAAAAATTTTAATAGAAATTTCGGAAAAAAGCATGGACTATAGCCTTTGCACTTTTTTCATCATAAATATATTTTCTCACCGATTTCGACGGACGATGGCTTATTTGAACAGGAAAGGGAATAGAAAACGATGTTAAAAAGAATTTTGCAAAATAAATCCCTAGTTTTTAAAAAAGAGCATAAAAACTGCTCATGAAGGGCCTCCTGAAAGCAAGCCCCGCAAGAACAGTTTTTTGTGCATATTTTCGAAACTAGCTAGTTTCGCTCAGAAATATTTTACAGTTATATTCCTTTCATTATTCCGCGTCCAACGAGTGCTCATTCGTCAAAATCAGTCACAAAAAATTTTAATAGAAATTTCGGAAAGAAAGCATGGACTATAGCCTTTGCACTTTTTTCATCATAAATATATTTTCTCACCGATTTCGATGGACGATGGCTTATTTGAACAAGAAAGGGAATAGAAAACGATGGTAAAAAGAATTTTGCAAAATAAATCCCTAGTTTTTAAAAAAGAGCATAAAAACTGCTCATGAAGGGCCTCCTGAAACCAAGCCCCGCAAGAACAGTTTTTTGTGCATATTCTCGAAACTAGCTAGTTTCGCTCAGAAATATTTTACAGTTATATTCCTTTCATTATTCCGCGTCCAACGAGTGCTCATTCGTCAAAATCAGTCACAAAAAATTTTAATAGAAATTTCGGAAAAAAAGCATGGACTATAGCCTTTGCACTTTTTTCATCATAAATATATTTTCTCACCGATTTCGATGGACGATGGCTTATTTGAACAAGAAAGGGAATAGAAAACGATGGTAAAAAGAATTTTGCAAAATAAATCCCTTGTTTTTAAAAAAGAGCATAAAAACTGCTCACGAAGGGCCTCCTGAAACCAAGCCCCGCAAGAACAGTTTTTTGTGCATATTCTCGAAACCAGCTAGTTTCGCTCAGAAATATTTTACAGTTATATTCCTTTCATTATTCCGCGTCCAACGAGTGCTCATTCGTCAAAATCAGTCACAAAAAATTTTAATAGAAATTTCGGAAAAAAAGCATGGACTATAGCCTTTGCACTTTTTTCATCATAAATATATTTTCTCACCGATTTCGACGGACGATGGCTTATTTGAACAGGAAAGGGAATAGAAAACGATGTTAAAAAGAATTTTGCAAAATAAATCCCTAGTTTTTAAAAAAGAGCATAAAAACTGCTCATGAAGGGCCTCCTGAAACCAAGCGACGCAAGAACAGTTTTTTGTGCATATTTTCGAAACTAGCTAGTTTCGCTCAGAAATATTTTACAGTTATATTCCTTTCATTATTCCGCGTCCAACGAGTGCTCATTCGTCAAAATCAGTCACAAAAAATTTTAATGGAAATTTCGGAAAAAAAGCATGGACTATTATAGCCTTTGCACTTTTTTCATCATAAATATATTTTCTCACCAATTTCGACGGACGATGGCTTATTTGAACAGGAAAGGGAATAGAAAACGATGTTAAAAAGAATTTTGCAAAATAAATCCCTAGTTTTTAAAAAAGAGCATAAAAACTGCTCATGAAGGGCCCCCTGAAACCAAGCCCCGCAAGAACAGTTTTTTGTGCATATTTTCGAAACTAGCTAGTTTCGCTCAGAAATATTTTACAGTTATATTCCTTTCATTATTCCGCGTCCAACGAGTGCTCATTCGTCAAAATCAGTCACAAAAAATTTTAATGGAAATTTCGGAAAAAGAGCATGGACTATAGCCTTTGCACTTTTTTCATCATAAATATATGTTCTCACCGATTTCGACGGACAATTGCTTATTTGAACAGGAAAGGGAATAGAAAACGATGTTAAAAAGAATTTTGCAAAATAAATCCCTAGTTTTTAAAAAAGAGCATAAAAACTGCTCATGAAGGGCCTCCTGAAACCAAGCCCCGCAAGAACAGTTTTTTGTGCATATTTTCGAAACTAGCTAGTTTCGCTCAGAAATATTTTACAGTTATATTCCTTTCATTATTCCGCGTCCAACGAGTGCTCATTCGTCAAAATCAGTCACAAAAAATTTTAATGGAAATTTCGGAAAAAAAAGCATGGACTATAGCCTTTGCACTTTTTTCATCATAAATATATTTTCTCACCGATTTCGACGGACGATGGCTTATTTGAACAGGAAAGGGAATAGAAAACGATGTTAAAAAGAATTTTGCAAAATAAATCCCTAGTTTTTCAAAAAGAGCATAAAAACTGCTCATGAAGGGCCTCCTGAAACCAAGCCCCGCAAGAACAGTTTTTTGTGCATATTTTCGAAACTAGCTAGTTTCGCTCAGAAATATTTTACAGTTATATTCCTTTCATTATTCCGCGTCCAACGAGCGCTCATTCGTCAAAATCAGTCACAAAAAATTTTAATAGAAATTTCGGAAAAAAAGCATGAGCCTTTGCACTTTTTTCATCATAAATATATTTTCTCACCGATTTCGACGGACGATGGCTTATTTGAACAGGAAAGGGAATAGAAAACGGTGTTAAAAAGAATTTTGCAAAATAAATCCCTAGTTTTTAAAACAGAGCATAAAAACTGCTCATGAAGGGCCTCCTGAAACCAAGCCCCGCAAGAACAGTTTTTTGTGCATATTTTCGAAACTAGCTAGTTTCGCTCAGAAATATTTTACAGTTATATTCCTTTCATTATTCCGCGTCCAACGAGTGCTCATTCGTCAAAATCAGTCACAAAAAATTTTAATGGAAATTTCGGAAAAAGAGCATGGACTATAGCCTTTGCACTTTTTTCATCATAAATATATTTTCTCACCGATTTCGACGGACGATGGCTTATTTGAACAGGAAAGGGAATAGAAAACGATGTTAAAAAGAATTTTGCAAAATAAATCCCTAGTTTTTAAAAAAGAGCATAAAAACTGCTCATGAAGGGCCTCCTGAAACCAAGCCCCGCAAGAACAGTTTTTTGTGCATATTTTCGAAACTAGCTAGTTTCGCTCAGAAATATTTTACAGTTATATTCCTTTCATTATTCCGCGTCCAACGAGTGCTCATTCGTCAAAATCAGTCACAAAAAATTTTAATAGAAATTTCGGAAAAAAAGCATGGACTATAGCCTTTGCACTTTTTTCATCATAAATATATTTTCTCGCCGATTTCGACGGACGATGGCTTATTTGAACAGGAAAGGGAATAGAAAACGATGTTAAAAAGAATTTTGCAAAATAAATCCCTAGTTTTTAAAAAAGAGCATAAAAACTGCTCATGAAGGGCCTCCTGAAACCAAGCCCCGCAAGAACAGTTTTTTGTGCATATTTTCGAAACTAGCTAGTTTCGCTCAGAAATATTTTACAGTTATATTCCTTTCATTATTCCGCGTCCAACGAGTGCTCATTCGTCAAAATCAGTCACAAAAAATTTTAATAGAAATTTCGGAAAAAAAGCATGGACTATAGCCTTTGCACTTTTTTCATCATAAATATATTTTCTCGCCGATTTCGACGGACGATGGCTTATTTGAACAGGAAAGGGAATAGAAAACGATGTTAAAAAGAATTTTGCAAAATAAATCCCTAGTTTTTAAAAAAGAGCATAAAAACTGCTCATGAAGGGCCTCCTGAAACCAAGCCCCGCAAGAACAGTTTTTTGTGCATATTTTCGAAACTAGCTAGTTTCGCTCAGAAATATTTTACAGTTATATTCCTTTCATTATTCCGCGTCCAACGTGTGCTCATTCGTCAAAATCAGTCACAAAAAATTTTAATGGAAATTTCGGAAAGAAGCATGGACTATAGCCTTTGCACTTTTTTCATCATAAATATATTTTCTCACCGATTTCGACGGACGATGGCTTATTTGAACAGGAAAGGGAATAGAAAACGATGTTAAAAAGAATTTTGCAAAATAAATCCCTAGTTTTTAAAAAAGAGCATAAAAACTGCTCATGAAGGGCCTCCTGAAACCAAGCCCCGCAAGAACAGTTTTTTGTGCATATTTTCGAAACTAGCTAGTTTCGCTCAGAAATATTTTACAGTTATATTCCTTTCATTATTCCGCGTCCAACGAGCGCTCATTCGTCAAAATCAGTCACAAAAAATTTTAATAGAAATTTCGGAAAAAAAGCATGGACTATAGCCTTTGCACTTTTTTCATCATAAATATATTTTCTCACCGATTTCGACGGACGATGGCTTATTTGAACAGGAAAGGGAATAGAAAACGATGTTAAAAAGAATTTTGCAAAATAAATCCCTAGTTTTTAAAAAAGAGCATAAAAACTGCTCATGAAGGGCCTCCTGAAACCAAGCCCCGCAAGAACAGTTTTTTGTGCATATTTTCGAAACTAGCTAGTTTCGCTCAGAAATATTTTACAGTTATATTCCTTTCATTATTCCGCGTCCAACGAGTGCTCATTCGTCAAAATCAGTCACAAAAAATTTTAATAGAAATTTCGGAAAAAAAGCATGGACTATAGCCTTTGCACTTTTTTCATCATAAATATATTTTCTCACCGATTTCGACGGAAGATGGCTTATTTGAACAGGAAAGGGAATAGAAAACGATGTTAAAAAGAATTTTGCAAAATAAATCCCTAGTTTTTAAAAAAGAGCATAAAAACTGCTCATGAAGGGCCTCCTGAAACCAAGCCCCGCAAGAACAGTTTTTTGTGCATATTTTCGAAACTAGCTAGTTTCGCTCAGAAATATTTTACAGTTATATTCCTTTCATTATTCCGCGTCCAACGAGTGCTCATTCGTCAAAATCAGTCACAAAAAATTTTAATAGAAATTTCGGAAAAAAAGCATGGACTTTGCACTTTTTTCATCATAAATATATTTTCTCACCGATTTCGACGGAAGATGGCTTATTTGAACAGGAAAGGGAATAGAAAACGATGTTAAAAAGAATTTTGCAAAATAAATCCCTAGTTTTTAAAAAAGAGCATAAAAACTGCTCATGAAGGGCCTCCTGAAACCAAGCCCCGCAAGAACAGTTTTTTGTGTATATTTTCGAAACTAGCTAGTTTCGCTCAGAAATATTTTACAGTTATATTCCTTTCATTATTCCGCGTCCAACGAGTGCTCATTCGTCAAAATCAGTCACAAAAAATTTTAATGGAAATTTCGGAAAGAAGCATGGACTATAGCCTTTGCACTTTTTTCATCATAAATATATTTTCTCACCGATTTCGACGGACGATGGCTTATTTGAACAGGAAAGGGAATAGAAAACGATGTTAAAAAGAATTTTGCAAAATAAATCCCTAGTTTTTAAAAAAGAGCATAAAAACTGCTCATGAAGGGCCTCCTGAAACCAAGCCCCGCAAGAACAGTTTTTTGTGCATATTTTCGAAACTAGCGCTCATTAGTCAAAATCAGTCACAAAAAATTTTAATAGAAATTTCGGAAAAAAAGCATGGACTATATATAGCCTTTGCACTTTTTTCATCATAAATATATTTTCTCACCGATTTCGACTGACGATGGCTTATTTGAACAAGAAAGGGAATAGAAAACGATGGTAAAAAGAATTTTGCAAAATAAATCCCTGGTTTTTAAAAAAGAGCATAAAAACTGCTCATGAAGGGCCTCCTGAAACCAAGCCCCGCAAGAACAGTTTTTTGTGCATATTCTTGAAACTAGCTAGTTTCGCTCAGAAATATTTTACAGTTATATTCTTTTCATTATTCCGCGTCCAACGAGTGCTCATTCGTCAAAATCAGTCACAAAAAATGGTAATGGAAATTTCGGAAAGAAGCGTGGACTATAGCCTTTGCACGTTTTTCATCACAAATATATTTTCTCACCGATTTCGACGGACGATGGCTTATTTGAACAAGAAAGGGAATAGAAAACGATGGTGAAAAGAATTTTGCAAAATAAATCCCTAGTTTTTAAAAAAGAGCATAAAAACTGCTCATGAAGGGCCTCCTGAAACCAAGCCCCGCAAGAACAGTTTTTTGTGCATATTTTCGAAACTAGCTCGTTTCGCTCAGAAATATTTTACAGTTATATTCCTTTCATTATTCCGCGTCCAACGAGTGCTCATTCGTCAAAATCAGTCACAAAAAATTTTAATAGAAATTTCGGAAAAAAAGCATGGACTATAGCCTTTGCACTTTTTTCATCATAAATATATTTTCTCACCGATTTCAACGGACGATGGCTTATTTGAACAAGAAAGGGAATAGAAAACGATGGTAAAAAGAATTTTGCAAAATAAATCCCTGGTTTTTAAAAAAGAGCATAAAAACTGCTCATGAAGGGCCTCCTGAAACCAAGCCCCGCAAGAACAGTTTTTTGTGCATATTTTCGAAACTAGCTAGTTTCGCTCAGAAATATTTTACAGTTATATTCCTTTCATTATTCCGCGTCCAACGAGTGCTCATTCGTCAAAATCAGTCATAAAAAATTTTAATAGAAATTTCGGAAAAAAAGCATGGACTATATATAGCCTTTGCACTTTTTTCATCATAAATATATTTTCTCACCGATTTCGACGGACGATGGCTTATTTGAACAAGAAAGGGAATAGAAAACGACGGTAAAAAGAATTTTGCAAAATAAATCCCTGGTTTTTAAAAAAGAGCATAAAAACTGCTCATGAAGGGCCTCCTGAAACCAAGCCCCGCAAGAACAGTTTTTTGTGCATATTTTCGAAACTAGCTAGTTTCGCTCAGAAATATTTTACAGTTATATTCCTTTCATTATTCCGCGTCCAACGAGTGCTCATTCGTCAAAATCAGTCACAAAAAATTTTAATGGAAATTTCGGAAAAAGAGCATGGACTGCCTTTGCACTTTTTTCATCATAAATATATTTTCTCACCGATTTCGACGGACGATGGCTTATTTGAACAAGAAAGGGAATAGAAAACGATGGTAAAAAGAATTTTGCAAAATAAATCCCTAGTTTTTAAAAACGAGCATAAAAACTGCTCATGAAGGGCCTCCTGAAACCAAGCCCCGCAAGAATAGTTTTTTGTGCATATTTTCGAAACTAGCTAGTTTCGCTCAGAAATATTTTACAGTTATATTCCTTTCATTATTCCGCGTCCAACGAGTGCTCATTCGTCAAAATCAGTCACAAAAAATTTTAATAGAAATTTCGGAAAAAAAGCATGGACTATAGCCTTTGCACTTTTTTCATCATAAATATATTTTCTCACCGATTTCGATGGACGATGGCTTATTTGAACAAGAAAGGGAATAGAAAACGATGGTAAAAAGAATTTTGCAAAATAAATCCCTAGTTTTTAAAAAAGAGCATAAAAACTGCTCATGAAGGGCCTCCTGAAACCAAGCCCCGCAAGAACAGTTTTTTGTGCATATTCTCGAAACTAGCTAGTTTCGCTCAGAAATATTTTACAGTTATATTCCTTTCATTATTCCGCGTCCAACGAGTGCTCATTCGTCAAAATCAGTCACAAAAAATTTTAATAGAAATTTCGGAAAAAAAGCATGGACTATATATAGCCTTTGCACTTTTTTCATCATAAATATATTTTCTCACCGATTTCGACGGACGATGGCTTATTTGAACAGGAAAGGGAATAGAAAACGATGTTAAAAAGAATTTTGCAAAATAAATCCCTAGTTTTTAAAAAAGAGCATAAAAACTGCTCATGAAGGGCCTCCTGAAACCAAGCCCCGCAAGAACAGTTTTTTGTCCATATTCTTGAAACTAGCTAGTTTCGCTCAGAAATATTTTACAGTTATATTCTTTTCATTATTCCGCGTCCAACGAGTGCTCATTCGTCAAAATCAGTCACAAAAAATTTTAATGGAAATTTCGGAAAAAAAGCGTGGACTATAGCCTTTGCACTTTTTTCATCATAAATATATTTTCTCACCGATTTCGACGGACGATGGCTTATTTGAACAAGAAAGGGAATAGAAAACGATGGTAAAAAGAATTTTGCAAAATAAATCCCTAGTTTTTAAAAAAGAGCATAAAAACTGCTCATGAAGGGCCTCCTGAAACCAAGCCCCGCAAGAACAGTTTTTTGTGCATATTTTCGAAACTAGCTCGTTTCGCTCAGAAATATTTTACAGTTATATTCCTTTCATTATTCCGCGTCCAACGAGTGCTCATTCGTCAAAATCAGTCACAAAAAATTTTAATAGAAATTTCGGAAAAAAAGCATGGACTATAGCCTTTGCACTTTTTTCATCATAAATATATTTTCTCACCGATTTCGACGGACGATGGCTTATTTGAACAGGAAAGGGAATAGAAAACGATGTTAAAAAGAATTTTGCAAAATAAATCCCTAGTTTTTAAAAAAGAGCATAAAAACTGCTCATGAAGGGCCTCCTGAAACCAAGCCCCGCAAGAACAGTTTTTTGTGCATATTTTCGAAACTAGCTAGTTTCGCTCAGAAATATTTTACAGTCATATTCCTTTCATTATTCCGCGTCCAACGAGTGCTCATTCGTCAAAATCAGTCACAAAAAATTTTAATAGAAATTTCGGAAAAAAAGCATGGACTATAGCCTTTGCACTTTTTTCATCATAAATATATTTTCTCACCGATTTCGACGGACGATGGCTTATTTGAACAGGAAAGGGAATAGAAAACGATGTTAAAAAGAATTTTGCAAAATAAATCCCTAGTTTTTAAAAAAAAGCATAAAAACTGCTCATGAAGGGCCTCCTGAAACCAAGCCCCGCAAGAACAGTTTTTGTTGCATATTCTCGAAACTAGCTAGTTTCGCTCAGAAATATTTTACAGTTATATTCCTTTCATTATTCCGCGTCCAACGAGTGCTCATTCGTCAAAATCAGTCACAAAAAATTTTAATGGAAATTTCGGAAAAAAAGCGTGGACTATAGCCTTTGCACTTTTTTCATCATAAATATATTTTCTCACCGATTTCGACGGACGATGGCTTATTTGAACAGGAAAGGGAATAGAAAACGATGTTAAAAAGAATTTTGCAAAATAAATCCCTAGTTTTTAAAAAAGAGCATAAAAACTGCTCATGAAGGGCCTCCTGAAACCAAGCCCCGCAAGAACAGTTTTTTGTGCATATTCTCGAAACTAGCTAGTTTCGCTCAGAAATATTTTACAGTTATATTCCTTTCATTATTCCGCGTCCAACGAGTGCTCATTCGTCAAAATCAGTCACAAAAAATTTTAATAGAAATTTCGGAAAAAAAGCATGGACTATAGCCTTTGCACTTTTTTCATCATAAATATATTTTCTCACCGATTTCGATGGACGATGGCTTATTTGAACAAGGGAATAGAAAACGATGGTAAAAAGAATTTTGCAAAATAAATCCCTAGTTTTTAAAAAAGAGCATAAAAACTGCTCATGAAGGGCCTCCTGAAACCAAGCCCCGCAAGAACAGTTTTTTGTGCATATTCTCGAAACTAGCTAGTTTCGCTCAGAAATATTTTACAGTCATATTCCTTTCATTATTCCGCGTCCAACGAGTGCTCATTCGTCAAAATCAGTCACAAAAAATTTTAATAGAAATTTCGGAAAAAAAGCATGGACTATAGCCTTTGCACTTTTTTCATCATAAATATATTTTCTCACCGATTTCGACGGACGATGGCTTATTTGAACAGGAAAGGGAATAGAAAACGATGTTAAAAAGAATTTTGCAAAATAAATCCCTAGTTTTTAAAAAAGAGCATAAAAACTGCTCATGAAGGGCCTCCTGAAACCAAGCCCCGCAAGAACAGTTTTTTGTGCATATTTTCGAAACTAGCTAGTTTCGCTCAGAAATATTTTACAGTCATATTCCTTTCATTATTCCGCGTCCAACGAGTGCTCATTCGTCAAAATCAGTCACAAAAAATTTTAATAGAAATTTCGGAAAAAAAGCATGGACTATAGCCTTTGCACTTTTTTCATCATAAATATATTTTCTCACCGATTTCGACGGACGATGGCTTATTTGAACAGGAAAGGGAATAGAAAACGATGTTAAAAAGAATTTTGCAAAATAAATCCCTAGTTTTTAAAAAAAAGCATAAAAACTGCTCATGAAGGGCCTCCTGAAACCAAGCCCCGCAAGAACAGTTTTTGTTGCATATTCTCGAAACTAGCTAGTTTCGCTCAGAAATATTTTACAGTTATATTCCTTTCATTATTCCGCGTCCAACGAGTGCTCATTCGTCAAAATCAGTCACAAAAAATTTTAATGGAAATTTCGGAAAAAAAGCGTGGACTATAGCCTTTGCACTTTTTTCATCATAAATATATTTTCTCACCGATTTCGACGGACGATGGCTTATTTGAACAGGAAAGGGAATAGAAAACGATGTTAAAAAGAATTTTGCAAAATAAATCCCTAGTTTTTAAAAAAGAGCATAAAAACTGCTCATGAAGGGCCTCCTGAAACCAAGCCCCGCAAGAACAGTTTTTTGTGCATATTCTCGAAACTAGCTAGTTTCGCTCAGAAATATTTTACAGTTATATTCCTTTCATTATTCCGCGTCCAACGAGTGCTCATTCGTCAAAATCAGTCACAAAAAATTTTAATAGAAATTTCGGAAAAAAAGCATGGACTATAGCCTTTGCACTTTTTTCATCATAAATATATTTTCTCACCGATTTCGATGGACGATGGCTTATTTGAACAAGGGAATAGAAAACGATGGTAAAAAGAATTTTGCAAAATAAATCCCTAGTTTTTAAAAAAGAGCATAAAAACTGCTCATGAAGGGCCTCCTGAAACCAAGCCCCGCAAGAACAGTTTTTTGTGCATATTCTCGAAACTAGCTAGTTTCGCTCAGAAATATTTTACAGTCATATTCCTTTCATTATTCCGCGTCCAACGAGTGCTCATTCGTCAAAATCAGTCACAAAAAATTTTAATAGAAATTTCGGAAAAAAAGCGTGGACTATAGCCTTTGCACTTTTTTCATCATATATATATTTTCTCACCGATTTCGACGGACGATGGCTTATTTGAACAAGAAAGGGAATAGAAAACGATGTTAAAAAGAATTTTGCAAAATAAATCCCTAGTTTTTAAAAAAGAGCATAAAAACTGCTCATGAAGGGCCTCCTGAAACCAAGCCCCGCAAGAACAGTTTTTTGTGCATATTCTCGAAACTAGCTAGTTTCGCTCAGAAATATTTTACAGTTATATTCCTTTCATTATTCCGCGTCCAACGAGAGCTCATTCGTCAAAATCAGTCACAAAAAATTTTAATAGAAATTTCGGAAAAAAGCATGGACTATAGCCTTTGCACTTTTTTCATCATAAATATATTTTCTCACCGATTTCGATGGACGATGGCTTATTTGAACAAGAAAGGGAATAGAAAACGACGGTAAAAAGAATTTTGCAAAATAAATCCCTAGTTTTTAAAAAAGAGCATAAAAACTGCTCACGAATGGCCTCCTGAAACCAAGCCCCGCAAGAACAGTTTTTTGTGCATATTCTCGAAACCAGCTAGTTTCGCTCAGAAATATTTTACAGTTATATTCCTTTCATTATTCCGCGTCCAACGAGTGCTCATTCGTCAAAATCAGTCACAAAAAATTTTAATAGAAATTTCGGAAAAAAAGCATGGACTATAGCCTTTGCACTTTTTTCATCATAAATATATTTTCTCACCGATTTCGACGGACGATGGCTTATTTGAACAGGAAAGGGAATAGAAAACGATGTTAAAAAGAATTTTGCAAAATAAATCCCTAGTTTTTAAAAAAAAGCATAAAAACTGCTCATGAAGGGCCTCCTGAAACCAAGCCCCGCAAGAACAGTTTTTTGTGCATATTCTCGAAACTAGCTAGTTTCGCTCAGAAATATTTTACAGTTATATTCCTTTCATTATTCCGCGTCCAACGAGTGCTCATTCGTCAAAATCAGTCACAAAAAATTTTAATGGAAATTTCGGAAAAAAAGCGTGGACTATAGCCTTTGCACTTTTTTCATCATAAATATATTTTCTCACCGATTTCGACGGACGATGGCTTATTTGAACAGGAAAGGGAATAGAAAACGATGTTAAAAAGAATTTTGCAAAATAAATCCCTAGTTTTTAAAAAAGAGCATAAAAACTGCTCATGAAGGGCCTCCTGAAACCAAGCCCCGCAAGAACAGTTTTTTGTGCATATTCTCGAAACTAGCTAGTTTCGCTCAGAAATATTTTACAGTTATATTCCTTTCATTATTCCGCGTCCAACGAGTGCTCATTCGTCAAAATCAGTCACAAAAAATTTTAATAGAAATTTCGGAAAAAAAGCATGGACCCTTTGCACTTTTTTCATCATAAATATATTTTCTCACCGATTTCGATGGACGATGGCTTATTTGAACAAGAAAGGGAATAGAAAACGATGGTAAAAAGAATTTTGCAAAATAAATCCCTTGTTTTTAAAAAAGAGCATAAAAACTGCTCACGAAGGGCCTCCTGAAACCAAGCCCCGCAAGAACAGTTTTTTGTGCATATTCTCGAAACCAGCTAGTTTCGCTCAGAAATATTTTACAGTTATATTCCTTTCATTATTCCGCGTCCAACGAGTGCTCATTCGCCAAAATCAGTCACAAAAAATTTTAATAGAAATTTCGGAAAAAAAGCATGGACTATATATAGCCTTTGCACTTTTTTCATCATAAATATATTTTCTCACCGATTTCGACGGACGATGGCTTATTTGAACAGGAAAGGGAATAGAAAACGATGTTAAAAAGAATTTTGCAAAATAAATCCCTAGTTTTTAAAAAAAAGCATAAAAACTGCTCATGAAGGGCCTCCTGAAACCAAGCCCCGCAAGAACAGTTTTTTGTGCATATTCTCGAAACTAGCTCGTTTCGCTCAGAAATATTTTACAGTTTTATTCCTTTCATTATTCCGCGTCCAACGAGTGCTCATTCGTCAAAATCAGTCACAAAAAATGTTAATGGAAATTTCGGAAAAAAAGCGTGGACTATAGCCTTTGCACTTTTTTCATCATAAATATATTTTCTCACCGATTTCGACGGACGATGGCTTATTTGAACAGGAAAGGGAATAGAAAACGATGTTAAAAATAATTTTGCAAAATAAATCCCTAGTTTTTAAAAAAGAGCATAAAAACTGCTCATGAAGGGCCTCCTGAAACCAAGCCCCGCAAGAACAGTTTTTTGTGCATATTTTCGAAACTAGCTAGTTTCGCTCAGAAATATTTTACAGTTATATTCCTTTCATTATTCCGCGTCCAACGAGTGCTCATTCGTCAAAATCAGTCACAAAAAATTTTAATGGAAATTTCGGAAAAAAGCATGGACTATATATAGCCTTTGCACTTTTTTCATCATAAATATATTTTCTCACCAATTTCGATGGACGATGGCTTATTTGAACAGGAAAGGGAATAGAAAACGATGTTAAAAAGAATTTTGCAAAATAAATCCCTAGTTTTTAAAAAAAAGCATAAAAACTGCTCATGAAGGGCCTCCTGAAACCAAGCCCCGCAAGAACAGTTTTTTGTGCATATTCTCGAAACTAGCTAGTTTCGCTCAGAAATATTTTACAGTTATATTCCTTTCATTATTCCGCGTCCAACGAGTGCTCATTCGTCAAAATCAGTCACAAAAAATTTTAATAGAAATTTCGGAAAAAAAGCATGGACCCTTTGCACTTTTTTCATCATAAATATATTTTCTCACCGATTTCGATGGACGATGGCTTATTTGAACAAGAAAGGGAATAGAAAACGATGGTAAAAAGAATTTTGCAAAATAAATCCCTTGTTTTTAAAAAAGAGCATAAAAACTGCTCACGAAGGGCCTCCTGAAACCAAGCCCCGCAAGAACAGTTTTTTGTGCATATTCTCGAAACCGGCTAGTTTCGCTCAGAAATATTTTACAGTTATATTCCTTTCATTATTCCGCGTCCAACGAGTGCTCATTCGCCAAAATCAGTCACAAAAAATTTTAATAGAAATTTCGGAAAAAAAGCATGGACTATAGCCTTTGCACTTTTTTCATCATAAATATATTTTCTCACCGATTTCGACGGACGATGGCTTATTTGAACAGGAAAGGGAATAGAAAACGATGTTAAAAAGAATTTTGCAAAATAAATCCCTAGTTTTTAAAAAAAAGCATAAAAACTGCTCATGAAGGGCCTCCTGAAACCAAGCCCCGCAAGAACAGTTTTTTGTGCATATTCTCGAAACTAGCTCGTTTCGCTCAGAAATATTTTACAGTTTTATTCCTTTCATTATTCCGCGTCCAACGAGTGCTCATTCGTCAAAATCAGTCACAAAAAATGTTAATGGAAATTTCGGAAAAAAAGCGTGGACTATAGCCTTTGCACTTTTTTCATCATAAATATATTTTCTCACCGATTTCGACGGACGATGGCTTATTTGAACAGGAAAGGGAATAGAAAACGACGTTAAAAATAATTTTGCAAAATAAATCCCTAGTTTTTAAAAAAGAGCATAAAAACTGCTCATGAAGGGCCTCCTGAAACCAAGCCCCGCAAGAACAGTTTTTTGTGCATATTTTCGAAACTAGCTAGTTTCGCTCAGAAATATTTTACAGTTATATTCCTTTCATTATTCCGCGTCCAACGAGTGCTCATTCGTCAAAATCAGTCACAAAAAATTTTAATGGAAATTTCGGAAAAAAGCATGGACTATATATAGCCTTTGCACTTTTTTCATCATAAATATATTTTCTCACCAATTTCGATGGACGATGGCTTATTTGAACAGGAAAGGGAATAGAAAACGATGTTAAAAAGAATTTTGCAAAATAAATCCCTAGTTTTTAAAAAAGAGCATAAAAACTGCTCATGAAGGGCCCCCTGAAACCAAGCCCCGCAAGAACAGTTTTTTGTGCATATTTTCGAAACTAGCTAGTTTCGCTCAGAAATATTTTACAGTTATATTCCTTTCATTATTCCGGGTCCAACGAATGCTCATTCGTCAAAATCAGTCACAAAAAATTTTAATGGAAATTTCGGAAAAAGAGCATGGACTATAGCCTTTGCACTTTTTTCATCATAAATATATTTTCTCACCGATTTCGACGGACGATGGCTTATTTGAACAGGAAAGGGAATAGAAAACGATGTTAAAAAGAATTTTGCAAAATAAATCCCTAGTTTTTAAAAAAGAGCATAAAAACTGCTCATGAAGGGCCTCCTGAAACCAAGCCCCGCAAGAACAGTTTTTTGTGCATATTTTCGAAACTGGCTAGTTTCGCTCAGAAATATTTTACAGTTATATTCCCTTCAGTACTCCGCGTCCAACGAGAGCTCATTCGTCAAAATCAGTCACAAAAAATTTTAATGGAAATTTCGGAAAAAAAGTATGGACTATAGCCTTTGCACTTTTTTCATCATAAATATATTTTCTCACCGATTTCGACGAACGATGGCTTATTTGAACAAGAAAGGGAATAGAAAACGATGTTAAAAAGAATTTTGCAAAATAAATCCTTAGTTTTTAAAAAAGAGCATAAAAACTGCTCATGAAGGGCCTCCTGAAACCAAGCCCCGCAAGAACAGTTTTTTGTGCATATTTTCGAAACTAGCTAGTTTCGCTCAGAAATATTTTACAGTTATATTCCTTTCATTATTCCGCGTCCAACGAGTGCTCATTCGTCAAAATCAGTCACAAAAAATTTTAATGGAAATTTCGGAAAAAGAGCATGGACTATATATAGCCTTTGCACTTTTTTCATCATAAATATATTTTCTCACCAATTTCGATGGACGATGGATTATTTGAACAGGAAAGGGAATAGAAAACGATGTTAAAAAGAATTTTGCAAAATAAATCCCTAGTTTTTAAAAAAGAGCATAAAAACTGCTCATGAAGGGCCCCCTGAAACCAAGCCCCGCAAGAACAGTTTTTTGTGCATATATTCGAAACTAGCTAGTTTCGCTCAGAAATATTTTACAGTTATATTCCTTTCATTATTCCGCGTCCAACGAGTGCTCATTCGTCAAAATCAGTCACAAAAAATTTTAATGGAAATTTCGGAAAAAAAGCATGGACTATAGCCTTTGCACTTTCTTCATCATAAATATATTTTCTCACCGATTTCGACGGACGATGGCTTATTTGAACAGGAAAGGGAATAGAAAACGATGTTAAAAAGAATTTTGCAAAATAAATCCCTAGTTTTTAAAAAAGAGCATAAAAACTGCTCATGAAGGGCCTCCTGAAACCAAGCCCCGCAAGAACAGTTTTTTGTGCATAGTTTCGAAACTAGCTAGTTTCGCTCAGAAATATTTTACAGTTATATTCCTTTCATTATTCCGCGTCCAACGAGCGCTCATTCGACAAAATCAGTCACAAAAAATTTTAATAGAAATTTCGGAAAAAAAGCATGGACTATAGCCTTTGCACTTTTTTCATCATAAATATATTTTCTCACCGATTTCGACGGACGATGGCTTATTTGAACAGGAAAGGGAATAGAAAACGATGTTAAAAAGAATTTTGCAAAATAAATCCCTAGTTTTTAAAAAAGAGCATAAAAACTGCTCATGAAGGGCCTCCTGAAACCAAGCCCCGCAAGAACAGTTTTTTGTGCATATTCTTGAAACTAGCTAGTTTCGCTCAGAAATATTTTACAGTTATATTCTTTTCATTATTCCGCGTCCAACGAGTGCTCATTCGTCAAAATCAGTCACAAAAAATGTTAATGGAAATTTCGGAAAAAAGCGTGGACTATAGCCTTTGCACTTTTTTCATCACAAATATATTTTCTCACCGATTTCGACGGACGATGGCTTATTTGAACAAGAAAGGGAATAGAAAACGATGGTAAAAAGAATTTTGCAAAATAAATCCCTGGTTTTTAAAAAAGAGCATAAAAACTGCTCATGAAGGGCCTCCTGAAACCAAGCCCCGCAAGAACAGTTTTTTGTGCATATTTTCGAAACTAGCTCGTTTCGCTCAGAAATATTTTACAGTTATATTCCTTTCAGTATTCCGCGTCCAACGAGAGCTCATTCGTCAAAATCAGTCACAAAAAATTTTAATGGAAATTTCGGAAAAAAAGCATGGACTATAGCCTTTGCACTTTTTTCATCATAAATATATTTTCTCACCGATTTCGACGAACGATGGCTTATTTGAACAAGAAAGGGAATAGAAAACGATGTTAAAAAGAATTTTGCAAAATAAATCCTTAGTTTTTAAAAAAGAGCATAAAAACTGCTCAGTTTTTTGTGCATATTTTCGAAACTAGTTAGTTTCGCTCAGAAATATTTTACAGTTATATTCCTTTCATTATTCCGCGTCCAACGAGTTCTCATTCATCAAAATCAGTCACAAAAAATTTTAATGGAAATTTCCGAAAAAAAGCATGGACTATAGCCTTTGCACTTTTTTCATCATAAATATATTTTCTCACCGATTTCGACGGACGATGGCTTATTTGAACACGAAATGGAATAGAAAACGATGGTAAAAAGAATTTTGCAAAATAAATCCCTAGTTTTTATTAAAGAGCATAAAAACTGCTCATGAAGGGCCTCCTGAAACCAAGCCCCGCAAGAACAGTTTTTTGTGCATATTTTCGAAACTAGCTAGTTTCGAGGGGCCTCCTGAAACCAAGCCCCGCAAGAACAGTTTTTTGTGCATATTTTCGAAACTAGCTAGTTTCGCTCAGAAATATTTTACAGTTATATTCCTTTCATTATTCCGCGTCCAACGAGTGCTCATTCGTCAAAATCAGTCACAAAAAATTTTAATAGAAATTTCAGAAAAAAAGCATGGACTATAGCCTTTGCACTTTTTTCATCATAAATATATTTTCTCACCGATTTCGACGGACGATGGCTTATTTGAACAAGAAAGGGAATAGAAAACGATGGTAAAAAGAATTTTGCAAAATAAATCCCTAGTTTTTAAAAAAGAGCATAAAAACTGCTCACGAAGGGCCTCCTGAAACCAAGCCCCGCAAGAACAGTTTTTTGTGCATATTTTCGAAACTAGCTAGTTTCGCTCAGAAATATTTTACAGTTATATTCCTTTCATTATTCCGCGTCCAACGAGTGCTCATTCGTCAAAATCAGTCACAAAAAATTTTAATGGAAATTTCGGAAAAAAAGCATGGACTATATATAGCCTTTGCACTTTTTTCATCATAAATATATTTTCTCACCGATTTCGACGGACGATGGCTTATTTGAACAGGAAAGGGAATAGAAAACGATGTTAAAAAGAATTTTGCAAAATAAATCCCTAGTTTTTAAAAAAGAGCATAAAAACTGCTCATGAAGGGCCCCCTGAAACCAAGCCCCGCAAGAACAGTTTTTTGTGCATATTTTCGAAACTAGCTAGTTTCGCTCAGAAATATTTTACAGTTATATTCCTTTCATTATTCCGCGTCCAACGAGTGCTCATTCGTCAAAATCAGTCACAAAAAATTTTAATGGAAATTTCGGAAAAAAGCATGGACTATATATAGCCTTTGAACTTTTTTCATCATAAATATATTTTCTCACCGATTTCGACGGACGATGGCTTATTTGAACAGGAAAGGGAATAGAAAACGATGTTAAAAAGAATTTTGCAAAATAAATCCCTAGTTTTTAAAAAAGAGCATTAAAACTGCTCACGAAGGGCCTCCTGAAACCAAGCCCCGCAAGAACAGTTTTTTGTGCATATTTTCGAAACTAGCTAGTTTCGCTCAGAAATATTTTACAGTTACATTCCTTTCATTATTCCGCGTCCAACGAGTGCTCATTCGTCAAAATCAGTCACAAAAAATTTTAATAGAAATTTCGGAAAAAAGCATGGACTATAGCCTTTGCACTTTTTTCATCATAAATATATTTTCACACCGATTTCGACGGACGATGGCTTATTTGAACAGGAAAGGGAATAGAAAACGATGTTAAAAAGAATTTTGCAAAATAAATCCCTAGTTTTTAAAAAAGAGCATAAAAACTGCTCATGAAGGGCCTCCTGAAACCAAGCCCCGCAAGAACAGTTTTTTGTGCATATTCTCGAAACTAGCTAGTTTCGCTCAGAAATATTTTACAGTTATATTCCTTTCATTATTCCGCGTCCAACGAGTGCTCATTCGTCAAAATCAGTCACAAAAAATTTTAATGGAAATTTCGGAAAAAAAGCGTGGACTATAGCCTTTGCACTTTTTTCATCATAAATATATTTTCTCACCGATTTCGACGGACGATGGCTTATTTGAACAAGAAAGGGAATAGAAAACGATGGTAAAAAGAATTTTGCAAAATAAATCCCTAGTTTTTAAAAAAGAGCATAAAAACTGCTCACGAAGGGCCTCCTGAAACCAAGCCCCGCAAGAACAGTTTTTTGCGCATATTTTCGAAACTAGCTAGTTTCGCTCAGAAATATTTTACAGTTATATTCCTTTCATTATTCCGCGTCCAACGAGTGCTCATTCGTCAAAATCAGTCACAAAAAATTTTAATAGAAATTTCGGAAAAAAAGCATGGACTATAGCCTTTGCACTTTTTTCATCATAAATATATTTTCTCACCGATTTCGACGGACGATGGCTTATTTGAACAGGAAAGGGAATAGAAAACGATGTTAAAAAGAATTTTGCAAAATAAATCCCTAGTTTTTAAAAAAGAGCATAAAAACTGCTCATGAAGGGCCTCCTGAAACCAAGCCCCGCAAGAACAGTATTTTGTGCATATTTTCGAAACTAGCTAGTTTCGCTCAGAAATATTTTACAGTTCTATTCCTTTCATTATTCCGCGTCCAACGAGTGCTCATTCGTCAAAATCAGTCACAAAAAATTTTAATGGAAATTTCGGAAAAAAAGCATTGACTATATATAGCCTTTGCACTTTTTTCATCATAAATATATTTTCTCACCGATTTCGACGGACGATGGCTTATTTGAACAGGAAAGGGAATAGAAAACGATGTTAAAAAGAATTTTGCAAAATAAATCCCTAATTTTTAAAAAAGAGCATAAAAACTGCTCATGAAGGGCCTCCTGAAACCAAGCCCCGCAAGAACAGTTTTTTGTGCATATTTTCGAAACTAGCTAGTTTCGCTCAGAAATATTTTACAGTTATATTCCTTTCATTATTCCGCGTCCAACGAGTGCTCATTCGTCAAAATCAGTCACAAAAAATTTTAATCGAAATTTCGGAAAAAAGCATGGACTATAGCCTTTGCACTTTTTTCATCATAAATATATTTTCTCACCGATTTCGACGGACGATGGCTTATTTGAACAGGAAAGGGAATAGAAAACGATGTTAAAAAGAATTTTGCAAAATAAATCCCTAGTTTTTAAAAAAGAGCATAAAAACTGCTCATGAAGGGCCTCCTGAAACCAAGCCCCGCAAGAACAGTTTTTTGTGCATATTCTCGAAACTAGCTAGTTTCGCTCAGAAATATTTTACAGTTATATTCCTTTCATTATTCCGCGTCCAACGAGTGCTCATTCGTCAAAATCAGTCACAAAAAATTTTAATGGAAATTTCGGAAAAAAAGCGTGGACTATAGCCTTTGCACTTTTTTCATCATAAATATATTTTCTCACCGATTTCGACGGACGATGGCTTATTTGAACAAGAAAGGGAATAGAAAACGATGGTAAAAAGAATTTTGCAAAATAAATCCCTAGTTTTTAAAAAAGAGCATAAAAACTGCTCACGAAGGGCCTCCTGAAACCAAGCCCCGCAAGAACAGTTTTTTGCGCATATTTTCGAAACTAGCTAGTTTCGCTCAGAAATATTTTACAGTTATATTCCTTTCATTATTCCGCGTCCAACGAGTGCTCATTCGTCAAAATCAGTCACAAAAAATTTTAATAGAAATTTCGGAAAAAAAGCATGGACTATAGCCTTTGCACTTTTTTCATCATAAATATATTTTCTCACCGATTTCGACGGACGATGGCTTATTTGAACAGGAAAGGGAATAGAAAACGATGTTAAAAAGAATTTTGCAAAATAAATCCCTAGTTTTTAAAAAAGAGCATAAAAACTGCTCATGAAGGGCCTCCTGAAACCAAGCCCCGCAAGAACAGTATTTTGTGCATATTTTCGAAACTACCTAGTTTCGCTCAGAAATATTTTACAGTTCTATTCCTTTCATTATTCCGCGTCCAACGAGTGCTCATTCGTCAAAATCAGTCACAAAAAATTTTAATGGAAATTTCGGAAAAAAAGCATTGACTATATATAGCCTTTGCACTTTTTTCATCATAAATATATTTTCTCACCGATTTCGACGGACGATGGCTTATTTGAACAGGAAAGGGAATCGAAAACGATGTTAAAAAGAATTTTGCAAAATAAATCCCTAGTTTTTAAAAAAGAGCATAAAAACTGCTCATGAAGGGCCTCCTGAAACCAAGCCCCGCAAGAACAGTATTTTGTGCATATTTCGAAACTAGCTAGTTTCGCTCAGAAATATTTTACAGTTCTATTCCTTTCATTATTCCGCGTCCAACGAGTGCTCATTCGTCAAAATCAGTCACAAAAAATTTTAATGGAAATTTCGGAAAAAAAGCATTGACTATATATAGCCTTTGCACTTTTTTCATCATAAATATATTTTCTCACCGATTTCGACGGACGATGGCTTATTTGAACAGGAAAGGGAATAGAAAACGATGTTAAAAAGAATTTTGCAAAATAAATCCCTAGTTTTTAAAAAAGAGCATAAAAACTGCTCATGAAGGGCCTCCTGAAACCAAGCCCCGCAAGAACAGTTTTTTGTGCATATTTTCGAAACTAGCTAGTTTCGCTCAGAAATATTTTACAGTTATATTCCTTTCATTATTCCGCGTCCAACGAGTGCTCATTCGTCAAAATCAGTCACAAAAAATTTTAATAGAAATTTCGGAAAAAAGCATGGACTATAGCCTTTGCACTTTTTTCATCATAAATATATTTTCTCACCGATTTCGACGGACGATGGCTTATTTGAACAGGAAAGGGAATAGAAAACGATGTTAAAAAGAATTTTGCAAAATAAATCCCTAGTTTTTAAAAAAGAGCATAAAAACTGCTCATGAAGGGCCTCCTGAAACCAAGCCCCGCAAGAACAGTTTTTTGTGCATATTCTCGAAACTAGCTAGTTTCGCTCAGAAATATTTTACAGTTATATTCCTTTCATTATTCCGCGTCCAACGAGTGCTCATTCGTCAAAATCAGTCACAAAAAATTTTAATGGAAATTTCGGAAAAAAAGCGTGGACTATAGCCTTTGCACTTTTTTCATCATAAATATATTTTCTCACCGATTTCGATGGACGATGGCTTATTTGAACAAGAAAGGGAATAGAAAACGATGGTAAAAAGAATTTTGCAAAATAAATCCCTAGTTTTTAAAAAAGAGCATAAAAACTGCTCACGAAGGGCCTCCTGAAACCAAGCCCCGCAAGAACAGTTTTTTGCGCATATTTTCGAAACTAGCTAGTTTCGCTCAGAACTATTTTACAGTTATATTCCTTTCATTATTCCGCGTCCAACGAGTGCTCACTCGTCAAAATCAGTCACAAAAAATTTTAATAGAAATTTCGGAAAAAAAGCATGGACTATAGCCTTTGCACTTTTTTCATCATAAATATATTTTCTCACCGATTTCGACGGACGATGGCTTATTTGAACAGGAAAGGGAATAGAAAACGATGTTAAAAAGAATTTTGCAAAATAAATCCCTAGTTTTTAAAAAAGAGCATAAAAACTGCTCATGAAGGGCCTCCTGAAACCAAGCCCCGCAAGAACAGTATTTTGTGCATATTTTCGAAACTAGCTAGTTTCGCTCAGAAATATTTTACAGTTCTATTCCTTTCATTATTCCGCGTCCAACGAGTGCTCATTCGTCAAAATCAGTCATAAAAAATTTTAATGGAAATTTCGGAAAAAAAGCATTGACTATATATAGCCTTTGCACTTTTTTCATCATAAATATATTTTCTCACCGATTTCGACGGACGATGGCTTATTTGAACAGGAAAGGGAATAGAAAACGATGTTAAAAAGAATTTTGCAAAATAAATCCCTAGTTTTTAAAAAAGAGCATAAAAACTGCTCATGCATATTTTCGAAACTAGCCAGTTTCGCTCAGAAATATTTTACAGTTCTATTCCTTTCATTATTCCGCGTCCAACGAGTGCTCATTCGTCAAAATCAGTCACAAAAAATTTTAATGGAAATTTCGGAAAAAAAGCATTGACTATATATAGCCTTTGCACTTTTTTCATCATAAATATATTTTCTCACCGATTTCGACGGACGATGGCTTATTTGAACAGGAAAGGGAATAGAAAACGATGTTAAAAAGAATTTTGCAAAATAAATCCCTAGTTTTTAAAAAAGAGCATAAAAACTGCTCATGAAGGGCCTCCTGAAACCAAGCCCCGCAAGAACAGTTTTTTGTGCATATTTTCGAAACTAGCTAGTTTCGCTCAGAAATATTTTACAGTTATATTCCTTTCATTATTCCGCGTCCAACGAGTGCTCATTCGTCAAAATCAGTCACAAAAAATTTTAATAGAAATTTCGGAAAAAAGCATGGACTATAGCCTTTGCACTTTTTTCATCATAAATATATTTTCTCACCGATTTCGACGGACGATGGCTTATTTGAACAGGAAAGGGAATAGAAAACGATGTTAAAAAGAATTTTGCAAAATAAATCCCTAGTTTTTAAAAAAGAGCATAAAAACTGCTCATGAAGGGCCTCCTGAAACCAAGCCCCGCAAGAACAGTTTTTTGTGCATATTCTCGAAACTAGCTAGTTTCGCTCAGAAATATTTTACAGTTATATTCCTTTCATTATTCCGCGTCCAACGAGTGCTCATTCGTCAAAATCAGTCACAAAAAATTTTAATGGAAATTTCGGAAAAAAAGCGTGGACTATAGCCTTTGCACTTTTTTCATCATAAATATATTTTCTCACCGATTTCGACGGACGATGGCTTATTTGAACAAGAAAGGGAATAGAAAACGATGGTAAAAAGAATTTTGCAAAATAAATCCCTAGTTTTTCAAAAAGAGCATAAAAACTGCTCACGAAGGGCCTCCTGAAACCAAGCCCCGCAAGAACAGTTTTTTGCGCATATTTTCGAAACTAGCTAGTTTCGCTCAGAAATATTTTACAGTTATATTCCTTTCATTATTCCGCGTCCAACGAGTGCTCATTCGTCAAAATCAGTCACAAAAAATTTTAATGGAAATTTCGGAAAAAAAGCATTGACTATATATAGCCTTTGCACTTTTTTCATCATAAATATATTTTCTCACCGATTTCGACGGACGATGGCTTATTTGAACAGGAAAGGGAATAGAAAACGATGTTAAAAAGAATTTTGCAAAATAAATCCCTAGTTTTTAAAAAAGAGCATAAAAACTGCTCATGAAGTGCCCCCTGAAACCAAGCCCCGAAAGAACCGTTTTTTGTGCATATTTTCGAAACTAGCTAGTTTCGCTCAGAAATATTTTACAGTTATATTCCTTTCATTATTCCGCGTCCAACGAGTGCTCATTCGTCAAAATCAGTCACAAAAAAATTTAATGGAAATTTCGGAAAAAGAGCATGGACTATAGCCTTTGCACTTTTTTCATCATAAATATATTTTCTCACCGATTTCGACGGACGATAGCTTATTTGAACAAGAAAGGGAATAGAAAACGATGGTAAAAAGAATTTTGCAAAATAAATCCCTAGTTTTTAAAAACGAGCATAAAAACTGCTCATGAAGGGCCTCCTGAAACCAAGCCCCGCAAGAACAGTTTTTTGTGCATATTTTCGAAACTAGCTAGTTTCGCTCAGAAATATTTTACAGTTATATTCCTTTCATTATTCCGCGTCCAACGAGTGCTCATTCGTCAAAATCAGTCACAAAAAATTTTAATAGAAATTTCGGAAAAAAAGCATGGACTATAGCCTTTGCACTTTTTTCATCATAAATATATTTTCTCGCCGATTTCGACGGACGATGGATTATTTGAACAGGAAAAGGAATAGAAAACGATGTTAAAAAGAATTTTGCAAAATAAATCCCTAGTTTTTAAAAAAGAGCATAAAAACTGCTCATGAAGGGCCTCCTGAAACCAAGCCTCGCAAGAACAGTTTTTTGTGCATATTCTCGAAACTAGCTAGTTTCGCTCAGAAATATTTTACAGTTATATTCTTTTCATTATTCCGCGTCCAACGAGTGCTCATTCGTCAAAATCAGTCACAAAAAAATGTTAATGGTATTTTCGGAAAAAAGTGTGGACTATAGCCTTTGCACTTTTTTCATCATAAATATATTTTCTCACTGATTTCGACGGACGATGGCTTATTTGAACAGGAAAGGGAATAGAAAACGATGTTAAAAGGAATTTTGCAAAATAAATCCCTAGTTTTTAAAAAAGAGCATAAAAACTGCTCATGAAGGGCCTCCTGAAACCAAGCCCCGCAAGAACAGTTTTTTGTGCATATTTTCGAAACTAGCTAGTTTCGCTCAGAAATATTTTACAGTTATATTCCTTTCATTATTCCGCGTCCAACGAGTGCTCATTCGTCAAAATCAGTCACAAAAAATTTTAATGGAAATTTCGGAAAAAAAGCGTGGACTATAGCCTTTGCACTTTTTTCATCATAAATATATTTTCTCACCGATTTCGACGGACGATGGCTTATTTGAACAAGAAAGGGAATAGAAAACGATGGTAAAAAGAATTTTGCAAAATAAATCCCTAGTTTTTAAAAAAGAGCATAAAAACTGCTCACGAAGGGCCTCCTGAAACCAAGCCCCGCAAGAACAGTTTTTTGCGCATATTTTCGAAACTAGCTAGTTTCGCTCAGAAATATTTTACAGTTATATTCCTTTCATTATTCCGCGTCCAACGAGTGCTCATTCGTCAAAATCAGTCACAAAAAATTTTAATAGAAATTTCGGAAAAAAAGCATGGACTATAGCCTTTGCACTTTTTTCATCATAAATATATTTTCTCACCGATTTCGACGGACGATGGCTTATTTGAACAGGAAAGGGAATAGAAAACGATGTTAAAAAGAATTTTGCAAAATAAATCCCTAGTTTTTAAAAAAGAGCATAAAAACTGCTCATGAAGGGCCTCCTGAAACCAAGCCCCGCAAGAACAGTATTTTGTGCATATTTTCGAAACTAGCTAGTTTCGCTCAGAAATATTTTACAGTTCTATTCCTTTCATTATTCCGCGTCCAACGAGTGCTCATTCGTCAAAATCAGTCACAAAAAATTTTAATGGAAATTTCGGAAAAAAAGCATTGACTATATATAGCCTTTGCACTTTTTTCATCATAAATATATTTTCTCACCGATTTCGACGGACGATGGCTTATTTGAACAGGAAAGGGAATAGAAAACGATGTTAAAAAGAATTTTGCAAAATAAATCCCTAGTTTTTAAAAAAGAGCATAAAAACTGCTCATGAAGGGCCTCCTGAAACCAAGCCCCGCAAGAACAGTTTTTTGTGCATATTTTCGAAACTAGCTAGTTTCGCTCAGAAATATTTTACAGTTATATTCCTTTCATTATTCCGCGTCCAACGAGTGCTCATTCGTCAAAATCAGTCACAAAAAATTTTAATAGAAATTTCGGAAAAAAGCATGGACTATAGCCTTTGCACTTTTTTCATCATAAATATATTTTCTCACCGATTTCGACGGACGATGGCTTATTTGAACAGGAAAGGGAATAGAAAACGATGTTAAAAAGAATTTTGCAAAATAAATCCCTAGTTTTTAAAAAAGAGCATAAAAACTGCTCATGAAGGGCCTCCTGAAACCAAGCCCCGCAAGAACAGTATTTTGTGCATATTTTCGAAACTACCTAGTTTCGCTCAGAAATATTTTACAGTTCTATTCCTTTCATTATTCCGCGTCCAACGAGTGCTCATTCGTCAAAATCAGTCACAAAAAATTTTAATGGAAATTTCGGAAAAAAAGCATTGACTATATATAGCCTTTGCACTTTTTTCATCATAAATATATTTTCTCACCGATTTCGACGGACGATGGCTTATTTGAACAGGAAAGGGAATCGAAAACGATGTTAAAAAGAATTTTGCAAAATAAATCCCTAGTTTTTAAAAAAGAGCATAAAAACTGCTCATGAAGGGCCTCCTGAAACCAAGCCCCGCAAGAACAGTATTTTGTGCATATTTCGAAACTAGCTAGTTTCGCTCAGAAATATTTTACAGTTCTATTCCTTTCATTATTCCGCGTCCAACGAGTGCTCATTCGTCAAAATCAGTCACAAAAAATTTTAATGGAAATTTCGGAAAAAAAGCATTGACTATATATAGCCTTTGCACTTTTTTCATCATAAATATATTTTCTCACCGATTTCGACGGACGATGGCTTATTTGAACAGGAAAGGGAATAGAAAACGATGTTAAAAAGAATTTTGCAAAATAAATCCCTAGTTTTTAAAAAAGAGCATAAAAACTGCTCATGAAGGGCCTCCTGAAACCAAGCCCCGCAAGAACAGTTTTTTGTGCATATTTTCGAAACTAGCTAGTTTCGCTCAGAAATATTTTACATTTATATTCCTTTCATTATTCCGCGTCCAACGAGTGCTCATTCGTCAAAATCAGTCACAAAAAATTTTAATAGAAATTTCGGAAAAAAGCATGGACTATAGCCTTTGCACTTTTTTCATCATAAATATATTTTCTCACCGATTTCGACGGACGATGGCTTATTTGAACAGGAAAGGGAATAGAAAACGATGTTAAAAAGAATTTTGCAAAATAAATCCCTAGTTTTTAAAAAAGAGCATAAAAACTGCTCATGAAGGGCCTCCTGAAACCAAGCCCCGCAAGAACAGTTTTTTGTGCATATTCTCGAAACTAGCTAGTTTCGCTCAGAAATATTTTACAGTTATATTCCTTTCATTATTCCGCGTCCAACGAGTGCTCATTCGTCAAAATCAGTCACAAAAAATTTTAATGGAAATTTCGGAAAAAAAGCGTGGACTATAGCCTTTGCACTTTTTTCATCATAAATATATTTTCTCACCGATTTCGACGGACGATGGCTTATTTGAACAAGAAAGGGAATAGAAAACGATGGTAAAAAGAATTTTGCAAAATAAATCCCTAGTTTTTAAAAAAGAGCATAAAAACTGCTCACGAAGGGCCTCCTGAAACCAAGCCCCGCAAGAACAGTTTTTTGCGCATATTTTCGAAACTAGCTAGTTTCGCTCAGAAATATTTTACAGTTATATTCCTTTCATTATTCCGCGTCCAACGAGTGCTCACTCGTCAAAATCAGTCACAAAAAATTTTAATAGAAATTTCGGAAAAAAAGCATGGACTATAGCCTTTGCACTTTTTTCATCATAAATATATTTTCTCACCGATTTCGACGGACGATGGCTTATTTGAACAGGAAAGGGAATAGAAAACGATGTTAAAAAGAATTTTGCAAAATAAATCCCTAGTTTTTAAAAAAGAGCATAAAAACTGCTCATGAAGGGCCTCCTGAAACCAAGCCCCGCAAGAACAGTATTTTGTGCATATTTTCGAAACTAGCTAGTTTCGCTCAGAAATATTTTACAGTTCTATTCCTTTCATTATTCCGCGTCCAACGAGTGCTCATTCGTCAAAATCAGTCACAAAAAATTTTAATGGAAATTTCGGAAAAAAAGCATTGACTATATATAGCCTTTGCACTTTTTTCATCATAAATATATTTTCTCACCGATTTCGACGGACGATGGCTTATTTGAACAGGAAAGGGAATAGAAAACGATGTTAAAAAGAATTTTGCAAAATAAATCCCTAGTTTTTAAAAAAGAGCATAAAAACTGCTCATGAAGGGCCTCCTGAAACCAAGCCCCGCAAGAACAGTGTTTTGTGCATATTCTCGAAACTAGCTAGTTTCGCTCAGAAATATTTTACAGTTATATTCCTTTCATTATTCCGCGTCCAACGAGTGCTCATTCGTCAAAATCAGTCACAAAAAATTTTAATGGAAATTTCGGAAAAAAAGCGTGGACTATAGCCTTTGCACTTTTTTCATCATAAATATATTTTCTCACCGATTTCGACGGACGATGGCTTATTTGAACAAGAAAGGGAATAGAAAACGATGGTAAAAAGAATTTTGCAAAATAAATCCCTAGTTTTTAAAAAAGAGCATAAAAACTGCTCACGAAGGGCCTCCTGAAACCAAGCCCCGCAAGAACAGTTTTTTGCGCATATTTTCGAAACTAGCTAGTTTCGCTCAGAAATATTTTACAGTTATATTCCTTTCATTATTCCGCGTCCAACGAGTGCTCATTCGTCAAAATCAGTCACAAAAAATTTTAATAGAAATTTCGGAAAAAAGGCATGGACTATAGCCTTTGCACTTTTTTCATCATAAATATATTTTCTCACCGATTTCGACGGACGATGGCTTATTTGAACAGGAAAGGGAATAGAAAACGATGTTAAAAAGAATTTTGCAAAATAAATCCCTAGTTTTTAAAAAAGAGCATAAAAACTGCTCATGCATATTTTCGAAACTAGCCAGTTTCGCTCAGAAATATTTTACAGTTCTATTCCTTTCATTATTCCGCGTCCAACGAGTGCTCATTCGTCAAAATCAGTCACAAAAAATTTTAATGGAAATTTCGGAAAAAAAGCATTGACTATATATAGCCTTTGCACTTTTTTCATCATAAATATATTTTCTCACCGATTTCGACGGACGATGGCTTATTTGAACAGGAAAGGGAATAGAAAACGATGTTAAAAAGAATTTTGCAAAATAAATCCCTAGTTTTTAAAAAAGAGCATAAAAACTGCTCATGAAGGGCCTCCTGAAACCAAGCCCCGCAAGAACAGTTTTTTGTGCATATTTTCGAAACTAGCTAGTTTCGCTCAGAAATATTTTACAGTTATATTCCTTTCATTATTCCGCGTCCAACGAGTGCTCATTCGTCAAAATCAGTCACAAAAAATTTTAATAGAAATTTCGGAAAAAAGCATGGACTATAGCCTTTGCACTTTTTTCATCATAAATATATTTTCTCACCGATTTCGACGGACGATGGCTTATTTGAACAGGAAAGGGAATAGAAAACGATGTTAAAAAGAATTTTGCAAAATAAATCCCTAGTTTTTAAAAAAGAGCATAAAAACTGCTCATGAAGGGCCTCCTGAAACCAAGCCCCGCAAGAACAGTTTTTTGTGCATATTCTCGAAACTAGCTAGTTTCGCTCAGAAATATTTTACAGTTATATTCCTTTCATTATTCCGCGTCCAACGAGTGCTCATTCGTCAAAATCAGTCACAAAAAATTTTAATGGAAATTTCGGAAAAAAAGCGTGGACTATAGCCTTTGCACTTTTTTCATCATAAATATATTTTCTCACCGATTTCGACGGACGATGGCTTATTTGAACAAGAAAGGGAATAGAAAACGATGGTAAAAAGAATTTTGCAAAATAAATCCCTAGTTTTTCAAAAAGAGCATAAAAACTGCTCACGAAGGGCCTCCTGAAACCAAGCCCCGCAAGAACAGTTTTTTGCGCATATTTTCGAAACTAGCTAGTTTCGCTCAGAAATATTTTACAGTTATATTCCTTTCATTATTCCGCGTCCAACGAGTGCTCATTCGTCAAAATCAGTCACAAAAAATTTTAATGGAAATTTCGGAAAAAAAGCATTGACTATATATAGCCTTTGCACTTTTTTCATCATAAATATATTTTCTCACCGATTTCGACGGACGATGGCTTATTTGAACAGGAAAGGGAATAGAAAACGATGTTAAAAAGAATTTTGCAAAATAAATCCCTAGTTTTTAAAAAAGAGCATAAAAACTGCTCATGAAGTGCCCCCTGAAACCAAGCCCCGAAAGAACAGTTTTTTGTGCATATTTTCGAAACTAGCTAGTTTCGCTCAGAAATATTTTACAGTTATATTCCTTTCATTATTCCGCGTCCAACGAGTGCTCATTCGTCAAAATCAGTCACAAAAAAATTTAATGGAAATTTCGGAAAAAGAGCATGGACTATAGCCTTTGCACTTTTTTCATCATAAATATATTTTCTCACCGATTTCGACGGACGATAGCTTATTTGAACAAGAAAGGGAATAGAAAACGATGGTAAAAAGAATTTTGCAAAATAAATCCCTAGTTTTTAAAAACGAGCATAAAAACTGCTCATGAAGGGCCTCCTGAAACCAAGCCCCGCAAGAACAGTTTTTTGTGCATATTTTCGAAACTAGCTAGTTTCGCTCAGAAATATTTTACAGTTATATTCCTTTCATTATTCCGCGTCCAACGAGTGCTCATTCGTCAAAATCAGTCACAAAAAATTTTAATGGAAATTTCGGAAAAAAAGCGTGGACTATAGCCTTTGCACTTTTTTCATCATAAATATATTTTCTCACCGATTTCGACGGACGATGGCTTATTTGAACAAGAAAGGGAATAGAAAACGATGGTAAAAAGAATTTTGCAAAATAAATCCCTAGTTTTTAAAAAAGAGCATAAAAACTGCTCACGAAGGGCCTCCTGAAACCAAGCCCCGCAAGAACAGTTTTTTGCGCATATTTTCGAAACTAGCTAGTTTCGCTCAGAAATATTTTACAGTTATATTCCTTTCATTATTCCGCGTCCAACGAGTGCTCATTCGTCAAAATCAGTCACAAAAAATTTTAATAGAAATTTCGGAAAAAAAGCATGGACTATAGCCTTTGCACTTTTTTCATCATAAATATATTTTCTCACCGATTTCGACGGACGATGGCTTATTTGAACAGGAAAGGGAATAGAAAACGATGTTAAAAAGAATTTTGCAAAATAAATCCCTAGTTTTTAAAAAAGAGCATAAAAACTGCTCATGAAGGGCCTCCTGAAACCAAGCCCCGCAAGAACAGTATTTTGTGCATATTTTCGAAACTAGCTAGTTTCGCTCAGAAATATTTTACAGTTCTATTCCTTTCATTATTCCGCGTCCAACGAGTGCTCATTCGTCAAAATCAGTCACAAAAAATTTTAATGGAAATTTCGGAAAAAAAGCATTGACTATATATAGCCTTTGCACTTTTTTCATCATAAATATATTTTCTCACCGATTTCGACGGACGATGGCTTATTTGAACAGGAAAGGGAATAGAAAACGATGTTAAAAAGAATTTTGCAAAATAAATCCCTAGTTTTTAAAAAAGAGCATAAAAACTGCTCATGAAGGGCCTCCTGAAACCAAGCCCCGCAAGAACAGTTTTTTGTGCATATTTTCGAAACTAGCTAGTTTCGCTCAGAAATATTTTACAGTTATATTCCTTTCATTATTCCGCGTCCAACGAGTGCTCATTCGTCAAAATCAGTCACAAAAAATTTTAATAGAAATTTCGGAAAAAAGCATGGACTATAGCCTTTGCACTTTTTTCATCATAAATATATTTTCTCACCGATTTCGACGGACGATGGCTTATTTGAACAGGAAAGGGAATAGAAAACGATGTTAAAAAGAATTTTGCAAAATAAATCCCTAGTTTTTAAAAAAGAGCATAAAAACTGCTCATGAAGGGCCTCCTGAAACCAAGCCCCGCAAGAACAGTTTTTTGTGCATATTCTCGAAACTAGTTAGTTTCGCTCAGAAATATTTTACAGTTATATTCCTTTCATTATTCCGCGTCCAACGAGTGCTTATTCGTCAAAATCAGTCACAAAAAATTTTAATGGAAATTTCGGAAAAAAAGCGTGGACTATAGCCTTTGCACTTTTTTCATCATAAATATATTTTCTCACCGATTTCGACGGACGATGGCTTATTTGAACAAGAAAGGGAATAGAAAACGATGGTAAAAAGAATTTTGCAAAATAAATCCCTAGTTTTTAAAAAAGAGCATAAAAACTGCTCACGAAGGGCCTCCTGAAACCAAGCCCCGCAAGAACAGTTTTTTGCGCATATTTTCGAAACTAGCTAGTTTCGCTCAGAAATATTTTACAGTTATATTCCTTTCATTATTCCGCGTCCAACGAGTGCTCATTCGTCAAAATCAGTCACAAAAAATTTTAATAGAAATTTCGGAAAAAAAGCATGGACTATAGCCTTTGCACTTTTTTCATCATAAATATATTTTCTCACCGATTTCGACGGACGATGGCTTATTTGAACAGGAAAGGGAATAGAAAACGATGTTAAAAAGAATTTTGCAAAATAAATCCCTAGTTTTTAAAAAAGAGCATAAAAACTGCTCATGAAGGGCCTCCTGAAACCAAGCCCCGCAAGAACAGTATTTTGTGCATATTTTCGAAACTAGCTAGTTTCGCTCAGAAATATTTTACAGTTCTATTCCTTTCATTATTCCGCGTCCAACGAGTGCTCATTCGTCAAAATCAGTCACAAAAAATTTTAATGGAAATTTCGGAAAAAAAGCATTGACTATATATAGCCTTTGCACTTTTTTCATCATAAATATATTTTCTCACCGATTTCGACGGACGATGGCTTATTTGAACAGGAAAGGGAATAGAAAACGATGTTAAAAAGAATTTTGCAAAATAAATCCCTAGTTTTTAAAAAAGAGCATAAAAACTGCTCATGAAGTGCCCCCTGAAACCAAGCCCCGAAAGAACAGTTTTTTGTGCATATTTTCGAAACTAGCTAGTTTCGCTCAGAAATATTTTACAGTTATATTCCTTTCATTATTCCGCGTCCAACGAGTGCTCATTCGTCAAAATCAGTCACAAAAAAATTTAATGGAAATTTCGGAAAAAGAGCATGGACTATAGCCTTTGCACTTTTTTCATCATAAATATATTTTCTCACCGATTTCGACGGACGATAGCTTATTTGAACAAGAAAGGGAATAGAAAACGATGGTAAAAAGAATTTTGCAAAATAAATCCCTAGTTTTTAAAAACGAGCATAAAAACTGCTCATGAAGGGCCTCCTGAAACCAAGCCCCGCAAGAACAGTTTTTTGTGCATATTTTCGAAACTAGCTAGTTTCGCTCAGAAATATTTTACAGTTATATTCCTTTCATTATTCCGCGTCCAACGAGTGCTCATTCGTCAAAATCAGTCACAAAAAATTTTAATAGAAATTTCGGAAAAAAAGCATGGACTATAGCCTTTGCACTATTTTCATCATAAATATATTTTCTCACCGATTTCGACGGACGATGGCTTATTTGAACAGGAAAGGGAATAGAAAACGATGTTAAAAAGAATTATGCAAAATAAATCCCTAGTTTTTAAAAAAGAGCATAAAAACTGCCCATGAAGGGCCTCCTGAAACCAAGCCCCGCAAGAACAGTTTTTTGTGCATATTCTCGAAACTAGCTAGTTTCGCTCAGAAATATTTTACAGTTATATTCTTTTCATTATTCCGCGTCCAACGAGTGCTCATTCGTCAAAATCAGTCACAAAAAATGTTAATGGTATTTTCGGAAAATAGTGTGGACTATAGCCTTTGCACTTTTTTCATCATAAATATATTTTCTCACTGATTTCGACGGACGATGGCTTATTTGAACAGGAAAGGGAATAGAAAACGATGTTAAAAGGAATTTTGCAAAATAAATCCCTAGTTTTTAAAAAAGAGCATAAAAACTGCTCATGAAGGGCCTCCTGAAACCAAGCCCCGCAAGAACAGTTTTTTGTGCATATTTTCGAAACTAGCTAGTTTCGCTCAGAAATATTTTACAGTTATATTCCTTTCATTATTCCGCGTCCAACGAGTGCTCAGTCGTCAAAATCAGTCACAAAAAATTTTAATAGAAATTTCGGAAAAAAAGCATGGACTATAGCCTTTGCACTTTTTTCATCATAAATATATTTTCTCACTGATTTCGACGGACGATGGCTTATTTGAACAGGAAAGGGAATAGAAAACGATGTTAAAAGGAATTTTGCAAAATAAATCCCTAGTTTTTAAAAAAGAGCATAAAAACTGCTCATGAAGGGCCTCCTGAAACCAAGCCCCGCAAGAACAGTTTTTTGTGCATATTTTCGAAACTAGCTAGTTTCGCTCAGAAATATTTTACAGTTATATTCCTTTCATTATTCCGCGTCCAACGAGTGCTCAGTCGTCAAAATCAGTCACAAAAAATTTTAATAGAAATTTCGGAAAAAAAGCATGGACTATAGCCTTTGCACTTTTTTCATCATAAATATATTTTCTCACTGATTTCGACGGACGATGGCTTATTTGAACAGGAAAGGGAATAGAAAACGATGTTAAAAGGAATTTTGCAAAATAAATCCCTAGTTTTTAAAAAAGAGCATAAAAACTGCTCATGAAGGGCCTCCTGAAACCAAGCCCCGCAAGAACAGTTTTTTGTGCATATTTTCGAAACTAGCTAGTTTCGCTCAGAAATATTTTACAGTTATATTCCTTTCATTATTCCGCGTCCAACGAGTGCTCAGTCGTCAAAATCAGTCACAAAAAATTTTAATAGAAATTTCGGAAAAAAAGCATGGACTATAGCCTTTGCACTTTTTTCATCATAAATATATTTTCTCACTGATTTCGACGGACGATGGCTTATTTGAACAGGAAAGGGAATAGAAAACGATGTTAAAAGGAATTTTGCAAAATAAATCCCTAGTTTTTAAAAAAGAGCATAAAAACTGCTCATGAAGGGCCTCCTGAAACCAAGCCCCGCAAGAACAGTTTTTTGTGCATATTTTCGAAACTAGCTAGTTTCGCTCAGAAATATTTTACAGTTATATTCCTTTCATTATTCCGCGTCCAACGAGTGCTCATTCGTCAAAATCAGTCACAAAAAATTTTAATTGAAATTTCGGAAAAAAAGCATGGACTATAGCCTTTGCACTATTTTCATCATAAATATATTTTCTCACCGATTTCGACGGACGATGGCTTATTTGAACAGGAAAGGGAATAGAAAACGATGTTAAAAAGAATTATGCAAAATAAATCCCTAGTTTTTAAAAAAGAGCATAAAAACTGCCCATGAAGGGCCTCCTGAAACCAAGCCCCGCAAGAACAGTTTTTTGTGCATATTTTCGAAACTAGCTAGTTTCGCTCAGAAATATTTTACAGTTATATTCCTTTCATTATTCCGCGTCCAACGAGTTCTCATTCATCAAAATCAGTCACAAAAAAATTTAATAGAAATTTCGGAAAAAAAGCATGGACTATAGCCTTTGCACTTTTTTCATCATAAATATATTTTCTCACCGATTTCGACGGACGATGGCTTATTTGAACAGGAAAGGGAATAGAAAACGATGTTAAAAAGAATTTTGCAAAATAAATCCCTGGTTTTTAAAAAAGAGCATAAAAACTGCTCATGAAGGGCCTCCTGAAACCAAGCCCCGCAAGAACAGTTTTTTGTGCATATTTTCGAAACTAGTTAGTTTCGCTCAGAAATATTTTACAATTATATTCCTTTCATTATTCCGCGTCCAACGAGTTCTCATTCATCAAAATCAGTCACAAAAAATTTTAATGGAAATTTCCGAAAAAAAGCATGGACTATAGCCTTTGCACTTTTTTCATCATAAATATATTTTCTCACCGATTTCGACGGACGATGGCTTATTTGAACAGGAAAGGGAATAGAAAACGATGTTAAAAAGAATTTTGGAAAATAAATCCCTAGTTTTTAAAAAAGAGCATAAAAACTGCTCATGAAGGGCCTCCTGAAACCAAGCCCCGCAAGAACTGTTTGTTGTGCATATTTTCGAAACTAGCTAGCTTCGCTCAGAAATATTTTACAGTTATATTCCTTTCATTATTCCGCGTCCAACGAGTCCTCATTCGTCAAAATCAGTCACACAAAATTTTAATAGAAATTTCGGAAAAAAAGCATGGACTATAGCCTTTGCACTTTTTTCATCATAAATATATTTTCTCACCAATTTCGACGGACGATGGCTTATTTGAACGGGAAAAGGAATAAAAAACGATGTGAAAAAGAATTGTGCAAAATAAACCCCTAGTTTTTAAAATAGAGCATAAAAACTGCTCATGAAGGGCCTCCTGAAACCAAGCCCCGCAAGAACAGTTTTTTGTGCATATTTTCGAAACTAGCTAGTTTCGCTCAGAAGTATTTTACAGTTATATTCCTTTCATTATTCCGCGTCCAACGAGTGCTCATTCGTCAAAATCAATCACAAAAAATTTTTATGGAAATTTCGGAAAAAAAGCATGGACTATAGCCTTTGCACTTTTTTCATCATAAATATATTTTCTCACCGATTTCGACGGACGATGGCTTATTTGAACAAGAAAGGGAATAGAAAACGATGTTAAAAAGAATTTTGCAAAATAAATCCCTAGTTTTTAAAATAGAGCATAAAAACTGCTCATGAAGGGCCTCCTGAAACCAAGCCCCGCAAGAACAGTTTTTTGTGCATATTTTCGAAACCAGCTAGTTTCGCTCAGAAATATTTTACTGTTATATTGCTTTCATTATTCCGCGTCCAACGAGTGCTCATTCGTCAAAATCAGTCACAAAAAATTTTTATGGAAATTTCGGAAAAAGAGCATGGACTATAGCCTTTGCACTTTTTTCATCATAAATATATTTTCCCACCGATTTCGACGGACGATGGCTTATTTGAACGGGAAAAGGAATAGAAAACAATGTGAAAAGGAATTTTTCAAAATAAATCCCTAGTTTTTAAAATGGAGCATAAAAACTGCTCATGAAGAGCCTCCTGAAACCAAGCCCCGCAAGAACAGTTTTTTGTGCATATTTTCGAAACTAGCTAGTTTCACTCAGAAATATTTCACGGTTATATTCCTTTCATTATTCCGCGTCCAACGAGTGCTCATTCGTCAAAATCAGTCACAAAAAATTTTAATAAAAATTTCGGAAATAAGCATGGACTATAGCCTTTGCACTTTTTTCATCATAAATATATTTTCTCACCGATTTCGACGGACGATGGCTTATTTGAACGGGAAAAGGAATAAAAAAAGATGTGAAAAAGAATTTTGCAAAATAAATCCCTAGTTTTTAAAAAAGAGCATAAAAACTGCTCATGAAGGGCCTCCTGAAACCAAGCCCCGCAAGAACAGTTTTTTGTGCATATTTTCGAAACTAGCTAGTTTCGCTCAGAAATATTTTACAGTTATATTCCTTTCATTATTCCGCGTCCAACGAGTGCTCATTCGAAAAAATCAGTCACAAAAAATTTTAATGGAAATTTCGGAAAAAAGCATGGACTATAGCCTTTGCACTTTTTTATCATAAATATATTTTCTCACCGATTTCGACGGACGATGGCTTATTTGAACGGGAAAAGGAATAGAAAACGATGTTAAAAATACTTTTGCAAAATAAATCCCTAGTTTTTAAAATAGAGCATAAAAGCTGCTCATGAAGGGCCTCCTGAAACCAAGCCCCGCAAGAACAGTTTTTTGTGCATATTTTCGAAACTAGCTAGTTTCGCTCAGAAATATTTTACAGTTATATTCCTTTCATTATTCCGCGTCCAACTACCTATTGTCACGCCGAGCAATATGAGATGAATTTATCAATGAGCGAAGTAAGGACATATTACGAATAGCATAAAAAATTAGATTAGACGAGCATTAAGCTACCAGCGTGTCCTGTTAAATTCCACACCTTTATGGTATAAGATCTTTCTAAACTAGGCATCGTCAGGTATTTGCACGTGCGCAGGTATGTCAATCCACTTTTAATTAAAATTTAGAGGTATGAAAACGTTCAACATCCAAATTTTTTTTAAATATGTACACATTTTATACTGGATGCACCTATACCTGGCTTTTATGTCAACACACCTGCTCTTTGAATAGCACTTTGACTCCCTCTAGGTAGTTATGGGAATGCACCATCATGATGCAGTTAAGGTAACCCTTCTCCCTTCCTCGAATAGTATAATATGACTAATAATTTCGGCCTTTTCGCGAATTTGAAATTACTGATCGGACGGCTGTGCAATTCTTTACTTGCGATTTATGTGATAATATAATAATTCAATTCTCAATACGTGCTATGAATTTGTGATACACTTATTATTTATACCAATAATAAGTGTAACTTGCTTGAACGCGCACACAATTGAACTCATTAATCATACATATAAGGAACTACGCTGAGCAAATTATTGTGATGACAGGTTTGGGCACAACTGTAGCAAAAATGCTCGGGCTTCATGATTATTACGTCTGGGTTGGCCCCTATGTTTGCATTTCTTCTTACTGAAAGCTAATAAAATTCTGTTCGTATCTTCCTCTCTCGTAAACTATCGTATATGTATATACATACTTATTCAAAAGAATATCTTTCTTCTTACATAAAAAAACATTTCTTAGTTAAAAAGCTTATGATAATTTTGAACTCTTTCCAAGCAAAGCAGCATTCCACAAGTCAAGTTCTGACGTTTGGCTGTTACTTTTTTACCAAAAAAGGAATGTGTCCGATTTAAATAGAATAATGTCCATAAATATATAAAGTAAAGTATATTTTTTACTACATTGTAGGAAGAGAGATTTTAGGTTTCACAAGGTAACGGGTGGTAACGATTTCCCCATTTTTTTACGTTAACACTGTTAGCAAGATAAGAATAAAATTTTAATTCTTTGTAAGTAAAGTGTATTTTACCAATTATATTATTGAAATAAGTGTAATTTCAAGTTTAACATAAAAGTAAAAAATAAGTTTGCTTTTCGGGAAATAAATTTGATATTAAACCAAAGTACCTAAATTCAGTTTTACACACGTTTGAAGTCTTTCTCATTTTCGTACACACCCTATAAAAATGTGGTGTTGATTCCACTAAACTATTGTCTCGATGGTGCTGTGAGTGTAAAATATACCAAGCTCTTATGTTAAGGAAGAAGATGATTTTAGATAAAAACAATCACCTTTGACATTTGTCAATTTTTATTAAAAAAAAAAAGAAAGTATTCCTGTTGAAAGATTTCTTCAAGATTTTCCTCGATTTTCAAATTATCCAGAATGTTTCGGCACAGCACTAATCTAATAAAATTGATAGAGGTAGGTAGCTCTAAAATTATTAGCGTAAAATTAATTCGATTTTTTTTTTCTTTTAAAGGGTACTGTTAAGAATTCATTTCGGCATTTTCATTCGACAAGTCGGAATAATCTTGGACTTGTACCTATTGTAATTGAACAAACAGGTCGAGGAGAGAGGGCATATGATATATTTTCTAGACTACTAAAGGAAAGAATAATTTGTGTAATGGGTCCAATACATGATGATTTAAGTTCGCTGGTGGTAGCTCAATTACTTTTTCTACAGGTAATCATTTATAATTTTCTACCGCCAAAACATCTCTTTTATTTTGCTTTAATTAATAGTCAGAAAATGGGACAAAGCCAATTCACATGTATATTAATTCACCTGGAGGAGTAATAACAGCTGGTCTAGCCATATATGATACTATGCAATATGTAAAACCGCCAATAGCAACTTGGTAGCTTTCAATCTTTCCGCCTGTATCAACCAATCGTAATCAGGCTGATATTCTTATTTTGTTACAGGTGTGTTGGGCAGGCATGTTCCATGGGTTCCTTATTATTAGCAGCTGGAGAACAAGGCATGAGATATTCTCTTCCTAATTCTAGAATTATGATTCATCAACCATCTGGAGGAGCTCAGGTAGTTTTCTTTTCTTATAAAACTTTTATCTCTAGTGTAATGTACAAAAATATCTGATTAAATTTTATCAGGGTCAAGCAACAGATATCCAAATTCAAGCCGAGGAAATTATAAAAATGAAAAAACAGTTAACTAATCTTTATGTTAAACATACCCGACAAACTTATGACTGCTTAATGGATAACATGGAACGTGATAACTTTATGAATCCAGAGCAAGCAAAAGAGTTTGGCTTAATTGATAATGTTCTAGAGCATCCTCCTAGTGTCTTTAAAAAAGAGGAAGAAGTGAAGGTTAGAGTTAATAATTAAGATTATTGGAGGCGGATTCTGATTTTGTGATTCAGTTATGTGAAAATGTGTTTATGAACACAGAATAAATATTTTTTTTTAAAAAAAAAAAACACTTTGAATTCTTTTTCATGCACATCGTCTTCTGATATCAACGAAAATCATGTTATAGTGAACATGTTACAATATACTTTTCCCACCTTCGAATTAACTCTATAGGAGACAAAGCATATTCATACATTTAATTCCACTAAAATTTCTTAGAGTCGCACCAAGGAGGTTAATTCTAATATTACGGTATTCAGAATACAAGGTATGTTATATAAAATCGTTAGGTAATTAGGCTTGTTTTCATATGCAGAGCAACCACAAAATTACAAGAAAAATGAAAATGTAACTAGTCCACATGTGTCAACACAAACAATAAGAGTTAGTATATTGCTGCAACATGGTAGAAGCCCACTGGGAAAAAGAGCACTCTAAGAGACATCCTGAAGCGTTTCTTTTCCATATCCCAGTTCATTGCTTATTAACATGGGGATGTCCGCAGGGGCAAGAGCTTCAATGCTGTCCTTAAGAAGCGCCCTAGGAGACATGCTAAATGATGGGCGAAGACGTTTTTTGAAGGTGTTTTTTTTTTTCAAAAGTTTTATTGAGCTTTTTAAATAGTTATCGCAGTGTTTCTTCCTTAATCTAATAAGAGGCCCTCAAGACTACTTCCTGAAAACAGTAGTAAGGTACTTGTGCTTGTTTGTGATTATTTGTGGTATTTAATTTTATAAAGTTGATGATAACCCAATACATATTCTCCCACTTTTATTAACCAATTCAGATTACACTCTTCTAACCACCCTGAACTTCACATTGAAGATGCACTTCTGTTGAAGCTCATAAAATAATCTTCTATCTTGCTTCCAAGTGATGGCTATAGAAGCTATTAAGTTACGTACTTGCGCCTTTGCTTATTTTTCTGGATAGATCAGTGAATATTTTTCTAAAGAGCTGCCAAATGATAGCTAGGGAATCGCTTAAATTGTGCTTCTTTCAGAAGCGCTGATTTTTCGTACCAATGCGAGATTTCTCAGTGTGTGGAACTTCTTTTCTGCATACTGAAAAAAACTAGCGAATTGGAGTAAAGTAGGTTAATAGGAATTGACACTTGTTTAATGTTTTTTCCAATCAAAATGCCGAAACTAAACGCAAAGCGTTCATATCTATTTTAAACTATTCCCAAGTTTACCCATACCAATTTTTTATATAAGGTATTTTAAATATTGTTGCAGTTTCCTGCTCTTTCTTTATAATATTTGTTGATAGCCAGATTTTGAGCTATATGAGAATTTTTTTCCTGAATAACTGTCCCTTGTTCTCATTGTAGATTATAGCTTAAGGAACAAAAAAAAATGAAATACATATATTTCTTGATCATATCGATGCGAAAAAAACAATTAATAATGGATGTACACTTTCGGGTTATTTGTCGACCTTTATAATCCTGTAATCAATATTAGCATAATCGGGGTGCAAAAACTAATCCTAACGCATAGTAAAATCAGGCAATTATTGTTGTATTGCATTGAATTGAATTGATTCCAACCAGATCATGGACGAAATAAACGCAGCTAATATGTCCAATCGAATAAAAGTGTTTTAAAGATGTAATAGCTGCTAAGCTACAAATATATCATCCTAGAACGTGAAGAGTTTTTGGTTGTAAACTCGTAAACATAACACAAAGCGTTGGGCACATCATAGAAAGTTAAATAGTAGATGCACATTATAACAAAACAAATCATAAAAGAGTAAGAGTAGTGGGAGCTTGGATTGATATTCGTATTAAAGTAAGAACGCGTCGCTCGTGGTGGGAGGGCGGCGTCGGCAAGGGATGCAGGCGATTCGAATTAAAATAAGAATGCGTCGCGCAAGGTGGACGGGGGACGCTCGCAAGGGCTACAGGTCAGGCCTGCAAATATCAATGCAAAAACGCGCAGCGCCAATGTGAGAAAGCGCGGCTACAACGGTCCTCCCCCACCCGCGTTCTTACTTTAGACACCATCGTTGGGAAATATTTCCTTCATTTTCTGAAATGATTTTTTGGCATAATTTCATCAGGATCAATTTTGTTTCTTGGTCTTTATTTCACTTAAGAATTTTGGATTTTATATCATTATGAAGTAACGCCCTAAATCGATAAGTGAAATAAAACCCAAAAGTATGAATAACACCCAAAAATGTTGGAATTATTTCACATTTGACACGTTAAAATTTATATGGAACTTTCGGGCGTTATTTCCCGGAGCCAATTTATAGCACAGTGTGCTGGGGTAAGATTAATACTAACATTAACCAAACAAATAGTGGAGCAGTAGGAACTAGATAGTGCAGTGTAGTAGAATGATAACGGTTTACATAATATTTAAATAAGAAATAAAGTATGAATTAATATATACACGGTATAGCGATACAGCAGGAAGTTAATGAATATGTACATAGTACAGTATAATAACATGTGATTGACACCTCCATTATCAAACGGATAACAGAAGAAATAGTGAGAATTAATATAGACATGTGGTAGTGTGCTCACGTAAGATCCGTACCATATCAAACAACAAACAATCGTGGGTTGTTAACCAAATCCCGAAGTAACTGAATAGATAAAGCAATAGCAATAGGCCCATCTCCACAACGACTGGATTGAAACTATTTAATTGTAGAGCGACTAATTTACTTTAAAATAAACGGAAGGACCAAGCTTACGACCCCAACTATTTTTAATACAAATTCCCGCCTAAGTCTACTGGCGCCATCTAAGTTCGGCTGAGTTTCAATACTAAGTGCAGTGTCGCCCTCATTCGGATTATTCATTCATTCTAGTATTTCCCGAATGAGGGCGCCAGACGGCATCACGACGGATAGTATTGAAACTCGTGGCGTGCGTGACGAAAAAACCATGGCAACGCCGACGGAGAGTATTGAAGTGAGTAGCGCGAGTGTCGCAGGTTTTAGACTTAGATTATATAAGAAAACGCCTAAAAATATACATCAATTGACACTTGATAAGAGACTTCAGCCCAAACATCGTCAAAAAGGGACTGAAAAACATTTGATTTTACGACTTGAAATCAATTTGCGTTTTTTTTTACTGAAAATCAAATCGAACTAAGCTTTAAAGTAATTAAGACTAGGTAATATGTAACATTTTGTGTAAACCAATATCTAGTAGGGTGTAGCGATAATGTTTAGCCGGAGAAATGAGAACATTATCGTGTACAAGTGCACAGTTCGCCTACTGGAGGATTCGGATGTGCTCGAATGTGAATTTCAGGTGATTTTTTATCAATTGTAATGTAATAAAAAATTGTTTTTGCAGGATGTACAAAATACAAGATAAACTGTGTTCTATGAAATTGGGGTTAAAAATCAATTTGCTTTGATTTATTCTTCGGGGGTATACCATTAGTAGATGTACAAGAAGAAATAAATGCCATACACGCTCCTGCTCACTGCTGACATCTAGAAAATGTCAAGTCAACAATATATTTGTTGTCGAGTTAATGCACTTCCGCTTAAGCTGTTTTTTGTTCGATGAGAGTCTATTTTTGCCGACCTTCTCGTTAGGTATATACACATACTATAATGTACATAGCGACTTTAATCGAGCGAGTAATATTTTAGTTATATTTGGGTGGGAATTGCGAGCTTTCTTTTCTCTCTTGAGACGAAAGCGATTATTGTTGATGGGTCAAGGATATGTAATGTATGGAGGGAACACGTTCTATAAATATTAAATGCTTGTATACTTGGTGGCATGTGGGTAGTGTAAATGAGTGAGATGTTCTTAAAATAACTTCAGCTTCAAGAATTGTAATATTTAAGCGTGCCATTAAATACGAAATTGAAATATTACAATTTCCTTGAATCATATTATTCCAGATTTTTGTGATTCCGTTAAAATTATAAGTTTGCAGCTTTATTTGCAAGAGAAATTTATAGCTAGAAGAAACCAGACAACGAAATTTTCAAATTGTCCCGTTCTGTGGGTGAACCCGTAGTAGATAAGTATATTACAGTGGTATATGTGTGATCAGATCATATACATAGGTACTAATTCAAAAAACTTATTAAATATAGGTTTAAAAACCTAGTCCGCTTGATTGCGCCAGTTTTCTATGCGCGGCTAGCAGGTTCACCGAGTGCTAAGAATTAGAAATTTGCTGTGCTAGCAGATGGTGTATCCAGAGAAGTTTTCCACTTAAACTGTAGTAAATATTTAGGATAATAAATAAGATTTTCAAATTGAATTAAAACTATGCCTTCATCATTTGGCCTTACACTAGACCAAAATTTCTATCTAAAAGTACTTGTAAAAATTATTTTGTAGTGCTCCGTATCTTAAACAATACATTTGCTCCTGGCTCCACAGCCAGCCTGCTCATTTCTAACTATCTGGTTGGCAGGACATTAATCGTCAGTAGTGATGACCGTTACTCATCTCCAAGGCCTACACCTCGGGTGTACCTTCCTATTTTCTATCTACATTAATGGTATCACCACATCGTTAGGTAGTTTCAAATACCATCTGCACGCAGATGATGTACAGATGTATGGCGCAGCTTGTGTTAATGATCTCCTACCCCTGATTGGGTCGCTCAGTGTAACTCGGTGATATTTCCGACTGGTGTCAATCTAGTGGACTGCCCCTCAACCCTGAGAAAATACAAGCCATAAGATACTCCATTCGTGCTAATGTCCTTAGTACTAATAACATGATCTCTCAACCAATCGTATCAAAAACCTCGGTCTACTCATGGATCCCATCTCACATGGCGGCCTCAGATTGGCAAAGTGTGCTCTGCTAAGACCTCCTCTAAGACCAGTCCATCAGACAATCCCTGATATCGTCCCTTATCATGTCGCAATTTTTCTACGCTATGTTTGTAAATTTTTCGATTTAGCGGCATTCTCACATCTCCTCGATGGTTCAGCTGTTCATGAAGCACCTCATTAAACTCCTGGAATTCAGAGTTCTATTCTTCATTCATAAAGCCAAATGGTGCTCTATTACTGCATATACTATAAGCCAAATGCTCTCATGGAGCAATCATAATAACTCCAGATTTGTCCTTCAGAGAACTTGCACCCGAATTGGGTCCAATGGCATATTTGGTCAGGGAACTAGCCTCTCGAACTCCCTTCCAGAATATATCACGTAAATTGGTCCTTATAAGCAGCTTCACGTTATGGACACTTAATGTTCTTTAATGCGGTGGCACTCTACGTTTTAGCAATTAATACTTTTTGTTATAATTAAATCTTGTTCATAGCTTTACCTTGATATATACTATGTTCCTTGGGCTTGCCTACCTGTTGGGCCTACCCATATGTTTCGTAATTTTGCAATTAGTTCCTAAGCATTTTTTTGTTAGTAGTGTATCTCTATCACTGTATATATATCTCATTGTATTGCAATCTTTACTGTTATATCTTATGGTATTCAGTATTTTTGGCTTCCATTAAGCTTTCTATTATTTGATTCCATTATATTAATCTACAGTACTAATTACTTTCTGCAGCAACGAATCTGTTCATTGTTCCTTTATTAGTTTGCTAAACAACTTTGTATTCTATCGATAATTGCAACTATCTTTTACTCAATTGATGTACCTAACGTTTTAACGTAGCATAAGCTGAGGTTCTTTAATAAATGCTTTTCTATTCTATTCTATTCTATTAAACAAGATAAAATAGAAAAGCGGTTATTAAAGAACCCCAGCTTTTGCTACATTACAACGTTAGGTACATCGAATGAGTAAAAGATAGTTGGAATTATCGATAGAATACAAAATTGTAATCTTAGAGTTTCTGGCTAATAACTGACTTCAGGACACTAAATGATGTTATACAATGCACTGATCTATGGATACAATTCACAAGTACGCATCAGTGTGCCATTTTCCGAAAGCAATCAATGCGCTAAAGGAAATACATAATTTTGTTTGACTTGAGTGTGTATAGTATTTTTAGCATAATCATTAGTTAATTATAAGGCGTCATCGGTATAATGGATAGCATATTCGCTTATAATTCTATACGCTTGGTTTTTAGATCTAACCAATGGTTGACTATTATTTCCATTCGATAACATGCTGTATTCACAGTTTAATATTAAGCCAATGAAAGCTCTTCGCATTACTTACATTCTAAGAATTTGGAGACGCAGATGAATGACAAACTTCATTTTGATTCTTGACAATGTTACATATGAGAAAATGATGTCACCATTAACATTAGCTTACCTAAGATTTTCCACAGATTTCCTATTTTCTATAACAAATAAATCAATTTATCTCTGCTTCACAGCACAAATTTTTACCAGGGCGATCAGCAATTTATCTCTATTCACAGACAAAAACTCGTCCGCTTTCAATGGAAATACTCAAATAGATTCTATCCACAATGACTTTGCCAAAGCATTTGACAAAATTAATCACAAACGCTGTCTTTCAAAGATGACACTAATGGGCTTTCAAACAGACACCATATCTTCGTTGCACTCCTATTTAACCAGCAGGAATAATATCGTTTGTATTTAATTGGTATCAATCCTCCTCAGTTAAACAAATTTCTGGAGTGCACCAAGGTACAATACTTGGACCATAATTTTTCTCATTTATATCAACGACATGCCTTCCTGTTTTATGTCTGAATGCTTATTATGCACTGATGATGCCTAGATTATATACTACACTTTTACTACCATTCACAACACTACTCTCTCCCGTATCGATGAGATAAAAGATTTGGGTGTGATTCTTGATAGAAAGTTCCTCTTCAGTTCTCACATAAATTTTATTAGTTCCAGATTATTTCTTTTATTTGGCTTTATCTTTCGCACTTGTAAATCCTTTGCGTCAGCATCCTCTTATATCAGTCTCTTTTATTTTTTAGTAATGAGAATTCTCGAGTATGCTAGTCAGGTTTGGAGCCCTTTTTATTCCTCTTTTAGTGCACTAATTGAGGCTGTCTAGCATAAATTCAGCAGAGTTGTATAACTTAGATTGGAGAATACCAATCTAAAGTATCATGAAAGATTACCAAAATACAACTTAATAACACTGGAAAGTTGCAGAATCTATTTGAATAGAATATTTCTTTATAACATTTTAAATGATCAAGTATATTGTCATGCATTAGTATCTAGTATTGATGTAAACGTCCATCCGCGCAACTCGAGATTCCAGACCCTTTGCAAACTACCCACTTGAAGAGCTGACATTAAAGAAAAGTCACCTATCTACAAAATTACTGAATTATTTAATACAAGTTTAATCTTCAACACTAGTCCTCTGACCTTTAAAAAAATTAATCCTCCGCAAGATCGGTTATTAACACTTTTCATCATTTCTTCCTATCTACTGCTTTTTTATTTGCCCTTTTCCTAACTCATCCGGCTTCCGCTTTTTCGATGACTTTTGGTCTTAATTTTTTTATTTGCAATTCTTATCATCCAGTTTTAAGTTCACTTATTTAATTTTCATGCATTTTAGATTTAGTTTAATTACTTTTTGTACTTTTTCTTTTTATATTTTCTTTCTATTATATAGATCTTTTGTCGTTTTGCTTTTAATTTTATTTCTTTAGTCATAATTTATTTTTTGTAGCTACATCTAAAATAATTTTAACTTTTTGCTTTTTGATATCCTTTAACTTCTTCTTTTGTATATGCAAATTTATTAATTCGTTCAATTGTATGTATGAATATTTATTGGCAATTGTAGGCCGACAAAGGCATAAATTAAACTATTGTATTTGAAAATAACTCCAAAGTGAATAAAATTTTACTCCGAAACATTTTCTGTAAATTTCTAAAAAAAAACAAAATTTCCGATTGCATATTTACGCGTCTAAGCTTATAAAAATTGTTATCGGCCTCCAAAAATGCGTATAACATGTAAGAAAACAGTAAATTTGGCCGCTACACACGCTCAAGCAAATCTTGCGACTTATGCATGGTACAGTCGTTTGATTTGCATGAGCGTGTGTAGTGAATGTCAGAACTTGAGTTGAGAGAGAAAAGGCTGAACTGCAATAAAAGTAAATAACTTTACGAAATTAAACGAGACTCAGGTTTAGTTACGAAAAATGTTTAGCCTAATTATATATCAGATTCCGTAAGTGTTATTATCTTGATATTTAATGTTTTTGTGAAAAAATTAACAAATTGAAGTTGATTTAATGGAAGATTTGTGCTTTCTATTATTCGCAGTACCATTTTCATTCCATTTTAATTTCTACATTGCACTTTTAATCATTTAGTAATAATTTAATTGTTAGGACACATCGCGTTCTTACTGAATGAGCGATTCTTAGCGCACTATACTTACGGAAAATTGGATATTTAAACTTAACGAAAGTTTCCCTCACACGAGTTAAAGTTAATTTGTGTACGCGTGTTAAATTAAAGGGCGCGTTCACTTTACGTAAGTAAATGTACTTACGTATACTTCTATTGTAGTTCAGCCTAAAGAGTGGAATCAGCCGAAACAATTGCGTACAAGCAAAACTTGAACTAGACAAAATCACATGTTAACTTTTGCCTCCAACTCGCAACGAATTTTGTTCAAACTTTAATTCATTCGTATAGCAAAATCGTCATGTTTGCTTGTACACAATATTTTCGTCAGATTTTCTTCATAGCAGACTTCAATCTCAACTCAAGTCATGCAAATCATACGACTGATGGACCATGCATGGCCCAGCCGTATGATTTGCTTGAATGTGTGTAGCAGCCATTAAAACTTCGAAGGAACAAATTTCCAGTAAATTTTTGAGAAAGAATTGTGGCCTTCCTACATCAGGTCGAAGCATCGTCGATTTTATATTGGGGCGAGACATTGCACATTTTTTTAATTGACTCGCAACATGTATCTGACTTCTGGTTTTCAATGTTCCTATTCGATTCGTTTTATGTATATTTTACTTATTTATGATAATACCCAAAAAGTACTATACACTATATTTATGTTAAATTATAAATTAATGAGGCAAAAACAATATCTTCAATATCATTTCTCAATTATTCCCATCAACGTATACAAATTTATATTGTTACATTTATCATTAACAATAAACAATTCATTAGGCAAACAAAAACGGTACCTTTTATATACAATTAGTTTAGTCCTTCAACCCATTATCTTTATACAAATAATGTAAAATTTCTGTAATAAATTGTTTAAATTTTATATAATATCCTTTAACTAGTTTCATCTATTTATTTCAGCCAAATCACAAAGGATCCTTCCTTTTGGAAGACGTATGCGAGCAATTAGGTATTAAGGAAAAAGACTATTTTGGATTGAGATATGTTGACAACGCTAAGCAAAGAGTAAATTCGTTAAAATATTTTCAAAAACTACGTTATTTGTACAAAAATTTTCTTATTCAAAAAATTTAGCATTGGTTGGACTTAGCCAAATCAATCATAAAACAAATTAAAGGTATGCTTCCAATACTTATTTTGTGTACATATATCTAGGAACATATTAGAATAACAATTCTTTTCTGTTCTTTTTTTTAGATGTCGATCCAATTTTGTTCTCATTTCGTGTCAAATTTTATCCTGCTGATCCCTTTCGATTGACTGGAAATGGACGTTTTTTATTATATCAGCAATTAAAAAGAGATTTACGACACGGAAGATTATATTGTTCGACAGGAGAAGCTGCCGCTTTAGGGGCGTTGATTGTTCAAGGTAATTTTTATAAAATAAACACAGAAAAATCTTTCCGACCTGTGTCCTAAGATTGCAATTTTTTAGCCATCTTTTTATTATTACTATTAAGACTTATTTTATAACGTGTTGTTTTAAGAAAATTTAATTAAAATATCGCATGCCTTATGTATTCAATTTAAGGATTACGATTACTGATTAGCCTCAATTAACCGTCAATACATTTTTTACGGCACCAAAGCTATGAGGCTGCTGACATGATGGCACGAATGAAACCACTGTTTTCCATAAATACTCCATATCAGTTGGTGTGTATGAATGTATTTCCACACAGAACCAAGTTAAAATTTAAGAAAATTTTCACAATTCTTTATATTGGTAGAATCATTTTGTTGAATATTAGATAAGTCTCTGAAAAATCAAGCACATCTGAATACGTGAATTCACGTCATTTCAAAAAAATTCTATTCCTGATTACCGTTGACGTGAATTCACGTCAGCAATTTTTGTTTCTGAACGCGGCAACATTAGGCGCTTTCAATAATCGCTATCTCAGTGAGACAAGTGCTATAAGTCTCATTCTGGTATTGACATTGTCATAGATAAACTAATAAATACGAAGGCTGGGCAAGTAGAACAAGATCCTGCAACGCCTTGCTCGAGTTTTTTTGGCAACAAAATTTTTGAGCGCGCGGGGCGCTCTACAACTTCAACAGATGAACCAATTCACATGAATCTTTGCATTGAAAAGAAATTCAATTTGCCGGGCCATCAGGAAGCGATTTTTGTGAAAAATCTATTTACGGCTAGCATGTTTTTATTCAAAGGTTTTTTTGAAAACGAAAACCGGTAAGCCCCCCCCCCCCCCCCAATTTTATCAAGTTTAATCATTTTCAACCGTATTTGTTACGAATGAATTGGCAGAACTGTAGAGCGCCCCCCCGCGCAGACCAAAACACGCCGTGCATGGTTTTGTTTGATGGGAGATAGAGCCGCCATTTTGGATTTTTTTTAAAATAAAATTAGAATTTACTCTTCATTGATAGAGGAATAAAATACGTTAAAACTCATTTCCAAAAGTATTTATTTTATGAAAAAAAAACTCCCAAAGTTCATACATTTTTCATGCCTCTCAACGGTAACCCTCCCTTAAGTTGTGAAATGAATTTTTCAGATAGAAATTCTGTCCGTCGAAAATTAATTTTCGCAACAAATTTGGGAGAGGACGAAACCGAATATCATCGTAATTTTTTGTACATAAATAGATAAGGTTTAAGCTTCCAAATAAAAATAGAAAAAAAGTGCTAGAAGTCCTCACTAGTGAATAACACTAATTTTTGAAAAAAAAAATAGTATTATTAACAAACAAAATTTCGATCGGTGCTGCTATATTTTTTTTATGAAAAATATAAAGCATTAAGCTTCATTTGGCATTTGAATCAGAAAAAACGGTTGTTTCGTTCTCGAGATATTAGTTCTGTTCGCGTACTTGCTTGAAAGTACAAACTTGTAAAACTTTTTGTAAGTTTTCACTCGAAGTCGTTCGCATACTGGAAAATTGAGTGAGAAATTGTTGACGTCACTTTTCCTTCTCCACCATGCAATTTATTACTTGATTCGGCTAGAGAAAAATCGTCAAATAAAAACTTGGAAAGTGTCAGAGGTGATAGCTTGCCGCCGGTTTTTAGTTCAAATTTTTAGTTATTTTGCCAGTTTTAGTTTTGCATATTTATTTCAAATAGGAGCACAATAATTGAATAATTTAAATAATAAATCTAGTAATCCACTTCAATTATTTGACGTTACACAAGTTTTTACTAAAAGTCGTTCGCGTACTTTACAAGTAGTGTTACTCTCAATTTCTCTTCCTATCATACAATTTGACGTTTTTCATGTTTTCACTTGAAAAAGTACGCGAACAGAACTGATTTTTTGAAAATTACGTTTCATCGTAAAATCGCGAAATTTCTAACATCTAGCTGCGGGGTGGGGCGTGCTAGGGGAAACAAAACAATGTTGGTGAACTATTTTGGTATTCCCTAGTTACATCCAAATCGGAGATGGTTGGGTTTAAAAACAAGCTATTTTTGATCGTTTTGCGTCTATGTAGAGGTCCTTCATGCAAAGGTCATTCTTTTTCGATTTATCACACTAAACAGAAATACATAATAATACATATATATAATACTAAATAAACTAAGCACAATAATAATGTTGTCTATTATCTGCCTATGAAGCAAGTATACAAATTATTTCAAACAAATTTTATAATTTTTATGCTTGCTTTAACGATACCTCAGAATATCAATATTTTCGCCGGTACTCAGTATTAGAAACGCAAAACATTTGCCGGACGCGAATGCCACTTAACGCAATGCGATAAATAACGTCGTGTTATGATAAAGGTTATAATATCTATCTAAAGCAAACAAAACTTTTATAAAGACTAACTATTGAGGTAATGTGGATATTTTAAACCAATGTATCTTTCTCCTCTATTTTTTCTGTTGAAATATATTCCCAATTGGGACTTGCTGCCATCTTTATTAATATACCGATGGTTTGCCGTAACTTAGCACAACAAGTACAATAATCAATTGTCTAAGACTCCCTATATAACATAAATGTAGAGTAGAACTAAAAAATACAAGTTTTTAGTGAGTATCTTGCATAGTGATGACAAGATCTCACCAGATGTCTTCGGCTTCTTACAGATATTCCACTGGGATAAGTGTAGTTTACGATCTGATAAATCAGGGCTTGAATTCTTGCGACATTGAATGTTTCGTTAGTTCGAATATGAAGTAACGGGTGTTTGAACGGCACACTAGAGTGCGTCCCTGGAGATGAATTCGATAGCGTGGAGCCTGGGTGTGACACTAGAATACTCCCAGTGCGTTCCTTGAGATCTAAGTTGACGATACTCGTGAAATAGAACAGCCGCAATGTGCTGTAACAAACTAAGTTCGACTTGAGGGAAGTCCCATAAAAACTTCGGAATTCAGATTAGTTAGTCTTCAGATTGTTTAGACCTCTGGGTTGAGGTAACAACTCAGTAACTCGACAAACACGTCTCACGTCAATGTTGAACCTATAATTCGCATTGAAATTGTTAAAGCAAACCAATTGGACCTATGCCAATATGGTCGCAGTGCTTTTATTACGGATCTATGGTTAGCCGTAGTGATGAGGATGATCGGCTAAGAGCTTTGTATAGATTCACGAACATCCGATTAGCCATGGGATGCAATCGTAGCTGGTTATAGGAGAGCGCAATATAGCTCCCACCTTACTGTTGTCTTAAGAGCTAGAAAGAAAAAATAATACGTTTCTGCAAATTTGCTGACATAAGCATGGAACTCTGCATCAGGCTCCAAATCAAACAAGATATTGTGTTCCAAAAGGTTTCTCCAATTTCTTTATTGTAAAGCGGGAAACACAATGCTACGGTCTTCAGAGTTCATCAGCTCAAATTTCAATTTATTCCTATATCTGATAATAGAATAGAATGAAATCTGAGCTGATGAACACTGATGACCGTCGAATTGTGTTTCCAGCGTAACTCTTCAGGTTTTGCTTTAAAAGTTACCTCTCGTCGGAATTAAAAAAACGTTATAAATAATCTTCAGATAAGTTTTACACAAAAGGCTCTTAATAGCTCACCTGTAACTTACTATCATTAAATCTGACAAACGAATCAATAATTTTTGGTTTACAAAAAGTTTTTCAAACGAAATCATGGCTACTTAAATAATAGTAATAATAGCTGAGACTTTAAACAGGTAAAATTGCCCGATTTACGTGTTGATTGGTCACGCGTTCAGAACAGTGGTGACAGGGAATTGACGCGTGTCGCCACAAGTTAAAACTATGTTTTCTCAGTTTAATCCTTGTATTTAATAATTTTTGGAAATATATATACTTAAATGTATTTAGAATCAACACAAAATATCGAACTCCTCAAAACTAGTTTGAATACAGTTTTTTCTTTTGTCTTTTGAATCCGTAGAAGAATTGGGTGACTATGATACTGAGATACATATAGGCGATTATGTATCCTCTTTACGTTTAGCTCTTCGACAAACTGACGCCTTAGAAAAGAAAGTGATAGAACTTCATCAAAAACGTGAACCTGGTCAAGATCCAACAGTAGCAATGGATGAATTTATGGGAATTGCTCGAGGTCTGGAAACATATGGTGTAGATCCGCATCCAGTTAAAGATCATGGTACACAAATTTATCTTGGAATCAATTATTCTGGCATAAGTTCGTTTGTATCTGGACGTAGGGCACAACATTTTCGTTGGCCAGAAGTTCATAAATTAAATTATGAAGGAAAAATGTTTATAGCTCATCTTAGTTATACAGATGCTAGTAGAGAACCAGTAAGTGTTACATATATAATTATAGCAATGAAGGCGAAAGTAATTTTTTTTTTAAATTAAATCTCATAGAAAAAGCACACAATAGGATTTAAATGTCCAACAGGATCTGCATGTAGATATGTCTGGAGGTGTGCAATAGAGCAAATGTTATTTTTTACGTAAGTCTATTTCTTTTTTAAATTTTATATATACTTACCTACATTTTAAACTGTCTGAATCAGTAAGAATAAATTTAAAACATATATTCACAGACTTCCAAATAGCCAAAATGCATCAGTAATATCAGGTGGTGGTTTTTTCTCATGGGGAACAAAATTTAAATATAGTGGTCGAACTGAACGTGAAATACTTACCGAAAGTATAAATGCATTACGAGAACAACAATTGGCTAATTCAACATCACCAAGTAAAAGAAAAGCAAGCAGTGTACCAGCAACACCGTCCAGTCCACAAGGCGATCTAGCACAAATCCGTAAACTTTTAAGAAATTCATACATTTCAGGCTCTCATTTGCAATATTTAAATTATCATTCAGGATACAGCAGTCTACCGCGTTCAACAATGTCCGAACCTCTAGGAAATTGTACAGATCATTTAGGTAATGTCGTCTATAATCCAGATAGTACAATGCCACTTTTAGAGCCAGTATCTGAAGAAGCTAGACGTGCATCACATATTGATAATGTACATAATCCTGATCTATCTGATTACTATTATCGAGATTCATTTGAGCATTCTTCAACTGAAAGTGGTTTGACCAATCCATACGTTGATTCTCAGCGTATACACCATCTTCAGCAACAATCAGGAAAACATAATTTATTATATCCAAATAAACAACAACTTCAAACAACTATGCCAGGTCGAATAATGTTGACCGATAGCTCAATATCGATGACCCTGCATCATACAACTTCCAATAATTCGGCTGTAGTAAGACAACAGAATGTCGCAAATTCTGCTAAAAGTGTTAAGAAATTTCGTTTACTTCATGCATTTATTCCATCATTTTTATTTGTTGTTGTTGTCATGATCATTTCAGCCATTTTCATCTTAGAATCTGATTCAGAAATGTTTGCACGTATTAGAAATTTACCTGAAATGATTAGTTTAAGATATCAATACTATCAGCCACTTAAAGAATTTCTCGCACGGCGACTCGGGACAAAAATTCCAAAACTTTAAAATTAAAGTTCTTATAGATCTGGAAATAATCTGTTCTTATCTATCCCTGAGTCGGAATTTATGTAGCATCTGAACTTTGATGCGGTATCAAAAAAATCTTACTCATCTGAACAGACAGGAAATTGCGTACCAATTGTTCGTTTTTCTGTAATTCTGGTAAAGACTTGTCTACACCACCAAACGAACATTCGCCAAACAAAGGAACCAATAAAGTAGATTGCAACTATTTTTTATTTTTTTAGAATATAATGAAAAATGACTTGCTAGATATACCTTTGCTCTCTCAGTGTATGCTATGAAGCGTTGTTCAATATTCAGATGTTAATTACAAAGTGGTCACAAAATTGGACACTGTTACGTAACAGTTACTATTTAAACATTTTGATAAAAGTGCTGAAGGTTGATTGAGTCCTTATAGGTAGAGCTTATGCCGTATATGTATTTTATAACTTAAGGGTTGAATCATATCAAATGCATCGCATTTCATGATATTACAGGCCACCTCAGATCATGATAATTTTTAAATAAAAACATAAAGGTGTCATGTACATCATATATGTACACACATTTCTCATGTTCAGATGTATACTACATATATATAGTAGATATATAGCATTAAGTGCTTTAATTCGAAATTAACGGCCTTGATATCACCTTACAGGTTTCTGTAGTATCCGCGATGACTCGACTTCAGCATCATTTTCATACGTGTTGTCTAAACGACTAACTTTTACAATGGCATTTGGACTCCAGTCATGTCATTGGGAGGCGATTTACATAGTTGTTACCTTTGCGATGTCAAAGCAAGCCAGAAATATAAAGGCTGAAATTAGAAAAATCAGAGAATTAAATATAATTATCGGAAACCTTACTTATGTATTGAACATGTAATAAAAAAAAAAAATGTGAACACTGAAAAATTGATCAGTTTATGTTCCAAGCTGCAACGTAAGAATATGTAAAGAAGTATTGCTTGAAAATCTCTTGGCATTGTACCTGATGGAAAAATCACTTGTTACTACTTTTTTATGTATAACGTATAGTACATATCGTATTATCCAAGTAACAGAAATAGTCTTCTTATCTGCAGCGAATTCAAGAAAGTAGCTATTGCAAAAAGTCCTAATTTTCTAGACTATAGATTGTTTATCAAAAGAAAAAAAAAGTATGTTTCATACGCCCATATTCAAATTCAAATTCAAAATTTATTTATTACAAGCCCCGGCATGACCGCCACGCAAATAAGCGTTGGGTATAGCGAACAGAGTATTAAGTATAATTTCGAAACTAAAGTGTAATTTAACTATTCTATGATATTTTATGTAATGTATGAAAGTAAAGAATTTTTGTTTTTTATGTTCATATGTAAAATATCTGAATTACACGAATAGGTCACTACAGTTAAGCTGTTACATGCATAAAGAAGAACCCTGAGATTTCTACCAATATAAAAAAAAAACAATAAACTCTAAGAAGCTATCCGAAATATCCAATGATGTTACTAGAGCTACAATTATTACTAAACACAACATTATTAAGCAAAATGAAATTCGCAGACACTAAAATTATAAATAGTCTGACGAGTGCGAATTGACCCAATTTTTTACAAACTTTTCTTCCCCGTTCCCGTAACAAATTGATCCACTTCGTTGTGTATGAAACTGTGCAGCTTAGAAACAAATGATCAAACTAATTTTATTAAATGTCCAGAACATGATAATTGAAGTTTTTTGGTATAGTTTCAAAGCTTATAGAATGTTTGGATACATCTCAGTGAAAAACTCGAGTTGCATTTTACTAGCAGTGTTGCACTGAAAATGTTAGATAGAATTACATTTACATAAATATGACTGGAATTTATATCGGAGTTATATATTATTATACAAGGGCAGACTGAATTGTCATTTCGCTGTATATCTAATAATAAATATTGTAGGATTTGATGATCCCACAAAATTATCTTTCACCATATTTATTAGCTTTAATAGCGAATTCAGTATTTCACAGAAAGAAAGAAAACACGAGCCTTCACGATCTGTTATTGTGGCTTTTATTGACTTCTTCCAATTATTGCCAATATGAACAATATAATATCAGACTTAACGTCTCGTACAACTTTTATATAGATCTAAAAGGGTTTAACGATTCTTTTTACAACTTCTTTCTTAAAAAACCAAATTCTCTGACCAGGTTACTAATGACTCTTCGCTTACAAAGGATAATTACAATTTACTTGACAGGCTTCTTCCTTTTACTTATTCTATTACTACAGTACTCAGGTGAGCTAGAACACATCGGAACACTGAGGCTATTGGAACGAAGGTTGTTTGGTATGGCGTTGCCACAGATCCCACAATGTGTAGGCAATAAAGTCCCTAGTTGAATTGAATAAAATACTAAAAGGGACAATTCACATAAAAAGCTCAAATTTTTTTTACATATTATAAATATGACACTTTCTATACTAAATAAAATGTCCCACTGCTATAACAAACTGTAACACTGATTAAGGGCCGTATTCACCAAGCCATTTAATACAAATTTAATTTTAATTTAATTGTTATTGAGGGACCGCAATTAAATTTTTGTAGCTATTCACCAACCTTAATAAAAAAAAACAGTTTCGGACAATTCGGACTATCACAGCAAGATATCCGAATTTGGCAAGTGACAGTTCTCGTGACAGTTCATGTAATTTAAATATTATTTAAAAAGTTAAAAGAAGTTTTAATGTATTATTAAAAATAATTTATAATATATGTACAATTCGTTTTAATTAAAAATAGCCCATATTAAGCAATTCACACATTAGAATTGATTTTAAAAAAATCCTCAATAACTGAATTACGCGCAGAAAAATCGGTCTGAGTATCCTTTATATTCATTTGAGGTTGATGTAGGTCATCAAATTCAATTTCAATTGGTGGAATTTTCCTGTCTCTTAAAAGATTTTTTAAAACAGCTGTCGCAGCAATTACTATTATCGCTGTTGCGGGCGCTACTCGCATTTCTAAAAAAGAAAAATCAAATTAAAATCGAATCATATATAGTATGATTTCCACTGACATATATATAAATCGACTGGTCATTGAGCCAAAAATCCATAGCAGTAATTAAGATTAAATTAATTTGTATTTACTTTTTAATGCACTTGAAACTAAAGACCGGGTTCTATTCACTGATATCGTAATATATCTAGACAGTTAAATTCTTGCTTCTTCAAACATTTAACAGCGCTATTAAAAATATGACATTTGACTGCATGATACTTCAATCAGCTGACATCGAAATTAAATTTATTTAAGAGAGGGTAAGGCCTCACTTAAAATTAAATTAAAATTAAATTTTCATTAAATCGACTCGGTAAGTGTGGTTGGTGAATAGCTTTAATTGAAATTTTTTTTAATTTTGCTTGGTGAATACGGCCCGAGTTTCAAAAGTCCGATTGAAATCGAAGTTTAGGCAAGTGCCATACCAGACTACTGATGTGCTGATATGGTGATAGTGAAATTTTAAAATAATCAACAGCTGATATATTACGAGCACATCGGATCAGTAGTGATCTGATTTTTATGTCAAAATCGCAAGCACTTAAAATATAATTCAGTGTGGATGAAAAGCTTTTGCTGCTTTTATCATTAAAAAATGGAAGAAAAAAGCAAAATAAATGGAAATATTGTATGTGTGTTGGGTTATATATTAATAAACACTTATTCGGGATTTTTTGGTGGCATTTACATCTGAAGGAAAACTAACTATCATTCATGATAAAATGATAAAAGACAATATCTAACTATATCAATCATGATCAATAATAAAATTGAGCTATCATTCATGAAAACTGATAAAGTCGTCCAAGTATCATTCATGATAAGTAATAAAATCCAAGAAGTCCAACGCCTCCTAGAAGGTGTATTCCGTGTATGGAAGAAAGAAACCATGTAATGACGATTGATTGTCAATACAAAATTGAGCTTAAAAATTTATTGGATGAAGCGTTTCGTATTGGCAGTAGTCCTAATACTCTTCAATATGGAGTAAAATTTAATAAAATATTCCACTAGAATACACACCATTTTTCCAATTTACGACGAAATTCATCTGCAAGCTTTCTACACACTTTGATTCCCACAGGAACATTTGTTTTTCAATACTTTGCACTAATTTTGAAAAAAAAAATTTCGTTCAATATTTGTTTAATATTTGAAACTAACTCCCAACTTAATTAATTTGAAAATAAAATATCGACTGATGTCAGTAAAAAATCAGCAACATGCAAATCACATCAGTATAGGCTCAACTAGAATTGCAGTAAAGAACTTACGATTTTGAACGAAACTGAGGTTTACTTACAAAAAATTGATATTTTTAGCCTAAATATCACATTCAGTAAGAGTTATTATCTTGATATTTAATATTTTCAATTTTAAAATGTGATAAAAGTGAAAAAATTAACAAATGGAAGTGGATGTAATTGAAGATTTGTGCCTTCTATTAATTCGCAGTACCATTTTTATTCTATTTTAATTTCTACATTGCACTTTTAATCATTTAGTATTAATTTAATTGTTTGAATAGATCACTTTCTTACGGAATGAGCGATTCTTACCGCACCTTTACTGCCTGAAATTTAGCATTTAAACTTAACGTTAATTTGTGAACGTCTGTTAAATTTAAAGTGCGCTTTCGCTTTACGTAAATAACATTACTTATGTATACGTAAATTGTAGATGAGCCTTATATCACTACCTTTTACAATGTTACAATGTAGCATGCCTCATTAAGTAATTAGTGCTGCCTATAATCAGCACATCAGTACATCAGCACATCAGTGGTCTGTCGTGGCACTTGCCTTAAGTATCAGCAGTTTGAGATAATTTCAAAATAAATGAATGAACAGGCTACTTCCTACTATATTACATATACTTTTTTTTTAAATTATTTTACAAGTTTTGAATTGTATGCCCGCTAAACCGAAACGCATTACATCTATCTGTAACATGAACGTATATACATACATACATAAATATATAACGATTCAGAAAACAACTTAAACCACTAACTGTCAAAATAAATGTGTTCACACATGAGCAGATTATCCGTAACTTCTTTTCCAATACCAATACATAGGTCAGGGGTCAGATTTTTTTACCATATATGTATTATGCTGCTAACATTGAATGAAAAAGGAAAACCCCCAAGGTACAACAACTAGTTAAATTAATTTCATAAATAATAAAATTATTGAATCAATATTATCCTGATAGAAACAACGTTTTATGTATACAACAAGTCAAACATTTTAGTTCGATTTTCTTATTATACATTTCTGAATTAAAACCGTAACATAGAGTATAAAACATATTAAATGAAACCCTAAAATGGGACCACATAGGTCAAACTAGCGCCAAATATTTTTTAATAGACATACATTTTTGTGAAACGAAACAATTATTTTATAAAGAAAAATATATAAAATATTATAAAGATTCACATTACATAATTTCATTCAATCACATCTTCTGAAAACAAGCAATATTTCACGATTATCATAAATTCATAGAGATAGCTCTAGTTTTATATCATTAAAATCATCAAAATTTCTTACATATGTATAGCTTATATATTTATAACGGTATATGAAATATTTCAATCAATCAGTTACTAATGTTTTTACTATTATATTTCAGGAAATTCTATATTTGTATTATTGTATTTTATTATATATACTTATATAACTTATATTAAAAACAAAACAAAACAAAAAAATAAAATTCAGCTAGAATGCGTTCATAATGCACTCACTTTGACAAGCAAATCCTTTTTCCTTTTTGTAGAAATTTTTTGATCGAACTCTGTACATATATAGATAGCAAAGGAATTTTACATTATTTTTTGCAGCTATACTATACAGAACAGAGGTACATATAGGCATTTTAGGGACTTTAAGGACTTATAGAAAAATATTTAGACTGTCTGCTGTTATTTAAAAATACAAAAACTGTAAATGCATAATAATGCAAAAAGTATCTCTAGGTTTTTAAAACTGACAATTAGTACCTAGATTATAAGATATTTTATATTAAAAGTCCCTCTACCTGAATGATTCAAATTTCCATTGTGTGTAGCAACAAAACATATAAAAGCTCATTAACGGTTGTTTTTAAAATTAAATAAAAAAAAAATATTTCCATGTTTATATATAAAATTGATTGATACGCAGTTGTGGCGGCAGTCCGGTGGCTTCTCTTATGAGATCAATCTGACCACAAAGTGACCGAAGCATACAGTTGCATACACATTTGCAGTTCATTAGCATTCTTCTATACATGTGCAAATTTGGTTTCTTTTGTGCCTTAATTGTTCATTTTTCAGAAGTGCTGTTAACATGGATATATTTTTAGCTTTCAGACAGGACTGCTCACCAATATGTAATTGGTAGAGAATTTGTCTCGCATAATATTTTTATAACGTCCGGGTTGCCTCAGGGAAGTCAACTTGATCCATTCGTTTTTATTTTATGAATTAATAAAAGTTATTCATTCTATTAAAGTCGGCGATATCTTAGATTATCACGATGATTTTAAGATATCACGATTCACAACAGTTGACTTTATGTAGCACTTTAATGCACATCCTCCTTTTTGAGAACGGAGAATAATAATGATTAGATTTTCTTCTGCATATGGAATATGTCGGCTCTGTTTAGGGACGATTTTATAATTTTCATTTTTATTGTTTAGAAAAACAGCCACTGTTTTTCACCTTCCTTGAAATGATCCGTTGACTCTATCTCCTTAAAATAAATATTGAAATAACTTCCATGAGTTTTTCTTTCCTAGATTTGTAATTAAATGCGATATTGAATTTAATTAGCACCATCCAGCGTATTCTCCAGACCACCTTCCAGGACTCTGAGCAGCCTTACTGGGTTCCTAATATTCATAAAGTTTAACAAGTTCACAAAGTATAGGATGTAGGAACATAAAAGATTTGGATGCCATGAATCTTAGAAATCATGTACATAGATATGTAATCCTTTCAGATCTACAGCTCATACATACGTCAACCGTAATTCAGGTTTTTCTCAGCTAGCTTCTTACCAATTCAAGGAAGGATTAACATATATTGCTTTATAAATTCAATTTTGCATTTCTAAAAAAAAAAACAAAATGCTGATTAGAATGCTTTATGCCTTGGGATAATATCGTCCAAAAATTTCAACAGTAGCCTTTTTGCTTATTGCATAAAAATAAACTTTTTTTTTATTTTACAAAAAAACCCAAAGCAAATAATATTCAACGAACATAAAATAAATAAAAAAAAACATAATAATAGTGGATAAATATTGGAAATGTACAGAATATTTAAAGCATAGCATCATGATTATATTTTAACTGGTAGATATTAAAATAAAGATCGTTTAGGGATAAACTATAGTCTCCGTAGCTTCTAAGTAATGCATACTTAGTCTTAATGATTTTTAAGCTTTTATTAAACAAGATTTGTAAGCTTTATTTGCTATGCAACAAAAAGTTTTACTGCAAAACATAATGCGTCCACATACACAAAAATTATTTACAAACAAATACAACTTATATTATATTATAAATAAAAATAAGTTTAGGATAAAAATGCAATTAAAATTAGTTTTTAAATTTTCCAGCGTAAATATGGTCAATTTTCCTCGAACGAACTTGTACGATTATATTATTAACGAAAATATGTGTTAAGATCAACAAAATACAAAAAAAAAAATAAAACACCATAAGAGGAGAAACGAGTAGATAAAAAAATATTAGTAATAGTAAATACATGATAAAAAAAAATCCTGAAATAAAAAATATTCTTTGACCAAGTTTCATGACAAGAACGAAAATAAAAATGGTTAATAAAATAATTATTATTGTAGAAAAGATATAGACAGAGATGGCACGTTTTATATAAACTTTTTTATTAAGTGAAAATTTTTTGTATTTAAATTTAATTTATTAAAAATCAATATTTAGTAATAATTAAGTGAAATATGTTTTGGTGCAATTATTTTATATTCACAAAATATAAAAAAAAAACATATTATTTTATAGATGGACTTTCGCGTCTGGTGAATTTTTACAAAGAGGGAAGGTCTTATTTACTTATAATAAAAATGCTGCACAATCCTTATCAAAATTGGAAGCACAATCAAAGGAGCTTTTGTTAACAATCTATCAACAACATTCAAATATTTATGATCTTTTAGTAAAGTTAATTATATAGTAAAGAGGTAGTTTCAAAGTTGGAGCTATGAAATTTTAATTTAATCGTGTGCAAGGGTATTTATATTTTATGATACATTAGACAAGTGTATAGAAATCGTGCATTTCTTGACAAGGTGTGTGTGTGTGTGTATATGCGTGTGTCGTTATTTTCTGAAATCGGAAAGAACTGAAAATAAATAAGCGGACTATTAAGAGGCTGAGATTCTATCTGATATTTGTGAGTATGAACTTCATATTGATTATTCATTTCAACTTTATTTGTGCTAGGCAAACGAAAAAGGGTTTTTACACAAATGTCAATCTTTAAATTCGCTCACAAATACATTCATACATCGCACATCACAAGAGGAGTGTCACAACACAAAAAAATGTAGTTTTTAAGAAATCGCATTTTATTATTTTTTGCTCATTGTTTTGTTTATTATTATTGCGCCATCTCTCGGCAAGGAACTGCATAATAATTATGATTTTTTTAGCACTATGTCAGTTTCGTATTTTTTTGTATTGTGACACTTTTTCTTGCCGATATGCGATATGTAGAATCTCCCACTATTTCTACCTTCTTCTCTCGGTCAACCTTCTATTGAGGAAAATACACCTAAACCAACACAAATGCTTGATCCAGTATTTATTGTATTTGTGGACAATCGAATCAATTTTTGTCATTATAAAATGAAGCCTCATTAAGTTAAAAACAAAAATAAAATGACCTGTTGGAAAGACTAAAGAATTTTACAAAATATATTTTACCATTTACTGCTCTATTAAAACCAAGTTCCAATCGAAGGCAGGAAACACGAATCGCATGCCCCACATTTTGTACTTATAAAATTCCTGTGATTGATAACGTGATACTAAATTTAGTATGACATTTTTTGCTACTGAGATTTTCGGATAATAAAAGTGGTGTGACGGAAAGCATGGTTTTCATGAATAAACCTAACTATTTGATTAAAAATGGGAATAAAATTGCAGTCGTATTCAAGAACATGTACTCGTAAATTTTAGAATATATCAGAGTGAGTTAAAAAAAAAAAAACAGCACGATCAAAACTAGAACCGCAGACAACATACAACTAGATAAGAAAATCTCCATATAAACCCCGATCACTTTTTCAAAGTTCTTTAACCTTTTATTCAACCAAAGAAAGCTATTATTATGCGAAGAATTTATGTCTCAGCTAGATCCTTGATTCTTTGTGCTTTTACGTCTGTACCTCTGCACTACTTAACTTTATTTTTAATGGCGGATTTTCGTCTTTTTATTGCCACTGTAAGATTAACATTGTATAAGATCTTCTCCATGCCACCCTAAAACAACTTTGTGCTTTCTTTTTCTCTTAAGTTTACATTTGATTCAGAAGCCTTAAATTTCTGGTTAAGGAAAAAAATTTAATACAAAAAAGACTTCCTTTCTCTAGTAATCCAAAATTTAAACTCAAAATTAATGTTATTATTTTATCGATACTCTTGATAAATATAACTTCTACTCTATTTTCAAAATGTTTTTCTTCTAGAACAACTCGTCGGACGGTAAATATGGGCATGGGCTGATGATAGTAGTATTCCGTGGCGCAAGATTTTGGCCCTATGTGATATAGTCCCAGCTACTGTTGTGTTTCATCGAGATTACAAATGATGCTCTACGATGTGAATACAATAATATAAGCCAGATTTTCTCACACAAACAGAATAACTCTGTGCCTCGTGTCATGTTGAGGTATGCCAAAACCCTCGAGAATACTTCACGCCATGAAACAGACTCCCTCACCACCACATGAGAGTCCCAACGGAGTCCTAACATTGCAAAATATTTATAGTTTTCTTATGTAAAACTGGCAAAAGTTTGATTTTAATAGCTCCTCCGCCCTAAACAACTATTCATACAGAAAGTGATAATCTTAAGCTTGCTTTCTTATCTTCCGAACCGGAATAACATTTTTATATCTTTCCTAACAATTTTTTTTAAAAAAATTATCTTTACCAAATGACTACGATTCCTCGCAGAAAAACTCTCAGCTGAGTAATAAAGTCAATGTTTGGTATTTTTCAATAAGTATCAATATAGAACATTTTAGAGAACGGACTCACAATGCACACATAGATTTCTGTTTCATATCTTGGGAAGTATTCTCGAGGGTTTTGGGGTATGCCATAACCCCCGGAATATACAAGCCATGAAGTAAATCTAAAAAAGAGAACAGCGGGCCGATTAGCAGGCGGCATCCACAGTCTTCTTGCCTTGTCTTACTGCAGGAGTTTTTCATATAAAAGAAGCTTGTATTTTGTGCAAACGCTGTAATTTCCATAAAATTGTTCTACCTACTATTTTTTTTATTTTTCATTATTCTATTAGAAAGATGACTGCAATTTGTTTTCATTTCATTTTTCTGTGGAAGCGGTAGTTTTAGGCTTTAAGACCTACTTAAGATGAAGTTTTACTTTTTCCTGCATGATGAATAAGTATACAAAAACAGTGAGAGTGAGCTCTTACTGCATGGATGTGCCGGCCCGTTAAGGCCCTTTAATATGTAAGTGGCTTCGGCGACTTCATGGTTTGTCTTACATTCCGGGGGTTACGGGTATGCAGTATTTTTCTCATAAAAACCCATGTTGTAAGAGTCACTACTTAATAGCACATAAGATCATTCCGCTATTGATTCCAATGTATGTAATCCTTAAATTAAGGAGATCTATTTTTCTAATCCTTTGTTCTCCCTACCTTATTTATGCATATGCATAACCAGCAGAAGAAAAAACGCCACAGATTTATTCTGCTGTAGAAACAAAAGGGCATCTGCTTTCTATTGGTCTGTCTATACATACTTTTTATGAAAGTAAAATCAGAAAATCAAAACAATACTTATTTTACTACACAGAGACAAGATACTTTATACAGGTCAGCTACTATATAAATTTATCTTAATGCTGCATGCTTTTATTTAAAACTCCTCCATTTTCCAAATTCTCAGTTCTCAGATTTTTTTGGTTGTACACAATTATTCTCCCAACCAACAAAAAAAAATAACAAATTTTAAAACTTTCAAAAATACCCACACATGCTTGCATCAATACTCATATGCTCCAACAACAGTAAGTTCGACGTGTTAGGTATAGTTAGAATAAGCAAAACTAATAGGAAACCATTATTGGTGAAATACCCTCGTCAATAAAAATTGCGCCAAAAAGTCTAATAATACGAATAAATTTCAGATTTGTAATCTGAATTTATATTTTTGATCCTAAATTAACAATTTTCGTAAAAACTGTACTGTTATGACTTAGTGTTAAATAATTATATTAAAATGAGATTTTTCGAAGAAAAATTGAAGAATTTGTGTAAGTAAAATGCAAATTTTTAGTAAATTCTATGAAATTCTGTAAACGAACAAGAAAGAAAATAATAAATTTTTTACGTTATGAAGAAGTAGGCGATCGCAGAATTCTGCTGCAAAAAATCAGAATAAATAAATAAAGCTAATGTTTTAGTGAATTTGTTGTTGAAAAAAGAAAGATTTTTTTTTTTTCGTACGAATTACATACATAACATACATATGTAAAATATTTCCATATGAAATGAATAAATGCTATATAAATTTTATTACTAAATTATTGTGAATATATATTTATTTTTAATTTGGGGAAGGTTAAAGTAATTTTTTTTTTATGCAATTTTGAATGGAAACTCAAGTTATACTCAGGACACAAGGAACAGACAAATCTACAGATAATAATAAAAGAAAACAATTAAAAAGCTAGGATTTGTCTAATATGGCATTCACACACACTAGGCCGAAATTACATTGGCATTGGTATTTTATTCGTTTGAAAATTGCCGACGTTGATTCATTTATATGATGTGTTTTGGTTTGAGAACAAGGAAAATTCCAGTGAACTGTCAACGAAATTACAAAAACATAGTGAAAACAGGGTCTCGTCATTTCGAAAGTTTTGCTCGAAATTACGTAATTTGAGGCCTAGTGAAAACGTACTATAAGACACATTCTTATGATACCCTAGAAGAAAACCCCATATGTATGCAAGTTTGATTTTTGCAGTGATTTTTCGCATATATTTCTAGAACAGTTCGCCGAACAGTAAAAATGATCATCACCAGTTTCATAGGATTTCATAATCTGAAAAGCTCTTCACTACAATAAAAACGTCTATAGGATTGTTCGTTTTCTCGACGCGTTCTCAGGCTCTTCGTTGACTCGTTCTGAGACAGTGCTCAAATATATAGTAAAAAACGAAATTTTTGTATGGAAACCCTACGAAGGAATTGCCCGATTACAAAAAAAATAAAATTTCAACACTATAAGTAAATGCGTTCTGGAGTTATCGTGAGGACGGACAGACGGCACACAAAAATCAAAATAACTTTTAATAATATACGTGGGTGTCTAATCCATTATGCTCTACCAGCCTTATTTCTGTGCATTACAAACGGAATACGCTATAAAATACGCTATAGATTTCATCTAGGGTATAAAAACAGGAGAAACACAAAATAAGAATATTTAGAAATTATGAGATTTGTGAAGATGCCTGAATGTATTCTCTCTTTATTTCAAAGCTCAACGGTTGGAGGAAGGAAAAAAAGCTTTAAAAATTCGTTCAATATGCAGCCAAGTAAAGACAATGAAAGCTGAATAATATATAACAAAAACTTGGAAATATATATGAAGGAATGAGCCTCATTAAATTATACTTCCAACTGATAAGTGAGTCCAGTTGGGATTATATTTGAAGGAGTAAGAGAATTAAATTGAGGCAGTAGAAATATACCTACAATATACCTACACAACAACACAACAACCTATTTTGGAACTCGTAACAATTTCAAAATTCTTTATATTTCCAGTCATGGGAAAATATAATTTGAAAAGAACTTTAACGGGTTAAACAAGTAAATATATTATTACTTGCTGCATTATCCAACGGCAATTGATAAATGTTTTCAAAGGTACTTCATACTATCTTCCCATAATGCCAATACTATGCATCTAAAAAAATCGTGGAACGTTTTTTATACCCTAAATAAAATCATAGGGGTATACTAAGTTTGTCATTCCGTTTGTAACACCTCGAAATTATTAAAATATAAAAATTATTTTGATTAAAAATATTAAAAATTATTTTGATTTTTACATGTCCGTCCGTCCGTGCGCACGATAACTTGAGAACGCGTATACTTAGAGAGCTGAAATTTTATGCACCGACTTTAAAAAAGAAAGTAAAATTAAGTTCGAAAATAAGACAAATCGGGCAACTCTTTCTTGGTGTTGCCAGATAAAAATTTAGGTTTTTTTAGGTATACTTTGAAAACGATCAGCCCAAGACATTTTTATTGTACTAAAAACTTCTGCAGAATACGAAATCCTATAAAATTGGTTATCATCATTTTTTCTGTGCGACAAACTGTTCTAGAAATATATGCGAAGAACAACTTCAAAATCAAACTTGAATAGATCGGTGACCATACGAAATTTAATACGGGCATTCATCTAGGGTATCATAAGAATTGGTCTTAGACCAATTCTAGCTTTTTTACTTGTTAACTGAATATCCCGAAAATATTCATTTATTATTTACTGATCCATGACTTTTCAACGAAAACTCATTGTTCTATGAAATTTCATTATGAAAAATAAAAACTTTCCTCACATGCAATTAATCTACTATAGTCCAGGTAATGGATAGGTTCTGACCGCATCACCATATTGGAAAAACGGAACCGAAAACCAGTTCTTCGAGTATATCTTCTCTTCAACTTCACCTAGATTACAAATACTACTACAAAAATTATATAGCATAAATTATCCTGCAAATTTTGTAGGATGCATTTCTCAATCAGATGAAAAGTTCACAAGTTACAACGGAGTCAAGCTCAGGAAATTCTCCAATTCGCAAAATCGCTGCCATGGAGACGTGTGTGAAAACAGTACAGAGTCGCAGGGTCGTAAACTCGGAATATTAATTAGGACACCGAACTGTACAAATCAACCAAATTTCAACTCTATTTGACCTTTTGTACCGAAAGCTCCCTTTTATGTTTTCAATGCAGAATCACCCCCTGATAAGACGCGTCCTTTCGGCGGTAGGGGGGGTTTAAGATTTTTAGTAGTTCTTCCACTTTACACCCTGTAACTATCATCTCAGATGATAGCAAACCGTCTAAGCTTTCCAATGAATGCCCAATCAGCCTTCCTGTCACCTTCCGTCGTAAGTAGTAAGACGTCAAAGTAAAAAAATTGGAAAAAATTCCTAATTTTTTCAAATTTTAACGATTTTCCCGCCAAAATGCATGATAACTATACAGTTTTATTACAAGATTTAGAAACCCCGGAATGTTACCTTTAATTTGACTAAGCACATGTACCTGCCTAAATGCAACCATTTTTGAGTTATTCCGGTTTCTATGATGCATTATTTCATTAATTTTGCTAATTTTGCGTTGAATTGCATAAAATTAGGCCCGATTTCTATCGTCAGTAGTATGACAAAATTATATTTACCATTTAGATAAGATCATGATTATGGTAAGATAATTTGGTCATATTAAATAAATTTCATCCACATAATTTATGTAGATCATAACATGCAACGCAACGTATTATAAAAAAAATTTTAATTACTCAGCTTTCATCAGTTCAACTATCAGTTGATAGAGTAGAAAAATTCGGAAGAAAAAAATTTAGTAACTCAGTGGTCCCCGGAAGATGAAAGCAAAAAGCCGCGTACAAATCTCGTACGGTTCTATTAAATCGTACAAGTATATTACTTAATCTTTTCCTTACATCTAGAGCTTAGACTTGCAATAATGAAATGGAATATTCTTGACAAAAAAAAACATACGGAATTTGATAAGAGCCGTATCAGAGCTTCGTCAGACTCATCTTTTAACTAACTGAATCAGTTTACTTAATAAGTCTGCCTGTACTGGAAGCACATCGGATATGGCTCTACGATGGGGAATCGTTGGTGTTGGAAAAATTTCGCACGATTTTCTTACGGCTCTAAAATCGAACCTAACCGAAACGAATCATACAGTTGTGGCAATTGCTAGTCGCAACATAGAGAGAAGCAAGGAATTTGCACAGAAGTATGGAATATCAAAATTTTACGATAACTACGAGGATCTAGCAAGAGATGATGAGATCGAAATTGCATATATCGCCGTTCTAAATCCATTTCATTATGAGATTTGCTTACTTATGCTAAAACATGGAAAGCATATTCTGTGTGAAAAGCCTTTTTGTATGAATTCATGGCAAGCAAAACAAGTTCTAGATTTGGCTAAGTCAGAGAACCTCTTTGTAATGGAAGGTTTATGGTCTAGATTTTTTCCAGCCTATGGCTACCTTCTAAATTTAATTCAAAGTGAAAGTTTGGGTGAAGTACGTGAGGTATATATTAAGCATGGATTTAATGGATTAGCGAGTGATCGTATTGTGAAGAAAGAGTTGGGAGGAGGAATTGTACTCGATATTGGAGTCTATGCAATTCAATTCATATTGTTCTGTTTCCAAGATGAACCTCAATCTGTTAAATCGACAGGAAAAATAAATCAAGAAGGCGTAGATCTATATTTTGAAGCTGAATTTAAATTCTCAGGAGGTGGAGGAAGCCGAAGAGCTAAGATTATTTGTTCTGGCATGGATGAATACGATAATCAAGCTGTAGTGGTTATGACGAAAGGAACAGTTTGTGTAAGTAGATCAATAGAAAAAGAGACGGATGAAAAAAAAACTCAAATGTGATTAACATTTTTAAAATAATCAAACAAAAAAAATTTCAGATTCCGAATTATTGGTGTCCAACGACTCTTGTAGAATCTGACGGAAATATTCGTACATGGCCTTTAACAATTCCTAATAATACTATGAATTTTACCCATAGTTATGGTCTACGATATGAAGCTGATGAAGTCTTAAGATGTATTCGGGCAGGAAAACTTTTCTCCGATATGGTTCAACCAAAAGATATTCTTCTAATTGCAAGCATTGAAGATGAAATCAGACGACAAATCGGTGTACGATATGATTGCGATAAGCTGTAACTTATTTTCATAAGTGTTTAAAAGTGTTTTGTTGATGACATTATGAACTGTCGGGAGTGGCTTGATTAATTTTACAGTTTTAATCTCGTAAAGCTTGTGAGAGAAGCTCATCTTATTCGTAAAAAAATTTTTCAATTAATTTTTTTTTTATTTAGTTGTAATGAATTTTTAATTTGTAGGTAGCATATGGAAATATGTTTAAAAAAGACAGTTTTTGAAGCCTTGGAATTTATTATTATGCGCCATATGTCACGAAACTGCAATTAGTTTTATTTCTATTTTTAATGGAATCCATATGTTTATAAATAAAACTATGGCACTTCAGTTTGGTCTTAAATTTATATCTCACTTTTGCTTTTCTTTATCTTTTTAATAAATTGAAGACGTGTTCTCTCTAGCAATTACTTCAAAATTCGAGGGCACCTATCTTTTGAAAGCTTTAGTGAGTAACTAAACTAAAAAATATATTATGTTCTAGAGCTACTAAGGCATATGATTGCACTTCGGTGTCCCCAGTAGTACAGTTGGAAAACGTATTGACTACCTTTCCCGAAATCTTCAGTTGGAATCCACCTTCGACTTGGTCCGGGATTTTGCTCTCGACTATCTCTCAATCATAAAACAAAACTCGTCCCCCGTCACGCTCAACAACAACAACAACAACTGAAATGATCTTTCAGGCGACGGAAAACTGTCGTAAAGTTAAATACCATACTTTTACCATAAGATTTCACGTCAAACCAAAAGTATCTGTGAGAACAATCCGTCTCTGATATCATGATGTGATTTTCCTATTAGGTGACAACACCGTAATAATAAAACCTACTGGATGCAATTACTTAGCATGCTGAACAAAAACGATTTCAGAAACTGAAATAAAGCATCATGTACCTCTAGAGAACAACGAAAAAGAAACAATCGCGAATATGAGTATAAGACAAGTTTAATCGCTCACAGATGGTCAGCTACTAACCTCAACAGAACAGCTAATCCATATGTAAATAAATTACATGAGAGCTAGATGATCACCAGCAGCAAAACCAATAGAGGTATTGGAATTCATCTAACACATTAGCATCGTTACTAAAGAATAAAACTTGGTAGTTTTGAAGGATCACAAAACTGAAATTGACTCTGATTAATTACTCGTCAAGAAAATGGCAATCTCTGAATATGTATATATGAAGCGAAAGCGACCAAGAATCATATATGCCGTTACATCTGAGCCTCATCCTATAAATGCCGGTGTGCCCCAGTGCTCTGTTATCTCTCCATCTCTCTTCTTAACTTTTAAGCCTAGTACTAACGTCCGCGCTATGTTAAATTTTATATGATTTTTTATCGCGCTAAAGCCTAGTACTAAGGTCCGCGGTAAGCTAAATTTTGTTTAAAAATTTAACAATTTAAAAATATTGGCGAAAATTTATCCTGAATTTTAGCGAGAGTGGTACTAAATTTGCCTTTGGGTTTTGATTAGAGATGGCACCACCAGTAAGTATCTAAAAAATTTAGCTTGAATTTATCTGTCTGGGCCGTTCTTTAGCGCGCTAGAAATATTTATTGTCAGAGTTCTGAGATTTGATAAATTTATTGACCGGATTTTTGTAGTTAACGTAGTTTTGTACGTCTTTTCTGTAAGTACGGATGAATTAGATTACTTTTCTTGGCCGTATTTTCGTATTCCGTATACCCTGAGTTTGGCTTAATAATATAAAAACAAAATGGTGGAAAACGATAGAAAAAAAAATTTAGGAAAACCTGGGCAGGTTTGTATAGACGTCAGTAGAAGTTTTTATATTTTGAGAAGCAAAACATACTTGCCAGTCCAAATATCCTTCCGGATTAAAAAAACATTATAGATACATATTAGGCAATCCTAATCTGGAAAACAGCATAATTCGGACTACTGTTTTGCATTGAATAAGCCCCTCGGATAAATGGATTAGTGTGCTGTGTTTGTATTCGTTTCGCCCACTGACATATATATAAATGGACTGCTTGATCTCCTGTTTCATGTGGCACCAATTTTGATTTCAGAAAGTATGCTCTCACTTCAATGCTACCAACTGTCGTAAATTGGCGCTATATTTAAATTATTTGCGAATTTACTTATATGCATGTCCGTGTGATTTACCGAATTTACCACAAAAGTATTTGGTACTATTTGTGTCGTTAAATTTTAATTATGAGTCGAAGGAAATGTCTTTTACAGGATTCTTACAAGCAATTTCTCGTTCCTAATCGTTACAGTTCAGTGGGAAAGTATGCTCTCACGGAAAGAGACAGGAATATGAAAGTGGTGCCATTTGCTTTCATGCATTTTTGGTTCAACAAGCAGTCCATTTATATACATGTCAGTGGTTTCGCCATGGCAGGAATGAAATCTTGACATTTTGAAGAGAGACATTTTTCATAATCCAAATTGCTATGTAAAATAAACAAATTTTTAACGCCCCCTTATTTTCAGATAATATTTCTTGGCGTTGCCTTTGTATGCCTCAGATAAGGCTATGACAATTTAATTGTAAAGAATCAAACCGGCATTGGAAAATGTAAAATTTTTTCCCATGGCTGGTTGTTTTTATAAATATTTCACTTTTATTTTACTGAAAACACTATAATTTATTAGTAAAAGTATTAAACTTACTTGAAAAATCCTTTCCCTCTACATAAACTCCGGTTGTTTCTGCAGCACAGCATAGCTCACTTCAACACCATAATTAAAGACTCCGGAGTCTCGATAATATAAAATATTGTTCACGTAACAATATTTCACTACACACTATCACACTACTATTAAGTAAAAATCACTTTTAATTAGTTATTTATTAAAAAATTGTTAAATCAGTCATAATAATAAAATGTCAGAAATCAAGCAAAAATTTCGAATAATGCCTAACCCTCATTTTTTCCCGCCGATCATAGGGTGACTGTGACTGCCATTGAATTGCTTACACACGTACAGTGTATTCGCACAAAACCCCGCTTCCTTAAGTTATTTATTCAATGCTTTTTTGGCATTATTATAGGTATCCACAAACATCGCCTTAATTTACTGACTCGGAAACGGATCCAAAGTTATTTTTAACATCATTAGACAGTAGACCCACAACAGCACTTCGGTGTGATTAATTTGAGGCACTATTAACAAAATATCCTATATTTAGAAAATATACATTGTTTAGTTAGTAATAAATTCATTTCACAAACGATGTACTGCGTTTTGTTAGTGCATAGAAATTCCAACAAAAGTACAAAAACTACAAATAAAGAAATTTTAAACAACCCACATTACAATGTTACCAACAGGAAAATTAAATAAACTACAAACAGCCATTTTCTAATTAAGCTTACGGCACTACAAAAATTCCATGTTCGAAAAACAATTTTACGAAAAATTTGACACCGCAGGAATGATTTTGAACGAAAAACATTCGTTTAGTTCTGTCCCAGTGTAATTTTTTGACTTGAGACTTTTGTGCCGGGCTAAAATTGTCCATTTCTAGGTAAAGGCGGACAGTAAATTACTTTTTAGCGATTTGATTAAAAAAATCCGGAATAGTTATTTCCACTGGAAATCATTTCACAGGGAATAATTACGTTGAACCAAAAGTAAAAAGCTTTAAAAAGTAGCAGCGCCGGAGAAATGGCGTCCCATCAATATCATCAGATCGCAAATCTGCTGGAAAAGGTTGGTTTCTTTTAGTTCTTTATATTAACATTGTTTTGAGAAATTGTAATATTTAGTTTTTAAAAGATTTGTTTGGTTTGGTATCTATTGAAGATAACCAATTATTTTATAATTCATTTGATTAGGCAATTTTGTAAAAAAATCGTTTCTTTGTTTTTTAAAGTCAATCGTCATTGCCTCTTATTTTGATAAAATTCATCATAAATGTATTAAATTCATAGTGTTTTTTAGGCAATCCTTAGACATAACCTTACTTTTAACATCCATTCAATTTGTAGATGACTTCCAGTGACAAAGACTTTCGGTTTATGGCAACAAATGATCTAATGACAGAACTACAAAAGGACAGCATCAAATTGGACGACGAATCAGAAAAGAAAGTGGTCAGAATGGTCCTACGTCTACTTGAAGACAAAAACGGTGAAGTACAAAATTTAGCAGTCAAATGTCTTGGACCCTTAGTGAATAAAGTCAAAGAGAACCAAGTCGAGACAATTGTTGATTCACTTTGTGGTAACATGATATCAAATAATGAACAACTTAGGGATATATCAAGCATTGGTCTTAAAACTGTAATTTCGGAACTACCACAGACTTCCAATTCATTAGCTCCAAATGTTTGTCAACGAATTACTGGGAAACTAAGCAGTGCTATAGAAAAGGTAATCTTTAGCATACACATATATGAGAGGAATGTATTGAATGATTTCTTTTAATACTGTTTTAGGAAGACGTATCTGTTCAACTAGAAGCTTTGGATATTCTATCAGATCTACTGTCACGTTTTGGTGACTTCCTTATTCCATTTCATGATACCATTCTGAAAGCATTGGTACCACAATTGGGATCTGCACGTCAAGCAGTGCGTAAAAGAACCATTGTAGCTCTGTCACATTTATTAACACTTTGCAGCAACGAAGCTTACAATAAAGTTATTGATCATCTCTTGGAAGGGTTAGAAAAACCACAAAATTCTGGGGCGATTCGTACTTATATACAATGTCTGGCTTCAATTTGGTAACATTGAAAAGATTTTTTATTTAATTAAAAATTATTTTAATTTAAAAAACTAGCCGACAGGCAGGGCACAGACTTTGCAATCACATTGACAGAGTAATGTTTCTTCTAAAGGAGTACAGTCAAAGGGAGGATGATGAGCTCCGAGAATTTTGTCTTCAAGCTTGTGAGGCGTTTGTATATAGATGTCCTGACGCTATAGTTCCTCATATTCCTACAGTAAAATTTTTGATTTTGTTTTTCGAAAATTTCTAGTAATTTGCTTTTTTTTGTTTTTTTTTTTTAGATTATTGAATTATGCCTTAAATATGTCACATACGATCCTAACTATAACTATGGTGCTGATGATGGTGATGCTGGCTTTGCAATGGACACTGAAGATGAGGAGTACATTGACAGTGAAGAGTATAGTGATGATGATGATATGAGTTGGAAAGTTCGTCGTTCGGCAGCAAAATGTTTGGAAGCTGTGATAACAACCCGACATGAATTGTTAGAGGATTTTTATAAGACCCTTTCACCAGCACTAATTGCTAGATTTAAAGGTCAGTACCTGTTTTTCTTATTATGTGTAAAAATTTCAGAACTCGGATAGATATCTTGTGTCATTAAGAGCAAGGGTGTAATGCAAAACTGAATCCATAGATGAAACTTTCGTATCTTATCTATTCGTTGCTTCGTTTTCTGGTATGATATTGTAACCAAATATCTAACACATAGTAAATATAAGAGCTACCAAATTTCTAGAGATTATTATCAATTAGCATCACTTGACTAAGTGGAAATTCAATCCATTGTTTTGATTGCAGCTTGACTATTAATCCAATTTTGATATCCTTTCCACGATTTGGTATTGCAATTATCAGTTCTACCATATTATTTATAGCTGAGATGTCAGCTTGAAGGGAGCTGCATTAGTTCTTAAAACGATTGGACACTCGGACATACATTTTTTATTTATCTTGGTTTGCTTATACATAATACATATGTGGTAATCTTTAGCCTGGCTTAGTCTTCAAAATGCGGTAAATTCTAAAAAACAAAGGCACACCAATTACAATTGCCTCTAAATCTTAATACCTTAACCCTTTCCATTTTGACGTATGGGTGAAAGTGTCTATCCCATTATTCTATATTCAGACGTACGTTCTAATTAGTCATGAGTTTCTTGAGTATTCTAATCTAGCAGCTTCTGTAATTTGAAATAGGTAATTTTTGTTTTTTACAAAATCTCTTTCAGAACGCGAGGAAAATGTTAAATCGGATATATTTCACGCATACATAGCCCTTTTGAAGGCGACACGTCCCTCAGATGAAATCTCTCATGATCCAGATTCAATGGAACAAGTTCCAGGACCGATAACACTTTTACAGGATCAAGTCCCAGATATTGTTAAAGCAATTCAGCCACTAATGAGAGAAAAATCTGTAAAAACTCGTCAAGATTGTTTCCTACTTCTTCGTGAACTATTAACTGCACTTCCGGGAGCTTTAAGCAATCATCTGGATCAATTAATGCCTGGAATTCACTACTCATTAAGTGATAAGAATTCTACATCAAATATGAAAATTGATGCGTTAGGATTCGTATGCAGCCTGCTCCAAGGTCATAATCCACAGGTAAATTAATGAAATCCTGAAAATTTTTATTAATTTTAATTTTTTAAGGTTTTCCATCCGCACATACCGCTTCTTGTTCCTCTGGTAGTCAACGCAGTTTTTGATCCATTCTATAAGATTGCAACAGAAGCCTTACTCGTTTTACAACAGTTAGTTAAAGTTATAAGACCCTTGGACGTTGAGACAAATTTCAATGTATCACCTTTTGTTGGCCAGCTGTATCAGTCCACCCTGCAAAAGTTAAAATCATCAGAAGTGGATCAAGAGGTTAAGGAGCGAGCTATTGCTTGTATGGGTCAACTAATCGCCAACATGGGTGATTACCTTAAAGCTGAACTAGCCACATGCCTTCCCATATTTATGGAACGCCTTCGAAATGAAGTGACTAGATTAAGTTCTGTTAAAGCTTTAACCATGATAGCTGCTTCTCCCTTGCGTGTGGATTTGGCTCCGATTTTGAACGATGTAATCCCTGCTCTTGGATTGTTCTTACGCAAAAATCAACGCGCTTTGAAATTGAATTCATTAACGTTGCTCAATACAATTGTAAACTACTATAGCCACACGTTTAGTCCTCAGCTGCTTCAGACAGCAATCTCAGAAATTCAACCATTACTGTCGGATTCTGATCTACATGTAGCTCAATTGTCTTTAGTTTTGTTGACAACTAGTGCACGGAAACAACCTCAGGCATTAAGTGGAATACATGATCAATTCTTACCACAGGTTATGATATTGGTGCGTTCACCTCTGCTTCAAGGAACGGCATTAAGTTGCACATTAGATTTGTTTCAAGCCTTGGTTCAGGCTAAATTACCAGGATTGGGATATTCTCAATTGTTGGAAAAGCTTATGGAACCTGTGCTCTGTTTCCCTAGCGAACAACTTCATAAACAAGCATACCACTCCCTAGCTAAGTGTGTAGCATCACTAACTCTTCAGTGTCCATCTGAAGCAGTTCCTCTTGCATCACAATTGCTTTTGGATATTCAGAAAAGACGTGGCGACTCGCATCTTGTTTTTTGCCTATTGACAATTGGAGAAATTGGTCGACACTTCGATCTAAGCACTATTGATGCACTCCCTCAGACTATTATGGAATGCTTTGCTGCAACATCAGAAGACGTGAAGGGCGCAGCTAGCCATGCACTAGGAGCAGTTGCCGTTGGTAGCTTACAAACGTATTTACCTTTTGTACTCAGAGAAATCGAAGCTCAGCCAAAAAGGCAGTATCTTCTATTGCATTCACTCAAAGAAGTGATTTCATCACTCTCCACAAGTCCAAATGGATTAGAACAGCTATTACCGTCGGTACCATCTATCTGGGCGCAGCTTTTTAAGCATTGTGAATGCTCTGAGGAGGGCTCACGTAATGTTGTAGCTGAGTGTCTCGGAAAATTAGTTTTGGTCAATCCAGAAGATCTTTTACCACGACTTCAGCAAGCTTTACGCAGTGAGAGCCCGTTAATGAGAACAGCTGTCGTTTCTGCTGTTAAGTTTACAATATCAGATCAGCCTCAACCTATTGATGTCCTGCTAAAACAATGTATAGGAGAATTTCTGTTCGCCCTACGGGATCCGGAACCGGCAGTACGTAGAGTAGCCCTAGTGGCTTTCAATTCAGCGGTTCATAATAAGCCGAGTCTTGTTAGAGATTTATTGCCTACCTTACTACCTTGGCTTTATTCTGAGACAAAAATTAAGGTAAGTGCCCATATATATAGAACAAATTTAAAGAACTAGAATCTGAATATTCAATTGTCAGGATGAGCTAATCAGAGAAGTTGAGATGGGACCTTTTAAGCACACTGTCGACGATGGCTTGGATATTCGAAAGGCAGCATTTGAGTGCATGTATACTCTTCTGGAACAGGGACTTGATAGGGTCGACATCATGCAATTTTTAGATCATGTTCAAGCTGGCCTTCGCGATCATTATGATATCAAGATGTTAACTTATTTAATGACAGCTAGATTAGCTGTTTTATGTCCGGATGCTGTACTCTTGAGTAACTAGACAAAATATTATTTTCCTGCAAGACTTTTTATTGTCTATTATTTTAGGGTTAGACCAATTTGTTCATCAGCTTCGCTCTACATGCACGCATAAGGTCAAAGCGAACTCAGTTAAACAAGAATACGAGAAACAGGATGAACTGAAAAGGTCGGCCCTTAGAGCGGTTTCTGCTTTAGCATCGATACCAAAAGCCGGTAAGTTATTTGCCATACTTGTTCAATTTTTGATTACCTTTGTTTGTTTTTTTTCATATTTTTATTCTTAGACAAAAATCAACAATTAGCCGAATTTCTAAAGTTGATTAGAGAAACACCAGAGTTAAACAAAATTTACGATTATATACAAAAAGATTCGGTTACAAATAGCAATTCTGATAATATATCGATGGATCAAAGCTAGGTGAGAGTGATTGCAGGTTCTAGTGGTAGGCACTTAAGGTAAAGTCATAAGAAACTGCCGCCGACTTCCAACATGAACAGATTATCTTTAGTGCATTTTTATTTTTTTGCAGAAAACATTTAAAACGAAGCTATTTTGATATATCGCTGTGAGGACATCTTAAAAAGGAGCAAAATTAGAGGGGAATCATCTCAGATACAAATGTACCACAAATTGAAACTATTTTTTTCTTCCAATTGGTTTTCAGTGTTTACGCCTTATGGATATCATTTGTTTTTTTTTTTCTATTTTTCCCCTTTATGCATTTAAATATTTAAATAAATAATGAATTTAAAGTTGTTTTAATTAATATGATGTGTATGAAATGGATGTTGGGTCATGATCTATCGGAATAGATGAACGCATCGAGTGTCAACTTTATTCCATATAGCGGACAATGTTAAAACCAGTCAATTCTCGTCAATTTAGTTTCTGGAGTCCATGTATTAGCTGTTTGTACACAATATAGCTTGTTGATATCGATTGCAGAGCCCAATTAGAGCAACATTTCTTATCCTGGTAATAGGTGAAGAAGAGAACTCTGACAAATTTGGACCATTTTCTGATTGCCATGAGAATTGACATTTGTCTCTTAATTTATTGTAGCGTTTAAATTCTCAGATTCTATATATATATGGCTCCTGTACCATAAATGAATAGATACCGTACTGATAGCATAGCACGTCTTCATTTGTAGAGAATTACGGAAACAAATAAATTAGGAACAGTTCACAGGACTAAAGGTATCGATAAATTAACTGGTTGACTACAGCCAGGGTTTGTGTTCATTAGTTCGTTACTTTTTTTTTCCTCCAAACACCACTCTAATTCTAGCATGACTCATCGAATATACTTATAATATTATGATTGAACCTCTCCTCAACATCTAGCTGGTATTAGAGGAGAGAGTTTTCCAATTATTTTATATAGAAATAGTTTGTTCCTGTTATAATACTTGTGGCGCTTTTCAATTTCCGATTTATTCATATTATTCAATCAATCTCGCAGTCAATGGGCAAATCCCTAACTAAGCCTTTTAGCTTAGAACTGAATACATTAAAGCTTGATCTTGTCTTAATAACTTCAGGAAGTTCGTTATAAATTTTGGTCGCCGTGTATATGTCCTTTTCTGATTCTGTTTGTTTCAGATTGCTGTACTCAGTTTTTTTTCTATTCGTCGTCATATGGTTATTGTATACTTCTGTGTGAGTTTATTCGTATATTTGTTTTGTTGAGTCTACGTGCAACTTTATGACCAAATTTAGCTTTTTCAAGGTAAATCATTTGATTAATGCTAAGAGTTTTTGTATGTGCGTGTAATTACGTCGAAGGTGCCCTCCAAAGCATACTGAATAGAATTTTTAAGGCTCTATTAATCACTCTCTTCACCTTAATTTTGAATGCACTGAGTTCACGCTAGTAATCCATATCTAATATGCGACGCTACATGTACACTGTAAATTTCACAATCCTGGTCCTTTCGCATTCAAAGCTGTCAATTTATCATCGTATAGGTAATATACATTTGTCGGACTAAACTGAATAGTTGGAAAATTACTTTGTGTATATTGTAAAATCCGTTAATTCAACAAGAGGTAAAGATCCGGAAAGTCGGCAAAATTACATCGAATATTGAGAACAACAAACCAGTTAGGTAAGTTCACCCATCACCCACTTCAGTAGTAGCCTTGATAGAATTAACCATAGAGTTCCCCGTTTGGAAATTATCTCTGAAAGTTTCATAATTTATTTGTAAATTATAGGTATGTTCCTAATATAGAATATAGAGGAGAACCTTGGCTGCACATGGGGCATAAGGCTCAGGCTTATGCATTGGATTTACACCTCGATCGTTAGCCTGCCTGGGTATTACGGGCTCCATGTGATCTACTACTGCTGCCTTTGAGGTCCAACTTAATCTTGTCATTCAAGCTGATGCCAAAAGGCCTGTGTGCAAATTGCGCTCAGGGGGATGCTGGTAGGATGGCTGGACTGGCTCTTCCCATTGTCTTTTGGCGTGTGGGCTGGATCTGGACAACATACCACTTGTTGCGATGGTGCCAGAGATTGTTTTGGGCGTCGCTTCTCTGTGAGTTTATAGTTGAGTTTGTATGGTAAACTTTTTACATCGAATTTATCACTTATCCGAATTCCATAAAAAAAGGTAAGTGTAATTTTTGACGCAATTACTTATTTTATTTGAATCTTTTGCAAATTCACTTGAAATCATTTTTTTTAATTATCGACTAAAGTTTTGTTTGACAAATTAAACAATTTCCTTATATTTTCATTTTCCAACTTTAATGGCTCTTCTAGTAGCAACACTCATTTACAGAATTCTTAAACGAAATATTAGTTTATTTCTACCTTAAGGCAGCTATACTGAATTACTGCTCTTCATAAATTATGGTTGTGTTTTTTTTGTGCCCGCAGAACAGAGCAGAACAAAAGATACACAAAAGAACGCCTCATACATTTTCTTGAAAGATTTAAATGAAGCGAACAGTACAAATAGAACAATTTGTTCTCTCCAGTATAATGGGAGTTCTAGAACAAAGTACACAAAAGAACACAGCTTATATCAATTATGTGCCCTTATTATTATATATGTTCTTAAAAACAAACCGAAAATATTAAAGGATTAGTTGTTTGACCAACCAATAGCCATTTTTCAGAACCAAATTGGTACACTGGGGAAGATACCCCAGGGCTGAAACAAGAAAAAAAATATTTTGTATTCGCAACACGACATAAATATTCCTCACGCTCAACAGGAAAGAATTAAGGCTCTTAAGGGGTCTCCTTACTAAGAATTGTCCACTCATATGATTTAAAGAAGCTGGGAAAGGTCCTTCTGTTTATAAGACGACGAATCTGCTGACCTCGTTCTCTTCGGCTGTGAAGCTCTTAGCCCGCATAAGGCTTTAACATTTAGAAAAGGCATTCCCATTGCCAGAGGGTGTTACAAAGATCTCACAAGTCGCAGTGACTATATGAGAGGCGGAACCTAAGTTTCTAACATTATCAGGGCAAGGCAACTGTCGATTATCGCAAAACGAGCTTTGTTCCTATTCTATGTGATGCATCTCCTAAAATCTTGAATACATTTATCAGGTCTGTTCACGCATGTTCTCTGATATAGGGGTTTTATTAGATGCCACATCAACGTACTACAATAGTAGTCATTAGTCGGCTTCATAAATGTTCTGCTTCTTCAAGCAATACTATTTATAGCTAATAGCACACTTAATCAGAAAAGTTTTATTAATGTTGTTATCAATATTTAATGAATAGTGCAAAATAAAATATGAAATGATAAACCAATAACCTTATGATAATATTCGCTATGGCTTCAAATTTAGACTAGATATGAAACGTGCCAAGCAGACTGAATTCAATTACATGAAGAAGGCTACAATCCTATTTTAATTATTGTTGTTGTGTTCAAATGGAAATAGCCAAATTTTTTATTGTTATTGCATGAATTTTTCTATAATTGTTACTGTTTGTTAGGCGTTTGCACATCGAATCAGCAAATATTTCCAATTAAACTTAACTAAAAATTCGAGAAATTTTTGTTCTTTCATTATTCGCAAGAAATTGTTAATTTTTTACATTGTTTCTCGAGAAAAGTACATTTCATTGTTTTTTTGAACGAAAATTCAACGACAACGCATTGAAAAGTATTTTTCTCGAAAGGCAAAGCAAAAAATTAAGAATTTCTTGGGAATAATGAAAAAATAAGAATTTTTTCGACCTTTTAGTTAAGTTTAATTGAAAATATTCGCTGTTGTGGGGAGAAAAGTGAGTTTTCCGTTTTAGTCTTTCGATGTGCAAACGGCCCTCCGTCTTTGACCACTAATATGCGTATATTCGGAATTGCTAATAAAATTTTGTGTTTAGTCTTCCGAGACTTTGAGTTTTACAATAAACCTAAATTAAAATAAAACGTAAATCACCTAAAATCAAACAAATATTTTTGTATAAATTTATTTGTGATCATATTCGATCATAAATCGCATTCATACATTATTATTATTATTATTTGCTTTCTGCCGCTAAACTTTTACTTTGGTTTTTAAAGAATATTTTTCAGTTTTTTTTTTTGTCTTAATCTTAATATAGTTATAAAAAGAATACAAGCCAGAGTAGAGGTCCAAGAATTCTGATAAACATTTTTCGAAACGTGACAATTTCGAATTGGCATTATGATAACTGAAAGGACACGTTCATGCTTCCTTTACAAAAGAGAAAAGAAAAGTAAAACCTAAATATCTCAACGTACTATTATTTTGCCTATAATCTTATGAATGAATGAACATAAAACAATACTTCTCTGAAGTAATTTCACAAAGATGAGGAATATATTATCCAGTGTGTCTCATCTCAACAAACAAACGAATGTTTTCCGCAATATCGAATATTCACTAATATTACTTGAGAATAATCAATAATAAAAAAAGTTTAAAAATACAGAAACATTAATATTGGAGAGGTATACATACAATAATTTGTTGTTTACGGATAACTTTGTTACAAAAAAAAAAGAATACATTTTAGATGAAAATTAACTTATGCTGGCAGCTGTAGCTTCTTACCCTTAAGAACTTTTGTAATGTACAAATAGAAGAAGTCACAGTATAATATCGTTTGTACAACTCCAGCGAAAATAGCAATCAAATCATAATGCGATTCAACAACATATCTGTAGACCCAGTTCAGTAGATACAATGCCCGATATGATCCCAATGCGAATAGATAATGACTTGTGATCGATTCAGCTTCACCAGTTTTACTGACCAGGAACAATTGTGGTAAAATTGCCACTGATTCTAAATATATTGAAAAAGTCCATAAGATTTCCATCACTGTGAATTCATGATTGATCAACAGAGCCAGCAATGCGGCCGGTATTAATAGAAATTCAATCCTGAAGGAGTCGTGATTATGATCGTAGGTTGCTTTAAATTTCGCGTACATCAAGTAGAGTGTAGCACCGGATGTTCCTATAAACACGATCTTCATGAATGAGTTATACAAACTTATGTAAGTTGTAAATAGATCCACATATCTTGTGAGATAAACTATCCCGAAAAGGATCTGTGATTTTCCAGATATTCCGGCACATGACCTCGTTTTATAGATTTTTATAAGCAAAATAATTATCGCGAGCAGATGTGACAGATCACCGGCTAACCGAAATATATTCATTTTTCTGCTAGTTTAATACTTCCTAAATAAATTTTGACTAAAAAAAAATTATTAAGTAGATATCCTGTCAGCTGTAGTGAGCTGATACTTCCCGTTGCTGTTTCCCAAAAGCACGGAAATTATTTTTAAATTTTGTAAAACCGATGACCGCCTAGCAGTAAAATTTGTAGACAAAATGACGTGGCCGACGTGGCTCGAAGTCTTGACAGCAAAATCTTCGGGTCTCCTCCTCAGGCTCGCTCGGTTCGTAATTTTTCTATATTGGTATGTTAGACGCCGACTTGTGTTTATATTCCAAAATTTACAGGTGTATTTGTTTCGTAGACGCTCAATTCTTAAGATTTGATGAATTAATTTATTGAGAATTCCGTGCAGCTACTTAAAATGAATAAATAAATTTATTGATTACACTTTATTATCCATATATTACCGTATTTGCTCAAGGAATCCTTTTCTAAAATTTTAATTATTTCCTACTACTTCATCTACGTCGACGGACAACTTGACAGTTCTCCATAAAAATCCAACTAGCATGAAGTTGGTAGAAATTATTTTTATTATAGCAGCCACAGTCCACACCATATATACCCCGTCGTACAGGCCGGTCACATGCATGACTGTGATGTAAGTTTTCTTTAATGGGTCATCCCACACAAGTATTTTTGATGCAGTAGGCAAACCGGTTTTATAGGGAAGATGTGAAAAACGCAGATATATCTCTTTGCGTCTTTTCACCCCTTTTCTATATAATCGGTTGGCATACTACTTAAAGAATACTCGTGTGGGATGGCCCAATGAGAGACACTCGGGGAAAAAGAAAAATTCGGAAAAAATTCTCTCCCTGAGCAAGGTGTATACGAACCAAGTTCCACCATTAGTGACCAATTATATTGAAAATGAATAAGAAAGCAGGGTACAGAGAACACAATACCCTCTCTCCTCTCTTTGTCTTTCCTATAAAAATGTATATACATTAGCCACATAATTACGTCACAGGCTATCACCTGCAATGTGTCAAAATTTTAATGGGAATACCTGTCTTCTATGTCCCTGAGTGTCTGTCAAGTCAACAACGAAAACTAGCATCTCAGTGATACATGTATGCGGTGTTTATGACGGGGTATAGACACTACACACCAGAGAAAATGCCACGAAGTTTTTTAGATGCTGCGGTTTTCCCAGGCGGCAATTTCATAATTTCCAAAGTAATAGATGGAGTAGCGTTCTGGATAACCATTTATCTTTATATTCTCAAATATTTACACGCTTCCAATTTGAATGAATTTTTGCGGTATGTATCTATATCGCATCTACTATATGCACTGTTGCCCTCTATTGATTTCATCGATCTCTTCCATTCAATCATAAGGCAGGGCCAAGGAATATATAAGACAAGTTATTCCCATTCAAATTTTAACACAGCTGACAGTCTGTGACGTAATTTTGTGACTAATGTATATACATTTTTATAGGAAAGACAGAGAGAGGGGATAGAGTATTGTGCTCTCTCTCTGTGGCGTACTTTCCTATACATTTCACAATATTACGTCACCTAATAGGGAACATGGTCCGTAATGGGAATAACTTTTATTTTATCTTGGGGCCGGGCCGTGTTCAAAATTTAAGCTCTCTAAACTAATAGGGTCACCTTAGATGTAAGCAGCATACTTCACTTCTGTGAATGAAGGATAGATTTTTCCTCCCTCGAATAACAAACAACCTGAAAAGTGAATTATACTGACACGTGTAAACCTTAACATAGCTGCTATTAGCAGCTCTCAGCAGTTCAAGATTTTTTAAATTAGCTAGTTTTCAGAGCTAAACTTTTGACAGTTCTCGATAGCATAATCAAGCTAATTTAAGCTGTGGTCGAGCTCTGGAGCTAAAAATTAGCTATAGGGAAATTTGTGAAGTGTCGGATTTTTCCTTGGGTTTTTATTAATTTGTCAAGTGAGAATAAATTAATAAAAATATGGAAAAAATGTTAGAATACAGCCGTTGCTTTGTACTTGAATTTATTATTTTGAACCTTATTTTGCCAGCAGACATTCCTCCTCGCAGCTAGCACGGCACAGCATGTCATTTTTACATTTAGAAAAATAGGCCTGAGAGACAGTTGCTTTATCTAGGGATTACGCGTTGCAGTATACCTTTTCATTGATGATTTACAGTCGAGGATAGGAAAAATCCCTCTCCTCATGAACGAATAGTGAAGTATACTGCAACGTATTAGGTGGCCATTAGAATGGAACGGAGAGGGGGTTCTCGGTTTTGCCCAGCGCAAGTGACCCTTTCTGGTAGGCTTGGTTTAATGTTGCCTTATTTAAAAACCCGTTATAGGGTAAAATGTAAGTTACGGAGCGGATTCTAAGAAAAATCAGTTTTCCCTTAACCCCAAAACTACGTTATTGCACTTTTCTGTTCCTTTTTATATCAAGACTCTACGAGTGCAGTTTAGTGATACCCTTGCAGGACACCCTGTATAGGTATGCCATCTAATTATGCATTTTATTTTATTTATGAAGACAGTCAAAACACAATTTTTTTATATATTATTGAGCAGGATGTCGCATTCCGAGCGCATTTTTCTATTATTTTGATGGTGGATCCACGAGGAACTTGCAACTCTTCAACATGTATTCTTTTCAATTATTTCGGCAATTATGTCGTTAAGTCAAGTAGGCAAACTGCAGCGTTCAAAATGTCCCTCTAAATATGGTCTTAGAAGATTTACGCAAAATTTTTTAGAAGTGCGTTTTATATCACTAGATTTTTTGTTGCTTAAGTTTGAAAGACGTAAATGTATAACTGCGTTTATTCCAGCATTTAAAAATACACACATTGGGAAACGCTATTGTAGTTCAAACAAAGGTCATAGAAACTTTACCCGCAGTTATCCATAATACCAGTTATATGTCTAAGAAACTTGGCCAATGGATATAATTTCTTTGAATGAATAGTCAAAGCACCAAGGAGTTCTTAGATTTATTTGGATGCTTTTTACATGACGGGGAAGTTGGGTTGTACAGGAATGAGGAAATAGTCTCTCAGATCTGGGGAAACTCAGCCGGTTATAAAACATGTATTAAACATAAATTTTTCTGCTATCCTTTAATTGCGAAAAGAGTGTGCAAATAAAGATGGCGTTCAAATAGAAAAATAATCGTTAACCGAATTATGTAATACGAGAATGCTCGTAAAATCGTTTAGTTCATGAGTCAAACATCTAAAACTGAGAATTATGAAAACACTTGTTTCTAAAATACAATTACATTACAAATAGCTTTACATTATAAATTAAAATTGCCAGGTTGGTTGCTCTGATAATATAGAATAGAATCATCTGCATTTGTGACTGATGTTACACCGTTCTGTGGTTCTACAAATTAAAAAAATTAAGAACCCCAGGATAATCTACTTACACCAGAAGTGCAACTTACTAAACTCATTTGATGTTTCCTTAAAGTATACTTCCTCATTATAGAATAAATTTCGATCTGATTTTGTTGACTGAAATCGAGGGCATCTTTTAAAGCTCAAAAGCAAGATAATTTTTTTTTTAAAGAAAAATACGAAAATCTACCTCACGATATTTATGTAAGTAAAGTGTAAGCGGTTCCACGTAATTATCAAAACCCAAAGCTGCCATGGCATAAAGTAAATCATCTCCATTCACTGTTTTCCTATTTTCACTATGACTACGGTCGATAGCTTCTGATGTTATAAAGGATATGAACTCGGATACGCATTCTTGAATACATTCCCTTGCGTCCTTGGCGATTTTTCCATTTTCGGGTATTGCTCTTTTCATTATTTTCACAATATTACAAATCGGTAAGAAACGGTCTTGTTCCCTGAGCAAGGAACTTTTTGAGTTTGTATCCGTGCCGGAATCATCTGAAATTTCGTTTAATTAAATTTTTTTTCTATCTGATTTGTGTAATGCTTATATTAAATGTTTTACCTGATCCATCGCCATCATCTGGCAAAATGTAACTTTCATTTAAAAAGGGATTATCATTAGAGCTGTTCATTTTTGTTAGAAATTGTTTGTAAAAGTATTATAATGCCCCAAAACCTAAACGTAAATTTAGTAGATGTCATAAGTATACAAATCAAATGTCACAATACCTTCTTCTTATTTACAGATTAATGTTTGGAGATGGTTAGATTAGTAATTAGGAATGTGGAAGGTATTATATATTTAATATAGATTTTTTTCTAAAATGAAGAATTAAACTAATAATTAATCAATATATATGGTAATTTATTTAAAAACTATCCGCTGATATGTCGTTGCAAACTATAATAATAAACTAATTTAAAAAGACAAACCTTTGTTCATTAAAAAAAAAAAAACAAAACTGGCGGGAATAATAACAACCTTTGAAATCTCTCTTGTCTCCACACTTCATTCCAGATTCAATACAAAAAAGTGTGGTTTCTGATTTCATTTGTATTAAAAAAAAACTTGTGCTGCGCAGCCGCCGGAGCAAGGAGGTTGATGTGTTGTCCAATTCAATTGATACGTTGAGAAAATTTTTGTTATTACCCTTCAATTCAATTTGAATAAAAATTGAAGAAAATTTCCGAGAGTTAAAATGTCGGCGGTTGAAATGAAAATTGAGGAGGAAGCTAAAAATGCTGAAGAACAACTACCAGTGAACGATGATACCAAGGAAGGCTCTGAAGACGGCCTTAAAAAGCAGAAAAAACCAAAGCCGAACAACAAGAAGCTGAGACAAGGTAAATAACATGGAGGAACCTCGTGGTTTTTCTTTTGCGGGGTAAAGTTCTAATTTGTAATGCGGCTTGTGTTACTTTGTATTCAAAAGTTGAAAATGGGACGGAAAAATACTTTTATCTCGATACCTTATCATCGGCTCGCCCGCATTTGTGATATATTTTTTTTTAATTTTAGATTAGTTTTTTTTACAATTTTTTCCGGTATACTTGCCATTTTCGGATAGACTAGAAATGAAATATGCACATTTATTAAAAATGGCTAATCACTATGTATTTTTGTGATGATTGCATACTTAATTAGTTCTTGATTAGCCGGTCCACAACACAACACAAGCTAGCCGCACCCGCTTCTTCATAAATTTTGATTATTTTGAATATATATGGAGGGGGGTGGGGATTATATCAAAATCTGTAATCTGCATCAGTATGCTTAAATTACTACCTATTTAATATCTTCTGGAATATACGGATTCTTGTTCCCTAATTTTCCATTAAAAAAAAGTGCCGCCTCCCTGTTCATTTGTCTGTCAGTCTCGTCCAAATCCCTCATTGCTGTGTGACTAGGTAGAGAAATTCTTAGCAGATATAATTGGATTAAAACGGATGAAACTGAATATTCCACAGTATCTGTTATAAGAAATATATTTATGTAGTCTTAGCAGGATATTTTATTAGCGTTTCTATTTTGCGCAGTACCTATAACATAAACATAAACATCAATTTATTTGAGTACCCGTGCCAAAGGCACGCATAGCGCTGGGCACATCATAGATAGTTACATGGTAGATTAACATTGTAGCAAAACAAATTAAAAAAGTACAGATATAGGCACTTAGAATATAGTATAATCTAGTGAAATGTAGCAAACAACATAGTAGCTTCGCAATGTAGCAAAATAACATGAATTTACAAGTGTCAGCACTTAGGACAAAGCACCGCTTAGTAAAATATAGCAAAATAAAACTAAATAAATACATAGTAGCTTAGCATTGTAGCGAGTGAAGCAATAGAAGAACAAACATAGGTACTTAGAACATATAAAAGTTTTAGTGATGTGTAACAGTATCAAAATTGTAGCAATGAACAAAAACATTAAAAGAATAAAAACATATAATTATAGACCAATACAGCACAACGAAATAGCAAGTAGTAAATAAATAAAATAAAATAAAAAGAAATTAAATAAATTAAATCATGCGATATACAACACAATATGCGCCGCAGGTCAAAATTCATTTTTTTTTTTTTTTTATAATGAAAAAGGCAAATCAGAGATTAGAATTAGGTCAGGAAATCCCGAGCCGCTGTTTTAAACGCGTTCAACGAAGCGCTACACCGGTCGTCCTCTGACATTTGATTCCAGATGGTTGCCCCGCAGAGGAAAATGTTCCTCCCACCATATATTTTGTTCCTCCCACCATGTATTTTATAACCCAATTATGCTTCTCAATAATCCTGATCAAATTCTGACCAGCTGGAACTTCCGCCAAAGTGCGATAATAGGTCTTGCAGAACGTTATCACTTGATATGCACAGTTGCGGTATAAAATACCACTGAAACTTTTGAAATGTTCGCGATTGAAAATATGTTATTTACAATATAATAATTTACTTCAGGCTTTTTAAATTAACTTACTCTCTTTCGGAAAAATTCAATCCTTTAAAAATTTAAATATATTTTATAAAGTAATACCAGAGTTTGACCGTTCAAATTAATAACACCTATAAACAAAATTCAATATAAAAACTTAAAAATTTCACAGCTTTCTAATAAAATTAGAGTTAATTAAAATTAATATTTGGTTGCATGTCCTTCGCTAGCAATAACTGTTGCACAGCGCCCTACCTTGAATCAACTAATTGCTGGCATCCCGCAAGACATATTTCATTCCAGGGATCTTCAATTCCAAAGATCATTTTTCTTGGTTTGAAAACCGAAATACTTTGCCTAATATCCACTCAAAGATTTTCAATTGGGTTGAGGTCAGGTGTCTGTGTAAACCGGTTTAATAAATTTTTGCAGTTGTCCTTAAACCATTTTTCGCTTTTCTGCTGGTATACTTCGGATCATTGCTCTGCCTGAAGATCCATTTGGCATATCTTTCGAAGCATTTGGCATCATCACATTCTGTTGTATATCAATAAAAAGTTTGATCCATGATAGTATTTAGTATAGGCCCAACACCGTAATAAGAGAAGCATCCCCATATCATGATGATAGTATCCGCATGTTCTAATATAACTAAGAAATTCTTTACCCCGGTATAGCACAATTTTACTTTTGAACTACAGGCTTTTTAGGTGTCACAGTATCATACTTGATGCAGTGGATGCCCTAACCAGAAAGGGTTCCGCTATGAATATATGTCTAGCAGAGGCACTCAGGTCGGCCCCTATTTGCCAGCTTGCAGGCGTGTACATCTACCTGTAAGCTGGCAAATTGCAGATAAAGAGACGGGAGTTCACTGATTTCAAGACAGTTTTGGCCCGAGGTTTTAATCCTGTGAAGACTGAATCTCTGCTGAGGAGGAGCCAGAATGATATGTGTAATCTCACTGCAGTTATTACGGGACACCCCTTTTGGGCAAGAATGCAGAGCACATGCAAGCACCATACAATGATTTCTATAGCTGACAAATTTCAGATAGGGAGACGGGAGTTCACTTATTTCAAGACAGTTTTGGCCCGAGGTTTTTATCCTGCGAAAACTGAATGACTGCTGAGAAGGAACCGGAATGATATGCGTAATCTTACTGCAGTTATTACGGGACACCCCCTTATTGACAAGCATGCAGAGTGCAAACTCCATACAATGATTTCTACAGAAGCTTTTTGGACGAAGGAGAGGTTGAGAGCGTTCAGCATCTGATATCCGAATGTCCTAACCTTACTAAGCGTAGAAGGAATACGCTTGGTAGCTACTTTTTAAAGTGTTGGGGGACCTACAAAGGTTCATTAAATCCTGTGGCTGGTTTCATCGCACCTAGCTTTTAAATATATTTTCCAGGCAGGGTTCCAAAAAAGTGGCATCACAATCAACCATAAATGATCCAAGTGTGGCTGATCGTACATGTTTTTACAATGGCCGCCACTCTAACCTAACCTTATATTTTCTCGTATTCGTCGACGAACCGTCTCTACCCTTGCTGTCACATTGAGCTAATTTTTAAGCTGCTTGGTTGTTATGAATGGTTCTTTTTGCTCATCCGTATAAATCTGTCGACCAACAAAGGCAATGTTGCCCTCTTTCGTCCACGCGTTTCGGTTTTTTGTTCAAATGATATTGTACGTACCTATTTCTGATTAATTTTTTTTCAACAGTTTAGGATTTTTCTAATTTTGGTGTACGATTTGATTTGAGTTTAATAATTGCTCGTTTTTCTGGCGTGCAATGTTTACCACAACCCATATTCACTGCGCTTTCACTAAAATTGTTATAAATTTTAATATAGTTACGACATACATATGTCAATTTAATTTTTTGCGGTCTATGCCGCCACAGTGGTTGCATTCGCAAGTCTTCGATGCCGCTGCTGTAGCGGGGTGATCTTGTTTTGTGTAAACAACATATATTTTATAATCGAGCAGTATATATGATCCTGTACTTGACCATGAAAGTGAAACTAGTCGTAGTTCAATAATTTCTCCCAAGAAACGAGTTTTTTTTAATACATATATATTTATTATAATTCAATAATAAATAATGAAATAACTCCAAAAAACTAAATTTTCTCCGATTAGCTGGTAGTCCCAATAGAGAAATATGCCGCCCACACATTAACGAATTGATGTTTGCTCTAAGAGAATTACAGTTCTCTAACGGTATTTTAAGGTGAAGGACACAAAAAGTGTTCATGCAAACACAAAATGATCAAAAGCAATCAGAAGATTTTTACAGTATTGTCCTTGTGTAAACTATCTAGTGATTGCGAAACGAAGTTTGACTTAAGGCTGAATTACAATAGACGTATACGTAAGTACATTTACTTACGTAAAGCGAACGCGCCCTATAGTTTAACAGGCATACACAAATTACCTTTAACTCGTGTGAGGGGAACTTTCGTTAAGTTTAAATATCCAATTTTCCGTAAGTATAGTGCGCTAAGAATCGCTCATTCCGTAAGAACGCGATGTGTCCAAACAATTAAATTTTTACTAAATGAATAAAAGTGCAATGTAGAAATTAAAATGGAATGAAAATGGTACTGCGAATTAATAGAAAGCACAAATTTTCCATTACATCAATTTCCTTTTGTTAATTTTTTCACATTTACCACTTTTTAAAATTGAAAACATTAAATATCAAGATAATAACTCTTACGGAATGTGATATAAGGCTAAAAATATCTATTATACGTAAGTAAGCCTCAGTCTCGTTCAATTTCGTAAAGTTATTTACTTCTATTTATTTAGTTCAGCCTTTAGTGAAGTAGTTGTATTGTAGAGGCGCTACTACTGCAGATGTAACGGGTAGGCCAGCAACACGGTACAGAGAAGACAAGTATTGTCATTAAATTTTGACATGTTTATGTGACGTACATTTCTATTGAAAAGACAGAGCAGAATGAGTATTGTGTTCTCTGTACCGTACTTTCCTATACATTACACGACATTTCCTCTACTAAGGGCGGAACGTGGTTCGTAATGAGAATATCTTGTATTCTCTGTACCCTGGGCCAGCAATGCCTCGCTCCAATATAAAATCAACGATGCCTCCCCTCGACTCGACCTGATGTAGGGAAGCCCTGAATTTTTTCTTATAAATTTACTATACGTTTTATTTTATCTATAAATAACTCCAGTCGGCCACCAGACTGAATAAAAATTCTGCCGAAATATTTTCTTAAATTTCTAAGAAGAATGAATGCTTATTGCTCATCTACGCGTCTACGCTCATAAAAATTATTTTGCCTAAGCCCCCGTTGTTGACTCCAATAATGCATAAGAATTCTATGGAAAAAATCTGCAGTAAATTTCTAAGAAAAAATTACAGCCGTTCCTACATCAGGCCAAGGCATCGTTTATTTTATATTGGAGCGAGACATTAGTGTCTTACCCTTTGGTTACGTCAGCAAGTCGAGGCGTCGTCGATTTTATATTCTATCGAGGCGTTACTGGTTCTTCTATTTCCCTTTCTATGTGTTAGTTTATCTGTGCTCTTACGGCGTATTCGCACCTACTACTTGAGGGGTAGACGTAGGACTCACGCGGAATCCGGCGGTCTCGGCGGCTAAGTAGTTGTGTCTTGTTAATGTTAGATTTTTTGGGCTGTATCTATTGTTGTTGATGTAACAGTCTTTTATTTTTATATTCTAAATGAAATCTAAAGGGTATACTAAGTTTGTCATTCCTTTTGTAACACCTCAAAATAATGATGGTAGAGCAAAATGGATTTTGATTTTATCATGTCGATCCGTCTGTCCGTCTGTGCGCACGATAACTCGAGAACGTGTTCACTTAGAAAGCTGAAATTTTGTACACGGACTTTAAATAAAAGTAAAATTAAGATCGAAAATGAGACAAATTGGGAAACTCTGTCGTGGGGATGCCATATAAAAATTTCGTTTACCACTATATATGTTTTTCACACTGCCTGAGAACGCGTCGACGTGGAGAGCTGAAATTTGGTACATAGTGTTTTTATAGTAATAACAAAAACAATTTCAAAATGGACTAAATTGGACAACCCCTTCTTGGTGTTGCCATATACATATACTGTGAAAACGATCAGTCCTAGACATTTTTATTGTACTAAAAACTTCTTCAGAATACGAAACCTATCAAATTGGCTGCAATCATTTTTTCTGTCCGACGAACCATTCTAGAAATTTATGCGAATAACCACTTCAGAAATCAAACTTGCATAGATCGGTGACCATACGAAATTTTATACGGGCATTCATCTAGGAGGGTATCATAAGAATTGGTCTCCAATTCTAGTTTTTTTATTTGTTAATGGACTGAATCCATATCGCATTTCTGTTTGCTATTGTGTTTGTATTGTTATGGATTATTCATCAGCTGTTTCCTACATTTCGGCTCCGTGTTAATATACAACCACTACTTACTACTGCCATAATATATTATGTTTCATGGCATTGGTTCTTCGGACGAGAATCTGAGCTTTTATTTGAAAAAGTATTTTCGGTTGAGGTGAAATTTTTCAGATACTTGTCCGTTTTTAACCACCTCGACAAATCTTCTCTTTAGCTTGTAGGTATTTTCCAAGTTATTCATTCAATCGTTAAGTCATAACTGAGTAAAACACAGTCCACTGTTTTTTTGTTGTTAACCTTGAAGCTTCAGATCTTCCTTCATGAACTTGTATATCAATTTCTACTTGAATTGTGATTTTTCGTCGTAAGGAGAACTCGCTTTCTGATAATTACGTCCATCCGTTATGGATATACTCTTTGCAATTAACTTCTATGTCCTTTCTTCAGATCTTATACACTATATACACATTGCAAGATCAGAAAACTCATCGTATTGGTGCAATTTGTCTTTCTAGTCTTCTGTTAGATTCAAACCTTCAAACCTTCGTAGCATTTAGATAACAACTTTATATGCTTACCTTCTCGGTAGAAATTGTGACACTGGACTTCACTTTGCGGAAGTCAAACTTCAGTCGTAAAATAACATAAATTAATTTTCATCAGAAGCTTAGGAACCCAGAATGTTTTTTTGGAAGTCGAAGTAATAGTCGTGGTAAAGCTCTACTTGCATAATGAATATTCAATCGAAGGTATGAAAGGTCGAATTATCCAAGGGGTTTTGACTAGAGTGGCCTGGCTTGCAATCCAAGTAATTTTAGCTTTGAGTAATTCACCTCGAATATCTCAAAAGTCATAATTCCACCACAGATATGTGGATAATTAAGTTTACACGTTAACTCATTTCGATTTCATGGGACTTTGGCTAAAGAATAGATAGAGCGTAAATTGGCGGATAGGACGCTTTATGGTTTTCATTTAATTTGTGTTGGTATTCACCCTATTCTGTTTACAGGTGCCTGTGTTACTTATAATAATTTTCTGTCGGTGTTTCCGTTTGCTCTACTTGAGCCCAAGACCTACTGCTTAGTTTCCCTGTCTAATGATAATATTTATCTTGCAGCTGAAGCAGCTGCGAAGAAACTGCAAGAAGAAGAAGAACAGAAAGGCAAAGGAGACGTGGTTGAAGAAAAAGACGATGACAAAGATGAGAGTGGTGATGAAAAAGGTTCAGATAACGAAGGCAATGATGACGAAAGCAAAAAGTCTGGTGATGGTGCAGCAAAGAAAAAGAAGAAAAAGACAAACAAAAAGAAAAAAGTAAAGAAGACTCAAACTGACCCACCTTCGATTCCCATTGTGGAACTTTACGCGGACGATACGTATCCCGTTGGAGAATTGGTAAAGTACCCTGTGCTGGACGATCGTACCGCCAAAGATAGGTTCACCGATACAGAGAAACGTCTTCTGGACAATATGCATTTTGAGGCATACAGCGATTTTCGTATTGCCGCAGAGGCTCATCGTCAGACCAGACACTATATGCAGAAATGGATAAAGCCAGGCATGACAATGATTGAAATTTGTGAAGAGCTTGAAAAAACAGCTAGAAATCTTATTGGAGAAAAGGGACTGGCAGCTGGGCTTGCATTCCCAACAGGCTGCTCTTTGAATCATTGTGCTGCGCATTATACTCCTAATGCAGGTGACAAGACAGTTTTGGGATATGATGACGTATGCAAAATTGATTTTGGCACCCATATTGGGGGTAGAATTATCGATTGTGCTTTCACTTTGACTTTTAATCCTAAATACGACAAACTGTTGGCAGCTGTAAAGGATGCCACAAATACTGGTATAAGGGAAGCTGGAATTGATGTTAGGCTATGTGACATCGGTGTCGCTATCCAGGAAGTTATGGAATCGTATGAAGTTGAACTAGACGGAAAAACTTTTCAAGTCAAAAGCATAAGGAATCTTAATGGACACTCGATTGGACCATACCGTATGTACATCCAGCAGTGGAGAATTCGTTTTTATTGATCTATCTTGTTTCAGGTATTCACGCTGGTAAAACTGTGCCCATTGTAAAAGGTGGAGATACAACTAGAATGGAAGAGAATGAAGTCTATGCCATTGAAACTTTTGGATCAACAGGGAGAGGTGTAGTCCATGACGATATGGACTGTTCTCACTATATGAAAAACTTTGAAGCTCCATATGTGCCGCTACGTCTTCAATCATCCAAACAATTGCTAACTTTAATCAATAAAAATTTTAGTACTCTGGCATTTTGTAGAAGGTGGCTTGATCGTGCTGGCGCTTCCAAGTATCAAATGGCCTTGAAAGATTTGTGTGACAAAGGAGTGGTTGAAGCATATCCACCTCTTTGTGACATCAAAGGATGTTATACGGCTCAATATGAGCATACCATTCTACTCAGACCAACCTGTAAAGAAATTGTGTCCCGTGGACCTGATTACTGATATCGCATCCTTTCTATTATATGGAAAGATCCATTTTCTTGCTTATGTAAACAAGTTTTGTTATCTGTTGAAATTTTTCAGTTTTAGTGCTTATTAATTTGTATACATAATTTTGATTTAACCTGTGACACGGACGTTTGGTCCTTGTTTCTTTTTATGCATTGAACGTTCTTTTTTGAATTAAATAAAGCGATTAGTTATTGGAATATTTAACAAGTGAGAAAGGAATTGTTGAGTCATTATTTGCATTTTCATTCAAATAAACAAAATATTGTTACAGCTTGCTTGTCAAAATCGGTGAAAATTTTATTTATAACTAGAGATTTCTGGTTGGTTGCTCTTTAATATTCTGAAGAGAAGAAGAAGTGATCTATAGGAAGTGCCACCTGAAATCAAGTCACACACGAAGGGTTTTTGTGGCAATTTTTTCATTACAAAAATATATTGTCTCCGATCTTGACGATTGAGGGCTTATTTTAACGGGTGAAGGAATACAAAACGATGTCAAAAGGAATTTTGCTAAATAAATGTCTAGTTTTTAAAATAGAGCAAAAAAACTGCATAGGAAGTGCCACCTGAAATCAAGCCACACACGAAGGGTTTTTGTGGCATATTTTCGAAACTAGCAAGTGTCGGTCAGAAATATTTTACAGCTATATTCCTCTTATTATTCCGCGTCCAACGAGTGCTCATTTGCCAAAATCGGTGACAAAAAGTTTTAATCGAAATTTCGCAAAAAAAGCATGGACTATATATAGCCTTTGCACCTTTTTCATTACAAAAATATATTGTCACCGATCTTGACGATTGAGGGCTTATTTTAACGGGTGAAGGAATACAAAACGATGTCAAAAGGAATTTTGCTAAATAAATGTCTAGTTTTTAAAATAGAGCAAAAAAACTGCATAGGAAGTGCCACCTGAAATCAAGCCACACACGAAGGGTTTTTGTGGCATATTTTCGAAACTAGCAAGTGTCGGTCAGAAATATTTTACAGCTATATTCCTCTTATTATTCCGCGTCCAACGAGTGCTCATTTGTCAAAATCGGTGACAACAAATTTTAATCGAAATTTCGCAAAAAAAGCATGGACTATATAGCCTTTGCACTTTTTTCATTACAAAAATATATTGTCACCGATCTTGACGATTGAGGGCTTATTTTAACGGGTGAAGGAATATAAAACGATGTCAAAAGGAATTTTGCTAAATAAATGTCTAGTTTTTAAAATAGAGCAAAAAAACTGCATAGGAAGTGCCACCTGAAATCAAGCCACACACGAAGGGTTTTTGTGGCATATTTTCGAAACTAGCAAGTCTCGGTCAGAAATATTTTACAGCTATATTCCTCTTATTATTCCGCGTCCAACGAGTGCTCATTTGTCAAAATCGGTGACAACAAATTTTAATCGAAATTTCGCAAAAAAAGCATGGACAGCCTTTGCACTTTTTTCATTACAAAAATATATTGTCACCGATCTTGACGATTGAGGGCTTATTTTAACGGGTGAAGGAATATAAAACGATGTCAAAAGGAATTTTGCTAAATAAATGTCTAGTTTTTAAAATAGAGCAAAAAAACTGCATAGGAAGTGCCACCTGAAATCAAGCCACACACGAAGGGTTTTTGTGGCATATTTTCGAAACTAGCAAGTCTCGGTCAGAAATATTTTACAGCTATATTCCTCTTATTATTCCGCGTCCAACGAGTGCTCATTTGTCAAAATCGGTGACAAAAAGTTTTAATCGAAATTTCGCAAAAAAAGCATGGACTATAGCCTTTGCACCTTTTTCATTACAAAAATATATTGTCACCGATCTTGACGATTGAGGGCTTATTTTAACGGGTGAAGGAATACAAAACGATGTCAAAAGGAATTTTGCTAAATAAATGTCTAGTTTTTAAAATAGAGCAAAAAAACTGCATAGGAAGTGCCACCTGAAATCAAGCCACACACGAAGGGTTTTTGTGGCATATTTTCGAAACTAGCAAGTCTCGGTCAGAAATATTTTACAGCTATATTCCTCTTATTATTCCGCGTCCAACGAGTGCTCATTTGTCAAAATCGGTGGCAACAAATTTTAATCGAAATTTCGCAAAAAAAGCATGGACTATAGCCTTTGCACTTTTTTCATTACAAAAATATATTGTCACCGATCTTGACGATTGAGGGCTTATTTTAACGGGTGAAGGAATATAAAACGATGTCAAAAGGAATTTTGCTAAATAAATGTCTAGTTTCTAAAATAGAGCAAAAAAACTGCATAGGAAGTGCCACCTGAAATCAAGCCACACACGAAGGGTTTTTGTGGCATATTTTCGAAACTAGCAAGTCTCGGTCAGAAATATTTTACAGCTATATTCCTCTTATTATTCCGCGTCCAACGAGTGCTCATTTGTCAAAATCGGTGACAACAAATTTTAATCGAAATTTCGCAAAAAAAGCATGGACTATAGCCTTTGCACTTTTTTCGTTACAAAAATATATTGTCACCGATCTTGACGATTGAGGGCTTATTTTAACGGGTGAAGGAATACAAAACGATGTCAAAAGGAATTTTGCTAAATAAATGTCTAGTTTTTAAAATAGAGCAAAAAAACTGCATAGGAAGTGCCACCTGAAATCAAGCCACACACGAAGGGTTTTTGTGGCATATTTTCGAAACTAGCAAGTCTCGGTCAGAAATATTTTACAGCTATATTCCTCTTATTATTCCGCGTCCAACGAGTGCTCATTTGTCAAAATCGGTGACAACAAATTTTAATCGAAATTTCGCAAAAAAAGCATGGACTATAGCCTTTGCACTTTTTTCATTACAAAAATATATTGTCACCGATCTTGACGATTGAGGGCTTATTTTAACGGGTGAAGGAATACAAAACGATGTCAAAAGGAATTTTGCTAAATAAATGTCTAGTTTTTAAAATAGAGCAAAAAAACTGCATAGGAAGTGCCACCTGAAATCAAGCCACACACGAAGGGTTTTTGTGGCATATTTTCGAAACTAGCAAGTCTCGGTCAGTAATATTTTACAGCTATATTCCTCTTATTATTCCGCGTCCAACGAGTGCTCATTTGTCAAAATCGGTGACAACAAATTTTAATCGAAATTTCGCAAAAAAAGCATGGACTATAGCCTTTGCACTTTTTTCATTACAAAAATATATTGTCACCGATCTTGACGATTGAGGGCTTATTTTAACGGGTGAAGGAATACAAAACGATGTCAAAAGGAATTTTGCTAAATAAATGTCTAGTTTTTAAAATAGAGCAAAAAAACTGCATAGGAAGTGCCACCTGAAATCAAGCCACACACGAAGGGTTTTTGTGGCATATTTTCGAAACTAGCAAGTCTCGGTCAGTAATATTTTACAGCTATATTCCTCTTATTATTCCGCGTGCAACGAGTGCTCATTTGTCAAAATCGGTGACAACAAATTTTAATCGAAATTTCGCAAAAAAAGCATGGACTATAGCCTTTGCACTTTTTTCATTACAAAAATATATTGTCACCGATCTTGACGATTGAGGGCTTATTTTAACGGGTGAAGGAATACAAAACGATGTCAAAAGGAATTTTGCTAAATAAATGTCTAGTTTTTAAAATAGAGCAAAAAAACTGCATAGGAAGTGCCACCTGAAATCAAGCCACACACGAAGGGTTTTTGTGGCATATTTTCGAAACTAGCAAGTCTCGGTCAGAAATATTTTACAGCTATATTCCTCTTATTATTCCGCGTCCAACGAGTGCTCATTTGTCAAAATCGGTGACAACAAATTTTAATCGAAATTTCGCAAAAAAAGCATGGACTATAGCCTTTGCACTTTTTTCATTACAAAAATATATTGTCACCGATCTTGACGATTGAGGGCTTATTTTAACGGGTGAAGGAATACAAAACGATGTCAAAAGGAATTTTGCTAAATAAATGTCTAGTTTTTAAAATAGAGCAAAAAAACTGCATAGGAAGTGCCACCTGAAATCAAGCCACACACGAAGGGTTTTTGTGGCATATTTTCGAAACTAGCAAGTCTCGGTCAGAAATATTTTGATAGCTATATTCCTCTTATTATTCCGCGTCCAACGAGTGCTCATTTGCCAAAATCGGTGACAAAAAGTTTTAATCGAAATTTCGCAAAAAAAGCATGGACTATAGCCTTTGCACTTTTTTCATTACAAAAATATATTGTCACCGATCTTGACGATTGAGGGCTTATTTTAACGGGTGAAGGAATACAAAACGATGTCAAAAGGAATTTTGCTAAATAAATGTCTAGTTTTTAAAATAGAGCAAAAAAACTGCATAGGAAGTGCCACCTGAAATCAAGCCACACACGAAGGGTTTTTGTGGCATATTTTCGAAACTAGCAAGTCTCGGTCAGAAATATTTTACAGCTATATTCCTCTTATTATTCCGCGTCCAACGAGTGCTCATTTGTCAAAATCGGTGACAACAAATTTTAATCGAAATTTCGCAAAAAAAGCATGGACTATAGCCTTTGCACTTTTTTCATTACAAAAATATATTGTCATTGATCTTGACGATTGAGGGCTTATTTTAACGGGTGAAGGAATACAAAACGATGTCAAAAGGAATTTTGCTAAATAAATGTCTAGTTTTTAAAATAGAGCAAAAAAACTGTATAGGAAGTGCCACCTGAAATCAAGCCACACACGAAGGGTTTTTGTGGCATATTTTCGAAACTAGCAAGTCTCGGTCAGAAATATTTTACAGCTATATTCCTCTTATTATTCCGCGTCCAACGAGTGCTCATTTGTCAAAATCGGTGACAACAAATTTTAATCGAAATTTCGCAAAAAAAGCATGGACTATAGCCTTTGCACTTTTTTCATTACAAAAATATATTGTCACCGATCTTGACGATTGAGGGCTTATTTTAACGGGTGAAGGAATACAAAACGATGTCAAAAGGAATTTTGCTAAATAAATGTCTAGTTTTTAAAATAGAGCAAAAAAACTGCATAGGAAGTGCCACCTGAAATCAAGCCACACACGAAGGGTTTTTGTGGCATATTTTCGAAACTAGCAAGTCTCGGTCAGAAATATTTTGATAGCTATATTCCTCTTATTATTCCGCGTCCAACGAGTGCTCATTTGCCAAAATCGGTGACAAAAAGTTTTAATCGAAATTTCGCAAAAAAAGCATGGACTATAGCCTTTGCACTTTTTTCATTACAAAAATATATTGTCACCGATCTTGACGATTGAGGGCTTATTTTAACGGGTGAAGGAATACAAAACGATGTCAAAAGGAATTTTGCTAAATAAATGTCTAGTTTTTAAAATAGAGCAAAAAAACTGCATAGGAAGTGCCACCTGAAATCAAGCCACACACGAAGGGTTTTTGTGGCATATTTTCGAAACTAGCAAGTCTCGGTCAGAAATATTTTACAGCTATATTCCTCTTATTATTCCGCGTCCAACGAGTGCTCATTTGTCAAAATCGGTGACAACAAATTTTAATCGAAATTTCGCAAAAAAAGCATGGACTATAGCCTTTGCACTTTTTTCATTACAAAAATATATTGTCACCGATCTTGACGATTGAGGGCTTATTTTAACGGGTGAAGGAATACAAAACGATGTCAAAAGGAATTTTGCTAAATAAATGTCTAGTTTTTAAAATAGAGCAAAAAAACTGCATAGGAAGTGCCACCTGAAATCAAGCCACACACGAAGGGTTTTTGTGGCATATTTTCGAAACTAGCAAGTCTCGGTCAGAAATATTTTGATAGCTATATTCCTCTTATTATTCCGCGTCCAACGAGTGCTCATTTGCCAAAATCGGTGACAAAAAGTTTTAATCGAAATTTCGCAAAAAAAGCATGGACTATAGCCTTTGCACTTTTTTCATTACAAAAATATATTGTCACCGATCTTGACGATTGAGGGCTTATTTTAACGGGTGAAGGAATACAAAACGATGTCAAAAGGAATTTTGCTAAATAAATGTCTAGTTTTTAAAATAGAGCAAAAAAACTGCATAGGAAGTGCCACCTGAAATCAAGCCACACACGAAGGGTTTTTGTGGCATATTTTCGAAACTAGCAAGTCTCGGTCAGAAATATTTTACAGCTATATTCCTCTTATTATTCCGCGTCCAACGAGTGCTCATTTGTCAAAATCGGTGACAAAAAGTTTTAATCGAAATTTCGCAAAAAAAGCATGGACTATAGCCTTTGCACTTTTTTCATTACAAAAATATATTGTCACCGATCTTGACGATTGAGGGCTTATTTTAACGGGTGAAGGAATACAAAACGATGTCAAAAGGAATTTTGCTAAATAAATGTCTAGTTTTTAAAATAGAGCAAAAAAACTGCATAGGAAGTGCCACCTGAAATCAAGCCACACACGAAGGGTTTTTGTGGCATATTTTCGAAACTAGCAAGTCTCGGTCAGAAATATTTTACAGCTATATTCCTCTTATTATTCCGCGTCCAACGAGTGCTCATTTGTCAAAATCGGTGACAACAAATTTTAATCGAAATTTCGCAAAAAAAGCATGGACTATAGCCTTTGCACTTTTTTCATTACAAAAATATATTGTCACCGATCTTGACGATTGAGGGCTTATTTTAACGGGTGAAGGAATACAAAACGATGTCAAAAGGAATTTTGCTAAATAAATGTCTAGTTTTTAAAATAGAGCAAAAAAACTGCATAGGAAGTGCCACCTGAAATCAAGCCACACACGAAGGGTTTTTGTGGCATATTTTCGAAACTAGCAAGTCTCGGTCAGAAATATTTTGATAGCTATATTCCTCTTATTATTCCGCGTCCAACGAGTGCTCATTTGCCAAAATCGGTGACAAAAAGTTTTAATCGAAATTTCGCAAAAAAAGCATGGACAGCCTTTGCACTTTTTTCATTACAAAAATATATTGTCACCGATCTTGACGATTGAGGGCTTATTTTAACGGGTGAAGGAATACAAAACGATGTCAAAAGGAATTTTGCTAAATAAATGTCTAGTTTTTAAAATAGAGCAAAAAAACTGCATAGGAAGTGCCACCTGAAATCAAGCCACACACGAAGGGTTTTTGTGGCATATTTTCGAAACTAGCAAGTCTCGGTCAGAAATATTTTACAGCTATATTCCTCTTATTATTCCGCGTCCAACGAGTGCTCATTTGTCAAAATCGGTGACAACAAATTTTAATCGAAATTTCGCAAAAAAAGCATGGACTATAGCCTTTGCACTTTTTTCATTACAAAAATATATTGTCATTGATCTTGACGATTGAGGGCTTATTTTAACGGGTGAAGGAATACAAAACGATGTCAAAAGGAATTTTGCTAAATAAATGTCTAGTTTTTAAAATAGAGCAAAAAAACTGTATAGGAAGTGCCACCTGAAATCAAGCCACACACGAAGGGTTTTTGTGGCATATTTTCGAAACTAGCAAGTCTCGGTCAGAAATATTTTACAGCTATATTCCTCTTATTATTCCGCGTCCAACGAGTGCTCATTTGTCAAAATCGGTGACAACAAATTTTAATCGAAATTTCGCAAAAAAAGCATGGACTATATAGCCTTTGCACTTTTTTCATTACAAAAATATATTGTCACCGATCTTGACGATTGAGGGCTTATTTTAACGGGTGAAGGAATACAAAACGATGTCAAAAGAAATTTTGCTAAATAAATGTCTAGTTTTTAAAATAGAGCAAAAAAACTGCATAGGAAGTGCCACCTGAAATCAAGCCACACACGAAGGGTTTTTGTGGCATATTTTCGAAACTAGCAAGTCTCGGTCAGAAATATTTTACAGCTATATTCCTCTTATTATTCCGCGTCCAACGAGTGCTCATTTGTCAAAATCGGTGACAACAAATTTTAATCGAAATTTCGCAAAAAAAGCATGGACTATAGCCTTTGCACTTTTTTCATTACAAAAATATATTGTCACCGATCTTGACGATTGAGGGCTTATTTTAACGGGTGAAGGAATACAAAACGATGTCAAAAGGAATTTTGCTAAATAAATGTCTAGTTTTTAAAATAGAGCAAAAAAACTGCATAGGAAGTGCCACCTGAAATCAAGCCACACACGAAGGGTTTTTGTGGCATATTTTCGAAACTAGCAAGTCTCGGTCAGAAATATTTTACAGCTATATTCCTCTTATTATTCCGCGTCCAACGAGTGCTCATTTGTCAAAATCGGTGACAACAAATTTTAATCGAAATTTCGCAAAAAAAGCATGGACTATAGCCTTTGCACTTTTTTCATTACAAAAATATATTGTCACCGATCTTGACGATTGAGGGCTTATTTTAACGGGTGAAGGAATACAAAACGATCTCAAAAGGAATTTTGCTAAATAAATGTCTAGTTTTTAAAATAGAGCAAAAAAACTGCATAGGAAGTGCCACCTGAAATCAAGCCACACACGAAGGGTTTTTGTGGCATATTTTCGAAACTAGCAAGTCTCGGTCAGAAATATTTTACAGCTATATTTCCCTTATTATTCCGCGTCCAACGAGTGCTCATTTGTCAAAATCGGTGACAACAAATTTTAATCGAAATTTCGCAAAAAAAGCATGGACTATAGCCTTTGCACTTTTTTCATTACAAAAATATGTTGTCACCGATCTTGACGAGTGAGGGCTTATTTTAACGGGTGAAGGAATACAAAACGATGTCAAAAGGAATTTTGCTAAATAAATGTCTAGTTTTTAAAATAGAGCAAAAAAACTGTATAGGAAGTGCCACCTGAAATCAAGCCACACACGAAGGGTTTTTGTGGCATATTTTCGAAACTAGCAAGTCTCGGTCAGAAATATTTTACAGCTATATTCCTCTTATTATTCCGCGTCCAACGAGTGCTCATTTGTCAAAATCGGTGACAACAAATTTTAATCGAAATTTCGCAAAAAAAGCATGGACTATATAGCCTTTGCACTTTTTTCATTACAAAAATATATTGTCACCGATCTTGACGATTGAGGGCTTATTTTAACGGGTGAAGGAATACAAAACGATGTCAAAAGAAATTTTGCTAAATAAATGTCTAGTTTTTAAAATAGAGCAAAAAAACTGCATAGGAAGTGCCACCTGAAATCAAGCCACACACGAAGGGTTTTTGTGGCATATTTTCGAAACTAGCAAGTCTCGGTCAGAAATATTTTACAGCTATATTCCTCTTATTATTCCGCGTCCAACGAGTGCTCATTTGTCAAAATCGGTGACAACAAATTTTAATCGAAATTTCGCAAAAAAAGCATGGACTATAGCCTTTGCACTTTTTTCATTACAAAAATATATTGTCACCGATCTTGACGATTGAGGGCTTATTTTAACGGGTGAAGGAATACAAAACGATGTCAAAAGGAATTTTGCTAAATAAATGTCTAGTTTTTAAAATAGAGCAAAAAAACTGCATAGGAAGTGCCACCTGAAATCAAGCCACACACGAAGGGTTTTTGTGGCATATTTTCGAAACTAGCAAGTCTCGGTCAGAAATATTTTACAGCTATATTCCTCTTATTATTCCGCGTCCAACGAGTGCTCATTTGTCAAAATCGGTGACAACAAATTTTAATCGAAATTTCGCAAAAAAAGCATGGACTATAGCCTTTGCACTTTTTTCATTACAAAAATATATTGTCACCGATCTTGACGATTGAGGGCTTATTTTAACGGGTGAAGGAATACAAAACGATCTCAAAAGGAATTTTGCTAAATAAATGTCTAGTTTTTAAAATAGAGCAAAAAAACTGCATAGGAAGTGCCACCTGAAATCAAGCCACACACGAAGGGTTTTTGTGGCATATTTTCGAAACTAGCAAGTCTCGGTCAGAAATATTTTACAGCTATATTTCCCTTATTATTCCGCGTCCAACGAGTGCTCATTTGTCAAAATCGGTGACAACAAATTTTAATCGAAATTTCGCAAAAAAAGCATGGACTATAGCCTTTGCACTTTTTTCATTACAAAAATATATTGTCATTGATCTTGACGATTGAGGGCTTATTTTAACGGGTGAAGGAATACAAAACGATGTCAAAAGGAATTTTGCTAAATAAATGTCTAGTTTTTAAAATAGAGCAAAAAAACTGCATAGGAAGTGCCACCTGAAATCAAGCCACACACGAAGGGTTTTTGTGGCATATTTTCGAAACTAGCAAGTCTCGGTCAGAAATATTTTACAGCTATATTCCTCTTATTATTCCGCGTCCAACGAGTGCTCATTTGTCAAAATCGGTGACAACAAATTTTAATCGAAATTTCGCAAAAAAAAGCATCGACTATAGCCTTTGCACTTTTTTCATTACAAAAATATATTGTCACCGATCTTGACGATTGAGGGCTTATTTTAACGGGTGAAGGAATACAAAACGATGTCAAAAGGAATTTTGCTAAATAAATGTCTAGTTTTTAAAATAGAGCAAAAAAACTGCATAGGAAGTGCCACCTGAAATCAAGCCACACACGAAGGGTTTTTGTGGCATATTTTCGAAACTAGCAAGTCTCGGTCAGAAATATTTTACAGCTATATTCCTCTTATTATTCCGCGTCCAACGAGTGCGCATTTGTCAAAATCGGTGACAACAAATTTTAATCGAAATTTCGCAAAAAAAGCATGGACTATAGCCTTTGCACTTTTTTCATTACAAAAATATATTGTCATTGATCTTGACGATTGAGGGCTTATTTTAACGGGTGAAGGAATACAAAACGATGTCAAAAGGAATTTTGCTAAATAAATGTCTAGTTTTTAAAATAGAGCAAAAAAACTGCATAGGAAGTGCCACCTGAAATCAAGCCACACACGAAGGGTTTTTGTGGCATATTTTCGAAACTAGCAAGTCTCGGTCAGAAATATTTTACAGCTATATTCCTCTTATTATTCCGCGTCCAACGAGTGCTCATTTGTCAAAATCGGTGACAACAAATTTTAATCGAAATTTCGCAAAAAAAAGCATCGACTATAGCCTTTGCACTTTTTTCATTACAAAAATATATTGTCACCGATCTTGACGATTGAGGGCTTATTTTAACGGGTGAAGGAATACAAAACGATGTCAAAAGGAATTTTGCTAAATAAATGTCTAGTTTTTAAAATAGAGCAAAAAAACTGCATAGGAAGTGCCACCTGAAATCAAGCCACACACGAAGGGTTTTTGTGGCATATTTTCGAAACTAGCAAGTCTCGGTCAGAAATATTTTACAGCTATATTCCTCTTATTATTCCGCGTCCAACGAGTGCGCATTTGTCAAAATCGGTGACAACAAATTTTAATCGAAATTTCGCAAAAAAAGCATGGACTATAGCCTTTGCACTTTTTTCATTACAAAAATATATTGTCATTGATCTTGACGATTGAGGGCTTATTTTAACGGGTGAAGGAATACAAAACGATGTCAAAAGGAATTTTGCTAAATAAATGTCTAGTTTTTAAAATAGAGCAAAAAAACTGCATAGGAAGTGCCACCTGAAATCAAGCCACACACGAAGGGTTTTTGTGGCATATTTTCGAAACTAGCAAGTCTCGGTCAGAAATATTTTACAGCTATATTCCTCTTATTATTCCGCGTCCAACGAGTGCTCATTTGTCAAAATCGGTGACAACAAATTTTAATCGAAATTTCGCAAAAAAAGCATGGACTATAGCCTTTGCACTTTTTTCATTACAAAAATATATTGTCATTGATCTTGACGATTGAGGGCTTATTTTAACGGGTGAAGGAATACAAAACGATGTCAAAAGGAATTTTGCTAAATAAATGTCTAGTTTTTAAAATAGAGCAAAAAAACTGTATAGGAAGTGCCACCTGAAATCAAGCCACACACGAAGGGTTTTTGTGGCATATTTTCGAAACTAGCAAGTCTCGGTCAGAAATATTTTACAGCTATATTCCTCTTATTATTCCGCGTCCAACGAGTGCTCATTTGTCAAAATCGGTGACAACAAATTTTAATCGAAATTTCGCAAAAAAAGCATGGACTATATAGCCTTTGCACTTTTTTCATTACAAAAATATATTGTCACCGATCTTGACGATTGAGGGCTTATTTTAACGGGTGAAGGAATACAAAACGATGTCAAAAGAAATTTTGCTAAATAAATGTCTAGTTTTTAAAATAGAGCAAAAAAACCGCATAGGAAGTGCCACCTGAAATCAAGCCACACACGAAGGGTTTTTGTGGCATATTTTCGAAACTAGCAAGTCTCGGTCAGAAATATTTTACAGCTATATTCCTCTTATTATTCCGCGTCCAACGAGTGCTCATTTGTCAAAATCGGTGACAACAAATTTTAATCGAAATTTCGCAAAAAAAGCATGGACTATAGCCTTTGCACTTTTTTCATTACAAAAATATATTGTCACCGATCTTGACGATTGAGGGCTTATTTTAACGGGTGAAGGAATACAAAACGATGTCAAAAGGAATTTTGCTAAATAAATGTCTAGTTTTTAAAATAGAGCAAAAAAACTGCATAGGAAGTGCCACCTGAAATCAAGCCACACACGAAGGGTTTTTGTGGCATATTTTCGAAACTAGCAAGTCTCGGTCAGAAATATTTTACAGCTATATTCCTCTTATTATTCCGCGTCCAACGAGTGCTCATTTGTCAAAATCGGTGACAACAAATTTTAATCGAAATTTCGCAAAAAAAGCATGGACTATAGCCTTTGCACTTTTTTCATTACAAAAATATATTGTCATTGATCTTGACGATTGAGGGCTTATTTTAACGGGTGAAGGAATACAAAACGATGTCAAAAGGAATTTTGCTAAATAAATGTCTAGTTTTTAAAATAGAGCAAAAAAACTGCATAGGAAGTGCCACCTGAAATCAAGCCACACACGAAGGGTTTTTGTGGCATATTTTCGAAACTAGCAAGTCTCGGTCAGAAATATTTTACAGCTATATTCCTCTTATTATTCCGCGTCCAACGAGTGCTCATTTGTCAAAATCGGTGACAACAAATTTTAATCGAAATTTCGCAAAAAAAGCATGGACTATAGCCTTTGCACTTTTTTCATTACAAAAATATATTGTCACCGATCTTGACGATTGAGGGCTTATTTTAACGGGTGAAGGAATACAAAACGATGTCAAAAGGAATTTTGCTAAATAAATGTCTAGTTTTTAAAATAGAGCAAAAAAACTGCATAGGAAGTGCCACCTGAAATCAAGCCACACACGAAGGGTTTTTGTGGCATATTTTCGAAACTAGCAAGTCTCGGTCAGAAATATTTTACAGCTATATTCCTCTTATTATTCCGCGTCCAACAAGTGCTCATTTGTCAAAATCGGTGACAACAAATTTTAATCGAAATTTCGCAAAAAAAGCATGGACTATATAGCCTTTGCACTTTTTTCATTACAAAAATATATTGTCACCGATCTTGACGATTGAGGGCTTATTTTAACGGGTGAAGGAATACAAAACGATGTCAAAAGAAATTTTGCTAAATAAATGTCTAGTTTTTAAAATAGAGCAAAAAAACTGCATAGGAAGTGCCACCTGAAATCAAGCCACACACGAAGGGTTTTTGTGGCATATTTTCGAAACTAGCAAGTCTCGGTCAGAAATATTTTACAGCTATATTCCTCTTATTATTCCGCGTCCAACGAGTGCTCATTTGTCAAAATCGGTGACAACAAATTTTAATCGAAATTTCGCAAAAAAAGCATGGACTATAGCCTTTGCACTTTTTTCATTACAAAAATATATTGTCACCGATCTTGACGATTGAGGGCTTATTTTAACGGGTGAAGGAATACAAAACGATGTCAAAAGGAATTTTGCTAAATAAATGTCTAGTTTTTAAAATAGAGCAAAAAAACTGCATAGGAAGTGCCACCTGAAATCAAGCCACACACGAAGGGTTTTTGTGGCATATTTTCGAAACTAGCAAGTCTCGGTCAGAAATATTTTACAGCTATATTCCTCTTATTATTCCGCGTCCAACGAGTGCTCATTTGTCAAAATCGGTGACAACAAATTTTAATCGAAATTTCGCAAAAAAAGCATGGACTATAGCCTTTGCACTTTTTTCATTACAAAAATATATTGTCACCGATCTTGACGATTGAGGGCTTATTTTAACGGGTGAAGGAATACAAAACGATGTCAAAAGGAATTTTGCTAAATAAATGTCTAGTTTTTAAAATAGAGCAAAAAAACTGCATAGGAAGTGCCACCTGAAATCAAGCCACACACGAAGGGTTTTTGTGGCATATTTTCGAAACTAGCAAGTCTCGGTCAGAAATATTTTACAGCTATATTCCTCTTATTATTCCGCGTCCAACAAGTGCTCATTTGTCAAAATCGGTGACAACAAATTTTAATCGAAATTTCGCAAAAAAAGCATGGACTATATAGCCTTTGCACTTTTTTCATTACAAAAATATATTGTCACCGATCTTGACGATTGAGGGCTTATTTTAACGGGTGAAGGAATACAAAACGATGTCAAAAGAAATTTTGCTAAATAAATGTCTAGTTTTTAAAATAGAGCAAAAAAACTGCATAGGAAGTGCCACCTGAAATCAAGCCACACACGAAGGGTTTTTGTGGCATATTTTCGAAACTAGCAAGTCTCGGTCAGAAATATTTTACAGCTATATTCCTCTTATTATTCCGCGTCCAACGAGTGCTCATTTGTCAAAATCGGTGACAACAAATTTTAATCGAAATTTCGCAAAAAAAGCATGGACTATAGCCTTTGCACTTTTTTCATTACAAAAATATATTGTCACCGATCTTGACGATTGAGGGCTTATTTTAACGGGTGAAGGAATACAAAACGATGTCAAAAGGAATTTTGCTAAATAAATGTCTAGTTTTTAAAATAGAGCAAAAAAACTGCATAGGAAGTGCCACCTGAAATCAAGCCACACACGAAGGGTTTTTGTGGCATATTTTCGAAACTAGCAAGTCTCGGTCAGAAATATTTTACAGCTATATTCCTCTTATTATTCCGCGTCCAACGAGTGCTCATTTGTCAAAATCGGTGACAACAAATTTTAATCGAAATTTCGCAAAAAAAGCATGGACTATAGCCTTTGCACTTTTTTCATTACAAAAATATATTGTCACCGATCTTGACGATTGAGGGCTTATTTTAACGGGTGAAGGAATACAAAACGATGTCAAAAGGAATTTTGCTAAATAAATGTCTAGTTTTTAAAATAGAGCAAAAAAACTGCATAGGAAGTGCCACCTGAAATCAAGCCACACACGAAGGGTTTTTGTGGCATATTTTCGAAACTAGCAAGTCTCGGTCAGAAATATTTTACAGCTATATTCCCCTTATTATTCCGCGTCCAACGAGTGCTCATTTGTCAAAATCGGTGACAACAAATTTTAATCGAAATTTCGCAAAAAAAGCATGGACTATAGCCTTTGCACTTTTTTCATTACAAAAATATATTGTCACCGATCTTGACGAGTGAGGGCTTATTTTAACGGGTGAAGGAATACAAAACGATGTCAAAAGGAATTTTGCTAAATAAATGTCTAGTTTTTAAAATAGAGCAAAAAAACTGCATAGGAAGTGCCACCTGAAATCAAGCCACACACGAAGGGTTTTGTGGCATATTTTCGAAACTAGCAAGTCTCGGTCAGAAATATTTTACAGCTATATTCCTCTTATTATTCCGCGTCCAACGAGTGCTCATTTGTCAAAATCGGTGACAACAAATTTTAATCGAAATTTCGCAAAAAAAGCATGGACTATAGCCTTTGCACTTTTTTCATTACAAAAATATATTGTCACCGATCTTGACGATTGAGGGCTTATTTTAACGGGTGAAGGAATACAAAACGATGTCAAAAGGAATTTTGCTAAATAAATGTCTAGTTTTTAAAATAGAGCAAAAAAACTGTATAGGAAGTGCCACCTGAAATCAAGCCACACACGAAGGGTTTTTGTGGCATATTTTCGAAACTAGCAAGTCTCGGTCAGAAATATTTTACAGCTATATTCCTCTTATTATTCCGCGTCCAACGAGTGCTCATTTGTCAAAATCGGTGACAACAAATTTTAATCGAAATTTCGCAAAAAAAGCATGGACTATAGCCTTTGCACTTTTTTCATTACAAAAATATATTGTCACCGATCTTGACGATTGAGGGCTTATTTTAACGGGTGAAGGAATACAAAACGATGTCAAAAGGAATTTTGCTAAATAAATGTCTAGTTTTTAAAATAGAGCAAAAAAACTGTATAGGAAGTGCCACCTGAAATCAAGCCACACACGAAGGGTTTTTGTGGCATATTTTCGAAACTAGCAAGTCTCGGTCAGAAATATTTTACAGCTATATTCCTCTTATTATTCCGCGTCCAACGAGTGCTCATTTGTCAAAATCGGTGACAACAAATTTTAATCGAAATTTCGCAAAAAAAGCATGGACTATATAGCCTTTGCACTTTTTTCATTACAAAAATATATTGTCACCGATCTTGACGATTGAGGGCTTATTTTAACGGGTGAAGGAATACAAAACGATGTCAAAAGAAATTTTGCTAAATAAATGTCTAGTTTTTAAAATAGAGCAAAAAAACTGCATAGGAAGTGCCACCTGAAATCAAGCCACACACGAAGGGTTTTTGTGGCATATTTTCGAAACTAGCAAGTCTCGGTCAGAAATATTTTACAGCTATATTCCTCTTATTATTCCGCGTCCAACGAGTGCTCATTTGTCAAAATCGGTGACAACAAATTTTAATCGAAATTTCGCAAAAAAAGCATGGACTATAGCCTTTGCACTTTTTTCATTACAAAAATATATTGTCACCGATCTTGACGATTGAGGGCTTATTTTAACGGGTGAAGGAATACAAAACGATCTCAAAAGGAATTTTGCTAAATAAATGTCTAGTTTTTAAAATAGAGCAAAAAAACTGTATAGGAAGTGCCACCTGAAATCAAGCCACACACGAAGGGTTTTTGTGGCATATTTTCGAAACTAGCAAGTCTCGGTCAGAAATATTTTACAGCTATATTCCTCTTATTATTCCGCGTCCAACGAGTGCTCATTTGTCAAAATCGGTGACAACAAATTTTAATCGAAATTTCGCAAAAAAAGCATTACAAAAATATATTGTCACCGATCTTGACGATTGAGGGCTTATTTTAACGGGTGAAGGAATACAAAACGATGTCAAAAGAAATTTTGCTAAATAAATGTCTAGTTTTTAAAATAGATCAAAAAAACCGCATAGGAAGTGCCACCTGAAATCAAGCCACACACGAAGGGTTTTTGTGGCATATTTTCGAAACTAGCAAGTCTCGGTCAGAAATATTTTACAGCTATATTCCTCTTATTATTCCGCGTCCAACGAGTGCTCATTTGTCAAAATCGGTGACAACAAATTTTAATCGAAATTTCGCAAAAAAAGCATGGACTATAGCCTTTGCACTTTTTTCATTACAAAAATATATTGTCATTGATCTTGACGATTGAGGGCTTATTTTAACGGGTGAAGGAATACAAAACGATGTCAAAAGGAATTTTGCTAAATAAATGTCTAGTTTTTAAAATAGAGCAAAAAAACTGTATAGGAAGTGCCACCTGAAATCAAGCCACACACGAAGGGTTTTTGTGGCATATTTTCGAAACTAGCAAGTCTCGGTCAGAAATATTTTACAGCTATATTCCTCTTATTATTCCGCGTCCAACGAGTGCTCATTTGTCAAAATCGGTGACAACAAATTTTAATCGAAATTTCGCAAAAAAAGCATGGACTATAGCCTTTGCACTTTTTTCATTACAAAAATATATTGTCACCGATCTTGACGATTGAGGGCTTATTTTAACGGGTGAAGGAATACAAAACGATGTCAAAAGGAATTTTGCTAAATAAATGTCTAGTTTTTAAAATAGAGCAAAAAAACTGCATAGGAAGTGCCACCTGAAATCAAGCCACACACGAAGGGTTTTGTGGCATATTTTCGAAACTAGCAAGTCTCGGTCAGAAATATTTTACAGCTATATTCCTCTTATTATTCCGCGTCCAACGAGTGCTCATTTGTCAAAATCGGTGACAACAAATTTTAATCGAAATTTCGCAAAAAAAGCATGGACTATAGCCTTTGCACTTTTTTCATTACAAAAATATATTGTCACCGATCTTGACGATTGAGGGCTTATTTTAACGGGTGAAGGAATACAAAACGATCTCAAAAGGAATTTTGCTAAATAAATGTCTAGTTTTTAAAATAGAGCAAAAAAACTGCATAGGAAGTGCCACCTGAAATCAAGCCACACACGAAGGGTTTTTGTGGCATATTTTCGAAACTAGCAAGTCTCGGTCAGAAATATTTTACAGCTATATTCCTCTTATTATTCCGCGTCCAACGAGTGCTCATTTGTCAAAATCGGTGACAACAAATTTTAATCGAAATTTCGCAAAAAAAGCATGGACTATAGCCTTTGCACTTTTTTCATTACAAAAATATATTGTCACCGATCTTGACGATTGAGGGCTTATTTTAACGGGTGAAGGAATACAAAACGATGTCAAAAGGAATTTTGCTAAATAAATGTCTAGTTTTTAAAATAGAGCAAAAAAACTGTATAGGAAGTGCCACCTGAAATCAAGCCACACACGAAGGGTTTTTGTGGCATATTTTCGAAACTAGCAAGTCTCGGTCAGAAATATTTTACAGCTATATTCCTCTTATTATTCCGCGTCCAACGAGTGCTCATTTGTCAAAATCGGTGACAACAAATTTTAATCGAAATTTCGCAAAAAAAGCATGGACTATAGCCTTTGCACTTTTTTCATTACAAAAATATATTGTCACCGATCTTGACGATTGAGGGCTTATTTTAACGGGTGAAGGAATACAAAACGATGTCAAAAGGAATTTTGCTAAATAAATGTCTAGTTTTTAAAATAGAGCAAAAAAACTGTATAGGAAGTGCCACCTGAAATCAAGCCACACACGAAGGGTTTTTGTGGCATATTTTCGAAACTAGCAAGTCTCGGTCAGAAATATTTTACAGCTATATTCCTCTTATTATTCCGCGTCCAACGAGTGCTCATTTGTCAAAATCGGTGACAACAAATTTTAATCGAAATTTCGCAAAAAAAGCATTACAAAAATATATTGTCACCGATCTTGACGATTGAGGGCTTATTTTAACGGGTGAAGGAATACAAAACGATGTCAAAAGAAATTTTGCTAAATAAATGTCTAGTTTTTAAAATAGATCAAAAAAACCGCATAGGAAGTGCCACCTGAAATCAAGCCACACACGAAGGGTTTTTGTGGCATATTTTCGAAACTAGCAAGTCTCGGTCAGAAATATTTTACAGCTATATTCCTCTTATTATTCCGCGTCCAACGAGTGCTCATTTGTCAAAATCGGTGACAACAAATTTTAATCGAAATTTCGCAAAAAAAGCATGGACTATAGCCTTTGCACTTTTTTCATTACAAAAATATATTGTCACCGATCTTGACGATTGAGGGCTTATTTTAACGGGTGAAGGAATACAAAACGATGTCAAAAGGAATTTTGCTAAATAAATGTCTAGTTTTTAAAATAGAGCAAAAAAACTGCATAGGAAGTGCCACCTGAAATCAAGCCACACACGAAGGGTTTTGTGGCATATTTTCGAAACTAGCAAGTCTCGGTCAGAAATATTTTACAGCTATATTCCTCTTATTATTCCGCGTCCAACGAGTGCTCATTTGTCAAAATCGGTGACAACAAATTTTAATCGAAATTTCGCAAAAAAAGCATGGACTATAGCCTTTGCACTTTTTTCATTACAAAAATATATTGTCACCGATCTTGACGATTGAGGGCTTATTTTAACGGGTGAAGGAATACAAAACGATGTCAAAAGGAATTTTGCTAAATAAATGTCTAGTTTTTAAAATAGAGCAAAAAAACTGTATAGGAAGTGCCACCTGAAATCAAGCCACACACGAAGGGTTTTTGTGGCATATTTTCGAAACTAGCAAGTCTCGGTCAGAAATATTTTACAGCTATATTCCTCTTATTATTCCGCGTCCAACGAGTGCTCATTTGTCAAAATCGGTGACAACAAATTTTAATCGAAATTTCGCAAAAAAAGCATGGACTATAGCCTTTGCACTTTTTTCATTACAAAAATATATTGTCACCGATCTTGACGATTGAGGGCTTATTTTAACGGGTGAAGGAATACAAAACGATGTCAAAAGGAATTTTGCTAAATAAATGTCTAGTTTTTAAAATAGAGCAAAAAAACTGTATAGGAAGTGCCACCTGAAATCAAGCCACACACGAAGGGTTTTTGTGGCATATTTTCGAAACTAGCAAGTCTCGGTCAGAAATATTTTACAGCTATATTCCTCTTATTATTCCGCGTCCAACGAGTGCTCATTTGTCAAAATCGGTGACAACAAATTTTAATCGAAATTTCGCAAAAAAAGCATGGACTATATAGCCTTTGCACTTTTTTCATTACAAAAATATATTGTCACCGATCTTGACGATTGAGGGCTTATTTTAACGGGTGAAGGAATACAAAACGATGTCAAAAGAAATTTTGCTAAATAAATGTCTAGTTTTTAAAATAGAGCAAAAAAACTGCATAGGAAGTGCCACCTGAAATCAAGCCACACACGAAGGGTTTTTGTGGCATATTTTCGAAACTAGCAAGTCTCGGTCAGAAATATTTTACAGCTATATTCCTCTTATTATTCCGCGTCCAACGAGTGCTCATTTGTCAAAATCGGTGACAACAAATTTTAATCGAAATTTCGCAAAAAAAGCATTACAAAAATATATTGTCACCGATCTTGACGATTGAGGGCTTATTTTAACGGGTGAAGGAATACAAAACGATGTCAAAAGAAATTTTGCTAAATAAATGTCTAGTTTTTAAAATAGATCAAAAAAACCGCATAGGAAGTGCCACCTGAAATCAAGCCACACACGAAGGGTTTTTGTGGCATATTTTCGAAACTAGCAAGTCTCGGTCAGAAATATTTTACAGCTATATTCCTCTTATTATTCCGCGTCCAACGAGTGCTCATTTGTCAAAATCGGTGACAACAAATTTTAATCGAAATTTCGCAAAAAAAGCATGGACTATAGCCTTTGCACTTTTTTCATTACAAAAATATATTGTCACCGATCTTGACGATTGAGGGCTTATTTTAACGGGTGAAGGAATACAAAACGATGTCAAAAGGAATTTTGCTAAATAAATGTCTAGTTTTTAAAATAGAGCAAAAAAACTGCATAGGAAGTGCCACCTGAAATCAAGCCACACACGAAGGGTTTTGTGGCATATTTTCGAAACTAGCAAGTCTCGGTCAGAAATATTTTACAGCTATATTCCTCTTATTATTCCGCGTCCAACGAGTGCTCATTTGTCAAAATCGGTGACAACAAATTTTAATCGAAATTTCGCAAAAAAAGCATGGACTATAGCCTTTGCACTTTTTTCATTACAAAAATATATTGTCACCGATCTTGACGATTGAGGGCTTATTTTAACGGGTGAAGGAATACAAAACGATCTCAAAAGGAATTTTGCTAAATAAATGTCTAGTTTTTAAAATAGAGCAAAAAAACTGCATAGGAAGTGCCACCTGAAATCAAGCCACACACGAAGGGTTTTTGTGGCATATTTTCGAAACTAGCAAGTCTCGGTCAGAAATATTTTACAGCTATATTCCTCTTATTATTCCGCGTCCAACGAGTGCTCATTTGTCAAAATCGGTGACAACAAATTTTAATCGAAATTTCGCAAAAAAAGCATGGACTATAGCCTTTGCACTTTTTTCATTACAAAAATATATTGTCACCGATCTTGACGATTGAGGGCTTATTTTAACGGGTGAAGGAATACAAAACGATGTCAAAAGGAATTTTGCTAAATAAATGTCTAGTTTTTAAAATAGAGCAAAAAAACTGTATAGGAAGTGCCACCTGAAATCAAGCCACACACGAAGGGTTTTTGTGGCATATTTTCGAAACTAGCAAGTCTCGGTCAGAAATATTTTACAGCTATATTCCTCTTATTATTCCGCGTCCAACGAGTGCTCATTTGTCAAAATCGGTGACAACAAATTTTAATCGAAATTTCGCAAAAAAAGCATGGACTATATAGCCTTTGCACTTTTTTCATTACAAAAATATATTGTCACCGATCTTGACGATTGAGGGCTTATTTTAACGGGTGAAGGAATACAAAACGATGTCAAAAGAAATTTTGCTAAATAAATGTGTAGTTTTTAAAATAGAGCAAAAAAACTGCATAGGAAGTGCCACCTGAAATCAAGCCACACACGAAGGGTTTTTGTGGCATATTTTCGAAACTAGCAAGTCTCGGTCAGAAATATTTTACAGCTATATTCCTCTTATTATTCCGCGTCCAACGAGTGCTCATTTGTCAAAATCGGTGACAACAAATTTTAATCGAAATTTCGCAAAAAAAGCATGGACTATAGCCTTTGCACTTTTTTCATTACAAAAATATATTGTCACCGATCTTGACGATTGAGGGCTTATTTTAACGGGTGAAGGAATACAAAACGATCTCAAAAGGAATTTTGCTAAATAAATGTCTAGTTTTTAAAATAGAGCAAAAAAACTGCATAGGAAGTGCCACCTGAAATCAAGCCACACACGAAGGGTTTTTGTGGCATATTTTCGAAACTAGCAAGTCTCGGTCAGAAATATTTTACAGCTATATTCCCCTTATTATTCCGCGTCCAACGAGTGCTCATTTGTCAAAATCGGTGACAACAAATTTTAATCGAAATTTCGCAAAAAAAGCATGGCCTTTGCACTTTTTTCATTACAAAAATATATTGTCACCGATCTTGACGATTGAGGGCTTATTTTAACGGGTGAAGGAATACAAAACGATGTCAAAAGAAATTTTGCTAAATAAATGTCTAGTTTTTAAAATAGATCAAAAAAACCGCATAGGAAGTGCCACCTGAAATCAAGCCACACACGAAGGGTTTTTGTGGCATATTTTCGAAACTAGCAAGTCTCGGTCAGAAATATTTTACAGCTATATTCCTCTTATTATTCCGCGTCCAACGAGTGCTCATTTGTCAAAATCGGTGACAACAAATTTTAAGCGAAATTTCGCAAAAAAAGCATGGACTATAGCCTTTGCACTTTTTTCATTACAAAAATATATTGTCACCGATCTTGACGATTGAGGGCTTATTTTAACGGGTGAAGGAATACAAAACGATCTCAAAAGGAATTTTGCTAAATAAATGTCTAGTTTTTAAAATAGAGCAAAAAAACTGCATAGGAAGTGCCACCTGAAATCAAGCCACACACGAAGGGTTTTTGTGGCATATTTTCGAAACTAGCAAGTCTCGGTCAGAAATATTTTACAGCTATATTCCCCTTATTATTCCGCGTCCAACGAGTGCTCATTTGTCAAAATCGGTGACAACAAATTTTAATCGAAATTTCGCAAAAAAAGCATGGACTATAGCCTTTGCACTTTTTTCATTACAAAAATATATTGTCACCGATCTTGACGAGTGAGGGCTTATTTTAACGGGTGAAGGAATACAAAACGATGTCAAAAGGAATTTTGCTAAATAAATGTCTAGTTTTTAAAATAGAGCAAAAAAACTGCATAGGAAGTGCCACCTGAAATCAAGCCACACACGAAGGGTTTTTGTGGCATATTTTCGAAACTAGCAAGTCTCGGTCAGAAATATTTTACAGCTATATTCCTCTTATTATTCCGCGTCCAACGAGTGCTCATTTGTCAAAATCGGTGACAACAAATTTTAATCGAAATTTCGCAAAAAAAAGCATCGACTATAGCCTTTGCACTTTTTTCATTACAAAAATATATTGTCACCGATCTTGACGATTGAGGGCTTATTTTAACGGGTGAAGGAATACAAAACGATGTCAAAAGGAATTTTGCTAAATAAATGTCTAGTTTTTAAAATAGAGCAAAAAAACTGCATAGGAAGTGCCACCTGAAATCAAGCCACACACGAAGGGTTTTTGTGGCATATTTTCCAAACTAGCAAGTCTCGGTCAGAAATATTTTACAGCTATATTCCTCTTATTATTCCGCGTCCAACGAGTGCGCATTTGTCAAAATCGGTGACAACAAATTTTAATCGAAATTTCGCAAAAAAAGCATGGACTATAGCCTTTGCACTTTTTTCATTACAAAAATATATTGTCATTGATCTTGACGATTGAGGGCTTATTTTAACGGGTGAAGGAATACAAAACGATGTCAAAAGAAATTTTGCTAAATAAATGTCTAGTTTTTAAAATAGATCAAAAAAACTGCATAGGAAGTGCCACCTGAAATCAAGCCACACACGAAGGGTTTTTGTGGCATATTTTCGAAACTAGCAAGTCTCGGTCAGAAATATTTTACAGCTATATTCCTCTTATTATTCCGCGTCCAACGAGTGCTCATTTGTCAAAATCGGTGACAACAAATTTTAATCGAAATTTCGCAAAAAAAGCATGGACTATAGCCTTTGCACTTTTTTCATTACAAAAATATATTGTCACCGATCTTGACGATTGAGGGCTTATTTTAACGGGTGAAGGAATACAAAACGATGTCAAAAGGAATTTTGCTAAATAAATGTCTAGTTTTTAAAATAGAGCAAAAAAACTGCATAGGAAGTGCCACCTGAAATCAAGCCACACACGAAGGGTTTTTGTGGCATATTTTCGAAACTAGCAAGTCTCGGTCAGAAATATTTTACAGCTATATTCCTCTTATTATTCCGCGTCCAACGAGTGCTCATTTGTCAAAATCGGTGACAACAAATTTTAATCGAAATTTCGCAAAAAAAGCATGGACTATAGCCTTTGCACTTTTTTCATTACAAAAATATATTGTCACCGATCTTGACGATTGAGGGCTTATTTTAACGGGTGAAGGAATACAAAACGATCTCAAAAGGAATTTTGCTAAATAAATGTCTAGTTTTTAAAATAGAGCAAAAAAACTGCATAGGAAGTGCCACCTGAAATCAAGCCACACACGAAGGGTTTTTGTGGCATATTTTCGAAACTAGCAAGTCTCGGTCAGAAATATTTTACAGCTATATTCCCCTTATTATTCCGCGTCCAACGAGTGCTCATTTGTCAAAATCGGTGACAACAAATTTTAATCGAAATTTCGCAAAAAAAGCATGGACTATAGCCTTTGCACTTTTTTCATTACAAAAATATGTTGTCACCGATCTTGACGAGTGAGGGCTTATTTTAACGGGTGAAGGAATACAAAACGATGTCAAAAGGAATTTTGCTAAATAAATGTCTAGTTTTTAAAATAGAGCAAAAAAACTGCATAGGAAGTGCCACCTGAAATCAAGCCACACACGAAGGGTTTTTGTGGCATATTTTCGAAACTAGCAAGTCTCGGTCAGAAATATTTTACAGCTATATTCCTCTTATTATTCCGCGTCCAACGAGTGCTCATTTGTCAAAATCGGTGACAACAAATTTTAATCGAAATTTCGCAAAAAAAAGCATCGACTATAACCTTTGCACTTTTTTCATTACAAAAATATATTGTCACCGATCTTGACGATTGAGGGCTTATTTTAACGGGTGAAGGAATACAAAACGATGTCAAAAGGAATTTTGCTAAATAAATGTCTAGTTTTTAAAATAGAGCAAAAAAACTGCATAGGAAGTGCCACCTGAAATCAAGCCACACACGAAGGGTTTTTGTGGCATATTTTCGAAACTAGCAAGTCTCGGTCAGAAATATTTTACAGCTATATTCCTCTTATTATTCCGCGTCCAACGAGTGCGCATTTGTCAAAATCGGTGACAACAAATTTTAATCGAAATTTCGCAAAAAAAGCATGGACTATAGCCTTTGCACTTTTTTCATTACAAAAATATATTGTCATTGATCTTGACGATTGAGGGCTTATTTTAACGGGTGAAGGAATACAAAACGATGTCAAAAGGAATTTTGCTAAATAAATGTCTAGTTTTTAAAATAGAGCAAAAAAACTGTATAGGAAGTGCCACCTGAAATCAAGCCACACACGAAGGGTTTTTGTGGCATATTTTCGAAACTAGCAAGTCTCGGTCAGAAATATTTTACAGCTATATTCCTCTTATTATTCCGCGTCCAACGAGTGCGCATTTGTCAAAATCGGTGACAACAAATTTTAATCGAAATTTCGCAAAAAAAGCATGGACTATAGCCTTTGCACTTTTTTCATTACAAAAATATATTGTCATTGATCTTGACGATTGAGGGCTTATTTTAACGGGTGAAGGAATACAAAACGATGTCAAAAGAAATTTTGCTAAATAAATGTCTAGTTTTTAAAATAGATCAAAAAAACCGCATAGGAAGTGCCACCTGAAATCAAGCCACACACGAAGGGTTTTTGTGGCATATTTTCGAAACTAGCAAGTCTCGGTCAGAAATATTTTACAGCTATATTCCTCTTATTATTCCGCGTCCAACGAGTGCTCATTTGTCAAAATCGGTGACAACAAATTTTAAGCGAAATTTCGCAAAAAAAGCATGGACTATAGCCTTTGCACTTTTTTCATTACAAAAATATATTGTCACCGATCTTGACGATTGAGGGCTTATTTTAACGGGTGAAGGAATACAAAACGATCTCAAAAGGAATTTTGCTAAATAAATGTCTAGTTTTTAAAATAGAGCAAAAAAACTGCATAGGAAGTGCCACCTGAAATCAAGCCACACACGAAGGGTTTTTGTGGCATATTTTCGAAACTAGCAAGTCTCGGTCAGAAATATTTTACAGCTATATTCCCCTTATTATTCCGCGTCCAACGAGTGCTCATTTGTCAAAATCGGTGACAACAAATTTTAATCGAAATTTCGCAAAAAAAGCATGGACTATAGCCTTTGCACTTTTTTCATTACAAAAATATATTGTCACCGATCTTGACGAGTGAGGGCTTATTTTAACGGGTGAAGGAATACAAAACGATGTCAAAAGGAATTTTGCTAAATAAATGTCTAGTTTTTAAAATAGAGCAAAAAAACTGCATAGGAAGTGCCACCTGAAATCAAGCCACACACGAAGGGTTTTTGTGGCATATTTTCGAAACTAGCAAGTCTCGGTCAGAAATATTTTACAGCTATATTCCTCTTATTATTCCGCGTCCAACGAGTGCTCATTTGTCAAAATCGGTGACAACAAATTTTAATCGAAATTTCGCAAAAAAAAGCATCGACTATAGCCTTTGCACTTTTTTCATTACAAAAATATATTGTCACCGATCTTGACGATTGAGGGCTTATTTTAACGGGTGAAGGAATACAAAACGATGTCAAAAGGAATTTTGCTAAATAAATGTCTAGTTTTTAAAATAGAGCAAAAAAAACTGCATAGGAAGTGCCACCTGAAATCAAGCCACACACGAAGGGTTTTTGTGGCATATTTTCCAAACTAGCAAGTCTCGGTCAGAAATATTTTACAGCTATATTCCTCTTATTATTCCGCGTCCAACGAGTGCGCATTTGTCAAAATCGGTGACAACAAATTTTAATCGAAATTTCGCAAAAAAAGCATGGACTATAGCCTTTGCACTTTTTTCATTACAAAAATATATTGTCATTGATCTTGACGATTGAGGGCTTATTTTAACGGGTGAAGGAATACAAAACGATGTCAAAAGAAATTTTGCTAAATAAATGTCTAGTTTTTAAAATAGATCAAAAAAACTGCATAGGAAGTGCCACCTGAAATCAAGCCACACACGAAGGGTTTTTGTGGCATATTTTCGAAACTAGCAAGTCTCGGTCAGAAATATTTTACAGCTATATTCCTCTTATTATTCCGCGTCCAACGAGTGCTCATTTGTCAAAATCGGTGACAACAAATTTTAATCGAAATTTCGCAAAAAAAGCACTTTTTTCATTACAAAAATATATTGTCACCGATCTTGACGATTGAGGGCTTATTTTAACGGGTGAAGGAATACAAAACGATCTCAAAAGGAATTTTGCTAAATAAATGTCTAGTTTTTAAAATAGAGCAAAAAAACTGCATAGGAAGTGCCACCTGAAATCAAGCCACACACGAAGGGTTTTTGTGGCATATTTTCGAAACTAGCAAGTCTCGGTCAGAAATATTTTACAGCTATATTCCCCTTATTATTCCGCGTCCAACGAGTGCTCATTTGTCAAAATCGGTGACAACAAATTTTAATCGAAATTTCGCAAAAAAAGCATGGACTATAGCCTTTGCACTTTTATCATTACAAAAATATGTTGTCACCGATCTTGACGAGTGAGGGCTTATTTTAACGGGTGAAGGAATACAAAACGATGTCAAAAGGAATTTTGCTAAATAAATGTCTAGTTTTTAAAATAGAGCAAAAAAACTGCATAGGAAGTGCCACCTGAAATCAAGCCACACACGAAGGGTTTTTGTGGCATATTTTCGAAACTAGCAAGTCTCGGTCAGAAATATTTTACAGCTATATTCCTCTTATTATTCCGCGTCCAACGAGTGCTCATTTGTCAAAATCGGTGACAACAAATTTTAATCGAAATTTCGCAAAAAAAAGCATCGACTATAACCTTTGCACTTTTTTCATTACAAAAATATATTGTCACCGATCTTGACGATTGAGGGCTTATTTTAACGGGTGAAGGAATACAAAACGATGTCAAAAGGAATTTTGCTAAATAAATGTCTAGTTTTTAAAATAGAGCAAAAAAACTGCATAGGAAGTGCCACCTGAAATCAAGCCACACACGAAGGGTTTTTGTGGCATATTTTCGAAACTAGCAAGTCTCGGTCAGAAATATTTTACAGCTATATTCCTCTTATTATTCCGCGTCCAACGAGTGCGCATTTGTCAAAATCGGTGACAACAAATTTTAATCGAAATTTCGCAAAAAAAAGCATGGACTATAGCCTTTGCACTTTTTTCATTACAAAAATATATAGTCACCGATCTTGACGATTGAGGGCTTATTTTAACTGGTGAAGGAATACAAAACGATGTCAAAAGGAATTTTGCTAAATAAATGTCTAGTTTTTAAAATAGAGCAAAAAAACTGCATAGGAAGTGCCACCTGAAATCAAGCCACACACGAAGGGTTTTTGTGGCATATTTTCGAAACTAGCAAGTCTCGGTCAGAAATATTTTACAGCTATATTCCTCTTATTATTCCGCGTCCAACGAGTGCTCATTTGTCAAAATCGGTGACAACAAATTTTAATCGAAATTTCGCAAAAAAAAGCATCGACTATAGCCTTTGCACTTTTTTCATTACAAAAATATATTGTCACCGATCTTGACGATTGAGGGCTTATTTTAACGGGTGAAGGAATACAAAACGATGTCAAAAGGAATTTTGCTAAATAAATGTCTAGTTTTTAAAATAGAGCAAAAAAACTGCATAGGAAGTGCCACCTGAAATCAAGCCACACACGAAGGGTTTTTGTGGCATATTTTCGAAACTAGCAAGTCTCGGTCAGAAATATTTTACAGCTTTATTCCTCTTATTATTCCGCGTCCAACGAGTGCTCATTTGTCAAAATCGGTGACAACAAATTTTAATCGAAATTTCGCAAAAAAAAGCATCGACTATAGCCTTTGCACTTTTTTCATTACAAAAATATATTGTCACCGATCTTGACGATTGAGGGCTTATTTTAACGGGTGAAGGAATACAAAACGATGTCAAAAGGAATTTTGCTAAATAAATGTCTAGTTTTTAAAATAGAGCAAAAAAACTGCATAGGAAGTGCCACCTGAAATCAAGCCACACACGAAGGGTTTTTGTGGCATATTTTCGAAACTAGCAAGTCTCGGTCAGAAATATTTTACAGCTATATTCCTCTTATTATTCCGCGTCCAACGAGTGCTCATTTGTCAAAATCGGCGACAACAAATTTTAATCGAAATTTCGCAAAAAAAGCATGGACTATAGCCTTTGCACTTTTTTCATTACAAAAATATATTGTCACCGATCTTGACGATTGAGGGCTTATTTTAACGGGTGAAGGAATACAAAACGATGTCAAAAGGAATTTTGCTAAATAAATGTCTAGTTTTTAAAATAGAGCAAAAAAACTGCATAGGAAGTGCCACCTGAAATCAAGCCACACACGAAGGGTTTTTGTGGCATATTTTCGAAACTAGCAAGTCTCGGTCAGAAATATTTTACAGCTATATTCCTCTTATTATTCCGCGTCCAACGAGTGCTCATTTGTCAAAATCGGTGACGAAAAATTTTAATCGAAATTTCGCAAAAAAAGCATGGACTATAGCCTTTGCACTTTTTTCATTACAAAAATATATTGTCACCGATCTTGACGATTGAGGGCTTATTTTAACGGGTGAAGGAATACAAAACGATGTCAAAAGGAATTTTGCTAAATAAATGTCTAGTTTTTAAAATAGAGCAAAAAAACTGCATAGGAAGTGCCACCTGAAATCAAGCCACACACGAAGGGTTTTTGTGGCATATTTTCGAAACTAGCAAGTCTCGGTCAGTAATATTTTACAGCTATATTCCTCTTATTATTCCGCGTGCAACGAGTGCTCATTTGTCAAAATCGGTGACAACAAATTTTAATCGAAATTTCGCAAAAAAAGCATGGACTATAGCCTTTGCACTTTTTTCATTACAAAAATATATTGTCACCGATCTTGACGATTGAGGGCTTATTTTAACGGGTGAAGGAATACAAAACGATGTCAAAAGGAATTTTGCTAAATAAATGTCTAGTTTTTAAAATAGAGCAAAAAAACTGCATAGGAAGTGCCACCTGAAATCAAGCCACACACGAAGGGTTTTTGTGGCATATTTTCGAAACTAGCAAGTCTCGGTCAGTAATATTTTACAGCTATATTCCTCTTATTATTCCGCGTCCAACGAGTGCTCATTTGTCAAAATCGGTGACAACAAATTTTAATCGAAATTTCGCAAAAAAAGCATGGACTATAGCCTTTGCACTTTTTTCATTACAAAAATATATTGTCACCGATCTTGACGATTGAGGGCTTATTTTAACGGGTGAAGGAATACAAAACGATGTCAAAAGGAATTTTGCTAAATAAATGTCTAGTTTTTAAAATAGAGCAAAAAAACTGCATAGGAAGTGCCACCTGAAATCAAGCCACACACGAAGGGTTTTTGTGGCATATTTTCGAAACTAGCAAGTCTCGGTCAGAAATATTTTACAGCTATATTCCTCTTATTATTCCGCGTCCAACGAGTGCTCATTTGCCAAAATCGGTGACAAAAAATTTTAATCGAAATTTCGCAAAAAAAGCATGGACTATAGCCTTTGCACTTTTTTCATTACAAAAATATATTGTCACCGATCTTGACGATTGAGGGCTTATTTTAACGGGTGAAGGAATACAAAACGATGTCAAAAGGAATTTTGCTAAATAAATGTCTAGTTTTTAAAATAGAGCAAAAAAACTGCATAGGAAGTGCCACCTGAAATCAAGCCACACACGAAGGGTTTTTGTGGCATATTTTCGAAACTAGCAAGTCTCGGTCAGAAATATTTTACAGCTATATTCCTCTTATTATTCCGCGTCCAATGAGTGCTCATTTGTCAAAATCGGTGACAACAAATTTTTATCGAAATTTCGCAAAAAAAGCATGGACTATAGCCTTTGCACTTTTTTCATTACAAAAATATATTGTCACCGATCTTGACGATTGAGGGCTTATTTTAACGGGTGAAGGAATACAAAACGATGTCAAAAGGAATTTTGCTAAATAAATGTCTAGTTTTTAAAATAGAGCAAAAAAACTGCATAGGAAGTGCCACCTGAAATCAAGCCACACACGAAGGGTTTTTGTGGCATATTTTCGAAACTAGCAAGTCTCGGTCAGAAATATTTTACAGCTATATTCCTCTTATTATTCCGCGTCCAACGAGTGCTCATTTGTCAAAATCGGTGACAACAAATTTTTATCGAAATTTCGAAAAAAAAGGATGGACTATAGCCTTTGCACTTTTTTCATTACAAAAATATATTGTCACCGATCTTGACGATTGAGGGCTTATTTTAACGGGTGAAGGAATACAAAACGATGTCAAAAGGAATTTTGCTAAATAAATGTCTAGTTTTTAAAATAGAGCAAAAAAACTGCATAGGAAGTGCCACCTGAAATCAAGCCACACACGAAGGGTTTTTGTGGCATATTTTCGAAACTAGCAAGTCTCGGTCAGTAATATTTTACAGCTATATTCCTCTTATTATTCCGCGTGCAACGAGTGCTCATTTGTCAAAATCGGTGACAACAAATTTTAATCGAAATTTCGCAAAAAAAGCATTAGCCTTTGCACTTTTTTCATTACAAAAATATATTGTCACCGATCTTGACGATTGAGGGCTTATTTTAACGGGTGAAGGAATACAAAACGATGTCAAAAGGAATTTTGCTAAATAAATGTCTAGTTTTTAAAATAGAGCAAAAAAACTGCATAGGAAGTGCCACCTGAAATCAAGCCACACACGAAGGGTTTTTGTGGCATATTTTCGAAACTAGCAAGTCTCGGTCAGTAATATTTTACAGCTATATTCCTCTTATTATTCCGCGTCCAACGAGTGCTCATTTGTCAAAATCGGTGACAACAAATTTTAATCGAAATTTCGCAAAAAAAGCATGGACTATAGCCTTTGCACTTTTTTCATTACAAAAATATATTGTCACCGATCTTGACGATTGAGGGCTTATTTTAACGGGTGAAGGAATACAAAACGATGTCAAAAGGAATTTTGCTAAATAAATGTCTAGTTTTTAAAATAGAGCAAAAAAACTGCATAGGAAGTGCCACCTGAAATCAAGCCACACACGAAGGGTTTTTGTGGCATATTTTCGAAACTAGCAAGTCTCGGTCAGAAATATTTTACAGCTATATTCCTCTTATTATTCCGCGTCCAACGAGTGCTCATTTGCCAAAATCGGTGACAAAAAATTTTAATCGAAATTTCGCAAAAAAAGCATGGACTATAGCCTTTGCACTTTTTTCATTACAAAAATATATTGTCACCGATCTTGACGATTGAGGGCTTATTTTAACGGGTGAAGGAATACAAAACGATGTCAAAAGGAATTTTGCTAAATAAATGTCTAGTTTTTAAAATAGAGCAAAAAAACTGCATAGGAAGTGCCACCTGAAATCAAGCCACACACGAAGGGTTTTTGTGGCATATTTTCGAAACTAGCAAGTCTCGGTCAGAAATATTTTACAGCTATATTCCTCTTATTATTCCGCGTGCAACGAGTGCTCATTTGTCAAAATCGGTGACAACAAATTTTAATCGAAATTTCGCAAAAAAAGCATGGACTATAGCCTTTGCACTTTTTTCATTACAAAAATATATTGTCACCGATCTTGACGATTGAGGGCTTATTTTAACGGGTGAAGGAATACAAAACGATGTCAAAAGGAATTTTGCTAAATAAATGTCTAGTTTTTAAAATAGAGCAAAAAAACTGCATAGGAAGTGCCACCTGAAATCAAGCCACACACGAAGGGTTTTTGTGGCATATTTTCGAAACTAGCAAGTCTCGGTCAGAAATATTTTACAGCTATATTCCTCTTATTATTCCGCGTCCAATGAGTGCTCATTTGTCAAAATCGGTGACAACAAATTTTTATCGAAATTTCGCAAAAAAAGCATGGACTATAGCCTTTGCACTTTTTTCATTACAAAAATATATTGTCACCGATCTTGATGATTGAGGGCTTATTTTAACGGGTGAAGGAATACAAAACGATGTCAAAAGGAATTTTGCTAAATAAATGTCTAGTTTTTAAAATAGAGCAAAAAAACTGCATAGGAAGTGCCACCTGAAATCAAGCCACACACGAAGGGTTTTTGTGGCATATTTTCGAAACTAGCAAGTCTCGGTCAGAAATATTTTACAGCTATATTCCTCTTATTATTCCGCGTCCAACGAGTGCTCATTTGTCAAAATCGGTGACAACAAATTTTTATCGAAATTTCGCAAAAAAAGGATGGACTATAGCCTTTGCACTTTTTTCATTACAAAAATATATTGTCACCGATCTTGACGATTGAGGGCTTATTTTAACGGGTGAAGGAATACAAAACGATGTCAAAAGGAATTTTGCTAAATAAATGTCTAGTTTTTAAAATAGAGCAAAAAAACTGCATAGGAAGTGCCACCTGAAATCAAGCCACACACGAAGGGTTTTTGTGGCATATTTTCGAAACTAGCAAGTCTCGGTCAGAAATATTTTACAGCTATATTCCTCTTATTATTCCGCGTCCAACGAGTGCTCATTTGTCAAAATCGGTGACAACAAATTTTAATCGAAATTTCGCAAAAAAAGCATGGACTATAGCCTTTGCACTTTTTTCATTACAAAAATATATTGTCACCGATCTTGACGATTGAGGGCTTATTTTAACGGGTGAAGGAATACAAAACGATGTCAAAAGGAATTTTGCTAAATAAATGTCTAGTTTTTAAAATAGAGCAAAAAAACTGCATAGGAAGTGCCACCTGAAATCAAGCCACACACGAAGGGTTTTTGTGGCATATTTTCGAAACTAGCAAGTCTCGGTCAGAAATATTTTACAGCTATATTCCTCTTATTATTCCGCGTGCAACGAGTGCTCATTTGTCAAAATCGGTGACAACAAATTTTAATCGAAATTTCGCAAAAAAAGCATGGACTATAGCCTTTGCACTTTTTTCATTACAAAAATATATTGTCACCGATCTTGACGATTGAGGGCTTATTTTAACGGGTGAAGGAATACAAAACGATGTCAAAAGGAATTTTGCTAAATAAATGTCTAGTTTTTAAAATAGAGCAAAAAAACTGCATAGGAAGTGCCACCTGAAATCAAGCCACACACGAAGGGTTTTTGTGGCATATTTTCGAAACTAGCAAGTCTCGGTCAGAAATATTTTGCAGCTATATTCCTCTTATTATTCCGCGTCCAATGAGTGCTCATTTGTCAAAATCGGTGACAACAAATTTTTATCGAAATTTCGCAAAAAAAGCATGGACTATATGCACTTTTTTCATTACAAAAATATATTGTCACCGATCTTGACGATTGAGGGCTTATTTTAACGGGTGAAGGAATACAAAACGATGTCAAAAGGAATTTTGCTAAATAAATGTCTAGTTTTTAAAATAGAGCAAAAAAACTGCATAGGAAGTGCCACCTGAAATCAAGCCACACACGAAGGGTTTTTGTGGCATATTTTCGAAACTAGCAAGTCTCGGTCAGAAATATTTTACAGCTATATTCCTCTTATTATTCCGCGTCCAACGAGTGCTCATTTGTCAAAATCGGTGACAACAAATTTTAATCGAAATTTCGCAAAAAAAGCATGGACTATAGCCTTTGCACTTTTTTCATTACAAAAATATATTGTCACCGATCTTGACGATTGAGGGCTTATTTTAACGGGTGAAGGAATACAAAACGATGTCAAAAGGAATTTTGCTAAATAAATGTCTAGTTTTTAAAATAGAGCAAAAAAACTGCATAGGAAGTGCCACCTGAAATCAAGCCACACACGAAGGGTTTTTGTGGCATATTTTCGAAACTAGCAAGTCTCGGTCAGAAATATTTTACAGCTATATTCCTCTTATTATTCCGCGTCCAACGAGTGCTCATTTGTCAAAATCGGTGACAACAAATTTTAATCGAAATTTCGCAAAAAAAGCATGGACTATAGCCTTTGCACTTTTTTCATTACAAAAATATATTGTCACCGATCTTGACGATTGAGGGCTTATTTTAACGGGTGAAGGAATACAAAACGACGTCAAAAGGAATTTTGCTAAATAAATGTCTAGTTTTTAAAATAGAGCAAAAAAACTGCATAGGAAGTGCCACCTGAAATCAAGCCACACACGAAGGGTTTCTGTGGCATATTTTCGAAACTAGCAAGTCTCGGTCAGAAATATTTTACAGCTATATTCCTCTTATTATTCCGCGTCCAACGAGTGCTCATTTGTCAAAATCGGTGACAAAAAATTTTATTCGAAATTTCGCAAAAAAAGCATGGACTATAGCCTTTGCACTTTTTTCATTACAAAAATATATTGTCACCGATCTTGACGATTGAGGGCTTATTTTAACGGGTGAAGGAATACAAAACGACGTCAAAAGGAATTTTGCTAAATAAATGTCTAGTTTTTAAAATAGAGCAAAAAAACTGCATAGGAAGTGCCACCTGAAATCGAGCCACAAACGAAGGGTTTTTGTGGCATATTTTCGAAACTAGCAAGTCTCGGTCAGAAATATTTTACAGCTATATTCCTCTTATTATTCCGCGTCCAACGAGTGCTCATTTGTCAAAATCGGTGACAAAAAATTTTAATCGAAATTTCGCAAAAAAAGCATGGACTATATATAGCCTTTGCACTTTTTTCATTACAAAAATACATTGTCACCGATCTTGACGATTGAGGGCTTATTTTAACGGGTGAAGGAATACAAAACGACGTCAAAAGGAATTTTGCTAAATAAATGTCTAGTTTTTAAAATAGAGCAAAAAAACTACATAGGAAGTGCCACCTGAAATCAAGCCACACACGAAGGGTTTTTGTGGCATATTTTCGAAACTAGCAAGTCTCGGTCAGTAATATTTTACAGCTATATTCCTCTTATTATTCCGCGTCCAACGAGTGCTCATTTGTCAAAATCGGTGACAACAAATTTTAATCGAAATTTCGCAAAAAAAGCATGGACTTTTGCACTTTTTTCATTACAAAAATATATTGTCACCGATCTTGACGATTGAGGGCTTATTTTAACGGGTGAAGGAATACAAAACGATGTCAAAAGGAATTTTGCTAAATAAATGTCTAGTTTTTAAAATAGAGCAAAAAAACTGCATAGGAAGTGCCACCTGAAATCAAGCCACACACGAAGGGTTTTTGTGGCATATTTTCGAAACTAGCAAGTCTCGGTCAGAAATATTTTACAGCTATATTCCTCTTATTATTCCGCGTCCAACGAGTGCTCATTTGTCAAAATCGGTGACAACAAATTTTAATCGAAATTTCGCAAAAAAAGCATGGACTATAGCCTTTGCACTTTTTTCATTACAAAAATATATTGTCACCGATTTTGACTATTGAAGGCTTATTTTAACGGGTGAACGAATACAAAACGATGTCAAAAGGAATTTTGCTAAATAAATGTCTAGTTTTTAAAATAGAGCAAAAAAACTGCATAGGAAGTGCCACCTGAAATCAAGCCACACACGAAGGGTTTTTGTGGCATATTTTCGAAACTAGCAAGTCTCGGTCAGAAATATTTTACAGCTATATTCCTCTTATTATTCCGCGTCCAACGAGTGCTCATTTGTCAAAATCGGTGGCAAAAAATTTTAATCGAAATTTCGCAAAAAAAGCATGGACTATAGCCTTTGCACTTTTTTCATTACAAAAATATATTGTCACCGATCTTGACGATTGAGGGCTTATTTTAACGGGTGAAGGAATACAAAACGATGTCAAAAGGAATTTTGCTAAATAAATGTCTAGTTTTTAAAATAGAGCAAAAAAACTGCATAGGAAGTGCCACCTGAAATCAAGCCACACACGAAGGGTTTTTGTGGCATATTTTCGAAACTAGCAAGTCTCGGTCAGAAGTATTTTACAGCTATATTCCTCTTATTATTCCGCGTCCAACGAGTGCTCATTTGTCAAAATCGGTGACAACAAATTTTAATCGAAATTTCGCAAAAAAAGCATGGACTATAGCCTTTGCACTTTTTTCATTACAAAAATATGTTGTCACCGATCTTGACGATTGAGGGCTTATTTTAACGGGTGAAGGAAAACAAAACGATGTCAAAAGGAATTTTGCTAAATAAATGTCTAGTTTTTAAAATAGAGCAAAAAAACTGCATAGGAAGTGCCACCTGAAATCAAGCCACACACGAAGGGTTTTTGTGGCATATTTTCGAAACTAGCAAGTCTCGGTCAGAAATATTTTACAGCTATATTCCTCTTTTTATTCCGCGTCCAACGAGTGCTCATTTGTCAAAATCGGTGACAACAAATTTTAATCGAAATTTCGCAAAAAAAGCATGGACTTTGCACTTTTTTCATTACAAAAATATATTGTCACCGATCTTGACGATTGAGGGCTTATTTTAACGGGTGAAGGAAAACAAAACGATGTCAAAAGGAATTTTGCTAAATAAATGTCTAGTTTTTAAAATAGAGCAAAAAAACTGCATAGGAAGTGCCACCTGAAATCAAGCCACACACGAAGGGTTTCTGTGGCATATTTTCGAAACTAGCAAGTCTCGGTCAGAAATATTTTACAGCTATATTCCTCTTATTATTCCGCGTCCAACGAGTGCTCATTTGTCAAAATCGGTGACAACAAATTTTAATCGAAATTTCGCAAAAAAAGCATGGACTATAGCCTTTGCACTTTTTTCATTACAAAAATATATTGTCACCGATCTTGACGATTGAGGGCTTATTTTAACGGGTGAAGGAATACAAAACGATGTCAAAAGGAATTTTGCTAAATAAATGTCTAGTTTTTAAAATAGAGCAAAAAAACTGCATAGGAAGTGCCACCTGAAATCAAGCCACACACGAAGGGTTTTTGTGGCATATTTTCGAAACTAGCAAGTCTCGGTCAGAAATATTTTACAGCTATATTCCTCTTATTATTCCGCGTCCAACGAGTGCTCATTTGTCAAAATCGGTGACAAAAAATTGTAATCGAAATTTCGCAAAAAAAGCATGGACTATAGCCTTTGCACTTTTTTCATTACAAAAATATATTGTAACCGATCTTGACGATTGAGGGCTTATTTTAACGGGTGAAGGAATACAAAACGATGTCAAAAGGAATTTTGCTAAATAAATGTCTAGTTTTTAAAATAGAGCAAAAAAACTGCATAGGAAGTGCCACCTGAAATCAAGCCACACACGAAGGGGTTTTGTGGCATATTTTCGAAACTAGCAAGTCTCGGTCAGAAATATTTTACAGCTATATTCCTCTTATTATTCCGCGTCCAACGAGTGCTCATTTGTCAAAATCGGTGACAAAAAATTTTAATCGAAATTTCGCAAAAAAAGCATGGACTATAGCCTTTGCACTTTTTTCATTACAAAAATATATTGTCACCGATCTTGACGATTGAGGGCTTATTTTAACGGGTGAAGGAAAACAAAACGATGTCAAAAGGAATTTTGCTAAATAAATGTCTAGTTTTTAAAATAGAGCAAAAAAACTGCATAGGAAGTGCCACCTGAAATCAAGCCACACACGAAGGGTTTCTGTGGCATATTTTCGAAACTAGCAAGTCTCGGTCAGAAATATTTTACAGCTATATTCCTCTTATTATTCCGCGTCCAACGAGTGCTCATTTGTCAAAATCGGTGACAACAAATTTTAATCGAAATTTCGCAAAAAAAGCATGGACTATAGCCTTTGCACTTTTTTCATTACAAAAATATATTGTCACCGATCTTGACGATTGAGGGCTTATTTTAACGGGTGAAGGAATACAAAACGATGTCAAAAGGAATTTTGCTAAATAAATGTCTAGTTTTTAAAATAGAGCAAAAAAACTGCATAGGAAGTGCCACCTAAAATCAAGCCACACACGAAGGGTTTTTGTGGCATATTTTCGAAACTAGCAAGTCTCGGTCAGAAATATTTTACAGCTATATTCCTCTTATTATTCCGCGTCCAACGAGTGCTCATTTGTCAAAATCGGTGACAAAAAATTGTAATCGAAATTTCGCAAAAAAAGCATGGACTATAGCCTTTGCACTTTTTTCATTACAAAAATATATTGTAACCGATCTTGACGATTGAGGGCTTATTTTAACGGGTGAAGGAATACAAAACGATGTCAAAAGGAATTTTGCTAAATAAATGTCTAGTTTTTAAAATAGAGCAAAAAAACTGCATAGGAAGTGCCACCTGAAATCAAGCCACACACGAAGGGGTTTTGTGGCATATTTTCGAAACTAGCAAGTCTCGGTCAGAAATATTTTACAGCTATATTCCTCTTATTATTCCGCGTCCAACGAGTGCTCATTTGTCAAAATCGGTGACAAAAAATTTTAATCGAAATTTCGCAAAAAAAGCATGGACTATAGCCTTTGCACTTTTTTCATTACAAAAATATATTGTCACCGATCTTGACGCGGGTGAAGGAAAACAAAACGATGTCAAAAGGAATTTTGCTAAATAAATGTATAGTTTTTAAAATAGAGCAAAAAAACTGCATAGGAAGTGCCACCTGAAATCAAGCCACACACGAAGGGTTTTTGTGGCATATTTTCGAAACTAGCAAGTCTCGGTCAGAAGTATTTTACAGCTATATTCCTCTTATTATTCCGCGTCCAACGAGTGCTCATTTGTCAAAATCGGTGACAACAAATTTTAATCGAAATTTCGCAAAAAAAGCATGGACTATAGCCTTTGACACTTTTTTCATTACAAAAATATATTGTCACCGATCTTGACGATTGAGGGCTTATTTTAACGGGTGAAGGAAAACAAAACGATGTCAAAAGGAATTTTGCTAATAAATGTATAGTTTTTAAAAATAGAGCAAAAAAAACTGCATAGGAAGTGCCACCTGAAATCAAGCCACACACGAAGGGTTTTTGTGGCATATTTTCGAAACTAGCAAGTCTCGGTCAGAAATATTTTACAGCTATATTCCTCTTATTATTCCGCGTCCAACGAGTGCTCATTTGTCAAAATCGGTGACAAAAAATTTTAATCCGAAATTTCGCAAAAAAAGCATGGACTATAGCCTTTTACAAAAAACTTTTTTCATTAGCAAAAATATATTGTCCACCGATCTTGACGATTGAGGGCTTATTTTAACGGTGAAGGAATACAAAACGATGTCAAAAGGAATTTTGCTAAATAAATGTCTAGTTTTTAAAATAGAGCAAAAAAAACTGCATAGGAAGTGCCACCTGAAATCAAGCCACACACAAAGGGTTTTTGTGGCATATTTTCGAAACTAGCAAGTCTCGGTCAGAAATATTTTACAGCTATATTCCTCTTATTATTCCGCGTCCAACGAGTGCTCATTTGTCAAAATCGGTGGCAAAAAATTTTAATCGAAATTTCGCAAAAAAAGCATGGACTATAGCTTTTGCACTTTTTTCATTACAAAAATATATTGTCACCGATCTTGACGATTGAGGGCTTATTTTAACGGGTGAAGGAATACAAAACGATGTCAAAAGGAATTTTGCTAAATAAATGTCTAGTTCTTAAAATAGAGCAAACAAACTGCATAGGAAGTGCCACCTGAAATCAAGCCACACACGAAGGGGTTTTTGTGGCATATTTTCGAAACTAGCAAGTCTCGGTCAGAAATATTTTACAGCTATATTCCTCTTATTATTCCGCGTCCAACGAGTGCTCATTTGTCAAAATCGGTGACAACAAATTTTAATCGAAATTTCGCAAAAAAAGCATGGACTATAGCCTTTGCACTTTTTTCATTACAAAAATATATTGTCACCGATTTTGACGATTGAAGGCTTATTTTAACGGGTGAAGGAATACAAAACGATGTCAAAAGGAATTTTGCTAAATAAATGTTCTAGTTTTTAAAATAGAGCAAAAAAACTGCATAGGAAGTGCCACCTGAAATCAAGCCACACACGAAGGGTTTTTGTGGCATATTTTCGAAACTAGCAAGTCTCGGTCAGAAATATTTTTACAGCTATATTCCTCTTATTATTCCGCGGTCCAACGAGTGCTAATTTGTCAAAATCGCTGACAAAAAATTTTAATCGAAATTTCGCAAAAAAAAGCATGGACTATAGCCTTTGCACTTTTTTCATTACAAAAAATATATTGTCACCGATCTTGACGATTGAGGGCTTATTTTAACCGGGTGAAGGAATACAAAACGACGTCAAAAGGAATTTTGCTAAATAAATGTCTAGTTTTTAAAATAGAGCAAAAAAACTGCATAGGAAGTGCCACCTGAAATCAAGCCACACACGAAGGGTTTTTGTGGCATATTTTCGAAACTAGCAAGTCTCGGTCAGAAATATTTTTACAGCTATATTCCTCTTATTATTCCGCGTCCAACGAGTGCTCATTTGTCAAAATCGGTGACAAAAAATTTTAATCGAAATTTCGCAAAAAAAGCATGGACTATAGCCTTTGCACTTTTTTCATTACAAAAAATATATTGTCACCGATCTTGACGATTGAGGGCTTATTTTAACGGGTGAAGGAATACAAACGATGTCAAAAGGAATTTTGCTAAATAAATGTCTAGTTTTTAAAATAGAGCAAAAAAACTGCATAGGAAGTGCCACCTGAAATCAAGCCACACACGAAGGTTTTTGTGGCTATTTTCGAACTAGCAAGTCTCGGTCAGAAGTCTTTTACAGCTATATTCCTCTTATTATTCCGCGTCCAACGAGTGCTCATTTGTCAAAATCGGTGACAAAAAAATTTTAATCGAAATTTCCGCAAAAAAAGCATGGACTAATGGACTATAGCCTTTACACTTTTTTCATTACAAAAATATATTGTCACCGATCTTGAGGATTGAGGGCTTATTTTAACGGGTGAAGGAATACAAAACGATGTCAAAAGGAATTTTGCTAAATAAATGTCTAGTTTTTAAAATAGAGCAAAAAAACTGCATAGGAAGGGCGTAAAAACGCTAATATCTCGAACGCCCTTGCCCGTAGACGATTTCTGATGAAATGTTTGTCCCCCTTATCAACACATACCCCATGAAATGACACCTTTAGAATATATTGAGATGAAAAAATTCGTACGAATTGGTAATATCTCGAAAACCAACCTGACTTGTAATATTTTTTGCGTAGAATTTTTAAAATTCTCATTCTTTGGGCAATCGCATACCCAGACATGCCCTGAATTGCACTGACTTATTCTGACATGCCTTTTTACTTTCACTGAATTGCCCTGACGTCTATATCTGGTTCGCTTCGAACTAGCAATATCCAAGTCGATTTGCGTAAGGTTTTGTAATTAAAGCAAATTCAACATCTTTGGGGATATTTTCAAGCCGATTAAGTCAGCACCAAAATAATCATTCATAACTGTTTTGGGCACATATGGCTTAATATTGATTGATTAGCTTTGAGGTCAAAGGAATTAGTTGAAGTAATTTTCACCCCTAAAAAAAAAATTTTTTTTTTTAATATTCTCCAAGCTCTCTCAAAGCAGGTAAAAGTGAACGGTTGCCTAGCATCAACAGAGGGATCATGAAGTCAGTTGAAATCATACATATCTTCCATGTAATTAGACAAAAATTATTTAACCAGTCTCAGATTCGTAAAAAACTCATTCGTAAAGATTCCTTCTGCTTTTATCTATAATTAGAGCAAAGCTGAATCGTGTTAAAGATTTATACCTCAAAAGTTGGTCAGCATAGGTCGTCACAAGGAAGGACTTGGTGAAATCAGCAATAGTTTCAACAATGGATATAACCTCCATGTGGTGACTTTTTAACGCTCTCCCTCTAAGTTCACAAAACATTAAATAATCAAATACGTGAATCAAAATTTGACAATTCGCCGTTATTTTTATGCTATCAAATTGAAATTAAAATTTATACACAGGCCACGAATAGGCAAACTTTTTTACATAGAGAATAATTTTGAGAACTCCCATCGACTTTAAATCGACGTGTAATCCTTTTATTTTGAATTCTCATCATTTTCCCACAGACTTATTGGGGACGTAATTTGCAATACGAAAGTTCTATATAAAAAATATCCTTGAAACCGAACAAAGATTTTTTACCTTACTTTAGTTAGTTATGCAAAGTACAGCTGCAAATGACGCACAACCGACACTGCATCCTTATTTGTAATTTCACAACTGGAAAGATTTGCATACATATCACCCTAGGTCTGAATATATCTGTTGTAAAATTTTATCTCGGCGTTCTTAAAATAAATAAAAAAAAAAAAAATTACTGTGTAGCGCAATCGAATTCCGCCATGCTCGTTTCACTCTAGTCTAGTGCTCCCGATGGAGTGGTAAAAATTGAATTGCATATATGAATCGATGGATGGATCTACAGTTTATGTATATTTCTACCTGTATTGAGGTATCAAATGTATTGAACGAATTTCACTTTGCAGCAATATAGGTACAGGTATGCAATTTAAAATATATTGGAGTTTCCATAGAAAATTTTCTGGAAAGGTGCAGTAGTGAAACGACTTTTAATTGTTATTACTTAAAATTAGCAAACAAAGGGTGTTCTGGATGACTGAACTGAAATAGTATTCGGATATTTCACAGCAGTAAATTAATTTAGTCTTCTTAGGTAGGTAGAAAGAAATATAAGCATGCAGTTGTACAAACTGGATATTTTGGCCACACAGGTAACAAAAACACTATTATCTTATGAAGGAACAAGAATAACTCAAAAGGGCAACCAAAATATATATAGAAAAAAAAGAGCTATAATAGCCTATAGACTTTTTTATGAAAAATATGAATTGTCACCGATATTGACACGGGATGGCTAATTCGACGAGGAATTCGAAAAGAAAAAGAAGTGTGTAATGAGTTTTTCTAAAGAACTCACTAGAAAAAAAATTATACTACAAAAACTGGTCTGAGGACTGCGCTTTTCGACATAAGAGGTGCTCGGAACTAAAAGTGGTTATACATTTCAGTTTGCCAAAATGTAAAAAAAAAATGTGATCGTTTACGCTCATTGTTATTTCATTTTCTTCCCCAAACTTGTTACTTGTAAATATATTTCTTAGTCAGTCATTTGGCACAGTAGTGACAACAATGGGATCAAAAAGTGAAAAGCAGAGAAAACTGATTTCGTCCAAATATAAAATGAGTTCCCAGATGTGAGTCAAAAACTTCTTAAAATTCCTAAGAGCAGCATCCAAAAGATATCAAAAAATTTTAAGGAAAGGCTAAAAACTCAGAGCAAACCATGATGTTGGGGCGAAAGGAGGATCATGTGATGCAACAAGGGATCAGAAGATTAAACTCTCTTCAAAAGACATCCAAATCTCTCGATCTCTCGATCAAGGACGCAGCAGGATAAAAAAAAAAGAAAAAACAAGTTAAGAAGTTTTAAGGTGTCTAAGACTCCTGATTGCGATGATGCGTAGCAAAAATTGTATAAAACTCGTTGCCTGAAAGCTGTATACAAATGTTTTTAAAGAAGTTCTCCTATTGCGTCATGGATGATGAAAATTATTGTAAAGCAGACTTCAGCCAAATTTCAGGTAAGGAGTCAAAATGTCAAAGTTCCCACAAAAATACCATATCTGTCAAGCAATCTGTTCCTGTGGCCGGAAATCCAGACCATGCATCACAAAAGGAAGCATGAACGGTCAAATTTATGTAAAGGATTGCTTGCAGAAAAGGACTCTTCAGATCACACAGAACTTCTATAATATTCTGACTTGATTTGGCAACATCTTATTATAACAAGACAGCGATGGAATTTTACCGCTAAAACAATTTTTCGCAGTGAAAATTTGCAGGTGGATTATTACACTTCCAATAAATGCTCACTCGTGGAAATTGGTGACAACAAAATTTTATCCAAAATTTCGCAAAAAAACATTGTGATTTTTTATTAAAAAATATGAAATGTTACCGATCTGGACGAGGAAAGGCTCATTCGACGAGGAATAAGAAAAGAAAAAGAAATGTGTAAGTAGCGGTCATTTTTCACTTGGAGTCAGTGCTGTCGTTTGTACTCCGGCATCTAATAGCGTACTCCGATACTACTCTTTTTATAAAAGTACCCCGTTTTTGGTATTAAGGAGACTATTTAATTTTTTTTTGAATTCCTGTCTTTGTTAGCAAACCAAGTTTGTTCAAAAGTTTTTATTCACGTAGGATGGAGTAACTGTGCATGGTACATATAGTACAGGTTGAACTTGAAAGGATAGTGTAGTAGTGGTACTACTTTGAAATGTCATTCGTTTCGCTAGCTTCCCAGCAAACCAAATTTTTCGATTTCCTTTCGAAGTCGTAACATAATGTCGGAAAAATCTTCCGATTTTGGAATAGATTTCGGTCCGAGTTCATTTCGAAAAATGTATAAAGCAGTTGACACGACTTCGTAAGAGAAATTAGTTACGACTTCCGTAAGAAAAGTCTGCATTATTTCTAAAAGCTTCTTTCCCCTTCAAAAAGCTTTCATAACTCTGCCAGTGGCGTGGTTGGATCTCATTTCTGGGTGCCGTTGTCATATTGATAGACGAAAACTAAAACGCTGAACGAAAAGACTGAACCCTACAACCCTATTTTATAAAAATATTTATACTTCAAAAGTACTTCAAAAATATATTTACGGCTTATAATAACATAGAAGTTTATTTTAGCTATAATTCAATCAGTCCAGTTATAAAAATATTTATATTAGGGCTCAGAGTTTGTTATGGTCGCAGGTGTAAACCTAGCATTGCTATAGTACAGACACCTACCCACCCATGACTGTCAATGGAACAGTTGACACCATGCGGTGGAACGGGGAGAAAAACGGGCAACAAAATGGCCGGAAGAAGTGACAGGGATTCTAGTTTTGAGCTCTGGGCGGAAAAGGTGTGGGAAAAGAAACGATAAGAAGAGAAGTGCCAACTGAGTGGAGGAATAAAAAAAAAAAAAATAATAATCAGGAAGCATCGGTTGCATGGCAGTGATAAATATTGTAAGGAGGGAAAGGAAAACTTGATGGAAAGAGAGATGTTTCCGAAAAAAGGGACATCACAAAACAACTGCCAGTGGTGTCATGGGTTGCAGGGGACGGCAAATGGGATCGTAACATCTGATCCTCATGGAGTTCTTCGGGTGAGTGGTGTATGAAGTCCCTTCAGGACGTGTGCGTGCGTGAATTTATTAAGTTTTTTGTTTCAAACTTTTGATAGTAGACCTCTTACAACGTTTTCGTCAATTTGAGCAAGGCACGAATTCTTTTTTGTTCATGGCAACGTGACAGCGCAGGCTGTTTTTTTTTTTTTGTGCTAGCGTGCCGACCTGATGACGACGGTCTCGGAGTGATCTGTCAGCTCTGGCTGGCAGTCTGGACTTCACGTCCAACTCAATCACTCATTTTAAAAGTTCCATAACAAGTTAATTTTTAAATTAAATTTTTAAATTTATAAGTATAGATGTAGGCGGCTACAGGAAAAACAGTGATTCTGGAATTTTGGATTAATCAGTTATAGGTAGAAAATTTGAAAATAAATAGTTTGCCCTTCCGGCAGTAAAATCATTACCGAATCAAATAACAACTCCTTACGTATTGAATGGTGACGAAGGTTTCCCTTTGAAAACATACCTTATGTGGCCATTTCCTTACAGAGTTTCGAGATATAATCATGAAAAAGAGAGATTTACAATTGGAGAGAATACAATTGGCATTCTTTCTTAAAAATGGAGAATTTTTTTTTTCAGGCCGTTAGAAACCAATGTAACAACACTAAATAAAAATAGTTCAAGCAGCTTGTGTATTGTATAATTTTTTAAGATCTAAAACTTATGAAGACAATTATTTTGCAGTTTTAGAATCTCCTTAACCTCAAATGAAAACTTTTTCAAATTTTAAACAAGATGCAAAAAGATCCAAGAAATGAGGCTTTTGAGATCCGCCAAAACTTTGTAAAATATTTTAATATAGAAAAAAGATAAATATGTTTTATACACTAAATATAAATTGAATGTAATGTACTTACCAGTTTTTCCTGTTTCCTTTCCAATTTCGTCCTATATTTAATTTTTTTTTGTTTTTATGTTTTTATAGTCTTCATGACGCAAATCATACAAAATTGTTGGTGGCGGTGGCGACTTTTAATCGCCGCACCACCGCTCATCGCTGTTCAGCAAATCGCAACAATGTATGCTGACACATTTGAGAACACATGCAGCGATTAACCGCCTTACAACCGCCACCGCCACCGCCATCACCACCGCGTCAGTCTGCGTCACTCGAAAAAAAAAGTTCATGAATAATATTGTCCTTTGTCCTTGACTTAATCAAAATTTAACTTTTGCGACAAAGATCCACACTTAATATTACTAATAAAACCAACTGTATACTTAATAGTTTATTTTAAAACATATATTAAAATGTATATTCAATCTATATACTTCGTATATATATATACACAAGGAATTTCGAAAACTCCCAATTTCACATTAACTTTATGATTGCATTTACCTAGCCTAGGTTGATCTTACAAATATGCACAGTTAGGAAGTGTTTCTTATACATTCACTGCTTTGATACATAATAAATCGTATACCTATACACATACAAATTTAAATATATATATATATATTCGTTTAACATATACTTATATACCTAAATATTTACAAACAATAATGTTTTATAAGAAAATAGTGAAATTCTTCCCATAGATGGCTCTGTTTTGTTTTCTATTCATAATATTTTGTGCAGGTTTTTATATATATATTTTACTTATTTTTATTGTGTTGTATTGTACCAACAAAAGACGGGATTGAAAATATAGTCTTGCTATTTATGTGTCTATTTAATAATACCTTTAGCAGGATCTTTAGTGATTATCTCTAAAAAGGGTGTTTTTGTGAATGTAAAATTAAAAATATCGAAAATTGGAAACTACAAAATCGTACCTACAATATGCGTGTAGTCATCAAAACATAAAACACGTAATGTTGGAGATCCATCGATGTACTACAAATATAGAAAATATATGATATTTATGTATTGCTGATATACAGATGTATGTATGTGTGTGTGCTGATTGATTTTTGCGCGCGGGTTTGATTAGTGTCTCAATTACTTAACTGTGTTAAGAAACCTTTAGTAGTAATGTTGTTGCTGGGCTAATGATTTCAGTAGATACGTATGAATATTAGCAGAGATAAAATATAGATTGCTTTTACCAATTAGGCACATTACATTTGACTGACCGAGAGGTGTTTGGAAACTAATTTTCTGCTAATTCGGTCAATCATGGCAGTTTTGACCGAATTAAAAAAAAAATAAGAACAAAAGATGAATTCGTATAAATTTAATGTGCATCATAGACGATATTAAGTTCAAATCATTCGTCTCGATGTGGAGAATGCGGAAATATTATTTTCTGCCAAAATCAATCTACTACTGGAAGGAGTTAAATTTATCTGTAAAATGAGTACGCGAGTCTCTTTACGCGGAGTATAACATAGTTATTAATGAAGAGTTATGCTCTCCATACCTATCATAGTACTCAAGACCTTTCCAACATTAAAGTAGAATTTGAATACATTTTTGTGTAACTTATACTATTTGATGAAACGGACATGTTAGAGTGGCAGATCTTGCGCCATGATTGCTCAATTTGGCAGTAAGGGGACTCCACAAAACAGGTGCACAATTTTCTGTCATCAGATTTTTTTTTGTATTTTGAAAAAATCACAACAACAAAATGGCTGTCTTCGCATTAAGATTTCATTTATCTTCTTCTTCTTTTTGCTTTTTTTTAAATTCCTTCAAAACTGCCACAATCGACCGAATTGGCAGATGATTTTCGGATTTTTATAATTTTCAAATTTGACGCCTTCCCCTGATTGGACATTTCATTTACAAGAATAAGTTTTAGAGAGGAGTATAATCTACAAAAAAAACAAAAAGGAACTTTCATTCACCCGCGGAGAACACCAGACCCATTATTGCACTCATCTCTCTAGCTAACCCGGTGGTTACACCTGCAAGTACAGCTTGCATGCAAGCCTCACTTCCAACACGATTTTTAGCTTGACAGCGGAAGGCAGTTCGGTTGATGTCTTATCAACTTGCATTCAAGTTCATTTAAAAAATGGCATTGAGACGTAAACTCTTGCGTATATTGGAAAATTATGGCAATAAAGGAAGTATCACAATGGTAAAAACCCAAGAAAAAAGGAAGATGAAGGTGTTGGTAAATGATGTAATGCAAATAATCCCAGAACATTTCATTTTCCCGGTATAAATTTATGAATTTCTCTCAAGCATTTCGTTTCCGCCATTTTGAAAACTGTATAAATGTCAAATTACTATTTCCCAGCTGCCATGATTTTTCATTATGCAAGTTCGCTGAAAGTTTCATGGCAGTTGGATTACACGTGCAAGAAGTATGGCAGTACAAGTTGCTTGCAAGCTGTACTTGCAGGTACCCCCGCGTAAAAGTAACTTTACTTGCATGAAAATAATGATCTTTCGCACGGAATCCCCAATTTTCATACAACTTTAGGTGCAACATGAACAGACATGAGAGATGTTTTAAATGATACATTTTAATACTTTGAACATATTTTATTAACAATCTTTATTTCAAAGCTTTGGTGATCGAATGTACATAGTTTGAGCGATTTTCTTGGGTGAAATCTCACTTCTCGTGATTGCGTGGAATTGGTGAGTAGTGGCAAATGACTTCCAATGAGAAAAATTTTCACAACAGAGTAACTGGGTTGTATGTGATCCAAGTGCATGAGAATGGGTTTTCCGTTTCGAGAAAGCTTTCTGGAGCGGGATAAAAGTACATCACTCACAGTACTCGGCGAAACTTTTAATTTGACATGCAACACGTCGTACTGGAACCACCCCTCCCCCGCCAGGGCACCTACCCCCCTCTAAAAGTATGCAGAGAAAAATTGAAAAATTTTCTTTTACAAACTGTAGCTGGTAATGAGCTGAGGCGAACAGTAAAACCGGTTTTCCTACCTCAATTCGAATAAAAAAGAGAAATACTAAAAAAATGAGTATGGGGATGGCTATTTATGCCTCCGAGTATAGGAGTGTGGGTAATCAAACTACTTCTCAGAGGCTAAGGAATTCGATTCTGTACTAGATTTACCAAAACGTACTAGATCAAACTTTGAAATAAACATTTTTTAATAAAATATGTTCCGAGTATCATAACGCATCGTTTAAAATATCTCATATGTCTGTTCATGTCGGGTGTAATATGGGCATTCCACTTGGAGTTTGTGTTTCGGTGAATCCCGGTAAGACTTTTTTTATTCCACCATGCCATTGATCTGGAGTGTGCAAGACTCAACTAGAGTTTCGGATACTATTCAAAGAATTCGATGTGTCGAACCAAACCAATGCCGAACCAAACCAGTTACAAAGCAAGTCAATAGTCTTCTTCTTGAACTCCATGCTACCAAATACTTAGTATGGTACAACAGTTTTCTATTTTTTTCTTAGTTTTTAATAATTTCATTTTATACAATCTTGAAAAGATATTGTAAGATTGATGGATCCAATCGAATCGAATCTATTCTTTTAGGTAGAAGTTTTCAGTGAAAAGAGACTACAATATTCAAGAAGAAGATATACTTACAATTTTATCGACATACTTTTATTCCATGTAATTTGTTTATGTAGTATTTTATGCTTGGTATTACATACATGCTTAGTGGTTACAGTAACAGTGGACTACTCAAAGACCCACCTTTTGGCACAAATCAGGCTGGGGAAGGAACAGAATCAAGAATGAAAGAATTTTTATTTTTAACGATTCTGAATTAAATTATAAATACAAGAAGAAAAAAACAACCGCATCGTCCGGGTCTTGAGACCGGGACCTTCCGCTGATATTTTTTTTCCTTTTGCATTTCTTATTTACATAACTATCTTATTAAGCTTTCAGCTGGCATTAACCGATTCCGATGAAAACGCACAAATAAGTTGCAATTTTTCATTCTCCATCTGACGCCGATTTCCACCCGGAAAAAATAAATAAAGACAGAATTACATTGGTGTATACTCGGAAAAGACCAGTTTGAGACAATATTTTTCACTTTCAGCGTAAAAGAACTAAGGCTCATAACGGGCCTATCTACTTATTGGGATTTTCATTTAGATATCAAGAAGATTGGTAAGGTCGATAGCGAGATCTGTCGCATATGTATGGAAGACGAAGAAATTGTGCAACTGCCGAGAGCTGCCGCATAAAGGCTAAAATATATAGAAAACTCATTTAACCATTTCGTGAGAATATTATAAAGTTGGTCCCCAAGAACATCATAGATTTTATAAAAAACCTCAAGTTTAAAGTGACTTGATAAATAGTTTACTCCACGATAATTATATTGATAGACAGTCACTTAAATTAATTATATAAAAAAAAAAATTCAAAAAATTCTCGCGATTATTTTCCTAGAATTCTTTTTTGTTTAAAATTTGTCGTTTCTAGTGGATATTGTGATCTACCTAGTTCTGTCCATTTCAACAATTGGAGCAAAGGAAATAAAACCTTAAGAATACCATAAATTTCGTGTCCTACGGTTCTATTGATCAAAGAACTGTGGGCGAATTTGTCTCCCCTCATCAATCAGGAAAAAATTGAAAATTTTATAATCAATTTTATTTTGTTTTTCGGAATTAATAGTTTATTGGCAATTAAATGATCCTCCTACCCACAGTCTCAACTCGTAAATATCCATACGTATCTGCTAAAATCATTGAATCTGTGTGTGTGAGCCAATATTGCTTGATGTGGATGTACAGTGGCGTGCAAAACATTAGTTACGCATCGTGTGAGATAATAAAAATAACAGAAATTTTCGTTTTCTTTATTCTTGTCAAGTATACAGAAATAAATTTCAATTACATTTTTTTCTTACGAAAACAGTAGATTTCTTCGTTCAAAATTAAATATTATATCCATTTTGCCCCCCTTCAAAATAACAATGCTTCAGCCAGAAGTAATTATTAAGGTTAAAATAACATGCCTACGAAATATAGTACGTAGGTACATTATTATTATTATTTCTTGCAGCAACCAAACCCTAATTTAAAGCGCTTTCAATCGGCTGATCAGCAAGTGATATTGGAAAAGACCGATTGTCAAACAAATTGTCATAGGGACAGTCTTAACTACTGGTTCAAGCTATCTGCTTCCCACTAATTCTTCTGGCTCAATTTTTTCAGAAAAAGTCTGGATTCATCCCCTTGAAGACCCCTGCATACTGTAGAAGATCTTAATATCTGGGAATGAACTTCAACACAGCAAAACATAGGGTCCAATTGTGACAGCCTGAGTTCAAGCTATTGCATACGTGCTGCTTGGTACAGCATACCATCACTATTGCTCATCGTAAGATAAACTAAATAGGCAGATTGTCATTGGGACATCTGACCGGTATTCTTCTGGTTGATTGTCCCCAGAGTGCACCAATTGAATTACTTTTCAGGTTAACTTCAGGGCCTGAGACCAATACGTGAATTTGAAATGACTATTCCCCCTTGGTACTGAAAGAGACCTCACAACAGTGATACACAGACACAGTCTCCGTTTAATAGCAGTGTTTAGCAGGCTTACTTTCCTGAACCTGACATTGGGATGGAGTACTCACTTGGAAGACACAACACTGTTTTCCAGCCTGAAGTCTGTGCCATCACAATGGCAGTAAAGAGAGCCATTAATATGCAAATCTAGGGCAAGGACTTGCTATTATTTTGGATAGTTAGGCAGCCTTGATAGCTCTGATTGGCGATCGGATAACATCTAAGTTACTAGGGGACTGTAGGTCGTCTGCGGATAACTTGTTTATCGACAATAAGGTGCCCTTTCAGCCCTTTCCTGATTACATGGGGAATGAAACGGCTGACCTTTTAGGTATGGCTCGATCTGATTCTCCATTCATGGGATCGGAACCCGCCGTATACGTTTCTACATCAAGTATCGGGTCTCTCATCAAAGCGGATGTTCATAAGAAACATCAGCAGAGATGGGCGAACCTGAGTACTTGCAGATGCACAAAACTTTTACTTGATGGGCCCAATAGAAATTTCTCTGATTTTCTAATGGGGTTAGAAGGAAACAAGAACTATGGCTGCCATCATCACCGGTTACATCTCGCTTCACGCTCATCTAACAAAGATGGGAGTTATTGACTGCCCTGTGTGTCTGTCCTGCCTGGAAGGAGAGTCTGAGACAACAGAACACAGGACAGGAAGGTTTTAGTAATAGGGGTTATAGCATTGCTTTGGGCCGCTCTTGTCTTTGGAATCTCTTGCCCCCTACGTTACGAGAAAAAAAAATAGCAGTGAAGTATAAACTGGCTACTTTCGTCGAAATTAAAACAAGCGAATACGCTGTTTAATCAGAACTACGGTTCATAATAAAACTAGTGAAATTCACCAAAAATCTGTCAAGGGTATTACTGCACTTGACAAGAATACAAAAAGAAAATAAAATAATCCTGAAAATAAAGAATGCGTTGTTAATCTTTTGCACGGCACTGTTTTTCTCGTTTTCAAAATTGTTTTTTGTTTTTACTTTAACAATAAATAGGTATGCCATATACTTAGTTTTCTGTTTAAGTTTAAAGATAGGCACTGTCGACAAAATTGTAGTAACTATTCATATTCAAAATTATAAATATTAAATTTTCACAGTTTTAATATCTTTTACAAAGTCAAATTTAGATTTTTTCTTCTTTTTAAAAAATACATTTTCAGTTACATCACAGATAGTAGGAGAGTATGTATATAATGTATTGTAATTTAGACGGTACACGAAAATAGGTTTTTTTTTGTTTTTTTGTTATATAATTCTATGTACATTACCTAACGTTTACAATAATTATTATTTTTATTTTTACTTTTACATTTACATAATTATTTTAGATATTTTACATTTACTAAAAGAATATTATTTGATTTTTCATTTACTTTTCTAGAATGAATTATTTTAAGGGGGAAATTTTTAATTTGATTTTCAATTGAAAATTTCCCCATGTTGCAAGTTTAATATCAAGTCAAGTCAGGTCTCCGTTAATGGAGTGGAAGTCGTTTAAATTGACTTGAAATTAAAAGGCATTTCCTTAACAAGTTGTGTTCATTATGATTTTTTATTTTATTTATTTTTTTTAATTTATTTTAACTATATTTCCTTTTAAGTAGGTAGGTTTTCTTATGTTTTAGAAGTAGAAAAGGTAACGTTACTAGGTACATACAATTTAGATACTCACAGCGATAATTTTTCATTGAAATTGCTACTTATTTAATCACTTATAAATTTGCGTTATCTATATATATGTTTTTTTCTTTTACTTATAGTTTATATAATGTTTTTTGGTTTTTTTTTTTTAGTTAGTTTATTAAAGTTTTATTATAGGATTTGGTTTTTTCTTTCTTATGATTAACGTTTTTCATTGCATTAATTATTTGTAGAACTCCAGTTTTTATTTTTAGAGTTTTATTTTGTGATATTATTTAACATTTTATTTAGATTTTGCCATATTTATTTATTTTTTTAATTTATTTACCCCTATCTACAAAATTGTAAGTTTAGGCGAAATAATTTAAATAAAGAAAAAAATCATAATTAGATAAATTTCAATAAAATTAAATTGCTTTGATAAATAAGTTTTTCGGTTTTTTTACTATTAAAGAAAATTTCAAGAACGCTGTTAAGTTATCTGCCCTTACGGTTATTGAGTTTAATTTAAGTGAATTCGATTGAGTAAAATAAACCAAACACTTCATTTAAGTCCATATACTTACACCAAAAGCGCAAATATAGCAAAAATTATTACAAAATCATTTTGATGAATGTGGGAGGATTTTTAAAGTAATCATGAGAATCTCATACTACTTAAACAAAACAATGTTTCATTATAATAAGGTCTGTCCTTTGTTTGGGAGGAGTAAAGTGGCATAACTAAGGATATATGAGCCTTCCCGCAAATTAACATACTTGCGCAGGAAAATTAAATATTTTGTGTCAATTGTAAGGAAATATTTTCTGAACTTCGGATGTACGTATGATCTTTCCCATAATTTTGTACGCGGAGATGAAATTATTCCCTTCTCCCTTTTTAGTTTTTCTCAGGCCAGAAATTCATTAGTGTTTCTACAGTTTCTGATAAAATTATGCTTTCAAATATTTCTACATCTTCACTTTCATTTTGAGGATTATTATATTTATAAATTGAAGAATTCACTTTTTTAATCATAGCATATCAGGTACCGCGGATTATCAGATTTAAGCTAATAACTCAGAGTGTCTCTCAACAAAGTTAATACTTTAGGAGCCATTGACTCTTAAATTTTTTCCATTATAATCCACAATCTACCCACTCCTCTCTCTATTCCACTAACATCTAACTCCAAAAGGAGAACAATATATATTGCTGATGATATGGCCCATCATTCTTAAAGGAACCTAAGGCAAACTATCAACAAGAGAAAAAAGAGGGCATAAAAATAAATTTTTTATATGACAACACCCAGAATGGGTTGCCCGATTTCGTCCAATTTTGAAATTTTTATTTACTATTGCTATGAAAACACCATGTACCAAATTTTAGCTCTCTACATCGACACGTTCTCAGGCAGTGTCCAAATAATAGTGAAAAATGAAATTTTTGTATGGCAACCTTACGAAAGAGTTACACGATTGGTCCCTTTTTGAACTTAAATTTACTATTTTTTTTTTAAAAAGGCCGTGTACAAAATTCCAGCACTTGAACTGAACGCGCTCTGAACTTATCGTGAGGACGGATGGACAGACGGACGGACATGCACAAATTAAAATAATTTTTAATATTATGCGTGGGTGTTCAATCCATTTTGCTCTACCATCATTATGTCTAGATGTTACAAACGGAATGACAAACGTAGTATACGCTATATGTAGATGTCATCTAGGATATAATAATCTTTTTTCTATTTGCTCTTTATTTTATTTTCCTTAAAATTAATTGGCAAAAGGCATAAAATCGTAGAAACAGACACTAGATAACTAAACTAATATTATAAACGGTCACAAGGGACAATTAAAAACAATTAAAACAATTGATACAACTAGTCAACAACAAAAATTTTGAAAAAGATCTGAAGTTTAACCAAAAATTTAGATCCAGACCCAATTATGGAAATTGGTTAAGTGGCAATTCCAAGAAGTTCCAAATTTCCAAAATAATCTAATAAAAATAATTACCTAAAACGAATGAATTTTCAACATAAAATTTTGTAATGTAGAACAAATCCAACTTAAACTCAACTAATACCACCTCGTTCAAACTGTAAACAACCAAAACCCTCGAGAATACTTCATAAAGCCATGAAACAGACTCCCTCTCTACCACATGCGAGGCCCAACGGGGTCCTTACATTCTAAAATATTTGCAGTGTTCTTATATAAAACTGACAAAAATTTGATTTGAATAGCTCCTCCGCCCTAAACTACTATTCATACAGAAAAATGGTGTTCTGATAATCTTCAGCTTGCTTTCTTATCATCTGAACCATTGCAAAATTTTTATACCTTTCCTAACGAAATTATTTAAAAAATTTATCGTAACCAAATAACTACGATTCCTCAAACAAAAATTCTCAGCTGAGTAATTATTGTAATGTCGCTGTGCCGTCATGGGATGCCGAATGTAGCTGCCTACAGATTCGGACTCCGGCTGCACATACACACATGCAATTATCACTCAGCTGAGTGGTATTGAGCGTAAAATGGTGAAGTTACTTTGTAATGAAGTAAGGTATATAGTAAGTGTAGCCTTTGGGAAGGTAAGGAACCAAGCTGTAAGTTACAAGAAGAGTATTTTCCTGTATGGATAGTAGTTTAGGCTATATAGCATATATAAAGTCAATATTTCACATCAATATAGAAGATTTTAGAGAACGGACTCCGAACGCACACATATACGTTTCTCTTTCAAGGCTTAGGAAGTATTCTCGAGGGTTTTGAAACAACACATTCACGAATACAAATTAAAATCGTTCTGCTTGAATCCGAAAAAAACTTAGGTGCATTCAGAATGAATGAAGCTAAATCGTTTGACCCGAGAAAAAGGACGACATGGATTGAAAAAAATCATTCTGAACGAGAAAAGGAACGCAGCATTCGACTCGAATGTAGTACAAGTGAATTGTGGATTTGGCCAGTGTCAACGCATAGCTAATCAAACAGTTCACCCGACTACAAACCTTTGGTCCACATAGAAACGATGTCCTAATAATGCCATTCCATTAGATTTTGCAAAGCTGAGCAAGTGAAGAATCTGTGAAACAGTGTGCCTTCACCAGCACAAACTTTGTAAATCCTTTGAACTCACCGGTCAATATGTGACAACTGATTAGGATGCACAAGACTGTGATGCAGAAATTTGAATGCTACATCAGCATCTTTGTAATTAGAAGGATAATTGTAGACTACTCTGCAAGATATCCCTCCCATCACGCTCATATTCACCCCGAAGTGTGTTCGCAATCTGTTGTATCCTATATACTACGGAGGTCTTGTGGACATAAGCACGTCGTGGAGCACACGTGTTGTAAGTGTGCTGAAAGGTGTGTGAGGTGGTCTGTTCAAAACAAAAGCATCTTCTAACTTAGTGCCAGGGTTAATGGTCCCAAGTTGGCGAAATCTCTCCCGCGCAGAAGCAGCCAGGTCATGTGGTTGTAAAGTGTTACCATTTATTCGACAGTTTCCAGAGATATTATTAATATTTCCGAGAACTGTCACTGTATCCGTGTCAGCTTCAAGAGCATTACTGAACACTGAATCTATTAATTCAGGATTGAACCTGATAGGAATCGACGCGAATTACGTGTACCGTAGAGCATTCAGCTTGAGGTAAAATCCTGGCCTGATTCTGCCCCAGGTCTGAATCATTGAGATTAGATCCTGTGGCCAGTCACGAGGATAGGGTGGTCGAACAGAGAGCAGGTAGTAATACTCGCCTATGCTGATCGGTCCCAGTACATTCACCCAAAGTTGAGAAATCAAGGTGTCTCTCTGGCAAAACACTCGTTAGAATGCACGAACTTGGAGATACCTTGAATTCAGAACCAAGTTAGTGAGACCCAACCCACCTATCTTGACTGGCAGACAAAGCGTGCTTTCAGAAACCCATCGTCTTCCACACCAAAAGGCGTCTATCGCTTTTGCTTGAAGAAGACCTACAAAACTTTCATTAAACGTCTCAGACTTTAGCAGATGACCAATGGACGAGGTCATTAAACAGTTTATCATGACTGATCTTCCCATTAAGGTTAATGGAAATATGCGACTACGCCATGAGTTTACAGCTGCATAGAGAGTTTCTCCAGAGCATCTAATAATAATAATTTATTTGTTGGAAATAAGTACACAAGAATTAAAAATCTTTTGTTCGTAACTACATACAAAAATACAAAAATTGAAATGGGATCCTGAAATTTTTAGTCATATATAAATGAGGCGGAAAACAAATAAGATTTAATTTTCTGCTATTAGAAAAAGTAAGATTAAGGCATAAAATTACAAAATTCTGAGGAAAATACAAAAGATGAAATAAGAAAAAGTACATAAAAATTTAAGAGATCAATAACAAGAAAAACAGCTAGATTTAGTCTAAGACCAATTCTTCCGATACTCTAGAATTCTAGATGAATGCCCGTATGTAATTTCATATGGTCAGCCACTTATCTTGCAAGTTTGATTTCTAAAGTATTTTTTTGCATATGCATGTTTCTAGAACGGTTCGTCGGACAGTAAAAATGATTATAATCAATTTCATAGGTTTTCATATTCTGAAGAACATTTCAATACAATAAAAACATCTAGGACTGATCGTTTTCAAAATATACGTAAAACTCAGAAATTTTCATATGGCAATAGCAAGAAGCGGCTGTCAGATTTAGTCCATTTTAGTAATTTCTTTACTATTTTTATGAAAAAACTATATGCAAAAGTTCAGCGCGTTTCCGAGTTATCGAGAGGCCGGATGGACAGACGGAATAATGGAATGAGAAATTTAGTATATGATTTCATCAGAGTAAAAAAACATTTTTAAGAATTTTTAAATTATCGATTTTAGCACCACCACATAAGAAAAATGCACTGCAACACGATTTTGATATTAGGTATAAAAAAAAAATATATATATAAAAATTAAACAAATTCTTCCAAAAGCGTTAGAAAGGTCATAAATTTTTGGAAGAGCTTGATCATCGGATATATCACGTTTGTGCATAATTGGTGTTGGTCAAGCCTCAGCCGCACCTCTATTCTTTTCAATTTACTGTTGGCATTAAATTATAAAAATTAATATTGTAGCCTTGGGAAAAATCGTTTAAATATACTTCGCTAAAAATACCTATTCAGTTTGCAAAGATACTTTCAATATGAAACAGTTCCTCTGGCTTTTAGTTTCCGGCGTATTTTTATCGTTAGTTGTAGATGCATCCAGCGATGACCGCGACAGAAATGTCAAGTTAGAAATAAATGTTAATGAGAGGAGTCCGGATGGTAGTTATTTCTATGAGTAAGTTGAACTGTGTAATTTATTTTATTGTTATAATACTTAAATATTTAAAAAAATATCTCCAGATATTTGTTAGGCAATGGTGCCTCGCAAAAAGTAACTGCAACCCTAAAGGATGTTAATGGACAAAAAGTGTACAGTGTTGAAGGATCTTATAATTATGAAAAAGATGGAGAAGGTGTGTATGTCTATTACATTGCAGACGAAAATGGATACCGAATTTTACCTCCTGGTATGTTATTGAAAAATATGATTAATTTAATTAATGCCAAATTATGAACCAACAAATATTTTTTTTTCAGGTATAATCTATTCCTCATCCGGCATAAGTGCGATTGGTTTTAAAACTATATCCAGTTTACTAGGATAAACGTTTGTGATGAAAGATGAAAATATTTTAATAAAAATTTTAAGTAATTTTATTTATTTTTTGAGGGTAAACAACGACTGGTATCAATGGAAGACGTCACATTGTAGTTTATTTATGGGCTGAAGGAACCTTTTATTCAGATTATAAAATTTTTCATGATGTCGCTTATGATTAAAAGTTCGTGCAAATTCATACTAAATATGAGTTTAAAATCGACAAGATCAATACGATTGGAATAATGGCAATTTGATTAATAAACTGGATTGACTACTGGTCGGGGATTTATAAACTGAATTAACTTGGGGGAAAAAAAAAATAGTTTGATATAAATTTTATGTTCTGCTCCCCTTTTGTTTAGATATGCCATCACAATATAATGTTGCTCCGCGGTAGTTCCTTATATGATTACCGAAATTCATTGTGCGTGCGTGTTCAATTAAGTTTTAGTTTTTTATATGTATAATCAGACCTGTAAAGTACTTAAGTATATTGGTACTTAAGTACTAGTAACAGTACCAGTACCTGGACTTGTACTTGAAATGTTTTTAAGTACCAGTACTGGGACTTGTACTTGTACTTAAAATATTTAAAATCCAGGTACTTATACTTGGAATTTTACAGGTCTGTGTATAATAATCATATCACAAATATTTACAGCACGTAATGAGAATTAAATTATTATATTATCATCTCAATTCTTAGCTAAACAACTGTACAGCCGTCCGATAAGAAATTCCGGAATTTTAAAATGGCCGAATAAATTTACTTTCAGTAGTATTGGAGTGTTAAGCTTGTGGCTATAGACGACTATAGACAAATTGGTTTGTGCTCTGGAGTTGAAGCCAAAGTTGCTTGACATTTGTTTCTTTAATTTTTGACATAAAAAAAAATGGCGCTTATTACCCCCTGTCAACACTGGCAATAATTCATTCATATCGCAAAAAAAAAATTGCTTGGAAAAATTTGACGTTTATCATCAAAATGGCTGAAATGAAGCTAACGCGTTCGCAACCAATTAAATTAATTAATTTTTACAAATTAAAGGAGAGCTTATGGAACTGTAAAGATGCATATTAGTTTTCTGAATCTTCTAACTCGGCGAGCTCCAAATACTTTAATACAATCAATATTCTGATCGCAATCCCTTTTGATCTTGATAATGCCATTGGCCAGCCAAAAATGAAATGTCGTAAAATAATTTGCTGACTCTAAGAATATGTTTTCCGAGATGGGCGTTACCATAAAGTAAGTAGGTAAGCACATTTTTCATGGCTAGTATAGGCAGGGAGTTGCTGTGTGGATAGCAAAGAGCGTCTTTTTATTAACGGACAATGATAGCCAGGTATAGCTGGCTATAGCCAAAAGTTGAATACACTCTTGATAAGCTGCCCGTCCCCCCGAACGAAAGTTGGCATTTCGGAATTTTTCCAACCTCCGAATGCCTCTCACCGGTAAACAGTAAATTGTGTGGGCCCTAACTATGGTGGATTTCATATAGAACTTATTATTTGAAGTGGAGCAGAATACAGTAGTTAAACCAAAAAGAGACAACGGTCTATGTTATACATGTTAGTGGCAAGGATCGTATCCCCAGCGGGAAAACTGGGCATGCTTGACTTAGATAAAGTTTAATGAAAGCATTACATGGAATTCATTAGTAATAAGTACATGAATATACATTACGTTGAACCGTTTTAAGAAGGTAGGCGCAATATATTAATTCATCGAATTCTTAGAAAAGGCAGAGGTAATGATTTTTGATTTGTGCATTATTTTAGAGGAAGTGGATAATTTCGATTTAAATACGAGATACGAATAAGTTAAGGCGCATTTATTTCCCATACCTTTCTAAGAATAAAAAAGTAGGAAGAGTTCTTTCCCTTACCTCTCAGTGAAAACAAAGAATTACTTTCCTGTAAATTTATAATTATATAAAAAAGAAAAGCAAGAACAAACATATATCATATTTACTTGTTACCTGCGGTACTCTAGTTTGCACATAAGTGTCGGAAGAAATATTTCACATGAATGAGATTTTAAAAAATTAAGCAAACGAAAAAGTCCTGCAATTTTACAGTGTACTTATTTCACTCTCTTTTTGCATAAGCGATAATTTTAAAGTCTGAGATGACTGGTACCCAGGGTTTCCAGAAATTTTTGAAAAAGGTAGTTTAAATTTTCAAATAGATAGCCCAAAATCACAATGTTTGTACAAGACCTGTAAAATTCCAAGTACAAGTACCAGTACAATACAAGTACCTGGACTAGAAATATTTTAAGTACAAGTACAAGTCCCGGTACTGGTACTTAAAAACATTTGAAGTACAAGTCCCGGTACTGGTACTGATACTAGTACTTAAGTACTTTACAGGTCTGGTTTGTACTACTGTAACCCAATTGGGAAAAGCTGTATCAAGTTTACTAGGATAAACGTGTATGATGAAAGATAAAAATAATTAAATATATATATATATATAAATTTTAAGTAATTTTATTTATTTTCTGAGGGTAAACGACTGGTATCAATGGACGAAGTCACATTGTAGTTTATTTATGGGCTGATGGAAGCTTTTATTCAGATTATAAAATTTCACACGTTTTCGCCGATGAATAAAAGTTCATGCAAAATCATACTATAAGTGTTGTCGACACAAATGTCGTAGTAATGTTTTTAACATAGATCAAATGATTGTTACAAGATAGACTAAAGGAGATGCTGAGAGCATATCAAGATTTTGGCTGCAGTCCATTTTATCCACTCCCATTCAGACCATATCCTTAAAAGTTGCAGTGACATCTTAGACGAGCATATTGAAAGTCTCACGAAGGCATTATCATCTTTAGAGACGCTATCAAGGCTAGTAGATGCCATAGATGCTTGCCAACTACTATTGGACCCTTCGTAGGTATTCTGCAGGATTCCATAAAAGACATGTAAATTAATTAATTTGTGCTCAAGTTACTTATAGTCCTAAAACTGCATGTCTTGTTTTTGAGATATTTTTACATAAATTTATATAATTATTTTTTATTTGTTTTATCAATTTTCATATAAGTATATATCGAACACCATGGTAAATAACTATAATGCAGTATGCCGGATCAAACTTTTACTCTAGATTCGCTCTCCTAAAATCACCCTTCCCCCTCAATATCCAGAACCCAGTAAGTATTTTGAGTTTCTCAATACAAAATTGCATCCGATTACTTTGGGTCGATACTATACAGTAACCTTAAAATATATAACAAAAAGCATAGGCTACCATGTGTAAAATTCGAGTACGTATGATAAGCATTTCTACTTGTGGACACGGGGGTGGAAATGACAGGAGGGCTGACACTCTATTGTACGTCAACCCGACGTTTCTGCTTTACTTCTAACATTTCTCAATTTGAGAAAACAAGTCCAGTTTTGTTTTAATGATTTTTTGATAAAGAAGTGTAAATAAAAATAATTCATATTTAATAATAGTGAGAAACAATAGTGATTTTCTTTTTGGGGAAAAGATTTTATATAATCGACACTCCGGAGTCTTGAATTATGGTGATGGAGTCCGCTATGCTGTGCTGCAGAAACAAGCGGAGCTATTGCCGTAGGAAGTCATTTTCCGGGTAAGTTTATTTAATTGTTTCAATAATAAAATATAGTGTTTTAAATATAAGTGAAATATGTAGTTGTAAAAATAAACAGCCGTGGCAATAAAACTTACCAATTTACAATGCCGGTTTGTTTGCTACATAGTTGAATTGTCATTGAGACTCTAAATTGTATTAGCCAAACAAAGGCAATGCCTAGAAATATTGTCAGAAAATAAATGGAGCAAAAGAAAAATTCTTAAAAATTAAAAAAATTATAAAATAATAAATTTAAAAATTATGGAGAATAGAAGAATTTTAAGAACTTTTTATTTTTAACGATTCTAAATCAAATCATAAATACAAGATGAAAAAACAACCGCCTCGTCCAGGGTTTCAAACCTGGACATTCCGCATACCGGGCGACATGCTCTTACCACTGACCTAACGAGATAGATGATTTTCCCTCTTGTATTTCTTAATTTTTAACTAGCCTACTAAGCCACGTTTGCTTTCAGCTGGCATTAATCAGTAACGTTAGCTCAGTGGTAAAAGCAGTCGCCCGGCAAGCGGAAGGTGCCGGTTTCAAACGCCGGACGAGGCGGTTGTTTTTTCCTCTTGTATTTATGATTTGATTTACAAACGTTAAAAATAAAAATTCTTTTATTCTCCAACTTTGACCGATTGTTAAAAGTGTGGGTTCGATTCTCGTCCGGAAAAAATTAATTTAAACATTTTGTGATAAAATTGCATCTTTTCTTACATTGTCGCAACATTTGATATGTTGGTTAAGAACAATCTCAAAGTTCTTAGTTTTATTTGATTTGGATATTATAAAAACCATTTAAAATTCCAATGGGACATCGAAATCATTGAGTACGTCATTGTAAAAGGCGATAAATTGTGATTTTCCGGGATTCAACAGCAACCTATTATTAGTGAACCATATATTCAATTCAAATCGGAATTTATACGAGCTATACAGTCTTTAAGTAGACCGATCGGTTTGCTTAAATATATTTGTACGTAGTCTACATAGATGACCACACGCATCTCGACCCACAAAGGCAGATCATTAATAAATAAACTAAACAGTAAAGACCCTAGGATGGACCCTTGAGGAACTTCGCACTTTAAACGAAGATAAGCAGGGAATTATTTTCCACTTTTACTCGCTGGCTACGTTCCAATAAAAAACTTTGTAATCATCTGAGCGGAGATAGTGTCAAAGTTAAAGGAAGTAGAAAGCCCTTTTGTGAAAATATAATAGTCAACACTATCAAAAGCCTTGGAGAAGTCCAGTAGCGCTAGGGCCGTAAATTTTAGCCTTTCTTATGTCTCTAAAAATTTTCAAAATATCTTTCTCGCAAGAATGATAGCTACACGATAACTGGATTGTAAGCAGGTTAGCAGCTTTCACCCATTCACATAGGACAGGATTTGCTTGTACATAGTGTTTTTTTAAAGACCTTGGAAGAAAAGCACAGCAAACTAGAAATTATAAAGAGATTCTGGAGACAAATTTTTCGGAATTGGAATAACAGAAATTGTCGATGCATATATTCATTATGTGCATTATGTATTTAGCAATAGTTAGGGAATAAAAGCTTTATGAATCGGGGTGATATATCATCTGGACCTATTGCATTAGATGTGATGGAATAAGTATTTAAGATAAGTTCATCCATGTCAATTCCTTGAAAAGAAAAAGAAAACTCAGTGTAATTAGAGGTCTGAGTACTTTTCGAGACCTAGCCAGCTTGATTGAACGGTTGGGTTCCACTGGTCGTGTTGTTGTGCATTACAAAAAAAGTCATTCAATTAGTCGGGGCTAAAGCTGCAATGAGCAAGATCTTTACCATACACTCCTGCCTTTCGTAGGTTCTGCCATAGTGTCTTTGAGTCTAGAGTAGAGTTAAATTTGGAGCTATAGTTTTACCGTTTTGCGTTTTCCTCGGACCTCGTGCATCTGAAACGTTGGTATAAACATTCTCGCTCAGCGATAAGCGTACGCACACTATCTGAAAACTACGGGAAAGTGTTCGATGAACTGTATCTCGTTTTTAATGGAACATATTTGTCAAATAAGTAAGATTTTTTTGACGTGAAGAGCACGACTTGGTCATCAACATGTACGAATGAAAATAGGTTGTCCCAAGGTAGTAGCTTGGTGCTTTTTTCCAGAAAATGTAAACTTGGGTACTTTGTTCTGCCAAAGATCTTTTAACGCACTCTACAACTCTCTCCCCATGTCAAGCACTTTGGAGTCTACTTTGACTCGAAGCTGACGTGGGGAATTGCACGTACAGGAAAAAGTTAATGCAGCTATGAGGGTCTTTGCTCAATGCAGCAAAACCTTTGGCTGCACATGGGACATAAGGCCGATGGTTGTGCAGCACTGGATGTACGCCTCGATCGTTAGACCCATGCTGACGTATGCCTCTCATGTATGATGGCCAAGGACGCTTGTGAGGACTGTGATGCGGAGGCTGGCGGACTTGCAAAAGCTTGCCTGCCTGGAAGTTATGGGCTACATGTGATCTACGGCTACTGCTGCTCTTGAGGATGTACTTAATCTGCCACCCCTGGACTTTTGTCATTCAGGCAGATGCCAAAAGGACTACGTGCAGATTGCACTCATTGGGATGTTGGGAGCACAGTCCGACTCATTGCTCTTTGGCGTTGCTATTCTTTCTTGATTGTCAGGCAGCTTTGATGACTCTGAGTGGCCCTAGATAACATCTAAGTTACTGAGGGATTGAAGGTCGTCTGTGGATAAGTTGTGTATCCACAACAATGTACCCTTTCAGTGGATTCCTGGTCTCATGGGGATCATGAGAAATGAAAGGGCTTCTCCGTTTTTCGGACCGGAACCCGCCCGTACGCGTTGCTACCTCGAGTATCGGGTTTCTCATTAAGGCGGATGTTCATAGGAAGCATCAGCACAGATTGAAGAACTTGAGTGTTTGCAGGTGCATAAAACTGTTTCTTGATGGGCCCAATAGAAATTTATTTAATTTTCTTATGGGGCTCGGAAGAAATCAATATAGAAATATGGTTGGTATCATCACCGGCTGCAGCTCCCTTAAGGCTCATCTAATAAGGATGGGAGTTGTTGACAGCCCTTAGTGTCTAGCCTGCCTGAAAGGAGAACCGGATAAAACCGAACACTTTCTGTATGCTAGTCCGGCCTTCGCTCAGAGCGGACTGGATACTCTTAGGATCTGCCTTCCTATATGTAGATGAACTGAAAAACATTCCTCACTAAAACCTGATGCGCTTCATTAAGATGACAGGTAGATTTTGGTGATGGAGTTTTTAGCAGGATAGCTTAATGGACCGCTTTATGGCCTCCGTTCTTGGGATCTCTCGTTTCCTGCCTTAAAAAAACCATAAAAAAGGTAAAATTGAGCAATCCTCGACTAAAGAATTAACATCAATGTATGTACGTCGTGGAAAAAGCAAGAATTGTTTTCTTTATATAAGAAGGCAGTTAAAACAAATCTATTCCAGCAAGTGCTATCCATAAAATGTATGAACAATAAAAATTAAAAATTTTTCTTTTCAAAAATTTACTAAAACAGATCATCGCTAGCCATCATATGAATTACGGATATAAATCGAATTTCGAAATTCAAACTCCGTACTGAAATTAAAAGGTCCTTCCTTTCAAATTCCTAATCGACAAATTAATAAATTGGGAATTCCTTAAAACATATTTTAAATAGAAATTCTACAAATTTAACAATTTCATTGAGAGAGAAAAAAACGTTTTCCTTCTTTCCTTTTTACCTACTATTTGAAGTTCATAGAAAAGTTTCTTAGAAGAAAAGAAAAGAAAAGCGAGAAAATATATGCCATCTTAAAATATTCTACGCATTTATCTATATCTGAAGAAACAACACATAGATTCGCTTGTCACAATCAATTTGACAAAATATCCTGCATGAATAAACATCCACTTGTAGTAAAGTATTGATGTTGTTTTTTTTTTAGTTCATACATATGTCTTACCTATGTACCTACGTCTTTTACTGTTTCGCGATTACCATGAAATTTCTTACAAAGATCAAAAAAAAACAAAAAAAAACCCTGTCTGATTTTACCTTCAAAGTCCTTTACACAAAAATCCCTGAAATCTTTTAACCTCGTTTGAAAAAGGCTTTCCAGTCACCCTCTCCCAAGTCTCTTTGTTGGGTTTTTGAATTTTCTTGAAAATTTTTGTTTCTCCGTACACACGTGGTTATAGTTCTACATTTTTCTTGGCTGTAGTTATGTATGTAGTCTCTCCAGCTCCTGTTAAATGTTTTCATCTCTTCCTATGGGAATTTACATTTTGCCACTTACTAGTTTCTATAGAGGACCTTTTATATGTTAACAGACAGAGAGACAGACAGACAGACAGACAGACAGAAAAGACAACCAGGCAAACGGAGATCTTTTTGTTAATGTTACTTGAAAAACTATTAAAAATATTTTTGAAGACGGCGACGGTATGATATTAATTCCTTAAGGACTTTTCATGACATTGACAATAGAGAACCTTAAAGTTTCAAAAGTCAATTCACATCTGCATGTACTTATGCATAACCTTATTTGTTCCTTTATCTTGAAGAACAAAGTCCTTTGTGTCCCTGAATATAGATTCCAATAAGTACAAAAAGTTTGAACCCAATTGCATTATTGCAATCCATTAAATACGCAAAACCTATAACAAGGATATTTTCCAGACAAATAAATCATATCCTTGGAGAAGGGGCGGAAGGTTGGTTGAATCATAAGTCCACCACGACCACACACAATTAAGATACCAATAAGAGTCCTTCATAAAATCCAATTTCATTTGAATTGTGATGGTCGTTGGGGTAACGTAAAACCGCACTTGTGTTGAGTTGGAGGAAAATAAAAGTTTTCCACTTTCGTTTGATTTCGAATCTAAAAATATTTTCATTTACGGGGGAAGAACGTGATGATAAAAAAAAAAACAAAACGGAAGGAACCTTCTTACGGCCTTCTTTCAAAATAATGATTTTCTGATTTCGTCCTTATCCTGTAACAAGCCTATAAAAGCCAAAAGTTCAACGTATGCTAAGTCATCCTGTTACAAAATTGTAAAGTGCCGTTATTTATTGATTACTGTGGGGAAGAAAAGGAGATCTGGAAATTCGTTTGGACGACGACGACGAAGATGTAAAACAATTTTCATCTTCTTGAGCCTTTGTTCAAGCAGGAGAAAACATGTCAGACAAATTCCTTTTGTGGCAAATGAGGCGTAATCTATTGCATAAAAAATTGAAAAAGGCTTCTGTGCAGTTTTGGAACTCATCCAAAAATCTTTGAAATGATATAGAGAGAGAGACAGAGAAACAGAGGGAGAGAAATGAAATGGATGATTGTTTTTTCCCCTTTGATTTCAGATTTTCCTTTTGTTTATTTTTGCGATTGCACACATAATTTGAGTGAAAGGAGACAAATGTCGATTTTCCATCAATTGAGTTAACATTTTACAGAGCATGGACTCTGTTTGTGCTTTAAGAACGTTTATTTGAGATGACATAGATTCACTATTGAACCCGTATCGACAAATTCAATTTAAGGTCTAGCACAAAACAGTAGTCTAAAATTAGATTAGAGTTGTGGTAGCATCAACAATCTCTCAAAGGAGTGACTATCATAGAAATAAAATAAAGTTGTTCTAAGAATAATGCAATTGTTCGCGAGAGATAGTGGGATCTTAAACCTTCTATGAAAACATATCAACATATGTATGTTTGTAACAGACCTGAATAACAAATTCAAGGATTCATTCCACTATATTAGATCTAGAGATATAGATGAAATATTATTACCGTTCTTAAGTACGTCAGCAAAAATATTAGGGAAGAATTTATAGAGCAGATCAATCATGAACCAAAGGGCAATACCCATTTTTGATACAATTTTGGTCCCAACATAAACAGACATGAGAGATGACTTAAACGATCCATTATGATACTCTAAACATATTTTATTACCAATGTTTATTTCAAAGCTTTGGCGATCGAATGTATAGTTTGAACGACTTTCTTGTGTGAAAAAGTGGACTTTTCTACTTCTCGTGATTGTGGGGAATTGGTTTGTTATGGAAAATGACTTCCTATGAGAAAAAATTTCACATCAGAGTCATGGCTGTGAAAGCAAGATCTACAAAAATGTATGCGAAATGTAGTAACTAGGGTGTATAAAAGTGGGGTATTCGGCAGCAAAAACGTCACGAGAAAGTTTTCTGAATCGGGAAAGAGGTACACACCTGATAGTACTCGACGAGACCTTTCATTTGATATGCAACATGCTGTATTGGAACAACGCCCCGCCTACCGGGGGTTTGTATCCCCACCATAAAGGTATGCAGAGATAAATTTTCTTTCACGAACTGTAGCTGGTAATGAGCTGAGGCGAGCAGTGGAACCCGTTTTCCGATTGAACTTAAACCTAACGAGTTAGAGCCGATCTAAGGAAAGAAAAATCTAGTAACCTCAGTTCGAATAAAAAAGAGGGAACTACTAAAATAGTGAGTATTGGGAATCAACCCCCCCCCTCCTCGCCACCATTAGGGATGGCTATTTAAGCCTCCGAGTATAAGCGTGTGGGTACTCAAACTTCTTCTCAGCACCTAAGGAATTCGATTCTATACTAGATTTACCAATATGTACTTGATCAAACTTTGACCCCCCCCCCCGAAGCTTTCCTTCGTTTAATTGAAATAAAGATTGTTAATAAAATATGTTCCGAGTATTATAATGCATCGTTTAAGACATCACTTATGTCTGTCCATGTATGAACTAAAATGGGCATAATGGAAACAAGAACTTATGAAATTAACAGAAACAAGAAAAAACTCGACGGTTGATTTGATTTTTAACATTTTGGATTATCAACGATATTCATATTTAAAAATACGTTTAAGGGTGTAGCCCCGTGGACAAGATAAAAATAAAAATAACAAAAGAAAATAAATAAAATTAATAATAATACTAACCAAGCTCTGCGTGAACTTCTTGGACTGTCGATATAAAAAGTTTGGTCACATATAAGGTCTTACAAGATCCCAAAAACCCTGTATATTTCCTGAAAATATATTTTTTGATAAAGGCACCATTCACTAAAGTGGAAAAGCGTATAGAAGGCTGTGGTCCAAGAATAGAAGTGAATAATTCGACTTCTCAAGTAAGTTAGCTTTCTCATTTCTAACAATTCTATGATATTTAGGATGAGTATGCTATATTTATAAATCCAGTGCTATGCTATCCTGTAGATCTCTAGAAACTTAAAGATTATCCAACCGAGTTGAGTATACTATTAAATAATATCAGGTTCAAGAAAGAAAACGTCAGCTACTTTATCTGCAAAAGAATGCTATTCGTAAGAAACTTAGAAGATAACCGGCGACCTTTTCAAAGGGTTCCGTCTACTATCCAACAACTATACTCCTCTGAACAACTTCATGTCGGCGGTCGGCTAAAGAATACTAATCATACCATACGTATTACGAATAGAAATTCTTAATGGAACTAAAAGCAAAATCATCATCCCAAAAGTTTTACCAAACTATTCTTCTCGCACAGAGAATTAGAGTAAGATCTCCAATATAAACGATTACCTGGTAATATTTGATTGTCTCATCATGAAGGTGGGCTATTTCGAACTTGCTGAAGTACTGACTGTTCAAACTTTATAGCTCCACTATTCTATTTCATATCGACAAGTAGACGAAAATAGTATGAAAATACGACAGAAACTTTCTTAGAGGCACGAAATGAGCTTTAAGAAATTCAGTGAACTTTCAATTGCAGCTAAAATCCACACAAATAAATTTAATGATTTTTGCTCTGGTCAATATATACAGTAGATATATGATTCCACTTCTTACGATAGGTCACTTCGTGATAGAATTCACTTTAACAACAGTCCAGTCATAGATACAGCTAATAAAATAATTCAAAGAAAGCCGTTCAGATGGAAGCCCATGTAGTAAATCATCCAGGACTTCTGAGAAGATAGCCTATCTGTCGAATAGCAATCATCATTTCAGCAACACAGAGTAAAACATCAAATGAAAAAATTTACACGGAAAATTGTGGAGTTGGGAGATGAGATTTCTTTTGGCATTTAACTCTCCACTGGGAATTCTCTAACTCGGGGAATTTGTTTTCAGAATTACAAAATTCTCAATATCACTCGACAGTTGTAGTTGTAATGAAGTAATTAGATTTCGAGTCCGATAAATGGTTTTTGGAGATAACTGCAAAAGAAGTGAATTAGTTCTTTTTATGGTGAAAAAATGGCCGTTTTTTGCTACAAAAATGGACATATTTTCAACTCATCATTACCGAAGGAGTGGTAAGTCGTGAAAACTCACTTCCGATATGAAAAAATGTTTACAACAACAGAGTAATAATGGATATGAAAGAACGGAAGAAATATGTGCAAAATACAGGAACTGAGAAAAATACCATTTTTTGAGATAAATGATCGGATCTTTATTTCATTATGAAGAGGAAGGTATGTCGTTAATAATGGAATATAATATCAGTCAAATAACCACCACGACCACGCCTACAGGACCATATCCTTTTCATGAAATTTTCCATAACCAAATCGCAAAGTGGCTGCCCTATGTCCTCGATAGCCTCACGAATTCCATCTTTGAGGTCTTGAATCGAAGCTGGGCTGTTGGCGTAGACCTTCTCTTTCACGTGGCCCCAAAGGAAGAAATCACAAGGTGTTAAGTCACAAGGTCTCGGTGGCCAATTGTGATCACCTCTTCGAGAGATAACACGGTCCGGAAACTTTTCCCGTAAAAGATCAATGGTTTCGTTGCTTGTATGGCACGTAGCGCCGTCTTGTTGAAAGTAAACGTTGTCCAGATCAATACCATCCAATTCCGGTCATAAAAAATCATTAATCATCTGTCGGTAGCGCAATCCATTCACCGTAACTGTTGCTCCAGCCTCATTTTCGAAAAAGTAAGGTCCAATGACCCCGCGGGACCATAAACCGCACCAAACAGTCACACGTTGAGGATAGAGAGGCTTTTCAACAATAACTCTTGGGTTTTCCGAGCCCCAGATGCGACAATTTTACTTGTTGACGAAGCCATCGAGGTGGAAATGGGCCTCATCACTCAAGATGAGTTTTCTATGGAATTCCGGATCATTTTCATGCATTTCAAGGACCCAATCAGCAAATACTCGACGTTGTTGATGATCGGCCGGCTTGAGTTCTTGTGTTAACTGAACTTTATAAGCCTTAATACCCAAATCTTTATGCAAAATACGGTGTAATGACGTGTGTGGAATGCTTAATTCCAAAGAACGACGGGGAATGGACAAACCTGGGTTCTTCAACACTTTCGGCTACATCAGCAATATCCTCGGCTGTTCTTGAGCGACGTGCACGGGTAGTATTCTTCACATCACTAACTTGTCCCAACAGCTCGAATTTTTCTACCAATTTCTGTATTGCGGTCCGACAAGGTGCTTCACGACGACCCAAAAATGTTCGAGTTTTACGAACCGTCTCTGCCACATTTTCACCATTCTTATAGTGAATTTTAATAATTTCAATGCGTTGTTGAATCGTGTATCGTTCCATTTTTATTAATGGCGTAGTTTCTACTTGTCAAATGTCAAATGACAGCTCTAAAAGTGACATCTACCGAAATAGCGGGCTAATTAAAATAACACCTCTTATTGGAAAACCCTGTATATGACCCAAATGCAAAAAAAGCAATCTTGTAGCAGTAAAAAGTCAGCTATGACGTTTAAATGAGCAAAAACAAACTACACCACTCGATTACGCTTTACTCCCTATTTAAATTTGATACCAAATATGATGTTTTTTTAAGGGGGAGGGGTGGTATACCCTTAATCACCGAAACTCCCACCATAAAAACTGTTCACCTGTATTCTTGTACTTAAAACTCTAAGTCCATCCGAAAAAACACAATGTTCTACAGCCCCCTCACAGAGGGTTAAGCGTCTGTTAATATTGCGACAAAAATATTTACCGCCGAGGTAAATTACCGTTAATCGAAATAAAATATGGCCTCTAACTCCCATTCATACAAAAAGTGATTTCTCAACGTTTTATATTGACCCCTACGACATATTACAATTCCTGTTTTTTTTTTTTTAACTTCCATTAATCCGCTTTCATTTTTATCCACACACCGTCCCCGTCCCATCACCATCGTCTATCATGTTTACCTCGAGCTCCCATTATTTTTGATACCACTACATCCCTCCCCTTCTTTTAATTCCTCCGTTATACCGGAAAACCTCGAAAAAACCCTAACCTCTTTCGTCCGGAAAAAACTTTCCTCATAAAAAAAGAATTTCAAAATTTCTCGACCTTAGAAGGTAATAGACACATGTAACCATCACAGGGGTGGGTCTATTGCGAGCAGCTTGAAAAGCTAAGTTAGGCGCTAGAAGAAAAACGGGTTTTTAGATGAAAGGTGTAAAAGAAGTATATAAAAAACGGCATTATTTATAAGCATGGGCGTTCCAACCATTTTGCTATACCATAATTATCTCCATCTGTTACAAACCGAAAGACTTAGTGTACCTTTCATAATTTCATCTAGAGTAGAAAAACCACGAATTCTTTTCCTAACCCCAAATATTCCACTTCCGCCCCAAACATTTTCCTAAAGTATTCGCCTCGTAAATTTTATGTTTACACATTTTACAAAAAGTTTTCCCAATTAGCTAATATAACTCAAAACTTGACAGCTGAAAAATAATAAAATAAAAATCTTTCAAAAGTGTTCTTGAAAATTTTCAAAACTATTTCAATAAATCATTTTTATCAACACAAAAATTACCACAGTTTCGTTGAGTGCCATTCAATTACTTATAGCCGAAAGTCTCTGACGACGATGACGATTAGGACAACGACGAAATCCTGCTCTGGATCTAGAAGAGCTCAATATAAATAATGTGAGGATGCTTGTGCCCTATACTGTTTGGGGGTGGTTTTAATGTATCTCGGATGAAAAGCTCCTAGAGCAGCCTCATTTGTAGAGGATGGTGGTGGTGGTGCAGCTGGACTTCGAAAATGTGTCCGTAAAAATCTCTGGACAGTATTGAAGCGAATAAAAGGAGCACAGGGTGATTGTCTTAAAGTGTTATGATTTAAGGTCCAGTACATGATTGGACTGATCGCCGAATGTGTGTAACCTGTAAAGGTAAGAAAATAAATTTTATTCGGTAAATTTAATATCAGAAAGTAGGTATTTTTGCGTGTGTGGGTACTCACCTAATAATAGACTAAAGTATGATATCGTTTTGGAGCAGTATTGCTTGTGACTGAACTCAGTCCAAAGGACACAGAAGACATGAGGTGTCCAACATCCTATAAATATTATGGCAGCAGCTACCAACATATTTGCTAACCTTCTACGTGACCGCAGTGTTGATGTTTGTGGCAAAGGGATTCCTGGTCCTGGAGTATTTCCGTCCATTTTCTGTCTCTGCTGTTGAGCACGTATTTCTCGCATAACTCTGAAAAAGCATGTAATGAAGAGACGATTATGAGAAAGACTTTAGTGATTTTGTGTTTGATATGTGATGGCGGTGGTGGAGGCAGAGAGGGATAGATCATTTGTTTTGCATTTAGTGTATACATATAAGGAGGATTCGGAATTAATTCATGAGTTCTTTACTTAGATAATAAGGAAAGCTTTATTTTATGCGTTCTATTGGATTTTGTTTTATCATCTACTATACTAGAATTTTTTTCACATTGTTTTTTTCTTACTGATCAAACAGAAAATAGAGTAGGCTGGGGTAAAAAGTTGTAATACCATCGAAATTTCAAGAACTGTGGTTCTCTTTTCCAATTTCTTATTTTGCATCATTTATGTGAATTAGACAATTTTTGTTTTCATATTTCTAACGAAAGCTGAATTTATGTGGCGCTTTGTTTGAATCAAGACTGAAGCATGATTAAAGCTTCCGGTGTGAATTTAGCCAATCAGTTCAGCTTATTTTGTATTTCTACATTGTTTTCTTTTATATAATTAAGATAAGCAATGCCGTATATAAGAGAGGGGCTCGTGGAATGCAAACCTCCACCAACTACGAAGTTGTTTCCTTTCTTTTTAGTATATTTCGAAGGAATCGATTTAAACTTTTTTTTTTTTAATAATAGGCCTGTTCACGTACTTTTCATACAAGAACTTTCTGGGTAAAAGCTTACACGTGTCGTGGGAGAAATATGTAAAAAGTATGGAAAAGTACGCAAGGATGTTTCCTGCTAGTTCGTTAAAAAAAAGAAGAAGAAGAAAAAGAAGTGGGGAATGACATTTGAGAATTAAGGCTGGGTTGTTGTTCTAAATTGGACAGCTCGGTGCATAATTCGCAAGATGTGGTGGGGCGTTAAGATTTTTGAATAAATCGCAAATTGATTAATGGAATATTTATTTAAACATCCAACGCAACAAAATAACGTTTTTCAATTTTTAAATTTGTCCCTCAATTTTTATTGAAAATGATTTAAAAATGAAAATTCAATATTTCTCTGGTTTGCTGAGCGGGTCTGCCACAAATTTGAACTAAGGTAAATAAATTTTTAACATAAGTTTTTTGAAGTTAATAAGCAGAAAATAACGTTTTCCGATTTTTCAAATTGTACTTATTTTTATGGAAATTTAAGGCCCATTTTTATTTTTATTCGAAATTATTAAAAATAACAGAATTTTGTTGATTTTTTTAGTTTTATCAATTTCGAAGGAAATCATTCCGCTGATTAAGATTTTGAAAAAGTAAATTTTTGCTTTGGGCCTTAATATACTGTGATAGCTTGGAAACAGTTGCGGATCCAGCTTTCCGGTGGGGGGGGGGGGGGGGGGGGCGCAATTATGGTTTAAAAATGGTATATGCTGAAAACTGAACAAAAGTTTGAAGACACTCGCCATTACTCGCAAATGTCAAATGCACAAAATTTATCATTTAAAAGATACGAGTCGAACATATTAGAAAGTGGTAGTCACTCGCAACGAAGAAAGTTGCTCAATATTCTTTGCCACTCCGCAAAGTCAAAGGGGATGTTAGATTATTCATTTTATTTTGGTTTGTAAATGGTGGAAGTGTAAAACGTCCCAATCATCAATTTTAGTTAGTAAAACTAGGGAAACGTACTTTATTCAAATTCACGAATCATCATAAATTTTATCTATATAAAATACAGGAAGTAAAAATTTACATTTATTTAAAATAGCAGTCACAGAATAGATGCAATACATACTTTGTACGTATATAACTTCGTCGGCAAGCAAAGAAAGTGTGACTCCTTTTGTTTTTTATATTATTAAGCCAAACTTAGGAGATATCCTATGAACTATGATCCGAAGCACAGCATGGCAAGAAGGTGATAAAGAAAGGAATTAGGGAACGTGAGGAATGTGGAGAAGGTGCTGATGTAAGTCGCCCTTAAACTTTCGCAGATTGCATGCCGAAGAACAGACAGAACATTGAAGACTGTTCCACGTTCACACACGACCGAAAGTATTTTGAAGGATAAAAGGATATGCGCGGCTCGCAGTGCGAGTATTACATGGAGGAATCCGGGATCAGACTAGACATTTCATCAGAGCATTGACCATGCATGTAGCGATAAAGAAGCAAAAGACAACCAACATTGCGGCGTTGTTCGAGTGAGTTGATATGACAAGTTGTTGCCATATCACAAATGAGCTTGAAGGCTATCTTTTGGACAATATCCAATGAAGCTATGGCTGAACGACCAGCTCCAGCCCATATATGGGAATTTTATTCCATTCTATGTCTGATGTAGGACTTGTAGAGGAGCGCTATATTTGATGGGCTGAAATATTTCTTAAACCTTTTCAGAAATCCAAGAAATTTCGATATTTATTTTGGCAACAGAGAAGTTGTGATCTGTTGAGCTTAATATACTGCAAGTATTAATGCCAACAATGCATAAAGACGGTGTATCGTCAAGCAGTGCTCCATCAAAAGAAACGGGAATGGAAAAATTATAATCTGATGTTGAAGAGATGGGAATGCTTTGGAACTTAAATGTATTGAATTCCAAGTGAGGATATTATCAAGGTGGTTATTCAAGGATCTAATTATGCAATCTAGTTTGACAGATGCGACATTTCCTTTGTAGTCCCCAAGGGTGTCAAGGGAGTAAGCGAAACCAAGGGTACTGTCATCGGCAAAACAATGGATGGGATTGAAAGTAAAGGAAAGCAGATCATTAATGGAAATTGAGAAGAGAGATGGAGAGATAGCAGAGCCCTCAGGCACCCCGGCATTTATTGGCTGAGATTGAAATGTAACGGCATCTAATATAATCTGTATTAAGCGACCAGACACTTTACATTTATAATAGAATATGACGAGAGAGGCCAAATGCTTTAAGTTAGGCTAAAAGGGCTGAACTCCAGACACTGTGATAGGCCTTTGATATATCTAGGACAACAATTTTGGACTCACCAAAATTGTGAAGACTACGGTTCTAACTTTCCGTAAGAAAAGTCAGCAAGTCTCCAGATGAGCGTCCAGCTCGGCAGCTTTATTGGCGATCGTTGATGAGATGATTAGTTACTAGATACTTCATTAATTTGGAGTTAATGTTAGATTCAAAAACATTTTAAAGAATCGAAGTGATTGTAATTGGTCGATAATTTGAAGGATCACTACTCTTTCCTTTCTTGGAAATAGGCTGAACGTGAGGTAGTTTCCAAGCAATTGGAAATATTCCTGTCGAATAAGAAAAGTAGAATAGTTTTCGCTTTAGTCAAGAATGAGGCATAGGTTTTATTTAACGGGGGCTTGAAACAATCAGGTCCTGCAGCTGATGGAGACGTTGATCTCCTTGAACATATCTTTCGTATTGATGAACATATCTTTCGTATTGATGAGTATTGGCTCTTGTACACATCTACAAGGGAGATGTACAGTGGCTGGAAAAGGAGAATTTGAAGTGAATCTAATAGTCTAAATATTAGTTTTATTCAAGGAGTCAACAATCACTTCATTGTAAAGTAGTGAAGGAATAGAAGAACTGCTGAAGTTGCTCCTTATGGTTTCCACCTGGGACCAGAAACCTTTGGTGCCTATGCGTCTGGCCAAGATTCTAACATTCTGGTCAAAAATAAATTTTTCCTTTTGGATAATGTTTCAGTTCTGGACATGGATGCAATTGATAGATGCGAAAAGCAGACTATTTGGCTTTTATTGCTTGGTTGTACTTATCGTTAAACCAAAAGCGAGTTTGCTGTTGTTAAGATCTGCTGTGTAAATACTGAATGTATTCACGCATGCTCAAGACTTAGAATTGTACTAAATTCAAATGTGCATTCATTAACAACATGCTTCTTGAAATGTTTGTTTTGCCACGCTGCGCCGATAATGTTCTAAGAAGCCGTCTTTACATGGAAGGCTTATCAAAGATCCTTTGGCAGCTGCTTGCAATTAAAACAAACTTTCCATCGCGTTAATATGAATAGGCTCTCTCTTGCTTCAAACACCCGAAGCAAAGCGACGATTATGTACAGGTATCCGCGCTTCCTGTTTTCTCTACAGGCTTCAACAACCATGACCGAAGGCCAAGGAGCTAGCTAGGGCCTGCGCTCCTAAATGTATCATATTGAACGCTTCCAGAAATTGTTACGTTTTTTACAAAAGCTGCAGTAGAATAGATGTGAATCATTTTGTTAGAAAAAATTCAGAAAATCTACTGCAATTTTTTTTCAGTGGTCTTCAGAGGCCCCCCCCCCGCGCCAAGTTTATTAAACTGAATTAGTTTTTTAAATACTCACTTCGGTTACAGTTTTTCTATTTTTTTAGTTCACGCAAAACTTGTTTTTGTATTTGGGCCTTATTTGCCGCAGGTACCTTATGTTGTTGTTGTTTTATGGGACCATCTCAGTGTAACCGGCCAAAAAATTGTCAATTTTCGCGATTTTTTTTTTCGGATGTTTAAGAGGGGGGGGGATCGGGATGATTTTTTTTTTACGAATAGTACCACTCTTTAGCAGTAAAAAAACATTTTTTTCATTAGTTTTTATTATTTTAGAAAGTGAGTTAAAAAAAATGGGGGCAATTGGTGTCCACGGTTGTGGCCGCAGTTTGCATCAGAAAGAAAATACTCAAATTGATTATTAATCTGTAGGGAAGCCGCTATGTCCCTATGGAGGTCTTTTTTTTTTTTAATTTTGACAAAATGGCGACGGCTTGAGGAAAAAGTACGAAATTTAGCCCTGTGTTTCAACAGTTTTTTAAAAAAAAAACATCCATAGAGACATAAAAAATGAAGTAAAGAAAATTCTGTAAAAATTTCCAGTCAATAGCTTGAAAGCTCTCCCTCTGAAAGTTGACACCGTTTGTAAAAAAGGGCATTTCGAGAAAAACGCGTTTAAAGTTTGAAGGATTTTTTTTTTTTACATAAATTGCCTACTTATAATCAAGCGGCCATCCCAGCTCCATACAAAATCCATTCTGAATAACAACGCGAACCTGACGAATTTGACCACTCTATTTCGGTTATAAAAGAACAGGTAATAACCATCGGTAGGGATGTGCCGTTAGGGACGGAACAAAAGAAATTATGCGCGTCGCCTTACGCTCCAATCTATTTTACGAAGAAAGGTTGTAGCGATCGTAATAATGCGAATTTTAATTTGAAAATTTGACAGAACACGCACAACTATATGTATACTGCAAGATGAGACAAAAAAAACTATTTTTCAAAAATTTTACACTGAGATGGTCCCTTGTAATAAGTTTTGTTTTTCGAATTTTCGCAGAAATTGAAGAATTTAATTATGTAGTTGTTCCTTAAATATATTAAATAAACAGGAATAAACTGGAATCTTCTTGCAAGAATCAATTGATACTAATACTGAGCACCTGAGCCACCTCTAATATATTTCAGAACAATTAGTTGAAAAAGCCATGATTAAAAATTTCAAACTTAAAATCTCATCAAAAAGATGTCTTTAAAGAAGCTGGATGGAAAAGAACGTTCAATTAGTAGCGCGAGAGCCTCCTTGGATCGTATTTTCCTTATTATCTATAGCAATGGACAAGAAAAGACGAAAACATTTATTTCGGCGAAATCTATTGAGATGAATCCAATCTACAAGGTATAGTGAAATGAAACTCAAAGTTTGGCAAATGATTGTGCAGAATCATCAGCTCTAGCCCTAATAACAACATACAGCCTCCAGCATTACTATAAGGATGCAAAACAGAAACAATATTTATCTCCATCCATGCCTCATTGTTTATAAAAAATTTTAAAAAATCGTTTCGAAAAAATGATTGTGCCTAAATTAAAAATATATTTTTTTTATTATTCTTCCTCTACTTAATGCTACGACGAAAATCGACACGGAGTTTTACATTCCTTAGGGATTTGGTGAACCACGATGAAAAACAAAAAATATATATTGTGAACGGAAGTACTTTAATTTGTTTGAAGGAAGAAAACACGAAAATAATATTTTTCCAGAAACCTGTCAGTAGCGTAAAATAAGAGAAAAATAAATTCCTTGCCTGCTGGATAATATTCTTTGTAAGACGTTAATGACAGGCAGACAAGCAGCGAAATGTTCCGGATTATCCCAAGCACAATTATTATTATTTTTTTTTTCTCTCAGAAAATGAATGCTACATTTGCTTTAGAACGAACCGAATTAGGGAAGGAATTTTTCTCCCCCTTAATCCATATAAGAAAAAAAAAAAAAAAAAAACTTCCGATTTTATAAATTCCCAACAGAAAACAAACAATTCCCAGCCAGCTGTTAGTTTTGGTCAGACAGTAAGACCTGGGATCTTCTGGTCTAATCGAGGAAAATATTGACAAATTGCCAAAATGATTAGATGGAGCTCAGAAAGGATATACCCAGAAAGTGAGAATAACGGAACATGAATTCTCAAGGATCAAGTATTCCGTAATCAATCACGACTCCTGAGCAGAGATGGACTGCAGGAAGGGAAGAGGCAATGCCAATGAATACTTTATTTATTCTGAAGTGAACTTTGATAATATTTGAAATCATAAATCAAGAAATAGGAAATTAAGACAAATCCTGAATTGTTAATTTCTGCCGATTTGTCCGCTCATCCCTGTCATCGTTATGTACTTATTGGAAGAGAAAGACGTTGGAGAAAAAATTGTGCATATGGAAAATTGGAATACTTTACGGGTATACGTTATTCTAAGTAAAATCGAAGTAGTAATTGGTAAAGGACCTATTTTAACAATGTCATGTATAACGCCGTATACAATGAGGGAGTCTCCTGATTTTACCCATCTCCGAAATTACCTCTTGTATTTTCATAAAATTACTATACTTAGGGTTTTTGACAGATGACATCTACACTGTCGCGCCGTTTTTGAGAAAAACGAAATTTAATACTCTCAATCTCTCAACATAATACTCATTTGATGCCATGCAATGGCATTGGTACAACATGGAACAAAGCGTTCATATTGTGGGTGGAAAAAGTTGTTGAGACAGGATCGCTATGCACCAACTGTATGTTCTCATTCTAGCTGCTGTCGATCAAAAAAAATTTGCTGTTATCAGCGAGAGTTCGGGCGTATACCAGACTCTCTGAGTTCTTCGTCATTCGCAGCAGTTAGGCCTCTCTTAAACTACAATATGGCTTATTCTGGAGGAAACATTTGGCTCTCCATGCCAACTGCAATCTTTAGGTCACTTAAGAATTAAAGCCGCGAAATCATGACTAGCATTGTGTACATGCTGAAAGAATTTTGGCATAGGCAGAAAGAGATCCCAATTTCGATCAGAAAATCATGCTCAGACCTATTTTGACCTCGGTGGTCATGTCGACAAACAAAACCAACATATTTGGAGACTGAAAAGTACAAGAAACACAGTTGAGAGACTTTTGCATCCCTAGCTCATATGATTTGACATCACTGTACATCTGTGGGCAATGATCCTCTTTGCGGTACATAGAAGCAAACAACTTATCGACTCTGGATTTACCTATAGCTAATCCTTGCGCAGAAAACTAATCTGCTTTTTCATTGTCGATAAAGCATTAATTCTTCGATCAGATCGATCAGACTAACCCGATTAGATTTACTTAATTCATCAAGACCCAAGACCGAATTTCAACAGTCATACGAGCTTGGACTTAAACGCAGGAGATGCAAAAGCTTCAATTGTTGTCTGAATGTTTTGTCGTTAAAAGCAATCTTTAGATTTTTATTGGTAAAGATCAGTATTACACTATCGTCGACATGCAACATTTCAAACAGATCAATCCATGCTGATTGATAGTCCCAACATCTCCAGCCGCTACACCCGCCCCAGTTTGGACCAATCCGTGTACCATCGTAATTCTCCGATGAGCATAGTGGACAGCTACCTGGGCAATCTGGTTCCCATACGATTATATCGGATAATTTGAATTGATTGAAAATAGGATGCTTCAGAGATTAGCGTACTATTAGTTCCATTCCTCACTCTGAAAATTTATAAGTGATTATTTCATTAACTCCAACTGATTGTCCTTATTTAATGTTGCTTCAAACTCCAACCTTCTCTACCTACTTTATCACACCCTGCCCAAAATGTAGCCCTTCCTGCGTTTATTGCACTTTTTTAAAAACCACTTTTAATTTCTTATGATTTTTTATGGGAAAAATCACCTAGAAATATCTGGAACACTCTTTATATAGCGAAAATAGAAAACGCCTCACGATGTACCGCTGAGGAATTCCTTTAATCACGGGTGAAATTATGTACTTCACTTGTAGGAATTGATTGCAATAAAAGGATCTCAATAATAGAATAGAGCAGTCAGGGTGAGTAATTAAAAGGAAACTTCTTATGACATACACTTTAGATCATCATGGAAAAGTCCAAAATGCACAGAATTTTATTATTAATAGGCAGATTTTCACTCGGGGGGAGGGGGCAATTTTGGTTACCTATTTTCCAAGAAATCCGTTCTGGTCTTGTGGTTTATATGTGTGAAACTAAACAAGACGTCCAAGGTTTCACATTGTAAAGAAGCAACAGAATACTTCGAAGTGCATATAATTTTTAGAGACTGGTGTCAAACTTCAGCTGAGAAGTTTCCTGATTATGTACCTCAGCACTTCGGTGGTGACTGCCTTGAGATCTTATAAACATATAGTGGACAGATTGGGTTAGGGATGAGTGGATAACGAGATTTGTAATCGACTTAATTAGTAATTATTATTACGATTCTTGTGAGTAGTAAGAAGGAGGACGATTGCACCCATTTCCCTGACTTGTTTCCCCTTAGTCTTCTTCTGCCAGATGCAGGGTCGTTGCAGAAATATTTCTGACACAACTGTAGCTATGGTTTAGTAACTTTACTCTTTTATTTTGCATTTAATTCAACTCTTTTAATGAAAGATAGAAAAAGAACCAGCGTTCGTTGTTCATATATTTCAAAACACTGAAAACTACCCACGGTTCCATTTAATTCCTCTACTCCCTTTATGTGATTCTGGATGATCCTGCCTAGGTATACTTTTTTACAGTTAGCTTTTAATTAAAACATGGTCTTTAAATAATATCTAAACGAAAAAGGACATTACTCTCGTTTCTAACGAATAATATTGAAAATGTCGGTATCATACTTTTCGCATGTGAATTCCCTCCCACAAAACTACCGACAAACTTCCGCCCAAACACTTCAACTCGAATTTAATTAACAAATCAATTTCACTATGGGGTTATTTGCGTACCCAAAACAATTAGGCAAAATTCTCCATCAAATCGGAACAAGGACACCTAGAATTACTTGTGTGTGGCAGGGCTAGCTTACGTACATTGCCTATAATTACATAGTACACTAGGAGAAATAACGTGCACAAAAGTCCCATTGGGATATCGTTAAAACATTACCAAACGGGAGTAAAGGTGAAATTGCGGCCCTAACTGCCAGTTAATATTTAACAAAGATTTTGTTACAGAACTGATAATGAGAGCGTGGCCTATTCAGAAGGTCCTTAACACCGGAAAATTGTATCATAGAATATAAAATTTCTTCTGACTTAAGTATCTGCGGTGGTTGTATTTCGTTGATTCAAGGAGATTGTTAAAGGACGAACTTAATGACTGCCATCATGTAGAGAAGACATAAATGATAAGAACAGACGTTCTTAGATTGAACTTTGACTTTTAGAACTTTTACCTGGAAGCTAGATAACTATGTACATACATATGTATGTATGTATGTATGTATGTATGCAGCTAGGTACTTGACTAATGCAAGGAGAAAAATGTAAAATTTTCCTGAAAAAGGACACGTGACTCAACTGACCTGATATTCTGTAATTCAGTTCAATTACACCTGACGTGACTTCGTTAACGGCGAACGATGCGGCGTTCCATTTTATTGGCAATTAAGGAGAAAAAATATGACTTAAGTTTTAATAATTGAAATGGAAGCGATAAATGTAAGCTAAGCACGAAGGTAATTATTACACAGAGCAGTGGCGAGGTTAAATTGGAATTATAAAGGAGATTTAGTCTTATTTAAGTTAACTCTGTGCATCTGTAATTATTGCATGCATAATTTCAGCTTCATCTAGAAAGGTGTTCATGTTGAATTATCTAACCTTTCAGTATTATGTAGATATCGTGGAAAGATGCTTGAAATCATTATGTAGGATTTGCAATGCTGATTGAAATCAAAGTGGTTGGATATTGAATTGTTAATGAAGGTTTCACAGGTGTATAAGTATGCCATTATTATTACGGGTACACCGTTTATATGCTTTAAAAGTAAATTTTATAGGAGATGAACAAAATTGTCTTTTACAGGAGTGAGTCCAATTTAGAGTGGTCCAAATGGAAACTAGCGATAAGGGACGGGATAAGGAAGTAAGTAGTCGTTTCGTACATTCATTTTAACTGTCATTTTCTATAGTTGGTGTGTGGTAAAAATATGTCAATATTGTTGTATTAGCTCTGTATAGGAGTATTTTTCTGATATCCTTTTATACGTACTATAATTTATATGAAGGCCTTAACTTAGTGCAAATGATTGAGAGTCGCTGGAGCTGAAAATTGGATCCGGATTTGCTAATATCCGGATACCCGGATACCCGGATCTGCGTATACTATCCGATTTTTGAGATCCGGATCCGAACTATCCGGATTCAGATCCCAACTAACCGGATCCAGATTCGAACTAACCGGATCCAGAACCGAACTAACCGGATCCAGATCCCAACTAACCGGATCCAGATTCGAACTAACTGGATCCAGATCCGAACTAACCGGATCCAGATCCCAACTAACCGGATCCAGATTCGAACTAACCGGATCCAGATCCGAACTAACAGGATCCAGATTCGAACTAACCGGATCCAGATCCGAACTATCTGAATCCGGATCCATACTACCCTGATCCGGATCCGAGCTATCCGGATTCAGAATAAGCAAAAAAGCTACAAAATTGTATTGTTTCAATGTGAAAACGAAAATATCATGAAATTTATATTTTCCCAATAAAACAATGCAATCTGGAGGAAGTTTTGACTTTTTTTATTTAATCTGGTTCGAATAGTTCGGATCCAGATCCGTATAGTTTGGATCCGGATCCGGGTAGTTGGGATCCGTATTATACGGATACCCGGATTTCAAGAATCGGATCCTAATTATCTCCGGATAGTAATTTATCCGGATATTTTCAGCTCTATTCGATACCTCTATGTGTAGACCTCTGAATTTTGTGAGATTGTTGCGATAATGCCTCACAATCAGATTAGAGAATTACACTAGTACTATGGTCAAGCTTGAATGTCAATAAGGATGTTGAACTTCATCAGCGTTAGATAGGAAGATACTGCCGAGTTGTCTGGAAGTCGATTTCAGGATCTAAAATTGCACACCAGCTAGTCACTATCTTATCACCGAATGTTTTAGAGAAATCGACTTACCTAAGGGTCTCGCATAAATACAGAGAGCTGCCTGTCTAGGTGTTACAGGTGCTCTTCATATAGCACCAACGACAGCAATGGAGATCATACTCCGGCTCCTGCCTTTGACATTCATTGGAACTGTATAGCTGTAAAAAGTGAACCAAGCCTTAAAGAGTCAGGCTGCTGGACAACAGCAGATTTTGCTCACAGTAGAATACTGAAGTTCTGTCCTGGGTACTGTAAACGGAGAGACTATATCGTCCCCAGACTAGACTTTGAGAAGAGATTCTCAAAAAGTATTCATTGTTGAGAAAAGTGGGATGGTAATTGTGTGCCAATTCACTCTGTGTGTCTTTACGGATGCTTCGAAAAAGGAGGTGGGAGTTGGAGCCGGGGGTATACTCAGCGCTCCGTGGAATACAGGAATCGTACTGTCTACCGGATCACTGTAGTGTTTTCCAGGCGGAGGTTCTGGCTATTAGCAAAGCAGCAAGGCTGTTGGCAACAACTTATTTTATATCACAGCGATCAAATTATCAGGAATGGTATTGACGATAAAGCTATAATCAAGGCTTGAACCCGAACACAATTAGATCGCGCAGTTGTTCTCAGAGCACATGTAGCACCTACGATTATTTTATTATCTACCGGATGGAAATCTTGTCAAAACGGATTTACATAGGAGTGATGTCTATGCATCTAACTCTTTGGATGATAAGGTTGATGTTTTTATAGGTGTGCTGGCTGATCTGTATGACAGGAATGTACCACTCCTGACGCGACGCACAAGGGCTAAGGGGTGTCCGTGGCTAACACGAGAAATACATACCATAATGGCTGAACGCGATTACTTATATAGGCGATATAGAGTCACACAATCATCTGAGATATACAGACGATATAAGCTCGTTCATAATAGGACCAATTGCATGATCAGGTCTTCTAAGCGTGCCTACTTTGGCGGTAAGCTGGACGTAAATTTACCTCCAAAGAAGTTGTGGCGAAACATACGCAATATGGGTATATATGGAAGTGATCCTCCAAAGGTAACTGGAAATCCCAATATCTTTAATGATTTTTTTGTCACGAATTCCATGTCAGCGTCTCTGGCATCTGATTGCAGCGCTGCTACGGAAAAATTTTCAGTTGATTGCTTTTCCGTGCGGAATGTTGACGAAAGGGAGGTATTGCTGGCTATGTGTGCAATTAATTCTAATGCAACAGGGCCAGATGAGCTGCCTCCTCGTTTCATTAGAGCGATTGCACGGGAAATAATCAAAGTTTGAACCCATATACATAACTATTGTTTAATGACATCTAAGTTTCCCACCAAGTGGAAGCAAGCGGTTACAATACCTATCTCCAAAAAGTGGTCTGCTTCTGCTCCAAGTGATTATCGCCCAATTAGTCTTCTTTGCTTCTTTTCTAAGGTATTGGAGAAGATTATGTATATGCAGACCATAGACTACATAAATAAAAACGGCTACTTGACTACATGGCAGTCTGGATTTCGTCCAAATCATAGCTGTGAAACTGCTATGCTCAAAATTTCGTCGGATGTTCACGAAGCTCTAGATAATGACCATCTTACAATTCTCGTATTACTCGATTTCAGCAAAGCATTTGATTCTATTAATCATGATAAGGTGCTGAAAAAGCTATCTCAAGGATTCTTTTTCTCTTTATCTGTTGTTCAGCTCTTCAAGAGCTTCATAAGCAGACGGAGTCTACTTATCAAAGTACAGAGCTCCCTCTCTGACTCGGCGAATTTATATGTATAGTGGTGTCCCCCAGGGATCAATACTTGGCCCACTCTTGTTTAGTCTTTATATAAATGATCTGACCGACGTAATTCATGACGCTGCAATACATCTGTATGCTGACGACGTGCAGATGTATCTGAGCAGACCAATTGGCTTAACAGAGGATTGCATATGTCGACTGTATGATTCGTCTGTACAAAATAGGTTAGAATTAAATCCTGTTAAATCAAATTGTCTGGCGATCTATAGAAAAGACATTGATACTGATATTTTACCACCAGTAATTATAAATAACACCAGACTTCCCTATGTGGATTCTGCAAAGAGCCTGGGTTTTGAGCTTATTTCGCGGTTCTCCGGTTGCAACCATATCAGTGCTATAATTGGAAAAATATATGGGTATCTACGGCATCTGTGGCTGACTTGTACCTTACTTTCGCTTCATGTACGAAAAAAAAAACTGGTTAAAGCCCTGGTAATACCTCATTTTACCTATGGTTGCGTAATATTTTCATCTCTGGACTCAGTGTGTCGTAGAAGACTCCTGGTTGCATACAATGACGCATTATGCTACGTATTCAGGCTGCCTCGGACCAGTCACATATCGCGTTATATATCGACCTTGCTTGGTTGCCCTCTAGAGGGCTACTTAACCCAACGCAGATTAAAAGTTCTAAATAAACTGATATACAATAGGAAGCCATCGTATCTTTTCGAGAAACTGAATTTCTTGCAATCGACTAGACATAAGAAACTTTTGATCCCTCGTTGCAGGTCGCAGTATGGACAGCGCTCTTACTTTTTCCAAAGCATTCGCAAGTGGAATATTTTAACAGGTGATGTTCAATGCACGACTTTCGGCAGAACTTTTGCAGAGCTTATTAAAACAGCGGATATTTGTTGAAAATTATTGGCAGTTTGAGTGTCTCTCAGTTTTTAGTCGATCTTTTATCTATCTTCTATCTAATTTCTCTTCTTTTTCATATTATATTATTTAGTGGTGTAATTTAGTTTATTTTATTTTGTTCTTGCATGTTCCTTAGTTTTTTTTTTTTTTTTTTTGTAAATAACTAACTTTTTGCTTTTGATTTTTATCTTATTTAAAGTTTAATTTTATTTTTCATTTTATACTTTTTCTTTTTATAATTGTTTTTTTTTTGGTTTTCCCAATTAACCTTGTACAATAAGATTTTGTAATCTTTGTGCGGAAATAAATGATTATTGTTATTGTTATTGTAGTGGATCTCTAGAATGTTTTTAAAATGTTCTTAGAAACCCAAAATTTGTAGGTTTAGATATTTATTTATTTATTTAGGTCTACAGAGAAAAAACTCCTCCAGACTAAGCATTAAAACTAACTTAATATAAAGTCAAAAGGATATAAATATGTTCTATAAAAAAAGAAATATAAAGAATGTCTAAAGACGTAATTATCTATAAATTTGCATTACAGTATTTCTGAAACTATTACGTTCATCAGTAAGATCTATGAAAGTACAAACAGCGTTGAAGTTTCGAGAGCAATGAGTGATGGGTTCATACTGACCGTAACGAGTTCTATGAGAAGGAATATATAATAAATCTCTAGATCGAATAGAAAAGCCAGGCACATAAATTTTGAATAGTGCAATCAATTCGGGTGAGCAAATCTGGTAGCAGAAAACATCTCTGACAAAGATAATACTGAAAGCCTTTCTACGAGACTCTAAAGTTTGGAGCCCAAGTAACTGGCACCTGGCCTCGTATGAGGGAAGACCAACTTCCCAGTTAAGACCGCGCAAAGCATAGCGAGTACATGATCTTTGTATAGATTCAATGCGTTTAATATGTAAATCAGTATAAGGGCACCAGACAACAGAGGAATACTCCAATATGGAGCGAACTAGTGAAACATACAAAGCTTTTAAAGTGTAAGGGGTTTGAAAAACAGTGCAGTTACGCTTAATGAAACCAAGAATTTTAAATACCTTGCAGGTGACATAGTCAACATGTAAAGAGCAGTTCAACTTGTTATCAAAAATGATACCAAGATCTTTAATCTCAGTAGGTCTATCTATAGTAATGTCTTTAATCACATAATCAAACAAAATAGGATTAATGCAACGATAAAAGCTGAAGCTCTTACACTTGCTAGGATTGAGCTCCAAACCATTTAACGAGCACCAAACTAGAAGTTTATCTAGGTCATTTTGAAGATGTAGACAATCTGCTAGATCTCTAATTGGCAAGAAAATTTTTAGGTCATCAGCGTACAAAAGACATTTAGCGAAAGAAAATAGCTTAACCACATCATTAATATAAATCATAAACAACAGGGGGCCAAGATGACTGCCTTGAGGCACCCCAGATTTAATTATAAATTTACGAGATTTAACAAAATCCATTTTTACACACTGCGAGCGATTACTTAAGTACGAATTAATCCACTTAGGAAGGGAGGAGTGAAACCCGAAGGCATGCAGTTTCGTTACAAGTAGATCAATATTTTTCCCGTCAAAAGCCTTAACAAAGTCAGTATAGATAACGTCGACTTGCGCACCATTTTCAATTTCATTTATACAAAAATTTTTAAATAATACCAAATTGGTTGTTGAGGACTTACCCTTCACGAAGCCATGTTGCTGGCAACAAATCTTTTCTTTTACGTGAAAATACATCCTGTTCGTTATTATGCTTTCAAAACACTTGGGAATAGGTAGAAGTTTGGCAATTCCTCTGTAGTTTTTAATGGAATGCCGAGAACCTGCTTTGTATATGGGAGTAATAAAAGAAAATTTCCACTGGTCTAGAAAAAGTCCTAGTCTAAGTGAAACATTAAAAATTATTGTTAAAGCTGGTGCGAGAGTGGCATTGCAGTTTCTTAGTAAAATGTTAGGAACTAAATGATGTCCGTAAAAAAACATCATTGTTTAAAGAGCTGTGCGAGTTTTCAATTTCATTAAGATCCAAAGAAATGGAACCAAGATCAATAGCAGCATCAGAGGTATCCCAAATAGAGTAGAGGGAAAGAGAGGGATCTGAAACATAAACAGATTCGAACCAGTCAGCAAATAAGTCGCAGCTTTCTTGTAAATTGCTTGAGATCACATTATCAAGTTCCATTTGAATAGGAAATCCAGATGAAGATCTCTTATTTTTAATAAATGTCCAAAAAGCTTTACTGTTAGTTTTGATATTTCTTTCAGCAGATCAAATGTATTTCTTTAAAACGTACCTATGTGAAAATTCATATTCCCGCTTTAGACGTTTTAAATTAGATGCATTTTCTGAAGTATTGTTTGCTTTAAACAATTTATATGCCTTATTCTTTGCATTTTTTAACCTTAGAAGTCCCCGATTAAACCATGGGGGATGTTTGTTCTCTGATCTTTTAGAAATAGGTACAAAACTGTTAATGCCTGTATGAACCACATTCAAAAATTTTATGTACAAAGCATTCAAATCATTTACTTGCCCAAAATCTAGCAATTCATTCCATTGAATTGACATAAAGAATTCGTTTAATTTCTTATAATCAGCTTTAAGAAAATCATAAACAAAAATATTAGTTATATTTGAATATGCAAAATTATAGAAGCTAATATTAATGGTGATAGGTTTATGGTGTAAATCAGGCTTCGAAAGAGGGATTAAAACTTCATTAACATTACAAAATAATTCAGCACTTAAGAATACTAAATCTAAAATTCTGCCTAGGAAATTAGAATGGGAGTTTACTTGAACTAAATTACAACCAATTAATGAATCAACTATCAAACTTTCACACAGTGATGATATATTGGTGGGCATAAGACCTTATTATACCTATAAAGTGCTCCTCTAGGACATTGAATAAATTCCTAACTGGAGTGTATATGTGTGCAGAACTGGGAACTATTGAAAATCCGTATATTGGCTCTATATTTTCTATCTGGATAGATACAATCAGAGTGAGGCTGTCTCAATAATTACAAGATTTGTAAGAAAAAAAATACAATCTGCTATGACAAATTTAAAGGTAATTAAAAGTATTAAAAAAAAATTGTGTAATACTAATAATCTAAAGAGAATAGCAAGCCTGAAACAAATATTTTCATATTAATGAGGATCGAAAATATTAACTTTAACGAGCTTTCATGACCTTAAGCCAATACAAATTCACCCCAAAATAGGAAAAAATTTACATTCATCCATCCTTAAGCCACCTTTTATATCTCTCAATAAACTCGCAGATGAATTGGAAAGGAGGAAAATCCTTACAACATAAAAATTATATTGACAAGGAGATCGCAGATAATAAATCCAAGACGTTTTACGTTTTTGAAATTTTTTTTTGAAATTTACATACCATAGAAAAAAGGCTTATAAGCATTAAGCGCGGAGGTTGAACCACCTAAATAAATAAAAACGAAATCAATTTTTATTCGAAGGGGGTATGATTAGGAGGATGGGGAGGAGGAAGGGAAATCATTAATTTCGTTTTTTGATGATACCACAATATTTTTGTGATATATAGTTCTCACTTTTGATGTGTAGGTGGTACATAGGTACTACATAGATCCAATAAATCTGAAATTCTTTTTTATTGATTTTGGCAGAGAAGTTGATTTTAATATCGGGAATGAAACTTGTTTAGGGGAAACGTGTAATTCTATACATCCCCACCGCTAATATCTTGCAAGCTAATGATTTGGAAAATAATATTCCTTCCTTCCGTACCAGATAAATATTCTGCGACTTTGATTATACTAATTGCTGCTTAAACACAGAGCCTTTATCTACTAACAATGTGTAACGATCTTTTTCATGGATTGTTGGAGTGATTAATTTAAGCGAAGCTTGTTACATTGATACACAGAGGTAGAGATGAAAGGAATCAGAGGTGTTCGTTCCATCTTCTTGAACATCTTCTAGAAAGTCTCCTGGGTCGACATACATATATCTTCATTAGGAAGATAATTAATATTCATTAATTACATCAACATTGTGGAAGGGTCTACAAAAGTCTTTTGACATTTTCAATCTTTTATACTCTACATTTATACAACGTTAACAGTTCCGAGGTTATAAGGTCTATGCATAATCTATAATTAGGGATGAACTTATCTGAAGGTATTCCAAGTATGTGGGTATAGGTCGTCTTTTTCTATATATATATATCGTGATCTTTTTCAATCATTATACATATATAGGCCCAACTAATGCATACATATATATGATAGTACCTATAAAAGACGATTCCTTTTTGATTTGTTCTATTTTCTGAATTTAATTGCCTTCAGCCATAATAATAATAATAACAAAAGAAAATAATTTTACCAAGTCTGTGCAGGGCCACCAATGACTAAGGAATAAGTTATCAATAATCCCAAGTTGTAGCCAGGAGCCTAATTGAAATCCTTTTGCTTGTTATTCGACATATAAATCGTGTGCCATGTGTATACATGTATGGATTGTGTTGTATGGAGTCTATAGGGTATCAAGTTTTCCCCGAAACTTTTTGTTTGATTTTATTTTTATTTATTTATTTTTTTTTTTGCAGAAAATTTTCCAAGAGTTTTCTTTCAAGGAAATTTTTGTGTGTCTCCCATGTTTTTTCATGAGGAAAGAAGGAAACCTTCTTTATGATGCTCAGTGGTTGCGATTTGTAAACATCGGGACTTTTCTATTCTCCAGAGATTGTATTTATTTAGGCTATATAAATATGTATGTATGAAATAGGTCCGTTTTTCTATTAATATCAAGGAGTTTTTTTTTTATTTTGGCGATAATATTTTGTTATCTGAAGATATTTCCCAATATATAGAGATCAAGTTAATAAGAAAATAATGTGTATGTGAAATTGTGCTGAAATAATAATAATATTTAGGTAATTTGGCAATCATATTTAACCGGTATCCTACAATTCATAAAGTCATTTGACGTTTAAATTAAAATTTAAATTAATTTTAATGCTTTAACTCGAAAGTATTGGAAGATTTAATGTACTTGATTATGTAGACAGAAACGCATTACTATCACATTATCAGTCATTGCCCTGTCGTTCATTCCATTGTTGTCAAATTTCTATTGTAAAAGTTTAATCTCAATGGATGTTGCGATTATTTTTTACTACCCTCCTAGTAGACCTGGATTTTATAAAAACCTTCGACAGTATCGACCACTTCATTCTTTGATGATGAATTTTCAATTGTGCCTCCTTTTTTGCGTGGCATACCTCAAGGGTCTGTACTAGGTCCATGGTTGCTTAATTTATTTACAAATGTCTTGTCAGAGGTTGTCTTCATGAAGCAAAAATTGATTTGTATAAACAGATGATGTGCAATTATAATTAAGTAAACTCATTAGTCTTTTTGGAGGACTGTATTGTGCACATAAACTGTATTTAATCTATAGAATCAACTCTTGGGTCCACATCTAACCGATTACTACTAAACACTGGAAAATTGTAGTGAATTACATTTTATAACAGAGCATTTATGATGAGGATGATGTTTCTTAATTGTTTTTAAATTACTATGTTTAATACCTTTGCTAAGTACGGTTACTCTTCTTGAAATTATTTTAAACCACGGATTGAAATGCTGTGATAATATCCACATGACGCTCAGAGTAAAATTTTCGAAAACTATGGCATTCAGCGAGCATATTTCTAATTAGAATTAGTTAAAATTAAAGTTAAAGCTTTAATTTACTCCCGTTCACTTTCGGAAGTATGATTTTTCTTAGTGAGAAGTTATTTTATCAACTAGACAAAGAAATTACCAACAGATCAGATAGCCATACTGCACTTTCTAAGTTGGTCAAATTAGGACTGGAGTATAAAACCACTCTGAATTATCTCTCTCTTTCTCGGTATAATGAGGTCCTCATTCTATGGGTGGCAGCACTTCTATCGCACAAGTCACTTACCTACACAGAATGGAATTTGTTGATATATGCAGAGAATGGGGGGGGGGGAGTCCGAAATGGAGACCCACTTTGTGACTATGTAGATCTGTCTCGTAAGCGATACAGATTCCTTTTAGTCCAGTTTATAGTGGGGAGTTATACCTTACAAGGAATCCTCAGTTGGCGATTTTTTGAGAGGTACCATTTTTCATACCATAATTGAGGTAGAGATATATGCGTGTTCAAACCAACATTAAATATCCACATGAAAGTAAAATCGTTTAAAAGATTCTAATTCCAATTATTTTTAATTATTGAAAATAGGTTAGGAACGAAACTATGTATACACATCGATAAGGCAGTTTTTAGTGGAGATAACAATCGACACATTTTGGCTACATTCCACATAAACAAATCCGGGACACAGTCCAATGAGAGGAAAGTGACTTGTCTTCGATAATATTACGCAAATCAAATGGAATTAGATTAAGTCATCTGTACAGTTAAATATATCTTCTAGGTATCAAATTAGCAATATTGTAATAGGTATTTTATTGTATCATTTATAATCAGCTAGGTAAAATCAGGAACGGCAACAAAATTACTCAAAATTCCAGTTGCTTTGCACAGTTGCTAGGGTCAATGTACTCTTCAGACCTATGCACAGCTGCTAAGATCAACGGATTTTTCTGTTGCCACCTACGCATAGCAACTAAGGTCAACATACTTTGGTTGCTATGCGTAATGTAAAATAATTTGTTGGTGCCGTGCGCAAATCAGAGCCAATATAAGTCGGATTCTTTCTCTTTTCGCATCCAGTTCTCATAGATTGCGGATTATTTGGAATCGACTTGGCTAGTGGTAACAACATCGAATTATTAACAAATTTACTTTATCTTGGGTAACGACTGAGGTAAAGATATTTATTCTTGGTCTCGACTGAAATAAATGGTACTAACTCAATAAATTTATCTTTATCTCAGTCGATACCCAATATAAAGTTATTAGATTAGTAAATTTTATTCCAGTTGAGACCCAGAATAAATATCTTTACCTAAGTCGTTACCCAAGATATTATATTCCAGTCGAGACCCAGAATAAATGGTACTAACTCAATAACTTTATCTTGGGTAAAGACTGAGGTAAAGATATTTATTCTTGTTCTCGATTGGAATAAATTTTGTTAACATAATCACTTTATCTGGGGTCTCGACTGAGATAAAGATAGTTATTCTGGATAGCGACTAAAATAACACTTACTAATCTCAAACCTCTATCTTGGATCTCGACTGAGATAAAGATAGTTATTCCGGGTAGCGACTAGAATAACACTTACTAATCTCAAACCTTTATCTTGGGTCTCGACTGAGATAAAGATATTTATTCGGGGTACCGACTAGAATAAATACTACTAATATAACTTTGCTTTAGGTCTCGACTGTAGTTGTTCCGGGGAACGATTAGAACAAGATCGTTACTAACACACAAACTTTGTTTTGGGTCTTGACTGAAACAAAGTATGTTGTTCCGGGGTACGACTAGAACAAGATAACCACTAACTTTCTATTTACCAACGCTACATACATAGTCGATTCCACATTTTAGATTGGTGAGTACATTTTAGAAGAATCATTTAATACATGGCTAATCTTATTGAGTAATTATATTTATACATATATATATGTCGTAGGCATTTAATAAAATCCGACATTTAATTAAAAGCCTTGTCATTTAATTAAAAGCTGGCTTTCAATAAAAATCGTATTGATATCTTTCTTTTACCATTATCTGCCTAGGCATTTACGTACGCGCGGCGCGTGTATGTGTGTGTATGTGTATATGTGTGTGTATGTGGGTGTGGGTGCGTGTGAGTATGGGTCGCAGGCCTGGGTGCGACCTCCCCCTTCACCACACATCTCCCTCTCCTAGTATTTGGTTAAATCGGGTGGTATTACACTATCGGCGTAAAGGCTTACGGATCGTGCGTTGATATATATTTGCTTATTTTATTATTTGCCTGGAGAGCCAGCCGGCATTTAATTAAATGCCGACATTTAAGTAAATGCCTAGGCAGATAATGGTAAAAGAAAGATATCAATACGATTTTTATTGAACGCCGGCATTTAATTAAATGACTAGGCTTTTAATTAAATGCCGGATTTTATTAAATGCCGACGACATATATACGTCTTGGTTCCATTAAAAAGTGAATTCCTTTTGAATTTATCATAAGTTGATACATAAGTGAGTTTTTTAGTTATTAAGTGACATAGTCGACATTATAAGTATCTTAAGTTTATGTTCGTGAATGTGTGATCTCAGAACTATATTTCCCTTTGAATTTGGAATATTGTATTAACTGTGACGTATTGTGAAATAATCCACTAACTTTAAGTATTCATTGGCGTTATTAATTACAGTCCCCATCCTTACTTATAATTTTCTTGAGTGTTCTCATTGGGCAGAACAATGCGCGTTTTTTAACGTGATTTTCCTGATTGGCCTATTCTTGATTCTTGAATTTCTTTCAGATTTGATTTTAGATCAATTATGAAGCTACATAAAAAAAAACAATATGTTACCCCTTTTTCTCAAGATGAGGGACAATGTAAAGGTTGTCGCACTTGACAAACATAAATTTAGACTCATAAAATCGCCAACTGATGATGATCTCTTGCATGGTTCTAATGTCAAAAATCTCCTACACACACACACCTCCTAAATGAATTTCATAAAGTGAGAAAGGAGAGTTGTGAGTCAATTCTAAATATTGTTAGAGTTTCCAACGGGGATTTATGAGTAATGACTCGTAAATGTTGAGAGTGAATAATGGGGTTCATAAGTGCCTAGGTTCACGGAATCCCTAAGGATCTTAATCTCTACCCCAATTAATCCATTAACTAATTCGGTTTAAAATTTGAATAGACCAGATTTGTTGTATAGTGACAGAAAATCTGTACCTCTCGTCGCTATCAGATTAAATGAACTAACGCAACTCCATAGTTTAATAATAAGATAAGAAGATCTAATTCAAATATATTAAAACAAAGAGATATCTTCTGACTAATACCATAGATAGCACAAGAACTAGATGCCGCATGTCATACTAGAGCAGAGTATACAGATTGTAAAATGGGTAGTGCATTCTGGAATGGACCATAACATGGTTGAGAGCGTGCCGAAAGGAAATGTTTTTATAATAACAGTTTTGTATACATTTGATCGACTGCCTAAACACTTCAGACATGAAAAAATATGAATCACTCGTCGTGTATACATCATTTCAAATGTTATAGTCCATTCCGGAATAGACCACTCAGCCATATAAAGTTTGTATACTTTTTTGGTACTACATGCGACATCTAGTTCTTGTGCCATCTATGCTAATACCCAGCTGTACCTATTCATTTTAGTACTGCATTTCTACATTGCATTATATGACTATGAACTTCCTTACAAATATCTCCTTTCCCCACTCAAATTTCCCTCTTAATTTATACCTTCAGCAACAACCACTTTTCCACTTTTCTAACAAATGTCATCAATGAATTTCAATTATCCCAAGAATTTGTCTGTCTTATGCTACTCAGATTTATCGATATTGAAGTCCTCTCACCATGCTATAGGCATATGTGCTCGTAGTAATAAGCTTCACCGCCTTTTACTATAAACAGCCATTATTGGTATAATAACAGTTATTTTCAGAAACCAAATGTAAGCAAGGAGGAGAAATCGTTGTTCAAAAGATACCCCCGTACGATTTTCGATCGCAAAACCTTTCAAGCTTGACTTTTAGATAAAGTCGAAAAAAGATGTCCTTACATAGCATATGTGGGTATGTATGTGTGTGTGGGTGTATCGTAAAAACCCTTCGTGAAAAAAATTCATAGCACAATTTTTCTTCGGGCGCAGGGATGAGGGAGAGTATGTAAAGACTTTTTGGTCTTTGGATATATTTAATAGGATAAATCACATCATCGAATTTCAGATTGGTGATTTTCCAGACTTTAAGAAATATTGTGCCTCATTTCAAATGATTTTTGATTAAAAGAAAAGGGTTTTACTGCCAGAAAAATATGACTTTTAGGTTTATATCGAATTTACTGACCTTTTGGTAGATGAGTACATGTCGAAATTTGAAAGGATTTTATACACGGGAAAGGAGATTTAGTTTTGATTTATATTTGTTAGATGAAATTTTTCTTGTTATTATCTTCCCGGTTGTTCTAACATAACATGGAATAGCTTATCCGTTATTTCATTTCTTTTTTCTTCGGTCGTTGTAAGTTTGTTTACACACAAAGATCCTTCATCAAAGATGACAAGAATTCATTTAGAATTATCTGAATATGAATGTGAAGAGCTTGAGCAAAACCTTGGAGAATACTTCACAATCCATGAAACAGACTCCCTCACTACCATACAGAGCCCCAACGGAGTCCTGACATTCTAAAATATTTGCAGTTGTTCTTATGTAAAACTGACCAAAGTATGATTTGAATAGCTCCTCCGCCCTAAACTACTATTCATACAAAAAAATAGTGTTTTGATAATTTTAAGCTTGCTTTCTTATCTTTCGAACCGAAATTAACTTTTTTTAACTTCCCTAACGAAATTACTGAAAAAAATTTATCTGAAGTAAATGACTACGATTCCTCTGAATATTTCTACTGCAGTTGTATTATTTGGAAGTGGTTCACAGAATAAAAACTCTTCATCAATAAATTGATCCTTTTCATATCGAACGTATGCCAGTAATTGTGGAAAATCTGTCAGATCTGTGCTTTCATCTAAAGGTCCCCATTCACTTACAGGTTATCTGCAAATTCAGACTGTAAATGGCATCTGTCAGTCCAAATCTGTTTTCGTCCACCCACTAGTATCAGATCAGATCGTAAATTTGAAATTTGACAGATAGAAAACTTAAGATAAACTGACGATCAAGCACACACCTACACTTCGGCCTTCAGTCCATATCGTAATTAGTCTGTTTTATCAAAGAAGAAAATTTCTGCTCTGATAAATATTAATAATTCTTTCATCAGAAGTACCAATGAAGAGTAAAAACGTTTTTGGTTGAAAGATTGCTTGCTTCACAAATCAACTCACATGTGAGGTTATTAAAATTTTTCCTATCAGAATTAGCAGTAGCTTTATAACATTCTATTTATTCCTGATAAAGTTTTCTTTTTTTTTCTGTCATATTTTACTTTCCATGTTTCCTGTATACTTTAGAATTCATTGAATGTTGTACTTCTATCCATGTTGGGAATGATGAGAAACTACAATTATCTGATGAAAATATCAAACTGGTATGAAAATAATGATTGACGATGAAATTGTAAACTTTGTATGCAGTTTACAAATCTGCAGTCCTGTTATCTGACGATGAACTGCATGTGTGTGGTGTATTTATTTACAGATCTACAGTCTGCAGTCCATGAACTGCCGATCTAGTTGACAATCTAATCGTAGAAATTTTCAACATACACATGCAGATTACCTAGGCTGTAGATCAAATCGTACGATTTGAACTGTTAATGGGTGGTGGAATTCAAATATATCTACAGTTCGGATGTTTAGATAATCTGTAGGTGAATGGGGGGCTTAACTGAATGGCAAAAAATTTGCTCTTTTTAATATCATCAATTAGTTTTTCTTTTACATTTGATGTCATTTCATTAATTCTTCGTGAGACAGTATTATCTGACAAAGATACAGTATATAATTTTTCAGCTCCTGCTGAACCGAGTAAAACCTTTACCATATCCTTGGCGGTAGGAAGTAATAGTGTTTCACCAATTGTTTTGCTGTTTTAGCGATTCGAAGACTAACCAAATAAGATGCTTCTGTTGCTTGGGCATTTGTTGTTAGATGTAAGCCATTTTTTGTTATTAATTCTATTTTCTTTTTCTTAAACGAAATCAAGTTGATTTCCCTTCATATTTTCGTGCTTATCTTCAAAATGTTGTTTTAGCAGTGATGGTTTTATAGAGCCGTTTAATAATTTCTCATGATATTACACATTGCAGGATTGGTTCATTTTCATTACCACACAAAAGAAAAAACGAAGTAAAGATAGTCTTAACAATATTTCCGCTTTACAGCGTCTAGCCCTAGATACAATGAGGGCCGCGCATTTTTAACGTCCCGTAAAATGAGTTTGCATCAATGGTTTTCATATATAGCTAGAGTCCATGATACAAAGGTAACAAGGTATGGCCGATTCGAGAGAAATTTTTGGTTTTGCTACGTTATGAGGTGCCTACTGTCATTTCCAGCGAATTTGTTTTGAGTTTTTCGGTTTTTATTGACTGAAATACGTTTTGAATATATTAAAATATTTAACAAAATATTAGTTGCTTCGCTTAAATCACTTTGGGAAAAATAATTATGTGCTAGTCGGAAAGCAAAGAAATTTAAAAATAGAAAATTTTTTTCACTGTGAAAGGACCATTGAAATTGAGACGAAAAAAATTTCTGACATTTGTCGCCAAAGGAGGTAAGGAATCAATTGACAGATTTTCCGGCCATACCTTGTTAATCTTTATATCATGGCTAGAGCCAAGCAAACTTTAAACTTTGCGGCGCATTGTTTTTTTCTTCGTTTGTTCCTTCTTTCATTTTAAGAGAACGAATGAAATTACTGACAAGTTTGAAATAAAAAACTTCACTTTTTTTGGTAATAATTTTTTAATATACTTTTAAGGCAAGAATACTTACTTTAATTATCATACTAAATATTTTTATTTTATTCATTTTTAAATAATTTTCACAATTTCACAGAAATAATCAACACACCTCAGATAGTTCGAACTGTCAAGTTTAAAAAAACGCGCGGCTCTCATTGTATCATAAACGCCACAAAGCGGCGCCGCAAAAAAAAAAACGCGCGGCGCTCATTGTATCTAGTGCTTTTGATTTAGATGTTTTTGCTAAATTCTTGTCAGTGTCGGTGACAACATTATCTCCAGTAGGCTCTTCAACTTTTTTTTTCTGATGAATAATTATCATTTACTTTCCCACTCTCATCAACACACATTATGCTTAAACCTTATGTGAATTTTTACTTTTAAGTAAAATTACTTTTATCAAGAATTTTAATAGTTACGAAAAAAATTTACTTTGGTTAATCTTGGACTTTTTGTTAATTTTGGTTAATTTGACGAATATAAAACTACACTAACTTGCAAACAACTGAATATAACTGCAGTATTTGTTGTTATGGTGATAAATACCTATCTTCAATTGAAAGTTTAAATTTTTTGTTTCGATGAGTACGCGTACCACAGTTTGGGAACCGCTGCCATAGATTATAGGGTAAACTACCCAGTCTCGAACCCCCTTTCCAACAATGGCGAGCCCCCTAGCAAAATATTTATATATAACTAAGAAGGCGATAATACACCAACTCTTTTATTTTATTTGGATGTTAGCGGTATATGTGCTTGACATTTTACAGTTATGCTATTCTTCAGTCAGCATACTTAACTGAAGTTATAAAGACGTCTATAACAAGTGTCTCCGAGCGTGGAGATTTCTTACCGAATTTGCTAATTCCAGTAAAGAGCCCCGGGGCTCGACACTGGTTTCTTTGTATGATTTTGTAACCCCCAGTTACAAGCCATCGCATAATACATGAGTTTTTGTTTTTTTTGTATCTTTGTATTTGCGTTAACTGTGAAACTTACAATTTGAAAATGGAAGGTAACAAGAAGTATTCGGAGTATGATTTTCAAAAAGCGATAATGGAAATAAACAAAGGATTATGTATCCACAAGGTAGATAAAGTATATAAAATTACTCCTGGAACTCTACAAAACCGTTTGCATCAGAGGACAAAGAAACCAAGTTTTGGCCCTTGCTCAGTTATGACGGTGGAAGAAGAGCAGAAAATGCTGGATTGGTTGGTCCATGCAAAGGGATTTCCTCGGAAAAAATATGAAGTTCCAATCGTAGTAAAACAATTTCTGGACGTTTCTCCGAGAGCAAATCCTTTCGCTAACAACTTACCTGGCGAAAAATAGTACCAGGCGTTTTTGGGCAGACATCCAACCTTATCGGGTAGAACACCAGAGCCAATTACCGACGCGAGCTCTAAGGTCTCCGAATCCGATATTCGAAAATGGTTTGAGCAAATTTAATCTTATTTATCAGTTAAAGATCTCTTGGGTATTTTGGAAGATTCAAACAGAATTTGGAACGGAGACGAGACGAATTTCTTAATGTGTCCGAAAGATGGAAACTTTATGGCACCAAAAGGTAACCGATGGTTCTAGTTTAAGATTAGTTTTAGTGATTTAGTTTTTGCAGGTTCAAGGAATATATATGAGACAGATAGGGGACATGCAAAAGAAAATTTGACTGTCATGTTCTCATTTTCTGCTTCAGGATATGTGGTACCGCCGATGATCATATATGCATATAAAAGGATGCCCAAAGATATAGTTGCTTCCGTACCAGAAGGAATTAAGGTCCAGAAATCGGACACAGGATGGACGACCTCACAAGTTTTTTTTGGAATATATAAAGGAAATATTTTACCCCGCTTTACTCCAACACAATGTTAGATTTCCTGTCATTATGTTTGTTGATGGGCATAGGACTCATCTAACATATGAGTTATCAAAACTCTGTAATGAGCTCAATATTGTATTGATTTGTTTCTACCCAAATGCAAGAAGCGTTTTGCAACCAGCGGATGTGTCGATATTTAAGCCGCTTAAGAACGGTTGGTTAAAAACTGTACAAACATGGAGGTGAAATAATTTAGAAAAAAAGCTTACAGAAGCTTACTTTGCTCCAGTTCTTAAAGAAGTGATAGACGGAAACATAAAAAAAGGACACACACTGGGCTATATCCTTTAGACCTTAATTTTCTTGATTATACGAAATGTCTAGGCAGGAATTCTATATTAGTTTCGACAATATCTGATAAAGATCAAACGATAAGTAAGACCATTGACTACAGCAAATTTAAGAAAATAGTAGGAGTTGCAAAAATTGATCAGCTAAAAAATTTTTTTGACTCGGCTTGTTCATACTCCGAAGATTTTTCAATATTACACAAAATTTTTGAAAATCTTGTTGATCAAGAGCATGAAACGAGTCAGGTACATTACTATTTCCTAAATTTTATGGTATAAGTTTTAAACATCGAATTTTCAATACTGTACTGTAAGACCAGAATACGAAGATTCAGAAATACTCTACGAAAACATATCTCCTGAAATTTTTGAGTACGATGAAGACAATGATGCAACAGTAACGAAAAGCACGAATATCTTACAAGATATTATGAAAATAAGCAGTCTTGAGGTTGAGGTGAGTTAATATTGACCCTGTTTTTCCTGTTTCTAAATACTAGGCATGGCTTATACTAATGACGTTTTTATTATGTCTAGGTTGAAAAAAGTTTTAACATAGAAGATATGTCTATAGATTTTTCAGAGCCGGCAAATGTAGAATCAATAGACTACTTAGTCACACCCAAAACTCCGGTGTGCGTTGGAAATAAGAAGACAGATGAGCAGAGATTCAACGTGTTTTTAACCCCTTTTCAAAAAGCTGAAGAAAAAAAAATAAAAAAAACTTGATGCAGAAAACTTGAAAAAGGAAAGACAACAAAAAATACCAGAAAATAAAAAAGACAGAGAACGTAAAGCAGAACAAGTAGCGGAAAGAAAGCAAGATAGAAAGATTATAGAACAGAATAAAAAATTCAAGCGTGAAAATAAACAAAGTACAGTAACTCTCAAAGCGAAAACCAAAGTAAGTGTCTTTTAAACTGGCTTTTTTGAAGAAAAAAATTCTTTTTTTCCGTATTCTAAGAAATATTGTAGCAAGTCTTATACCATTATAGAATCCTTATTAAATGTGTCAACTTTTAAAGTTACTTTCCAGACTGGCGTAGTACATTTTTTTTCAGTACAGTAAGTTAAAGTTCAACGAATTATTAATTTTATATTGTTGGTTCGGCAAAATATGACATTTTCTTCCAAGCTGGAGCAGTTGGCTTAGAACTTAAAACAACAGGTTACATAAGCACTATTCTGGATTACATAAGACAAATAAAATTGAAAGAAAGTAAAGATTTGTAGTAACAGGAGCTAAAAAACCATCACAAGATGTACATTTTCTGGAAAACAAAAGAAATGCCTATAATTTGAAAAACACATGACTTAGAATTTTTTTTATATTTTTCTGGTAACTGTTATGATTTGATCTATCACCCGTTTCCGGCTAGACGTCGACTTACGGGACACCCTGTATATAATATATTGTTAAGAACTTTGAAAGTTACTGTATTTCATTTTCATAAAATAAATTGCACACTTAAAAATAATCAAGAACATATGACATTTACTTCTCCCTTCTTCGGTAGCACGATCCATATGGGAATCAGAGGTAAAAATGCGACAGAAGCTAGACTCCACATGAGAAGCATCCGAGGGTAGAAAAATTCTGTGCTACACTTTTCTAATCAGCAGCACGCTCAGCATACCAATACTACTGCAAACGAATAGTTTCTGCCATTTTGGAATTTATATTAATAATATAATATAATATATAATATTATATCAAAAACTTAACTTGATTGACCACTGAGCAAAATTGTTGTGATGACACGTCTGGGCATAACTGAAGCAAGATACTCGTGCTTCGTGTTTACTACGTGTGGATTTCCCTTAAAACGAAAGTAATGCAATCTATCAAACAATTTTTGTGTGTGCTCGTAAATAACGGCATCTATCAAAAAATGTGTCCGATTCGCACAAATTTTCTATCGCCAAAGTTGAGTTTGAAGTAACCCAAATGGCGAGAAATCGCCCAATCTGGCAACCCTGTCATCCAGAGGTACTGCAAGAAGGAATTAACAGGACAGATTTTTTTTTTTAATTTTTTGGGACGTATTTTTCCATTAGTACTCAAAGCATTGAGTCAGTTATCTCAAATTGGAAAAAACAATTTTGAATGGATAAGACAGAATATTTACATTAATACCGCCTTATGATACAGAGCCCTTGCTCTGGTAGGTATCACCTGCTCATTTCCCTATTCAGGGAAGCAAAACCATTAAATTGAGTACCAAACATTAAATTACGATGATAATTTGTAAGCTTTCATAAATATTTTGAAAAATAGCAATTACATTATCTCGTATGGAATTAATTTCATCCTCAGTGTTATTTGCCAATTTCAACGGTTGTGCTAGATCAATACTTTCATTTTGCAATTATCTACTTAACGGCAATGCAATTGAATATATTGATTGCATTATTTGGCAGAAAACCAATTAATCAAATAAATTTACCACTTCACTTCCACGAGGGGATGCAGTGAGGAAATGTGTCTCTTTCGCAGAACTAGAACACACAACCCGTAAAATTTTTCACTTTGACGTAAGCAAATTGTTTATTTTCAATAGAATTATTAAAATAATATTTTAGAAATTAGCATCTAGGGGTAGTTGTGACATCTTCAACTTCCAAAGCGATTAACAGGCCGATCAGTGCTGTTGGAGAGCGAGCAGCAGTTAAACCTCCCGGAAAAGCCACAGTAGAGGAGACCGGAAACAAAAGTAACATTTTTTACATTTGACTCCTCAGCTGTCAAGTACCTAATAGAGATGCAATTAAATTAATTGTATATTCAAAAAGTTTATTCAATCCGCTATAAATGCACCTAGTTTTCAGTTTCGCAACTAAAGGCGTTAAAGAGCTATAAGGGTTTTTCCGAAACCCGTCGACTGTTACTTTCATGGTGGGGGCCCAGGGCGAAAGTAGCATGTAGTGGGGATAAAAGTAACACTGCCTGCTTTAAGTAAATTTAGTAAAATATAATTTTTATAACAACAAAAACAAACATTTATTATAAATTAAAAAAAAAAACTGGAGTAAATAGTTTCTCCTGCTTTACAAAAATAAATTAAACATCCACTTTTATTGTTATACTAAAAAAAAACATAATTGAAAATTAAAGAAATGAAAAAGAATTCAAATATAATATCAGCATTCCATCTTGACTTGTATTCTTAACTCTAGGTAATCAGTTCTGCAATGAAATTAGCGTTTACCAGTCCAAATCACAATTATGACATGCATAGAGTAGTAGTACCTTTAGTGCAGTATTCATCGGACCATCCCTTATAATCTAGGCATTGGGCCCATTTCTCCCCAGACCAGCTACGACCGAAAGACTCCATAAAAAGTAGGCACATGCAGTGGTCCTCATCCAACGAATCGTCTCTCTGCTTCCTGTTTTTTTTTTTTTTTTGTAATGTTTCTTGACTGTTTTCTGTACCTTGCCTTCTCCTGATTTTCAGAGAGTTTTCTTGACTTTTCTCCTGTTATCATATTCCTGCTGTATTGCCATTTTTTTCGGAGTATCGATAAGAATCGCAGTCTTTCGCTTCTTACGTCCCCTGTTTGTCTGGAGCCTCGGCCCTGCTCGCGAAAAGGGTCGAATATTTTGGGGTGAAAAAGGCTATGCTTGTGATGTACTATGTCCAGGCTCAGAATGGCTTATTGTCACGTCGCATTGAGGGTTATTCGTTTTGTCTTATATTTGCAATCCACTAGAATCTGATTCAAGATTAAAAAGTGCGCAAGATTCTTCTTCAATCTGGTCAGAAGCAAAAGGTGGTCGATCAGTAACGGCAGAAGGCATGAAGTCGACTAATTTGAATATGTTTCTGTTGTATGGGGCTATTCCTGTGCATTTAAATCCCGATACTGCATTTACATCAGTGACTGCTAGAGGAAAAGTCTCATTTACAATGCTTGAAATGTTGTGGATGGTCATCGTTTTACCGGAGTTAATACGAATCCAGTTATCGGCGGCAGTGTTGATGATCTTCTTGAAAGGTCCGTACACCGCTCGGTCAAGAGGCTGCAGCTTATGGGTGCAATGTGGTGGAAAAGATAACAAGAAAATTCCATTATTCTTGCCAAAATCAATGCACTTGATGGACAAATGGGACTCGTGATTATCGAGCAATAGCAGGCACTTCTCTTCAGGACTTGGTCTTGCTTGTCTTTCAAAATGTTCCAAGAAGAGTATAAATTCGGCCTCTTGCATCCAGCCACTTGCATTTCCTGCATCTGTGGACCCTACCGGGACCATCACGAATTATATGATCCTGGTACCTCTTTAAAGGAAAAAAGAAAAACGGCAGTCCCTGGGAATTAATCGTGACGGCCACTCTTACTAGTCTATCACGTTCAGCAGATGTTACTGCTCCTACTTGTTTTGTTCCCCGCTTAGCTACAATCCTATTTGGTTTCTGAACGGTCGTGATATCGGTCTCATCAACATTCCAAATATATTTTGTTTCGAACTTGTACCGATCCATTACCTCCGCAAGATTATCGAAAAACTTATTCACGTTATTTTCATCAAAAATCCTTGCGCGAGATAAACTTGTCGCTTGCAGGGATCGTAGGGATAGGCTGCGATGTATTTATAAAAACCCTGCAAACCAATCAGTGCCGGCCAATTGATTTTCATTCCAATTCAGTGGAATTTTTTATTATTTTTCACAGCCAACTGGTAAGCCAATCTTCTTACCTCCTTAGGCGAGAGTCCATTATATAGATTTGAACTACTTATAATGTAGTTTTGATGAATATCTTCTTGTTCAATCGAAAATACACGCTTCCAACTGCGGTAGCCAATCCTGGCCGATGAATCTCCTGATGAACATTTTTTAAGATACCTCGAAGGAGTGACATGGCAGAGAGAAAATATTTTTGTGGCTGCTCTGACTCTTATCTTCTTGGTCAGGTGTTCTTCTGCTGCTTTCTTATAAGTGGCTCTATCGACTACCTTTCTGGATGTTGTCCTTATTCGGCATCGAGGCATTCTTAAAATAAGATAAAACAAAAAATAAAAGTATTCACGCACCTAATTTTCACGTGAGCGAACGTAACATGTTACTTTCATCCCCGAGTGTCGTGTTAATTTTGTCCATGGTAATGCTTTTAAAATAAATATATCATTACCTGAAAATCACACAGGAATTTTCGAAATAAAACACATACACTCAGAGAAAATACTGTAGTAAAATGTAACTATTTGCATGGTTACTTGACTGGTATCTGAAACATCGACCACATAATGAAAAATAGTTAAAATAGTAAGTAAAATAGTTAAAAATAGTTAGATGTCCTAATTCCACTAACCTATAAATTGAACACGAAAATGATTGGAATTAACCACGAAAAGTTGTTAACTCCAACACACTAGAACTGCGAAGTTCTTAGAATCAAAATAGTTAAGCACCAACTATTTTTTAGTCAAGTTTTACTATTTTTGAGAAAAAAATGGATTGACTCAGCCATGTGATCATTTCCTCGTAAAATTCAAACACGAAATTAGTCAAATATAACAATTTTTTAATCAAGTTTTACTATTTTTAACTAGAAAACGGATAGACTCAACAATGTGATTATTTTGTGGTGAAATTCCAACTAGAAAATAGTCAAAAATAACTATTTTATAGTCAATTTTATTGAAAAACACAGTTAAAACAGAATTTCATATCATTTCTCCTCACAGTTACTTTTTAACAACGAGGAAAGAAAGGCAAGTCGGGCAGTGTTATTTGTTTATTAAGCAAAAGGTTAGCTTAGAAGTTCGGCTTAGAACCAGTGATCTAGTTATGTAGTTTGTGACAATTGTGAATAGTGAGCAGTGCAAAACAAACTTTTATCTGGTGAATATATTTTCTAATTATTTCGTGAATTTGGTCAAATCATGGCAGAGAAAGAAATTCTGAACACAGATTTTTCCAGTTCAATTGCTTTGAGCATTGGTTTGGATAATAACAGTTGTGAAGTCGATTCTCTTGTTCAGTCATTAATGCAAAATCCAGAAAATGCAGATGTCGTATTAATTGAAAGCTATAGTCAAGGAAATACTCTTACGGCAGACGAAATAAACAGTACAAGCAATTTACAGAATGAAGTTTTTATTGCACAAGCGGATCCGTTACGAGAAGTTTTAAAATCGTGGAATTTAGAATTTTTGTACAACAGATTTTTAGGTGAGTAAGTTCAATTGTTAATACTGCTTTCCATTATATCCACCCACGTTTGGAATAAAGCGACATAAAGTTTTGATTCGGAACTTAGTAGTATATTAAAAGACCTGATATGATAACTGGAGTCGTATTAGTTGTCGCGAAAGCCATCGATGTGTAAACTATTCTTAAACATACTAAAATCATAAAATCTATATACATATTTACCTTATATGATTCCATGGTGTAAATTTAAAACAGCTTAATTATAATTTTAAGTGAAAAATAATGTTAAATGGGTATCAAATTTTAGAGCTGGGAATAGATTTTCAATGCCTCAAACTCATTGACATGAATGATATTTTTACTATAGTTGGCACAGAAAAGTCTTCTTATGGAACCATAGTTAAATTAAAAGGAAACCTCAAATTGTGGAGAAAAAATCAGGTAAAACCGAATATCCACCTCGAAATTGCAGTAATTCGTAAAATATATTTTTTAAGGGATATGAAGAACTAATACCAGATGGATTAGCAGAACTTGAGACTTTGTCAGCAACTTCGAAAGTTTCTTCTTGGATGGGGGGTCTGGAGAATAGCCCAACTTGCTCCAGCAATTGCTCAGCTGATGGTGAACAATATAAAATTGTAATTTAATTCGTTCTTAACAGATATTCTTAATGTTAAAAATATATTGTATAATATAGAAAGTTGAAAAAATTTTAAAAAGTAAAGAAGGTCAATATGTCTTAGATTATTACGGAATAAACGGGAAGTTAAACGACAACAATCGATCTCAATTAATAAATCTAATTACTGACAATATATTCGAAAAAAAGCTCACATTAAAAACAACTGACATAAACGAAATCGCTGACGAAATTATAAGGCTTTTTCCAACTGAAATTAAAGTGAGTTTTTAGACATTCCTATAACCATGTGTATAGGTACATATACATATATTGGAGCTTTATATATATTATTTTGCAGTCTATTTATTTTTCACCTCGACATGGATGTTGCCCACCTAGAGGCAAATTATTTGACAGATATAACAATAGACTTAAACGCCTAAGAAAGAAAGAATTACTTCCTGAATCCTCATTCAAAAGAAATCGCCGGTATGACAATTTAGAAGGCACATCAGCATCTCAAGACAACTTAACTGAACTTGATGGTATGAATGAATAGTGAAAATTTAATCCATATACATACACTTATGTAATTAATGATACATCTTTTAGCTGAAAAAAAGGAAAATAATCACAATATTGTACAATCAACTATAATGATTTTTTTTTAATTTGAACTACCTTAAATAAATAGAAATACAAACATTTCAAAATTACAAAATTATCAATCTCATATCATAAATAACGTAACAAGTACAAGATGAGATGCAAGAATTGTAAAATTGGTGACAAGTCCAGTACTTCGCATGAAAGTTTCCGCAGTTAAAATAAAATCATTTTTATAATAAGTAGCCTACATTTTCGATTAGTTGAATAATTTTGGCTTAATACTCAGAACTTATCAATCATGAAGCACTACACATAATTAGATTTATACTACTTTTCATTTGGAGCTACTAGTATAGTTTTTTCATGTATATTATGCCTTGTCTCTAATGAGGAAACTAATTGCGAACCACGCTTTACCATTTACAGATGATGGCTCTCCTGAATGTTCAAATTAATAATATACTGATAAATTGCATTCTTATAGATACACAAATTGAGTCGGACAAAAACTTTTTAAAGTACAATCAAGATGACTGGATTCATTGTATTGAAAAATGGGGAAAATTGTTTGATTACAGAAAAAAATATCTGAAAACTAAAACTGAATATACTTTGGAGAAAATTATAGCAGACTGGCCGATACTAGCACATCCTTTGGGTTATACACTGGTATGATTACGTTGATTTTCTGTAAATTTAAAAAAAAAAACTTGTATCCTTACAGATTTCTAGAGATTTTGCAACTATTTATGGGGAAGAAACGTCTATGAGCCTTTTAAATAATTGGCCCAAATTTTTGGATAAATTTCCCAATTTAATTCCCCAGCTAAAGGATAAGCAATGCATAAAGATATATGAATCAATGACAAAGGATACACCAGAAGGTAACGCTGTTTTCCCATCGTGTATACTCCTTATTAATGTGTTCATTTTAATTTTAAGATTCAAGAGATGTTATCCATCTTTTAGTGCTTCATAGCATTATATTGCCAAAAGTACGCATTGACCCCAAAAAGACTACTGGACAAGGAAAAAAAACTTTTTGGAGGCCGAGTATTGCAGCTTCTCAAGAAAGTTTTCTTTTACATGTAATTACCGAAAATGACGTATTACCTGCAGCGGAAAAGAGATCAAAAATGTATAAGGAAATGGGTCTGGGCTGTCAGCCATATATTATAGCGGTAGGAGACACTTTACTTAATGTAAATAAATTCTTTGTTGTTGTAGAAAATATTTTGTATAAAATAGACAGCCCAATTAAAGCTGTTGATATATGTTTTAAGGTATACACAGTTTTAAATTTAAAGTATGCTTTAGAGAGTGAGCTTGTATGGACATTTTTGGAGAACTATTTTTATAAAATGAGCGTAACTAACGAAGCACATACTAAATTATCACCTTCAGTTACTTGTGTTATAAAAGAACTACAGTAAAAAAAAATTTCGAAAAAGATAACATTAATTATTTCATTATTTTGATACACTTATAAAATGTTTGCGTGTTTTATATGCAAAGAACTATTTCAAAACGTCGATATATTAATATCCCACCTAAAATATCTTCACAGATTAACAGCAATCAGTAAATATTATTGTAAGCAGGGGGCATGCCCACAAATATTTTCTAGTCTTAATTCCTACAGAAAACATTTAAAAATACATGAAAGACAACATCCAGAAACTTCAAATGATGTTTCATTAAGTTTTCCAAATGATACACATATAAATCCAAACACCGAAAACTGCTCAGTTCGACAAAAAGGAACCCATATATCAAATGGCGTTGAATATACTTTAAATTTAAATGAATTTGAAAACAATTTAAAGAAATCTGCCCTTACCTTAATTTGCAAATTGCATAGCAAAACCAATTTATCGAGAAAAGTAGTATCCGAAATTGTTTCAGACATTGTTGAACATATCACAACAATAGCCGCTGAAGGTGTTAAAAAAATAGCCTGTCTTTCTCCGCCTTCAGATTTCCAAAATGAAATTAATAGATTTGCGGATATAATACATAATCCGTTTGAAAATTTCCAGACAGAGCACAAACTTATAAAAACTTTAGAAGAGAAAAATATTATTATGAGCCCAAAACAATTTTATATTCATAATGAAATTGATCAAGTAGTTCAAAATCATGAACCAACATTAGCACCGAAGATTTCTAAAGGTGTTCTCTTTCCAATTAAATTTCAATTAAAGCAGTTCTTTGAGTTACCAAATGTATTCTGCCGAACAATGGACAACATGCGTGCAATTCTTAATTCAGAGCATATTGACAATTTTATTAATGGGAAACTCTGGAAGGAGAAGTCACGTAGATATGAAAATCAAATAGCAATTCCTTATTTGTTATACACGGACGACTTCGAGACCAACAATCCTTTGGGATCTCACAGAGGCACACATAAATTAACAGCTGTTTATTATACTATTCCTGTGTTACGCAAAGAGTACACTTCAACATTGGATAATGTTTTTATCGCTATGCTTTGCAAGTCAAACGACGCGAAATTATATGGAAATGATCATTGCTTTCATAATTTAGTAGCCGATATTAAAGATTTAGCAGAAAATGGGATTACGTTAAAAGTAGATGGCAAAATCATTAATGTATATTTTGTATTGGGTGTAATACTTGGTGACAACTTAGGCCTAAATAGCATTTTGGGCTTTACTACCTCCTTCAATTCTAGTTATTATTGCCGATTTTGTAGACGATATAAAACAGATCTTTTTGCAGATTTAGTCGAGCACAAAGATTGTTTACGAAATGAGGAAAACTTTCGTGATGATCTAATAAAAGAAGATTGCAGAAGTACCGGTGTTATCGAAAATTCTTTATTTAACCAAATTCAGGATTTTCACGTTACAAATAATTTTTCAGCCGATTTAATGCATGACGTCTTTGAAGGTATATGCCATTATAATCTGACCCAAATTATCTTATATTTTACCAAGGATATTAAAATATTTTCATTAGAGACCCTTAACGCCCGCATGAAATTTTTTCAGTATGGCGAAACTGAAATCGGATATCTTCCACCTACAATAACTTCAGATCATTTAAAAAACAGTCATTTCAATATGTCTGCTAGAGAAATGTGGTGCTTTTTTCATCATTTCTCATTGTTAATTGGAGATCTTGTGCCACATGAAGAACCCGTTTGGCAATTCTATTTAAAGATGTTAAAGTTTTTAGATATAATAATGATGCCATCTTTTACACCTGAAACAATAGCCTTGTTAAGAAGTACTGTTCGTGATATGAACAACATGTATATTCGTTTATTTACTCAAAGACTTAAACCAAAGCACCATTTTCTTCTGCACTATGGAACAATAATTGAAAATGCTGGTCCTATAAAATACTTAAATTGTTTTCGTTTGGAAGCGAAGCATCGCTCATTAAAATCATACACAAATAATGTTACAAGTAGGGTAAATATTTGCTGGTCGCTTTCGACAAAATTTCAATATATTAATGCCTATCGTGTGCTTCAAAATAAGGGCTTACATGAAAAGTTGGTTATTTCAAAGTATAGAAAAGAAAAACTTGAAAATCAATCATTTTTTAAAGATATATTGCAACAAGATTTGCCCTTGAGCCTTATTGATACAGATATTAGTATTACAGATGAAGTAGAAATTAATGGCACAAAATACAAAATAGGTTTTTTTGTGATATTAGTAGAAGAACACATGAAGTTGTTTCAAATAGAAACCCTGCTTATGTGTAGAGAAAATAAAATATATTTTGCTTCCTATGAATATGAAGTTAACGGTATCGATGAACATTTAGAAGCTTATTTAGTTGGAGAAAAGCAAAGCTCTATTCATGTAATTGACTCGGCTAAAATTAATTGCCCTCCTATTCATGTGCATAAAACTGCTGATAATAAAAGCGTTATGAGACTTAAATACTTCTAGATATAAGGTTCTTACTCTGTTAAATAAAAATAAAGAAAAAAAATAAGCAATATAAAGACAGCATATAAAACGAATTTAAAATATATGACTTATATTATGTTGCGAAGCTCTCCAGCTAGTCATTGTACACATAGTAATAATTATTTATATAGGACTGAAGTATTTTTGTTTTTGTTTTAATTTTAAGTTAATACATATATTCATTATGTACCCACATGTCAGAATATAATATATAATATATATATATATATAATTTATAATAAAGATAGTATATTTATACAAATTTTTGTGTTTTCTTATTCTTTGTATCCCTAAATCCTCACATATTGATTTAAGTATTTTTGCATCACCTTTCAGCTTTAAAGTACTCAGAATGACTTCTACCAGTTTAGAAAAAACCACTGAAATTCACTTCTAACTACAAGAGTTGTAAAAAGTGATCATGAAATAGTCAGTATTTACTATTAACAAGAAAAGTAGTTAAATACTACCACATGAAATAGTTGACCTGATGGATACTATTTCATAGTCAGAATTGACTATGTTTTCTTGACATCAACTTTAAAATAGTTAAATAAAAATTTACATAATTTAACAATTTAAAATTATTAAAAGTAACTTTTTTCATGGTATTCCCGAAATGAACCACGAAAATTGTCACAAAATGATTAATTTCAACCATTTTTTTCTCTGAGTGTAGAAATATAAAACCACTATTTAGGAATAGTGGTGCAAATAATCACCCCAGTAGGTACACCTTAACTATGGATTTCTAGAAAAATAAAAAATTAGAAAAAAATTACATGAGAGGCTCAAATATACAAATTCACCTCTGCAACGTACGCCTGATATGACTATTCGGCTGAAACTAACTGTTAAGAGAAAACACCGGCGTACGCATCTCAACTGTAGAGGAAAACTTTGCAACATGTTCGTATGCGTTAAGAGAGGGCATGTTACTTTCATGACGCTGTTACTTTTGCCCCCGATCTCCCCTACCCCAAGCTTTTATTTGAAATGGCTAAAACCCTCAAATAAGCGCCAAGCGTCTAGTGACGGAAGAAGGAAACGAATAAGAGTCCCAAAAAATGAAGTCAGTCTTAATGACTTAACATAGGCGTGATATTAAGCTAGTCCAAGAGAATCTTCATCATTCAAAATCTGCCTCGAATATGCTTAGCAGAACATTCATTAGGGGTGGTATGGATATAGCACTCCTACAAGAAATCTGTGTTCTTGGAAGTCAAGTTAAAGGACTTCCAACTAAGCAAGTTAAGTTGATTTACAATAGGAGCCATGCCACCCCACGGATGGTAATACTTTTAAACTTAATATTAATTTCCTTCTTATTATAGAACTCATCTCTCGCGACTTAGTGGCTGGCCTAGTGGATGTACCAACGGACAAAGGCAAACATGAGGTGGTAATTGCCTCTACCAATTTCTGGGTGACATGGACCTACCTCTTCCAGGAAAAATTGGAAAGCTTCTGGACTTTTGTAAGAAAAGGAATAAATCCTCCATCATCGGCTGAGACGCGGATGCCTAACACACTAGGAGTATATGGGGAAGCAGCGACACAATTAGACGGGGTGAATACTTTCTTAACTATTCATTCAAATTTTTTTACAGACATAGCAGATATAGTGAATCAACCAACATTTTGCAATGCCATTCGCTAAGAGGTGCTGGACTTGCTGGACACTCTTCAGCGAAAATATGGTGAATGGCATTGAAAACTGGTACGTCTCAAGCGAGGTCTTAATATCGGATCATAACCACATCAGGTTCAATATTAAGGCTTCACCTATACAAAAGGAGGAGATAAGAGTTCCACAACTCACTGATTGGAATTCCTATAGGGAATACATCAGAATGGGTCCAAAAGAGCTTGAAAATAGGCAAATTGAGTGCCGTAAGGATATAGAACTTATCACATCCCAAATGGACAAACTGATCATCTGCTCCTACGAGCAAGGTCGTTTTCTCAAATAAAGGGAGGCAACGCGAGTTATGCCTTGGTGGAACAGGGAACTATACAAATGAAGAGCCAACTTTAGAAGGCTCTTCATCAAGAAGAATAACAGGTGATTGGAGCGAATACAAGCACGCCTTAACTGGGTACAATGAAGAACTTGGGATCTCCAAGACAAGAAATTGTAGAAATTTTTCCTATTGTATTGATGACCTACCCTCAAGTACAAGACTCCAAAAGGTTCTTATTAAGGATCATACCAATGGTATCGGCCTTCTACATGAAAATCAATGGCCTCAACACAAGTAGCCGGGAAGAAACAGTAAGGTTGTTACTATAAAATCATTTACCCAAATGAAGAATAATACAAGATAATGACTAGGTCCCTGAAGAACTAAGACCTTCCAGCAGGGTTAAAAGCTCCTCTAGCAAAATCGTCACCCCAAGGAAAGTTAAATGGACCGCCAACTGCTTTAAGCCATCAAAATTGCCTGAAGTTGATGGCATCCTTCCAGCCCTACTTCAGCAAGGGTTGGAAGAGTTACTGTCAAGTCTTATACTTTTAGAGCAATTTATATTGTAGGGTACATACCAAGGATATGTGTAGCAATGATAAAGTAGCATTCATACTTAAGCGGGCAGGGCGGTTACCTGCACTACCCAAGTCTTACCGTCCTATCAGTCTAACTTCATTTCTGCTTAAAATAATGGAGAAAGTGTTAGACAACAATATTAGGAGCGGCATACTCAAACGGTCACATCTGGACCTACACCAACACGCTTACCAAGCAGGGAAGTCTATCACAATTGTCAGACTATGAAGGGCTCGTCTTATGCCTAGAAAAGGCGGTGGAGAATAAGGAGACAGTCCTATGTACATTCCTAAACATCGAGAAATCTTTTGACAATACTTTATTTGAAGCCATTGAGAATGCAGCTACCGAAACAAGAATGGAATAGATAAAATGGTTAAGAGCTATGCTTGAAAGCCGGAAAATCGCAGTTAATCTGGGAAAGGACTCGATTACGGTAGTAGCCCCCAAGAGATGTCCCAAAGTGGGGATCTGTCCCCTCTACTATAGTCACTGGCTCTCGATGATGTCCTACAGAAGCTGATCAACTCCGGGTATAATAATCAGGGCTGTGCAGATGATCTGGTCATTACAGCCCTGAGCACAAGTTTCCAGGAACAATTTAAAAATATATATACAGGGTGTTCCAGTGTAGGTGATCCATAGAGAAGGAGGTGATAGTACACACCTAGCCAAACAAAAAATTGTACGGTGAAACGTGTCGTTTCGGCGGTAGGGGGGGGGGGGTTAAGATTTTTAGTGCTGTTTTCATTTTCCATCATGTAAATTTCTTATATACACCTTATCAAGGCGATATTCATCTCAAATGATAGCAAATCGTCTAAGATTTGCAACGAATGCACAACCAGCCTTCTTGTCGTTTTCCATCGTCCGTTGTAGGACTTCAAAGTCAGAAAATTGGAAAAAAAAATTCAAATTTTATAAATTTTTATGATTTTCCCGCCAAAATGCATGATAACTATAAAGTTTATTTACATGATTTAGAAACCGCGGAATGTTACCTTTATTTTGAATATGCCCATGTACCTACCTAAATGCTACGGTTTTTGAGATATTCCCGTTTCAATGATTCATAATTTCATTAATTTTACTAATGTGCATGGAATTGCATAAAATTAGGCGCGATTTATATTGTTACTAGAAAAACTAATGAAAGTATGCATCATAAAAACGGGAATATCTCAAAAACGGTAGCATTTAGGTAGGTACATGGGCATAGTCAAAATAAAGGTAAAATTCCGGGGTTTCTAAATCTTGTAAATAAACTTTATAGTTATCATGCATTTTGGCGGGAAAATCATTAAAATTTAAAAAAATAGGATTTTTTTCCCCAATTTTTGGGCTTTGACGTACTACAACTTAAGATTGAAGATGACAGTAGGACTGGTTGGGCATTTATTGGAAAGCTAAGATGGTGTGCTATTATCTGAGATAAATATTGCCTTGATAGGATGATACCAAGGAATTTACAGGGTGTAAAGTGGATACAGTACTAAAAATCTTAAACCGCCCTACCGCCTAAACGACGCGTCTTACCCCCCCCCCCCCCCCCCAAACTTCACCGTGCAGTTTTTTGTTTGGCTAGGTGAGTACTATCGCCCCCTTCTCTGTGGATCAGCTAAACAGGAACACCCTGTATATATGAAAATATATCATTGTTATAAGATTATAAATAAAAGTCGTTAAATTCATTTTTTATTTATTTTATACTTCCGATATAAAATAAAAAAAAAATGAATTTAACAATTTTTTTCTTATATTATCTCTAAAGGCAAATTTATTTCAAACTATTAAACCTTCTTGAAAGATGTTCTTTAAAACGCGATTTGAAAAACCAAAAAAAAACCGAACTCATATTAAACTTTTAGACATGACACCGATCATAAATGGGTATATGAAAGGTTTTATAGTGAAACTCTATTCGTATGCAACTATACCAGTTACAAATAGCTATACCATATGTATGTTCGAAATGAAAAGAAAGCTTGACACGTTTTACACCATCTCGTTAATGTTGGAGCTGTCTGTGCGGTTATAGTTTCCCGATAAAACCCTTAAGCACTAAAAATTCCAATGATTTCTCGATATATAACATTACATTGCACCAACCCGTATTTGTGCATCCTCCTCCCTTCTTTCACCCTCTCCCGATAGTTTCTTCCTCATAAAAGGATGCTTTTAATGGTGGCAGAATTTCAGTATCATGTCTAGGGCATTACATGCAATCTTACTGGTCATTAAGCAAATCTATATAGCTATAAAAGTTTCTATTATCTCAAAGCCAGAAATTGCAAAAGTTTATTCTTTTTAGATATTATTCTTCGGTACATTCGCTTCATACTTCAATTATCGTTAAATTCATTTATCGTAATGTTATGCAATTACAAAATACGTTCAAGGTTTCCACACCATCTATGTACATATACAAACATACCTACATAATGTATGTGAATATATTTCTCCATACATATAAAAGTAAAAACAGAAAAAAAAACACTTACCTAGGAGATTTTGGGCTCGCTTTTATTATAGTCTCCATCATAAAATTCTTCTCTCCTGCATGATTTTCATCTCCTGAACTTCCATCGCTTACAACACCCCGGGCAGCGTTTGCCATTCCAGTGACGATTATCATATGTGTAGGTCTCCGAAGTATTGGCATTGGTAAAGGTAGCTCTCCATGAGCTGCTCTTGCTGTCAATGATAAAGCGCAAAGTTTTCGACGAACTCCATAATGATTTAAAATTACTCCAAGTCCAGGAAAAATGAAGACTATAATGGTATGAACGACAATAAATGAAGTTTGTAGTTCTTTCGAACCAAAATCGGCTCGACAAGCTGTATATGTTTGATGATGTATAACTGAGGATAGTTCTCGCGTATAAACGATAGTTGTAATACGATATGCTAATAATATTGGAATACAAATAGCGCTAGCACCGATCCAGGAAAATGCTGCAAGAATAGCATGAACATAGCGTCGTTGGCGAATTTGTGCCAAACTTGGATGTTTTACTGTTGCATATCGATCCAGAGAGAGCATTAGAAATGATATTGTGCTCGCAGCAACTGGCATCGACTAGAAAGAGAGGAAACCCACAAAAATTATTTAATTTATTTATTTTAAATAATCACTTTCGTAAATAAATCCAATGTTTAAACAAAATATATAATATAATGGTAAATGCCCATTCCATTCAATTTAATAACCATAATCCAGAGGATAAAGATATTTGACCATGGGATAACCACGGTTGTCATTTCAGATTACATCGGCTTATGGGTAGAGAGCCTGAAATGACCTGGCCTTAGCAAAATCATTAATTCTACTCACAAAATGTTCAGAAATGTCAGCCGCAACAACAATAACAGCAACCACCCATACGAACTAAGGGCACGTTTCAGAGCAAATTACTCCCCGCCAGTAAATATTTCCAAAACAATATTTTTTGCGGTAGAAGGAATTCGTCATAAACGCTATTTGTAGAGATGCCGAAAGCTTTTACCTGATGGAAAAAAGCCAATCGCAACGCAACTGGTGGAAAAATTCACTTTTCACTAGAGACTCATAGACAGGAGTAAAATATTCCATGAAAAACATACATATATACACGTGTTAGTATACCTACATATATATATATATGTATAGATGCAGGACTAAGTAATTCTAAGGTTGGCTTTCCTGCCGTAGATTACCATGTTCTGTGGAAAGTTTATTCACATGTTACTTAATTTTGGTACTAAATACGCGGGGGTGTATGTGGAATTGTGGTTCAATTTTGTGGCTATATAACTGAAAATGAATGACATATGTATGTAGTGAGTGATGTTTGTGGTCTTTAGGTCATGTATGTATGTAGTATGGAATACGTGCCTGGAAAAAAAAGTAAAGAGGAAAATCAGTTTCAGATGACAAAATTAGACGAGTTAATTAGTGAATTCTATTTAATCTCCTATAAAAGGTCTGAAAGAACCCCAGATGAGTGATGTAAAAGTTTTTTCGGTTTTTTCTTTGTTTTTATGAATAATGGTTACATATCAGTTACAGTTTTATGGTTAAGTAATTATTTTATAGATGTATTTGGGCTCTGGAGTGACTGGAGGTTTACCAAAGTTGTGGTGTTGAGCGAGTGTATTAGAGCAAGTGCTATAGATATTTAGCATTAACTTTAGGCTCGACATCAACAGACATGAGAGATGTCTTAAACGATGTTTTGTGATACTTTAAACATATTTTATTACCACTGTTTATTTCAATTAAGCGTCGGAAAGCGTTGGGGATCGAATATAGCTTGAGAGACTTTCTTGGGTGAAAAGTATGTGATCCAATTGCATGAAAATGGGTTTTCCAGCAGCAAAAGCGGAGAAACTTCTCTGAATCGAGAAAAAAAGTAGTAGACCACCGGATAGTACTTGGCGAGACCTTTATATGATATGCAACATGCCGTATTGGAACAACTCCCCCTCCGGGCGTTCCTAGCCTACCATCAACCTTTAAAGTATACCGAGAAAAATTTTCTTCTACAAATTATAGCTGGTAATGAGCTGAGGTGAATAGGAAAATCCATTTTCCGATCGAACACAACTCCAACAAGTTAGATCCGATCAAAGATACGAAAAATCTAGTATCTCCGTTCGAATAAAAAAGAGGTTAAATACTAAAAAGTAAGTATATGGATGGTTATTTATATCTTCGAGTATAGGAGTGTTGGTACCTAAACTTTTTCTCAGAACCTAAAGAATTCGATTCCGTACTAGATTTTCCAAAAAATATACTAGATCAAACTTTGACTTTTCAGGCCTTCCCCCGCTTAATTTAAATAAATACTGTTAATAAAATATGTTGAGAGTATCATAATGCATCGTTTAAGACATGTCTACTGTCTGTTGATATTGGGCCTTAAGTGGGCACTCACCCTTACGATGATTTCAGGTTTTGCAAATTGATTGGTGATTTGTGGTCCAATTGTGTTACATTTTTTTATTAATTTTTTTGGACTTCCGATTTATCTGTAACCCCATTTGGGAATTGTCAGATAAGGTGCTCGCATTGGCATAACCTAATCATAAACCAAGTTTCACCTAAGACACCTCTGCCACCTATTTCCAACATGGGCAGTTTTCAGACTGTATAATCCGGCTCTTAATATGGTAAAGCAAAAGAAACAAAGGATAGTATTTCTTTATATATAAATTATATACCTACTAAGTAAATACAGGGTTTCTCGCATGTGGCATTACACCCGAAGGATATGGATAGGTCATGCTTAGATAAGTAAAAAATTGTATGTGTCGTGGGAAGAACTCCCAACGGTTTTCCAGATAACCATACTTAGAGACGTTTGGGTATGTTTTTAAAGATTATCTTGTAAATTTTTAAACCTTACACCCTTTGATATGGATATGTTCGTGAAAAAGTATAAAAAATTTAGAATGCGATACATTTTGTGTATACGATGTTCTATTTGCGTCCCATCTATATATTATCCAGTGTTCACTTCCTTTTACACCATCTTGGGATACAGTGGACCTGTCCGTTAAATCAGGATACCTATCTTACGCACCGCTACGTCTTGTCTCAAATACATATATACATCTTCTCGTGGTGCATGTATCCGGTCTAGCATTATGCAAGTAAACAGTGCATTTGCTTAGAGTTAGGTTTCTTATTAGATTACGCTTCTAGTCATGGAAAACGAAGAATAAAATTTCAAATGTTTTAATTTAGAGCTATCACGAACTTTTCAGTGTTGTGTTTTTAATACTTTGGAGACTGGAGGCACATACTTTTGTTGTTTCAATTTTCTTATTCAAAATAATTCTCATAATCATTCTTTTCAGAAATTCTTCTATGATTTTATTTTACTCAAATTTTTCCACAAATTGACCTATAATATCTACAAAAAGTGATACAGGTAGCTTGTTACGCTTCCCTAAAGCATGAACAACTTTCATTTTTTGTTCTCTATTCGCTTTCTGACTGGTGTTTTATTGTATTTTCTCCTATGTTTCCGACAGGAAATGATCTTGGCTTGCCCACGAAGAGCACAAATGGCCGATAATTTGCCCGTTTTAATTCAATTTTAGGCTCAGTTTTCATTTTGAAAATTGTTATATTTTATTTGCCTTTATTGTAATTAATTTTGTAAATCTATTATTATACACGCAAGTGGTGTATATTTCATGTCGAACCATGGCTACTCCGGATGGCTCACACCTTCCAAAAATACAAAGCAGATTCTAATAAAATAGTTCTTCTTAAGTGCTTCATAAAAAGGGTGTGGATGCGTTTCTTTACGCTACCACATTTCTTATTCTAATTAAGGCATCTTCATACGAGCAAGAAGATCTGTGTACGCAGGTGCCCATTAACTTACAACAATATAAGATTATTATTATTATTTTAACTATAATATACAATACGATGATATACAGGTATTTCTTTAGTAGATTTGGAAAATACAGCATCCGAATAACAATTTTTGTAGGAAGTCGCACACATTCTACGTTTAGGTGTAATATGTGTGAGTGTGTTTAAAGTAACTCTATCGTATATGGTCCTAAAAGAAAAAACATTCAAAGGCATTACTAGTTCAGATAACGATTATGACACATAACAAGCTAGATTTTGTTCAAGAAAGAATTTTTTGGGATATCTCCGGTATATAGCAAAAGCTAAAAAATGTTCTAATTTGTTATGTCATCACACAACCCATTAATTTTCGGTGACAAGTTTCAAGTCTTGGTTTGACTCATCAACAGGTCCCAAATAGCGAAATTGGGTGATTTGAAAAACAAATGAAAAAATGAAAAAAGAAGAAAGAAATGAAAAGTTTGAGATAAAAAAGAAAAACAATTTTTTTATTTAATAAAAAAATTTAAAAAATTTTTTAAAGAAACAGATTCATTTGAAGCGAATCGAACCTGTATACGCCACGCAGTGGGCTGAAGAATAAAGAAGAAAAGTAAGAAGAAGAAGCGTTTCGTGTCAGCAGAAAACCTTCCACTCATCGGTGCAGCTTGGTTTTCTGCCTGCTGCAGACGCTTGAAAATAGATCAAACTGATCTCTTCTCATATAAACTCAGAATAAATTCTGGGTGTGAATTATATGAGGAAAAAAACTCCTATACAATCCCAGGAGGAAAAATAAAATAAAAAGATTACTCTTTTTGGACTTTTTACCGGGTTAAACTTAATTTTGTTCAAGAAAGAATTTTTTGGGATATCTCCGGTATATAGCAAAAGCTAAAAAATGTTCTAATTTGTTATGTCATCACACAACCCATTAATTTTCGGTGACAAGTTTCAAGTCTTGGTTTGACTCATCAACAGGTCCCAAATAGCGAAATTGGGTGATTTGAAAAACAAATGAAAAAATGAAAAAAGAAGAAAGAAATGAAAAGTTTGAGATAAAAAAGAAAAACAATTTTTTTATTTAATAAAAAAATTTAAAAAATTTTTTAAAGAAACAGATTCATTTGAAGCGAATCGAACCTGTATACGCCACGCAGTGGGCTGAAGAATAAAGAAGAAAAGTAAGAAGAAGAAGCGTTTCGTGTCAGCAGAAAACCTTCCACTCATCGGTGCAGCTTGGTTTTCTGCCTGCTGCAGACGCTTGAAAATAGATCAAACTGATCTCTTCTCATATAAACTCAGAATAAATTCTGGGTGTGAATTATATGAGGAAAAAAACTCCTATACAATCCCAGGAGGAAAAATAAAATAAAAAGATTACTCTTTTTGGACTTTTTACCGGGTTAAACTTAATTTTGTTCAAGAAAGAATTTTTTGGGATATCTCCGGTATATAGCAAAAGCTAAAAAATGTTCTAATTTGTTATGTCATCACACAACCCATTAATTTTCGGTGACAAGTTTCAAGTTTCAAGTTTTATCTCAAACTTTTCATTTCTTTCTTCTTTTTTCATTTTTTCATTTGTTTTTCAAATCACCCAATTTCGCTATTTGGGACCTGTTGATGAGTCAAACCAAGACTTGAAACTTGTCACCGAAAATTAATGGGTTGTGTGATGACATAACAAATTAGAACATTTTTTAGCTTTTGCTATATACCGGAGATATCCCAAAAAATTCTTTCTTGAACAAAATTAAGTTTAACCCGGTAAAAAGTCCAAAAAGAGTAATCTTTTTATTTTATAACAAGCTAGATACGGTTTTTTATATTTTGAAAGTATTTCTTCAATGATTTCGAAATAAATAATTAAAATTTATTGTTTAGTGAAAATTTTATAGGCTACAAGGTTTCTTATGATTATTTTTTCCAAAAAAAAAAAAAATAGGAATTTTAAATATCTCTTCTAATTTAAAAACTAAAAAAAAAATGCCACAATTACCCAGATGGCCTTGTACACGTGGGCCTAGTTGTCCTTAGGCACAGTTCAAAGTGGTTTAACTACAATACTTAGATGACAGTTCAAAGGATCACCCTAAAATATTAAAACTGCTAGAACTGCAAAATTTCGGCTGGCAGGTGCTGGCAAATATATTAACGTTCTCCGAGAATTTTGCATTACGTACACTTAAAATAAAACATATCAAAAAAACTTTTAAAATAAATAACTTTTATAAATAAAATGCACTAAAAAGTAAAAAATATATTTTTTTTCATTTTCAGTGACATACACAAGAAAAGTTTCATAGAAAAATAAAAAAATGGTAAAACTCAGATTAAATCTCAAAAATTTGGGCATCCATAATTATAATCACAATTGTCTAATTGCAACTCATGCCCAAGCTTTTAAGATTTAATCTGAGCTCTAGCATTTCTTATTTTGCAATTAAACTGAGGAAGAATAAAATAAGTTTTTACTTTTTGGTGTATTTTATTTAAAAAAGTTATTTATTTAAAATTTTTTTTTTAATATATTTTATTACGCTCGACTCTCGACTCTGAAATCTCGACTCTCGACGCTCGAATTTCGACCCTCGACTCTTGACTATTGAATCACTAATCTCGACTCTTTTCCCTAGGATATCGAATATCGAATCACGGATCTCGACTTTCAAACCTCGACTCTCGAATTAGTAAACTCTACTCTCACGAATTTCGACTCTCAAACCTCGAATATCGATTCACAAATAACGATACATGCATATCCAATCTAGAATATCAACTCTCGAATCTCGATCTTCGACTCTCGAGTTTCGACGCTCGACTCATATCACATACGGCTTAAATTGCACAACCCCAAGGGTGGTAGTTACTGCCGCCACCCCAAAACCCCTCGACGCGTGAGAAAATTTTACCCCTTCTAAAAGCTCCCCATTCACTCATCCCAAATGAAATGTAAATCCATCCTTTTTTACTACTCTAAATCTCCTTCGTCACGAATGGCACTCTTAGGCGCTCAGGGGCTGTAAGTTGATAGAAAGTTATTAAAAAGGGGAATTTTGGAGTAGACAGAAAATTTTAAATAAAAAGTTTTTGATGTACTTCTATTTTTCACTTTGTACTAAGAATTTTTTTTACCAAAAGTACTGTACGTTTTGTAGGTCTGAAAGAAATTCTGAAAAACAAAGAAAAAATGCTAAAAATTTACAAAATTGTATACAGAAGATTGAAACTCGAGCTACACTCTTCGCATTTGTATAGAGCTTGACAAAATTAGCAACTAGCCCAAATGTGTAGCATGGAATAACTTTCAAGTTACAATAACTAGTGCCGACATTTGTAATACTTATTACATATTCGTATAATTCTAGTTATCTACATAAATACCAACTCGGTACTATGTCGGCGTGACATTTTGCTTAGAAAATCGTATTTGAATTTTACTATAATTAAATTTTAACTAATTGGTTACAAATAAAACTTTCATTCTTTTTGATTTCTTTGATATATTGTAACTTTATAATAATCAAAGTAAAATAATCTGCTTCGAAATATATATTATTATTTCACCCCATCAGGTATATCATTCATAGTGCACAGGTAAATAGTGTGGTCGAGACCAAATTTACACAGAGGTTAGAGGACCCTGAGAACCATGTGTTCTGGAGAAAACTCGCAAAAACTTTGCACTGCTTACTATTTTTGCTGATTTTCCAAATGAGAAAATTTTGAAATAAAAAAAATACCGAACTTTGAACGCGGATTTGAATAATTAAACGGGAAAATTCCGCGAGACTTTCCAAGAACGGAACGTTGCCTCAGCCATCCTCTACCAATCTGCTAAATTACAGTTAAATATTTGCACGCAATTGGCCTTGAGATTTTTCAAAACACCTCTGCATGGGGTAAAATTTCACCTCATCAGGCAGGAATGGGTTAAATACACCTGAAAACCGTGCGCATTACAAATTTATTAGAAATCTAGTCAAATCTAGGGTTCGCGCAGCCAAGCGACGATACTTTAAGCAAAAGTTTGACCCCCCCAACTATCATGTAAAATGTTGTGGAAAATCTTGCGTATGGTCTCTGCGTATGGCAGAGATAAATCCTAGTATAACGTGGATCCTGACTTACTTAATTCCCATTTCACTTCTCGCCCTATCCTTTTCGCACGTAGTTCCAGATAGTTGGGTTTAAATCGCTTTGTGTTTCCCTCAAGCAATGATCAGCCTTGTTTTAGTTTTAGATATTTTGATGCCAGGGAGATTGCTGTGGCAATTGGTGCTGTCAAATCTAAAGCAGTGAGATTGTATTTCATCTAGGTTTATCAGGCTTCTTCTTCCTTGGATTATAAAGCCGATTCTACATATTTTTAACTCCTGCCTTACCATGTCAATATTTCCTTCCGCTCGGAAAATCGCTACAGTTGTGCCCGTATATAAGATCACGCAGCTGAGTTTCCCGGTGATTTTCGGCCGATAAGCCTGTCAGGATTTCTTGCTAATATTCTGGAAAAATTGATGGTACAGCAAATAATTGATAACTTGGAAAACCTTAACTAATTAAGTTCTTTCCAGTCCGATTTTCGTAAATCTCGTAGTTGTGAGACAGCCCTTCTTAATGTTACGAATGATATACGCACCTCACTTGACATTGACATGCTCAATCATTTCAATTTGCTTGAAAAGTTGGCCTCAAAATTCCTTTTTTCGTCCTTCTGCTGTGTCCTTAATCCGCAGCTTTCTCTCCAACAGATTACAGCGGGATTGTATTTTCGGCGTTTTGCCTCTAAATTGTGGTGTCCCTCAAGGCTCAACTCTCGGCCCTTTGCTCTTCAGCCTATAAATAAATGACTTCCACAATATTGTTGTAGACTGTCAAATTCACTCGAATGCCGATGATGTGCAAGTGTATCTCAGTCGACCAATAGGATCGGTGCAGGGTAGCATTGATAGGCTGAATTTCTACTTGCGCAATATTGCACGGTGGGCTGATAACAATCTTTTATTACTTAATGCCGAAAAGTCGCAGTGCATAGCCTTTTATTGCAGAGAAGTTGAGGTATCTGATATTACACCAGTATTTTTATATAACACAATTCTGCCATTTTCGAATCGTGTAAACAATCTTGGTATCTTCTTCAATTCTAGAATGCAATGCTGTGATCATGTCAATAATATGACTGGTAGGATTTATGGTGGGCTACGTCGGCTGTGGTTTTCTTTGAGAACCTAGTTCGATGCTAATAAAATCTTTAATTCTGCCGTGCTTTTTCTATGGCAATCTCCTTTTCTCTCACTTGTGCTCATCCTGTTCCACTAAGCTAAATGTGGCATACAACGACTGCACAAGATTAGTCTTCTGCTTAAGGAGATTCGATCATATTTCGCAACATCGTAATCACCTACTTGGTTGATCCTTAAATCTATATCTTTTACATAGGCTTCTGGCATCTCTTCATAAGCTTATCTACTCTAAACAGTCAAGATATTTATTTAAATAAACTACTCGAGGCGATTCGACTGGCTGATACCAAACTTTCAATATTCAGTAATGGAAAATTATTATTTTGTTCGTACTGTTCGAGCTTGGATTAATCTACCAGCGTACGAGCTCGACTCGCGGGTTTATGGAGGGGACGGGTTTATGTAGCGGATTACGCACTGCATCATCGTCGTGGGATAGAATTTTTGGTGTGTTTTAGATGGTCTCGGTACTGTGTTTTCTAGCTATTAGTTGTTATATATTTTTATTTGTAATCTTATGATTTAAGTAATATTTTAGTATTTTATTTTACATTGCTTAGTAACATGTTTTTTTTCCGGATTTATATTTAAATTTTTAAATTTGTAATTTACTTAAATTTTGCCTTTTTTTTATATTTTAATGTCATTTCTCGAACTTTTTATTAATATTTACTTGTTTTTACTTATTCTTTTCGCCGCTATTTTTTTTTTGAGTATTAAAAAAATAAATTTAAATTCTTGTAGTACTTCAATATAAATAAACTTGTTCTATACCTTTCCACGGATCACACATGGACCATAGCGATGATATATTGAGAAGTGAACAGTGGCGGAGCTATCGTAGAGCCGGTTGGTGCAGTGCACCTGGGCCTCGAAGCTCAGACGGCCCCCTAAACTTTGATAAGAGAGGAATACCGAGCTCCCGAAGCTAGTAAACCTCAAGCCAGCTCACAATTCTTTCTTAGAAATTTACTGGAAATTTTTTCATAGAATTTATACGCATTTTTGAGGCTGACATCAGGTGCTTGACTTGGGTTATTAACAATTTTTATGAGCGTAGATGAGGATAACGATAAGGATTTATTTCTTAGAAAATGTTTCGGCAGAACTTGTTCCTTTGGTGGCCGACTGCAGTTAATTTCAGATACAATATGTGCCGTGTCGGCCTCCAAAAGTGCGTATAAATTTTTTCAGTATATTTCTAAGAAAAACTTGTATCCTATACTTTTTTGTTGGATTTGCTGTAATTTTTACTAAACATTGACAAGCAATGTAGGAAAATGTCAGTAAGTATTCTGAGTTTCTAAAATTTCGATAGTTAAAAATTCGAAATTATGGGTAGAAAAAGGAACGTAGCGGTGCTTCGAAGCGGAAACAATGGGAGGAAGAGAAGAAAGTGAAAAAAAAAAATTGCCTAGGCTAGACGGTTTTTTTTACGAAACCAGCTACAGTTCCTTCCGTTGCAGAAATATTTGTCAAAAGTGACAAGCGTACGTGAGGAGTGTTTATCCAGTGATAGCGTAGTCACCGTTGTATCAGTTAATAAAGCGACTCAAGAAGATCAGGATCCAATAACTCTCAGCAATGCTACTATTGCAAATGACTACGTCGACGCTTCCGCACAAACTACAGTAGAGAAATCATCCATCTCTACATTTATCAAAGTTCTTGAAATTTCAAATAATTTGGGAAAGTTCATAAACAAGAAATTGAACGACAACGAAAAACGTCTGATTCTTGACATGGGACCACTGAAATCTCCAGGACCTTTTCCGAAAGACCCACACCAAGACAACAGGAGCTTTTCAGAAGCGTATTATGTTTCTACGTCAAAAAACGAACCAGTTGATCGTTTTTGGATATATTACTCAAAAATATTGGATGCTGCCTACTGCCAACCCTATTGGTTGTTTGCTTGGCAAATAAATGTATGGTGTACAGGCATTCCGGACTGAAGGCATTTATCAGATAAACTCAAGCAACATAGTTCCTCGAAAGCACACACGGAGGCATGTGCTGTATACATTCAGCCAAACAGCGAGTACATACATTGCGCCAGTCATAACTTAAGTATCGGTAATAAATGATTCCGTTCGAGGTTCTGTCAGAATTCAGAAATTCTTTGCAATACTGCAAGACTTGTTTAACTTCTTTGGAAACAGCATTAAGCGCTGCGACCTCTTATCGGAATTCACCGGCGAAGAAGAAATTACCTTAAAAAAGCAGGGTTAATACAATAACTGCAGTCAAAGTTCGTTTTTTGGTTATTATCAAAGCATTGTCCGAAATAACGCTGAAGAGTTCCAGTAAAGACGAACGTAGTGAAGCAGAAATTATAAAATCAAAAATGTTCAATTTTGAGTTTGTATTTCTTTGTGAATTCATGCACAGTGTATTAAACAAGATCAATTATGTTTCCAAAATTTTGGCTTTGGACGAAACAACTGATAAATTAAAAAGTACAGAAATGACATCGAGTCATTTAAATGCAAGGCCACCGAAACCGCGAAAAAATACGATATCGATCCCACCTTTCCATGAATTGGCTTCTAATCACCGGTTTCAATTTATTTTTTTAAACACATTATAAGTGTGGTGTTTGGATTTATCCTACTAGGGGTAAGTGCACTGTTTTTTCTCCTCCCTATCTACATGTTTGACGACTAATATAAGTTTAAGATACGTGGAAAGAGCTGGTGGTGCCCCCAATTTTTTCTGTATGCACCGGGGCCCTTATCCACTTAGCTACGCCACTGGAAGTGAGTCAAGATGTGCTACCGCTCCTCAATAATTTCCAATACAGAAATTTGCTTGTTTGAAAAGTTTTAAATTCAAATTTTCCACTTTACTCACTAACCAAGCAATTAGATGGAAATTACATTTTCTTTTAACTTTTAATTTAACTTTTATTTTTTATTTTTTTTTATGACATAAATGTTGTCAGAAAGTTAAAGAAAGTAAAAAAAAAGTAAATAACTTTTTTTTTTTTTGTAAACAGTTTCAAGCAATTCTCTTCTCTGTTTAAGTATAGAGTTAAACAGAAATTAGTTTTCAACTTTCATCGTTGCTGGATGATTATTGTGGGCGGGGAGGGGGGGGGGGGGTATTATCTGATGGACCAAACTACAATAAAGGGCATAAACTATTTACACGAACATTTAAAATTCTCCTCCTATAAAATTTAAAAGTGTCAATTAAGCACCAGGGCAAATTGCGGACCGACAGCAACGTGACCTTTGCACTTAAAAAGTTTTGTTATATAATGTTACGATAAAACAAAAAAAAAAAAAGAGTACATTTTCATTTAACTCAGTTCAGCTGAGACTTTTAGTGTTGTTAACAAGCCGCAATTGTCCTCTTTTTGATGAATGTTTTACACAACACGACCTGTCTATCACAAAATGGCAATGAATAGAACATGGAGGAGAATTGGGAATGGAATTCATGTGCGACATTTTACCATTCGTCACAGTTCTAGAACTGAATCGATATTGTATGAAACACGATACCCATAACATGATATCAAATAAAAATGTAATCGTGTATATGATGTCCCAGAAGCTGAAATTGTTTTTTGTTTGTAGATTTTCAACTTGCTTTTTAGAGAAGAGAAAATTCCAGAAAAAAAGGAATTTTTTTTGGTGGTTTTGAACAATATGTGTCGCAAGCAATTCACATGACTCTTGAAAGTTTATTTAAACTTTTTTCTTTTTTTCAAAGGAATTGTGTATGCAGATGGCATGAGAAGAGCTCACATTTAATTTAATTTTTTCCTTTGGTCTAAAGATATTTTTTATTGTGGTAAAGATACAATTTAGGATCATGTTTCAGGGGGCAAGGACATTTGTATGTATTTTGTTTTTTGTAAGTTCAGCATATTTTGTGTGCAAAAAACAAATATTTTAATAAATTGTCAACATGAGTTTGGTGAAGTTTCGATTAGATCTTGGTTTAGAGTGTGGGATGAAACAGGATACAGTTTTTATCCTTGTGAGCTGGGTTGAGCTTAAGGGTTAGTTCATGGTCTTATTTTGCACAATATCCAGTGAAATAAAGCATTCGAATTGTATAGATTTCTTGACATTGTGTTTGATATTTTTTTTTTATACAAAGATAATATTTGAATAAACGCAGAATGTGAGAATAGAAAATTTAATAAACTTTTGAGATTATATGAGCCGATTCAATTTTACGGTAGTTACGGGAGGAGGCGGACTGAATAAAATTCGGTTGGTATTGATATGGTAATCTGTCAGTATTGAAAGTCAAGTCAAGTCCGGTCCATTTCCTGATCAGCCCTTATTATTATTATTACTTAGCGCTTACAATGTGTAGGTAGTACATTATTGAAGAATGTATTACAATTGAACAGAGTAAATCTTGAAGGATCTTCATAACAGAATGTCAATATGTAAAAACAATGCGGAAATAAGTTGTAACATATCGTAACGGTTACCACACGGTGACAAACTGTATCGATTGCATTTTTCTTGTCGATTTGGTATTACTCTTTAGGTTGATGTCGAAGCGAATTATGAAGGCTGTCGTGTCCCAATAATAAAACTCACGAATCAATAAAACAATAAATCTTCAAACCAAAGAAAACACACGAGTTGCATTTAAAACAATACTTTATTAAAACGAGAACTGACCTAATCTGACTCTAATCACGATAAGACTGTACACTTTACGGCACTCGCCAGTCCAGTCATTGGTCTTTTATGCACCAATATTCGGAAGTAGACTTTACTTAACAACGCGGATGTAAACAAACGACAACAACCTTGCCGTTTGTTCTACCGGTTGCAGCACCTGAGTCGCTCAGTAGTAAACAATCGCTTTACATAATAATTACCATGCGAGGTTAATTATTATTGTAATCGTCGATTGCTCCACTAAGCGCTCATCGCAGCCAGCTGTTGAGCTAATCAGCAAAATAACCGACAATTGCAGAACAGTACCATCCGAGGTTACTGTTTAGCAATTGCTAATTATTTCACTAAAATGCGCCCTTGGCTGCTGGAAGAATCTTCCTTATATTGGGCCACAACAAGGCTAAAAAAGAAAAAAATAATAACAGGCAAGGATCAGCCGGAAAATTTAAAGTAAGGTTACAATTAAGAGCAAAACCAAAAATTGAAGACGAGATGATGTGAAATTACCAGTGGGGGAGGGGGGGGGGGCGGTGTTTAGGGTTCGAAAGCGCAACAAGAACCTTTATTATTGTCGATACCAACAATAAAGTGATTTGGAAAGTTTTGCTATGAAAATTCATAGCGAAATAAGTTAATCTGAAATTGACTCACTTTGCTGCTAAGTCTGCAGCTCGAGAATTAAGTGGAAAAAACTCTTTATGCAAACGAAAAATCTTTTATTGCATTTCATTTTAAGTCTATATATGAAGTGAGCTTGGCTGTGTGCTTTGGCGTATACGGCAGGCAGGAACCAAGCCGTACTGACGATTATACGGTTACTGCGAAACTCCCTTTTTTTGCAATGAAATTTCTTTTTTCAAAGATTTTCGTTAAAGTGGTTTGTGTTAGTAAATATCTTATTGTAGTTGATACCCACAATAAGAACATTTATTTTAGTATTAAAAATAAAATCTTTAATCCAGTCGATACTCAGTATCAGTGTATTTATTTTAATTGTCAACTAAATAATGTGTTTTGTTAATAAGAGTTAGAAAATAGATCATCAAATTAATCACTTCACTGCCAAATCACAAAAGAGAACGAGTAAAGTCAGATTGTGGCTTATATAGCCATGATTTTGCGCACGTACTTCTTTATTTGTTGTTTGAGGTGTTACCGTTTCGTACAAAATTTGTTTTATATTATTTTGCTTAATTAAAAATTTCTTGTTTTCTTAATGTTTTTTTTCTTAAATTAGTAATAGAAAAATATTTTAAGAAGATTAAACATTTTTCAGCTTAAAGGTAATTATTATATGCGAATTTTGTGCACTGCCCATGCGCAGTTCTTGCTAGTAATTTTTTTTTAAAAGTCGTGCTGGCTGCAAGGTTTTGTTGGATTTGCAAATATTCAGGATTTTTATGAGTCCTGAATAGGTATTGTGATTTAATAAAAGTTTGCTATAAAATAATGGTAAAATGTTTCCAGTAGTCAAAATTTACAGATCAGGGTTGTCAGTAGCAATGTTTTAGTTCCAGCACCAATAAAAACTTTGTATTCTTAAGAGCTTTTTATGGGAGTAACATTTTCCGGACGCACACATATTGAAAACAACGAGGTCTGAAAAAAAAAATATGCAAAAGGTGATTGCTTCTTCGTGACTTATACGTAAAATACATGCCATAATACTGTAAATTTTCTTTTACCGCAATATTTATAGATAGAATCTCCACTTGGAAGACACTACAGTAATCTGGTAGGCGGTATGAGTTTTGTATTTGAAGGGATGGGATCGCAATCCCATATCCATTTTCGTGTCATCTATAAAGATCTGAAAATATATCAGAGTCATTTACGATGCGATTATCTTCCTAATCGCCTCTACTAGGGATGCTAATCGAGAAACCCTTCTCAAAGTCAAGGCGTAGGACAGTATAATCCATGGCTTTCCGTATAGTATTCATTCCCAAAGACAGATCTTTAGTATTCTGCTGTGACCAAACTCGGTAATTATCCAATTGTACCTTTGTAATGATCTACTTGTGTTAAAATGGAAACTGTCAAAAATTGAGGTTAGGTTTATGAAAAAAATGTTTATGCCTTATTAAAGTTTGTTATACTCCTAGAAAAGTGTGTCGTTCGCGTTAATAATGATCTTAAATGGCAGATAACAAACTTGATCTATGCAAACTGTACGGAGTACGTATAACATATTTTAACATAAAGGAACGTAGGGAAGACCGGAGACAAAAATAACATTTTTTGCATTTGGCTCAGCTGTCAAGTATAAAGATGCAATTAAATAAATTATATATTCATAAAGTTAACTCAGTCCGTTATAAATGGACCTAATTTTCAGTTTCCTAAATGAAGCTGTTAAAGAACTATAAGGGTTTTTCGAAGTCACGTCGATAGTTACTTTCATCGTGAGGGGGCTAGGACGAAAGTAACATGTAGTGCGAACAAAAGTTACGCTGTTTGTTTTAAGGAAATTAAGTGAAAAATAATCTTAATAATAAGAACAATCATCTTTTATTGTACATAAAAAAAAAGTAAGATTAAATATTCTCTCCCTCTTTACAAAAATTGTTGAACTAATAAAACATAATTCAAAATTAAAGCAACGAAATATAATTCAAACACAGGGTGTTTTTCACTAGGAGGTCAATAGAGCAGGACGTGCTAATACTCACCTAGACGAACCAAAAATTGTATGGCAGGGGGGACCTTTTCAACCGTTAAGGAGTTACAGGGTGATTAACAAAAAAAGCTAGCTTTTCACAAAGCACTATGTATCTTCAAAACGACAGGGCGTACGGTCACAGATTAGAGCTCATTGTATGCAAAACTCCATGGCCTTTCGAACGATTGCTCAATCAGCCTCATAGCCCTCTCCCCTCATTGTGGGTGTCTAAACTCAAAATTGCGGATTTTATTACCTTTTTTTTTAATTTAACTTACATTATTTTTGCAGCAAAAAGGTCCTTACCATAATTTTTTTTATTATTAAAACTGTAAACTGTAGACTCTCCTCTTTAATGTAATCTATTACACCCAATGTGCTATCTGAAGGCCTTTAAGAGATATTAGATCTAAACTTATTTTCAAACCTACTTTCAAACTTATTCTCAACGATAAATTGTGCCCTTAGCACGTCATTTTAAAATATATCGTCTAATTTCGGTGTGACCTGAATAGGTTATGAGTAAATAACTATTAAACGCCTACAGTTAATACAAGGGTGTAATAGGAGAACTTACACAGGAGAGTCTACAGTTTACAATTATTATAAAAACAAAGTTATGTTAAGGACCTTTTTGCAAAATAATAGTGGTTAAATTTAAAAAAAAAAAACGGTAAGAAAATCCGAAGTTTTTAGTTTAGATAACCATAATTCTTGATGGGAGATGGTTAAATTGGGCTGGTTGAGCATTCGGACGGGCCATGAAGTTCTGCATACAATGAGCTCCAGGGGTGGATGAGCTCAGGGGGAAAGGCCGGTAAAGTCAAAACTATAACCTAGATAAAATTAATATTTATAGATAGATAGATAGATAAATTTATTAAGTAATAAACATTACCTTAAATGTCAGGTACAGTATAAAATTAAAAAATATTAAAATAGCCAAAAGAAAACAGCCACACATAAAAAACGATATGCAAACAATAAATATAAATAACAACAACACAAATAAATATCATCACAACACAAGTCAAAATCAGTATTAAAGAATTCATTTACAGAATAACAACACTTATTAATTAAAATACTTTTCACAGAATTTAAAAAAGCTTTAGGTTTTGTATATTTTTTATTGATTCCGGAAGATGATTAAACAACTTGGGTCCCCAGTAGTTTATGCTTTGTTGTGCTAATTTACACGACAAAAAAAATGTAACGCTAGAATTCCTAGCATAGGAACCGTCTATTAATGCAAAGAAATATTTTTCAAAATGAGTTCCTCGAGTTCAAAACGTAAGGGAGGAAAAACAAAGAGACAAGAAAAAACAAAGGTTGACAGAGCAGTCAACGAAATGTGTCAAGTTGAAAAGTTTTTTTTAAGATAAAAGATTCTGTTTCCGACGCAGGGACTGAAGAAAAGTACGATGGCAGCTCAACAAGAGACGTAAGTATAACACAACATAATAATGCATTTTCTCATGTACTCCCAATGAATACTTGTTTTATTGAGTTCTATGCGAAGCACGAAACACTTGTATTCTCAACTAGCCGTTATTATTCTAAAGTGCTACTGTTTTGAGACTTAACATTTGGCGCAAAAACATTTTTGATAGTTCTTTTGGTTTTCGAGCTAATAGATGATTTTGGAAGCCTTCATGTTGATGAGCACAGAAAAAGCGAATTTGAGTACAATAGACAATGAAATTTTCATTAATGCTTTCGCTGAAACGTCTCACTGATAAAAAAGTTGATAATGTTTTAGATCTTTATTTTAACGAGTCATTCTTTTTAGTTTATTTTCTGTTAGTTTATTTTTCTACTTTATTTTTTGTTTGATTGATGTCCTTACCTGAATAAAATCTGATATTCCATAAGTAGCTGTATTTTTTTTAATTCGAAATTTTTACCGGGTAACAACATTTTTAAACTTTGTGGCCACTATTATTGACGAAAAAAAGTTATTATTATTACTCCTACCAATGTACGCCTGCGGCGCCATTTTCTTTGGGCCGGTTCCACTACTTTCCCAGCACAGTTTACGTCACCCCATCCACTCCTGATGAGCTCTTAACTGTGGCCGTACGCTCTGTCGTTTTTAAGATACAGGGTGCTTTCTGAAAAAACTAGCTTTTTATCTTGATTACCCTGTAATTCCTAAACGGTTGATATGCTCCTTCCCCCCCCCCCCCCCCCCCCTGCCATACAATTTTTGGTTCGTCCAGGTGAGTACTATCACCTCCTGCTCTATAATATCAGCTTTGTAAATTTTTAATTTTTTTCTGATAATTAAAACAAAAAAATAAATCCTGAGTAGAAGAAATTCCAATGTCAGTTAATATTAGTTCCAGTTTTCCTCTACCAAAACCCCAAATGACCACTAAAACAAGGGTATTCTACAACAGGTCACAATTTAAAGTCCTTCCATCGATTTTTATCCTGTTTACGTAAACAACTTAGAATATGTAAATTTAAGTAGAATTCCAGCACTCTCCAAAAGAATTTCAACTAAGAGAAACTGCATAGATGATGTGAAAAATATGAAGTGTAAAATTGTTCCACTAATGTCGTGACTTATGCGGCAGCCAGAGAGTCATCAGTCATAATAAGGATGGGGGTTTTGAAGTATATAAGAGGAGACCACATATATAATCATTTATCATCACTAAAGAAAGGAGACTAAAGTATAGTTCATGTGCAAGAAAATACAAAAAAAAAAAAATTATAACAATAAAAAATCAGCAAGAAAAAAATAGACTCCTCAAAAATTTCTATTATTCCCAAGAAACTCAGGACAGGACAAAAAATATGTCTGCTCTCATCTTTCATCTTATGGATAATGCTTCAGCAGAATCTTTCTTGATGCTATGAAAAAAAATTTTTATTGATGTCAGCAGAGAACGGAATGAGTTATGGTCGGTGGCGCACGTTTGAAGTAGTACTTCTCCAATTCTATGCGGATACCAGAGGATATTGCTAGAAGAAAGTCGGCAAGGAGATAAAATATCTATGTGGAACTGGATGATATACTTTAAATGGACTAGGTATGTACATTTTAATGTTAGTACATATATTCCACCAACAATAATATAATCACAGATGTACTCAGGTTTTCTTTATCCAAGCACTTTACCCTTTAATGGTGTACGCGGTTTTTGTTTGGGACTTACATATAGATTAGAATGAAAAGAGAAGCTCTAGTTATGGGTGAAGAGATATAGATTTAAATTCCCCGATTTGCACTATACGCCCACATCTTCTAATCTTCCCATATAATTGATGAACATGAAAAGGATTTTGCATGAGAACTGGATATACATAGAAATCACTACCACCCCTACTATCACAACCCTCACATACATATATACGTAATAGATATAAGGTTTTAAGAGAATTTATATGCAACCAACCACACAAATTTGTAAACCTCTCTAGTTTTGAAAAAAAAAAAAAAAAAAAAAATTAATTACCTGAAAGTAATAAATCGCCTTGCAACCGATCGATGACAGTGTCCATGGCTTTTGTGTTAATGCCAATGTTACAATTGTAGATGGCGCCGATACTCCAGCCACCAATAAATCAGCTATACAAAGTGCCACCAAAAGTGGATTACGTAAGCGCACAGATGATTGAGAATATAATGTGACGACCAAGGATGCATTTCCTAGTACTCCTCCGAATACAATAATTCCATAGATGATGATAAGAAGTAGAATTGACCCAGAATGAATCCAGTTTTCTTCAAGTGCTATAGATGTCTCTGTATCGTTTCCGTTACTTGTATAGGATAAGGTGGTTGAGAATTGGGTCGATGTTGTTGATATTATCGATGATGGTGTTAAATTGTATTCACCTAAGAAGATATGAGTTGCCCTTTCTTCTTGCCACCATTTTTGCAATTCGCTCATTTTATCCGTACATTCATGACGAATGAGAATTATGAGGATTCTTATTGGATTTTTGATCTGAATTCAATGTATATGGGATGAAGGACTATATATATATTTATGTATATCTAAGCCAATTCAATTCCATTTATATATATATTTCAGCAGGATATGAATGCAGGTAGAAATATATGTATGTTCAAATCCAATGATTCGTCGTCCCTGAAAAAAAATAGATAAAAGAAAAAAAAAAGGTTATTAAATTGATTTTCTCTTTGTATCTAGATATTTTGTAGACTGAGGTAATGAAGTTTATGATAACGAAAATTTTCTTATTTTTTTTTTCTTATTTCATTTAATTTGTTAAACAATTCCAACTTTTTGTTTTGTCATAGAGTAAAAGTAGTTCTATATGATTTAATAAGCATGGAGTAAGATAGAGCAAAATAATATCAGAGATTGAATTTTCTATCAACGAGTATACGTAAACTAGACTTAAGAAATCAACCTAAAAGGCCACTCTCGTTTGAGGTAAATTATGTTCCGACAAAGGGAATCAATTCAACAAAAAAATTAATTTTCAAGATTCAAATGTCGAAATGACTATAGCGGTATGTGTAGCGGAAATTGAAAGGAATGCTGGTACAGTAAGAAATAAATGCGAGCGTTACTTCACCTTTGTTCTTTATTGCGTCAAAAGGACAAAATGATTACTACTACAGTATAAACTACAATAATCTAGGTTTTAATCATGCGTAAACAAATTTACTGCAACGTCTACCAATTATCTGTAAACTACAAACTGTACTGGAAATTTTTACCAAAAAAAAAACATATATATAATATAATATTATAAATTACAAAGAAAAAAAAAATATACATAATATATAATATATCGCTTAGGAAAAACAATGATTTTTTAATTTCGGTTTTCACTAATGGATCTCCTTTACGGCAAATAAAAAAAAACTTCCCTTCGTTTGTTGCAATCACATGTTGAGACACGGTGCCCTTCTTGGGATCTTGTGTCTCGATGTAGATTGTTTGTCGTAGAAATTATTAAAAATTTTATCACAATCTTTAAAAAATGTAAATTGCACCAAAACACTAAACTCGCTCACCATTCACTTTGTTCAGTCGATATTTATACCAAAGAATAATTTTTGAAATAACACCACTCAGAATTGTAAGATTCGTTTGCACTTCAAAGAAATTTACACTATTGCTCACTACTACTTGTTGATTGTATGCTTGTCGAACGAAAAAGAGATTGATACTTAGGAGCAGCACTCTTTTATAGGCAGTTCCGCCATATTGATTTTATGTTCCACAGTGATAATTTGTGACAAAAATGTAAATTTCATTACCTCAGAGAATGATCATTGTAAATTTATGATGGAATTTACCTGAAGCATTCTCCCTTACATCGTTTTGTAAATTTAGTTAATTTCTTCCTGCTGAAAATAGTGTGCAAATTCATTCATTAATATTGCTTGAGCAAACTGATTCTGGTGGTATTTATGGCTCTTTCGGAATATGGAACTTAAAATGCTACCGATCTCTTTCCTTCCGTTTTTCTCTTTTTCTCCAATGGGATATATGATAAATTATTATTTATCTAATATCTTTTACTGGGGGTGTTTTTACTAGTTTTTATTACCCCCAGTGTATTCCTCTCGGGAAAAAACACCCCAATTTCGTGTGTCATATGTTGACAGAAATTGGAGAAATGTCAACTCGCGGTTTTAGTGTATTCGTTTACCCGGGTTGTTTACGTCGCGATTTTCGCATGTTTCAGGTGTAAATTCCAGGTGAGTATGTGTTAAATGTTATTGGTGTATTGTGTTCTTGTGAGTTTATGTTTTTTCCTGTGATAAACTGCTTAATTAGTAGAAAATTATCACAAAGGTCAAAAATTGTGGTTATGTCAAGTGGACATGTATTTCTTTATTTACATTGGATTTCATGGCTAAATTGCAACTAATAGCAATTTAACATGTCCACTGACACCTTTGACGTGCTTTTTGTGTGTGAAATTGGGACAAATTGCTATAATTTACCAATTTCTATAATTAATCACCCACTTTGCGGTGGCTGTCAACAGGTGATCTTGCTTGCGATTTCTACCTGAGCAGCTCACGGGAAGGTGATTAAATGTAGAAATTAGGTAGCATAAAGTATAAAGGTGATGTTTAGGTAGTTCAAAGTTCAATGTTGTTTGTTTTTTATTCATTTTTTTTTTTTATTAAAATATCTACAGGCTCATCTGTTTTTTCTTTATTTCAGCCTTTTGCGTAGCACGGATTGACCTGACGCTTTTCCCAGGTCCAGGTATATGATTAGTATCGTTGACCTTTATGCATACGGATCTTATATCTTGTTTTTTATTTTCAGGTGTGGCTGAACAATTAAGAAGGAAATATTACTTAATTTAATAATTTCTTTTAAATTAGGCCTTCAAAGTAATCTTAACCCATTAATGACTAACGCTACATATATGTAACACTGGTATTCCAACGAAGGAGAGGCAAAATAAAAATGGTCTCACAACTTCGGCGAATTTTTTAATTAGTTTCGTAGAAACTTATATGTGTAAGCAAATAGATTAAAAATTCATTCTGATCACTTTAGTGGAAATATTTAAATCTACCGGACGTGTATTAACACAGTGAAAAATATAAAAAGAAGAAACCTAAAATATGGGAACAAGGAAATTGTAATTATCTTATTTTTATATTTTTTTTGAATTTCTTTGAATTTCTAATTATGCAGTTTTATTGAGAAATAAACTAAAAGTGAATTCGTCTAAAAATATATATTTTTTCCGGCTATTGAGCTAAATGGTTGTCACTTGAAATTTTGCGTTGCATATATGTAACGTTAGTCTTCATACAGCATTAGATGAATTTTTGTTTTCTTTTATTTTTTTTTTTTAGCTTTTCAAATATAGAAATGGTTGCAGACTATTTAGACTCGCTTCAATCTGATGATGAGAATGTGGATGGAGTTTATGTTGAGCCACCCGACGAAGGGGAATTGCCTGGGGAGGATTCAGGTGATGAAGATGGAGGGGGGACGCTAAAAAACTTGCCAGTAAGGCAATTGAAGGCTCCATGCGAATTGGTTTGTACTGGTGCTTATGGAAGTGAAGGCGGATTTGAGATTGCTGACGATGTCTTAGTGAAATATCTAAGAGTCGCAGATGTCTTGAACACTACGATGACGGATTTGGAAATTGATTTGCTGGAAGCTTCTACGTCCTCTGCAAATATTCCTGTGAGTACAACAACACCAATAGACATGTTACCACTAGATACTCTACCAGCATATAAACCAGGAGTTGCACCAGAAATTGAGAGCTATTCTGAAACTCAAGCAAATTCTAAATCTGATTCTGGATCAGAGCAAGACGAATCACCAGCACTCGAGGAAGGGATAACACCTCAAAATAAACTACCAGCGGAACAAGTCAAGACACCTCAAAAGTTGAAACTTCGCAGTCACAATCACAACACTGCAATTTCAACAGAAGGACGAGCTAAGCGGAAGAAGCCAGTAGCAAGACAAAACAAAAAACCAGCATCAAAACGCAAAGCGACTAATACATCAAAACAGTCTGCTTCTGAATTAGTTTGGGTGACAGATGATGAAGTGGCGTTGAAGCCAATTTTTCCAGAAAATGACTATCGGGATTGTGTAGGTTTGGCACCGCATGAACAATTTTAACAATTTTTTTGATGACGAGGTGATTCAGTTGCTTTGTGATGAAACAAATGCATATGCTGTTATGAATAGTCAACAAAATCCGAACATCATCATGAATGAAATGCGCGTATTTCTAGGCATTCTGATTACCACAGGATACTCTTCCCGTCCAGTAAAGAGAGATTATTGGTCGGAAAGCAAAGATGTGATTAATGTTATGATATCAGGTGCGATGAGACGCGATCGATTTGAATGTGTGTTTCGCTATCTCCATTTTATTGACAACGCCTTAGAGAATCGAAGCGATAAGATCTGAAAACTGCGTCCTTTGACTGATGCCATGAAAAAACGTTTCTTACAGCATTTCAAATCAGAGCAAGATCTGTCATACGATGAATAAATGGTGGAGTATTACGGTCGTCATGGCTGTAAACAGTTTATTAGAGGTAAAGTAAGTAAGTAAGTAAGTATTTATTTAAGAAGAGTACAATAAGACAAAAGTCTTTTCATTAGTACTACTTAAACTAACATTTTTCAACACTAACTAGAATAAAAAAGAATATTTCGTGAGTTTTAGCATATAATAAGTGATGGTAATAGAAATTAAGAGGAAAAAGAAAATAATAATTATATAGATAATAACATCCATAATACTATTTCTAATATAATAACAAATGCAAAAGAACTAAATATTAAGACTAAAGATAACTAAATATAAAGAAAATCCTAAAGCATGTGCAGTTAACCGACTATAATAATAACAATTAATCTGGGTGTCATCACCCTAATGATGTGTGCTGCCAGAGTAACCGTTTAAAGGAAGTGGCCGAGCTCGCTCGCTGGATTGAAACTGGAAGAGCGTTCCAAATGCGAACAGTATATACGAAGTAAGAAGATTTCAAAACCAGATATTTGAAGCGAGGCATTAGCAAGTCATTACGTCTATCACTATGCAAAAAATTTATAAATTCGTATAGGTATGCTGGTTTACGTGTGTTCAGTAAGTTGAACAGAAAAAGTAATGCTCTGCGTTGTAAATATGTTTCCAAAGAGCAATCCAGGATTCGGTGACGAAAGGGAGAAATGTAATCATATCTACGAAGCCTGAATGCGAACCTAATGGAATCATTGAAGGCAACTTCGAGCTTACGCCTACACCGTGAGTCGAGTCTTGGGAAAATATTGGAACCATGTGACAGATGCGGGAGTATCAGTATCCTAACCAATCTTATACGCAGGATTGTGTGGAGCTGGTCAGCATACAACCAAAGTCGGCGAAGTACCCCATATATCTTACCTAGTTTCATTTTGATATTTTTTTTTTTTTTTTATATTATTAAGCCAAGCTCAGGGGATACCCTATGATGCAAAGCACAGCGTGGCAGGAAGGAGATAGGGAAAGGATTAAGGGATATGAGGAGAGTGGCGGAGGTGCCGATGTATGTCGCCCTTAAACTTTTGCAGGTTGTATGCCGGAGGAAAGACAGAAGATGGTAGACTGTTCCACATTCGCACAGTTCGGGATAAGAAAGCATCACGGAATTTAAGTGTACGGCCGAAGGTAATTTGAAGGGTAAAAGGATGAGCGCGGGATGCAGCCACATCGCCAATGAGCTTGCAGGCTCTCTTTTGGACAATATCCAATGAAGCTAAGGCTGTGCGACCAGCCCCGGCCCAGATATGGGAATTATATTCCATTCTGGGTCTGATGTAGGACTTGTAGAGGAGCGCTATATTTGATGGGCTGAAATATTTCTTACACCTTTTCAAGAAACCAAGACATTTGGATGCTTCTTTGGCAACCGAGAAGATGTGATCTGTCCAGCTTAACTTGCTGGAAATATTAATGCCAAGAATTCTTAGTGACGGTGATTCAGAAATTAATGCACCATCAAACGAAACGGGAGTGGTTAAGTGATGGTCTTGTTTTAATGAGATGAGACAGCTTTGGGTCTTAGATGCATTGAATTCGACGCGATTCACTTTGCCCCAAGCGAGAATATTGTCAAGATCGTTATTCAATGATCTAATCATGCAGTCTCGTTTAACACATGCGGCGTTCCCTCTGGAATCCGCAAGGGTGTCAAAGGAGTATGCGAAATCAAGGGTACTGTCATCAGCAAAGCTATGGATAGGATTGAAAGTAAGGGAAAGCAGATCAATAATGAAGATTAGAAATAGAGTCGGAGAAATAACAGAGCCCTGGGGGACACCGGCATTAATAGGATGAGGATCAGATATAACGCCATCTAATACAACTCGTATTTGGCGACTAGATAAAAAACTTTCAATCCATAATAGAAGAGGAGGGGAAAGACCAAGTGCTTTGAGTTTGGCTAAAAGGGCTGAATGCCAGACTCTATCAAAGGCCTTTGAAATATCTAGAGCAACGATTTTGGACTCACCAAAATTGTGAAGACTACGATTCCAACGTTCCGTAAGAAAAGTCAGCAAGTCTCCAGATGAGCGTCCGTGCCGGAAGCCGTATTGGCGATCGTTGATTAGCTGATTGGTTTCCAGATACTTAATTAATTTGGAGTTAATGATAGATTCAAAAACCTTTGAAAGAATCGAAGTGATTGCAATTGGTCGATAATTTGAGGGATCGCTACCCTCTCCTTTCTTGGGAATAGGCTGAACGTGAGCTAGTTTCCAAGCAGTTGGAAATTTTCCTGTCGAGTAGGACAGGTAGAATAGTTTGCGCAGAGGTTTAGCCAAGGATGAGGCACAGCTTTTAATTAATAGGGGCGAGAAACCATCAGGGCCTGCGGCTTTAGAGACGTTGATTCCTTTAAGGACCTTGAACACATCCCTCGTACGGATGTGTATTGGCTCTTGTACACATCCGCACGGGGGATGCACGACAGGTGCCTGTGAAGTGGGTGGAAGAAAAGAATTTGATGCGAATCTAGTAGCCAAAATATTAGCTTTATCCAGGGAGTCAACAACCACTTCACCATTATTAAGTAGTGAAGGTATAGAGGAACTGCTGAAGTAGTTTCTGATGGTTTTGACCAGGGACCAGAAACCTTTACTACCTTTGCGGCTTGCCAAGATTCTTTGTCTAACATTCTGGTCAAAAAGAAATTTTTCTCTCTGGATAATGGACTTGCAGGTGTTCCGTGCAGTCTTGTAGATTCCTTTCAGTTCTGGACAAGGATGCACTTGATAGGCGCGAAAAGCAGACTCTTTCGCTTTTATAGCTTGGTTGCACTTATCGTTAAACCAACAGCGATTTTGCTGTTGTTGAGATCTGCTGTAAGAATACGGAATATATTCACGCATGCCTAGACTTAGTATGTTACTAAGTTCTAATGTGCATTCATCAGCATCCCTCGAAGCAAAACAGACCGACCAATCTATATCTCTAAGATACTGATTGAGGCTTTCCCAATCAGCGTTCTTATAGTGCCAGAGAAGCCTACTTGTAGGTGGAGAAGTAGGGCGGCGCAGAGTTGAGGTGGTAAATTGAGCCGTGATTAGACAGTGGTCTGAATTACCAAGAGGGGAGCCGACTGAGATGGAATATTTGTCAGGGTGAGATGACAGAAACAAATCTAGTAAATTGGCCCTATCTCCAGCTGCATCAGGGATTCTCGTCGGTGCATCCACTAGCTGATGCAAATTAAAAGATTCACAAAAAAGTTCAACGAATCGGCCCGAAGGACTTGCGGTAGAAGAATGTCTGAGCCATGGTGTGTTATGGACATTAAAATCGCCTGCCAGGATGATTTCGGAAGAGGGGGAGACAGAAAGCAGATGATCAATATTGTTGAAGATATTGTCAAATGCGGATACCGTGTCGACATCAGACATATTTGGGCTGCGATAAAGGAAGCAAAAGTAGATGATGTGCCTGTGAAGTTTGAACCTAATCCAGATGTAATTAAACTCGGGATTGGCAGAAGGTGGAAAATCTTTTAGAATGGTAAAGGCCACATCATTCCGAATATATATTGCGATCCCCCTATGTGGAGAAAAAAGAGGCATTAAGCTATAACCAGGGACGTGATATTGATTAGAATCAGCATCAGAAACGATCTTGGTTTCACTTAGCGCAAGAATTGCCGGATTTTTTGATTGAAGGTGGCAGTACACCGAAAAACGATTTGCCCCCAATCCGCGAATGTTGCAAAATTCTAAAATAAAATTCTGCATGTTCAAAGCAAAAACAACAAAAAAGCAGAAGAAAGAGCGACACACAACAACACAAATATTTATTTAGGGCAACCAACGACACAGCGAGGTAAAAAAAACAACAATAGTGTTATGCCTATTTGCTGCTTTCAATACCTCAGACCGTGCAGTTCAATAGCTGGGGACACCCGTATTGCTGATCAGTGACAAGGGCTAATGACCTTGCACTGATCACTGATGTACATAGGAGTTCAAAACATTACCGTACTGTGCTGCTGGCTTGTGGAATGCCGGCAGGGCATAGAAAAGCCCTGACTTGGCTGGTATTATATTAATTTAATTTAATTTGTAGAGTATTAAAAAAACGGCGCGGCGGATTTTAATTAATTTTTGTTGTTTTGGCGATGATGTTTTAAAAAATTGCACTGCACTGCACTAGAAATTGGTGAAGCTAATTACTATTAGAACCAATAACACGCACGATGGAACGTCTGCTCCAGCTGACTCCACGCACTCACTTCTCCCCGCAACATCCATTTGTGAATTTAACACAATGCCTAACTTTTTAACTTTCTGTACATATGGTATAGTGGTGCGATCGAACTCTATCGGGGGAAAATTGGTGGGATCGTAGCTTTCTTTGCTTACCGCTAGCGCTTGAGATTTTTTGGGGTTGAGCTTTAAATTATTGTCGTTTGACCATTTTAATATATTATGAAGATCTTCGTTAATTCTGCTAACACAGTCCTCTAAGAGCCCCATGGGACGATCAAGATATATTTGCACGTCATCAGCGTACAGATGAATGGAGCTATTTCTTATAACAGTTGGCAAATCATTAATAAAAAGGCTGAAGAGCAGAGGTCCCAGCATTGACCCTTGTGGGACTCCGACAGACAAAGGGAGCCTAGAGGAAACAGCTTCGTTCACTTTAACTCGTTGTGAGCGTTTCTCCAAAAAGCTTCCAATTAATTTCAGTGCCGGCGAGCCGAATCCAAAAAGGCTCTTCAGCTTGTTAAGAAGTTTCTTGTGATCAATGCTATCGAAAGCTTAGATTTGGATACAAGATGTGGTGTATCAACACACCGCAAGGATATCTCGTAAATTTTGAGATGTACCAGGGAACAAATCCTCGTCTCAATCCAGATTATCCTGCAAAATATGGAAAAAAATGCTACGCCACTGTTTTGCATGTTAGATGATTTTGCCGATCATATAAAGTCTTTTCCCTTCTGTACATACTTCGATAATTTATTTACGTCGATTCCAGTTTTATTGGGCTTGCAGGAACGAAATTACCACGGTACTGGAACCACCAGATAAAATATGCTTCCTAAGTCTTGTCCGTTACCACTGAAGGATGAATTGAAAAGGAAAGAGCGCGGCTACATTGTGAGCACAAAAGTCAGTGGGGTTAATGTCTATATCACGAAATGGGTCGATAATGCCGTCGTTTCTATTGCTTCAACAATATATGGGAAAAATCCTGTTTCAACTATTGGAAGATATTCGAGAAAAATAGGGAAAAAATTGATGTTCCGCGTCCATGTGCTGTTGGACGTTACAATGCATGCATGGGCGGCACAGATAGAATGGACCAGAATGCTAACGCTTATCGCATTGCAGTAAGAGGAAAAAAGTGGTGGTGCTCCATTTTCACGTGGCTGGTAGATGTATCTATTAAGAATGCCTGGCTGCTTCATCGCAAAGGAGGTTCTTCGATAACACAACTTTAGTTTCGGCGTGCCATCGCACAATATTATTGCCAAAGTCTTGGTCATCCCAAACTGCCAGGCGGTTATCGTCGTCCTAGAACTGAAGCAGATCGTAGCAATCCCCGATTTGACGGCATACATCATTACGTCATCAAAATTCCAAACGACAAAAGACGCCGTTGTGCTGCGACAAATTGCAATTCATCTGTAAAGACTATGTGCAGAAAATGCAATGTAGGGCTCTGCGTTAATTGCTTTGAAAATTAGAATTTCATATCTCTAAGTAATTGCTAAAATAAATATGTAACTAATAATAAATAAATAAAGTTTTGCCAAAATAATTATAATTTTATTTTTTCATTTTCATATTCTTTTTAGCATTCATACATTTAATTTTTTGTTTTTGTTTTTGTTTTTTTTCAATTCATATTTTACCTTTTGGTAATACTCAGGATAACATCCTGCAAAAAAATATATCTGTACCTATTCTTTATTTTATTTATATATTTTCGTACATCTTTACTTTATATTTGAAATTTTTAGCATTCTTTTTTAATAAAGAACGAAAAAAATCAATATCCCCGTGTTCGGACTAACGTTACATATATGTAACGGGAACTTCTGCCTGAAAGGAGTCTGGGAATTTTTTTCTGATTTCAGATTTGGATTTCTAAAGCCTATAGCACCTTCTGTATTAAATTTCAGCACTCTAACTGAATTTTTGGGATCTCGTCATTAATGGGTTAACTTTGTAATTAATATTAAGGTAAGAAAAAGAAGTAATAGATCCTTCTTAATTTACCTCATAGGATAATTTCCTAAATCTGAGGCAAAGCCGAAGACCCTTTTTAGACCCGACACCTACTAGCGCAACTAGGACTCTTTTGTGGGGTGCGCCAGGTCCCCCAACATTTGTATACAAGCTCAGGAGTATTCCCAGCTTTTGACCAAAATATGTTATGCATTGCTCTGAGCACTTACAAGATGTTGATATGATGCTTAGAGCCAATAGAATTGCATAGATTAAAAAAACCATTAAGTTTCTAAAGTTACACAGAGTACAGAGAGTCTATAAGTTACAGAACTAACAAGAACATAATTTCCGCTAAAATATCTCTGCTCACAAAAAATAAAAGAAAAACAAATAATTCTTCATAAAACAATTTTCATTTTACAAGTCGCAGACATCGCGTCACAATTTTTGTAATGTGTAGTCTTCCGACGTGAAACTTTAACTTCGCTCCCAAGAAAGCAAAAAAAAACTAGATCAGAACTTTTAATCTACTGCAAATGTTGAGGAAGAGAGCGGATTGTGGCATGTCAATTTCTGTTCTACAGTTACTCATATATTCCGTTAATTTTCTTTCTATTTTACTGAAGGCGGTAAGAATTCATGAGGCACTGTCGAGATGCAGATAACCTCTATTATTAAAAGGCGTATTTAAAGAATTTACAAGATCTGAAATACTTCGCGTTATGGCAGTATTCGTAGTAAGTGCGGTAAGTACCAGTATCGGGACTTGTACTTGAGAATTTTTTAAGTACCAGTACCGGGACTTATACTTGTACTTAAAAAATATTTAAGTTCACGTCCTGGTAGTGGTACTAATACTTAAGTGCCAATATACCAATACATTTTAGATCAATTATTTACGTTTTTATTAAGCATTAACAAAGAGATAGTTAAACTCTGTATACGCTTTAGTTTACAATTTTTTTTTCTGGTAACTTATTTAGCACCTGTTGCGCTATTAGTTTGTTTTTAATGTTTATGAGTGCCATCTTCGAAAACCTCTCCTGAAGCAGTTAATCTTAACAAAGTTTTAACTCGATGGAAAAGCTCCGTTCACAGCCGGCCGAGATGATGGGAAACCCAGAGCTACTTGCAGCAACTAGTATAGACTTAGGCAGAAGTCTTTATTAATTTCTGTTTTCAGTCTTTCCAAATTTACTACAATGTTCTAGTTTTGGAACATATTATTTTTATTTCAGCCTGTAAGGTGGAATTGTCTACACTGAAAACTTTTTTATATTTTTTTACAAATTCCTCTCCATGTTTCAGATTCAACTTTATAAATGATTTAGTGATAATGTTGTACCTGAAGCATATTTAGGGGGCAGAAGGGGGAGCCATCGCTCCCCCAGGATGAAATCATCAAAATGTAGCGCCTTCCTAATAACAAAATTCAGCTTGTACAAAAATTTAATCATTAATACACTGAATCTCCGATTTTCGTGTGTAGCAGTTTATATCTAATATATACATAGTATAATTCTAAAAACAAAGCATATTTATTTTGTCATAATTTAAACAGTATTTGCCGCAGAACGGTTTTACGGTGCTGTAGAATTTTTGTATGTATATGTAATACCTACCGGCTTTAAAATAATAAAAAGTAGCTCTCTAAAAATTGCATCCACTTCATGGAAAAGAAATTCACATTGGAAAGATGTGACTCACATAGTCAGGCTTTATTTAAAATAACTTTTTTCCAGCGAATTTTCTTGAACATTTTTCTTCAGAAATTTTCTGTGCTTGGCGGCCAGCAGCACACTAAAAAAAGTTGGTTTGATTCGTTCCGGTACTAATTTTTATGAACATAGCTATGGCATAAACGATATTTCCAAAAACAGAAATTGGAAATAGAATTAATTTTGTTATCATCATATTTTCGCTTTTGTGCTTTTCCTTCCAAAAATTTTCTATACAGCAGATGGAATACTTTTTGTTGATAAAATTAAAATTAAAAATTATTTTGCGAGAAATATATGTATCAGTTATATTATACATATATTTCTGTGTATATAAAGTATAAGGCATTAAATACTGAAAATCTATTGTAAAAGATAAGAAAGTTTGCGTTTTAAATTTAATTTTTTTTACGTGTAAATTTATGCAAAATACATGATGTCGATTGTGCCTCTATAGCAAATTTTGACCATAAATTGGAAAATGATTTGTTATGCGTAGAAAACAGTCTTGTGAAAAGCTATGAAACCACGACGATTTATCAAAATAATTGTCAGTTCACGACACCAGTAAGATTGTAAGGTTTGTATACCTACCATTCATATTGATTCGCTACTTAAAACAGATTCATATGAAATATTCTATTTTATTCTATTCACTTGCCCTAACGATGTTTGCACTAAAGACGTATTACAAAAAGTTAATGACGTTTGCCCTAAAGACGTATGAGAAAAAGTTAATTTGACAAACGAACATTTTACAAAAGGAATCTTTCCCAACAGACAGACATGTACATAGGTACTCAGACGTCATTGACAGCAAAGCCAAACTTGTTCAAGAGTTTTAAATAGCACAGGTTTTAATAAGCACAGGTATTAAAAATAACTTAAATATTGAGAAAGTGTCCCTAAACAATAAAATAAAATTCATCATTGTTTAAATATGAAATAAAAATTTTTTTTATGCAGTGGCGCCTTTCTTTAATATGCTCGCTCCCCCAAATATTTAAGCCTAGATACTCCTCTGTGTTATCCATCACTTGGTTGTAAATATGTATCTTTCACTATTCGGATAGCCGTGTATCTTATGGAAAGTCTACTAAGTTACTTTTACTTAGAGTGGACTTTATCAGAAAGTCTTTTACCCTCTCTGGTTGCCTTCTCGTTTTCGAGACTAGAGTAGGTTCTAGACAAATTTAATGTTTTTCTTTGAAATTCTCGGTTTCCCGAAGTATTTATTGTTTAGAGTGCTAATATAGTTTTATTCCATAATGTAACGTAATATCAATATTATTGAAATTTTTAATTGCGCAATAAACATTTATTCCTTGTAAGCTTTTTTCCGGAAAATTAAATAAAGTTTTACGAAATTTTCAAAATTTGTTAAAATTCAGTAGAATCAGAGCAATCTCAAAATAGTTTTTAAAACATTTAAAACGATTTTAATAGGTTTTCTTGAAGAAAAAACTCGTTAAAGCCTTTCCGATTCTGATCTGAACGGATTTAATTAGGCCTAAGATTGTACGAATTAATGAATGTTTTTTGGGAATTTTCATTATTTCTTAGGAGAGGGGGGGCAGTCCGCATTCTGAGGGGCGGGCCCTCCTTGGCCCTTACCTAGTTACGACGATACCGATCTAGTACATTTTGGTAAATCTAGTGCAGAATCCGCTTCCTTAGGTCCCGAGAAGAAGTTTGAGTACCCACACTCCAATACTCGGAGGCTTAAATAGCTATACTCACTTTTTTAGTATTTCCCTATTTTTTATTCGAATTGAGGTATTAGATTTTACGCAACTTAGGGCTATAACTCGGTAGTGTTACGTCCGATCGGAAAACAGGTTTCACTCTTCGCCTCAGCTCAATACCAGATGTAATTCGTAGAAGTTTTCTCTGTATAATTTTAGGTTGGCCGGGGGGGGGGGGGGGTACACCCGGCCAAAAAGGAGGTCATTCCAATACGGCATGTTGCATACAAAACTAAAGGTCTCACTGAGTACTATCGGGCAGTGTATTTCTTTCCCGATTCAGAAAACTTTCTCAGGACGTTTTTGACGCCGGAAACCCATTTTCATGCATTTGAGTCACATACACCCCAGTTACTACATTTCGCATATACTTTTGCAGTTCTTTCTTCCTTGGCCAGTAGTGGTCTCTTGTGAACATTTTTCCCCGTAGAAAGTTATTTTCCACTACTCACCAATTCCGAAAAATCACGAGAAGTAGAAAAGTCAACTTTTTCACTCAAGAAAATCGCTCAAGTTACATCCGATCACCATAAGCTTTCCCCCACTTAATTGAAATAAACATTATTAATAAAATATGTTCACAGAATTATAATGCATCGTTTAAGACATCGCTCATGTCTGGAGGTGTCGAGCCTCAAGTTGTATGAAAAGTGGGCATTCATCTTTATTTACTTTTTATCTGAATTTTATTTATCTTTGAAGTCAAATATACGGAAATGTATGGACTTTATAGTTGATTCTATTCCCGAATTCAAGGCAAGATAACGTAAGTATTTCCAAATAATTCCCCATTCGATTGTGTTCGCCCTCGAAGTCTGAATTCTGAGAAAAGGTAACGTCAAGGGCACGTTTAGCAAAATCCCGTATAGTTGAAATTATGTAATAATACAACCAAAAATTAGATTTCATTTACTCTTGTTGGGCTTTAGTATGACTGGCATTAATGAGCTGTTCCTCCCATTGAATCGCTTCTCAAGATTACAAATGATGATACTAATGACATGGTTTACTATTTCTAAAATGTAAAAAAATAGGAATTAGTAATATCGAGATATCCTTCTCTATTTATCAATTCAATTATTTCAATTGTCAAATATCTTTTGCATATTTAAGGCAAAATTCCATAATTTAGGGCGAAATGTCTATTTTAAGTCGAAATTTCTATATATAGTAGAAATACATTCTACTCGTTAGTTCGCTCATAATGGTTATGACAGACATGGGACATCGATATCTGTGGGTATAGACTCGATATCTAGATATCAATATCCTATATAAAGGGTTTTCCAATAAGAGGTGTTATTTTGATATTCAAAGAAAAATGCCATTTTTTGAGATAAATGATCGGATCTTTATTTCATTATAAAGAGGAAGGTATGCCGTTAATAATGAAAAATAACATCAGCCAAGTGACCACGACGACCACGCCTACAGGACCATATCCTTTTCATGAAATTTTCCATAACCAAATCGCAAAGTGGCTGCCCTATATCCTCGATAGCCTCACGAATTCCATCTTTGAGGTCTTGAATCGATGCTGGGCTGTTGGCGTAGACCTTCTCTTTCACGTGGCCCCAAAGGAAGAAGTCGCAAGGTGTTAAGTCACAAGATCTCGGTGGCCAATTGTGATTACCTCTTCGAGAGATAACACGGTCCGGAAACTTTTCCCGAAAAAGATCAATGGTTTCGTTGCTTGTATGGCACGTAGCGCCATCTTGTTGAAAGTAAACGTTGTCCAGATCAATACCATCCAATTCCGGCCATAAAAAATCATTAATCATCTGTCGGTAGCGCAATCCATTCACCGTAACTCATTTTCGAAAAAGTAAGGTCCAATTACCCCGCGGAACCATAAACCGCATCAAACAGTCACACGTTGAGGATAGAGAGGCTTTTCAATAATAACTCTTGGGTTTTCCGACCCCCAGATGCGACAATTTTGCTTGTTAACGAAGCCATCGAGGTGGAAATGGGCCTCATCACTCAAGATGAGTTTTCGATGGAATTCCGGATCATTTTCATGCATTTCAAGGACCCAATCAGCAAATACTCGACGTTGTTGATGATCGGCCGGCTTGAGTTCTTGTGTTAACTGAACTTAATAAGCCTTAAGACCCAAATCTTTATGAAAAATACGGTGTAATGACGTTTGTGGAATGCCTAATTCCAAAGAACGACGAGGAATGGACAAACCTGGGTTTTCCTCAACACTTTCGGATACAGCAGCAATATTCTCGGCTGTTCTTGAGCAACGTGCACGGGTTTTATTCTTCACATCACTAACTTGTCCCGACAACTCGAATTTTTCTACCAAATTCTGTATTGCGGTTAGACAAGGTGCTTCCCGACGACCTAAAAATGTTCGAGTTTTACGAACTGTCTCTGCCACATACATTTTCACCATTTTTATAGTGAATTTTAATAATTTCAATGCGTTGTTGAATTGTGTATCGTTTCATTTTTATTAATGGAGTAGTTTCTACTTGTCAAATGTCAAAAAATGACAGCTCCGAAAGTGACATCTACCGAAATAGCGGGGTGATTAAAATAACACCTCTTATTGGAAAACCCTTTATAGCTTGATCATCGGCACTTCTTACGTGGCGCAGCCCCATCTAGTTGTTGATAATAATATGATAATGTGTCCATTTAAGAAAAAATGTCTCTGTGCTTACCCAAAACTCCGAAAAAAAGAAGAAGAACGAAACATTTTTTGGGAAAAGTAATAACAAAAAAAGCAAATTTTAAACTACGCAGACTTAATAAATTATTCCATTACAATTTTGATATTTTTAAACAAACCGTCGCGTCGACCACAATTTTCAACCAGGATCTTATCGCAAAATAATGCAATTTTTTTCTTTTTTCGTTGCAATTCTTGAATTTGTCTTATATTTAGAAATAATTGTTGCCGTTTAGAATGTGTTAAAGCTAATATATTTGTCACTTCCATTTCCAAATATATTACGCTTAAAAATCTGTGAACTGAATTGAAATGTCAAAGTACGGTTTGTCACTTCAATCCTCTTTTTATGTCTGTCAGGGGTAGTTTGATATCCAGATATTCGAAATATCTAGATATTGGTACCCCATGTCTGTTATGAGCATAACTAGTATGACAAAACCAGAAGTTTAATCTGGGTTCTCATCCTCAAATTAGTGAGCCGAGTTCAGGTCAGTGGTAATTATTTACTCGGGTGTGTTTTTATTGCCTTTGAACACAAAATTACCTAAACAGAGATTTTTGCCCTCAAAGTTGAAAATTTTTTGTTATTTCGCCTTGCCATCTAGGAAAGTCATTGTATAACGAAAAAATTTAAGTCAAACTAACTTTTAGGTCGATGGATGTAATATGCGCCATAATGATTTAATAAAACAAGGCTGCCATATATTAAGGGAATGAATAGAAAAATTGTATGATTTAATGTTTTCCATAGTTACTGCAAAAAAATAAATGCATTTTTCTTAATTTCAGAATGATTAAAGAATATTTTAAATTTTATGTAAACTTCCAAATGGCAAAAAGAATAAATTAAAAAACTTTAAAATTATTTTTTTGTAATATTCAATATTTCTAAAGCGGGTTGGTATTTTTCGAAAAAATTATTTCAATATTAATCAATAAAATTTTGTCGTTTTAAATTGAGCGCTTAGAAGCTGAGAAAATTAGTGTTCAATAACCCCATAATAAGTTGAGATTAAGGGAAATTTATGTAAATTCGACATAAAATTTACGTTTAATTTACCAAATCAACAGAATATGTCCTCAACCCTATAGGAAAATATTCCCCAATTTCCCTAATATTTCCGTCGATGCCACTCATTCTCCATTTACCTAAATCGGACGTAAATCTTAGGTCATCTCAACTTAACCATAATTAGTTGCCGCCCTAATTTACGTCGAATAGACTTAAATTCAACCTGAAAAACAGGAGAAATGTTGTTTGGCAGTGTGGCGCATCTTTGCCACTTCCTTTCACGCGAGGAAGATAGAAAGGCTTTTACTTTTTTCTTAAAGAAACATTCCTATTCCCAGCTTGTACAATAGTAGAAAAAAAAATAAACACAATGAATGAAGCAAAATGTTTTACAAACAAAAAGCGAAAATCACTTTGATTAACGCGTCTTTACACAAAATAACGACACCAAGACTGAATAAAATAAAATATGCTTTTATTCACACTTAGTAATAAAAAAAAAAAATAGCCCAGGGGCCGGATTCTGTAACACGGAGAATTTGGGAATTTGGGAGATGAGAATTTCGTTTTCTTAGAATTCCTAATTCCCTAATTCTCCATTCCCAATTCACTAACATGGTTGGAGAATTAGGGAAAACGTATGAAATGTGAAAAGGGGCGAATCGCCTGGGACGATTAAGGGTATCAATTTTTGTTGTAGAGGGTTGGACTTTTTTCATATGTGAGGTACATCTGCCTATTACCTTCCACTGTCGAAATAAATTTAAATTTCTTTTTTGTTGGGGTAGTTTTTGAGGGATGTAGAAGGGTAGGTTTTCCGGGATAACGAGAGAATGGAGAGTAGAAGGAGAATGTATGTGGTATCAAAAAAAAAGAAAGGGAGCTCAGGGCGAACAAGATAGGGGAGGAAAAGGGACGGGGAGAGTGCGGGGTAGAAATGGGATCTGATTAACGGAAATTAAAAAAAAAAATAAGACAACATCAAGAGTTGCAATAATTCGCAGGGGTAAGCTCAGGATCTCTAAGCCCAATAAAAAAAAATAAGAATTCACTTTGGTAATTAGGCATGCATGGGTATTATAGGCTATATTTTATTTCGATTAACGGTAATTTGCAGATTTGAGCGGCCTCGGCGGTAAATTTTGTTGTCGCAATATTCACGGGCACCTAACTCTGTGTGAGAGGGCTCTAGATTATTGGGGTTTTTTTCTGATGGATTAATGGTTTAGAGTACAAAAATATAGGTGAACAATTTCGGGGGCAAGATGTTTTGGGGGTTGGGGGTCGTACTCACTTCTCAAATCCTCTCAGTTGAGAATTTTTCGTCTTACTTTTCCACAAGCAAACACCGGAGAATTTGAGAAGTGAAAATAAGACGAAAAATTCGGGAATTCTGTACTCACTTCTCAAATTCTCATCTCCCGAATTCCCAAATTCTCCGTGCTATAGAATCCGGCCCCAGGAGCAGAATGTATCTAATCGAAAGCAAATGAAGGCAAACAAAAGCATGCAATCACGATGACGATAAAAAATTACATTGATGATATATACACCCAACTCTTTTTTTTACACGGTTTTTTTTTACACGATTTTGAAATGACAGGGTCCCAAAAAAAGAAAAAATATTTTTTTACACGAATTATTTGTTCTAACACGTCCAAAAAACATTTTTGTATGTATACGCAATGCGTATACAAAAATTTTTTTGGACATGTTAAAACATGTTAGAACAAAATTCGTTACAAAATTACAAAAATAAAATATAATTGGAGAAATTCCCGGAATTTTTATAGTCGCATTTTCTATTTTTCTATTTAAAATTGCGTTAAGACTTCATTAAGCAATTGTATTGAAAAGTGTTTACATTGTGGTAGGTCGAAGAAGAAAATATTTATTTTTAAAAGTTTTAGTTCCAATAGAATTTCTGTTGAATTTTCTTACAACGGAAAAGTTCTATGTATTATTGCAAAAATATAGTTTAGAAAATTAAAGTGATTTTTATTAAAATTTTGTTATAGCTAAATTAAATGTCTGAAAAATAAAAATTAACCGGAAGAGACAAGCGATTTCTTTAGAAACTAAAATTAAAATCCTAAACTATCTTGAGAGAGGTGAAGGTTGGCAAAAATTTTGGTTTGAATGAAGCGACAGTCAGAACAATAAAGAAAAATGAAGATTCCATTCGACAATCAGTAATTTCTGGATCGAATGTCAGTTCTAAAACATACAGTCGAAATACTATCTAAGAGAAAATGGAAAAACTTTTAGTGTTTTGGATAGATGATCTACTGCAGAAAAAAGCACATATAGATGGAAAACTTATAAAAGAGAAGGGACTTAGAATATACGAATGACTTCAGGAATCAGAGCCCTCAACAAGTGTCCAAACAACCAGGAAATTTATATTTAATGCAAGTGAGGGATGGCTGACAGGATTCCTAAAAAGACACGCAATTTCACAATGTAAAAATAAAAGGTGAAGTAGCGTCAGGAAATTTCCCAGGAAATTAGTAAAAATAATTCGACAAAACCGGATTATTTTGAAAAGAATGCCTACCAGAACCTACATATCAAAATCAGAAAAATCTGCTGGTAGTTTCAAAGCGGCTAAGGATCACGTGACGTTCTTATTTTTCAGCAACGCATCTGGTGATAAGATTTTAAAGCCTCTGTTAATCAACCGATCACTCATGCCGCGAGCTTTGAAAGGAAAAAAAAACATTAAACAACTTCCAGTTCATTGGATGGCGAATAATAAGGCATGGATGACGTCAGCTTTATTTAAAAAATGGTTCCACGAGTGAAGTAAGAAAAAATATACACAAAAAATATACAAAAAAAAGGCTTGAATTCAGAGTACTTTGCTCGTTGATAATGCTCCCAGCCATCTTGTGATAGATCATCGGAATATTCAGTTGGTGTTTTTGCTGTCTAATACCACTTCACTGATTCAGCCATTGGATCAGGGTATAATAGCAACATTTAAAATTTATTACATAAAACAAGCATTTAAATAAATTCTGAATTTAGTCGAACAAAGGGATTTGACGGTCGCACAACCATGGAAAAATTATACAATTATGAATTGTATTACACATGCTTCTCTTGCCATAAAACAATTGAGGACATCTCATCTAAATGCTTGTTGGAGAAAAATTTGGCCGAAATGCCTCAAAAGTGGCAATTCTGTAACAGAAGAATCAGTTGTGTGTTCTGAAATTATTAATCTATCACAAGCAATTGGTGGTGAAGGCTTTGAAAACCTTGAATTTGCAGACATCGATGAATTGATGATTGACAAACCTTTGGATGAGGAGGATCTAATTGAAGCTACAATGGTTGATGCTATTAATGAGGACCATGATGATGAAGATGAAGTTGAAATTCATCAATTAACAGCTGATTTAATTCGCGAGGGCTTGAAATTTTCTGCAAGTATGGAATATCATTTTCTCACTTATGATCCCAACATGAAACGTGCATTAAATATTTGAACGTAACCTGCAGATCTGTACGGCTGGGTATCAAGAACTGCTTGACAAACTAAAAACACAGAAGGTGATAACGGATTTCCTATTTTAAAAAAAAAACCAACATTAGAGAACGTTAATAATGAACCAGACTCTTCACTGGACTTAGACTCATCAGATGTGCTAGACATCTCTAGTGATGAAAGCGATTTTTGTCCAGTCGGTAATAAACGCTCGCGCTTATAATCAAGGAGCGATGAATAGTCTAAATTGTAAAATTTTTATTTCTATACTAATTTAGATTATTTATAATTACATATGGACTAAAGTTTCTCTTTGTTATGTACTTATTTTAAATATTTTTTTTTTAAATAATAATATGTATAAATTCTATTTCGTTTTTGTTATGTTTTTTGTTTAATAACAATATATATTAATTACATTTTGTTTTTAATTATAATTTGTGTAGTTGTTGGTTTTTAATATTATATATACTTTTTTCTGCACGGTTTTTAGGACAATATAAAGCCTTTTTTTTCGTCTTACACGGTTTTTTAAAGTTTTGGAACACTTCCTCAATTTTAATATGTGCAGCATATCATTTTTTATACGTTTTTTTTTTGCACGGTTTTCGGTGGAACGTATATACCGTGTAAAAAATGAGTTGGGTGTATAAGGTATTCACACCAGCCAAGGAAAACAAAAAAGCGGAAAATTGTTAGAAAGAAACAGAAAGCATGCTTAGTGTCGATAGTGGTGCCCTTCTGTCATCCGTCAATCCCGTTTTTGTTAACTGTTTTGTTTGATGTGAAGGCGTCTTATCAAAATGCTTTTCCGGTTTTTCGCTTTTTGTTTGTAAAACGTGTTGCTCTATTTGGTGAATGCAGCCATAGAAAAATAAAACAAAACAAAAAAACAACAAACGGAAAAAAAAGAAACGGAAAATAAAAAAAGCAAAATAGAAACCAAAAACAAATAACAAAAACACGAGAAATAAATAAAAACACAAAAACAAGAAAACAAAAAATACAACGAATAAAAAAATAAAAACAAGGAAACAAAACACAACATAAAAAACAATTAAACAAATAAAAAATAAAAGCAAGAAAAAAAACAAAAAAAAAATCAAAAACCAAAGCACAAATAAAATAATAAAAGTATAAACACAAAAAACAAGAAAAAAAATAGGAAAGGGAAACAAAACGAACAAAGGGGAAAGCAAAATCAAAAAAAAAAAAAACATATCTCTAGATCTTCTTTATCCCAATGCTAGCGATTTACTTAGTCCTACCAGTTGGCAGATGGCATTATGAGTCTCGCTTGGCTTGGTACTTACAGGCATAGCTATCAATATTAACTCGTTTAAAGTGAAGGGCGTTGAGGGAGGGGACAAGGTCGCAGCTGGTAAAAGTGTTTCCTCGAAATGACAGTTATTCTAGTTTTAAATTTTTTTCTATAAGTGAAATAATAAGAAGATTGCCTATGCCAAATTTCAGCATTCTCAGATTTCATTTTCCTATTAAAAAATAAAATTAAAAAAATAGACATTGCGAAGTGGTATTCCATACATCTGTTTTATCATACAAAATTTATTTGACCCAATTCCATTACTTTGTTCCAATTCTATAAGCATTTAAGTTCTATAAGCATTTAAGTTCTATGCGCGCATAGACTATAATGACCATATTTCTGTGGGCACATATATGTGCCTACAGTACCGAAAGGATTAATATTGTTTTGTTTTTTTTTTTTTTTTTATATATAATCTTTTTGACAGTGTTTAAGTGCACTTTTAGAGTGGCACTCACGAAGTAATGAATTTACGATATCTTTCCAGGCTATATTTGGACGTTTTACAGACATTAATTGGTATATGCTCCTTCAGCAGATATGACTTTTCCATATCTTTTGTGTGTCCTAATAAATAATAACCTTTATTTGCTCTAAAATACAATATTGCTCCCGAAATTGAAACATTGACTCCACAAAAATTGATTAATTTCGCTTTACACTTTATTAGGTGCTTAATGATGGCCATTTAATAGGCATCTTTCATCATATGTGATACGAAAGAAAAATTTTTGCATCTTATTATTTAATGAAAAAAAAAACGTAATTAGAATAAAAGTTATCGCTAATAAAGGCCGACCCTGTATGCACACATTTGTATATACATATTAGCATTTTAGCGAAGAGCTCACATTCTTGAAATAATGTCGAAATGAGGATTTCGAATTTCCCCCCGAGATTCCTTCGTTTCTTTGATTATTTGAGTATATCGAGCTAATAAGTCAAGAATTATGTTCCGTTTACTACGCTGGTGGTTTCCTTGCTTTATTGAAATTATGATTTAATCGCAAATCATTTTCGAATCATGATGTTTGCAGGAAAGTAATGACGATCCCCAACTTCTTTTGCTTTGTGGGAAGGAACATAGCAGAAGTATGAGCATACGATCAAATTTCTTCCTCCCACTCTCCATTTAGAAGGAACTTTTGTATTAACAAGTAAAAAAGCTAGAATTGGTCTAATTGTAAGACCAATTCTTATGACACCCTAGATGAATACCCGCATATAATTTCGTATTATCACCAATCAGTGTAAATTTGATCGTTGAAGTGATTTTTCGCATATATTTCTAGACGGTTCGTCGGACTGTACTGTAAAAGTTATTATAACGAATTTCATAGGATTTCATATCCGTGCAAAAGTAGTGTCCAACTATATAGTGAAAAACGGTATTTTTGTATGGCAACCCTACGAAGGAGTTACCCGATTTGTCCCATTTTCGAACTTAATATTACTTTTTTTTTTTTTTTAAAGTCCATATTTCCAAAAAATTTCAGCTCTCTAAGTACATGCATTCTTGAGTTATCGTAAGGAAGAACAGACGGGCAGACGAACGGACGAATATGCAAAACTCAAAATATGCGTGGGTGTTCAATCCATTCTGCTCAACCAACGTTATTTCTAGGTGTTATAAACGGAATGACAAACTTAGTAAAACCTAGATATCATCTAGGGTATAAAACTTGACTCGTATGTTAGTGAAAGCAGTTGAAATGGAAAGTTTAGTCACATTATAGAAACATCCAAAATATTTGACAATTTTGACAGAGTTGTTTTCTCATATGAAATATTTGGAAGATATGATGTCATATCTATATATTGGACACTTTATAGGATACTCGTACAGGTATATCCTAGGGATGAATCAGTTCTAACTCAGTTGTGTACTTCCCTTTAGCTTCCTTGGAAGGAATGAGAACGCAAGCCTCTTCACTGGATACTTTGGGGGATATTTTCATAAGTAAGTCTTTGAGAGGAAGCAATTTAAGCTTTTTCGTGTGCTTCTTCTTAGCTTGTTTGGAAGAAAAATGGAAACAAAATGGATTAGACAGCCATTGCATGTTAAAAAGAAGTTCCATTTTTACATATATGAATTATTTAGAAAGTTCTTCTTTCATTTTATTACTTATGTAGTTGCAATTGACTAAAAATCATAAAAAATTTCTCATATTAATTTACTCTGTACAAGCGAAAATAAAACTGCGCGTGCATTTGAGGAGAAAATGAATTTGAAAACATACGTTGCAACTTCCAACAAGTTTCTTCCGGGATTAATCTGGAATGGATTAAACATTTTTCAACAATTCTATCTTCTTGCATTAACTTTTACTGCTTCCACAAGTCTTCACGTGGAAAGCCTGATCAGATTTCATGCTGGGCTGGGATATATGCTATAGAGACTAAACTACTATCCACACAACAGGAAAATAGTCTTCCAAATAATTTAAGATAAGGAAGAAATTACGGATTGAATTATTTTACAAAAATCGTATTTCTATCAGTTGAATCTTTTCAACTTGAAAAATTATTGGTCACGTTTTATACTTATAAAGTATTATTCAAAATTATACACATATCTCCATAGAGAAATGATAATTTCAATTAATTTGTTTTCCAAATACACCTAGAACGAAAAAACCGAGTATTTGCAAAAAAAAATTCTCAATCTCAAAAAACTACGCAATAAAAAGAGTAAAAAAATTCCAAATAATTTTCGTTCGGCTTATATTCTAAATAAATATCTTCCGCCTTTTTTTTAACTAAACCATGAACGAAAAATATTAACAAATATTTGCACACACAACTAAGTAGTATCAGACGTGTAGGATAGATAGGCGCTCATTTTTAGAGCCACATAAGAAAAATTTGTTTGACATTTTGTACTGGAGCCTATCGCCATCTTTGAAAGCTTTTGAGAATTAAAATGAATAAAATCCAATTTTATCATTCACTTTTTAAAAGATTTGCAAATTTATTTTTATAAAATAAAATACTTACGCGATTTTTCCAGTTTTTGGGCTACTGAATAAAATCTCCTCAATTTTCATTTTCGTTTTATAATAGAAAACGTGTAAATTTTATTCAAGTTACAGGGGTCTCAATTTTAATGTTATAAAAGTAATTAAGTATAACATGAAAAATATTAACAAATTTGGAAAACAGCTCCGGTATCATTTAAAAATATGTTTGGAAAATCTATGTAAGAAAAATAATAAAAATTGTTGTATACATGAAAAAGTTTTTAGGACCGGGAGGAAAATAACACGGTTTTTTTAAGCTTTTGATTAAAAAACAAAAAAACCCAACATCGTTTTTAAAAATCTAAGCTCGGAAACACTTGAACTGAAGAGTTTCTAATATTTTGCCAATGGTTTCAAATCAATATCAAAAATTTGCGGAAAACAGAAAGGCCGAACAAAATACTTGCAAATTTATTCAGCCTTAACAAAAATTCACAATAATATGCTATGAGTTATGAATAATTGTCAGGATCCTTCTATAAACGTCGTACAAATAGATATTTAATAAATGGTAAAAGTTTAATTTTGGAAATTTTAGTAATTTAACAACCGATCCGCAAAGAACTTGATTTCATTATAAGTACGGAATGTGGTGCTAAAATAATACATACGAGTACAAATATGTCTAGGTATACTAATCGACTACTAGGAGTATCCTTAATAGTGGTTCTACTACCCAACCCCCATCCATCAGGGTCATTTTGGAAGTAGAATGTATTAAAGATTTTTCGTAAAATTGTATGATGATTTAAAGTTTGTTAAATAGATTATCTATAATTCTACGATCTATAGCTTTTTCTCCTAATGTTTGCGATACCTGGCTGATTTCAATAATTTATTCTCAAATTTAAGGTGCCTGCATAAATGTAGCGGTTTGTGCAGCTGAATTTGAAGATACAGCTTCAGTAAGGAAGTAAATGTGAGCGTTTACTTCACCTTATGTTTTATTGCGTCAAAAAATCGTATTACCCTACAATATAAAAACTACGAAAATTCAGTTGGATCGCACACTAAATTGCTTGTGCGCTGCAATATCTACAAAACTATCTACAAAATTTCAATATCACAATTCCTATTGCTAATTTCGCTAGAATCTAATAATCTAATGAAATTTTCTCTGGTTTTAACAAAAAAAAATAAAAAAGATTGCTTAGAAGGGTGGTGTAAATTAGTTTACACTAATCGTGGTCACTTGATACCAAAAACAGATTTAATTGCTGCCTTTCGGCTATGTTGCAATTAAATGTTGAGACACGATGCCCTTCTTGGTATCTTGTGCCTCGATATAGATTGGTATAATTTGCACTCGCGAGGAATGGAAGTGGAAAGCAAAAAAAAAAAACAAAAACCATTAGATGATTCATCCTTATTGTGGTTAAAAAATCTACCATTTACCTTGATATTGCCTTCCGCAATGAACTGCGCTCCACCGAAGGTGATATGAAAATACAAATGGCCATACATAACTGTACTCGCAAAAAATTGCTTAATTACTTCATTGCTTACCATTTGTTGACTGATCGCTGTCAAAAACTTGGAAGAGAGTGATGCTTAAGGTGCATCCACACATAACAAACATTGCCAAAAATACATTTGTCTGACAAACAATTTATACGAAGTTGAAAAATATCTGTCAAATGTTTGCCAAACATTTGTCAAACATCTGATAGGATATTTATGTGAAAAATGTTTTACAAATGTTTAGTTTTAATCATGTATTTTTCCAGTGCACGTTTGCAACATCTTTTGTCGTACTTGCCTCAACGTATGAGGCAAATTTTGTGAAAAAGGATATGGTGGAGCAGGAAATGTTTAGACAGAATATTATAGTAAGTACAGTGGTCGTAATTTATTGAATGATTAATTAACGATCTTTCCGGTTTTTGAAATTTCGTAAGAGCCTCATAATCCTATTTCCCATTTCTCATATTCAAGATTTAGGCGTTATTATTAAAAAAATCCAAAATAAACTTTCACTATATCTACTACTGAAAGCATTGCACAAACATTAACAAACATCTAATGTTTTCCATATCATTTGGATTAAATTGGAACTTTTTTAAACATCCATTAATGTAGAATTTGCGTCCAAACTCATCAAATATTCCACAAATGTTTCACAAATATTTGCAAACGTTTGACTGAAAAATGTTTGAGAAATATTTTTCAAATGTTTGTCAAACATTTGGGGAATGTTTGTTATGTGTGGACGCGCCTTTAGTGGCAGCGGTTTTCTATAACCAGCTCCGCCATGTTGTTTTCATGCTCCACATATAATATTTGCGAGAAAATGACGAAATTTAACATTTTGGAGCATGAACATTGTAAATCTGCCGTGAGATTTACGTGAAGCATCCCCTGTGCATCATTTCACAGCGCTCTATTTAATTTTTTTCTAGTGATAATATTGAGAAAATTTCTTTTTCAACATAGCTTTGACAAATTGACTTTGGTGGTATTTATGAAGTTTTCACGATTTGGAACCTGCATACTACAGCTCTCTTTCTTTCCTCTCCTCTCTTTCCCACTTATTAGATATATGATAAAACATTATTTATCTAATATCTTTTAATTGTGATGTTTTTGTTACTTTTTATTACCACTAGTGTATTCCTTAATAAAAAAACACTTCAATTTCATATGTCATATGTTGACAAAAATTAAAGAAGTGTCAGATCGCGGTCTTTCTGTACACGTTTTCGCAAGTTGTTTACGTCGTGATTTTCCTGTGTTTTCAGGTGCAAATTTCAGGTAAGTGATGAATAAATCTACTTCTTGTATCATGTTTTTGTGGATAGTGATATTATGTTTGCTAAACAATGCACAATTACCTTAGTATTGAAAATTTGTGGTTATATGTCATTTATTTTCGTTATTTATGTGGTTTTTTTTTAAACAATAAAATGCTACTATTATAAATTAAAATTATTCACTGACACCCTTGAGGTTCTTTTTGAGTATGTTAAATTGTGGTAAATTGCACTTTTACCTATTTCTGTGATTAATCATGTACTCCACAGCATCTGCCAACAGATGATTTTACGTGTAATTTCTGCCTGAGTTGTTCACGGAAACATGATTAAATAGAAAAAGTATGTTAAGTAGTATAAGAGAGTGATGTTTAGTCACTAAAAATTTCGTAAATTATCTGTTTCATGATTTTTATTCATTTAAGTTTAACATCTGATATTTTGCTTTCGTCTTTTCAAATTTCAGTGTGGAATGGAAGGGCCTACCTCTTTTTCTAGGTCGTACGTATCATTCGCCTGGATGCATACTGATTTTAATGTATGTTTTCCTTATTCAGGTCTGACTGGAATACCTACTTCTTCCCTCCTTTTCGAAATTATGGCTGCATAAATTCAAAATGTTGGAATTTCACCTAATCTTTTTTTAAACTATTTAAACTATTAAAGTACTGATATCGTGGAAATTTAAGTGAATCTACGAAATGATTTCTAGGAAAAAATTTCTAATGAGGTCAAATCTACTTAAAGGTTGGCGAAATTCAGCTCATTAGCTCATTAGAACTTCGCTTATATATATTCCTTCAAAAAATTTCAAAATCGCATGACGTTAGATTGTGATTTCCCATTACACAAAATTAATGAAACCTTCGTTTTGCACGTGCCGATATTTACTTAAACCGCACCCGTATTTTTTTTACTGTTCAATTTCAGAAAGTGAAAGTTTGCCCGTGTAGAACTCCACGTCACTCTATCTTTATTCAGTAATAATATGTAAACTCTTTACCGGTATTTCATTTTTGTTTTGTTTAAATTTTTGTAATAACAAACATAAAACTTTAAATATATTTCCTCCACAAAATTTTACCTGAAAACCACTTAAAACTCTTTTGTTTAACTTTGAACTTACAAAAATAAAAGCAAAAAAACACAGGAAAATCTACCCATGGAACAAAAATTTTCTTAAATGCCAATTAACCCTATCCCTAGCGTCCTTAATATGGAATTTCTCTCAGAAATTGGGATCAAAAAACAACTTTTGTCAAGTTTCGGTAATGTGGCAACATTTTGTGTAAACCAGTTTCATGAGTTAATTGAAGTTGAGAAGTTTCCGACAACGACGACATCTCTGAAGGCATCTTCTGGAAAAAAAAACCAAAAAAATAAGCCACGTTGCAAGAAATTTTAATTGGATTTCATATGTGAAACTGTCGAATATCGTTGTTGTGCTCTCAACAATTTATTTACAAGGCCCGATTAAAAGGTCTTCATCAATTTGAGAAACAGTAATAAAACTTAAACGATTTTGTCTACAGTTTCTTCCTTCCATACCCATAATAGCATCTATCACGTAGCATGTGTGCTTGAAATCGCCATTTGATTACGTCTAGAATGCAACTATTTTGGTGATGATAAATTTCTTCTTTTAGTTCTAAATGGAATTCAACGAGCATTTACCGTATAGCCAGGTACATATGTGGGTGATTTCATCAACAAAAAAAAAAGGGAATCTTTTATTTTCCTCTACTACTTACTATATACCTCACTTTTTTACGTGCGAAATTTCATTTCTTCAATTTGTAATACTGTCACGACTCTCTTATGGTCACGTACGAATTGGTGAGTTATAAGGGATATAAGAAGCTGATAGAGTTCGAAGATGCCACCCGGGAATGAAATGGTTTTTCTAAAGCTCAAATCATGCTTGCAAACATGTTGGAGCTTCCCTAAAGCACTGTTAGAAGTTCAATATACAAAATGCACAACAAAATGAATACAGAGTTTCTCTTGAATGCCATTAAAAAAAAAAAATGTTTGAATTTGGAATCGTTTCAGTAAAATGTGGGGGAGGAACAAAGTTACAGAAAGTGGTTTTATACGGGGATGTTGTTTATAGGGGGTTGAGGAGAACACAATATACGCGAGCATAACTTCAATGAAGTGCTGCTACTGAGTTTATTTAGGATGACGAGAAAAGATTTCAAAGACTCTTAAAAGCGTTTTTGTGTGAGTTTAAGAAAATTGTTTTCAGTTTTCACTTTGCTTTATTTCTCAAAAGATTTCTAATTAACGCTGATAATACATAGAAGAAATTTTTTGAATAATCGCGGTTTTGTCTACGGCAATTATGTTAAGCTTTATAACGAGCTCACAAAGCCTTCAAATTTATTAAAAGAAAAATCAAGGTCCAATAATAGATATTGTTGTGATTTTTAAATTTCAATACGCAGAAATTAGAATCTCAATAGCATTTCTCTGAAAAATTTTAGAATGTTTGTTAAGTGCTTAATTACGATCGTAAAACAGACTTCATCAAACCATCCATTTGTCTTGTACCATAAGGCTCCTGACCCGTCCTATTAAGATATGTCGGGCTGAATCCAGCCTATATTGAGGTATGCTAGAATAAGTCTGGTCTCATATTATAAACTCCGGCAAAGTATTTAGATTGATTAATTACTTCAGTAAATGGCTTGTTGATTCACATTGTTAAATAGTAAGGGTCCAAGAATGGATCCTTGAGGTACCACAATTTATAAAGTATAATCAGAATATAAATTGAATAATATTCAACTAAGCTAAAAGTGGTTTTGCAAATAGGAATAAATTAAGAGAAGTTCCAGTTTATAGGCTTTTTTTTCATAATCAATGTCAGCTAGTAAATTAAATTTTCCTGCTATATGCAGAGGCGGATTTGATCACTTGGCCGCCCTAGGCCTATGGAAGATTGCCGCCCCCCTACTCCCTGTAAAACACGAAAAATTGAATGATCTATATCCAGTGAAGGGACCCCAGGCTAGAATTAGCGGAGTAGGCTGCCTCATAAATCGGAGTAGATTTGAAAAAAATGGAGTAGAATTAAAAATAACACTTTCCAACGAATTATTTTATTTAAAAAAACGAAAAAGTATAAAAATGTAATGAAATACCCACAACTACAAGAAAAAATCGCCGCCCCCTAAATCTGCCGCCCTAGGCCCGGGCCTACTCGGCCTATAGGGAAATTCGCCCCTGGCTATATGCCGCATGCCTCTATATAAGTAACGCACCCAGGATTTGGCTTTGGCGGAGGGGGGGGGGACCATAGGTGTCCCAAGTCCTAACAAGTCAGAAAAATAGGGATCTAAAGTCGCTTCCTGCACCCATCTGAGCACTTAAGGACTGTTATTGTAGATTAAAAGGTGTTATTTTATTTTATCGGACTTTGTAATGATATACGGACCACATTTTATATGTTATCTTGTAAATTATGTTCAGAAAACTGACATTCTGGAGGGTGACCGAACCCGTTCGTCCCCCCTCTCGGTGCACCCCTGCTCCATATGTATGACCGCAAAAAGATATGGGGTCAGTAATTGGTGATTAAGTTTCTTTTCTAGTCAATAATTTCATTTCACGCCTCTCGTGTTCGGGTACTTTTGTTGAAAAGGAAAAAGAATTTCACACATACATGGAGAAGGGAAAAAATAGTAGTTAAGTCTTGTGTTTGTTAGTAAGTGGTTTAGGATCCATATCAGGATTAAAAATGGTTTTTAAATTTTACTATAATTTTCTAAAATTGAATTAATTTAATTTCGCTACTACATCTTTCGCAATTATGCTCCACAGATTAGCGTCTGCCTTAGTTGAAAGGTGGTTCAATAATTTTCATAAATGTTTTTGTAGCAAAAGAAAAAAAAAAGTTGAACATAAATTAATTTACTCTGTCGTCGGTACGTGTTTCTGTGTCTCTGTTGTACTATGCGTGCTGAAGTTAAATATTTCATTTATAGCTGGGGTTATAACCAATACCAAATAAAACCAAAAGAACAACAAAAAAAACAGAAAAAAAACCAACGCCGTACAATTGTTTGTTAGTTACCATTTCACAGTAAGTGGCACGTGAGAATATTTTTCCGTAAATAGCTATACCCGACCGAAATGTATCAATGTATCTTAAAAGCTTATCAATTATTCAAGAGTGTGCTTTTATCACGAGATTGAAACATAAATCCACATAATGGCAAGCATAAATCAAGTCACAGTAGTTGAGCCTACGAAATTTATTAAAGGTATTATGACCACCTGAAGTAATGTTATAGTGTCAAAGAGAGCTGAACTGATGGAATACAATAATCATAGGTTGAAGAAAAAAAATTTGAAAGTTGTCGAACTAGACTATGACGTATACATTTGGAATATTATGGTCGACTTAAGAGTTTTGTAGCTAATATAATAATTATAACTGTTTTTATTTATAGTTATTCTATTTTTATGAACTACTGGACTGGACTGGACTGGATGAAAACTACAGGTGGAAACTATTTGGATTTTCGATCAATTATTGTTTGATTTAGGATGAATTTAAAAATGGTGTTTCTTTTGAATGAATCTAGATGTTTTAGTAAAAAGTAAACTAAATATAAATAATTTAGAAGAAAATGTAAAAGCTTTAAATTAGCGAACAAATTTTGCTGTTGGACTGATTTGGTCATCTCAGAAAATATGTCCCTCATTTTTAAATATCGTATGAGATAAAGTGTTAAAAGCATCAGAAAGGTCACCAATCCAACTCAAAATTCCTTTTAAAACCATTTGTATGAGGCTAAGAATCATATTCATTCTCGAGGTATCCCTGCCTCTGCAAGAGCCGTTTCGTCATTCAATCTGATAGAATACGGTAGGTGAAGAGTGGACAACTCCTGAAAACTCGCGCAACCCCACATATGGAATATCTATACGGGATGAATAATACTACGTTAGGATATCTTTTAATGATGAATTCCAGATATCAGATGACTTCTGGTTTCATTTCAACCTTGCCTTGGTTGGCTCTGTCAAAAGATTGACTAACAGCCATTCCATATATACATACCCGTGGTACCCAAATTGAGGGCTATTTAAGAATCTTCAAGGTACTACATATTTTAACCCGTATTGTCACATATTATTATTTTGTTAGTTTTAAAAACAAAATTACATAGTCCTGTTCTGCACGACTTAAATAATATTGATCATTACCATTTGAATTTTGATCCTGCGGTAGGATACCGTAGAATGTCCTGTTGCTATGCGGCAACTGTGGGCGTTATAGGATGGTACTGGTTCATATCTTAATATAAAAAAATCACGTTTCACTGTGTTCGTACACGCTAATCTCCGGAATCGCCCCAACAAATTTCAATGGAATTTTGTGAATGTGTTTGATAGGTTCGAACTTGAAAGATAGGATAGTTTTGGATACGATAGATGGCGCTGTTATCCAGATCGAAAAAACTGCCTGAGAACACGTCGACGTGGAAAGATGAAATTTTGTAAATGGCGTTTTCATAAAAATTGCAAATATAAGTTCGAAAATGGATTAAATCTGGCAGCTCTTTCGTAGGATTGCCATTAAAAATATTTCGTTTTTTAGTATATATTTGGATACTGCCTGATAACAAGTATACGTAGATAGCTGAAATTTGGTATGTGGTGTTTCCATAGCAATAGTAGGTAAATAAAATTACAAAAACGATTTGGAGCGGGCCAACTCCTTCTTGATGTTGTCATACACAATTTTGGCTTTTCACTATATATTTGGAAACTGTTTGAGAACTCGTTGACGTAGGGAGCTCAAAGTTTTGTACACGGCGTTTTCATGAAAATTTCAAATACAAGTTCAAAAATAGACTAAATCGGGCGACCCCTTTTCAGTGTTGCCATACAAAACGTAAGATTTTCACTATATACTTGGTAGCTATCTTATAAAGCGTCGAGGTGGAGAGCTCATATTTTGTACACGGCGTTTTCATAAAAATTCCAAATACAGTTCGAAAAATGGTACCAATTTGGCAACTCTTTCGTAGGGAGAGACCTACACTCTCCCACACATATGAGTCAGATAATAGCTTAGATATTATGTATCTCTTGTTATTTTTCTTTTAACTTCTTTTGAATAACGAGAAGCAGTCGATTTTGGATTTACACTATATATGGTTGATGCTATAGAACCAACAGCGTTATCAGACCATTTAGTCAATCGAATATCTGTCTCCTTCATTTTGATTGAATCATAATAGCCGATTTCTTTTTTTTTTTAATTGACTTTTGTTGTTGCGATGGGCAACTTAATGGCACACGATTCCCGAATTGCTTACTTTCATGTCTACTGAAGTAAGTAATCATGCTTTCATTATGCAACATTTTGGCTTTTACATGGTCAGTCAAGAGACGTACATAATTTCCAAAGCTTATCTGAATTTGGGTTATCTCTTATATCACCTTTGGTGGTGTCTTTAAAGTGGATCAACTGCAATAATTCCTATAATGTATTTTGGCGCATGCTGTTATGAACTAGAACATTCCGAAAATCATCATCTTGTCTCCACATATTTCTCAAGAATGAATGATGATTCTAACCAGAAATTATTAGAATAGCAATAAATGTTCGAAAATCAGCAATTGAGATATTTGGATTTAGTTTGGTTTGGTTTGGGAAAAACTGCAATTAATAAATCATCATCAAAAAATTTCTCCAATTATTCATGTGGCCTAAGATTTTTGCAATCCTCATAATTTCGATTCGGAAATATCGGCATCATTTTTCGACCAAGTAAATTTAATGTTTTTATTCGATTGTGGTAATGTAACATCACATGCTGTTCATTCAACACCTTGCAACTGTTTTCGCAATGCAGAGGATGCTAAAGATGTAGGTGTTTTATTTGACATGGTTTTATTTGGTGCAAGTATCTCACAATCATCAAGAAAATGAATTGGTAAATCTTCGATATATTCGGGTTAAAAATAATATGTATAAATGATGATAACAATAATACAAAAAAAATAAATAAATAAATAAATAAAATACCTAATGCAAAATTATTTTCATGTGAACCATCTAAACGTTTGAAAGTTTTGGACAAACATCGTACGGTATGCCATCTTGATCCTCTTCACCAGATATATCGCCATCGAATTCAGGTGATTCGATGTAAACAGCTACTGGAAAATTGTTATTATCTTCATTTTGGTTGGCTTGGTTTAAGTGCATATATAAGGTTAATTTGTCTGTTAACTTTGGTGTATACTGCTGTAGGTAGAAACCAAGCCGTACTGATGAGTATACGGTTTCTGCTTATACGAAACGCCTACTTTCGGATAGAATTTTTTATTTTTATAAATATTTTTCGTTTGTAAAAGAGGTTTTTCCACTCAAGAAGTATTCAATTTCAATTCAATTCAATTCAATTTATTCAAAATTTTCCAAGAATTCGGAGTCTTCTGTGTGTCAAATTAAGTACAATTACAAAAATAATGCTCTGCAGTTTCCTCTTCATCTGCTCATATCTTGCATCTGCTGCAGATTGTTATTTAGCCGAAAGTGTCCGATTTGTATACGCAGTGTTTCAGCTGGCTTAATGCATATTCGATTGTACACGAACTGACACAAGAGAATCTTCTAAGGGTTTCGAGTTTTTCCTTTTCAGGCATGATACACCACATACATCATATAAACCTTAAATCAATTTTTATTTGAAAGGGAGGACATCAGTATTCAATTTCAAAATTCAAACGTTCATAGGAGAAAAACATTGTTCAACATATTTCGATATATCCAGGACGTTTCTCTCTCTTTTTTGTTCTAAAGTATATGTAGACAAGAACACACATACATATAGATATATACATTATTAAACGAAATTAAAAAAAAAATAAAACATCAAATGACACTTGTGAGCAATACTCAAAAGTCGGGTCGTTTGTACTTAAAATCAACAACAACTAACAATTAAACTTGTCAGACAAATTTGAGAAAAAGAGGATAACAGGGTTAAATTAAATTTTCATCGCAACAAATCCAATTCTAATGGCTCTATGCAGTGTCTACCCATACCTACTCACACATATATATTAGATGTTATATCTACATATAAGATAAGGTAACGGTTTGTCCAAAAAATGTAAAGAAACTTGGTTGCTGCTGTGTCAACTGTGTCATCTGTCAAGGTACTACATACATTATTTTACTAGTGGTGGTGGTGGTGGTGGTGGATGAGGGGGTACCTTTTCGTAACCCAAAACGCAGCCTGTCATATTAGAATTTCTTTGTGTTGTTTAACAATTTTCATCATGACTGGCACATTCGAATGAAATTTGGATGACTGTCAAATTATGTATACGTCGTCAGGAGTTTACTAAAAAGGATTCCGGACGTGTTGAACATGCACATACATATGTTTGTATGTATGTACATACATTTGAATTATTACCATCATTTAATTTACGTTACAAAACCCAACAAGCTAACAATCCCGAAGTTTGTTTTTGAATTTAAGATGAACAATTTTGGGAGACTCTTAGGATCCGTGTAACTAAGTGTCTGAAAATGTGTCAGCAGGGATAACAAAATTGTTCGATATAATCAGCTCGTCGCTCGTTTTATACAAATAAGGCGCCATATAACTACAATTAAAATGCCACGGGTGGTTTGCTTGTGTTTCCTCTTCAGTTAACAATACAATTTTAGGACCAACGCATATATTGGTAATTAACACATGTAGTATGGCATGGTGCGTGGAGTTTTGAGTGGATTTTTTTTTTTTTAATCGAAGCGAAATACACCACCCACCTATAGTCAATGATGATGGTGCCCGCGATTAGCTTGTTTATTTTATCAAAAATGGCTTAAGGATTACAGTTTTCTCCTGATAACGGTACGAATCAGCGGATAGTCGTTAACTTTATTGAAAAGACGTCTATTTCTAGTACCGTATATAAGATACTCATGAAGATCGAATTTCTATTCACAACTCTGCGGGAGTTTTGACAAAACATGCGGTGAAGCTGACGAGGACAGACCTAGATAATCTCATTGGAGTCAACTGAATTTGATACACATACAATTAATATCTTTTAAGAATTAATTTGATGATGATGATGATGAAGTACTAAAAGCACCTGTAGATACGAATTCTCTAAGGCAAATATGATGGGAGAGAAAGATAAAATCAGAGTTAGAACAAAAATGACAGCTTTTATAGGTATTTTATCATTTTACCAGGTATTTCATTTATTTCAAAGCATGCTCAAAGCCTATCTTCTTTCGCGGTTGCTTAATTATTGTAAACAGGAGAAAATTAATTTTAGACAGTTCCTTATACCATAAGCTCTGAGCTTTATGAGTAAAATTATTAAAGTTTTCGGGTTAGCAAACCCGCACCATCCCCCCATGCTTCATTCTCCAGCATTATTAAGGTAAAGTTAAATGTATAGAAATTTTCAGAAGGTTTATCTGATGTTACATAATTAATTTTGTGGTATTTTCTTAAGAAAATTTTATGAGTGCGTCTTGTTTTATGTGGTTCTATAAATATGTATTCAAAAATTTGGTGTTGGTTGAGCATAGAATTATTTTTAAGAATACCTACAGAAAAGATAATTTACAATTCTGAAATGGAATTTTTAATTTAGTTCTAGAATATTTTTAATCGAAGTAAATAATTCATGGAAATAATACTCCTACGTACCGAGAAAAGCACCTAGAGCAGCTAGCATTGCACAAAAATTAATTACAGTGTCAGAATTTTCATATTATATACACCTTCACATTTCTGTGGTAAGAAATTTTCTCGGAAGTTTCAGGTGAAATGACAAGCGGTTAATATAGTTTCCCTGAAGGTATGTGTCATATAGCTGCATTCACAGCAGTTGATTTAATATTACATACAGGCTGATTTTAGATTGGTGGTCTTAAATGAAATAATTGGAGATAGATTGAAGTGTTAGAAACAAAAAAAGTGGGGGGGGGGGTATGTATGTAAGGTGATTAAGGAAATATGCTAGTTTTTCAAAAGACATCCCGTAACTTCTATGTTGCCATACTAGCGACATGAGGGGGTGGAGTGATGGTTTGACATTCGTGAGAAAGCTTAGACGGTTTAGTATCATCGTAGGTGATGCACCTTCATATCTCGGTTATATAAAATGGAAGTTATGGGGTGTTTCATGAAAAACTACTAACTGCGAAATGGTTGAGATGGTCCCCTCTTCCTTCTACAATACTAGGGAAGGGGAGTTGAAGTGAACGCTTTATATTGTGTTTATATTTTTAAATAAAATTTATTTAAAATCAATTAGATTTTTATTTATTATTCGACCAGCCAATGGCCGGTCAGCATTATAGTAAAGGATATCTGGGAGATTTGATTACAATTGAAAGAAAATAATTTACAACCAAAGTAAAAATAAAGTCAACGATTCAAGAGACATATATATGATAGGAAAAGTTACAGCAGTGTATGACGGTTCCAAAGCAATTACTTAGAGCAGACCGGGGCCAGTTGTGTGGATGATAAATGATGAATCCTAATAATTTTCGGGAATATTTATGTAGTTGTTGTAGTGCACCCAGTGCTCGACAAAGGAATTGTATTTTGAGGTACCATCTAAAAGTATGCATTTCGTTATCAGTTAACAGCTCTCGTCTTGCCCTCACTAATATAAACATCGCTTATCGAGATTCGAAATGGATCTCGTCAGATGCACTGAATTCGAGTCAGTAGTTGCTCTGTACCCACATCGATCACTAGGAGGACTCCATGCGATTCCATTTAGTACTTGGTTTTTTTTTTTTTAATTTGAATTTATATAGATATGATAAGGAGTTTGTAAATATTAACCCAGTGAATTAAAGATTATTTGAAAAAATAAAAACCGTCTTCAGCAATTACGGAGCGCTAAATCCTAATATCCGCATTAATCCAGCACCAAAACACACTACAGTTGTATGGTAAAAGGATGGGTTATAAGTTTAGTTTTATTCGATATTACTTCACAACTATGGGATTTACGGACGTTTCGCTCCAGGCATGGAGCTCTTCAGCGGTGTTCCTCACTTTAAGCTTAGCTTCGTCATAAATAACCTCTTTACATGTAGTTTTCACAAAATCTTTACATGTATTCGATCTTTCCGTTTTTCCTTTGTAGGACCTTATCGTTCTGAATTCAATTTTTAACTTAAGAGATAAGCAAAATAAAAACGAAAATGGGGTTAGTTGGCTCATGATTCGTATAATCCCGCTACACTGTGTGTCAATAAGCATCAATCCGCCATTCTCTTTTTGAAACACTCACGATAAAAAGTTATTCCAATGATAGGAAAATTAAGTTAGGAACATCATTAACTAATGTATACACCTTCAATTAAAACCACTAGAATTATACGACAATTTAAATATCGAACAACAATTTTTACTCAAGTGCTTGTAATTTCGTTTTTTTTTTCTATAATTCCGCGAACGTCTGGCGCTAGCTTAGACTAATATTGCTACATTGAGGCGAATAGATCGACTAAATATACAGTCAAATTCATAGAGCTTCGTTGTCGATGTTTGCTTCGTTACTTGCAATGAGTTTACATAACCCTACAGTCAATTTTTGTGCAGATAGGATGAAATATTGCCTTGACAATGTCTAGGACTATACAGATGACGAAGGAGATAATGTCTTTTAGTTAGTTAGTCATTCTTTTCCTTTCAGCACGTTAGACAGAAATATCTTCCTCTGTATTTGTTGTAACTAATAACGCTCTTAATGGATCTTGCATAATGAATTAAATAATTAAGGTATAAAAAAGGTTTGAACAATTTTTATGGATGAACAAGCAAATAAGATACGTACATGTATGACAAGAATTTCATGTGAACATATTACATAACATAGCATATCAGTGCAAATGATTTTATAAGACATAGAGAAATTGTCGAAAAAAGAAGAAAACATGACCGAATTTTCGGGGATGAAAAATGAACCTATTTATTGTGTTGAAAGCAGCAAATAGTATACTGAGCAGAGTGTTGGAGTGGAGTAGTTTATTGCTTCACATGTGCTCCACTCTGGAGCGGAGCAGTTAGGAAAAATTACTCTGGCAACAAGTCGCTACGGAGCTGAAAGGCAAATTGATAAATCCTCCGATCCGGAGTAGAGCATTTGGGAAAAATTGCTTTAGCAAATTACTTCTTACCTGAATGGCAAATTGAGAACACCTTCGAGTAGAGTATTAATAGGTTGGAGCACTCCGGTGAAATAGATTGAAGCAGTGAATAAATGATGAAATTTCACTTAATAAATATTAATAGTAGGAGAAAGTTGTATTAGAATAATAAAAGTTATACTCCTTTTTCTCCGAGAAATTCCAAGCAATAATATATTCAGGGTATAGAAATGCATGTGCATGAGCCCGCACGAGTAGAATCACGAGCGTCTACATAATAGTTTATGTATATATGTGTGCATATGTGTATTGTAACTAGCAAGCGTAGTAAATAGTAGTAGTATTAATATTGTTAGGTTAAATTTAATCTATCGTTTCACTACCTTTCTAGCCAATTCGCCTGTAACTCCGCTCCGGCATCTGCTCCGCTCCAGTTGGAACTACTTCTGATAGCTCTAGAGCTGTTTCAATCGCTCCAGTCCGACACTCTGATTGAGAGAGATAACCTGATACATACAATCGGGATGGCTGAGAATATAAGTTCATAAAAATTATAAACTAAAACTAAAAAAACTAAAATCTTCTAAGCAGACATATTACGCGCACTTTTATTATTGCTACGGGCTTTTAGTTTTTAGTTTTGTAAATCTAACTATAATATTAGGTTAGATAGCGCGATAACTGCAATATTGGGTCAGGTGTTGTCCATGTTTGAATTAAGGATTTGTAAGGTTCCCGCTCTAAAAATAATTTTTGTAAATAAATAAAAAAACTGAAAAATTAATGTCCATTGATTAAAAAAAGAAACTAATTTCAAGATTTTTCAGTGCGACCCCGTTTCAAGAATAATTTGTACCAAACTAAAAAAAAAAAAAATGGGTTCACGATTTTTCAGGGGAGGAGCCCCTTGGGTATTATGTAGGCATGTAAAATAGCTAGCTCATTTAAGCTCACAAAGAAAAATTATTTCAGAGTGAATTAGCTCAATTTAATGAGCTGAATCAATAATGAGCTAGTTTTTTTCTGTTGGTACAACAGAACCAGCTAAGTAATCTAAGCTAGCTCACTTTTGAACCAGCTCAAGCTGGGAGCTTTTACATTCGTAGTCTTTTGTTACATGTAGCCCCCCACCCCTTTCTCTCTACACTAGCTGGAAACCCGAAAATATTGTATTGTCATCGTATGTTAGGTTAGGTCGGGTAAGGGGGGTGCCACTATAAGTACCTAGCCTACTTCACTTAGACCACTTCTGCACCTTGTTTTCATGGAATAACCTAAAAATTGCTCTAGATCCATCCTTCTTCCCATAGGAGCTGGGCTTTCGCAGAGTACGTGCTGGACAGATTCAATTTCCTCCGAGTCGTTACAACTCGTCGCTATACCCAGCCTTCGAGCATCTTCTTCTATGCCCCATGACCCGTAATGATCCTTACTAGATTCCGGATATATGTTTTGCTGCCATTAAGCAGTTCTCTTGTCTTCTTTCTGTCATATAGAAGCCATAATTGCCCCGCGATATGGCGGCAGGTTTCAAATTGTCATCGTAGCTATGCATGCATTTCAAGAAAGTTGGATTGGTCAAAAATTGGGTTACATAATTTTCATGAGATTCTGCTTTGGGGTTATAGCCCACACAGCACAAATGTGTCCATGGTATGTTACTGGGAAATCCTGTCAGGATATATCGATTGTCCGTGGGAAATCCCGTTCGGCCCCAGATAATAACTTAGGACATCCCTGGGAGTGCCGAATGTCCGCGCTTCGGATGTCCCTGGGTGATCCCATCACCTTCCCACAGGATTTCCTGAGGTTGTACTCAGGCACATCCAACAGAGCACAAATATATCCGTGGTATGTTAATGGGAAATCCTGTTAGGATATATATATTATCCGTGGGAAATCCCGTCCGGTCCCAATCAAGAACTTAGGACATCCCTGGGACTGCCGAAGTGTGGGAGACAACCTTTTTAAGTTCTATTATTTATAATGGCGTACCACACAATGTCCACAGAAAAAATAAAAATAATTGTTTTTATAGGTATCCAAAAAAAAACTCAGTTAAACTCCAAAAAGAATTTACTTCAGCATTATATATCTTATTTGCTATCTTAACTTTTTGTTAAATTTAAGACAAATTTTCCTTAAGTTTAAAATTAAATACCAATTATTTGGATGCTAAGATTTATTATTTACAAAAGATGTTCAAACTGCCATCCTTCAGCTGCAATAGAAGTTCGACATCTCCTTAAAAAGGATCGGGTTATCAGACGGGCAAATCTTCCATTGTTGACAAATTCAACTGCTTGCGTAATTCTGGAGCTCATGTTTTTGCAAAATTTGGTGAGCTATAATTAATTTAGCAATAATAAATAATAAGTTTACTTCACATTAAACACACGCTAATATCAAATCTTTACACTCGCAAATGGTGTATTCTTACTGAAAACTCACAAAATCACGTTCTAAAAATTACAACTGACAAACTCTGCGAAAAACCAAGAATGAATTGTAGAGTCAAAAATCTAATGCATATTCATACTATAATTACATATATATATACATATATATACATACAAAGCACACTCCACCCGCAGTGCTTAAAGAATCGACAATATAATTGAGCACATGTATGTACAATGTACATATATAGCAGTCTTAAGCAACGCAGGCCGTATATGGATTCTTTCAATACATATTTTGTTGCTTTGTTTTCGGTCTCCAAAACCGACACACAGAAGCACAGCAAGCGCACAGTACCGCTTTCACTAGAAAACCACGATAAACCGAGCAAATAAAGAAAATGATTCGTATTTTAGAAGCTTCTGGACGGTTGAAAAATGACTTTCCTATGTTTGTCCCAAAATTGTCCTGTACATTCCGTATGCACTTGTCCAGTTCTGAGAATATTTCTTTCGAATTTACCTTTTTGCAAATGTTCCCATGTGAAGTGCTTGTGGGATATCCCAGGGATATCCCAAAATCGTCCTATACACCACGTGTGTATTTGCCCGTTAAATACTGAGAATATTTCGTTCGATTTAATATTGTGCAAATGTTCCTATCTAAAGTAGTTGTGGGATATCCCAAGGAGATCCCAAAATTGTCCTATACATCCCGTATCTTATGTTTCTGTGTGTAAAATACTGAGAGTATTTCGTTCGAACTAAGATTCCGTAAATGTTCCCATCTAAAGTAGTTGTGGGATATTCCAGGGAATAAGTTATGGGAAATTCCTGACAACTCCTAGAAATAAGGTCCCAAGTGTATACTGGAGACTTCCTGTATATCCCGGGATAGTTATGGGATCTGTGGGACAAGAATGGGATGTCTCTGGGAAATTTTGTGCTGTGTGGGAGCTAAGTGCGACTCAATTGCTGGAAACCTAAAAATTTTGTGTTTTCATCAGAACTAAGCACGAGTGCCAAGTTCCGAGAAAATCAATTTGAAAAAAAGGAAGTGTGCCAAAAATTGGGTAATTGGGTAAGCTTGAAGAAAACTGGTTCGGTAGAAGTGACTTGACTATGGCTTATGGTGTCCATACTTCCTTGATGTAATGATGCACATGCATGTATGTTTATAGAAAAAAAAAGTTAGGCTCCTCTTTGGGTCGGTGGAACATAACAGAAACCTTCTGTGCATACTTATCAGCTCTTTGCGATCAAGAGGAACTTTGAGTATTCTTATATACTCCAGAAGATGAACTGTAGTGACTGCAGGGAGGAAACAGGCTTCAAAATACCTTCCCTTACTTTTGGTGGAGATGTCAATGCAATGATGTACACCAGGAGTGATTGTAATGGAAATTAAATGGTGGATATTTCTATTTTTACGGCTAGATCAAAGATAGGGGCAGCAGTGTACTCTATAGATTGGCAGTAGAACGAATCTTATAGACTGCCGGACAAATACAGTGTCTTTCAGGTAGAGTGCAGTGCTTCCAATGTTTTACCAGGCGGTACTTATGGTATCTATGCGTAGCGAGCCCTATCCGAACAGAACATCTGCGATACATTGACAACTATTAAGGTAGTGGATGCTGTGCTAGTAAAATCGAAACTAGTGCAGTTATTCAAAACTAGAATTGACGAAATTAACTGCTGGGTACATTCAAGACAATGAGATGGCTGATGAGTTGGGCTCTGAAATTGATAGCTCCGTAGCAATAGCTTATGTTGGGATCCCGATTGGAGCTCTAAAATAGGAGATCAACAGGGATGCCTATCAAAGGGTAAACCTTCGGTGCGTCAACAGAGAAACCTGCAGTATTGCGAGGTAATTATGACCTGCATATGACAAGAAAAGTTCAAGAGAACTACTTAATGGTAGTAGAACTGATACCAGGAATCTAGTAAGGGTCATTATATATATTCGGAAGAAATCGAATCCATCGAACATGTACTTTGCGAGTATCCCACTCTGATGAATATAAGAGGTAGGCTGCTCAGGGAGTTCCTCAGTTGTTACAAACGTAAACAAATCTTCAATAAACAAATATTTCATCATTTTTGTTATTAATTTCAATTTAATTCAATATAAAAATTTGTGTAAAGTACACAAAATATTATTTTATAATTTTTAGTGTTCGAACAGGGTCAAGGAAATCGTGAATTTTCTTTCAACCCGACAGTTTGGGAGATTTTTTTATATCCATGCTATTTCTGGATTTGTTGGCAAACGAGTGTTGCTGGGCGGCTGCAGCCAGAGGGGGTAACAATGCTAGATTTAGCTAACTCTTATACACGAATTTTCTGAAGGTGTGATAACAATGTCGGTTTTAAAGATCTCTCACTACCAGACGCATTATATGTATACAGATAAGAAATAGCGTTCTACAGCATTTCATCGTGAGTGGCATTAACGCAATTGAAAATTCTTATGATATCTTGCAAATCATTTCGTTTCTCCAACAATTTTATTTTAAACATTTTCGTTTATCTTTTTAGAAAAGACATGATGTGGTGTCACATCCAATGAAGGCATGTGCAAACAAAATATAATCCTGAATACCTTCATGTAAGATTGCAATAGACGTGAAGAGTAAATTTTTCTCTCAGCTTTTCCCATTCCTGGTTTCGTTGAAAGTAAATATTTCAATGCAGTTAGTAGAACGAGGAGGAGATCAATATCTTCGTCAACAATGACGACATTAGCTGTCTCGACGATAAGGGTATCAGTCTTGAGCTTGTCTGACTTCAAACCATTCATTTTGAAATCTCTCCGATAACATTGAAATCAATCCAGATTTGCAGAGTAGCATCAAGTTCAACAAATTCCAAATATATTGGAAATTATTGTTTTCATGGAAATCTTATATTCTATAATATCAAATATTCCTTTTTAAGGAAATAAAATTAAGCAATTTTTGTTTAGCCATCCCTAAAAGTAGGTATGAGAAACAGAGAAAAGATTACAATTGTTGTGTTGCCATTTATTTCTATTCTATATAATCATTTGGAAAATCTGCTGACTGTTATTGGACTATGGTTGTCTAAATTAAAAATTTCGGATTTTCTTACCTTTTTTGTTTTAATTTAACACATATTATTTTTGCAAAAAGGTCATTAACATAACTTTGTTTTTTACAAAAACTGTAAACTATAGACTCTCCTCTTTAATTAGACCTGTTACACCCTATGTGCTATCTGTAGCCCTTTAAAAGTTATTAGCTCTTAAATTATTCTCAAAACTATTTTCAAACCTATTCTAAACGAGAATTTGTTGCCTTAGCACGTCATTTTAAAAAAAATATCGTCTAATTTCGGTGTGACCTGAATAGCTTTCTTTCTTAATTACCCTGTAACTCTTACCTAAACGGTTGATATGCCCCCTCCCCCCTGCCATACAATTTTTGGTTCGTCTAGGTGAGTACTGTATAATTTCAAAAATAAACTTTCCGGGCACATTGCCTCCAGAAGTGCTCAAGGTCTTATTTCCACGAATTTTTGCGTGGTTATAATATATTTTATTATATGTTCCTATAATGATATCATCTGACTATTACTGGGTATACTATACATATCATTACACTCTTCTTTTCTATCTGTTCGGAACAAGGATCTTATAGCACTATCCCACTTTTTCTTACCAATTCTTTTAGCCTAAATTTTAATTCATCCAGACCTAGAGCTTACCTTCAATTTTTTTTTTAATCTCTTCTCAATAATCCCTGGGAGACTAAAAAATGTTCGGTTTCCCAATACCAAGCTAATCTCTCTTAATCCGTGCTATCACCCGATAGTGATCCATTAGACCTATTTTGACACTCTTCTCACACCATCCATAACAAGTTTTAAGCCGACGACGCCGCACGAAAATTAAGCAATTAATTTCATTTAATTTTAATTAATAATTATGCATGAAGCAGAAAATAATTAAATACCCCCACTTACAATATACAAATCCAGCAGTAGTTACTAGAAAAATAAATTTGATAAAAATCACAGAGAGAGAGATAGAGCGAGACAACAATAAAATCTTATACTATACAAGTATATAGCGATATACCGCATATTACCTGGCAAGTAAAAAAAAAAAAATAAACACCTCATTTACGATGGTAATACCTTTAGCCTAAAAAAAAAGCATGGTATTATCACGACCAACTTTAGTCAGAGCAAAAAAAAAGGAAATTAAGTAAAAAAAAAAAAATAACATCAGGAACCAAAGTAACGAAGGTTTTTACTTGAAGTTAAATGGTTTAGCTGGGAAAAGTTTACAGGACCAGCCAAGCCAACCACACGGGCAGCGGAGGCAACATCACCAAGATGAAAACCCTGGAGGCTACTGACTGACCCAGTTCCATTCCAAAAACCACAATTTCATTAGCTCGCTCACTGACAAAAACACCGCCACCAGGAGAGGCTGAAATTATGTGAAGGAATGATGACTAAATTGTCTCCCGGCAAAATCAAGCGTACTTTGTCCTTTGAAGTGTTCAGGATTTGTAAATTTATCGGGACCCCAAACCATTTATTTGCATGCTAATTTAATTGAATCCCTAACGGCATGGGGAGGGGGTGAATGGCGGTGGAGGGATGGCCATAACAACGTTTCCCACAATGTGCCCCCGCCGCTCTGTGCTTAGTAATTTTAGAATGCTAAATATATTCCGCTGCTGATGAATCTGCATTGACGAAACCTAAATGAATTCCTTGTAAATTCAAAAGGATTTCCTTTTTTTTTTTGTTTTGTTATTGCCGGTATTTGGTACCAGTTTACGGAAGGTTATACGACCAAAGTACAGTGATTTCTGGCATGTTTCACATGACTGGACAGATTCTAGTATTAATGGAACCCAGAGTTATGCAAACTATGTCCTTCATTCCTTCTCATTCCAACAGATGGTTTGGCAGTTATTCATGGGCTGGAGAGTTTTTTTGTTTTTTTTTTTTTTTTTAATAAAACTCTTGGAAAAGTATGTTAATTCAGAAGTTAGAAACGACGAACTTTTGGGTTGTGTTTTGTGAATTTTTAGTGGTGGAAATGAATTATTTACAAATTTATAACTCTGATATTGGCCCTGGTTAAATGTTTTACGCCCCTGATTTTCAGTTAAATTTATATGTACTAAACTTGGCAAACTTCGACAAACACTCTTTGTATAGATTCGCCGTAATTTTTCTTTCGCTTTATTTCGAATTTCAATTCATGCTATTCGTAAAGGAGAAGGTTTTCATCCTGTGAAAATTGAAATTCAAAAAACATCACCGCACTTGTCCTAGGACGACGGTGTCCAGAGACTATGCAATGAGAACAGAAGTAAACGAACTAAAGTTGACTTTGTCCTAGCCTCAAAAGGATTTAGAAGTTTCTTCCTGTTCCTCGGTCATATATGTACAGTACATATATATAAGTGAATTTGGTAGCAACCTATAGTAAACAGTTCTGTTTATTCTATGAGAACATGAATATACTTACATATATACGAGTGAGTCCTTGTGTAAATGCTGCATCATCCCTGTAAACTGCATGTATTTCTTCCAAACATGTGGTCCAATTTCTCGCATCGCATACTGCAAAATGAAATTGAGAGCAAACTTTAAGTCTGTAAAGAAGAACGTTGGTGGTGCTGTATCCTGTAATTCCTGTGTGATAAGACTTTGTTGATCCTAGTTTGGTTGTGCCATGTATAACATTTCATATTTCTCCTCTACATAACTCTTTTATATGTGGATTTTCTATATTTATATACTATTACACATGATAGTATTGAACGGGTTTCCTTCCTTCGGTTGTTGCAGGTGTTTTATCATTATTGTTGTTGCACGAAATGATTTAAAACGAAAGCTCAGTGTTATCCTGGCTTATAAAACTCTTTTTAAAGGTAATCCTTAGAATTTTCGCGAAAATACATAATTTATTTCAAGGTGAAAACTTTTTCACAATTTTCTTAACTAGATATTCCAGATGAAGTAATAGTTGGAAATATTTGGCCTTATAAATACAAGTTTTTGATACACAAGTAAAAATTCTTAACGCAACATTTAAATGGTGATTATTACAAACGTCTCTACGATAGCAAGGTATTTGAAAAAGATTAGTCCTAGGTTAGGTAAGAGAGTGGTTCTGAATATCCAGCCTACAACACTTAAACGTCCAGAAAGTCCATTGTTCCATTTCATTTCATGGGATAACCTTTTTTGAATCTGCCATGGATCCATCCTTCTACGTCAATTAAGTTGGGACCGCCATTTCATGGTAGAAAAGTTTTGAATACGTCAAAATTTAGGGCTCAATTAGGGCTAATTTAATGCCACTTCCCCGAATTTAATGCTCTAGTATTTTTCAAAAAAATGCATGGATAATCCAACTTTATTAAACGTTAGGACCACCACTACTGAGAATAGGTTAAATAGTATTGTTACAATAGTGCACACTGCATAATATTTTAGGGCTCAATTAGGGCTAATTTAATGCCACTTCCCCTAATTTAATGCTCTAGTACTTTTTAAAAAAATCCATGGATAATCCAACTTTATTAAAATTTAGGACCACCAACTTTAAAATGGAAAACGTTTTTTAAGACCCCAAAGATCGTAGGTTTTAATGGGTATCTGCAACAATTCAACGGCCAAGCATGGTTAGAATTTTAAATTCTTATGATACACGGTAATTTAGATCAAATAAATTTAGTTTGCACTGACCACTGTGTAAAGCTACAAAAACTTAATAAATTGCAGAGAATAAATGTAATTAGCCTCTCCGCATTAATTTAACGTAAATTCTTTTGTAATTTGACAAATAACGAAAAGCGTTTATCAGTATTCAAAAACTAATCTTTCTCATGTTTTTCGTTATGAAAATCAGCAGCACAATGGAGTATACTCGTAGAGAAAACAGGAAGTGTGGCAAATTTACCGTAGTGAAATCCTATTTGTGTTCAAGGCATTGAATCTCAATTTCTAAGCTGGGCACCAATTTAGCATCTACATTTCGCTGTTGCAGTCAGCAATAGTTAACCGCTGATTCATGGTTTCTTAGTTGGTTTGTTGGAGATTAGGCATAATAAATACTACAGAAAAGCTGTAAAATAAATTATATTTTTTCTCTACATTTCTGTGGATAACGCCTTACCAACCTTTATCAGTTCGGAAAAGATTAGAGTATTCAACTCCTTTGCAGTATTATATGTTGATCAAAGATTTAATCTGACTGAAAAGCACAGTATTATTAAAAGGTTGACAGCAGGTTGGTTAACATCGATGGAACATTTTGTTTTTTAAACTTTTGCTTTTATGGTTTCTTGGCGTCAATTGATTTCTTACTTTCGGAGAAAACACATTAAATTGGCCCTAATTAAGCCCTAAAATATCATGTAGTGCACACTATTGTAACAATACTATTTAACCTATTCTCAGTAGTGGTGGTCCTAACTGTTAATAAAGTTGGATTATCCATGGATTTTTTTAATAAGTACTAGAGCATTAAATTCGGGGAAGTGGCATCAAATTAGCCCTAATTGAGCCCTAAAATATTATGCAGTGCGCACTATTGTAACAATACTATTTAACCTATTCTCAGTAGTGGTGGTCCTAACTTTTAATAAAGTTGGATTATCCATGGATTTTTTTAATAAGTACTAGAGCATTAAATTCGGGGAAGTGGCATCAAATTAGCCCTAATTGAGCCCTAAAATATTATGCAGTGCACACTATTGTAACAATACTATTTAACCTATTCTCAGTAGTGGTGGTCCTAACTGTTAATAAAGTTGGATTATCCATGGATTTTTTTAATAAGTACTAGAGCATTAAATTCGGGGAAGTGGCATCAAATTAGCCCTAATTGAGCCCTAAAATATTATGCAGTGCGCACTATTGTAACAATACTATTTAACCTATTCTCAGTAGTGGTGGTCCTAACTTTTAATAAAGTTGGATTATCCATGGATTTTTTTGAAAAATACAAGAGCATTAAATTCGGGGAAGTGGCATTAAATTAGCCCTAATTGAGCCCTAAAATATTATGCAGTGCGCACTATTGTAACAATACTATTTAACCTATTCTCAGTAGTGGTGGTCCTAACTTTTAATAAAGTTGGATTATCCATGGATATTTTTGAAAAATACTAGAGCATTAAATTCGGGGAAGTGACATTAAATTAGCCCTAATTGAGCCCTAAATTTTGACGTATTCAAAACTTTTCTACCATGAAATGGCGGTCCCAACTTAATTGACGTCATCCTTCTTCAATAAGAAATCTCAGAATACATCTGATCTCTTTACTTTGCAACTCCCACATATTTGAAAAAAAAGTAGCTACCTACACGGTTAGAAATTCTCAAAAAATTTATACAATTTTTCATACATTTAAATTTATCACCATCGTGAATTCAATTTTTTTTTATTGATTTTGATACTTGTCAAGTTATTAAATAGATTCATACCCTAAATGTAGTCAATTTAATAAAAAAAAAAGTTTATCATAAAAATAATTTGAGCGGAAATTTCAGTTTAGTTATACGGGAGGCGATTAATGCGTAAAATTTTTGAAAGTCTGCCCTGTACAAATCCTTTAGGTAGCCGTTGGAGACCTTACATAAATTGGGTGCAATTTATTTTTCAATTAGAAACCTACATTCAAAATATTTATCTCAATTAGATCAAATACACTTGGTGGCACTATTTAATAGTAAAGGTTTGAAAGAAGGTGCTGATTATAATAAAATTCTTAGTCCTCTCATATCTGATTTTAAAGTATTTGAAAGTACGGGAATAATCATAAATGGAAAAGTTTTGAAAGGTGCATTAGTATAGGGATTTCACACGACAATTTAGGTGCTAATTTGCTATTAGGATTCTCTGGAAGCTTTAGTGCAAATTACTTTTGCAGATTCTGCGAAATTCATAAAGAAAGTATTCAATTTACATATGAAGAAGACAGTTTAATACTGCGAGATTCCTCAAAATATGAAATTTCAAAAGAAGTAAAACGATTTTGCATATTAAACGAACTCAAAATTTATGATATTTTCGATAATGCAACTGTAGATATAATGCACGACTTGTTAGAAGGGGTAGTACCTTTTATCATAAAGGTCTCTTTTTCACTTTGTGGTAGAAAAGAAAATTACAAGCTAACAAAATATCAATGACAGAATTCGGAGTTTTGAATATGCGTTCATATTACGCAAAACTTTACCAACTTCACTCTGTACTGCCCGTAGTCAGAACGTACATGCAAAAAATGTGTAATGTGATGAAAATTGATGCCACTGGTATAAAGTTAGTGGTTGTATTCGTTTGTCTACAAATTCTACACTTCACTGCTAAACTAGAGCTTTATTACTCGATAAATTTAAAGTACTACTAGTTCACTTTATCAAAATTCAATGAATGGTAAATATAAGATATATAATAAATATAATAATTTTGTTGCAATAAACTTTGTACTCACCTGATCTATGTTTGGCAGTTGATTGATTTGGTTTTAATAATTTTAACTAAGGTTGGGATTGGGATATTCTTTATTCTGGTCGATACCCAGAATAAAGTGAGGTGAGTAATTCTTACTGCAGTCTAAACCTACAGAGAATCTTTATTGCAGTCGTTCCCCACAATAAAGTGTTGGTTAGTAATTTTCTTATTACAGTCGTTACCCGTAATAAGAATCTTTATTTTAGTCGCTATTCAAATAAATCTCATAATCTAGTCGCAACCCAGAATAAGAAAAATTTATTTTAATTGTCAACCAAACAAAGTGTTAGACTGTTAATAAAAATTCACAACATTAGGAAATATAAAAAATTATCAAGTCACTCACTGCACTGCCAAACTGAAAAAGAGATCAAGTCAAGTTAAATTGCTGTTTATATAGCCCTTGCTTGCACACGACACCAATGATGGAGTAGCAGAGGCGCATGATCACAAGAATTGGCCGTGCGTCTGTAATTTTACGGTACTAGAGATAAAATATGCATAGCAACGAACAAAAATGCATAGTAACAAGAAATTTAAAGCAACCCATGCTGCTGTGTTAAATTGAATTCTGTATATTTGCAAAAAAATGTTATCTCTATCACGTAGAGAAGAAATTCCCGTTCGATAGTAAAGGGTTTTCCAATAAGAGATGTTATTTTAATTAGCCCGCTATTTCGGTTGATGTCACTTTTGGAGCTGTCATTTTTTAACATTTGACAAGTAGAAACTACGCCATTAATAAAAATGGAACGACACACGATTCAACAACGCATTGAAATTATTAAAATTCACTATAAAAATGGTGAAAATGTGGCAGAGACGGTTCGTAAAACTCGAACATTTTTGAGTTGTCGTGAAGCACCTTGTCGGACCGCAATACAGAAATTGGTAGAAAAATTCGAGCTGTAGGGACAAGTTAGTGATGTGAAGAATAAAACCCGTGCACGACCCTCAACAACAGCCGAGAATGTTGCTGCTGTAGCCGAAAGTGTTGAAGAAAACCCAGGTTTGTCCATTCCTCGTCGTTCTTTGGAATTAGGCATTCCACAAACGTCATTACACCGTATTTTGCATAAAGATTTGGGTCTTAAGGCTTATGAAGTTCAGTTAACAGAAGAACTCAAGCCGGCCGATCATCAAAAACGTCGAGTCTTTGCTGATTGGGTCCTTGAAATGCATGAAAATGATCCGGAATTCCATCGAAAACTCATCTTGAGTGATGAGGCCCATTTCCACCTCGATGGCTTCGTCAACAAGCAAAATTGTCGCATCTGGGGCTCGGAAAACCCAAGAGTTATTGTTGAAAAGCCTCTCTATCCTGAACGTGTGACTGTTTGGTGCGGTTTATGGTCCCGCGGGGTCATTGGACCTTACTTTTTCGAAAATGAGGCTGGAGCAACAGTTACGGTGAATGGATTGCGCTATCGACAGATGATTAATGATTTTTTATGGCCGGAATTGGATGGTATTGATCTGGACAACGTTTACTTTCAACAAGAGGGCGCTACGTGCCATACAAGCAACGAAACCATTGATCTTTTACGGGGAAAGTTTCCGGACCGTGTTGTCTCTCGAAGAGGTGATCACAATTGGCCACCGAGATCTTGTGACTTAACACCTTGCGACTTCTTCCTTTGGGGCAACGTGAAAGAAAAGGTCTACGCCAACAGCCCAGCGTCGATTCAAGACCTCAAAGATGGAATTCGTGAGGCTATCGAGGACATAGGGCATCCACTTTGCGATTTGGTTGTGGAAAATTTCATGAAAAGGATATGGTCCTGTAGGCGTGGTCGTGGTGGTCATTTGGCTGATGTTATTTTACATTATTAACGGCATACCTTACTCTTTATAATGAAATAAAGATCCGATCATTTATCTCAAAAAATAGCATTTTTCTTTGAATATCAAAATAACAGCTCTTAGTGGAAAACCCTTTACTTATAATGATGATAGAGTTGCAAATTGATCTGCTTGATCTGATTGTATTTGTGCCACGCATTGTATGCTACATGACAACTTATGCTTTGGTTAGATGTTGTACCTATTTTTAATTAGATTGAATTTGTTGTGCTTTTAGAACTCAATTTTAACATGGTATTTTTGCATATGTTCTTTTTTCAGCAATTGTTTTTAGCACGAATCTAATTGCTTCAATCATATGATAAGAATTTTAATTTGATCTGCTTAATGAGGCTATATTGTTGTATGGTATTTGTGCAAAGTGTTATGTAGATGACAAATACATGGCTTTGTTAGGTTATGTATCTGTTTTTTGATTAAGAGTAATCAAATTAGATTTAATTTTCCTAAAATTTGATGCAGTGTTTTCAGGATGTTTTCTTTTTAAAAGTAATCGATAAAAACAAAAATATATTCGAACAGATTTGGTTCGAACACTCGTCACTAAGGATACATTTTCTTTTAGTGCGTCACAATGTCTATTTCTTATTATTCATTTACCCTCTATTTTTGCAGACATAATAGACTCTTCTCTGGATATTAAATTGAAAGGAATAACAACAGTTTTACAAATATTGAATTTAGCTTTTGCAAAATCTATTAGCAGTAATGAAATTGATCAATTGAGTTCTTTGATAAGTCAAATTCTTTCAATTCTTACTAATAGTTAAATTAATTCCGAAACATCACATATGAATTCACTACCCTAATATTATTAAAAAAATGGGCCCTGTTGTTTATTTCTCTACAATGAGATATGAATCCTACCATCAATACTTTAAGAATTTAAGTAATACTACCAAGAATTATATGAACTTACCACTCTGGCTGTAAGACATCAACAAAAATTTGTTAATACCTGGGAAAATTTTGAATTTAATAGAAGATGTAAAACAAGAAGAAATTCACCAATACTACCTGATCTTTACATAAGGTATAAAACTCTTTTGCAAGACCTTCACAATTACCATGAAAACGATAATCAGTTTCTTGGATAGAAAATTTTTTTTCACATTTCTGAAAAGAACTTTTCTTTTCTCTCGACAATTTTGCTTTTTCGTCTGGATATTCTCCACAATTTTTAAAAATAATTCATATTTTACAATATAGGAACAATTTTGCATTTTTGTGTCAAAAATTTACTACTGTTTCTTTTAACGAATTTCATAATTCTTTCGAGATCACTGAAAACACGAACGAAGAATGTTTAGTTGAGTTTTCTAGATTTAAGCTTGAAGTAAAAACTTATAGCTACGCTTTCTCCAATAAAACGAATAAACTCTATATTATTTGTAAACCGTAACAACATTATTAATTACTATAATTAAATTAGGTATAAAAAGGATATACTTCATATAAAGGGTTTTCCAATAAGAGGTGTTATTTTGATATTCAAAGAAAAATGCCATTTTTTGAGATAAATGATCGGATCTTTATTTCATTATAAAGAGGAAGGTATGCCGTTAATAATGGAAAATAACATCATCCAAATGACCACCACGACCACGCCTACAGGACCATATCCTTTTCATGAAATTTTCCATAACCAAATCGCAAAGTGGTTGCCCTATGTCCTCGATAGCCTCACGAATTCCATCTTTGAGGTCTTGAATCGACGCTGGGCTGTTGGAGTAGACCTTTTCTTTCACGTGACCCCAAAGGAAGAAGTCGCAAGGTGTTAAATCACAAGATCTCGGTGGCCAATTGTAATCACCTCTTCGGGAGATAACACGGTCCGGAAACTTTTCCCGTAAAAGATCAATGGTTTCGTTGCTTGTATGGCACGAAGCGCCGTCTTGTTGAAAGTAAACGTTGTCCAGATGAATACCATCCAATTCCGGCCATAAAAAATCATCTGTCGATAGCGCAATCCATTCACCGTAACTATTGCTCCAGCCTCATTTTCGAAAAAGTAAGGTCCAATGACCCCGCGGGACCATAAACCGCACCAAACAGTCACACGTTGAGGATAGAGAGGCTTTTCAACAATAACTCTTGTGTTTTTCGAGCCCCAGGTGCGACAATTTTGCTTGTTGACGAAGCCATCGTGGTGGAAATGGGGCTTATCACTCAAGATGAGTTTTCGATGGAATTTCGGATCATTTTCATGCATTTCAAGGACCCAATCAGCACAGACTTGACGTTGTTGATGATCGGCCGGCTTGAGTTCTTGTGTTAACTGAACTTTATAAGCCTTAAGACCCAAATCTTTATGCAAAATACGGTGTAATGACGTTTGTGGAATGCCTAATTCCAAAGAACGACGAGGAATGGACAAACCTGGGTTTTCTTCAACACTTTCGGCTACAGCAGCAACATTCTCGGCTGTTGTTGAGGGTCGTGCACGGGTTTTATTCTTCACATCACTAACTTGTCCCTACAGCTCGAATTTTTCTACCAATTTCTGTATTGCGGTCCGACAAGGTGCTTCACGACGACCCAAAAATGTTCGAGTTTTACGAACCGTCTCTGCCACATTTTCACCATTTTTATAGTGAATTTTAATAATTTCAATGCGTTGTTGAATCGTTTATCGTGCCATTTTTATTAATGGCGTAGTTTCTACTTGTCAAATGTCAAAAAATTACAGCTCCAAAAGTGACATCTACCGAAATAGCGGGCTAATTAAAATAACACCTCTTATTGGAAAACCCTTTATCAAAGAGTAATACAATATTATTATCACTTTAACACTCGACTTTATCAATTATTTTATTAAAGCCTTTTATAGATTTTATAAAGCATTAGAATATTACCTATACAGGGTGTCCCACGATACATGTTCCCTTGGCATTTTTCTCGAAAATGTGCGGAGATATCGAAAAAGTCCTAATAATAAAAGTTACGCATCGTTAGTCAAGGTATCTTCTGGCATAGGCAAAGTCCTTGAAAAAGGTCTTGTGAACGGATATATTTTAAAAAATGTCCTTTTTGTCCTTATTAAGTATACATTTAGATTGCATTTTTGAATTCTAAAACGAAAATGTTATATTTAAAATTCCAGTTTAACCCATTATTATCGAGATATAAGACCTCAAATTGTACTCTATGCACCGTGTTCCTTTGCCATTTTTCTCGAAAATGCACACAGATATCATCGAAGTCGTTTTTACGACATGGTTTTGCCATGCAGTGTAGATTTGGCTTAAGTCTCCAACCAATTTAGCTTGAATTTAATAAATGTTAACTAAATGAAAAAATCAATATATTGGAAGATAGCTAGTAAAATAATAAAAATGCTCCTTCTTCTTTTTTTTTAACTATCTCTCTCATTCCTAAGTGTGCAGTGTCATATTTTAGCTGGTAAAGCCTAGTATCGAGTTTGAGTAAAATGTGACATTTCTATACAAATTTTAACACTGGTAAAATCGCAAGCATGATGATAATTTTACTAGTGCAGTACGGAGTTCACTGGTAAAAAGTGAATATTTCTCTATTTTAAGATAGATGGCGCTTTGTATGTCTCCACTTATTTTACAAGCTCCACGCATTAAAATGCTGGTAAAATTATGACATTTTCTGTTTCTATGATAATCTCAGATTGTTTTTTTTTTTTTAATTTATTGAAGGATTAAATTTCTCTTAATAATTAGTTAATTAAGTCCATTTTTAATTGTAAATTGTAACAATGTCTATCTAAGCTTTATTATCAATTTGAAGTTTTTCAGCTATAAAATGTTTAAACAGCTGTCACTTTCTTTTCTCCAAATTAACATACGTCAAAATTTTACCAGCGATTTTAATATGAAAAATATGAAGGCGGCGTTAAATTTTACTTTGCCCAAACTCGATACTAGGCTTAAGAAACCTAATAATAGAGACTTGCTAAAATTTAATTTAGAGCGGACCTTAGTAATAGGTTTTACATTCGTGTCCATTAAAATTTCAAAATGATAAAATTGGAAACACTTGATAAATCCTCTAATCGAACGTATCTGCCAAGCTAAATTGTTTCTGAGAATAAAAATACTTTTAAGCCTAGTATCGAGTTCAAGTAAAATGTGACATTTCCATACAAATTTTAGCGCTGGTAAAATCGCAAGCAAAAATTTTACTGATGATTTTACTAGTGCAGTACGGAGTTCACTGGTATTTATCTATTTTAAGATAGATGGCGCTTTATAAGTTTCCATTTATTTTACTGAGCGCGGAGTATTAAAATTCTGGTAAAATTTTGACATTTCTTGTTTTTATGACAATTTCCAGATTGTTTTTTTTTTTAATTTATTGAAGGATTTAATTTTAATTGAAAATTTTCGGATTATTTTGTTAATTTTTTGAAAGTTTTAATTTCTCTTAAACATTTCCAGGTTAATTATGTCCATTTTTAATTGTAACAATGTCTATCTATACTCTATTATCAATTGGGAGTTTTTCAGCTATAAAATTTTAAAACAGCTGTTACTTTCTTTTTCCAAATTAACTTACGTCAAAATTTTACCAGTGATTTTAATGTGAAAAATTTGAAGACTGCATTAAATTTTGCTTTAGCCGTATTCGATACTAGCTTTATGGATTAAATTAATGTAGCCGAAAAGGATATAAAACTAATGAAATTTTCAAATTTGAATAAAACTTGGTAAATTTTTTTACTTTCATCTCTATCATATGTAAGTGTGTTGGTGAAAACATATAAAAGAAAAGTAAATACAAATTGTCGTAGTAGCAGAAAATATGGATGGTTTAGAAAAAACAAATTCCTTATGACAGGAAAGTTTAAAATCCCGCAGTTAATTAATAATAATAATTTTATTTGGGGGAAAGTATATACAAGATTACAAATGTTTTAAGTGTGCTTAACTAGAGAGGTCTTATGTAATTTATAGAGAAAGCAGTTCAACAAAAAGAAAAAAAAATATAAAAAGAAATAAACTAAAAAAATAGAACAAAAAAAAACTAAATTATACTAATTCAGCTAATAATTTTAGCATATATACTAAAATGGAGAGAATTCAAATTAAATATGCAAATTTGTGAAGTGTATAAAAAATAGTCTCTGAAATACATAAATTAATCTCTATTTATTTTTCCTGGGCGGGAATCGAATACATACACTTGATAGAATCGGTCAATGATGGAGATAAAAATAAAAATCCTTAAAATTCTTCCATTCTCCATAATTTATCTCTGATTAGAAAAAAGAAGTGTCAGTCTTATTTTCGCTGTGTAGAAAAAAAACATGATTCACAATGTTCCACAATTGTTCGACCTGGACCAGGAAAGAACCCTCAATTATTATTCACCTAAACCTTGGATTTATGACATTACGATTGCGGGGAGATAACAAAGTTTCAAAAAACTCTCGAAGATATTCTAGTTTGCCATTGTGAAGCAATTTGTATAAGAAAATCAGCTTTAGATATGCGGGTAGAGACTAATCAAGAAGCAGATTTTTATAGACTGAGATAATTATGAGCAAACCTCTTGAGACCAAAAATAAACCGGATGAAATAAATAAAAATTCTACTTCTACTCTTTGGAGGTAGGTGCAATCTAATTTGAGGTATATCATACTTCCAATGTACTATATACACTATCCTATATTATACATACATACACTACCATACTATACATAAATATCACCCTGATACACCATACTGATGCTGAAATAATACTCGCATCGTTGGATGAAAACAAAAATCTGGATGGTATTCATGATACATTTTACAAGAACTGCTCCGGTGTTCTATCACACCATATTTCCATGCTGATTAACACTTCAATTTCCACACATACTTACCCAGATGTTCTTAAGGACTTATATGTTTACCAGGTATTCAAATCAGGGGATAAAAAGCTAGTGAAGAACTATCATCCTGTTTCTGCTTCTAATGCCTTAGCTTTGAATACTGCAAAAACTCATTTACAATAATCTAATACCGCAACCCTACATCAGCCCTCAACAACACTGCTTCCTCCCAGGTCGGTCTACGGTAACTAAACATTATGCATGGACTCTATTGCTGTAGCTCTCGATGAACCCAATCAGGTAGATATTATTTATGCGCGGATATATCTAAGGCATTTGATAGAATCAATCACAATATAGTCGCAGATAGGATGAGGAGATTCGGTTTTGATTCTAGCAGTATCCTCTGGTTCCAATCATATCTCTCGAATCGACATATTACTGTTGTAATTAATGGTTTCTCATCATACCTATACACGCAAACCTCAGGAGTACCCCAAGGCTCGATTCTTGGACCGCTTCTGTTCTTATTATACGTTAACGATTTTCCCAATGAACTTTGATTTTTGTCTTTAATCTATGCTGATGACACTAAAATTTAGAGTAATAAATTATCTATTCGATTGCCAGAATCTGCATAACGATATCCGGAAGCTACTCTCTTTGTGTAATAAAAATCAATTGTCCTTAAGCGTGGATAAATGCAAATGTATTTTTTTTACAAGAAATGAAACTAAATTAAATTTGGAATATAGGTTGGACACTATCATCACCATCACTCGGTTTTCAGAAATTAATGACTTGGGAGTACAAATTAACAGTAAGCTATTGTTTGACTCACACATTAACCGTATAACCAATAAAGCTTTTAAAACTCTGGGGTTTGTCTTAAGGTGCACTAGGCCTTTTAAGCAGCTCTCTAGCTATAAAACTATGTATACTATCCTTGTTAGATCCATATTAGAATACGCTTCCTCAATCTGGAATCCTTTCTATACGACATACAAAAATAAAATCGAGAGTGTCCAACGTAGATTCACTAGACTATGTAGGTACTTGCACTTCAAATTCACTGGCTCATATGAACATTATCGCGACAGATTGGCTATATACTCCATGATACCCTTCGAAGAACGTTGTTCCTATCTCGATGAAACGTTCTTATTTAACATTTTGCACGGCTCTATTGATTCTTCTCAGTTATTCTCCCAACTAAAAATCAAATTTCATAGCCGTTTAACTCGACAGCTACTTACATTTCAAGTTAATTTCCATTAGCTTAATGGTAGGGATAAATGGATTTATATTTATCTGTTTGCTATCATATTTACCTAACCAATAAATAAATATAGCAAAGTGTGTTAAAACTAACGCTTTAACTAGCTTCCCTTCTAATATTAGTAGATAACATTTTTGCGTAAGGCCACAGTCATCGTAAGCCAGCATATATTTTATGCAGCACTTCATGCTCAGCTTAGCTTGGTTCATGACAATACCCAAATTTACATATTTTCTTAAGTAAGGTATAGCGATTCCGGCTAAAAGTACTGGAGGTATGTCATCTAGTATATCTATAATTCACTGTCTGTCGATTACAGAGGGAATAAAATAGCATCCATTACATCCAATATTTTTGGTAATCCTCTGGCAATTGAATTGCAGTGCTTAGAAAAAAAAATCAGAAATTTTTTTCAACTTGTTAATAATTGCCCGAAGCATCTCCAAAACTAATTAGAAGCCTTAAAAACAATTTTAGAAAAAATCTTCTAATCTTCGATTCAAATCGAATTGATTCTTGGGCCCAAATTCTATATTGACACTAAAGTATTCAAGAAGAAGACATATAATTTTGTCATTTGATAATTTTAATAGAAAATTAAATATCAACTAGTTTTTACAGTTACCTGAGATAAAACAATTAAATGTAACTTTTCAACATCTACATTTTGTCAAGAGTTCATACAAACAAGCAAATGAAAAACGGAGTTAATTTTCGTAAAGCTCCTAGATTTAATTCAATTTGATGTCGTAATACTCCCCGCATTGCAATGCAATGAGAATTAAGATATTGCTGCAGGCTAAATTGCAATAGCTCTGGTGTTGCTATGTACATAAGCTCGGATGGAAACAAAACGGATTAAGTCAAGGATAATAAATGATAGTAAACACAAACTACATGCATATGTACATGTATGTATGTATGTATAATGTGACAATTAATTTATTCTATTTGACTTGAATTTCCTTAAATTAAGGCATTCACTGATACATATACATACATATATAGTACGGTGTAGATTATTGCATTGAATTTACCATTCCTAATCCTTTACACATTAAATCCTTACATATGTAGTTGAACAACTCAACAAGTCACTTACAGGCTTAGTGTATCAGGATTAAATGATCATTTGTTTAGCTTTACAAAACTGAACCTAGGTATTCCGTGTGAATTGTCGATTCATTCCTGCATACATGGCAGTATCATTCGCTTTCATTTTAGAAGTCTGCAGGTGAAGCGACGAATTTTGGATGAGATGATATTTGACTAGTACTTCACTTCTACTTCTTCTTCAACTCGATTAAATTTCGCGTGAGGTATAGAGTAGACGGGAGATTGATCATGTTTCTTAAAAAATACTGTCATTTTTGAAAAGACATCAATGTGATTTTATGAGTTTAGTTTCAATTCCCATCCCACCGACAATCCTCAATAAATGATTTCGGTAGAAAGACTAGAAAGCTGTGGGATGCTGTACTGTACCGAAGGTCCTGAGAAGAAGTTTTCGGTACCCATAGTTCTATACTCGGAGGCTTGAATAGCCATCCCCATATTCAGTTTTTTAGTATTTCGCTCGTTTTTATTCGAACTGAGGTACTAGAATTTTCACAATTTAGATCGGTTCTAACTCGATAGGGTTATATCCGATCGAAAAATGGGGTTCACCTATAATTTGTACAAGAAAATTTTTCTCTGCAATACGGCATGTTATATTTCAAATTAAAGGCCTCGCTGGTGGTACGCTTTTTTCCCGATTCAGAAAACTTTCTCGGGATTTTTTTTGCCGCCGGAAAACCTGTTTTCATGAGCTTGAGTCACATACACTCCAGTTACTGCATTTCGCATTTATTTTTGCAATAGCCAAAAGTGCTCTGTTGTGAACATTTTTCTCATAGAAAGTTAGTTCCCACAACGCACCAATTCCGCACAATCACGAAAAGTAGTTTCACCCAAGAAAGTCGCTCAAACTACATTTGATCGCAAAAGCTTTTCACTCGGTTAATTGATAGAAATATTTTTAATAAAATATGTTCAGAGTATCAAAATATGTCGTTTAAGACATCTCGCATATCTGTCCCCTTTGATTTCTTACTGTTGCGGTATTGCTTAACAGATTAGATGATATGACGTTCATTAGTTTTTACCTATATGTAGAGAAAAAAAAAACGATTCACTCATTTTGGCATCAACTTAGAGTAAACAGACAAACACATAAAAATTTTGAAAATTTTTGCAATTTTGGCAACATCCACTTTTCTGTTATTTGGGGTCTCAGGTATAAGAATCTGAGCATAATTGGCGGTCCACAAATTTTGTAAATACTCAAGTAAAAGAAAAATTGTTCAGAATATCAAATCCTATGAAATTAGTCATAATTATTTTTACTATTAGACAAACCGTTTTAGAAATATATGTGAAAAACCATTTCAAAAATCAAAACTGGCACAGATTAGTGACCATACGAAATTACATACGTAAGAATTCGTTTTAGACCAATAATATTCCTGATAGAAATTGCTAGATGTATACGAATGGAAAAAATTGAATTGAATTGAATTTAACCGAATAGATACATATATCAATTAATTTAGAGATATACATTCTACTCTTCCCCACCAATCAAAATACCTATCTGAAAAACAAAAACAAAACAGATTAAAAAAAAAAAACAAAAAGTCAAAGAAAAACAAGTTGCACAAAACATCTTCCAGATGTCGGTAAGTGCAAAATTCATACATGAAAGTTCAAGACAAATACCCTGGTTATCCTCATGAATAGATAAATCGGGAACAGCACTCATTCCAATTCATTTATTTCATTCCCGGCATGGTACTTAAAAGCTTTTCCATTCTCCGAACAATAAATAAAAAGTTTTAAAGTTGAAAAATTTAAAAGATCAAGAAGTAAAAGTTTCATTCTCACTTTTTTTTTTATATTTTTTTTTTTTTTACACGGTTTGGTTGAGAAAATTATTTTGATTTCTCTCTTGAGTTTTTGAAGAAAAGGTTTTACAAGAAAAATACCCACTTAAGACCCTCTTCAAACAGTATATGTAACTACTTCATGTAATTTTTTTCTTCCCTATTTTTTTGTGTGTGTTAACGTGTTGAATTTAAATTTCATTGGTGGGTCGTGGCGTTGCCTGGATTTTTTCTTCTTTTCCGAATAAATTTAATTCAGTAAATTAAGTGAGAAAGCGTAAATACTCCCTACAAAAAGAAAAAAGGAAAAAAAAAACAGAGACAATAATCGGACCGTAACGCGCGTTATGACCTAACCCACAGTATACCCTTCACCACCCCTCCATCTATTGAAGGAGGTAAAATGAAAAATTCCCTTAATCCATTAGGTCTTATAAAGGGAGTTTTCTCTTATTAGTTTGTTTGTTTGTTTCTACTCTTCGTACTGCTATAATAGCACAATTTAAGCTCATTCTATTCGTCGTGATGTTCCGTTCCTAGTGTTTGCAATAAATAAATTATCCTTAAAGTTCCTTTGGACGTGAAAATGCAACACTGCGCCACACCAGTACGAAATATAATATGAATTTCCCATATTATCCTCTCTTCCAGTTTGCATTGTCTTTTACATAGTTGCAAGGCCGCAATAGAATAGAGGACACCACCAGAATTACCATTTCCCGAAAACACTTTCAGTTAAAACCTTCCTAACTGAAAGTCCAAGGCAATGCTATGCAGTTATACAATCCCAATCCAACAAAATCTTGTAATTCTTGATGATCTTGCAAATATTGCAGCTTCTTCCAGGGCCAGGCCCGGATAAAATAAAGCTGTTTTCAGGAAAAGCAATTTTCAAAAATCACTGACTGATAAAGTTTCAGATTATTCATGCTGCACATGCAAATTTACCTGGTTAATCTGGTATCTACAATCCCTCTCAACCCATCCAACGAACCTTTGACTGTGGAATTATAGTGAGTTCGAGAGTGTTTTCTGAACCGCTTTAAACAACTGTGTAAGTAACTTCCTGCACGGATGATAAGAAATCCTTCCAGATTGTTGTAGTTCTTCATTATCCTGCTATTCACCCTTCTTTGCGACTAGCTCTTAAAGAGATTTACTGTGAGCCTTTTTTTCTCCTTATCACTGCCCAGTGGTGGTATACGACGACAACACAGTATGTATATGGATTGTTTTGTGAGGCATACTGAATTTTCTATCCAATAAGGATTACAGGCAGGGGTGGAATGATGAGAATGCTAAATTGAAAACAAGCGTTTATCGTAGCGTTTATCAGAAATAATGTGCCATTTCTTGATATCCCAGAGGCTTTTAAGAGTTTTCATTTTGCTTCCTTACTAGCGTGATTATTATATGAACAAGGCTGTGTGACTTCGGTGTCCCTAAAAAAATCATATAAAATAATAAAAGGGAGAGAGAGAGAGAGAGAGAGAGGGACAGAGAAAAAGAGAGAGAGTGATAGAGATACAAAAAACGAGGCGGGAGGGTTCTTGTGGGAGACGTTATGAAATAATTTCCACATGCACACGTATATATCTGGAAGGAAATTAAAAAGGAAAATTCAACGTTTGCTTTCATATTTCGTTTTTATCCAGCCTAATTTATTCGTAAAAAAAAGGGGGGGGGGGACAAAAAACACGAATTTATGTAATACCCTGGAAGATATGACTATATACAAATATACTTATGCTTTGTCAGAAAATGTATGCGTTGTGTGGGACAATTTAGGGCAAAAGTCAGAGGGTCATTAGGTTAAGGATTTGAGTTTTTAGCGTAGTCTCCTACTAAGGACTGTAAAAATAGTCTCAAGAGTTCGAGTGAAGAATTGTTTTTTGTCAAAAATGATATGAATATTAATGTCCAAATGTAATTGTTCCATGTTTCCTGTATGTTTGAATTATTTTACGAAATCTGTTATCAATTAATCAGACAACGTCCTTTTGATTAAGTTAAAAAATCATATCACGGCATAAATTAAATTATTTTGAGGTTATGCCCAAAGCTGGGCGAGAACCAAAGAATAAGTACTTAAGTAAAAGTATTCGGTACTTGTACTTGTATTTAAGTATTTGAGTACTTCAGTACTTCAGCGTAAGTACAAGTACCGCATGTATGAAAAGTACTTGTAACTAAGTACTAAGTCTATAAAAAGTACTGAGTACTTTTTGAAGTACTTTTTAAAATGCTTTTTCAGAATTTTTGTACGTTGGCAGTAATATAATAAGTTTATCGAGTTCAGTTAATAGATATTAATAAATAAATACCTTATGAAAGCTATAATATGTATACTAACCACTGGCTACTATTTATAGTTTTCATAGTTTTCGGTGCTGCAAGTAGAGTAAAACTTTCACCTCTCCTTGCAACACTCACAAAAACTATTAGAGGTCCGCCTTAGCACCCATTATCGCCTCCAATAATGCATAACAATTCTAAGGAAAAAATTTCCAGTAAATTTCTAAGAAAAAATTGAGGCCTTCCCTACATCAGGTCGAGGCATCATTGATTTTATATTATATTTTATATTGTTTGCTTGCCCTTAGCTATGTCCACTGATGTATATAATATGGACTGCTTACTTTTCTATCTCACGTGGGCACAATTGCTTGTGTCAAAAAAAGTTCTTTCGTCGGTGCCAACATTGAAAAAATCATTGGCGGGAAATTGAAAAAGTGAGCACGCAGCTCGGAAAGTGATTTTAATAAAACATTTAGAAATCCTTCTGCGTATCTAATGAATACATTTTCTTTGATAAAACAGTTTTTGTCAGTCATAACCCTAAATGATTAATTTAAAAACATTTATTTCAACGAATTCACTAATTTATTTGTTGCTTTCAGTTTTCTTTCAGTTGGTACTTGGTGCTTAGGCCGAAAGAGTCAGTAATATAGAAGTAAGCCCACATTTTGCAATCCATATTATTATACATGTCAGTGGTTATGTCATCAAGTCGAGGCATCGTCGATTTTATATTCCAGCGAGACGTTACTGGTTTTTATTCTACTTGCCCAGTCTTGTGTGTATGTTATTAGTTTGTCTAAGCTTCTGCCTTGACGCGTGAGTGCTGCACATTCATTGACAGTTCTTTGCGTGCCTTAAACTCAACAAAAAATGAGTTGCGCTAGAGATTGTATTTGCTTTTCTACGTAGAGTTAGATATTTGTAGGTACTTAATAGACTCAGAAATACCGAAGTAAAAATCTTTGTACTTAAGTACAAAACTAAGTCTTAAGTACAAGTAAATAGAAGCAAGTACTTATGTTCAAGTACTAAGTAGGGGCATTTCAAAAGTATTGAGTAATAAGTCTTAAGTAACGAAAATGTACTTTAAGTAGTACTTAAGTATTGCCCAGCTCTAGTTATGCCCTAGACATACAGCACTTCTAATGAATAATTAACTAACGACTCATAAGATGATAATGACTCATTAGGCAACTGCAGACAAGAAAAATTAAAAAAAATAGGGTACAAAATCAACCACATATAAAGAGTTTTCGAATACGGACGGGTCGATGTTGACAGACTTTGGCGGCCATGTTATTTTGGCAGCATCAGTCGAATCTGTAGTTTATTATTCAGTCATTGATGCGAAATCACCGTGGCAATTTACACGATTGAGCAGCACGCCCACATAATAAAACTTTATTATCAAAATGAGTGTTCGTTAGTGCACACGTTGCACGCGTTGAGCTCATTTTATGGTAGACGCGGTGGACCTTCAAAGTTGACTCTCAAATTCGAGACGACCAGTTCGGTAAACAGTCAGCTGACACCCGTATGTCATAGGAATAGATCATGTGTCGAGTGATATATTCAAGCGCTAAACAGTTTTCGTTAGATCCAGGGGGAGGGTCACGGGGGTCATGACCTCACCCAAAACGCCACCTCACATTCACGGTAAATTGAATGTGGCGCTGGCCTTTCTAATCTTTTCTAATCTGCGGCGACAGTTAGCGCTGGTTTGGGTATTTGTTTGTCTTCCTTTGAGTAGTAATAGTGGAGTCTGGATTGGCTATAATAGTCATTCGCTCATAGCTCTTCGTCTTTTAAACGTGTACAATTTTTTTAGAATTTTCTTGCGTTTTTATTTAGTGTCGAAAAGTCATCTATCATACCAATTACAGGAATGTTAAGTAATACTAAATATTTATTTTAGTATGATATTTGATTGTTTAGAAAAAGGTACGCAGTGCTTAGCAGCCGTGTATTATGATACTTTTATATTTTTGTTGCACCGATTACTCCTATAGATGAAAAAGCACATAATTTCAAGACTTGAAAGTGTTATTGTTTCTAAGAAATTGGTCAGCGATCAGAAATTTTTTTTACTTATCTAATTTTCCGACATAAAATCGATGATGACAGGACAACTTGGTGGGGAGCTCGCAACAGAAGCATTCAAACTTACTTCACGAATTTTGATTTAGGGTTCTTCCAGTAGAACCCTAATTCCATGCAATCATCCATTATTTTTCGTAGCGACACTAATTCAATCCTGAGTTGTTCAAAATTTTAACGTTCGTAAGGAGGCATTAAATTCTTGCAGCGTTCTTGGCTGGTCTTGGTCGCTTAAGATATTTATGAGCGTTGACAATCATACATTTTGTTCGTAGAAATCTACTTGAACATTTTTCTTTCGAATTTTTATACACTATTGGTGGCTGAAAACCATCAGATGGATTGATTTGGTTGCCGTTAAAATTGATTCTACAATTTTCTTCAGAATTTTTACGGCAAAACTATAAAAATAAAATCCATTCGCAGATTTGCTTGTACTTTCGTATTAATTCAAGTAGTGTTGTTTAATTTAACTTCAGGTACAGGTACTTTTAATTTGTAGGAGAAGGATAAATTTGCTATATGAGTTAGCGATGGAGGTAGATATAGTACCGAAAGTGTAAAGTGGAAGACTGATAAGAGGATTGACAGCTTTTCTCAAAAGAATGCAAGATCAGTTAACTTCCAATCAGAAGAAATAGTCAGTAACATATCATGGACTCCTAGTCCCACTTCTTTAAATGTGACTCAAAGTGCAAGCTCGCTCTCAGTCAATTACTTCACCCGTGATAGAATCGCTTGCATCTATTTCTACAATCTCTGTACGAGACGGCGTATCTGATTATGAGTCCTCGATGTCCACCTTCATGTCGATCTCAGACATTGATGTGAATACTATTATCAATAGGTTTCACATTTGTGATATAACGTAAATGATTAAAAAAAAATTAAAAGCAACTTCTTCCGACTTTTTCCTCCCCCTCAAAGATATTTTAGTTATAACCCCCCATAAGCTGCAGGTCTGGATACGCGCCTGTGGGTCAACATAATTGGCTGTGAGAAAAATGTAGTCAGCGCCTTTTCCAACTGAGCTACCAAGTCCACCGCATAGTTTACTAGAAATGGAATGCAGAATTTTCACAATACTCATGTAGGAGCTGAGAAAAATTCCCACACCATTTTATACCATTTAATATTTTTTGAGCAATCTTCTGTTAGACGTTACTGCATGTAAAACTTGTATCCTAATTCAAATGGGATTAGACATTTAAAAAAAAATAGTTAAATTAAGAAACTTATCGCAAAAATTTCGTAATTCTATGCAAAAAATAAATTAACTCGCAGCTGTAACAAATGTTACGACAAAACTTAAAGTGCTTCTCTAAAGGCATGTTTCCACTGGAAAGTTTTTGATACGTACACCGTGTATTTGGTGGAAACTAGGTGCGTCCATACCAAAGGAAGTATCTCGCAGCTGTATCCTAATAGTGTGCGTGTTAACGGATCCAGTATACGTGCAGCTATTTCGACTCCCATTCAAGGTGCATCCACCTGCATGCGAACTAGTAAGATGCTGCCCGCAAGCTCGGTGGTGACAAGAAAAATTTATCACGCTGAATGCAAGCATTTTCGATGCTTTCAATTTGAAATGGAAAACAATTGCACATTTCGAATGTTTTTTTTAATTTCTATTTCTTAGTTAGTTTCCTATTCGTATAGTGGGCAAAATATTGGGATTGGGTATCAAATAGAGATCGAACACAATTTTACAAAATGAAACAGCTGAAATCCACGGTAGTAAACATACAATTATTATTACTGTCAATATCATCTATGTATAAGGCGAGCAACCTGCAAATAGCCTGGATGCAGCATGCGCACTACTCGGACGCAGTATCCATGCTTAATTCATCCGAGTTTTGTGTGGGACAATTTATTTCTTTATATTATTAAGCCAGGCTCAGGTGATACCCTAAGATGCAAGGCAGAGCATGACAGCAAGGAGATAGGAAAATGATTAGGGGATATAAGGAGAGTGGTGGACGTGCCGATGTATGTCGCTCTTGTACCTACGCAGATTGGAAGCTTGAGTAAAAAAAGGAGGTGGTAGACTATTCCACATTCACATAGTTCGGCATAGGAAAGCATCACAGAATTTTACTGTACGGTCGAAAGTATTTTGAAGGGTGAAAGAAGGAGCGGGATTTGCAGCGCGAGTATTTCATGTAGGAATTATTGTATAAGGGATCAGACTAGATATTTCATCGAAACACTAACCATGCATGTAGTGATAAAAGGGGCGAAAGACATCCAAATTATGGTGGTAATCGAGTGAGTCGATATGGCAAGTTATTGCCACATGGTCAATGATCTTGAAGGCTCTCTTCTATATCTCATGAAGCTACCAGCCCCGGCCCATATACGGGAATTGTATTCCATTCTAGGTCAAATGTAGGACTTGTAGAAGAGCGCTAGATTTGACGGGCTGAAATATTTTTTACAACTGTTCAGAAATCCAAGATATTTCGATGCTTCTTTGGCAACAGAGAAGATGTGATCTGTCCAGCTTAATTTACTGGAAATAATAATTCCAAGAATGCTTATTGATGGTGAATCAGAAATTAGTGCTCCATGAAAAGAAACATTAGTGGTTAAGTGATGGCCTTCTCTTAATGATATGAGACAGTTTTGGGTCTTAGATATATGGAATTCGACGCGATTCACTTTGCCCCAAGCGGGGATATTTTCAAGATTGTTATTCAATTAATGGAAAGCAGATAATTAATGAAAATTAAAAAGAGAAATGGAGAGATAATAGAACCCTGGGGCACACCGGTATTGATGGGATGATGTTCAGATGTAACGCCATATAATACAACACGTATTTGACAGACTAGATAGGAAAATTTCAGTCCATAATAGAAGAGGAGTGGAGACACCAAGTGCTTTAAGTTTAATAATAGCTAGGGCAACGATTTTGGACTCACCGAAATTGTGGAGCCTATGGTTCCAACGTTACGTTAAAAAAATCAGCAAGTCTCTAGATGAACGCCCAGCTAGGAAGGCATATTGGTGCTCGTTGATGAGTTTATTGGTTTCTAGATATTTAATTAATTTTAAGTTATTGACAGATTCAAAAACCTTGAACAGAATCGAAGTGATAGCAATTGGTCGATTATTCGAGGGATCGGTACCCTCCTTTTTTTTAGAAGTTAGAATAGGCTGAACGTGTGCTAGTTTCCAAAAAGTTGGTAATGCTCTTGTCGAATAAGACAAGTAGAATAATTTGCGTAGAAGCTTAGCCAAGGATGAGGCGCAGCTATTAATTAACGGGGGACGAGAAACCAGCAGTACCTGCGGCTTTGGAGATGTTGATCTCCTTAAGGACCATGAATACATCCCTCGTTGGGACGTCTATCGGCTCTTGTACACATTCAAACGTGGGATGTAAAACAGATGTGTGCTAACTGGGTGAAAGATGAGAATTTGAAACAATCTAGCAGTCAAAATATTGGTTTTATCTAGTGAGTCAAAAACCACTTCACTATTATTAAGGAGTAAAGGTATAGAGGAACAGGTGAACTTATTCCTGATGGTTTTGCACATGAACCCAAAACCTTTGCTACCTTTACAGCTTGACAAGATATATTTGTCTAATATTCTGGTCATTTGTTTTTTTAATTGAATACACTTAGGATGCAGAGGTTTCTTAAGCTTTCGAGAAACTAACGGTCTAAATGAGTATCTATAGTGTGTCCACTAAAGTGGGGTTCTGCTTTTGCGTGCGTCTCAGTGGATATATGTATACCCCAAGCGTGCGTGAATGTTGCTCTCGAAATCAAACTTCAGACGAAATTTAATAGTTTTTAGGGGCGTTTCAATATTGTAACCCTGCAAAACAACAGAAATTTTATCTTTCATTGGAACAACAGTTGGATGCAGACGTACTTTTTGATGTAAGAAATTTTGTCTTCTTCTTTTTGTTTAAACTTTAAATAATTTTTGGGAAATGGGAGAGCGACTCAATCAATTTACAATTTTAAGTGAGCTTTGCAAACTATCGAATGAATATCATCACTTGGTTAGCCTTTTAGATTAAAATCACAGCAGCTTGCCTTGCCCATTTATTGGTGGATATCCCAGTAGGTCTCAGCCATATAAAATCATGAGCGATTGTAGGTCATGGTTTAAGGTGAATCATCCTGATACTTCAGAGGACAAACGACATACTCGTTCACTTGCTTAAGATATTCTTTGACCGCAAGCTGGTACTGAAATGGAGACAATAACTAGTTCAGGGAATTGATCATCTATTACGGAACTATTGACAAATGTTGAATTTATTCCATTTTCTCTCTTGATACCTTGATAACATACCTCTAAAATACATTGCCACTCTATATTGTCTCCTTCTTCAATATTTAAGCATACTTGTGTGGAAACAGATGATAGTGCCATTCGTCATAATATTAAAATGTTTCGAGGGTAGAGAAAGGGGGAAAGGGGGGTAGTTGGTAAGACAAGACAGTAATTCATTTAATCTAAGTAACATAAGCGAAAACAAAGGATTTACAATAATTATAATAATAACATGATCAACTTCAATTAGTTAAATGTCCTTAATCCATAAAACAGTGCCCTGTTAACACTGAATTCCCATGTCTTAGCTAATTAGTCTTGGACTTTATCATAATTAAAAAGAAATGTATCGCCATGTAAATTTCTATTGATTGGGGGGACGACTCTTATGTACATAGTTTACGTAAACACCCAAAAGCTTTCAATCTTCTTGGTTTGGTCTCCTGAATTTTGTTACTATGTAGCTATTCAACACAAAATTTATATTAAAGACGATTGGAGGGGGGAGAGGGAAGAGTATAAGGTCAAATATTTCCTCATGCCTGTCCAACACACTCCAAGAGTATTAAGGACACTTAATATGGTGGGATCAACAAGATGATAAACTGTTCTGTGATGTATATACAAGTATCAGATGAGATTGCTCGTGTTCCCTTCCTTCGAAAAGAGTAAAAAAAAAATTCCTGGAAATTTGTCGGAAAATCACATGCCAAGGAGTTTTTGCTTAAATCCACCAAAAATCTCTTAAATTTAAATTGTTCCATCTTAAAGCTTACTTGGCAATACTTAAAATAATATTGCATAACGGTATTATATTCCCATGTTTTTGATGTTATTCTGCGGGATAATCCATTTTTCCTTATATATTTTTCACGTCAAACAAAAAGCACGAGGAAATAACATGGAAGAAAAAAAAAAAGGACGGAAAATTCGAAATCCTGGAAGGACTACCTCCAACACTTAAGTACTCTGGCTTCATCTTCGTTTTTTTTTGTTTTTTTTTTTTTTAGATACATATATTCCTTATGACTATACACAGGAGTAGAATGTGGACGAAACCCATACATAAATCACCCGTGGTTTTGTTTTCTTCAACTTGAAACAGTTTTTGTTTTTTTTTTTTAGTGGGAGTAAAAGTTTGTGCCCTATTTATTCGTCAGAATTTAGAATATTCTCAAGGGAGGTAAAAAAAAAATGTTGTCGCCTTTGGCAGCGTTCATGTATCTGGTTTTTTTTTTTTTGTCAAAGAACGAAGATTTGTTATTGTTGTTATTGTGTAAAATGAACTCCAAATTTCATTAGAAATAGGGTGGAAGGGAAATAAATACACATGAAAATTTTGTTGGGGTAGTTGTGGATACCGAATCCGAGGAGGAATAATAAATTACCTTTTTATGGCTTTATGAACTTAGTTGGAATAGTGCCAAATGTATTTAGAATATACAGACTTTGTTTTTGTAATTCCTTGGATTTTAACATAAATAATAAAAAAAAAAAAATCGTAATACATATGTTCATGGGGACCGTTTAGCGAAAGCCTCGTTATACATGGATTTAAAGGACCATAAATAATATAAAGCTGGTCTTATGGAATACACAAGAATTATGAAAGTTTTTTACTTATGTAATTTGAATGTTCTAATTTTTGACTAATTTACATTATGAGAAAATTTCGTAAATTTTTCAGTAACTATCTTTTGATATTATTCCAATGGCTTTTCACTTTGGTTCAATTTAAGTCGTTAGTAATGCTTTTATGAGCTTCTTTGTTAGAAGACTTCAACAGGTGAAAATTGGTGTTTCGTGTTTGCTAACTGCTGTTACATATATAAAAAACATACCTGAAAAATGGTAATACAATAAATATTTAAATTATAAATTTTCCATAAGCTAATCATGCTTAAAATATGATTAGCTTATCTCTCCAATAGGTGAAGAAAATTGCATCAGCAAGTTTCTTCACATTCCATACATTTCATAAAAATATTCCCATAAAACGACTTGGAAAAAACTATAGTTTCAGTTTTCAGCCAGAAATAATAATAATAAAATAGAAGTAAAAATATAAAAATTAAAAAGAAATCACAATAAAAATCTCACCTTCAGTACGATTTGTTGCGAAAAATACAGCATGTATGCACATAAACGTACACACATATTGCGATAGAAAACTTTCGCGATAAGGTATGCGCGCTGGGACGGTATTTATAAAAGCATCAAATAACATTTTTATAAGCCACTGTCCAGCGAAAAATATTCTGAGCAAGAATAAATGTTAAAATTTTTTCAGGATAAGAAGATGCAATTAAACATTTTTTACCCTGAACGACGGGACTTGATCACCGTTTAAGGTGATGAAGTGCGAGTCGTGTTTATAACTTGGACGGTTCAGCGGTCCGAAACGGAAATTATTAAGCAGAAAAAATAGAGGTTATTCGGCGGTTTGGATAACAAGCTGGTAAAAAAAGGAAAAATTGGTAGAAAAGAATAAGTTAAATTAAAAAAGGAAAATTATGTAAAACCCTCATTATTAAATTAGGGCAAAAAGAAACCAAATCACTTATATGCAAATATTCCACATACCTGGGGGTCAAAATAATAAATACACCTCTGGGTTTTTTGGAAAACATCTGTTTTTTCAGCTTTCAATACCTTGCAAGTTAAGCCAGTCTATTCAAACGATACGTTGGAATGTGTAGAACATATTAGTAGCAAACCAAGTGTCTTACCTGTTAAGGGCTTTTAATATATTCCTATTTGGATTCATTATCTTAATTATAGGGTGGACAAAAAATAAATACAGTATGAGAACTTTTATAGAAAAATTCAATTCTTTTCAAGAGAAGTTTTAAGTTTTATTTATTTTTTATAATTTCAACTTAGTAATTTATTGCGTGACCTTTATTTGTAAGAATTTGTTTGCAACGAGCCGGCATCGAATCCACTAAACGTTCACAGCTTTCTTTTGAAATCAGGTGCCACTCTCTTTTTACTGCAGTCCACAATTCGAACTTATTTTTGGGCCTATGTACATAAATCTTATCCTTGACTTGTTTCCACAAGCTCTCAATAGGATTGCAGTCCGGTGACTGTGCCGGCCAATCGAGAACCGAAATTTTTTTGCGCCGCAACCAACCCTTCACTATTTTTTGCAGAGTGCTTCGGATCATTATCGTGTTGAAATATTCATCGAAGCGGCATGTCTTCCTCTGCAAATGGTAGCATTATGTCCTTTAGTATGTCTAAATAACTTTCTTTGGTCATAATCCCGTCAATCAACTGAATTGGGCCTACACCGTACCAAGAAAATGCTGCCCACACTATTGTGTTACCTCCTCCATGCTTAACGGTCTTTTTGCTATATTGTGGATCAAATGGTTTGTTGAGAGGACGCCTAACATATTCTTTTCCGTCCGATCTGAAGATGTTGAATTTGCACTCGTCACTCCAGAGAATATTTCGCCATTTTTTCGTATATTTTTTTTACTTAGAGGCACTTTTCTTGGTGATCGGGCTGGTAAGCCTGTGTTCAATAATCTTCTACGAATTGTTCTAGCACTCACGCTAGCATTTGTTTCCCGCAAAATCATGACCGAAGACGAGAAAGGGCTCTTTTTAGAGACGCGCACAATTTTTCGATCCAATGATGGAGTGATTTTCCGTGGCCGGCCGCGATTTTCTTTATCATTTTTCTCTTTCATAGCATTCTGGACCATTCCCAAAGAGCAGTGAAAAATTTGTGCAATCTGTCGGAGAGAGTAGCCGTCGTCCCTTAGGCGTTGAATTTCGATCCTCTTTTCTGGGGAACAGTGCTTATTTCGGCCCATGTTTGAACTAGAGAATTATTGACGAAATCAGATAAATTGAACTTATTTGAAAGTTATCACTAAACTTACTCGAATGAAAATTAAATAAAAAAGTGGCTGTATTTATTATTTTGTCCAATGTGAAAGTGGTCCTTTGACTATCAAACTCAATTTGACATGTGCACAAAAACCATATGAACAGGCTCGCTACTTACAAAACTGTCTTTCCAATCTAACGGTTCATTGCAGTTGATTGCGTCACTTGAAAAGCATTGCCAGCTGAAAAAATAGATGTTTTACAAGAAACTTAGGGGTGTATTTATTATTTTGACCACCAGTGTATATATTTCTTCAAGTTTTAAAAAAAAAAAACTAATTACAAAATCCCGACGCGTTTCGCCTTATTTGGGCATTATTGCAAACTTTTTCCTTCAGAACCGTTGACCAAACTGAAATCTATCGTTTTTAACTTAATTATAACAAAGGTTTCGAACCCGGATAAGTCGTCTCAGTTGATTAACTTGTTGAATGTTTGTATTGACCAAAAAATTATTTCCTGTTTAATAATGTGTTTTATTCATAGTCGAAAGGCTTAGCTATGGGATCAGCTCTGTCTCCGTTTTTGGCTGAGTTTTTTATGTGTCATTTGGAAGATATTTTATTTAACACAGTAAAAAATGATTTATTAAAATATGTCTTTGTCTGATTCTGTTACGTGGATGACGTTTTTTTTCTATTTGGACTTGTACGCAGCGTCAGCTTACCAACTTTGTTAAGAACATTTTAAACAACCTCGACGACTGTATAAAATTTACAGTAGACATTGGTAATAATAGCTTAAATTTCTTAGATATTAACATTTTAATTACGGACAATTCATTAAGGTTTGACATATATAGAAAGGATACCTTTTAACTCCAATCATCCTTGGTCCACAAAAATGGCAGCCTTCCATAGTATGCTTAACAGACTTATCCAAGTTCCCTTAAGTCCAATCAATTTTAAAAAAGAGTTAAACATGATAATCGATATTGCTACAAATAACGGTTACACGAAGAAAATAGTCTACAAACTTTTATACCAAAAAAATAGAAACCGCTGCATTAAATTTAATTTTTTCTAGTTGTCGATTGCAACAATAATTTTCAATGGCGAAAAGTCCCATATATCAAGGATACAACTAATAGTCTTAAAAATGTTTTACTTAAATACAACATTAAGCCAACCTTTCTTAACAATAATAATTTAAAGAGAATTTTGGTTAACAATAAAATTAAAAATAAAGTTTCAAATTTAGAAAAAACAGGTATATACAAAATTAAGTGTTGCGACTGCTCCGCGGAATATATTGGTAAAACAAAACGAACATGTCGCAGGAGCTAAACACATGAAGCCTAAATCGGGTCTCTCAAAACATCTTGCTATAGAAAATCATAGTACGAACATCAATAACCTTACTCTATTACATAATTTAAGCAATGGTCCCATACTCGATAAATATGAAATTTTCGAAATTAGACGAGACCAAATAGATTTCCCAGATAGAAGTCTGCTACTTAAATCAGACCTATTTTTATAAATTTACCTAACTCTATTTGACTGCAATCAGTAGCTAGCCCTTGATAATGCCCCAATAAGGTGAAACGCATCGGGATTTTGTAATTAGTTTTTTTTTTATAACGTAGTTTCAAAATCTAATAAAATTTAAATATATATGTGGATACAAGTGCATACAAGTGTTTTGCTTTCTTTTTGCCATAATTTAATAATGAGGGTTTTACATAATTCGATTATGTTCCACCAAGTGCTCAAATACTCCTCGATTGAATACATTAAAAAAGGAAAAGCTTGTAAAAGAGTTCTAACTTATATAAGTGCGAAATAAATTGAAAAGAGTGTAAAAATCACAAAAGTCTTTGGATTTGAACGAGATAAGAGTCCCACAAAGAGGTATTTATAACAATTGGCGCAGCCAAAAAGAAAAACAGAAGAGCTTGAAAATTCGCTATCCTGTGAACAACAAAGCGGTTTATTAGCTTAGGCCTATTTGCTCTAATCGCCCCCAACGCTAGGTGTAGTTCTCTGTCTGCTAGCAAGCATACATCCTCTCATCAAAGTACACAAGTGTCAACGTGGGACAATAGCGGGCTTCATCCCAGCCCAAACGAAGACATTATAGACGCCCAAGTTAAGAGGGTAGCTTCAGACCTATGTACACGTTAAGGAAGAACGATCAACAGCCATCTATCTGCGACCCGGAGCTGAAAGCGACTTCGAAGTAGGCAAGGAGCCCTCCTTTCAGCTTTTATCCAGGGGAGTTTAAGAAGGACAGAGCCCCCCCCCCTCCGCCAACAACAGAACTAACGATCCTGAATTGAGAGGAAGATCGAAGTAGGCAATAGCCCACCTCACAATTATAACCAAGGGAAGTAAGACGGCAGGAACCCCCTAGCTGCAAAACTCTATACGGTGGTTAATGAGCGAAGAAAGCTCCTACCAAGAAATGCCGAAAACCCACAAAAATCAACTACACAACAATGTACGTCTCAATCCATTTGTTTTCTAGAATACCTAAATGGTGGGTGAGTGAGATCGAATTGAGTGACTTCTCTCACACTGCCATAAGTGAATGAGAATGCAGAACAGGGGGCCTGGGCAGTCAGCATAATGTCAATTAGGCTTAAGGAAAGAAATTAATTAATTAATTAAATTAAGAAATTAAATTAGTTCAAAGCGAATAATTATTTAACGGCTACCGTTAACACATAGGTTTCACAGGTCTAATAAATGAGGAGTGTTCATAGTTTACAGTTTTTATAAAAAAAAAGTTATGTTAATCAGCTTTTGTTTTTTTTTAATAAATCTTATTTTAGACCACCATAACTTCGGAGAGGAGAGGAATATAAAGGGTTTTCCAATAAGAGGTGTTATTTTAATTAGCCCGCTATTTCGGTAGATGTCACTTTTGGAGCTGTCATTTTTTGACATTTGACAAGTAGAAACTACGCCATTAATAAAAATGGAACAATACACGATTCAACAACGCATTGAAATTATTAAAATTTACTATAAAAATGGTGAAAATGTGGCAGAGACGGTTCGTAAAACTCGAACATTTTTGGGTCGTCGTGAAGCACCTTGTCGGACCGCAATACAGAAATTGGTAGAAAAATTCGAGCTGTCGGGACAAGTTAGTGATGTGAAGAATAAAACCCGTGCACGACGCTTAAGAACAGTCGAAAATATTGCTGCTGTAGTCGAAAGTGTTGAAGAAAACCCAGGTTTGTCCATTCCTCGTCGTTCTTTGGAATTAGGCATTCCACAAACGTCATTACACCGTATTTTGCATAAAGATTTGGGTCTTAAGGCTTATAAAGTTCAGTTAACACAAGAACTCAAGCCAGCCGATCATCAACAACGTCGAGTATTTGGTGATTGGGTCCTTGAAATGCATGAAAATGATCCGGAATTCCATCGAAAACTCATCTTGAGTGATGAAGCCCATTTCCACCTCGATGGCTTCGTCAACAAGCAAAATTGTCGCATCTGGGCCTCGGAAAACCCAAGAGTTATTGTTGAAAAGCCTCTCTATCCTCAACGTGTGACTGTTTGGTGCGGTTTATGGTCCCGCGGGGTCATTGGACCTTACTTTTTCGAAAATGAGGCTGGAGCAACAGTTACGGTGAATGGATTGCGCTATCGACAGATGATTAATGATTTTTTATGGCCGGAATTGGATGGTATTGATCTGGACAACGTTTACTTTCAACAAGACGGCGCTACATGCCATACAAGCGACGAAACCATTGATTTTTACGGGAAAAGTTTCCGGACCGTGTTATCTCTCGAAGAGGTGATCACAATTGGCCACCGAGATCTTGTGACTTAACACCTTGCGACTTCTTCCTTTGGGGCCACGTGAAAGAGAAGATCTACGCCAACAGCCCAGCGTCGATTCAAGATCTCAAAGATGGAATTCGTGAGGCTATCGAGGACACAGGGCAGCCACTTTGCGATTTGGTTATGGAAAATTTAATGAAATGGATATGGTCCTGTAGGCGTGGTCGTGGTGGTCATTTGGCTGATGTTATTTTCCATTATTAACGGCATCCTTCCTCTTTATAATGAAATAAAGATCCGATCATTTATCTCAAAAAATGGCATTTTTCTTTGAATATCAAAATAACACCTCTTATTGGAAAACCTTTTAGTATTATTTGAGGAGTCATTGGAAACGCAATGAGGTTACTATACACCCTGTAGTTTTTAAGATACAAAAAAAATTTAAGACCCTTGACAAACTAGAAAATTTTCTCAAACACTCTATAATTCTACAATGGTTGAGATGCCGCCTCCTTGCCATTAAAGTTTTTGTTTGCCTAGGTGAGTACTATTATCAACTTCCCTACGGACCTCTGAGCCGAAAACATTCGGTATACATAGGTATGTGAAATATGTGGATTTTGACAACCCACGAAGAATTGTCGTATCCATTTTCTACAATTATAATAATAAGGAAAAAAAAATAGAACAGTGTATGGCAAAATCACAACTATTTAACTAATCGCTTTTTTAATTCATCTTATCAAAGCAAAGACAGAAGGACGAATATATGGATGGGTAGACGAACACGCACAAATGGGCAGACACAAATTTGAACATACCACAAATGGTTTCATTTGAACATACCACAAATGGTTTCATTTGAACATACCACAAATGGTTTCATTTGAGGTATAAAGAAAAGAATGTTTGAGCCCGGCTAGACTACATATATTAATTCCAAATTTACTTCCAGATTTGCTTCTTTAATAGGTCGTTAGACATCATTGAAACAGACCTTCTGAAATCATTCGTAATGGTTTCTGTGAATGAATCGATAGAAGGACCAAATATCTTTCAAATAAAAGATACCAGTGATGATTACCGATGTCTTCAGATTCATCTTGATTTAAGAGTATCGGAAATCATGACTGTAATTAATTTCTTTCGGAAAGTATTTCATAGAACCCTAGTGTGATTTAGCTCCAGGTTTTATTTTAAATTTTATGTTATTTATCGAGATTATCCCTTCTCAAAATTGTCTGAACCCGAAAACATAGAATGAAATATCCATTCATATCCCTGTCAACTTGAGCAATTTTTAACATCATCGATTGAAGGAAAAAAAATTTCAAAAATTGGCCCTTAAAAGATTTCGGAAAAGTTTTGTTTCTAAACGGAAATATCTCCATCAATTTTTGTGTGTAGCTTTAAACTGTCAATCATTTTTCAAATTTCATCGTTTTTTCTCTGTTTAGAAAAATTCTCTTAGATTAATTTAATTCCCATAATAAAAGTTATTGTACTACATACATATGTAACTCAGTTTTAAATTCTATTCAATTGTCTTTAAGTTTTCCATCGCCATCTCGATAATCCACAATTTTCCCTTGGTTATTCAAACACAATTTATGAAGAAGGAAACGAGGAAAATTTATGACCTGTAATGGGAGCACGTCTTTAGAAATTTCAAGGTGAATAAGTTTGTAACTAGGTAATTGTTTAGCTGACTATAGTTATGGGTTTTTGAAAGTTACATGAGAGTTTGTAAGTATGTATGGCTGGCTGTACGGATGTAATCGGAACGAAGAAAACCTAGAAAAAGTTTTTCTATTCAACAAGGCTTCGAATTATATACCAACTTCCTATACTGAAGAAGTGTAAACAACAACAATCCTTAGCATGATGTCGATGTACAAAAAGGAGTTTAGCTCTAGATTTCAAAGCAAGAATTAATTGCACCTCGTTATAAAGGTCAAAAGTGAGAGTAATATTTCTTAACGGTTAATGGAACCTTAAATTTATACCACTATAACTCAAGTAGGGTATATGAAAGTACGGGTACCATGTACATATGTACATACCTACAAAAGCTCCGAAAAGTGTTGATGAAATTTATTTGATTTTGTAAACGTGTTGAAATACTTTGTATGTGCACACCTTCTGTATAAGATTCGAAACTGAGGTTGTTTTATATAAATATTTCAATTTATAGTTTACAATTAAGTCATTAATTAAAACAGAGAAGTTTTCGTTCAACAAAAAAAAAAAACTTTGTTAGTTTTTACTTTTATGCAATTGAATTGGGTCAAGTAGAAAATATTCCCTAAGAACCCGACGGGGTTGTCCGGCGATAATATAGATACCTAAATGGGTTGAGATTGGGGTGGGGTATTTAGAGATGCATAATATCTAAGCTATTATCTAATTCGACGCGCGATTCCGTATTCAAGGGTTTCACTCTGTGTCTGTGTTTGTGTGTGTGTGTGTGTGTGTGTGTGTGTGTGTGTGTGTGTGTGTGTGTGTGTGTGTGTGTGTGTGTGTGTGTGTGCGTATATGAATTTGCGTGCATACATTCATATGTATGGGAAAGTGTAGCGCTCTAGGTCCACGCGTCCTCAGGTAGTGCTAAAATATATATAGTAAAATACAAAACTTTTGTATGGCAACCCCATGAAAGAGTTACCTGATTGGTCCAATTTTCGAACTGTATTTGCAATTTTTATGAAAATGCCGTGTAAAAAATATGAACTCTACACCTTGACGCCTTCTCAGGCACGTACCAAGTATATAGTAAAAAACAAAAGTTTTGTATGGTAACACCAAGAAGGGGTAACCCGATTTATACCATTATTGAAATTTTATTTACCATTGCTATGAAAACACCACGTATCAAATTTTTTGTGTGGCAACCTTACGAAGGAGTTGCCCGATTGGTCCCGCTTTTGAATGTAATTTACATTTTTTTTTTTAAAAAGACGAGTGTACAAAATTTTAGCTCTCTAAATCGACGCGTGAGGCAGTGTCCAAAAATATAGTGAAAAACTTAAGTTTTGTATGGCAACATCAAGAAAGGGTTGCCGATTTAAACCATTTTTGTAATTTTATTTACTGTTGCTATGAAAAACATCATGTACCAAATTTTCGTTTTCCACGTCGACGCGTTCTCAGGCAGTGTCCAAATATATAGTTAAAACGAAATTTTTGTATGGCAACTCTACGAAGAGTTGCCCGATTTGTGGCACTTTTGAACATAAATTTATATATATTTTTTTAAACGCGTTCTCAGGCAGTTTCCAAATATAGTATAGTGAAAACCTAAAGTTTTGTATGGCAACACCAAAAAGCGGTCTGCCGATTTGGTCCATTTTTTTAAATTTTACTTACTATTGCTATGAAAACACCACGTACTAAATTTCAGTTCTCCACGTGGAACGGTATGAATGACGCTGAGTCATTATATTTGGAATGATGTCCATGCATTGTTGGGTACAGCCCACAAGGAGGATACTATTTATAAATAGGCACATGCTTCTGCGAGATAAAAATTGAGATTTTTGACTGTGTGGGTACTATAGCAATGCCAGGCAAGTGGGCCGATTATGCAATGAAGTTATGTGCTCATGTAAGTCAGAATAATAAAATCTCAGACATAGTAGTGCGAGGAGTGAGAGGAGAAAGACAGATATAGCCTCTTGGGCAGGGGGCGAAAGGGTATCTTAGATAATGAATAAGTTGATGAAGAACAGAAATCAGGTATGTATGTTAGTAGTGCTTATATGGTTAGTATGAATTGTCAGCTATAAAATCCAAATGGTTAATATCGAAGCCTGTCCAGACTGAATTGGACATATCTTAACCTTCACGTGGTCTCCCCTGACAGCGCCCATAAGGGTTTTATTACCTGTATAGGCCAAGTACAACTTTTTTAGACATTGCAAATAAGATCTAGGCCCGAACGGAGTTAGCAGTACCGTTTAAAAAAGAATATCTTGCATGAAGATATGAAACCGGGAGTATTCATGGTCCGTTGATCATGCTTTACGAAAGCTATACCAAATGAGCGACCCGACATTGGCTAATTTGATACTACGGAGTTGAGGAGCCCTGGATAACAAGGTTTTATCCACCTCAACTTGGGACGGCCCCTTTATGGGAGCATCGTAGTGGCTGTGGTATTAGGGCGCCGTGACCCGAGATCGGTAGAGATTGGATAGAATGGGTCTCGCTTCTACCAGTAAGTTGATGTCATGTCATGCTCTATTGGCACACTGGAACTCGTTGTTTTGCACATGAGGCGTTGTTTGTCGATAACAATCCTAGCATAAAGAATGCCGTGGAATTAAGCCATACTTGGCAGGTGCTCACGTAAAAACACAAGGAACTTTCTGTAATAAACGATGGAGCGGCAGAAAAGAAGACTGTGAAGCGCAGGCTTGCCCAAGGTGAAAGTTGTATAAAGCGAAAGCATCCATACTTGATGGAAAAATTTGTTGATGATTTCGAAGTTTTGAAGATCGCTTTGTATTTCCCAAAGTGGCACCCTGTAGTAGGGTATAATGGCGACAAGTGTTACTGTTAAGTGCTCAAGAAAGACAGAATAATAAAATCTTAAACATAGCCAGTTGGGAAGGGGTCGAAGGATGTTGTAATTGAAATAAGTTGATGAATAATGGAAATAAAATATGTATGTTAGTGGTGTTTATATGGTTAGTATGCATGGTCAACTAGTATAAGATTACTGGTGTTAATGTCGAAATCTCTCCAGTCTTGAATACGGGAATATCTTATCCTTCCCGGGGTCCCCGCTGACAGCGCCTATTAAGGGTTATGTTTTGCCTGTATAGGATAGATACAATGTTTTTTAGACGTTGCAAATAAGATCTTAGCCCCGAATGGAGTAACCACTCCCATTACTACAGGGATATACACATCTAAAAATATTACTGGGAGTACCCATATCAATTGGGTAGCCGACTTTGCAAACTTGGTGCCACGGGGTTGAGGAGAATTAGTAACGTAAGTACGTACTACTTATATCATATAAAACTACTAGCGTGAAAATACATCAAATTAACTAACTATACCTTTTCAACTTCAAATTGAGACTAAACAAATTCAAATTCAGACTAAACAAATTCACATTGAAACTAAAAAATAAATAATTTATTCCAACAAATATAACAATTTAAAATTTGAGTAGGCTTTTGACAAATAAAAGAAAGTGTCTTTTATTAATATAGTGTCATTATTAATTAATTTATCCCTAATTAATTCATTCTTAAATATGTCTTACATCAAGAAAGTTCAAGCAGATAATATAAAGAAGCAAATCTGTGCTTTATATAATAATAACGAAGATTGGAGGGTACTTGCAAAAACTTTAGGCATGAAGAAATCAACTGGATATCGATGGGTGACAAACCAACAAATACCTCCTCAACAACAACGTGGTGGGAAGCGAAAAATAAAAATTACTAATGAACATCAACTGTTTATAGAAAGATGTATTGAAGAAGATCCTAGAATAACTTTAAAACAACACTTTTATCGTCTAATATGTACAAAAACGAAGAAAATAAGCTTATTTTATTGTTCTTATGTTCGATTTTAAAAGATTTAAGTAATTTGGATTTGTATTTTCAAAGAGATAATATTGAAAAAAGGGGGAACAATCACCCAATTTCAAAGCGCAATGAGTTATCTTGCCACCATATAATTCACACATACTTTTTATAAAAAGTATTTATAAGGGCAATTGGTGTGACCTCCAACATTGAACTTCTATGGTAGGCGATCAGAGATAACCATACCGATGAGACCTCTCTGATCGCTGGGTCGAAAAGTTCAATAATTTTTTTTGCAATAAATTTACAAAATGCATTTTAACATTTTGTAAATTTATTGAAATTATTTTCAATAAATTTCAGTCTGTTAGACAAGAAATCTCCTTCAGGTTTTTTTATTACTTTTAAGATTAATAACTTTTTCATTCACAGAGAAACTGGAGGTAAATCACCCAGCTCTGAATAAATTTAAGATTTTTTTTTGCTTTATTTTTATAATTGAATTGTTTTTTTGTTTTGTTTGAATGAATTTCTTAAAAATAAATTTTATTTCGTTAACAATAATATACTTAAAATGCTTTATATTTATTGTAGTAGAGAGAAACTCTTAAGATTGTGATTTCTGAAGAATTTCTGTGGAATAATTCTGCAGAATATCCGAACAAACCGTCCATGGAGTATTCGTGGAATATATCCGCTAAGGTTCTGAAGACATTGTTCTTATGATTTCTGAAGAAATTCCTTGGAATAATAACGGACAGTGTAACTTTTGCTCCGTGACAATCCCATAAAATTCTTTTGATTTTCTTGGGAATATTCTTCGGACAGGAAAATTTCGTAAGAATATCTGTTGAACGCTCTAAGGCTTGTTTATTAAATCTTCTACCTTTGAATATTAGTAAGTGTACTACTATATTATTTTCTAGAAAGTAGTATGCCCTGTATTTTGATTATTCTGTAGATGGAAATTTAGTGATAAAACTTGACAAAACTAAAGATATAGGAGTCATTTTTAACTCTTGTTTCTCTTTTGAGGATCATATTGACTCCATTATCAACAAGGCAACACTATTTTTGGATTTTTTGAAATGATGGTTTAGGAAATTTGACGATCCTTATGTCGTCAAATCTCTATACTGTGCTTTTGTCAAACCTATTTTGAAGTACGAAGATTCGCTCTTCGTAAACTTCTTTGGAGCGATCCCATTGCTCTGGCTCTGTACCCGGCAGGGCTTAATCTGCTTTATTTAGACACCCTAGATACAGGACTTAACTGTTCCACAGTCGTTTTTGCTTTGGATATTTTACATGGATTCATTAATTCCCTTGAACTTTTGGCTGCTCTTATCATTTAAACTCCTCCTCGCTTCCTGTGGTATTATGCACTTTTTCAAGTTCCTCACCATAACGCTAATTACGGTATGCATGAGCCGATATCTGCAATCTCTCGCCTTTTTAATATATAGCTTATTCCGAATGCATTGATTTTAATTTGACTAAAGTTCAAATGACACATGAGACATAGATAATAAAAATTGTGTGATTTTCTGTATATTTTTATTATTTATTATTGTTATTTTTGAGAATTATTTTATGGCGATGTAGTAATCAATCTTTGGTGAACGTGAAGTGAATAATTAAATAAATATACAATTAATATGTAGTTACTGGTCCAAAATTCCTTGTTTTATTTTTATTTCACTTTTTTCAAATTTAATATTTCATTTTTCTTATCTTTTACACGGTTTTATTTCCCACCACTTACGCCCGACTAGCGATCGCAGTCTACTCACGTGGTACACTAAAGAGTAACAAAATGTGGTCCTCACAAAAGTAATCAGAGCCATTTCCTTTTTTAAACTCATCACTTGGTGTACATTGTTGTTGCAAAAAGCAACATCCATTTAAAAGCATTTAGTACAAAAAAAAAATAGTTATAAACGACTTCTATATCTTCCATAAAGTGATAGTATTGTGCGCTATTTGGGCTGGGCTAAGTAGAATACCTTGACTGTTACCGTAGACCATTATCATGATTTGCTGCAAGAGTTTGTTTTTTCCGAAATCTGGATACAACAAAATCTACAGTTATCTGGTTTCAAAATGGCATAGTGCTACGACATACCATATATTTAATTTGCGTATATTAAAATTCTGAAGGGGTACTTTCCCGGTCGAGTAATGTGCAAATCAGGTGATATCGATTGTCCATTTCATTCGCCTAACTAGGTTGCGATGCTAGACTTTTACCTTGGAGGTACTACCTGAAGGAAAGAGTTTACGCTAATAATTTGGCAACAATCTAACAACTTAAGGCCAATATTCGTCACAAAGTGGAGCAAATAACTCCAGAAAATATTAAAGCCCGAAGCGCTCATTTTACGGATATAAATTTCTGATTATGATTCTTAGGAAGAGGCCTTAATTGCACCTACTGATGAGAAATATTTATCAGAACTCTCAACTAACCAACAAGATGGAAAACAAGAGCTTGTGGTCGAGTAGAAGGGATTCAGATAACAGCATTGCGGAAGAAGGATGAACTGAACACTTTACCAGTGCGTTCTATCAATGACGCAGACAGAAACTTTGTCACATACTTTATGTATGAATGTGACTCGCCAAGTTGACTACTGATCTCCAGTAAGGAATAAAGGGAGCATGTTGAATAAGAAAGGCTATAATACCCAATGAGGAATCACAGGTAATGAGAAGTTGATCCTGCATAGAAGCCAGTAAAAGATTCACTCAATATATATCCCATATAAACCATTATTCATGGCATTAAAGTTTTCTCGGTTTTCTATGCATCAAACGTCTAAATATTATAAGGACAACTGTATACTATGGTAAACTACAAGATAGTGAAAAGCAGGATGAACGTTGTTGTGCGAACTGCCTTGAATTTGTATTATTTGTGTTGCAGATCCAACAAATTCGGAAAAAATTTCACTATGGACAACTTTTTCACGAGTTTGGATCTCAACTATACACAAATGTCGTGAAATATGATATTAGTGAGTACTGTTCATAGTAGTTCTTTACACCCACCACCATGTAGTTACATTTAAAAGGTGCCAGCTATAAATTAGACTAATACTACTTTCGATGATGAAGTCACAGTTTGATCTTATACCTATGTTCTTAGGCTATAGATATCCAAAAAGAACACGGTTGTGGTTTTGACTTCATCTATCCCTTAGATAGCTTCCATAGATAACAGCATCCTATCCAAATCAAAAGTAATACACTTCTCACTGAAATAAAACCAATGCGGATGATTAGCTGTTTTACAATATGATGAATATCGCTGCGTTAGCTACATACTTGTTTTGTACGTCCAAATATATGGATAAAATTAAAAGGAACAAAAGATCACTCAAAGACTTGACTAATGAGCTCTCTGAGACTTCAATGGTATCTTAATCAACAAAGTGGAATGTCCCTTTTAGGCCCGACAACAACAAACATGATAAATGTCTTAAACGATGCACTGTGGTACTCTGAACGTATTTTATTAACAATGTTTATTTCAATTATGTGGGGAAGGGGGGGGGGGTCAAAGATTGATCTAGTAGACTTTGGATAATCTAGTACAGAATCGAATTCCTTAGGTCATGAGAAGAAATTTTAGTACCCACACTCCTATACTCGGAGACTTAAATAGCCATCCCCCTACTCAGTTTTTAGTATTTCCTTCTTTTTTTATTCGAACTGAAGTACTAGAATTTTGCATCTTAAATCGGCTCTAACTCGGTAGGATTATGCCCGATTGGAAAACAGGTTTTACTGTTCAACTCAGCTTATTACCAGCTACAATTTGCAGACAAGATTTTTTCTACATGTTTAAGAGTAGTGGTAGGTACGCCTGGCGGGGGGGGGGGAGGGGGTAGGTAATTACAATACAGAATGTTGCATATCAAATGAAAGATCTCGCCGAGTACTATCGGGCGATTAACTTCTTTCCCTATTCAGAAAACTTTCTCGGGAAGTTTTTGCTGCCGGAAAACCCATTTTCATGTTTGTTACATACACCCCAGTTACATAATTTTACATATATTTTTGATATTGTTTCTCCATGGCCATTAATGCTATGTTGTGAGCATTTTTCTTTTAGGAAGTCATTTTCCACGATGCACCAATTCCAATTTCACCCAAGAAAGTCGCTCAAGCTACGTTCGATCGCCAAAGCTTTTCACCGCTTAATTGATATAAACATTTTTAATAAAATATGTCCAGAGCATCATAACGTATCGTTTAGGACCTCTCTTATGTCTGTTGATGTCGGACCCAAAGTTGTATGAAAAGTGTGCATTCTCGTATTATTGTGACTACCAAATATTTTGTAAAGACCTCTTTTGAAAAACCATGCCTATCCAGCACACTGGAGAATGTATTCCACCTGTTGGAAGTTGCTATATTCGTCGATCCTTGAACTAGTTATAAGCAGTGGAAAACAAGAAAGTCTTGCAACGTTTGTTTCAAGGTCGTTTGTAATAAACACTCTATCAAAAAATTCACATAAACCAACTTCTTTAAGATTTCTATTGACTTTATTTTAATATCTTATAACATTTTAGAAATTTTCGTATACAAAATTTTCTATTTTCATTAGGAAAGCATCAGATAAATTGGAAATAAAAAAATCTTAAAACAATTGAAATAAAAGCTTTCATAGATGCAAAGACATTTTAGTTTGAAAACGTAAAACGTATCTGGGTATGGTTAACTTATCCAAACTGTACAGTATAGAAAACTTTTCCTGAATTCATATACCTCACATTATAACTGTGATCGAATATTTTTACTATCTTTTCCAAATAAGAAAGAAGTTAAATTATGAGAAAAAATTGTTGTTTTTTTTCTATATAATTTCCGACAGGTTATACCAACAAAATCTAATAAACAACGTCAGCGAATTACAATCGCTAGATCTATGCATATGAAGAATCGTCAGTTTAATTTCCTTTCATCATAAATATACTGCGCGATACTAAAATAGCATAGGAACACACTACACAAAAAATATTCTTATGAAAAATAATTTATTCCTAAGAATTTTCTTACATACCTTTTCAAAAAGTTTTCCTGACAAAGCACATTCACAATTCAATAAAATATGAATGATCTTGTCTAATTATAATTCAATAAGACCGTTGATTTGCTTGGCCTACGAACTTCACACAAATTAGATATAGAATAAGAAATTCAACGTTAACACAAAAATTTCTATTTCACTTTACTTCTTCTCTATACAAATAGAAAAAACACCACCAGAACAACTTTTCTTTTTTCTTTTTCTTTGCCGAACTTCCAAATTCAGGAGATCGTAAAAAAAAAATATCTCAGAGCAAATATCTTGTTGACACCAAAAATAAATTGCTTTTTTAAGGCTCTTTGAACTGTTGATGAACTTGATCTAATCACATCATATCATTTACACTATCCATTCGGTTAGTATGACCCATAGAATGACGACCCGCACATGATGTATTATATACACAAATGACGAACCGACAATTGCGAAAAGAGATACAATTTTGTATAAAAATGATGATTGGTGGTGTGTGAACTGCGCTCGAGAAAAATGGTATTCCGGAAAATCCGAAGTTTGGAAACCAAAGCATAAAAAAAATACCCGGGATTATATTATTATAGGATGTCGTCCATCACAGAGTAACTCTCAAGCAAAACTGAAGGATAACAACGGATTCAGTGTCCCTATGAGGTATGGCAGGATTCTATCGTAGAGATTTTACTATGCTTAGCTTCCCCAATTTTACATGTCTGCCTGAAGGAAGGTGGTGCAGGTTAGTTCGGAGTTGCGCATTTTATTTTTCGGAGTAAAAACCCTCAACAGATACTTTTTAAATGCTACAAATATACAAAAGATTCTATACAAGTATATGTGTCGCTCTACACATGCATATATATATGGAAAATATACATATTACTATAAGAACCCCTCTTGTAAACGTCAGTTTTTGTAACCTGTTGCTCTTGCTCTTGCGGCATTTATTGAAAACAACAACAACAACGATACGAACTTTCGCTTACGTTGTTTTTAGGTTGTGCTTGCTTTCCCTGGATTTCTCGGACTGTTATTATCCCGGAGATTCTAAGGCCAGATGGGTTCCTCCGAAGTCTTGACATTTCGCAATTTTCCTATGTTAAACAGTCCGCAATACCCTTATAACGGGGGTCCTTTTTATTTGTTTATGATTTATTTTCTCCACGGAATCAACCTTTCTTTCTACCTCATTAGAAGCTACTTCTATCTACTATGTATGTTTTGTGGTGTTACAGTGGAGCTTCTGAGGAGGTAGAAGCGTTCGACACGAAACATTCTCCAAATTTTAGTTAGGGTAATTTTCTTATCAGCGCTATACACATATATACACGTGGCACATTATATCAAAAACGAAATAGGGATGATATTTAAAGTAATAATGGTCGGTTGTAAGTATGTATCTAGTCTATAGGAAAGGAAATTGGTGGACAACAAAAAGACGCAATGAGAGGAGAACATCCATCTACAGAATTTTACATTTCAATTATCGTTTTGAAAGTGCGAAGTAAAGGATTTTCGATGAATTGTCAGAGAGGATGAATGCGGGGATTAATATTAATTGTTTAGACAAAATTAATGAAGAAAAGTCCGTTGTGTTTATAAATACGTCAACGTGCGTATTAAAGTCGTAAAGGTGCTTTAACTTTAAAAATTATGGTGGAGAAACCTTTCAGGTTCATTAGTATAAAATGAAATAATTAAATGGAAACTGTGTGAGATGACACAGGGTGCTTTTTGACAGTTTCTGACGTATTATAATGTTGCCGCCTTAAGATCGAGAGAGAGAATGTAAGAATTCATCTGGGAATTATTTAGAGATTTTCACTTTGATCCATCTTTTTGAATGTGGGTAGTATCTACCTACATACTTTCAGGGTTATTGTTAAATTACTTTTGTTTTATGTTTCTCAAGAAGGATTTCATTGGTGTACAGAAATATAAATTTTCAAGTAGGTATCCTGGAAATATGTAGGTATACTGTTCGTTTGAAGTGGTGAAAAGGGATAAGGGAGTTATCATTTTCTTGATGGGTATTCATTCTTTCATCTCGAGATATGCCTATAAATTATTAACGTCAGTATTGGAAGTTTAAGTGCTGGCATATAATGTTAAAGTTATGTTCGCTGACATATATGTATGTATATAAAGTAGGTATAAGAAAATCTTGAACTAATAATAAATATTAGGTAATTTATATAGGAAAAGTGTTTTTCATAATAATTAGTTTTCAACATTTATAACTCTGTGACGTGCCATCAGTGCGGGTCATACATTCCAAATAATTCACCTACCACTTTGTAAACCTATCAAAATTAATTTAGAAAATTGCCACTTGTAACACTTTGTTGAACGTAGAAAGGCTTAGTTAGGTAGCAATGTGGATAGGGCGTTTCGTATCAGCAGGAACCAATACTCTTCAGTACGGCCAGTTCCTGCCTGACGCGGACGCTAGAAGAAAATGCTAAGCAGACCTCATATGAGAAGCTGAGTGCAAAAGTGGCCCAACCCACAAAATGTCAAATTTCAAACTAATCGCGCCAAAAAAATTCCCATATTCCACTTAAGGGGGTATTCTAGTCTAGAAATTCGAAAAAATATATTTTTTTTGTTTTCATATTTTCAAAGTTTAACTATTCAAGAATATGCCTACAAGAGGATTTTTCAAAGTGGTGGCTTGTATCTTTTATATTTAGTGTTCAACTGCATCCAGCTGCTAACAGTTGAATTCTAACTTCTAAACCACTTGGACTTTAAGGGGTAACGCTACTGTAACGGCTAGAAAAAAAGGTTTTTTCACGCACTTTTTTCTCGCGAAATTAAAGGTGTTTGAAAAAAACCTTTTAAGGGTATTATCGGGCATACATTGAACTTTATTGATAAATTTTTGACAGCGAAAAAAAAAGCAAAATGGCGGCTCCATAGCCATCTTCCGGGGACATGTTTCGGAGCAAGTTTAACGCGCTTGGTGGCGACCTCCATTCTCAAATTAAAAAAAAAATTTTCTCGCACGGGACCTTTTTTTTCTTATTCTAGAAGGTTTAAACTATTTTTTAAGCCAATAAAAAAAACGATTTTTCAAAAACCTTACAGTGGCGTTACCCCTTAAACGCGTTTTTCTCGAAACTGCCTTTTTCAAGACGATGCCCACGATTTCTCAAGTTCTACTGGACCGATTTACTTGAAATTTTTTTGAAAGTCTTCTTTATAGACTTGCCTATGTCCGGAACTAGCCGCATCCCCAAATATCAATTTTTACTATTTTTAAAAAATTCGAAAAAGTCAAAAAAAGTGATACAAAAATTGCTTTTTTTTCAGGCAGCGGCCATTTTGTGAAAAAAAAATTTTTCAACTTTTCCCTAGTTCCGGACATAGCGACATTACTCTAGACTAATAATTTTTTTTATTTTTTTTTTTTCGGATTGCTTGGCGGGTTGGAATCGTTGGCATGATCACGCGCCAATTTTTTTCTGTATTCTTGTAATGTTAATAAATAACTCATAAAAAAATGGATAGAAAGATATTGATTGCCATTTTTTTACGGCAATTGAAAAATCACCTAAAATTCGGGCCTCTAGACTAGTATACCCCCTTAACAGATAAAAAAAAACCCTGAGATAATTTCCCCATCTACGGGCAACTCAGCTGTATATTAAATATTTATGCTCTCAGTCATTTAGAAGTGGCCTAAGCAAAAATGCTTGCCCTAACCCACAATTCATTTTTGTTTGTAGTGGCTTGGGCCATTCTTATTCCTCTAAACAGAATGTGTGAAAGTGAGTAATGAAAATCGTAAAAATTGGGTATATTTTCAAATAAATTAATTTAAAACTATTTGTGTTAGGCGATAATTCATGTGAGAGTTCCATTTTTCCGGATGTTTACACTTCTTCATCTTATTCTCCATCTATAAGCAATTGTTCCACTATATCATCAGCATGTTCTGTACGTAGTATTGTATCACAAGCAGCGGAAAATAATACTTCGATTCAAGCAGGCAGCAGGAAACGATGTCGTAATGAACGCGGTTAGAAAAGAAATCAAAGAAAAATCCTACGCAATTCTGGTAAAAGCTATGTTACTGCCAAAGGAAAAAGGATACCGGCAAAGGAATTAGATACAGGTTTTCAGTGCAACTGTCTGAAGAATTGCAACACAAAATTTTCTTAAGAGAAAAAACAACGAATATTTTCAAATTACTACTAACTGGAAAATTTTGAATCTCAGACTGCCTATTTATGTACTCTTGTTCGGGTAGAAACAAAACAAAGAACGTACACTAAAAATACTTCCTCAAAAAGGCAAAATACGCGGACGTATTTGTTACCGGATGGTAATGGAAGCCAAGTCCAGGTATGTAAACAATATTTTAAATCCAGCTTTAGCACTTCGGATGGAAGATTAACTCGAGCTTTACTTAACAATACCAATTGCTCCCCACCTCCAAAAGATAAGCGGGGAAAAGCATCCAGCAGTAATAAAACACCAGATCAGAAGATTGAAATTATTAAAAAACATATAGCTAAATTTCCAACCTATGTATCCCATTATAAGCGCGAGCAATGTCCGAACAAGAGGTTTTTATCGCCAGATCTTAATATAAGAATTTTGTACGACATTTACAAAAAAGACGTTACGGAAGAAAATATGGCAGTTTTTTTTATATTCCGGAAAGTTTTCAACAATGATTTTAATCTTCACTTCCATCCAAATGTAACAGATAGTTGCAAGAAATGTGACTCGTTTAATTTGAAGATTCGTTTTGGTAATCAGTCAGAAAAACCTGCACTTGAGCAAGAAAGAGATCTTCACTTCAGGAAGGCTGAGTCAGCCAGAAGTAGGATGATAAAGGATGCCGAAATGGCTAAGGATTCTACAAATGAATTGACAGTTATCGCATTTGATTTAATGAAAACTTTAGCTACTCCTGTAATTTCTACTGGAATCTCATATTATAAACGGCAATTATGGACATATTGTTTTGGGGTACACAACTTAGCCAGTAAGCGACAATGTATATATGGAACGAAACGGAAGCTTCTAGAGGTCCCCAGGAAATAGCGTCATACCTCTCACATTATATTAAAAATAATGTTAATACGAGCAAGTTAGTAATGTATTCGGATGCCTATGGGGGACAGAATCGGAATATTAAAATGTACGCCTTTTGTAATTACTTGGTATGTTCTGAAGAATGTCCTATCAATGTAATAGATCACAAGTTCTTGGTTTCTGGCCACTCATTTCTTCCATGCGATGAAGATTTCGGATTAATTGAGAAACAGAAAAAGTTTCATCCTAATATTTTTGTACCAGATGATTGGGTTGAAGTTGTTAAGCATGCAAGAAAAAAAACAGCCATTCGAAGTGATTCGAATGAAAAGAAAAGATTTTAAAAGTCTAAAATGTTTGGAAGATAATATATCTAATAGAACAATTAATGCCTCTAAGGAAAAAGTGGAGTGGCTAAAGATCCAATGGATAATGGCTCGCAAAGAAAACCCATTACGTATGTTTTATAAGTATTCCAATCATCACGAAAACTTTTTTTATGACATTGATCTATCCAAGCGTAATTCAAAAATGCAACCGCAGTCCTTGGAGTGCTTGTATCCAAATGGGAGACCTATAGATACATTAAAATTCAATGATTTGCAACAACACTAAAGATTATAGGATGGCGATATGGAAAATTATATAAGAAGAGTTCTATAAATGTTTGCAGTGATGCTGTTAACGTGTCCATTCCAAGTTTTGTTAAAATTGTATCATGCACAGATTTCTAACACAATCACAGGGCAGGATTAAGTTATTATTGGTGGATAACAGGTGGATAACAAGAGGCGTCTATATGGCATGTTTATAACAATCGAATTACTTTTATTGAAGATGAAGTTGTTTTGTTTTAGCCCAATTCAAGATTGGGAAAAAAAAGTTTACCTTCAGAGACATGGAATTATAAATTTGTAGATTGTCAGCATAGAGGTTAAAATTATAGTATCTTATTATACGTACTATTTGATTTGGTAGGTCATTTAAAAAAAGAGAAAAGTAGCGGTATCAAAATAGATTATTAACACGAGCTCGGCGGAGAAATTATTCCATTTGATCATTTGATTCATTTGATCATTTTGCACACTGAAAATTTTAGTTGTTCCTGAATTTATTGTTGCTTGTTCAGAAGGAAACTTTTGTTCAAAAATGGAAACCATGCGATCGAGAAATTTGTTTATACAAAAAAAAAAAAAAAAATATGTATATACAGTGTGATTCAGATCAAGATACCTTCCAGTATACCACGCGATTTCTTGAGGTAAGTTAATCAAAAAGTTGTTCCACATACCGCCCCCCCCTCCCCCTAGAAACCTGCCTATAGGAGTTGTGGCCAGTTGAAGATATTCGTGAACCCTGATGGGAATAAATGAGCATAACTTTTGAACCACACTATAGATTTTGGTTGTTATAGGCTTATTAAATAGCCAAGAATAGTAGCTGTCGAAAAGTGTATTACTATGTATTTTTTATTTGAGCAACTTTAAGTTATTCTCAAATATTTCCAAAAAATTGATTTTTTTTACACACAAATTTCATAAATACCGTTATTTATTTCAAAAACTTTTGTGTGTAAAGAAATCAATGTTTTGGAAATATTTGAGAATAATTTAAAGTTGCTTAATTAAAAAATACATAGTAATACACTTTTCGACAGCTACTATTCTTGGCTATTTAATAAGCCAATAACAACCAAAATCTATAGTGTGGTTCAAAAGTTATGCTCATTTATTCCCATCAGGGTTCACGAATATCTTCAACTGGCCACAACTCCTAAAGGAAGGTTTCTGGGGGGGGGGGGGGGGGGGGGTGTATGTGGAACAATTCTTTGATCAACTTACCTCAAGGAATCGCGTGGTATACCGGAGGTATCTTGATCTGAATCACCCTGTATATATAATAGTAATAAAAATTAAGGGGGGTTACCACCAAAAAAAAGCTCACGATTTCTGTTCCCAAAGTCTTAGTGAACATAAACGCATAAAAGTATGCAATTTGAAAATTGAAACAAATCACTATATTTAGTACCTACATGCAAAGCTGTATGGTGCTGTGATATGTCTGTATTGTACTCCAAAGCATGTCGGGCGTCTGCACAGCAGTAGGGTAGAATCACTGACTTATAAGTCAGTGGGTAGAATTGCATAGGCATGGCGAGATTTTAAATTTCGCTGTTGGATTTTTCTTAGAATTTTGTTGATGAGCAGGCACGGAGCAAACGAAATGTATGCGCTCTGTGCTGTTGATCAGACACTATTCCGTGTAATTTGTCTGGCACTATTTATTGCTTGGGCAATTTTATTTTACTGAAGCCGGTCAACAAATAAAACTCTACCGAGAATTCTGACTTGTAATATACCATATAATTGTTGCAATGTTCACACGTCGTCAGATTACCATTTTATTAACTAGATAGCCCAAGAACTACTTTAGAGAGTTAGATTTGAATTTACCAACAACACAATTTTCAGGTTGAGCTATGTCTGGTAGATTTCTATAGAATTTTATCTCTATCTCTATCCTCAATTTTGTTCGCATAAAATTTTGCATGTTTCAAGAAACGCAATTCAACCAGATGAGCCTAGACGGAGTTATTGTAACTGGGAAAGATTAGCAATATAGCAAATAGTGAATTCTTTTCTGCGACTCGATGTTAACACTGCCATCAAATCTGCCATTCTCGTGCTCTTTTCTGCCATACTGACCTCGTTTCTCGTTGTCTTTTCTTCCCTACTGGTGTGGTGGTGGCGGTGGTTACACCGAGTCGATGAAAAGAATTCACTAAAAGATAAGAGTGTGCAACGATTTCAATAAAAAAGAAATATTTAAAAAAATGTAAAGAAGGTAACTGCCAGCATTCGTTTTGTTTAGAGGGATGTCGGCAGTAGCCCTAATCCCCTTATATACTGAATAAATAAAATAAATATACTAAATAAATAAAGTATTTAGTATATAAGGGGATTAGAGCTACAGGTGACATCCCTCTAAAAAAACGAGTGGTGGCAGTAACCTCTGCAGTCACTTGGAAATACTGCTTTACATTTTTTTAAATATTTTTTTACCTATAACCATAATAGAACTGGGAAAAAATTTCTTGCCTCAAAAGCAAAAACGAACAAATTACCAATGATAAAAATTAAAATATTCCGGGAAATCTATACACATTCATATACCTAATGCAGGAAATCACGGCACACACTCTCCAAGCATGCAGCTATAGCCCGCTGAGCTTTCAAAACAAATGAAAGCCTTCCAAAAGCACATTACTCCATCTGACGATGATAGAATGAATTGAAAACGCCAAATTGTATGCAAAATATAATAAAACAAGAAATTTTTGCCGTTACCATCATTAACATTATTGACTTTATTTCCTTTATCATTGCACAAAAAAATTTGAGTTTTTCAAAATAAACAGAAAAAGGTTCGATCTTTGTTACAAATTGAACTTTCTTTGAAATAATATCATAATTTTGGTAGTTAATTGTCTCGGAAAATAGCAACTTTCAATCTAAAATATATTATTACCCAACATTTTTTGACTGGTTTTCTTTCCGTCACTGCCTCTTCCAGCCCAAGATCTTCCATACTCAAGTACAAATTTATCTATTTAATGTACCATTATTACGTTTTGATGTACTAAACTTTGCAAATTTCATGAATTCTAGAGTTTTCTAAAGCTGATTAAATACATATAAAACCCCGAAATCTTTATTTTTGATACGTAATTACCTCAGTTTATGAATTTTCTCTAACTACATGCAATTTTTATCATGATAGTACGCACAGATTTGCAGTAAATTTGTATTAACTTTTCGTGTTTTTTAAGATTTCAGTGGTAACCCCCCTTAAGCTAAGAATCGGAAAAGATGGGCTGAGATGGCTTGTACAAGGCAAAAAGGTACACACATCAAAGTATCTCTCTCAGTACCATTCTAGATCGTCGATGAAAATTGTTGATTTTTTAAAAACCCTACTTTTTTATTTCTATACTAGAAATCATACAAAAAAGGGTATTTTCGATAAATTTTATTTCATCTCGCTTCGATGACAAGACGTGGCAATGTTCAAACTGAATATGTATTACACGACTTTATAAAAGCCGCGAATTTCCTCCAAATTGCCGCTATATGAATATAAGGCACTAGAAAATGCCACCGACACATATCATATCCACTGTGCTAATATTCCAGGTTATTTTAATTCCTGGAAATATTGCGGGCTAATGGAAGTACAAGTTACAATATCAAAAATAATTATGTTTTCGGATCAGTAGAATTTCAAATTAACAATTACAACTTAATTATTAATTACAGGCTAATAATTTTAAAATTTCTTCCTCCTAAATATACTTAGCAATTCTTTATTAAAAAAATAAACTTTATTACACTCAAATCAATTTGAAATAGTAACCAAAAAACCACAAGTACACAATTAAGTATCATTCACCGCATAATTCTTGCGGCATAATAACTTATTCATAATTTTGTGGAGACACAAGAGTCGTTGTGAAAATTTTAATAATAAAAAAAAACTCGAAAAATTAATGACCATTAAACAGAAAAAAAAATGACTCCGAATCAGAATAAAGAGAAAAGAAAAAAGAAGAAAAAAAAGTATAAATGGGATGCAAATGACTTTTATTACCCTGCCAACCTGCTGCGTTATAGCTATACCGCGACATAGTGGTAAGAAAAAAAAAATAATTTGCTTATTTCACAGTAGCAGCATTATACTTAGTCGCTGAACCGACAAATCGAATTGGCTACAAATAGGTGTATAATGAATAAACGGTTCTCGCAACATCATGAATAATTCAACAAATTGAATTAAAACTTGAACTTAGAGCAGTTTTAGTGTTAAGCTTAAGAGAGAGAGAGAGAGAGAGAGAGAGAGAGAGAGAGAGAGAGAGAGAGAGAGAAAAAACAGGGTATGTACTATATTAAAATTTTCGGCCACGCGCTCCATACCATACTACTCTATTTATCTACCCTGCTTATGTCCACTTTTAAGGTGGCAGGAATGGTTTTGGAGAAAAGTTAGAAACACTTTCATAAAAAAATATTCACAATTTCTTTCAATTTCTTATCATTATTTTTTGTTTTTATGAATAATGCATAAAAGAATCAAGGAATAAATATAAAAACAGACACAGGGAGACCTTTCTTATGATTTTCATTGTTACCCTTCTCTGTAGAGCTCCTTTGCATATTTGATTACACGCAATGAAGAAACATCGCACCGAAATAACCTTAACTTATCGCAATTATTGAGAAAATTCAGGTCGTGTCGTATATGTTTCGTGTGCAAAGTGAAAACCGCAAACAAGAATGTCGAAATATAAACAAAACTCAAGAGTAATGTTATGCTAGTGACTATCTAATATAAGTGAAATTCCGAAGTTTCCCAAAAGTTCTCACAGCTTTACGCAGGATCATGCAGAGAATATACCCACTACCCTCGGAAAGACATAGACTCACAGTTCCAAACCCAAACGAAATCCACCTACCTCACCTACTTACACCTACAATCAGGACAGAATCCTTAACCATGATGAGTGTTTGTACTAGTGACGTATAGTACCATTGTGTTGGACAGAGATATTATCACCTACCTAACAGCAAACAAAATACGCACTTCACTTGGAAGTAACACAGGCTTTGAAACGAAACACCACCTGCAATAGAATGGGAGAAGTCTCATCATAATACGAGCCTTGAATTCAGTTTTGAAAATAAGACAAATTCTCTTGAAATTGAGAGATGTAAATCGCCTTCATAAAGTGCCAAGCTATCACATTTTATGTAAAATTTATGTCCACGGCTTAATGACCAATTTTACTGCGCTCTTCTCAATCCAGATTTTTTTTTTCTCAAGTTAATTCTCAATTTTTTCGCGGCCCTCTAAAATAATTCAACGAAGAGTATCACACGCACTTCCTATAAAGGCAGTCATCATAAACTAAAAGTTGAATGAATTTCAGTGAAAGTATATCCTTTTTTTTAGCTCAAGGATTTTCCCCAAGTATCGTAGAATTTTCGGAATTAAGGAAAGCTTTGAAGCTTTTTTTCTGTAGGGGAATTACTCTCACCGGGTTTTCTCGCAGTTTCATATATTTTCTTTTTTACTCTGGCCGAAGCATTGACTGACTATGGGAGGAAGAAACCTTCAGGTAAATTATTCTGTTGTAATGTTTTGGTTTTTTTTTTCTTCTATATATAGGAAAAAGTGTCACTTAAAGTACTTTATATATATGCACATTTATATTAGATACATACATACATACATATAAATATAATTTAAAATTATAATAAATATTTAATAGAAGATTTATAGTTCTGCAAGGCCACTGCAGTTTTCTCAATTTCATTTCGAAATTTTCTTCGATATGAAAGATGCTCGATGCTTGAGTATCATTTATCAAAATTTTATAGCTGTCAGCTTTAGAGAGGTCTCCTTCCATCATTAAAATTGAATAAAGTGCAAACGTTGGAGGTATGCTTTCTTTATATAAAAAGGTTATGTTGAATGTAATAAAAAAATAATGCGATTTTTTCATGTTCATTGTGATATCAATGTCATTCAGAATAAGATAGAAAAAACAAATTCTCACTTATTTTTCTACCTTTGTGTGTGAGTGTTTTAAGAGATCTGACAAAATAAAATGAAATATGAAGAACCTTTTAAAGGGTTTTATAAAGTATAGGCGTTGTGTAGTATTGCTGTTATAATTAAATAACTTAGATGACAGTTTTACAAAAGTGCAATTATTCAAATAAAGTAGTTTTCTATTGCAATAACATTGTAATTAAAATTTGTCATTACCATTATTGGTACTTGTATCGATGAAATTGGATAATGTAGGTTGGATCAATCAGCCCCAGGATAAACGCATACTGAGAAGCCATTAATATGCAAATATATATTTATTTAGTACATAATTACCTAACATGTAGGCGAATGTCGTCAGGGTAGGACACCCTTTTGTGATTTGCTCATAGCTTCTGTTTAAAGAAGAATTTGGTCAATCCATCCAAGCAAATCGTTGCAAAGGTTTGAGAAAAAGGAATACTTTTGAGGAATATACGAGTAGCATTCGCAGATTTATTTAAAAGAAGAGGAAATAAGTTTAACCCAAGAGCAAATAACTTTAACCCAAGCATAAGTAATTTTAACCCAAGAGCAAATAAATTTAAACCAAGCACAAATAAATTTAACTCGAGAGGAAATACCTTTAACCTAAGCACAAGTAAGTTTAATCTAAACACAAGTAAGTCTAACCCAAGAGCATATAAATTTAAAGCAAGCACAAATAAGCTTAACCCAAGAGAAAATAAGTTTAACCCAGGCACAAATAAGTTTAACCCAAGCACCAATAAGTTTAACACAAGCACAAATAAGTTTAAACCAAGAGCACATAAATTTAAACCTAAATTCTCAATAAGGCATTTTAATACAAAATATTTCAATTTCAATTCAAATTAACATTTTATTATTTCATTTTGACATGAAAAACAGTATCAGGGTTAAAAATGAAACAAAATAGGTGCTTAAAAAAAAAGTGAAATGCTGTCAAGGTCGGCCCGGGCTGTCTAGGTTAGCTCATCGACAAAATATGTCATGAAATGATTGAAAATGACAAGGAAAATCAATTGAATGAAATAAAAAGTCGAATTTGTGGTATTTTTCTGTTTTTTATTCGATTAACCAAAATATGAATGGCACATTATTCGGAATCGTGTTTCCGGCAAATGAAATAGCTCGTCGTTATATTGGCACACTTCAAATGTGCTTCTCTCTTGCATTGTCCGAAGAAGACTTTTTCTGCGGTGGGCCAACTCTGACTACAAAAATGGTCCAACTTTGGCGCCATTTCCTCATCCGTAACCCAAGGAAGATACAAGCCATGAAGTCGGCGATTACACCGACACATTAAAAGGCTTTAATGGGCCGGCTACAACCATGAAGTAAGAGCTCATTCTCACTTATTTTGTAGACTCATCAGGGAGGAAGAACTAAGATTTCATCTTAAATAGGTCCTAAAACTATCGCTTCCACAGAAAAATAAAATTATAACAAATTGCAGCTGAATATGTTTTGTTTCTAATGGCTGTAAAAAAAATAGCATCTACAACAAATTTATCGAAATTATAGCGTTTGAACAAAATACAAGGTACTTTTATATGAAAAACTCCTGCAGTAAGACAAAACAAGAAGACTGTGTTGTTCGCCTGCTAGCCGCTAAGTAAAGTTTTGACACAATCGCATATTGGCAGTAGGCTTAGATGATGGGGGCCAACCTTGACGACATTCTCCTATATACCCGAAAAGAAATGTTATTCTTGTGTCCTTTGTTTTACCCTATATTGGGAGCCGTAGATCATGTCCCGCAATTCCCCGCATTGGAAGTCGGTTAACAAAACAAATATTAAAAGAAAAACAAAACTAAAACTAATAATAGAACAAAGTTACTAAGTTAAGATAAAAGGCAGGAAAGTACCTACAATTGAAATATGAAAAAAGAAAAGTACATTTATTACCATTTTCAACATTTCGCGATAGTACTTCAGCGGTAGAAGTGACTTGTTGTATGATGGAAAGTTCTAGTGTAAATATTTATGGGCATCTAATTAAAAATTAGGGATCAACGAGATCCTTAAAGGCATTGACAGTGCACACATTCTGGATAGGTTAATGATTGATGGGCGAGTATTTTAGAAGCGTGCAATTTAGCTAAGATTAGAGTCTTCCATGACTAGATTTGTAAAATGTGGAAAAAATAACGTCCTTGTTTCGATGCGAATTTGTGATATTAAACAATGCCTTGGGGTAATATGGTTCATTATTTTTTAGAAAATTGGAGAAGTAAATTAAAGCTCTTTTCTTTACGCATATAGTAACCGATCACCCCACCAGCGCGATAAGGGAAGAAATAGTTATATGACCTACAAAGTCCAGGTATGAAATATAAGCATTAAATATTAAATCCATACTTTACTCCCCGAGTGCACACCCTATCAAGTCGCGATAAAATCAATTTTATGCAGGTGAAATAAGGCAGAGCTTATGGCGTCCAGAGTATATTTGACTAATGTTTGATTTTATATTATAACTGCATTTCATACTCGTACAATAGTTCAACACGTTACCAAGATTTTTCTCCTTACTAACCAGAGATAATGCTTTACCATCTGCAGCTAAGGTTGGAATATCAAATGGATTTAGTAAATTATTGTGAAAATTATTGTATTACTGGGATTCAGTTTCAGTGAATTAATATTGGATCTTACGTTGATACTACACAAATCATCATTAATACCTGCGATGCATTTCTCGAGCAGACCAGTAGATCTGCTCAGATATACATAGCTGCACGTTATCTGCGTATAACTGGAGACTTAGAGATGGTCTTTGATAAATATACTAAATAAAAACGGCCCCAAGATTGATCTCTGAGGCACACCAATCGGAAGAAGAAATGCTTTTGTTAATTTATCATTCATTTTAATTCGATGGTGGCATTCTGATAACAGGTTTGCAATAAGAGCTGAGGTAGATGCCGTAATTCTTCATGGGTATTATATAATTCTATTTTAAGTGACTATTTTTAATAATTATAAGTACATTTGTATTTCCCATCTATTCATTTTTTTTTATCAAGACCGTCCAAACCATTAGCGATCAATATAATAAAAGATTATAAATCTTATATACTATCGCCCTAAATAAATATTGTATTGTTTAATCCCTCCTTTCAGACGAATAATAGATGCTAAGTCGATGAAGAAGGGGATGGGTTAATTTAATATCGAGCGCCGTATGGTTAGAGAGTCTACGAATTGAAGGAATGTTTTCAACAACTTTATAAGTTTATTGCTAGTCGACCATGCGCGTTTTCCTTACCGTTTCTAATTTCACACATTCACAGGATTTTTATTATACTGAAGGTACTTGTATTAGGCCTGAAACACAATTGGAGCTTTAACTTTTTTGCCAGCTTTAAGCTGGCTTGAGATTTGATCAAATTGCAAATATCAAGTCGAATTGCTGCCAACTTGAGAGAATTTTGATCGCAGCCAACTGTGCGAATGTCAAATAATATCAGATGTGAATGGCTTCTGTTGACACTTTTTTGTGAGACAGTTGAGAAGTAAATAGCTACCAAAAATATTAAAATGTAGGAAAAACTCATAGATTTAGTAAAAGAAAAGGTGTTCCTGTGGGATATAAAAAATAAGGCTTACAGTTTTACCCACCTGAAGGAAAAAGAAAAAAAAAACAAAAACTTCGAAATGATTCCGCCTAATCAACTCTTCTCGCTGAGTTGACTTCCTTCTTCTCTAATTGCGATCTTTCTAGATCTTTCAGCGGCCTTTATTTTCCTCTTCTCTTTTTTTTTTTTTGTTTTAAGCTCATTTTATTTAAACGATTGTACTCTACTTTCGATTAATATTTCCTTTTATTTTTCCCCCTTTTCTTTACCACTTAAAAAAAAAAGAAATGGAAGTCGTTCTATCTTTTACTGCACTAGACTGTCCGCTTCACCTAATAAAGCGCGGATTTTTATAAACAAACATCCCTATTTTGAAATTTCCACCCACTACTTCCAAGGACCTCCCAATCGGTATAACTTGTTGGAATCGGTTCATATTTTTTTAATAATATTATATTTTGAATGTAAATTCAACGTTAGTCTTCATATGGGACGGGGGATGCCAATAAAGTGGCATCACAATGGACCATAGATGGTTTAAATGTTGCTGCTGATCGTGCATGCGTTTTACGATGGCCTCCACTCTAACCTAACCTCTAACCTAATCTTCATATAAATCACTTGATTTTGTCGTAGAAATTTTTAATGGCCAAGAAATATTAAAGCTTAATTTTGATATTTGCTTTTATGTCCTCCAAATTGGTTAATAACGGTTATCCTGATGCTAGATTATTAATCCACCTATGCTTTAGGCTGCGGATAGTCGACATTTATATAATTGGAGTCCTCAGGGAAATGAAGTTCCGCGGAAATTTCATCTGCGTCCGTAGTGAGTTAATTTAAAGGTAATTTACGTGGCAATGTAGAGCAGGTAAGCACATCGAATTAAAGATTTCATTAAAACAAAATAAAAATAAAAATTGCTAAATTCATCTTTTAAGGATTCCGTTTGTGCATAATTGCGACCTACTTATCAGCAAGCTGAACATCATTTTGACAATATGTCTGTATTAGCTCTTTTAATTTCAATAATTAGTCCGAAATTGTTTGAAGAAGAAGAAGATATCAGATCAAAGTTCTAAATTAATCCTATCCTGCGAAATTAATCTAACTTATCTTACCATCTTAGGCTCCCTGAACTACACCAATCAGCATGCCGCTATGTATCTGTGGGTATTGGACATAAATCACACCTTGAGAACAGACCGAATAAAGCTCTTAGAGACTTCTCGATGTACCGCAGATTCATAGGAAAAAAGTGAGTACTAGCGTCATACGACCCATGCTAACCTACAGTTCTGTGGTATGATGGAAAGCAATGGAGCTCGCCAATTCTCGCAAGATATTGGAAAAGTTTTAATGATTGTATTGCCATAGTTTGAGCGGCACTCGCAAGTGAACCAGGTGTAGGGCTCTTGAAGTCATCCTCAACATACACCTCAGGCATACATACTTCCAGAAGGGGTCGTCAATCGCTGCGTTGAGGGTGTATCTCAATCAGAGTTAGATTTCCACTGGTACAAGGGTTCCATAGGAATCCGTCTTTGAACTTGTGCAAGCCATCGTAGACAGAGACGATGTTCATCTTCTTGAGACTATGCTGAAGAGCAACTTTAAATTGGAATTTCTAGATTGAGCAGAATGGGAATCACATTCCGTACTTCAACCATTAAGAAATCATATTATATATACAGATGTCTCCAAATCGGAAGAAAATACCGTAGCAGGCGTTTTTTGCGAGGAGCCTCATATGGAAATTGTCATACACCTTGAAAGCTATGTCACAGTTTTCTAGGCGGAAGTCAAGGTCATTCTTGAAGCGGCAGGTATCTCCTTAACTCAGACACAGAGAACAAGGAGATTGCAATCTGTTCGGAAAGGTAAGAAGCTGTCAAGGCCTTGTCAAAACCTTTTACAACCTCCGAACATGTATTGGAGTGTAAAACCACCCTGAACGCTCTCTCGCGGAACAACATGATACTAGTCTTTTGGGTGCCAGGTAACAGCGAAATTAGCGGGAACGAAAAGGCGAACAAACTTGCTCGTCGTGGTTCAGCCTCGGAGGCATCACTCTCCACAATTGGGATCGCATCAAAACACCTTGCCTCTAATATCTCGGTTTAGGCCGACTGCCAACATAGTCACCTTTGGTTAGTTGACCCTTCAGGTAGAACAACAAAGGAGATGTGGGCACACCTAACTCAAATGATTCGAAAAAAGAACGAAATAAGCCCACTCTGAGAACTCTAGTGTGAATTCTCACTGGTCAGTCTCTCTTCATAAGATGGGACATGTTGACGTTCCAGTAAGCAGACGATCTGAAAAGGTAACTCATTTTCTTTGTCACTGTTTGACTCTCTCAGGAAAATGTTACAGATTCTTTAGCTAACACATCCTGGAAGAATTGCATGAAGCAGGTGAGGAGTATTAAGGGCCAAATTTGAATTTTATTAGAGCGCCCGGTTGGGACATATGAGTAATTGATCATAAGGCTGAATGGTGAGAATTGGGACTCGATGTCGCCCCTACATTTCAGGGATCGACTTCGAGTATCAACCTCGTTTCAATCCATCCCATCTATACCAGGTGTATACGAATATGTCGTTTTAATAGAGATCTCGAGATACCCAGAAGTACACTGAATACCATCGACGAGACGCATAGTTTGCATGATCCTGTAGCTAATTAAAGGTCATTTTAGCCAAATTTTTACCAGTGCAATCCATCAATACTATTGCAGTATAACTTCAAAATGGAATTGGACGAGACGGCATATCATTCACAGGTAACACATACAACAATCTGCTTATTTTCTTTCGTGAACTGTCTCCCTTTTCCTATTTCACATCACAAAGGGCGTCGTACCTATAACAGTATTTTGCAATAATAGCAACTATTTACACGCAAATATATAGAACTGTCTTGTAAATTTACACCATCAGCACCCTCAGCACATACATTTACATACTGCCTTCTGTTAAACAATCACTTTATAGTATTGCCTTAAGCTGGGAAAAATTGGGACAACATACATATATCTTTGTTTATTCCCTCAATTCCTTTGAAATCCTTTTCACTTGTAATACAAATCAACATAGTCCCTAAAGTACATACATACATACATACAAACTGCGTAACGACCTTCCTCTTCTCGTTTCAAGGAAAAAGAAAAAAATTATATTTACAGAACTTTGGAAATCTTTTAAGGCAGAATTCTTTGAATCTACTACATAGTACTAGGAGACATCCTCAAGAGAACCCTTTTATGTCAGGTTGTTATCGATTCATATCAGGATTCACAAGATTTCCAAGAGCATAGCTTCTAGTGGCAAAACTTTGCATGAATAATTCAAGCAACAGACGATACTAAAATCTTATCTAACGTTATCTATCTATAACTTTGTATTTTTGTTACGGTAATTACCAGTGTTGCTTGCTATTGCCAACCAGTTTTTATACCTTCTTCAGGTTGGGTTCGACCCATTGCCATGGGCCCGATTTGAACCTTTCTCCATTATAATTTCCATATAAACGGGGGTGCCTAGCTAAAGAGTTTCGTGATTATCTGGGTAGATTGCATTGCTAATTTGATGGATATGTGCTCAGATGGTTCTTATCCTTAAATTGTGAATATCACACTACCGGATATGGAATGCTGGTGGTGATGTCCTTCAGATACGATATTTGTGAGACCATAATATACGTTTTTAATGGCATTTTTATTACTCTGTGTGGTCAGAACAAAAGCTTTTCAGATATATGCCGGAGGTGATTTTAAAACCGGGCATTTCCATGTTTTTACTGTTGGACATTATAGTCCATCCCCGTTTACGACCAGCAACGATATATTCGTTTTTAACGAAACATAAAATCGAAATAATTCATTTAATTTGCAGTATATAATATTTTATGCAGTTATCAAATTTCGAAACGGCTCTCTGCCATGTCGATCGGCTTGTGAATTATTCGATTTTGGGCCTTTTATTTTGTAGTTAATAGGAAAATTTTAATAACACCTGAAATTCTATGAACCGAAATCACCGAAGGCCGATTTCATGAGAAGAGTTTTATTATAGGCTTTACATTTGTGTACAAATCTGAGTGCATCCTTAAAATTGATTTCAGACATTCATATATGTATGTACAGAGACTATAACTTGGTAATAACCATAGAATTCGACTATCTATTTCTATACGTTGATATTCAAAACAACTTTATAAAATCAATGAAGTTTCTGTAATTAAGATATGAGGCCTCGTCATAATGTATACCCGCAGAACAGGAGGAGAACAAGGAGGGAATCAGATCAGTGTTAATTGGAAAATTTTTCAGCGGATAGGTATAATATGTACCTACCTCCAAATAGGATGAGAGAAAATTAATTATCGAAATTTGATCTTAGATATTTTGTTAACGTGAATTTATTGAGGGCAATTTGTCTGCCTTCACATTTCCCCCGCAGGCATATACATATTACAAATATAAATGAATCATCAGGAGTTAGGTTTCCTTTGTAAGCTATTTTCTAAAAGAGGATATTTCATGGAAATTGAACTTAATGTGAAGAGCTCGTTATACATACATATATTCGCGTAAATAGAAATATATAGTAGGAAATATGTATTCTGTAACCAACCCATTGCTTGGAAATTTTTAAAAGATGTAATTCAATTCAATTATTATTTATTCATGGCTCAAGATTAGATAACAATCTTTTAATACCTAGTATTAAATTTTTGGAAGGAGATATAATAGGGTGACTAAAATACTCATATAGATTATTTTAAAAATAATTAGGTATATATCAGGGTACGGATTCTGTAACACGGAGAATTGGGGACTTTGGGAGATTAGAATTTTTGTCTTCTCTTCTATTAAAATTCCCTAAAGGAGGATTTAAATTATGATGGCATGCATTTTTGGCAGATATTATAAGGGAGATAGTATATCATATAAGGAAATTTATTTATGAGTGAAGAGAAAAGCAAACATCAGCTTTCAAAGTCAGCCTTAACGTCACCTTTCGTCGGAAGTTGTAGGACGTCAAAGTAAAAAAATTCCTAATTTTATTCAAATTTTAACGATTTTCCCGCCATAATGCCTGATAACTATACAGTTTAGTACAAGATATAGAAACCCCGGAATGTTACCTTTAAATTGACTATACACAAGTACCTACCTAATGCATCCGTTTTTGAGATATTCCCTTTTCGATGATGCATTATTTCATTAATTTTACGTAGCATTGCATAAAATTAGGCGCGATTTATATCGTCAGTAGCAAAATTAGCGAAATATTGAATCATAGAAACGGGAATATCTCAAAAACGGTTGCATTTAGGCAGGTACATATATAGTCAAATTAGAGGTAACATTCTAGGGTTTTCAAATCTTGTACTAAAAATGTATAGTTATTATGCAATTTGACGGGAGAATCTTTAAAATTTTGAACAAATTAGAAATTTTTTCCAATTTTTTTACTTTGACGTCCTACAACTTCCGACAGAAGATAACATTGGAAAGCTGCGATGGTTTGCTATCATCTAAGATGAATCCCACCTTGATAGGGTGTTATTCAAGAAAGTTACAGAGTGTAAAATGAAAGAAGTACTAAAAATCTTAAACCGCCCTACCGCAGAAACGACGCATCTTCTTTCCCACCACACTTCACCTTATAACCCTTGTGATAGGTGTACCAATTATGAAACACCCAGTATATTTCGACACTTCTTGAGAACGCCGCGTCAATGTAGAGAGCTGAAATTTTGTACACAGTGTTAAGTGTTTTCATAAAAATAATAAATATAATTGCAAAAATGGGCTAAATCGAGCAACCACTTCTTCAGAATATGAAATTATATAAAATTGTTTATAACCATTTTTGCTGTCCGACGAACCGTTTTAGCAATATATACGAAAAACCACTTTAAAAATCAAACTTGCACAGATGGGTGACCTTTAGAAATTACATGTGGGCATTCATCTAGGGTTTAATCATAAGAATTGGTCTTAGACGAATTCTAGTTTTTTTACTTGTTATTTGCTACATAATGGGCACGCAGACAAAAAGGTACAGTGGACGCATATTGGAATTTTTTATACATGTAGATGTAGTTTGGACCTTTACCAAGAGATTGGTATACAACATTCGTATACACAAATCGGGTAGTTCTCCCTTTCTCGCCTTTAAATTAGAGTCTGCTAAAAAGGTAGAACTAAACACTTTATGTGCGGGGTGCTGCTCCCGCGTCACATGTACCTGTACCGAGCGAAAGTCATTGGAATGTGATAAAAAAACACATACTTAGAGAAAGACGTTCTATCTTCCAAATGGTTAGTTATCACTACATCAGATGCATGGTGAACTACAAAGTTAATATTTACTAAGAACATTGAGACTAAATTCAACGCTTTCTGTATCACCATATTCCCGTTCAGTAATGAGAGATCTTATTTCGGCAGCAAGCTAGGGGTTGTTCATACATCTAATTACTCTATGACGGAAAGTCAAAAAGATCATGAATGAAGTAACTTAAGAAGCGTCATTTATCTGTAGACTGTCGTAAGACTATAAGACAGATGTGTTCCCAGTTTAGCTGCTGATATTCTCCAAATAGAGCCTCACTATATAAACGCGAGAATAATCGCGAGATTTAATTTTAATAATGGTACGGGTAGTGATTCTATTGGGCAATCAGGAAATACTTTCAATTTTATTCATAAAAAGCTCAGGACTTTTCTGAATATTCTACTCCCTGTGGACATTTTCCTTAAATTCTGAATATCGTCTATTTTGTCTTTTACCCTTAACAGGAAATTCCATGACTTGTGAACTTTAGGAAGGATTTTTAGGGTTTTCAACATGATATTTAACTAGAAAAGTTTTCTGGTTTTCAGAAGATAAATTATTTTTGTTTCTTACTATATATTCGGGTGCGTAGGAGAGTAGCATACCACAAACTTTATATGACATGGTTTTCGTAAAGGGAGAAAGGTGAAAGGACGACCTATAACTGTGCAGGGCTTTATGTATGCATATTCGGCCAAAGTTCAGAAAAGGTCTGGATAATTGGGGAGAATATGTGGTTGATTTTGTAGGAGCATCATATGTATGTAATAAGGTTAACAGGGGCACCTATGTATACAAGTTTTCAAGGGATATACGTAGTTACTGTAAAGATAAATCCCGGTAAAAATATATTTTAGGATATGGAAAATCCGGTAAAAGAATGTAGGCAAAATGGGTAGAAAAGGTAGGTGTTATTGAAAGATAGGCTTAAATTTACTGAATATTTGATTGATGACAGTTGCAAAAAGTCGAATGTTTTTTTTTTAGGTCTATTTCAAAAAATAAATTGAATATCTAGGAAGACCAAGTTTTTATAAATAAGTAGGTATAAAAGTATTACTGGAATGTTTGTCTTGACTAGAAATTAGTTTCGTCTTGGTTTTAAATAATAGGACTAATGCCATTCAAAGCCAAGTTTTTGGTGCACATACTAAAATTTTGATAGCTGGTATATAGAATACAACCGGAGCAGCATAAGAATAGTGCTTGGGTCCAACTTAATTGGCTGGATACCAAAATTTTAAAAAGAATACATAATTACAGCGTAATATGTATACCAGATTACGAAGGTTTGACAACAATTATGTAGTGCCACCCTTCATCTTAAGAAACTGAAAAAGATATTAAAGACAAGTCTTACCCGGAAGTGTATTGATTTTATTTTTTGGTCAGTAATGTTGACTGAAACTCAGATTTCTACTTTGAATTCTCTAAATTCAATTAGATTTTTATGGTTGGTATACTTGCTTTAAACACAATTCATCCGCAAGAAGATATGAATATAAACAAAATAAATTACTTGAACACTACTAGAGAACGTAGCAATTAGATCCAGGAATCGATCCATATCTAAAGCATCAGAAGATCCTGGGAGTGACACAAAAAAAAGTCGCTTTCGGCTAGATCTGCTGAGTAAAGAGGGTGGTCAAGCAGTTTAAACCGTAATTCGTAGATTTTTGCCATAGCAACCGCTGAGGTGTGAGACGGAGTTTTTGGTCCAAATGAAGTAAACGTGGCACCCAACGCGTGGACAGCTTTCTCATGCCTTAATCTTGACGCAATGTTCGCAGCATCTGCTATCTGTCTAACTTTAATTAATTGTAGTAGTAATGTGTTGTACTGAGTAAACGTGTTTTACAGCGCTCTGGTAACAGCAGTGGTTTTATAACCGTTAATATGAGGGGTTTTCGCAAATTCTTTATTTTAAACAATATATTTACTCATCTCTCGATTTGACCGGAGTTTTTTATGTTTTCAATTACTGGTCTTGTGAGAATTTCAATAAAGTTATTTGTGCGACGTTGCTCGTAGTTCGGTATTCAATCTCACGAAATGGCGGGAAAACATGAGAAGCTGGTTATCTCTTCGAAGTCATCAAGTAAAGAGAAACAACGCTCGGATTCGGTGAGTTCCGCTTCAGTTTTAACACGTAGTGCTACATCTAACCTGATCGCCTGTGCATGCCTTCAGACTAACGCTCTTAAATGCATGCTCAATGATCTTGAAACAAGGCTAAATGAGCGTTTTCAGCTTTTAGAAGAGAAGATATCAACTATGATCAGCGATGTCGTTAATCCGCTATCATCCAGGCTGAGTACGATGGAAACTAAATTCCATGAAATGGAGGTACGATACACCTCAATATTAGATAATAATGAAGATCTACTTCGAACTCAGCGCCTATCTGATGTTACTTTAAATGGAATTCCTACCAAGGCTAGTAAAAATCCCGCAAAAATAGTACAATGCATCGCTGACGTGATTGATCATAATTTGTCACCCTATGTTCATGCTTTTCGTCCGACCCCAAAGCCTGAAAGGGTACTTCAAAAGCTCCAATTCTAGTGAAGTTCTCGTGTTTTAGTGAACAGCGCGCTTTTATCTCTGCTTTTAAAAAGCACAGAGGAGTGAAGCTTAGCCAACTTGAGGGTTATTCGAAAGACGGTTCGATTTTTGTAAATGAGAGTTTAACGCCTAAAAACCAGACTTTATTGCGAGAGCATGATAAACCGGAAAGAGTCATGGACCTAAACGAACTGGGTATAACCGATTTATCATCTGCTGCGGCCGGCGCTAGTTAAATGGATTATGATGTTACTATTAGGGAATATTAATAATTCAATTGTCATTAGTTTAGTTGCATATTTTTTATTTTGTAAAAGCTATTTTTATTTTCTTGTAAATGTATTTATAGTGGAATTTGTTGAGGTCTGTCCGTGGAACTGTTTTTCTCTTCCCGATTGACATTTTAATTTGTGAAAACGCCAAGAGGAATATATACATTCTCTTGTCAGTTGGTTCCGGCACTGGTGCTATTGTATTTATGAATAATTTCACAAGTCTGAGCAGAGTAAGAGTGATGCTGAATATTTTCTGTGCGCAGGCGGTGGGCTTTAATGTTTGTTTACTTAATGCCAGAAGCATTAGATCTAAGGTGGATGATTTTTTCGGGATCGGAGGTACATGCTGTGCTGGTCAGTGAGTCTTGGCTGCAGGAATATACACCATCATCTCTTGTTTCCTTTAATGGCTACAAGTTGCTTCGAAATGACCACAAAAACAGAGTTGGAGGTGGAGTGACCATTTATATCAAAGATTATTATAAGACCAAGATTATAAGCTCTTCATCTGCGCAAGGGTGTGATTTTATGCTGGTAGAGGTCTGTACTGGTATGGCGAGGTGTGTTTTGGCAGCAGTGTATAGTCCACCTGATATTTACAACGCCAAAACTATCAAGGAGTTCGAGGAAGCCATTTCCCGCGCTACTCATACTTACAGCAATGTGATCGTAGGGGGCGATTTCAATGTTGACGTTCTCCAGAGCGATTTGCGTGCAAGAAATTTTCTATCTGTGATCCAACAAATACAACTAGAAATCGTTAACACTTTCCCAACTTTTATTAACTCAGCCAACCCATCCTTGCTCGATTTGTTTCTCATTTCTGATGCGGAGCGGGTCGTTTTTTATAATCAGCTTTATCCACCGAGCTTTCTCGATCATGACATCATTTTCTTGTGCTATGACCTACCTCTGCGTCCTCCACAACCTCACTGGAAGACGAATGCAGTCTCTTGAATTGGGGGGACATTTATTTGAGTTCTTCCGTCGACCATCAAGTTGAAATTTTTAGTGCTTTAGTTAAGCACCTGCATGACCGACATGTTCCTCTGATACGTAAAAGATCGCAAACTTCTGGATGCCCTTAGTTCTCTCCCGAAATAGCATCTCTTATATCTGAGCGAGAACATTTTTATCATCTCCACAGACGGGTAAGATCTGACAATACGAAGCGCTTGTATAAATCTCCTCGCAATCGTGTTGTATCGGCTATACGCAGAGCAAAGCGTCAGTTTTATAAAAACAAATTGAACCCTAGTTTGCCACCCAAGTTGCTTTGGAACAATCTGAGGAGGGCTGGTGTCAGTTCTAATAAGGATAGTGGTCCTACGTGTGATCTATGCCCCAATGATCTTAAATAAATTCTTCACCTCTAATCGTGATCACTTTGTTGATTTTTCTGGATCCAGCTTCTCCTTTAGGTGTGTGGATGTTGACGAAGTAGTTATGGCTATCCTCTCTATAAAATCTGATGCGGTTGGCCCAGATGAAATACATCCTCGTTTCATTAAATTAATTTTACCCATGATTATAAGTCATCTGGTCTATATTTTAAATTCATGTCTGACCCATTCTATTTTTCCCCGTGTTTGGAAGGTGGCAACTATTCTCGCACTTCCTAAGGTATCGTCTCCTAAAGAGTTGAGCGATTTCCGCCCCATTAGTATCCTTTGTTTCATTTCCAAAGTTCTGGAAAGGTTTATGCATGCTCAAATGGTCGTACATTTGGATGGAAACAAACTACTCACGGAATGGCAGTCTGGTTTTCGCTCCCAGCATAGCTGTGAAACTGCTCTACTAAAGGTTACTAATGATCTGCGATTAGCTCTTGATAATAACAATATAGGTGTCCTGGTTTTACTCGATTATTCTAAGTTATCAGCTAGTTATCAGCTGATATCTTATCTAGAGATATGCGTACGAGACTAGTCAAAACACTTCTCCTTCCTCATTTTAATTTTGGTACCTTAATTTTTCCCATGCTCGATAGCTCCTGCTCTCACAGGCTAAACGTCGCTTTTAACGACTGCATCCGTTTTATTTTCGGGCTTCGACGCTTTGATCACGTCCAACACTTGAGATTTCACCTGCTGGGATGCTCCCTAGATGATCATCATGTGATGAGCATGTTGGTCTTTTTGTATATTCTGATGCACTCTAGGACCCCACGTTATCTGTATGATCAATTGCAGTTTTTAAATACATCTCGAAATCATAATCTGCTCATTCCTCGTTTTCATAAGACCATTCTAGAGCGCTCTTACTTCGTTCAGGCTGCTCGAGCTGCCTGTAGCCATTCAAGTTGCCGGTTCCCTCGATAAGTTTAAATCATGTTTAAAATATCGTTTCTCTGGTGATTATTAAATTAAATTAGCTTATGTTAATAGGGAATTAAGAGGCATTCGGTTTCAGTTTTGTTCGCCACGATATCTTCGACTCGGCAATGAATTGGACATTTTTTTTTTTTTTTTTTTTTTTATTTGTAATTTCCGATTGATTTGTAACATTATTACAGTTCTTTTGTTGTGAAAAATTTGTTTAAGCTTTAAAAAAATATATATATTTTATTTTCTTAGTTTATTCTTCTTTCTAAGCTTGTTCGAAGTTTTAAAGTTTCTGTTTTTTTCTGTTTTTTCTTCTTTCATTTATTGAGTATGTATGTTCATTTTCTTGTGTTACTTTTATTGTATTATTTAGTTTTAAGTAATTCTTTTAGCATGTAAACCCGCGTTTTTGTTATTGTTGAAGTTATTTATTTGGTGTTGTTAATTGTTTAATTATTAGTCGTTAGTTTTAGTTTTTTTCTTTAAGATACAGTAGTTTATTTAGGATGTAGATTTTTACTATATGTCTTCTCTCTTTCGATTAATGCCTCCATTCCTTTTTATTAATGTACTAACACATAAGTTATATTAACTTGTGTACATTCTATGAATAAATGCTAATTTTAATTTGAATTTGAAATTCGACGGTTACCTATCACGAGCTGGTACGGTCACGCTTAAATTTAGCTGCCCAAAAATTTCACGGTTTTAAATTATGGTGCAGAGTCCCCGCACACAGAGTCCAACTGATCTTTTATTTATGTAGGCGTATTGCCTTTCAAAAACAAATATTTAAGACAGCTCGATACTTGACTTTTTCCATTTTCATAACAACACTCACATTGCCCCATTCAAATGATTGTCAAACAACAACTGAGCGTCAAAAATGGCTGAAATTTTGGTGAGAAGGGACCTTTCAAAGCATTCCCAAACATATTCCCCAACTTTTGTTCACGAGTGCTGCCATCTTCATGCTGAGGTCGTGGACTTTTCAAATAACCCTCGTATAACTAGTGACATAAGGATGATGGAGTAATGGTTCGACATTCTTTAGATGGTTTATTAACACCTAAACTAAACGTTACTGTCATAGGTTGAAGAACAGCGAAGTTACGGGGTGCTTTGTAAAAAACTAACATATTTTCTTAATCACCAACTTTTAAACGGTTGAGATGGCCATTCCCATCTGTCCTAGAGTTTTTTGTTTACCTACGTGAGTACTTTCCCCTCCTTCTCTATGGACATGTAAGTTGGAAACACCCTGTATAAAAATATTATTACAATGGGATGTCGGCACTATATGGTTCCCTAGGAACTCAAAGCAGTTCAACATTTGGTTTGTTTATGCCCTACGTTGATGATCAAAATAAGTAGGGAACTATAGGCTGGGTTAACTGAAGAGAGATGAATTCAGAAGTATCTTGAGATTTTTTAGGAAACCAGGAATATGAAAATGTACACAATAACGTAAATAATATCTCCCTCAGAAATGACGTATTACCCATCTTATATAAATTACCTATGACCTCTCTAGATAAAATTTATTACTATCATAATTAATTTCAACTGAGTAGTTTTTACGATACAGTGTGAGCATTTTACAAATATCAAATTTATTTTACTATAAGTTTCCAAAAATTAAAAATTCTTACAATCGATTCCATAATTTCGGCAGGGTGCATAGTGTGATATTTCCACAGTCTAGCGGAATTTAATTGAATTTTTTCAATGACCCAAAATCTTAGAAACATTGTAAATTTTATTTGGGCAATATTCACATTTGATTGAAGTATGGGTATTTTTCCAGGAAAATTACCGGAATGGTTACAAAAATGAAATTAATGTATGGCTACCTACACGCGTTTGTTGGTTCATTTTAGACCTATGTAAATATAACAAAAAACGCGTTTTTGTCCATTAAAGTTCTGTCGTTCAGTGAATTATACATGTGCTCTGTAGCTCTGTAGTAATTCTATTTTGGCATTACTTTTTTTTTATTCATTAAGGTAGGTTTCCATTCTTTTACTTTTTGAAATATTATTTCAATAGACCCGAAAAATCTTTCTTGAATTTATAGATCCTGCGCTGCGTCCTCTTTTGATACAATATTTCATTTGAATGAATTTGAATTATTATAGCGATTTCAGATCTGGTGGCCTTGACAACTCGCGAATTGTGTTAAAAGTGTTGTCGGAACGATATGAGGGTTTGAGTATTTGTCATTTAAACGCACAAAGTTGAATGAAAAAAATTGATGAATTAAGGCATATTTTTGGTTACCCAACTCTAGATGTAACTGGCGTGTCTGAGACTTGGCTAAAATCTCATATCCCTGAGTCTATGTGCTTCTTGAATGGTTATACCTCTGATGGTCTCGCAAATTTTCTTAAAGAACAACCTTCGTGGTTGAGTAGTTGCACTGCAACCCCAAAGAAAAATACTACGGTGGACTCAGATCCCAGTATTAAATGCCAAGTTTGCAGCTTCTTGTACTAATTCACCTTCTGCTTGCAGTATAGATAGATCTTTTGCCGATGTCACCTTTTCTGATGGTTTTTCATTAATTAGAGCTAAAATGGATGATATTATTGAAACTATTTTCTCTATTAAATCCAATGCAGTTCGTCTTGATGTCATTCATCCGACATTTATTAAACTACTTCTACCTTGTATTCTTCATCCTCTGACCCACGTCATCAATACTATCTTATTAACCTTATCATACCCCCGCATCTGGAAAAGAGAAAAAATAATTCCTATAAGAAAATGAACGAAGACGGCTATTCCAGAATATAGACCAATATATATTTTATCTTTCCTATCCAAAGTGTTTGAAAAAAAAAATGTGTACAGGGGGAGATTTGTGCATATCTGGAAAGCAATAATAATAATTTCATGAATCCTTATCAATCTAGCTTTGGATCTTGATATAGTTACACAATCGGTCTCTTGAAAGCTACTGAAGATATACGGCTTGCAATTGCTGAAGAAAAGGTTGTTGCACTTGTACTGCTAGACTCTTCTAAAGCTTTTTATTAGGTCAATCAAGGCTCACGCATGTTTTAGAAATGCGGAGAAGTCTATCGAAATAATTGGTATTAATTTGGAGTTAATAAAGCGATTCCGTACCATATTGGAATGCTTAAATTGTAGATTTCAAATTAACTTGGAAAAATTTTTGACGTTTATACTAAGCAGGCATTCGAACTATATTTGAAAGTATACCCATGATATTCGATGCCTGTAAGCGTAAAAAAATTCTTTGCCATGGAAAGGATATTCTTACATCTTATCATATTCTGATTGGGTAACTTTCTGAAGAAGCGCAAGAGGTATGGAACAAACATAGAAGGCAGTGTAGAAAGACTTTAAGATTTGACACCAATACTCATTTGCTATATAGACTATTAATCAGCTCAGATCCTTTTATTGCCAGTTTACGCGCTCATCCCAAAACTAATCGCAGACAAATAATTCCAGACGTCTTGGAATCGATGGAAGAACCACATAATTTACATACTACCAAAGATGAAAATTTTGGTGAATACTCTGATTCCTATTAGATAAAATTGTTGGGCAACTGTTTATTATTTTTTTTTAATTTTTATATATATATATTTTTTTTTTGTATATATTATGCCCTTTAAAAAGTGATTGCTTATTACAATCATAAATATTTACCAAATAAAAAATTCCAAAAGATTGTTTATAAGTGCATATCTCATCATTCAGAAGAGTGAAAATGAATTTATTGATAATTATAATAGTTGTTTTTTTTTTTTCTTGAATATGCAAAATAACTAGGAATTATAAGAATAATTAGGTATTTTATTAGTAGTAACCTCATAATAACCAACGAAATCAATTATTATTTATCTCCAATAATTAAGTTATCCTAGATTGTGAAAATATCACATTCTGCGGTGGTTGCAGAATTGTAACAGATTTTGTTACATGTTTCATAGTGTTACTATAACTACATTGGAAAAGACGGACAATTAACCCAATACCATGAGGTACAAAAATTCTTTTAGTGATGATCTGTCTGAAATTTGTAACATGTTTGTTTCATTTTTTGACAATGAATTTGTCTCGTAAAATTTTCAACTTCAGTCATATGAACGACTCTCTCAACGTTTCACTCATTATCCCTCCAATTTCACAAGAGAATATACTTGATCATATTAATGGGCTCCCAAATGAGTTCACAACTGGTCCTGATGAGATAGATCCCCCCAGCCTTTTTTAAGACTTGCTGCCTCTCCCTGGCAGCTCCGCTAAGAATTATCGCTTGATAGTGATTATTTTCCGCAACTGTGGAAATGTTTTTTTATCATACTGTGGATAGGTAGTAAACATGAAATTTCTACCTATCGACTCATTGCAAAAAAATAAAAATAAACAAAATATATCGCGCCCTATTGCATCATCCCAACACTTTCACTAAAGCACAAAAAATAGCATGTGTACAAATCACTGCCACTTTTGTTTATTTATGTCGGTCCTTTGCAAACAAGAAATTAAGTGATAAAGAATACTACACGCATGACCCAAAAATACATAAATTACGATCGCAGTGAAGAATAATTTCATATGTGTCAACATTTCTTTTGTAATGACTTGTCTTCCTAAATATATTCCGTTTTTTACGTGTCATCATAAACCATGTTTTGATGATTTCAGTATGTAAGGAAAACTAAGGTAACTCTTAAGAAATTGACTTACTTTTATACATAGACTTTCTACATATAGGTATGTAAATCGATAGATCACTAAAATAAACTCACTGTTTCTCGAGACTTGGAAAGTATTGTTTCAGTTATTTCATTCTCGTCTCTTAAGAAGGCAGTCCAAGAGTGTCTTGGACGTCAATACTAATTCTGGTAACCTTAACTGGCCATATCGGCTTACCTCCCAGAAATCGGCATTGCAGCATCTCCGAACGATCTTGCGTGTATATTTGACTTATGGATTACACTCAGCTATAAATTTCCTGCAGAGAATTTGCTCTTTTCAAGCTAACATGAGTTTACAAATGTGAGGTTATGACTTTCCACATTTTTGATTATATGTTCCTGTCAAATGTGATCATAGATTGAATTTCATCTCCCACACAAACTATTTGGTATCAAAGAGTAGTTCAATGTTGGTCCCGAGAGCTCTCGAATCCCACCAAAACATTGAGTTTGTACACTTGGCTTGTGAGACTACTTCATGAATACCCTATCATGAGAGAGTTTTGCCATGAAATAAATTCATAGCAAATTTAGTCAATATTAAATTGACTGAGTTTGCTGCCAAATCCGCAGCTCTAGAATGCAATCGAAAAATCATTAAAAAAAAGAAGAAATTTCTGTGCAAAAGCAGTCGTTTCGTAATAGCGGGAACCATATTACTCATCAGTACGGCTTGGCTCTTGCCTGCCGTATGCGCTACAGTGCACAACCAAGCCGACCTAATATATGCACTTAAAATAATTTATTTATTTAATTATTTAATAATTAAATAAATAAATTATTTTAAATTATTTTATTTTAAATAAATAATTTTTTTAAGTGCATATATGAGGTCAGTTTGCCTCTGCACTGTGGTGTATACGGTAGGCTGGAATCAAGCCGTACATATGAGTAATATGGTTCCTGGTATTACGAAACGCCCACTTGTGCATAGAAAATTATTTTTTTAAAAGATTTTTCAATTGCAAGAGTTTTTTTCTACGCTGTCTAGATCTAGTCTCCTTTTCCGGCACACACATCGATCGTATCGAGTCTGTTCAGCTGAACTTAATGTATTTTACTCTTGGGCACCTATCTTTGAGTAATTCATTGATTCTTCCACCCTACGAGAATCGCTTGAAGAATGTTCTCGCTTGAGAAACGTCGCATGATTGCCTACGTAACCTTTGTACATCAACTTTTAAATGCGAATATTGATTCTCTGTTGTTATTTAATAAAATGTGTGTTCGTAATAGTAGGCACAATTTGAGGAGGTTACCTCTATTGCATGTTAACTCCTCAAGGTCTAACTTTACTGTTAACAATATAGCTGAGCATTTTCTTGTTGACGTTTCTAAGAATATTTAAAATAAAATGTCTATACAGGGTGCCTCGAAAGTGGTGTAAAACCAGAAGTCTATGGATAGGTCATACTTAAACACTTAAACGAGCAAAAAAAAATTTGTGTTAGGGGACGGGGGGGGGGGATCCTAACGGCTTCCGGGATAACGGGACTTAAAGATATTTGGAAAACCTTTTATAGATCACACTGTAGCTTCAGAGTGTCACAACCTATGATAACGACTAATAATTTTTTAGATTGATAATCCTTTATAATCCTCTATAAATTTTTTTCCTCCTCTCCAACAAAGTTAAATTTCGAAATTTTAACTCGTTTCTTTAATTTAACTACTACTTGTTATCAAAAATTACGTCATCAACACAAATTTTTCATATTTGATTTAAGAAGTCCAAAAGCTTAGCTTTAAAATGACCTATGTGCAAAAGAGGTAACCCTTTCTGCTTTTTTTGCACTTTTTCTTAAGTACATCCAGCGAAAATTGTTTAAAATATAATTGCCTACTTTCTGGCACTTATTGAACTTTTTCGCTGGATATGCTTAAAGGGGATTACCTACCACTGAAATCTTTCAAAAAAAAAAATGAAAAGTTAGTACAACTAAGCGTCATATCTGTGCGTATTAACGTACTCAAAACTACACATAGTTAGAGAAAAAGCATAAACTTAAGTAATGATGTACAAAAAATAAAGATATTGGGGTTTTGTATATATGTAATTAGCTGTAGAAAACTCTAGAATTCATGAAATTTCATTAATGTAATAATGCTACATCAAGTAGATACCTTTTTACTTGAGTATGGAAGATTTTGAGTCGGAAATGGAAGTGACGGAAATAAAATCAGTACAAAAGTTTTGATTACCAATATATTTTCGTTTCAAAGTTGCTATTTTCAAAGAGAAGAAACTACCAATTTTTAACACAGAGCGAACCGTTTTCTGTTTATTTTGAAAATCTTAAATTGTTTAGTATAATGATAAAGGATATAAAGTCAATAAGGTTAACCATGAAAACGGAAGTAACTTCTTGTTTTTATATATTTTGCATAAAATTTGGCGTTTTTAATTTATTTTATCACCGTCAGATGGAATGGTGTTCATTTGGAAGCATTGATGGCTACACCCTGCATGCTTAGACAGTATTTTGCCGTCTGAGAGTGATTATATTTATAACTTCATATGATAAAAGGCGTATACAATGCACACGAATATCATAGCATCAGATAACTTACACGTACATACATATAGTGGTTTATATCAGCTTTCAAATGGCATATTTTTGTGCGTTTTACATTCGACTGGGCTATTGAAAACTTAAATAGTGAGGTTTTTCCCACTGGTAACCCCCCCCCCCCCCTCCCTTAAGAAAAAGTGCAAAAAAGCAGAAAGCAATACATTTGGGTACTGAGTCTGACATAGCTAAGCTCTTGGACTTCTTAAATCCAATATGAAAAATTGCTGCTGATGACGTGTTAAGTATTAAGCAATTAAGTAAAAAAAAAACGAGTTAATATTCCGAAATTTTAAATTTGTTGAGCCATACCTTTAAAACAGAGAGAAGATCGCGAAAGGAGAATGTTTACTCATTTAAGTATGACCATAGCCTTCAGGTTTCACACCACGAAGTGAGAGCATAAATTATGTCATTAGATTCTGAAGAAGAAACTTTGCGTTCGGCACGTAATGCAACAATATTGCATTTTTCACATAAGTGTATTTTTCGCTGTTTTACTTGTCACCCGATAAATACGAAACGAATTTGGCAAATTTCATCATATATATGAAGATTTAAGGAACCTGATAGATTCTTCAAATATATAAGAATGAGTATAGAAACCTTCGATTATATTCAGGAAAGATTTCAATATAAACACAAAAATAAAAAAACGAAAAACCGGCAAAATTTCCATTCTAAGGATATAAAATTAATCATTTTCTGTTTGGCCTGCCATTTCTGCAGTTTTGCTTGTGTATGCGGTCACAATAACAAGCAATTAGAATTTGGAGAGTTCCATCATTCACATATATGAAGATTTACATACTGATCGTCATATATTCTTCTAATATATGAGAATTAATAAAGAGCCCTTTAATAATATCACAGAAAAAACCTATAAGAATATGCCAACTATCAAAATTAGTGCGCTGCACCTCCCAAAAAAAAATTAAAAATTTCATCCTCGAGCGAGATACCTCAAGGTGTCTCGAAACATTGCGCCTTGCCCTGGCGTTGTTATGGACACTTTCTTCAACTCTTGATAGAGTGTTGCCTCGCCTCTCCTCGACTAGCCTCGTTGTGCACGTACCCATACGGCTGATTTTTTTCCATTTATTATTAAATTGTTTGATATTCGCAGCTTTACATTTGGTCTTCTCCAAATTACGTTTGAAATAAGAGCCCAGTATTTTTCAATAGGACGAATCTCAAGGCAATTAGGAGGATTCCCTTTCCTCGTCAGAATGCTATATTGAGCCTTTTTACTATATTGACATGATGCTAAATTCTCTCAAAAAAGATCAGAAATTTTATAATGTCTTTCAATAAACGGTAGTAACCGTTTTTTTCAACACTCTTTTATATAAATTTCACCGTTTATCGTCCCTCTGCTAACGAAAAAATCACTTTTTTTACCACAAGTTCAAATTGCCTGACACACTAAATACTTCTGGGGAAATTTTCCTGTATTTAAACTTTTCTGAAATGGCACCTCGTTACTTTGCAATATTATATACCTGTCCAGGTAACTGTGAAAAATTGGCTTTAACATACGTTATTCTTCATCGTCAATTACACACCAAACAAATTTTGTCAAAAAGTTAACGTAAAGTTTTCTTGACCTGATGGTTTTAGCAATATTATGATTTCTGGACTTCAAATATTTTAAGTCCCTTTCTTTTCTTAATCCTTTGAACCGTAAATTTCGAGATACCAGCTTTATCTACTGCATCACAAACGGAAATGTTTTAGCTTAGCTTAGCTTGGTCTTCAAAATCCTTATGACAGCAGCTAACAAAATATTTGTGCACTGAACCACAATTTCTTTCTGATCTTGTCTTTCTTTGTATTGTCAAAATTTAATTATATTTTCCCAATACATTTTTGACCGTAGACTTAACAATTTCTAGTTACTTTGCAAGTTGCGATTGAGAAATTCAAAAATTTTCCTTTTACGTGGTCAAAATCAATTTTCGAACTTCCATTTGCTCTGCATTCCTTAATCTAAACTCACTGAAGAATTAGCACCAAATATAATAAATTACAAGGCCTAATTAAATCTGTCCCGGGAAGAAAAAATACCGTTATATATTACACGCAAATATTACAGTCGTGGAGAAAATAAAACGACCAAATTTATTCTGGGATAGTTCTTAATACTAATAACGACTAAATGATGAAAAGCATATATGTATGTATTGTTGACCGTTGACCGTTTATTTATTGTGCTTATGTTAAGATGGTTCTGATAGTGAAAAAAAAAAAGAAATAATAATGAGAAATTTTTCTTCTTCCCTTACTCCTTTATTTATTTCGTTACTTAAACGTAATTATCGAAGTCACAAGCAATGTTCCCTCTAATTTTTTCGCTCACTGCGCGGTACAAAAGTAAATGGGAGCAAAAATGTTCAAAACGTATGTAAAAGTGCGCAAATGGGGGTGTTTGAAGAAACAAACAAACAAACAAGAAAGGATTTTTACATTATCGTTCATATCTTTGTTTATATTCTTTCTTTACTAGAGGCAAGCCCTACTATGTTTGAACGACATATTACGATAAACATTAAAATTAAATTTCATTTCTAAATGTTAATCAGAATGTGTTTAGTGGAATATGATAAATATGAATGTAATAAAATAAATGTTTGATAAGTAATGAAAACTTTTATTATATTACGATATTTCATGTAAAATAAACATTAAAAAAATTTTTAGTAATTATTATTATATAGTTAATAATATCATAATTACATTACAAATTATGATATTATATGATTTAATTATATTTACGGCAAACCACAAAAATTTAGCACTGCATTTTTTCCCGCCTGTCTTTCATACTTGTCCATTCTTTGTAAACTTCATCTACATTGATTTTTTTTTTCATTTGCCAAGTATATTTTAATTCTCATCAAATCATTTAAATGATCGGCATTTAATCTGTTCCTAAGTTTGGATTTAATTAGATTCATTGTGCTGAATCCTCTCTCGCAGTCAGCGCTAGAAGCTTGAAAAGTTCCCATGATATCAGAAAGTATCGCTATATTTTCAAACTCCGAATTTTGTAGTACATATTCTACACTGTCGCTAAATGATTTTATTGCTCCTGTCTTGGTTTTTTGTGAATTCAGAAATTTGAGTTCAGAATATTCTTCACATATTTTATCACGGTTTTCTGTACTTGAAAAAAAGTGTGAATATTTACTTCCAAGGCATGCCACATTGTCTTTTCCGAAAGCAAAATTATTAATTTCATTTGATATTATATGTATATCAAAAACTTCCCAATTTTTTACAGCTTCATCTCATTTCCAAATGATTGCATACTCGTTCAATGAAACGGATTATGGACGCATTGTCAACATCATTTCCAACTTTTGTTAACACTTTTTTAACATTTTCACCCCAGAAAACATTTTCTCGCAGATACTGTGCTTTTAATTTTTGTATTTTTGCTTTTACGTAATTATGTGCATCAATAATATTCAAGCAACTTTTCTGTAAATATTTGCACAAAGTTGCTAATTCACCTAGAACATCATTAAGAACAAACAGTGCCACAGTATACTGGGGATTATTTAAAATTTGTAAACAATATTTACTTACATTCACTTGTTCGTTACAATATTCAATTAGGGTGTCGTAATTTTTAATTAAAGCATCCACTGCAAAATAACGAGATAACCAACGCACCTCGTTTAATGGTTTAAATGTTACCGAATCTCGATCCATAACAGCAGCCAATTCTTCAAATTTTCCTTTTTTAATTCCTGATCTACTGAACATAGTGTAAACTGTCCTAAGGAAGGTCTCAATCTCTTGCATAAGAGATACATGTTTCCATGCATCATCCAAACCCAAATCTTCTCGGTGCGCAAGACAATGTTGTTCAGTAAGATGAGGTATTTCCTTTTTGAGAAGTGCTGCCACTCCATTTTTTCGTCCTAGCATAACACTTGCTCCGTCCGATGTAAACATAACCATTTTTTTAATGTCTAGATTAAATTTCTTGTAAAAATAATTAATTTTTTCCAATATAGAAGCACTGTCTGTATGTGTTAGCTTCAAAATACCTCCAAATTCTGTTTTGAAGGTCAACTCACTTTTCATTCGAAATTTAAAGTATAAAATTAATAATTTTTGAACTGAAATGTCTGTACTTTCATCTATTATAAGGGTATGGAAAGCTGCTTCACGTAGTTCGTTTAAAAATTTTTCATAAGAACAGAATTAATGCATTCAACAAATTCGAAAGCATAATTTTTACTCCTTCAACTTTTTGGTATATTTACATACTCTTCCATATGGTCGTGAATGTCTTGCACAGAATTCATTGATGCATTAATTTTTATAGCTAAAATAACATCTTTTATTAAAACTACGCTCTTCTGGTGTTTCTAGCAATATATTTAAAAGTCCCCCTTTCTTCAAATTACGTAATTTATTTACGGCGTCCAAATGCGTCTTTTGCTTCAGGTGACGTTTTAAATAATCTAATTTCCATTCTTCCCATTTTCCCATATATTTCCCAATTTAATATTTTCCTTTTTATTTGAAGATGGGGTTTCACACTCTACCAACTTTGAAAGCCATTCTATTTTAAATGAGCCGCAGGATTTTTTATTTATAATATTTTCATCGTCGTTTAATTTTCGTTTGGACATCTTTTATTTAAAATAATCTAAAATTAATTATTATATATTTAAGATGAGCTATTATAAAATTTATGTTTGTATATTTACCTTTATAAACTCAATTATAATAATAATAGTAAGATACTATATATAACAATATTCCTGTATTATTCAACAAATTGTTACAACAGTTTACTTTAATTCTTCGATATTTGCACTTCTAAACTAACTATAAAACAAGAGAAGTATACAAACAGAGGCTAGTCATATGTATGTTACGCCGACTGCAACCACGCTCACTGGCAAAGATAACCTAATAAGAAGATAAGAAACAGCCGAACAAAATTGGAAATTTTCTTTGTTTTCTAGAAAAAACAAATAATGTTATATACTTCCGTCTTTTGCATGAATGGGGGAAAAGAACTTGGCTATGTATTATTGTAGTGCGATTGAGACAACGAGTTAAAAACAAAAATCGCGAGAACGTAGGATTACCCGAACGACAAAATCTTCTTGAACATCTCCAAAATCCGAGTTCGAGAACTATTCATAATAATGTACATCGGGTTACACTACCTCAATTTTTTAAGAAAAAGATAAATTTCGCTCTGGCCAAGGTGCTGAAAGAAGATATAAAATTTCTGTGAAATAAAATTTTCATTTTTCCCGAAAATATCAGAAAATCCAGCATGAGTTTCTCCTACTTAATCTCTTCAGAGCAAAACGAATGTAAACAGAAGCACGTGCTGTTAAAATATCATAGGATTTCAGCAAAAAACATTGGGATAAAACCTGTTTTCACAAAAGCACGGGAGCATTTTATGGGAGTAAAATCTGAAAACTCCGCCCCTTCTCATTTATTTACGAAAATGAATCATTTGCCATTCTATTTCGTTGGATGCAATTAGCGCTTTCACATTTTTTGTCTTTATTCGTACAGTTTTTAAAGAGAGTTTGATTTCTATGTTATTTTGTCGTCGTCTTTCTTTCCTATTTTAGCCGTGTACATTTTAAATGTAAAACGGTCGGAAATCTCGCCTGTGTCCTATCTTCTTATTAGGTTATCTTTGACTAAGTCCCCTCTCAACATAAAGTAAACCAAGCAAACGCTCGATGACGTAGTCGATGTAAACAAAAGAGATTTCGTTTAACGTTCAAAGCTGATTTCAAAAATTTTGATGATCCTCTAAATTTTACTTTTTTTTTGTGATATTTGGCTTTTTGCCATTTTTAGATGCAATTCTTTTATAAAATGAAATAAAAAAAAATGGCCATTGTGCGCAGAACACAAAAACGGCTGCGCAACTTTCGCAAAATTAGTGCGCGGCCGCGCACCCGCGCAGCTTAGAGGGAACTCTGGTCACAAGACGCAAGAAGATTTTTTAAAAACTTGCTTTTATAATTTAGATTACATTCGATACAAAACTGTACACAAACTGACTCTGGTATTTATTCAAATGATTGAAATTAAGTAATTAAAAATCATGAATAAATCATAAGGAAGTAATAAAACTAAAAAGATTTCTAAATTTTTGCAATAAAATGAAAAAAAAAACTTAGTTAATGGCCTATAAAAAATATTTTAAAGAGTAGAGTTACTCAAATTTTTATAAAGATTTTGATAAAAATTTACTATCACTAGAGCAACAAATACTTGTAAAAATACAAAAGTACTCACAAAACATATAATCACTCTGCGATGATGATGTACCTAAATATAATTACACGACCATTTCAATATCCAAAGAATATAAATATCAAAGACATGGTTTTTTTCTGATTTTTGATAGATCTTTACAAAACAGATTGAACTAGCTTTTCCCCAAGGACATGTTATAACCGGTCTGCTATCAGTGACCCGCGTACCCGCTAAACCAAAATAAATACAACAGCGCACCTGCGCGATGAGAATTGCATTTCCTCATTACAAAAAAATAAATAAAACAAACAAAAGGCCACGGTCATGATAGTAATAATTAAATACTTCGAACGTTTTTTTCACAGAACGGACTTGTTTTTCTGATTGGACATTTTTGTTAAAACTATTTTGTAATCTTAAGCCGAATTAGCTAGATGAAATAACGTTTAGTTTGTTTTTGTATTCTCAAGATGAAGCATTTCTTAAGACTGTCGTTAATCGGTGGAATTTTTGCGATTATAACGGCTGCGCCTATTGGAGATAATAGTAATGAGGCAAAATTGATTGAAAGTGAAAATGTTATGAATCCAGATGGCAGCTACTATTATAAGTAGGTTAAAAATAAAAACCATCTTCTGCTAAAGTAGTTAGATGGATTTTTTTTTTTGTTTTTTTAATAGTGATTTAAGTGAGAAATTGTGAAGCTTTATATTTTTGTGTGATGTGAATTAGTTACATCAAAATCAGTTTTTACCGACAGGTACAATTTGAACAACGGTGTAATGCAACAAGTTGAAGGAAAGCTAAAAAATATTAACGATGCTCAAGTTTACATGGTTGTAGGATCCTATGAGCATCCTGCAGATAACGGCTTGACTTGGGTGGTCGATTATATTGCAGATGAAACCGGCTATCATGCTATGGTATCACGTAAGTTCTATTGAGAAAAAATATTTCAAAGGTAAAATTATTCACTTTAAGAGTTATCTGTTTTTTTTTTTTTTGTAGTTAGAGGAAGTTCTATTCGATCATCTTCTACAACTGAACGGCCACCTGATGATGATGCTGCTGCTGCTAGAAATATGGCTAGATTTCTACGTGAATTTCACAAACGTTATTTTAGACGAAAATTTTTAATTTTTTAATTTAGATAGATTACAAGTTTAGCGACTACTGTCAATGACTGAACATTATTACATAATTCTATGTATGAAAAGTGTTAAAGAAAAAAATAAGTAAAATTATTTTTTATAATTTTTTATTCGACTTTAATTATTATAATGTTCTGCACCTAGCCTATAGTGTGTTATTGTTCATGACTTTGGTGTTTATATGTATAGAAATGTTTTGTTATTTGTTGGAGTGAGCTTTTTATTACAAATCTCCCCAAGTATTACCTTTGCGAAAGTAGCCATACAAAGATGAATAACAAAGGGCAAAGGTTGTTCAGAATTTAAAATTATTCGCGGGAAGCTAGAAAAATATCTACAGCGCGTATTTGTGATTGTTTCTATTTGTTATGTGTTGTATTTTGTTTGTTTGAAGAATGTAACTATATTTATGTTATACATATAAAGGATATTCCAATATGAGTGAGTGGAGCGTCATAATAGGCATTATGATATGTAATTTTGCACGAATGTTTGTCTTTACATTGTTAATGCACAAGGCTTATAATAAAAAGGTGCCACTTGCATTAAAGTCTTTTGAAATCCTGGAGAAGACTGGACAAAAACAAACTTCCATAATTCATCTATTTCAATGATTATTGGCTTCAATCCTTTCACTCTAGGAGTATCTTGAAGAATAATATAAAATACTTTCAAGTAAGATCTTTAATATGGTCAAGACCGAGATTATTGATGCCACAGAGTCTGGAGAAAATGTTTGAAATGAATGGTAATGAAAGGCAGAAAGCACATAGGATCTCTATCATATCTGTATAGAGCAAAGATAGATTCTAACAGTCGAACTCAGCATGAGCGCTGATGGCTCTTTTATATGCCAGCATAATGCTTATTTTTTCGAGAGAATGGAAATGAATGATGAAAAAGAGAGAGAAAGCGGGAGAGAGAGTGACAAAAAGACAGAGGCAGAGCGAGAAGAAGATAAATAGAGAGAGAGGAGAGAAATGAATAGAGGGATAAGATAAAGATACAGAGAGATAGAGAGACAGATAGAGAGAGGTAGAGGTAGAGAGAGAGAGAGAGAGAGAGATGGGGAGAGAGAGAGAGAGAGAGATGGGGAGAGAGAGAGAAGGACAGACAGAGAGAGAGAGACATAGAGAGGAAATGAGGGCATAGCTAAAGAAAATACGCCGCTTAATTCGTGGATTGGGTCAATAAAAACCAGTGGATAAACATGGAATTATTCTCAAAATAGATCCAGTGGGATGGAAACGCAATCCACGTTAGTCATATTGAGTTCCTCGACGCAGTAGGTACACATACTATGTTCTCCAATACACTTATCGTTTCAAGCTCATATAGCCCATATTATGGCAATGAAGTAAAGAAATGGTCTATTAACGTTATTGCTAGATCCATCAACACCATCAGGAGGTCCACCAACTTCATTACTAGGTCAATCCTAACCGATTGCAATTCCATTTTTGAAGAGAGTAGTAGAGAGTAAATAATTCTTGTAAGGCTTTTTATGACTTTTTTTTTTATTGGGTGTTAAATTGTTGTAGGTGGACACTTTCTCGTCTCTATAGACTGAAATTTACTGAAAAATAATTGCAATGATATTTTATATTGCATTTCTATGCGTGGCGTCCTAACAATATTAGCGCCCCCCTAGGCCTGCTTTTGGCTTTGTACACTCAATATTTTGGGATGAAATTAGCACTAGCGCATCTAGGATTTGAGCACTTAAAAGCTGTTTCTTTTGAAGTTCTCGAGTTTCAAGTTTAATCTGCTAAAATCCCGGGATGGACCACACAATTTGTGCCGATTTTACAAAATTTAAAAAAAAACCTAAAACCATACAAATTTATAATTCGCGACGTATATTTTCTCTACTTATAATGCCGCATTCATAATGCAGTGGAGTGGAGAAGAGTGAACTTTGAGTTCAGAGCAAAGCTGTTCCCAATACAGAGCAGAGTGAAATCAGTGATGCCAGATTGGGCGCTTTTCCGCAAATTTGGCTATTTTTTTTACAAAATCTGCGCTTAGATTTTCATGAAAAGCGCCCAACGCCTAATTGGGTGCGACACTGTTTTTTCTGCGATTTAAAGATATAAAATAGAATGGAAATGGGGTTTATTCACATTAAATGATCTTTGGATATTTTATTTTAACTAAATGGAAGAGGTTGGCTAACTATTTCGAGACCCGTATAATATACAAATATACAGGCAATTTTCCGTCTCCTGCGTGCAATGTTTAAAAGACAAGTACCAAGGTAATGGTCAGTTACTGGCTTTGTAGCCGAAAATCAAAATTTCGTAAAGAAATTTTGAGAGCATACTGCATGTTTCGATTAGCCGTGTAAGGCGATCTCATCAGGACAGCAATAAATCTCTGAACTGCTTGCTGTCTACACTACAGTGAACTCAGATGTCCAAAAGCTGGTTGTGGATATCTAAAGATTTATTTAAAAATCTAAATATGAAAAATATGGAAAATGGGTTTTATTCACATTAAATGATTTTTGGACATGTCATTCTTACTAAAAAGAAAAAAAGTTTGGAATTTAATTAAGGTAATATTTTATATTTGTTCAGAAAAGGTTCAATTCACAGCAGTAACAAAATCATATATGTACATATATACATTAGGTAAGGGTGGTCCGAAAATGTATGGATTTGGAAAAGTGTTAAAATGTTCATTTAGAATTTGTTAGATAATGTAATTTCAAACTTCTATGCAAAATTTCAGTGAGATTCTGTAAATCGAAAATAGTGATTTTTTGGCTGTTGGTGCGGTCTTGGGTGGACTGTCACTAAAACCGTTTCAATATTTCTTTCATAACTTTTTAAAATGACAATATTTTTTCTTTTTCATTTTAAGGGAGCATAGTTATTAGCTTATTGCAGTGAAAGCAGTTTTAAAAAATTGAATATTTCTATTTTTTATAAATTTTTTAAAATGAAAATTCGGACATGGAGCGCCAATTTTATGATTTGGCGGAACTTTTTTTGTAAAGAAAAGTATCGCGAGGGTATACTTTTCTAGTATAATGCAATCTACAGTCATTTAAACCGTTAAAAAACTGATCAAATGGCAACCCTTTTTTCAGAAATTCACCCTTATTAAAAACAAACATTTCGGCGTCTTTTTGGGCGATCGTTTTTCTTGATTTGAGCTGTTAGTCAATGGCATAATCTCGCATCACTGAGTGAAATTTGAACTTAGAAATTAAACGTAACAATTCGCCAAACAACGCCAAATCAACAACGGACTTTCAAATTAATACATATAACAAAATGCAATAGCAACGCAAAATCAACATGCTTGTTGTTGTCAAAATAATAAATTCGAACACCTATTGCACCATCAGATTGCTTCGAAACTTGATAAAAATTAACGTGATTTTTTTTTTTTGGTTTTAAATCATGAATTTTGAAAAAAATACCTCTTGTGTTTTATTAGCATACATAAAAAATTTAATTAAAACATGTTAGTTATGATAAAAAAACAAGTATGGAGCTTTTTCCACGCCATCTACATTCTAGTAGTACGAAATTCCAGTTTGTAATCTTTCGGAAATGCCAGCGTGAAATTAGAATAGAACCTCTTTTTATGCAGTTCCAATCTGCGCTACTCTGAGCCAAACAGAGATAGCTAAATGCACTACTGTGTGCGAAAAAAAGGATGCGAGTTGCCACTCTACGCTACTCTGCTCCACTCTGCATTGTGAATGTAGCGGCATTCTGATGTCGGAAATAATATCTTCGAGTCCATTTTTATACTCTAGATTATGAACTCATAGGGTATACTAAGTTTGTTATTCCGTTTGTAACGCATTGAAATAATGCTGGTAGAGCAAAATGGATTGGACATAGATTGCGTAATATTAAAAGTTATTCTGATTTTTGCATATTTGTCTGCCCGTCTGTCCGTCCGTCCAAACAATAACTCGATAACACGTGTACTTAGAGAACTGAAATTTTTCACACATTAAATTAATAATAATTAAAACATTAAAAAAAAAGGGACCAATACCGAAACTTCTTCGTGGGGTTGCCATATAAAAATTTCGTGGTTCACTATATATTTAGATACTGTCTGAGAACGCATCAACGTAGAGAGTTGAAATTTTGCATACGACATTTTCATAAAAATAGTAAATATAATTTTAGAAATATGCTAACTCGGGCAACCCCGTTTTGGTGTTGCCATATAAGAGTTTTTACGTATATACTGTAAAAACGATCAGTCCTACAAATTTTTACTGTAGGTAATGAAGAGTTCTTCAAAATTTGAAATCATATGAAATTGGTTATAATTTTTTTTATTTTGTTACTTTCCTTCCTGGAGTTATTACATGCAAAAGAGCGAAAGCTCATATGTAAATTTAATTATTTAATAAATTTGATTTGATTTGATTTGATAATCATTTTTACTCTCCGACGACCCGTTCTTAAAATATATGTGAAAAACTACTTCACAAATCAAACTTGCATAGATGGACATATGAAATTTCGTACGGGCATTTATCTAGGGTATGATATGAATTTGTCTTATACCAGTTCCACAATTTTTCTTAAATATGGAATAAAAAAAAAAAAATTAATTTGGTCGTATGGGCTCAGTGATAGTTGGTGAGGCATTATTTTTCTAGATTTATGAAGTATACTCATGCCCCACTAAATTACTCTAAGTTTTGTAATTTTGTAAGCTTATCCAACTATTAAAAAAAGTAAATTTTCTTTTTGTCACATAATATGAAAGATGGTCATCGTGGTGTGTAAAAACTTAATAAATATACAATTAGTTATGGGGAAAGTTTTTTTCGGAGAGATGAAATATTAAAACTTTTATATTTAATGATCGTTCTGTGTAACAAAATCGGAACGTAACGTTTGGAACGAAAAAGTAACGTTATTTGGAACGTTCTAATGGAACTTTGAGTTAAATATAAAATTTTGAGATGTGCTAACACGAAACTGATACATTCGACGGTAAATGTGGCAACTACCTACTTTTCGTCGATTTCTTTCTATATCATTCTCAATAGCTCCCCCATATAGAACAAATTATGAGATTCTATGTATAAGTTAATTTTTGAGATTAGCTTTTCAGTAGTTTATTCTAAGTTAAACTGTACATTGCTATTTCTAACCTTGTCGCCCGCTCATGTTTTTGCGAATTTCCACATCCGCCGGAATGCCAAAATTCAAGCGTCCTCTACGTATCGGTCCAAAATACATCCAAGACCATAGGGCACAAGTCAACTACTAAAGCCAAGTAAGTTACATTTAAGGCCACTGGCCACAAGAAGACTTGTTTCTCATTAAACATAAATGCATTTTCATGTAATTAATAATTTTTTCTTCCATTTTATTTTTTTTTCCAGAATTATTACAATCCAATATGATATAGTTCTTACACGTAAATAACTTTGCACTGATAAAAAAAATTCTGAATAATTATAAATCTCCCGCCATATTGCAAAACTAGCCAACACACTTCAATGTTGGTAGTACCGTGGCCAGGAGCCACACAATTTGAGATTTGCCCAAATTTGGCCACGGCCACAGCGTGGCTTATGGCTTGTGGCCGCGAATGGATCTTTGGAAATACATTTATATTTCTTCAGACATCTAGTGGCCTGTGGTTTGTGGTCGTGACTATATTTTGGGCCCTTTGGTATAATCATTTAGAAGTATTCACGAAGTATTCTGGTTTTTAGTGTCTCTTTACTCGCACGCAAATTAGGACTAATCTTGTAACGCGTACTTAGAAATAAACACACTTAAGGTCGATAGGTCGATACACACTTATCGGCACAGCACGAACCGGCACAGACAGGCAAACTATTTTTATATGAAAATAAGTTACCTAATTCACATCAACCAGCACCGGCAGTTACCGGCACATAATGGAAACTTCATTGCCGGCCGGTATCGGTGGCCAGAAACCAGACCGGCATTTATTGGTTGCTGGTCTAGTTGCGAAATTAATACTGAATCAAATTTCGATAGTTTTCTCTCGATATCTACCTTAATTGAAAGTTTCCTTTCCGTTTTACATCGTTATATGTGCACGAAAAATGCCGGTGCCGGTCGATGCCTGTCTGTCCCGGTTCGTGCTGTGCCGGTAAGTGTGCATCGACCTTTATTCGTTTAACGGATTTTAAGTATTTTCCCATGGGGTGTTTTCACAACATGACTATTAATCACCGATTGTGTGGGTAGGAGAAATCATAATTTCATATTTAAAGGTTTCATTTAATTTTATCGGACTTTGTAACAATATACAGACTACATTTTATCCCTGATTTGTAAATTACGTTTAAAAAAACTAAAAAAACCGACCCTGGGGGGGGGGTCTCGTTCGCCTTCTGAGTCGGTGCGGCCTCTGGAAACTTGTATAGAAGTAGCACTTTAAAATCCAACTACTGCTTAGAGACAATAAAATACCGCTGCCTTGGTTCCCTGAATAAGAGGGGAGTGAAGGGAAATCAAAAAGTAGACGATCTGGCAAAAACCAAAACCGATAGACCATATACTGGTCCCTACCCAAAATTTTGGCTTAAGAAAAAAACTCTTTAGGGGGAACTATAAAAACGGGAAGAGAGGCAATTGTATATATTCTGGCGTAGCGCGCCTAATATGAGGCAAGTAAAGGAGTTCTTTACTCCCTCTCCACTCGAGACACGCAAACTAATTAGTCTTAGCAGACAATCGCTTAGTCTTTTTATTAATGCAGTCACATGGACATGATCAGCTTTAAGATTGTACATATATCACTGAGGAAGCACTTATTATTCCAATTAACGCTTGTAAATTAAACCCCTTGGCAATATTCCATCTAGTAAACAAGATTAAGCCTAACCACCTGTGGAAGGTAGGGCATAATAGATCATATTGGTTACAGTGTCCGTAGGGTCCTAGTAGTAGTACCCTATTCTTTTAACCTTAACCTAGAGTGGCATGTGTAATTTAAAAATAAAGTCGCATTTTTGTTCATTGCATAGGATGGCAAAGACAACTATAAGACAACTTTTAACTACAACAAAAACTTGACTGTGATTAATTTTTTCATTGATTTACTAAAACAATTCTCTCGCATTAAAGAAACCGGTAAAAAAAAGCTAAGCTAAAATATTCGACAGTTCAAATCAATTAAAAAAAAAAAACCCATCGAAGAATTTAGTTTTTCTTAACACTCTTTAACATGCTTTTTATGATTATCAACTCAATTTTTTGGCATAAGATGTGACCGACCTAACCGCTAAGTTTCTTTGATTATTTTCAATTAACTCGGCGGCAAACTAAGATACATTTATGCATTTTAAGTAAAACTCTAGCTAAAGTGCAAATACATAGTCTTACTTGTCGGCTGTAGTACCTACTTTAGTAAGGTCATCTTATATTACATACCAAAAGCACAACTGCTTAAAAAAACACAATTAAAAATGATCAATAAAAACTTGAATAAACCGATCGCAAGTATTTTGTAGATAAAACTGGTAGGAGATTTATGCACTTACTTCAGATACTCATGTAAAGCTTCTCATTAAGAAAAAGAATTCGAGTTCAAGATGAATGTCAATTTCGTTGTAAATTCCTCTGAGTGCTGAAAGCAAACCTTGGAAAAGGTTTTTAGTTTAGTTTCTGCCTTCGAGATGAGACGACAATCTCTGTTGTTGTTGTTGTTGTGGTTATCTTTTATTGGATTTCTGGCTGTGGCGGTTTCTGCACCAGCTGATAGTGGCAGCAGCGGTGGCGGCATCGAAAGCAGTAGTAGAAAACCCGTAAAATTACTTGATTACAAGAATAAAATCAATCCTGATGGAAGCTATGAATACAGGTAGAAATCTATATAAGTAATTAGGCAGAATTGCACTAAAAAAAATTTGCAATATTTTTAATTAAAAATACTTTTTTTTTTCTCTTTTTACCTCCAGATATTCTTTAGATGATGGTACAGAACAAGAAGCTAAGGGAACCATAAAAGAAGTTGATGGTAAAAAAGTGCTTAGTGTCCGTGGATTTTATGGATTCTCATTTCCTGATGATACACAACTGGAAATTCAATATGAGGCTGATGAAAATGGATTTCGGATATTATCAAGTGAGAATTATAGTTTAGTGACATTGTTTTTGTTTTACTTAATTCGATTCATATTTTCTAGATCAACTCTATAATGATGATCGTATTGGAATAAAGGCAGTTGGAAGCTTACTAGGTTGATAATAATTTGATTTGAGACGAAATTAGTGTATAGAATTCATAAATTTTCATGTGTTTGTTCTTGTATTCCGACTGTAGAGACTTGAGATTGAGCATAAATTTCAAATTTCATTTACTTAGTATTGTATTAAATTCAGAGGATAATGCAAGGCGTTCATTATAAATTGTAAAAAATATTCTGTTTGGAATAGTGAGTTCAAAAATGAAAGAATGAATGAAATATAAATAAATAAACTTTTGAGTACATAAGAACAATTTTATTTGTGGTTCGTGTGTGTCAAAGAGAAAGATTTTTCAGTCGATTTTTATTAATTTGGAAGAGTTTGCAGATTGTTAAAAAAAAAAAATCGTTACTCTTGCAACTAAAGCTGATCCCATCATCGGAAATTTCAAGCGAATATTCAGATGAATTTTTCAGTAGCCCTTCAACTCAGGCTATAATTACCGACTATAGTCGACACTTTAATACAGGACGTGTTATTGCCCTTGTTCGCTGAATATTCGGTGATATTCGCGATTCATATGAGACCGGCTTAATATAAATTCTAATGGCTAGCCTGGAATTCACACAACGTCTACCATCTCATTCCACCAGAAAAACTATTCAATCTACCGGCACTTAGCAAAATTATTGAAAAAGAGGCTGGACTGATAGTGTATACAGACTTAGCAGATGGATATAGTGAATGGAACATTAAACAAAACAAAAAAATCATCTCCCTGTCCGCTAATGACGACAACCTAAACTTGCAAATTTTTGCAGAAATCTGTCTGATGACATTTTAAGAAAGTCTGAATACATAACGGCATTATGTATCACATTAATTCCATCCTCCAGTTAATAGAATAGTCTTGACCAATCATTAAACCGATCACCTCTAATAGAACAGCTCCAGTGTGTCACACAAATGAGGTGCATTGCGAAACTTTTTTGTAATATTTCGATTCAATTAGCGAAATTACAAAAAACGTGCCATATGCCGTCATTAAAATGAACTGAATTTATTGAAAAGTGTAGAAAGATTTTCCAATAAAATCAGCAGTGACAGCCATCAGTTGATCATGAATGTAATCTTTTTGCATCTTGTCTTCTTCTTTTAGTCTCGTTAAAAAAAAAAAAAAATAAAAAAAAACTTCATCAAATATTGGGAAATTTTTTAGATGGCATTTAATTAAATTATTGAAATCTACCATGATTTTTACTCACAGTGAGAAGCTGTCAATGAACTAATTTTCGTTCACAGTCTGTCACCTCTTCATTTCCTTGAAATAAATAAATTTCAAATTAAGTCACAGTCTGTTCAGGGTATTGGGATTTTTTGTGATGGTATCGCATACATTAACATCTCAGATTTCACCGACTTCCTCTTTTTTTTTAATACATATTTTGGTGTAGCCAAGAATTCTTTCAAAAGCTTTTGAAAGAAACGAAGTTAACGAGGGTGGTACGATGCCAGCCGTTCTGAGTAGTTTATTAGGAGCAAAATCACAATTTCACTAGTTTTCTTTCTGGCCTTAAAAAAATTTAGTCACAAGATATGATTTTATATACTGCCTTAAAACTTGCCAACTTTCTCGATTTTTATTTTTTAAAGAGCTTTTGCACCTCTTGTGGCTAAAAAGGTGTCAGGAGTGGTGGCGTTTAAGTTTAGAGAAAGAGAGAAGAATTCAATTGCAATTTATTTATAGGGAAATTTGCTGTTTTTTGTTTCTATTACTAAGGAAACGTTTTTATTATGGTCTTATTCAACTGTTTCTAAAATTTAAAAAGAGAAAAAATTAGATTTTTGCAGTATATGGAAGGGAAATTAAATGTTATCTCCTGTGATGTCCTTTCAGTGTATCCAATTAAGACTTAGATGCTGTATGTATTTATTATTTTCAGGATGGAGTCGACGGAAATACCAGAAGCAGCCCCCAGAAGATTGCCCCAGGCTATTCAATTGACTGCACTTTTTCAAAAGGGTTTGATATAATGCATTGGTCATGGACCATGTCTGACCTTGAAAGTAGAGTGATTCGGAGAGCCAATAAGAATTATATATATATATTCACCTGTAACTTGGGTCAACTGCATAGATACACTAAACATCGTGCACGATTCAAGACAGCACTTATTGGTAGATTAAGAACGAAATCACATATAATTGTAACAATTGATGTTGAGTGAAAAAGGGGAGCGCTCGAATTCACAAAGGGACATACTACATCTAACTATAATTGAAAAATAACACTTATAAAAGTAATAATGTGGTGATTTACTAAACTTTTATGCTGTCCGAATCGTTTTTCCAAATTAAAAAAGGAAGTATACGCAAACCTAACCTGTACTCCGGAAACTCTCCAATTTTTATACGAAAGGTGAATGCCCATTTTAGGCCCGACACCTCTAGACATGAAAGAAGTCTTAAAAGATGCATTATTATAGTCTGTAAGTTTTTAATTAACAATTTTTATTTCTATCTAGCGGAAAATTGCTGGGGGAGGGGTTCACAGTTTGAACTAGTACATTTTGGAAAATCTAGTACAGAACCAAATTCCTTAGGTCCTGAGAAGAAGTTTGAGTACCCACACTCATATATTCGGAGGGTTAAATAGCTATTTATAGCCATCCTAATACTCACTTTTTTAGTATTTCCTTCTTTTCTATTCGAACTAAGGTACTAGATTTTTCACAATTTTGATCGGCTCTAACTCGGTAGAGTTATGTCCGATCGGAAAACAGGTTTCACCGTTCGGTTGAGTTCATTACCAGATACAATTCGTAGAAGAAAAATTTTCTCTGTATTCTTTTAGGGAAGAGGGTAAGAGCCGCCGGCGAGGGGTTGGTTCCAATACCGCATATTGCATGTCGAATAAAAGGTCTCGCCGAGTACTATCGACTGGTGTACATTTTGTCCAATTCAAAAAGAATTCTCGGGACGTTTTCCCGTCGAAAACCCATTTGCATGTACTTGGGTCATATACACCACATCTACTACATTTTGGATATATTTTTTGAGTTCTTTCTTTCACGGCCATTAGTGCTCTGTTGTAAACATTTTTCTCATAGGAAATCATTATCCTTGACTGAAGTATTCCGCGCAATCGCGTATTATAACCCATCGTTTAAGACTACTTTCATGTCTGGAGGTGTCGGGCCTAAAGTTGTACGAAAAGTGGGCATTCGTTTTTCTGGTTTACGACCAAACATACCAATTAAAAAGAGTAAGAAATCCAAAGTCCAGGTTAATTTAAAAATTATCAAATGAAAAGCCCCGGAAAATGAACATTTTCACTTGTCAGTCCTTCTGTCAAAAGTTTGATTTTTCTTGCGAAAATTGCAAAAATTATTCTAAAAAAAAATTTTTCTAACATGATGCCGCTAAAGAAAAGGTTGAAGAGAACATTTTGAGTTAAAAATAAAGAAAATAATGTTTTAAAAATGCGACCTATTGGAAAACCATTGAATTGTTTATGAAATCGTGGAAATGATTTTTCCAATAGCTGCTCCCTATAAATTAACGACCATGCTATACGAAGCGGATAGTTGTTCAGAGATTTGGGTCCTGCGCCAAAATCTTCAATTCGACTAACATATCTTTAAGTCCAGATGACTTAAGTATTTTCTCAAATCTTGCTCACATTTTTGCCCTAATCAGGACAAATAGAGGCAAAAAGTCCGCCGTACGCTATAACATGCCCAACAAAGTCATTAAAAAGCTTCCACACGTCGACATAGAATTTATTTTTGATAGTTATCTTCAGCAACTACCTCAATAACTCTCACTTCCCTGATGACTCAAAAATCGCGCGTATAGTACCAATTCCTAAAAAAGAAACTTGAAAAACTCAATAAGTTCCAGCCAATTTGTCTTTTATCCAACCTATGCGAATTTTTCGAGAAAATAGTCTACCAAAATATTGAAAATACTTGAAGCTTGAAGCCTCAGTACTCCACTTTTCCAGCCTTGTTAAAATTCCTCTTCGATTTCACTATTGCCCTTAACAAGTCAGTTTGGATCTACGGACTACTTCTCAAAATTATAAATTTCGAGTTTCCGCCCTATCTTACCCGGATTATTCATAGCTTTCTTTCACCCCGGAATTTATATATAGAACTCGGGAATGCCAAGTCACAGTCAACATCAGTCAGTGCTGGTGTCCCTCAAGATTCAATTCTCGGACCAACTATCGTTAATCTTTATACCTATGTCAACCTGCCAATGACTCAAGTTCCATCACACTACTTTATGCTGATGACTCGCCTCTTAGATATGCCTACTCCATGCCAACCAACTTCTTCGCTACCAAAGTGAAGCGGCATGTCCTTAGATTTGGCGATTTTAACAGAAAATGGGGAATCAAAATCAATCTGAGCAAATCCAAAATTATTTTCATCAGTAACCCCTCCACCAGAGGAAGACCCCAAATCGCCAGACGTGCCGACAATATCGAAATCGAAAAGCTTCAGCCTTCAAAGAACACCAAATATCTTGGCATCTCTTTCAGTAATCTATTGAAATTCAAAAATCACGAAAATTCGACCATGAGGAAAGCTAACTATGCTTACTCTCTACTTAACTCTCAAAAAGAGAAATGGTCTCTCAAAAGATACAAAGCTGGTGATATATAAGCAGCTCATCCGCCCAATTATCAGCTATTGCTTCCACATCTGGCACACAATTTCGCCATCCTACATGAAGAAAATTAGCATCCTTGAAAGAATGATTCTCCGGGCCTGGTACAGGAGATCCGTCGGATACTACTTTCTCAATACCTTTTTGTACAATAGTGCTAATATCACTCCCATCGAAGACTACCTTTCAACTCTCGCGGTCACACAGCTTGAGAAGATCTCTGAACATACCTATACCAAATCTTTCTATGTAGAGCAAGTGTACCAAGTGATTATAGGCCCATTAGTATAATACCTTTGTTATCTAAAGTTCTCGAAAGAATTTTTTTTTATCCAGTTAAATGACTATGTAAAACACCAGGGATTTTTGTGTGATAATCAGGAAGGATTTCGTTCTGGGCATAGTACTACTACTGGACTTGTGCATGTAACAGAGATTATTAGACATAACATAGAGGATAAGTGCGCTAGTATAGCTAGTATACTTTGTCTTCTTGACTTTACAAAACATTTGATTGTGTGGATATAGATATATGTATTATGCAGAAAGTTGAAGGATTGGTTTAAATTATTCAATTCAGCTATTAAGCTCATGCATTCATATCTTTCTGGAAGGTTTCAGGTGGTTAAATAAAATGATCGGTTTTCTAGTAAAAAATCTCTCTATTTAGGTATACCTCTAGGATCAATACTTTGCCCTTTACTTTTTTGCATATATATAAATGACTTAGCTGAAGTTCTAATATTCTGCTCTGTTAAATTGTACGCTGATGATGTCCAGTTACTTTTACCACTGCGAATTAGTAAATTAAATGTAGCTATTGGCAGGTTTAATAGTAACCTTGTACAAATCGCTGAATGGGCCAAGAAAAACAAGTTAATGCTCAATCCTTGCAAGACTCAAGCAGTTATTATCTATAAAGATTATGTCAATAACTCAAATTTTCCACCATTGATCCTTTATGGAACGCCCGTGCCATATTCTGAATAAGTTCGAAATCTTGGAATGATATTTGATGCTAAGCTTGGTTGGGACAGACACGTGGATTCAGTTGTGAGTAAGGTTTATAATGGATTGAGAGGTTTGTGGGTTTATTCCTTTTGTCAAAGAGACACACATCACTCTCATTAAAGCCTTGTTTATCCCAATTATTACCTATGCAGAAGTTGTGTACGTAAACCTTAGTTGTACCTGTCGTGTTAAGCTCAATAAAGTCTATAATTCATGCGAAAGATTTATCTATGGACTATGATGCTTTGACCACATTTCAGAATTTTTAAAGAGTATTTTTGGATGCCCTTTTAATAATTATCTTAAATTTCGAACAGCAATGATGATATTTAAAAGCATAAATTAGTTAAGTCTTAATTACTTAATAAATTGTATAAGATCTTTGTCTTCCAATCATGTAACTGGTCTTTTGATACCTTGGCATCGAACGAATTTTAGCACAAAATGCTTTTATGTCTACGGCACGTAGGTATGGAACGCCCTGCCAATTGAGATTCGACGTCTGCGATCTGCCGGCAATTTCAAGAGACTATTCTTAGGCCCATTTTATTAATATGTAGGTATAGTTAGTCATATATTCATGTACTCATTTGTGCAATATATTTTGCATAGCATTTGGAAGTATTAAGTATGTATTAAGTCTTAATATCCAAACACCCTCATAACTCAGCTTTCAACACAAATTCTGGTTGAAAGCTTCCGCTACTTATCACTTTTTCACTTTATCAAATCGGAAACGAGGAATATTTAATACTTGGGTGAATGATTTACCATTTTTACTAGCACAGGAAACCACCGTGGTGAATGGGCACCATCCTGCTGCTTGATCATCGTGGGATTTGTCAACGCTGGACCATTCCGGGCCTTCGCGAGGGACACATCTCACCTTTAAGGAAGAAAAGCCAGTCATCAACCCACAACAAGTTAGAGATATTTATAACATTTCGCAGTCTCCCACACCTATCCAACTTCACTATTCCATTGAATCCACACTCCCCATAATAGCAAGACAAGAATACAGCTTGCCGTCGCCCAACAATAATTACTATCATTTCCTAATTAAGAGTTTATAATTATTCGAACAATTAAAGTGTAAACCGTATTAAAGGCATTACTGAAATGTAGGTCAAAAAAATCCTTTTCAAAAATGCCAGGATATCGGTTCGGTTTATTCGTTTCGTCTCGTAAATCGCATATCAAAGACTTTGACTTGACTTGACGAAGAAGACAGTATTTTTCCTAAGCTTTCGCGAAGTGTCACGAGTGTTTTATATTCAATTTGTTTTGTATAGGGTTAAAAAAAAATAAATAAATAAAAAATCCCCGGTCATTTTGATTTTTGCATGTCCGTCCGTCCATCCATCTGTCCGTGTGTCCATCTGTGCGCACGATAACTCGAGAGCGCGTTCACTTCGAAAGCTGAAATTTTTTACACGGACTTTAAAAAAAAGGTAAAATTAATTTCGAAAATGAGACAAATCGGACAACTCCTTCATGGGGTTGCCATACATAAATTTCGTTTTCCACTATATATTTGGACACTGCCTGGGAGCGCGTCGATATAGAGAGCTGCAGTTTGGTACATAGTATTTTTATGGCAATAGTATAAATAAAATTTAGCAAATGGACTAAATCGGGCAACCCCTTCTTGGTGTTGCCATATAAAAATTTAGGTTTTTTACGTATACTGTGAAAACAATCAGTCCTAGACATTTTTATTGTACTAAAACCTTCTTCAGAATACGAAATTCTATATAATCATTTTTTCTGTTCGACGTGCCGTTTTAGAATATATGTGAAAAGCCATTTCAAAAAATAAACTTGCATAGATCGGAGACCATACGAAATTTTATACGGGCATTCATATAGGGAAGTGGTGGAGAACCTATGCGCAATGAAGGATTTTTAAGTGACCCACGCGTTGATTTTTATAATCTTATTTATTAACAGAGAACAGACAATCAAAAATATTAATCTCTCAGCAAATTAATAAACTCAATAAAAACCTTTAAGGAAATAGACAAATTGCTTTAATGATGTTTGAAAATATTAAAATAATTATGGTGAAGGTGGACGGTTTTACTAAGGATTTAGAAATAAAAATCATGAAATATTTTCCTCAATTACAAACATATTTTCAAATCACTAATTTTTGAAAATTCGCCTGACTTTTAAGAAATTACAATTAAAAAATATTTAATGATTATACAGGAAATAAAACATACTTTTCAGGAGAGATTTAGACAATTCAAAAGTTTGGAAAATACATTTCACTTTATTTTATATCCATTTAAAACGGAATTCAAAGCAATGGAGGTAACTGAATTTATTGGCTATGTATGATTAAGAAATGGAATTAGTTGAATTTCAAAGCAGAATAGTGTGGAAAAATAAATTTGAAAACTTGATTTCCGAAGTAGAAGGAAAATGTCTGAAAGTAGTGCAGATAATAATGATCTCACCCTAAAAATTGAAAATAATATATATTATACATATGGGATTCTTTACAATTAAGTGGCATCCAACAAGGATCGTATGTGAATAGGAAGTGTAGTGGCACCAACTCCTCACCTAAGCCTGACAGTTACACTTATTGGGGATTGTCATACAATATTACATAGAACTGAGTAATCTTCAAAGCATACACTAATTGTGGAAAAAAAATAGTTTTAGTTGCACAACCATATTTAAATCATTTTTCTTTCATAAAACTGTAATGTTTTGGAATTTTCTTATTACTGAAAAATGGTATTCAAAATAATCTAAAATTAGCACAATTTTACTGTTCTAGCTCGTTACACTTTGTACTAAAACACCTGTCGAAATTCTAATATAAGCTTCACAATAATTGCACTAACGAATATTTATGTAAGCGAAAAGCCATATTTTAATTTAACTTATCTCTTTAAAAAAAAATAAGTGAATTTCTTCATCTTTCAAATTTTATCCCAACAAACTAGTTATCGCCTTTGGATTTATAAAGGCAGCTATTTGAAATTTTTTAACTAGAACGGAAAAATTGAGATTTAAATAAAATCAAAAAAGAAAACAAAATTTTCACAAAAATACCTGAAACTATATGAAAGCCATTTTCATCTGCTGTATATGTCACCCTATATTTACTACCATCAGGTAAACTATACTCGTAAGAACCTTCCACATTATAAACTTGATTCCCATCGACTTCTTTTAGAGTTCCTTCAACATTCTGACTGGTTCCGTCATCAAGGTAATAACTGAGATAGTAAGAAAACGTAATGAGCGCTTGAATTAAAGGGCAATTCCCAGCGAATTTGCTGCTTACCCATAATTATAGTTTCCATTCGGAGTTATAGAGTTTTCTTGACTAAGAATTTTTGCCGTAGGGACATTTTGGTCCACAGGTATAGCTGCGGATATTAATAGTACGGCAGCAAGTATAAGACACAAGAGAGAAGATTTCATCTTAGCACGGCGATGGTTAGCAAACTAAAAGTTGAAAAAAGGTACACAGATGTTAAAGGGTATCAGACAGAACCGGCCGAATTGTTTACGTAATTTTTTTTTTCGTTTTGTTTTTGGTAAGGTCAGTCAGATGTGATGATGCTGATGAGTTTGTACTTTCAAATACGCATAACTACAGACACATGTGATGATCAATACGCTCTACACCATCAGTAGCAAAAATTATTGTCTGACTCCTCGACTTGTAAAATGCTCTCATACACTCTCTTGAAATTTAAACCAGTTTTTATAATAACACATAACTTTTGGAATTTTTATATATTTTATTATTTTCTTGACCCTGCCTGCGCGGATTTATATTTTTACGGTAAAATCGCGTTAATAATATTTTTTGAGAGAATATCTATCGTTATTGATTAGTCGGATCGGATAGTGTGCATATATTTTGTATGGAAATTTTTTTTTTTTACATTTTAAGTGGTTTTGTTTTTTAAACATAAATTTACATAATTATGTAGGGAGCTAGGGGCTAGTTGTAACAGGGGTAAGTAGTAACACCGAAATTTCAGAAGTATTTTGATTTATATTTTCGACTATATCTCTTCTGTATAACGAGCTGCATTATAAAAAGAATAACCAGTATCTCACCGGACATCATAGAAAGTTGCTGTACGGGTACGACCCGTTTTGGCCGCTTAATGGAAAAATAATATTAAAGTAAACTTTGATTTTCAGCATATTAAGCATGAAACACAGTGCTGGCTTTTCCAATCTGGCCGGCCTCACCAACTTTGACAGTTCTGTAGAATATATGAGATCAGATTATCAAGCTCCCAATGGGAAAGTTGGTGAGGCCGGCCAGATTTAGGTTGAACTCGATTAGGTCTACTTTCTACTCTGCTGGAACTTTGTCAGCTTTGACAGGTAATTTTTGTAATCATTTGATGCCAGCAGTTTGGGAAACATATTTAACGTGAAAAGTTATTCCTGCTGTAGTAAATTATTAAAAAATAATTTCAATTTTCAAGCCAATAGGCCAAATGGGTTTATTATACTTTCTAAGTTAGGAAATAGATTATAAGTGCACCAAAAATAACGATTCGGATAATAATCGACATTTATTTGTTCAAGCTGAGAATAATGATTGATAATAGTAAGCATAAGGACAATATAAAATAAATAAGATGTATTTAGAATTATATGTGTAACTTACTTATAATTACATCAGCAATTTAAATTAAAAACAGTTATTTAGATTAATAAAAATTAATCAGATTATACACTAGACACACAGCACGAACTAATGAGTCATTAGTACTAACAGTTCATTAAAATGCTGCGTGTCACACAGTATACGTCATTATGGGCTCGAAAATCAGATGATAATGAAGAACACTAATGAAGTGTTTTCTTCCTTCATTATAGCTATAATGAGGAAAAATGTGCTAGATTTAGCATATAATTAAGTATGGAGCTCCGCTTTGCATCTGCTGATTTGAAAAATAAGAAGAAGAAATGCAAAGCACAAAGTAATTATGTCAAAATATTTTTTAATAAAATGTTAAATGAAATAAAATAAAAGTAAATAAAAATGTTAAATGAAATAAAATAAAAGTAAATAAAAATTAAAATTAATAAAAACAAAGTTTATCACGTTGATTCCATCTATATTGCTTCTTTAATGTCGTAAGTAAATCAAAACCAGTTTGACAGTACTATTTAATTAAAGAAATGGCTGTGTGTCTGCAGTTTATAATGAATCATTATAGACTAATGAGTGATTAGTTATTTCTTCATTAAGAGCGCTGTGTGTCTAGGGCATTATCAGCATCTTCGTTGTATACATCATGCTTAATTCTAGGTGAATAACAAATATGAAGCAATCTTTTAGTTCTTTCAAAGGTTAATCGATTTTTGCCTGGAAAAAGAACCTGTGACCAGCTTGAAATAAATCTTTCTAGTTGGGCAGATGATTCTGGAATCAGAAACAGTTTTATAGCTAACTTGGACTGAGATGACGCATTACTACTATATTCATATATATATATATATATAATATATTTTCAAATTTATTACTTAAATCTGGGATATTTCTAGATGCGTGGAAAACTACAATTATTAAACCAATTTTCAAAAGTGGTGCACGTCATTGTATTAACAACTATAGAGTTGTTGCCCATATGAATGTTTTACCAAAGTTGCTTGATAGCATTATCGCTACTAAAGTATCCTTTTTATGCAAAGAAATTATCTGCTCTGAGCAACATGGATTTCAAAAGGGAAGAACAACAGTCCCAAATCTTGTCTTTTTCACAAATTATTGCATAAATTCCATTGAGAAAGGAGCTCAAGTTGACTGTATTTACACAGATTTCTCTAAAGAATTCGATAGAGTATGCATAAATAAGCTGCGCACGCTTGGCTTTCATTCAACTTTTTTAGATTAGATCACATCTAATCTTACAAACCAGAAACCAATTGTCAAAATTTATACAAACTATTCACGCATCTCGCAAAATCTGGAGTTCTTCAGGGTAATCACTGCGGTTCTATGTTATTCAATATTATCATTAATGATATTAGCTCAATATACAAATACTTACGCTCACATTTAATTTATGCTGATGATTTAAAGTTGTTTCTAAAAATTATCTGCTCAAATTCGTGCCTTCAGTTACAAAATGATCTTGATAGTTTTTCTAACTAGTGTCGTAGAAATGGCCTCAATTTAAATACTTCAAAATGTCATATTTTAACTTATAATCGTTCTATAAGCCTGATATGCTTTAATTATGTTATGAATGATGTTTCTTTAAGTCATGTTAGCGAAATCACTGACTTGGGTGTAGTTTTGTTATACTAATCTCTCATTTGCAAGACACATAGGATATATATATGTTTAAAATCTTATAAACTTTTTGGTTTCATAAAAAGAAACTCTAAGGAATTCCAAAACGTTGGCACTTTTAAGACTTTGTTTATTACTATTGTTCGTCCCATATTAGAATATGTTGCAGTCATTAGGTCTCCCCATTACCAAGGGCATATCCACAGATTGGAATCAATTGAACTTTTAAACGTTTTATATGTTACATCCTTAATATATTGGGGGATAATTTAACCTCGTACGAGTCGAGACGTTTATAAATAATGATTATCAAATCTAAGTTTCAGGCGTGACATGCAATGTAATTTATTTATAAGGAATATTATGTGTTCCAATATTTAAAGTCCAGAGCTTCTTAATTATGTTGAATTTATATGCTCCAGAAAAGACCTTAAGAGCAAGCAACTTACTTTATGCTTCTTCTCATAGAACCAACTATGATTGTTAAGAATGTGTAAATAATTCTATTAATAAATTCAACCATTTTGATAAATATTTAGATTTCTCCGCTCCAAGATATATAAGTAATCTTTATTAATGCTTGAAATTTCAATTACGTATAATAATTACATAGAATTTTTGCATGGAAATTTCAAATTAAATATCTTATTATTTTTGTATGAAATTCTGTTTCTCAGTAGACTTAGTATTAAATTACTTAATTAATTTTTTTTAAGTATTAATAGTCTGTAAGAGACAAAATCTGTAGACTCTCTAGGTAAATATATAAAAAAATATTCCAAAAAGGTAATGGTTTTCGTCATACCTTTAATGTATAGAATTTCGAAGACAGAGGTTATCTTTTGATAACTGTACCAATCATCTTTTCCCGTATATTTGAGTTCCTTAAATAAAACAATGTTGATTTTTCGAGATCGAATCCAATTTCATCGAAAGCTTTATTTTTCGGTCTGCCTGGCATATTTTATAATTATAAATTTTCTTAAACTTATTTTTAATTTTCGTAAGAATAAGATACCACTTAACGTACTAACTAAAAGTTTTGTTTGTAACAGAGTACAACGTCTACATTGTAGACACAATAGTTGGCATTGTCGACACAATAGTTGGCATTGTCGACATTAGTTCACATTGTCGATATTGCCTACATTAAATTTGTTTGTCTACGCTAATGTCTACGCTAAAGAGTAGACACTGAAAGTCTACGCATAGAGGAACAACACTGGTAACAATGAGAGTTTTTAGAAAAATTATATTTGTGAAAAATATTGAAACATTTTCAATTATTTTTATTTTGGAAACAATGCCTGCATAGCTACACCATCAAATAATAATATCAGAATCATACAGTAATATGTAATTTTGGTAATTATAATTAACCACCAGCTACCCTAGTAATGTTCTTACTTATGGACTTACTTAAACAGATGTGATAAAAAAGAAACCGAAAGCGATTTTTTTTACTACACTTCATTTTTATTATAGTATCAAAACACTACACACTGAAAATGCACTTGGTAGTTCGAACTCGTCATTGCGTCCACTTGTCACGCCCTGTCCTGATGCTTAAGTTTAGGGAAACCGCTTAAGAGGACCTCCCCGATCGTTGAGGACTCATTTATTTAATAAATATTATGTCTAACACGTCCAGGCATTTGAGGCCATAAAGGCGGGCTACCATAATACCACACAAATAACATTGTATTACTGGATAGTGGCGGGTTTATATTTAATAATGAACATGGGATTTGTGATCTAACGCTTATATCCATTAACTAAACATGTCGTAACGTAATTTTCACAAATTCTTAAAAGAATAAGAAAACAAGGAAAAATGCTAGAATTGGTCTAAGATCAATTTTTATGATACCCCCTAGATGGGAATTGTATGGTCGCCCCTCTCCCAACAAACATTTTAAGACTTGTCTGATCTATAGAACGTAATTTTTTAATTGAAAATAGATTATGAATTCCTTGCTCATTTCGACGTCATTTAGACGTAAGTTTTCTACGAAACTAGGACATGTTGATCAAATTTTCATTTATTATTGACTTATTATTGACCCCTTTCCAGCGACGTCCGTTTTACGTCAATATTTGAAATTTTAAGACCATCGAGTTTAGTTTCCGTCAAATATAGACTTCGTTTTGACTGTCACTTTTTTAACTCGACATATGACGTTTTTCAGGAGTTCAAGTTGATACAAGTTTAAATAATGTAATCAGAATTTGATCACAAAATGACCGACCATGCATGTATTATACAGAAATATATGAAAAAACCTCATTTAATGACTCAAAATAGACCCTAGATTTAACAGCGTTTTTCCGTCTTTTAGACATAATCCTAGTTAACCCTCTAGAGCCTTATATTAGAAATTTTTCTATTGTTCTTAAACTCTTTTTGATATCTTACTTTTGACGTCTTTTTGTCGTAATTTTTGCTATTGCATAGCACGTGCTGTCTATTTCTCGTCATTTGATAACTGATAATAGACCCTAGTTATAACAGCGCTTTGCCGTCAATTTGTCGTCAGTTTGTTCTATTGCATAGGCACGCGTTGTCTATTTCTCGTCAGTTTTTGACTGCATTTGAAAGTGCGCTTCTTGTCGTAATTTTCGCGTCATTTCTCGATTTTTCGTAGCTTCGTGGAAGGACGGGCATTCAAGACTTGCATTATTCTTGTTCAAGCAGCAGTACGCACAACAATTCTATGGTGTTTAATCAAAAGTACATATCTCCAAAAATGTAATATGCTCTACTTACGGAGTTGTGCGCTTTTAATCGAAATAATATTCAGTTTTTTTTTATGTTATGCATTTTGGATTTCAATGTTTTTGTGAACGAAAATTCTACGAAAACATTGAAAAATGCTTTTCTCGATAAACAACGTAAAAAATTAATAACTTCTTCCGAATAATAAGAACATAAGAATTTCCCTACGTTTTGGTTTAAGTTCTATTGGAAATATTCGTCAATCCAGCATGGAAAAGTGAGTTTTTTTATTAAGCGTTTTTGTCTTTCAATGTGCCAACTAGAGGTCATTTTGTATTAATAATTGCTGGCTAATATGACGACTTTATTTCTGCCTGAAGTTGTGTTTTAGACGTTAATATGACGTCTTCTGGGCAACGAAAATGTACTCATTCATTTTAATTTTTGATGTCATTTTGGTGGCTAATATGACGACCTTCTTTCCGTCTGAACACGTGTTTTAGGTGGTACATTGTCGACAGGTCGACGTCAAAAAGATGTTCGATTTAATCATATTGTGATTTTGACCACTTTACAGTTTCAATATGAACACTAAAAACTGATACTCGATTTAGTCCATTTTTGAAATTTCATTTTGCTATTTTTTATGAAAAGACCGTCTGCAAGTTTTCAGTTCTCCAAGTAAATTCGTTCTCGAGTTATCGAGAGGACGGACGGAGAGACGGACAAACAGAATGACAAATTCAGTATACCGTATGATTTTATCATCTAGAATATAAAAATATTTTCAAGAAATAGTACTGATTGTAGTACCACCCTGTATTATACTGTTACTAAGAACCTAAGAGAGATCATAGATTTTTGGAAGAACTTGCACAGCGAATTATTATGTTTTTATATAACTGGTGTAAGTCAAGCCATCCGCACCGGTCCTATTTTCAATTTGCAAACATAATCCTGCCATCAAAATATAAAAATTAAAATTGTGACCTTGGAAAAATCGCTTAAATATACTTCGCTCATAATTCAGATTTCAGACACATGTCAGTCAGCATTTTTGTTTCGTCTAATATTCAGTTTGCAAAGATACTTTCAAGATGAAACACTTCCTCTGGATTTTAGTTGCCGTCGTATTTTTATGGTTCGTTATAGATGTATCTAGCGATGACTACGATAGAAATGCCGAGGTATAAATAAATTTTAATAAGAAAAAATCCGGATGGTAGTTATTACTATGAATGAGTAAGTCTCTGAGTAACAAAAGTAAATTATCTTCCCTCATAGGTAGATTGTCGCTATTCGCACTGAATTTTACTTTATATCATGAATACTAATTTAAATGTAGTAAAAAAAAAAAAAAACACAAAATCATTAATTATTCAGGTCGTGATATTGCATATCTTGAATGAAAGAAGTTCAAACTTATTGTTTTCCTTGAGGAATATAAAACCTTACGCAATGGTACTCTTTCAGCTATTCGCAAAGCTAAAAAGCATTTTTATGAATCTAAAGTTAATTCTAAACTTCCTTCAAAAATCTTTTGGAAAAACTTGCGGATGAGTGGCATTAGTTCATCTCGTAAAAATAATTATGCCATTGATCCCGATTCAACTATCAATGAATTTCTTCTGTCTTGTGTAGATGATACTGTTGATGCGCCATTATTTCAATCTCATGAAGCTGTGAACTATTCTCCTTCAGCTCCAATTTTTAATTTTTCTCGGGTCACAAATGAGGACATTTTTGCCGTAATTAATGGTATCAAATCCTGAGCGGATAGCCTTAACCCTCGATTCATTAAGATGTACTTGGCCTATATTTTTCCTGCACTCACACATATTTGCAACTCGTGCTTTACTACTAGTAGCTCTCCTCTGCCATGGAAAGCCGCTAAAGTAATTCCACTACCTAAAAACAGCAACTTGCATTGTAGTGAGTTTCGGCCTATAAGTATATTACCATTTCAAAATTACGCACTTACAAATCTATCATTATTTATTATTGAACGGTCTTATGCACAAGTATCAATCTGGTTTTCGTCCTGGGCATAGCTGTACATCTACTCTCCTTAAAGTGAGCAATGATATCGTGCGTGCGGTCGATAAAGATGAATTAACGGTACTAGTTCGTTTAGATTTACTGCAAGGCCTTTGATACCGTTAATCATAGACTTCTTCACACGAAACTTATAAGGAATTTTAACTTCTCTTCTCATTCTGCAGAGTTAATTTCTGACTACTTGAGCAACAGGTCACAAGTAGTTTTTTCAAATGGTTCTCAAGTATTCTAATCTGCACTTATATGCTGATGATCTTCAATTGTATAGATTTAGTGTACTTGGTCTGATTGAGGATTGTATCTCTCTCTAGGGTAAATGAGGATTTGGAGGCTATTTACTTGTGGTCCTGTAATAATAAACTAAGGCTTAATCCCTCAAAATCTAAGTGTTTGCGTATACTAAATATGGATGGTTTTCCGTCAGTTTCCGTTAACAACACTTGTATTCCTATTGTTGATTCAGCTAAAATTCTTGGGGTGATTTTCAATAAAACACTTACATTGGATCTGCATATCAATTCTGTTGTGAGTAGAGTTTATGCAGGACTTCGTTCTCTATGGGTGTCGAGCCATTTCACACCCATGCCAACGCGACTATTTTTGGTGCGTACATTGTTAATACCTATTATGACTTATGGATGTGAAATATTTGGAAAGCTTGATTACAATAATAAAAGAAAAGTTGAGATTGCCTTTAATTCTATCATCCGATACGTGCATAGTTCCAGGAGATTTGATCATGTTACTCAATTTAAGAATTCAATTTTTGGGTGCTATATTTCTGTTTATCTTGATTACTACTCAGTAATTTACTTAATCAAAATTATTAAGTTTAAATATCCTCGGTATCTTTACGTCTTGGTATTCTCTAGGTTCAACAGAACACATCATTTGTTACTACTGCGGAATAATTTCCATATCACCCAACGCCTGATTTTTTGCCATGTTATTAGAATATGGAATGACTTACCACAATCGATAAAAGACATGATCCAGTCCAACACTTTAACTACAATTAGAAGTAGTGTTTTTGTTCTTAATCCTAGTAGTTAGCATTCATTTTTTTTTCTTTTACCTTATATTGTTATTTTTTGTATTATATTTTTAGTTAATTATGCTCTAATTGTTTGAGCTTTCTGTCTCTCTTCCATTAGTACATACTACTTAGTCATATTGTTTTTATTTTGATTTTCTTGTACAAATAAAAAAGATTTATGTCTTAATTGTACAATAGTTATGTTAATAATAAATTTGAAATTTAAAATTTGAAGTTACGTATTGATTAAATATTTTACTGCTACAAAATCATTATTATATTAATACATTTATGGCATAAAAAACTATATTTGTTGCTGTTTTCATTTTCACTTGAACTTCAAAGTACATCTTGTTATCTTATTGAGCATAATTATGGTAAAAGCTTTATAAAAAAACATCTAAAATATTCAAAACTTTCAATTTATATAAAATTTCAGTAATTTGTTCCTAAATTTATTAAGTTATCATAGATTTTCTTATTTTTCTATATATCGAGAACATTTTAAACAAAGAGTGACTGAAGAGAATTCACAATTAAATTCAACAGAATATGATCTTTTGAAGTACACTGCTACGTGTAGGCCTTTATAAAAACACATGAAAGCGCTGCAGCATGTAGCTGCAATGTGTATGCGCAGAATTAAATCTCTAACAAATTCAAGCATACTGTGCCGTGTAGGCATAACAAAAATAGAATTTTTGCCTGTGCTGCCATGTGAACACGGTAGTAGTAGCAGAATTAGATTTCTGCAGTTGGAATAAAGTCCTACTTAGATGGAAGAAAAATGAAGCAGAAGTAAATTTCTGCAGCAGGTGTAAATTCCTGCTCAGGTGTAAAATAGATGTGAAGCAGAAGTAGATTTCTGAAGCAGGAGTAAATTCTTGCCTCGGTGAAGGATAGATGGGAAGCAGAAGTAAATTCCTGCTTTGATTTAGGATATATGTGAAGCAGAAGTAAATTCCTTCAACATGAATAAATTCCTGCTTAGGTGAGGGATGGGATTGAAGCAGAAATTGATTTCTGCAGCAAGAGTAAACTCTTGCTTAGATGGGAGGAAAATTCTGAAGCAAAAGTAAATTTCTGCAACAGGAGTAAATTGCTGCTTAGGTGAAGGATGGGAATGAAACAGAAGTGAATTTCTGCAGTAGGACGAAATTCCTACTTAGGTGAAGGCAAAATTGGATTTTTGCAAAAGGATAGGATACCGATTAAATTCTGGTGGAGGATATATTCAGAGTAAATTCTGAAACAAGAATGGATGCTTCTGCTGTGGCTCGTCGCCTTTTAATAGCCGCCGTGAAGCGCTATGTCTGTGATTCATGATGCGTTGCTCTGGCAACGCTCGATCTCACAGTTACATTCCATTGAACTCTGACTGCGGTGAAACCAGATGACGTCATATCGTGAAAAGGTCATTTGATGACATTGATATTATAAATATCGTGCGAAATTATTAATTATGCATTTTATTTATTTATTATTAATGATTTGATAATTTTTTAGACAGAAAAGTACGGATTGAGCCTTTAAAGGTTCGATTATGTAAGGGTGGAGTTAATCCAGTCGTGAAGGTGAAAGGAAGCTGCAGATAGGGATTGCTTTTTTAGATAAGTATTTTCATTTTGAACCTTTTTTTGAATTAGATAATTTGTGTGCGTTTTGTTTTGCTTTTCAGGACCACATATTGGGGGAAAATTTTCATCGAGGGTTATAGTAATATTGGTGTAGCCTGAACACTCTGATTATATAAAAACAAAAAACCTATAAGAATATGTCAGCTATCCAAATTAGCGTGTTGCATATCGCGAAAAAAAAGGAAAACTTCATTCTCGAGTTAGATAATTCAAGGTGTCTCGCCACATCGCGCGCTACCACAGTGCTGTTACGAACACTCTCAGCGTGAAATCATTTTATTTCTTAAACTATTGATATTGCCTCGCCTAGTTTTGCATTTACCCTAAGAAAAAATGAGTCGCGACACGAGTTTATTAGAATATGCAAAAAATATCAAAGTGAACGTAAAAATTTGATAAACTTTTGGCAACTTTGCTTTTAACGTTATAAGATAGAGAGGTCAGACATTTTTGGAAGAGCCTTCCTAACAGATATATAAATATTATGTTTGTCCATAACTCATGTGGAGGAAGCTCAGTCGCACCTGTATAGTTATCAATTTGCAAACTACTGATGCCATTAAATTATAAAAACTAAAATTATGACCTTCGAAAAATCGTTTAAATATACTTCGGTAAAAACGCATCTAAAATTCAGTTAGTAAAGATAGTTTCAAGATGCAACACTTCCTCTGGCTTTTAGTTGCCGCCGTATTTTTATCGTTCGTTATAGATGTATCCAGCGTTGGCTACGATAAAAATGTCAAAGCACTAACAAATGTTAATAAGAGGAATCCGGATGGTAGTTATTTCTACGAGTAAGTCGAACTATGTAATTTATTAAAAAATTTTAGTAAATAATGTAAAAAAAAATATCTCCAGTTATTACTTAAATAATGGTGCATCACAGACAGTAAAGGGAACCTTAAAGGATGTTCATAGTGAAAAAGTGTACAGAGTGGTAGGACCTTATTCATATCAACAACCAGATGGAAAAACTTTGACTGTGAAATATGTTGTAGATGAAAATATATTCAGAGTTTTATTTCCTGGTATGTTATTGAAAAATTTAATAATTTAGTTAGTGCCAAATTATAAAACAACAAATATATTTTCAGTTGTGCAGCCACCAACTCGTCCACCTGGTATGTTAATTTGAAAAATTTAATAATTTTAATTAGTGCAAAATTATAAAGCAACAAATATATTTTCAGTTGTGCAGCCACCAACTCGTCCCCCTGGTATGTTAATTTGAAAAATTTAATAATTTTAATTAGTGCAAAACTCTAAAACAGCAAATATCTTTGCAGGTGTCAGTTATTCGATTAATCCAAAAGCTATAGCCAGTTTAGTAGGAGGATAAAATTCTGTGATAATAAAAATATTTAAATAAAAATTTTATTTGATTTTATGTATTGTATTGTAGTTCATTTATGTGCTGAAGGATAATGAAGATTTTATTATGTAGGTATTCAAATTATAACAACTAACCAATAAATCTACATTCAGATTTTAGACCTGTCAGGCGAAGTTTCTAAGTAATTTCCCTGAAATCCATGCATCACGCAAAAGTCCGAAAAATCCGATAATTTGCCAATTCGGTTGGCTTCAATGAGGTTTTTAGAGGTACGCGGTGTTATGCATATTGTTGATGTTGTCGATCATTGATCACACATGATTATTGCAAAACAGATTAGAAGATATGCTGAGGGCGTATCAAGATTTGTGCTCCATATGTCAATTAAGTCCATTTTATTCACTCGCATTTAGACTATTTCCGTGAAAGTCGCAGTGATGTCTTTGATGAGCATTTTGAAACATTTTCACGAAGTCATTGCACCTTTAAAGAAAAAAAGCTATCAATGGAATTGGGTACCATAGATGCTCCCCGAATACTGCTGAATATTTCGTAGGTATTCTGAAGAATTCCATAAAGGAAATGTTAATTATTTAATTTATGCACAAGTTTCCTTTGGTCCTGAAAATACATATGTTCTCTTTAACGGAGTTTTCGATAAATTTATATAATTTATTTCTATTTGTTTTGTAAAATTCATGCAATAATCTACACTGAAATGCTCATTTTAATAAGTCCTTTCAAGGATATCGCAGTATCAAACCGGAGCAGTTGCTCCATAGAGGACTTTTTATCCTTTATAAAGATATCTTATATGTTACGACTCATAGACAAAAGCTTCTAAGTCTTGTATTTTTTAAATATAGGCAATTCTTTCTTTTTTCGAGAAAATGTAAACCCTGTGATGATTTTTTGGCTCCTGTTGTTAAAAATCTTTAGTTTTTTTTCCAATTTTAATTCTTCCTTATAAAGATAATCAGCCATATTACTGAATCCGTTGGAATTGGAAGCGAAAGAGCTTAAAAAAGACATTTTTCGAAAAATTATATTTTTTAAATTTCATTAATATCAAAAGTTATCAGTTAAAATTTCCGCAGAAACTGTCAAAGTAGTTCTGCATAATTTCTCCTATGGATCACGCCATTGTCAAAATTCAGTGGAATCAGAGCAATCTGAGAAGAGTTTTCAAAAATTTTACAAAAGATTTTAATAGGTTTTCTTAAAGAAAAGAACTCGTTAAAGCCTTTTCGATTTCGATCCGAACGGATTCAATTTAATTAGGCCTAAGATTATACGAATTGACAATTTTTTTTTTTGTAATTTTCATAATTTCCTGGGGGGCCAGTTCGCATTTTGGGGAGAACCGGTCTTACCCTGGCTGCTACCTAGTTACGTCAATGGAAGCAATCTTGCTGTACAAATACTCCTCATTTCAACGAACCGTCCGGATAACAGCATATTTCATCAGGCTCATTAAAAGTCTACGAAAACAACGTCCACCAACAGCAAAGCTGGCTGTAGTTAAACTCAAGAATGCAGAAAAAGTTCTAATAAAAATACTGCCGAATTCTGTATTCCGCACTGAAATTACATATCTGCGAAAGAAGCAACAAGTAAACAAATCCAAAAATTCAATAAGTGCCAGAAAGTAGGCAATTATATTTTGGGGATTAATACTAGGTCCGGCTGCAGCTTACCATCGTGCTACACCCCCCCCCCCCTTCCATTTTGAATTAAAAAAAAAAGTAGGTTCTAAATTTCTGAGCACAAAATAATTCAGGTTGGAACATAATTAGCACATAATTTCTGCATATTCCGTTTTCCCGGGTCCCGATGGGCGGGGTGTAGCTAGGTGGACCCAGTCTTTTAAGCTATTTTCACTGGATATGTTGAAGAAAAAGTGAAAGAAACACAGAAGGGGTTATATTTGGGGTATGGAGGTCACTTATGCTTCTTAAATGTAATATGAGGAATTGGTGTTGATGACCTGTTTTTCGATAAAAGTAGTGAAAAAAAAAACAAGTTAAAATTCTAAATTTTTTACTTTGTTGCACCATAACATTAATTATCATTGGGTTTAACGTGGAGAAGTTAGAGGGAGTTATCACGCAAACCGTTAGGTGCGTCGTGGAAAATGACTTCTATGAGAAAAATTTTCACAACAGAGGACTAATGGCCATAGAAGAAAGAATTGCAAAAACATATCCGAAATGTAATAGCTGGGGTGTATGTGACCCAAGTGCATGAAAATGGGTTTTCCGGTGGCAAAAACATCCCGACAAAGTTTTCTTAGTCTGGAAAAATGTACACCATCCGATAGTACTTCAATTCGGTATGGCTGCCTCGCAGGTCTGAGCGCAACCTCACCTTTCACCGATCATCCCTCTTCTAGTATTCTGTTATATCGGCGTGAAGGCTTGTAGCAATTCATAAAGTGACTAAATATTTGGGAGTGGTGTACAAATGCAAAGCCTTCAGTCAAATCTCTTGCTAATATTTGTTTTTTTTTTATTTACATAAAATTGTTGTATTGCTAAAATCTGGGCGAGCCGCAAGCCAATTTTATGCAATTGCCTTGTGGTACCTACATAATTTAAATTGCAGTTTGAATTGCCGAAAACTAAACCCATGCATGGAATATTATAAACCAGGTTTGCAAAATGTTCCTTATCTGTCCTATCTTTTACCCAGCTGAAACATCGCCTGATGGTTTTATCAGCATTAAAGGCCGGACAAATCCGGTCTTTTTTTGCAGTAACCACCTTTTTGAGTTTTCCAGACAGACCTGGAATATATCTGACATATCGTGTTGTGTGGTGTCAGTTATTGTTTCGGTGCCATTATTGTTAGTCGCTAAGTTTTATAGCTGGTCATTAAATATTTAATCTTACGTGCAGGGAATCCATCATACAGCAGGATTTTGTAAATACCTTTCTTATTTCTTTTATGGAAGCAACTGTCACTTAATCCTTGTATTCTTTCGATAATATTTTCACTTGTATTGATTTTCTGATAATTCGGATGATATGAGTTCTAGTTCAGCAACCTACCTGATGAGGGAGGTTTCTGATACCAATCTGTAATCTAATACTTCAAGTAAGCGATCCTACCACCCGATTCAATTTGTACAGTAAACTGCAGTTTCCTTTATATTTTATGTAGCCAGAGTATGTTCCTGTGGCAATATAGTAAAGAGATCGTCAACATACCTACTTAACCAGAATTTTAGGTTGATACGGTAGTTTATTCATAGTGATATCCAACAACAGTTCCATGACAATGTCCTCCATGATGGGGTAGAGCGGTCTAACAAATTGGCATTCCGAAAATCTGCCTGTATAATTTTCCATCGAATTGGAAATGATTAAATTCAATGATGCAGAATTATTAGATCTGAATCAGAGCTGAGCAATACTTAAGTAAAAAAAGATTAAGTATTACTTAAAGTACATTTTCTTTACTTAAGACTTATTACTCAATACTTGTGAAATGCCCCTACTTAGTACTTGAACAAAAGTACTTGCTTCTATTTACATGTACTTAAGTACCAAGTTTTTTACTTAAGAAGTTCTGAGTCTATTAAGTATCTACAAATATCTAACTTTTCGTAAAAAAGAAAACATAATCTCTAACGCAACTACTTTTTTGTTGAGTTTTAAAGCACGCAAAGAACTGTCAAAGCATGTGTTGCACTCACGCGTCCAGACAGAATCTTAGGAGAACTAATAATATACCAGCAAGACTGGGCAAGTAGAACAAAAAGCAGTAACGTCTCGCTCGAATATAAAATCGACGATGCCTCGACTTGATGACATAACCACTGACATGTATAATATGGACTGACTACGTTCATAGAAATACACTGCAGAAAGTGAGCTCACCTCTACTATATTGCTGACTCTTTCGGTCTAAGCACCAAGTACCAACTGAGAGAGAACTGAAAACAAATAAAATAGTGAATTCGTCGAAATACATGATTTTAAATTAATCATTTAGGGTTATTACAGATAAAAACTGCTTTACCAAAGACAATATATTCATTATATACGCAGAAGAATTTATAAACGTTTTATTAAAATCACTTCCCGAGCTGCGTGCTCACTTTTCCAACTTCCCGTCAATGATTTTTTCAATGTTGGCACCGACGAAAGAACTTTTTTTGACACAAGCAATTGTGCCCACGTGAAATGAAAAGTAAGCAGTCCATATTATATACGTCAGTGGACATAACAAAGGGTAAGCAAACAATGCCTCGCTCCAATATAAAATCAATGATGCCTCGACCTAATGTAGGAAAGGCCTCAATTTTTTCTTAGAAATTTAAAATTTACTGGAAATTTTTTCCTTAGAATTTTAATGCATTATTGGAGGCGATAATGAGTGCTTGGGCGAACCTCTAGTAGGTTTTGTGAGTGTTGCGAGGAGAGGTGAAAGTTTTACTCTACTTGCAGCACCAAAAACTATGAAAAGCTATAAATAGTAGCCGCCACTGGTTACTATATATACAATAGTTTTCAAAAGGTATTGATTTATTAATATCTATTAACTGAACTGGATAAATTTCATTATATTACTGCCAACTTACAAAGATTCTAAAAAAGTACTTCAAAAAGTACTCAGTACTTTTTATAGACTTAGTACATAGTTACAAGTACTTTTCACACATGCGGTACTTTTACTTACGCTGAAGTACTCAGGCCTCCGGTACTTGTACTTGTACTTAAGTACTTTCCCAGCTCTGATCTGAATAAACTTATTTGTTGGAATATTTCTGATATCAGAGATCTGCTTCCACTTCTCTTCTATAATACGTAAGCAAAGACGACGGATGGAAATGTTAGTAAAAACATATATCACATCTAATGACACCGTACTTTCGAAGGAATCAACGTGGAGACTATTAACTCGCTCCTGGAATTCAGAAGAATTTTTAACATTATACCTCGAGCGAATCGTTAATTGGCGTAGAATATTTGTCATAAATTTAGAGAGCTGATATGTTCCTGAACTTAATGTGGAATCAATTGGCCTAATTGGATTATCTATCTTGTGTATTTTGGACAAGCCATACATCTTGGGTGCTCCCGCTTTATACGTGCTGACATGTAAATTTTCTTTTTCAGAAATGACGGGTTTTTGAAAAAGGTACTTGGCGATTTCATTGTTTTTGTTTTGAATACGTGAAATTGGGTCCGTTCTTAGGGTTCAATAGGTAGAGTTATCTGCTAACATTGCTCTTATACATTGCCACAGTCACATTTCATTTTTCAGCGGAAATGATGATGATGTTCTTGTGTTTAGCGAAGAATCTCATCGAATTATTCAATCTGTGGTTTGTTGTCTAAAACTGAGACCGATAACCCGAGCATCCATCCATACATCTTACCAGTAATATATAGTTTCTTTCCTTTTTAGTTTTAATTCATAGAATATATAAAGTCCATAATTGTATCCTTTGTGCTCATTTTCTTACTCCTTAATTACAATAAAATATAATTTTTTTTTATAAAGTCAGAAGTAACTGAGTGTGTTTTTTGAGTTCGTGGACTTCTATAAAACCAAGTGGCGTCCCACACGGATTTTATGTGAATAGGCAGTATAGTGGAACCCACCCCTCATCTGAGCCTGCCAGTTACACTTATTGGGGATTGTCACACAATATTACATAGAACTGAGTAATCTTCAAAGCGTACACTAATTGTGGAAAAGAAATACGTTTAGTGGCAAAACCATATCTATATCATTTTGCATTACACAGCTGTATGTTTTGGAGTTTTCTTATTACTGAAAAATTACATTCAAAATAATCTAAAGTTTGCACAATTTTACTGTTCTAGCTCGTTACACTTTGTACTAAAAACACCTGCCGAAATGCTAATATAAGCTTCACAATAATTGCACTAACGAATATTTATGTAAGCGGAAAGTCATATTTAAATTTAACTTATCTTTAAAAAAAAAAAAATAAGCGTATTTATTCATCTTTTAAATTTTATCCCAACAAACTAGTTATCGCCTTTGGATTTATAAAGGCAGCTATTTGAAATTTTTTAACTAGAACGGAAAAATTGTGATTTAAATAAAATCAAAAAAGAATATAAAAATTTCACAAAAATACCTGAAACTATATGAAAGCCATTTTCATCTGCTGTATATGTCACCCTATATTTACTACCATCAGGTAAACTATACTCGTAAGAACCTTCCACATTATAAACTTGATTCCCATCGACTTCTTTTAGAGTTCCTTCAACATTCTGACTGGTTCCGTCATCAAGGTAATAACTGAGATAGTAAGAAAACGTAATGAGCGCTTGAATTAAAGGGCAATTCCCAGCGAATTTGCTGCTTACCCATAATTATAGTTTCCATTCGGAGTTATAGAGTTTTCTTGACTAAGAATTTTTGCCGTAGGGACATTTTGGTCCACAGGTATAGCTGTGGATATTAATAGTACGGCAGCAAGTATAAGACACAAGAGAGAAGATTTCATCTTAGCACGGCGATGGTTAGCAAACTAAAAGTTGAAAAAAGGTACACAGATGTTAAAGGGTATCAGACAGAACCGGCCGAATTGTTTACGTAATTTTTTTTCGTTTTGTTTTTGGTAAGGTCAGTCAGATGCGATGATGCTGATGAGTTTGTACTTTCAAATACTCATAACTACAGACACACGTGATGATCAATATTTTCTACAACATCAGTAGCAAAAATTATTGTCTGATTCCTCGACTTGAAAAATGCTCTCTTACACTCTCTTGAAATTTAAACCAGTTTTTATAATAACACATAACTTTTGGAATTTTTATATATTTTATTATTTTCTTGACCCTGCCGATGCGATGTTGTATTTTGACGGTAAAATCGCGTTAATGATTTGTCGGGTCGGATAATGTGAATATATTTTGCATGGAAAAAAAATTTGCACATTTTAAGTGTTTTTTTTTTAAACATAAATTGATATAATTATGTACTAATGTTCTTACTTATAGATTTACTGAAACTAATGTGAGGAGAAAAACACAAAAGGTATTTTTCTTATTATACTACTTCCACACAATACTAAGTACTGCCAATACACAGGTTGGTCCGAACTAGCCATTGCGTCCACTTGTCTCTACCTGTCCTGAAGCTTAAGGTTAGAAAAACTACTTAAGAGGACTTCCCCGCTCGTTGATAACTCATTTTTCTAATAAATATTGTGTCTGACACCTTAGACTACAATGACGGGTTACAACCACACAAATAACATTGTATTAGTAGGCAACGGCGGGTTAATATTTAAAGATGCACGGGGAATTTGTGATCTAAGACTTATTCGAGGTGTTTATGGCTAGGAGGTCAATAGAGTATGAGGTGATACTACTCCCCTAGACGAACCAAAAACTGTATGGCGGGGGGTGGGGGTGTGGGGGTGTGGGGAGGATATCAACCATTCCGGAGTTACATGGTGATCAAGAAAAAATCTAGTTTTTCATAAGATACCCTGTATCTTAAAAAGTACAGGGCTTTGCTTTGACCTATATTTTTTTCCGAAAAGGTCATTAACATAAATGTATTTTATAAAAACTGTAAACTCTGGACCTCTTTAATTTGACGTCTTACACCCTATGTGCTATTTGCAGCCGTTAAGGAGTAATTAGCTCATAACCTCATTCAGGTCATACCGAAATTAGAGGATTTTTTAAAAATTACGATTTTCAGTCACTAAGGGAGCAAATTATCTTTGAAATAAGCTTTGAGAACAGTTTTGAAAATAGATTAAGAGCTAATAACTCTTTCACGGCTACAGATAGCTCATATGGTGTAATAGGTCAAATAAAATAGAAGAGTCCACATTTTATACTTCTTACAAATAAAAACAGTTATGTTAACCACCTTTTTGCAAAAAAAAATAAAAAAAAAAAATAGAGGTCAAATTTAAAAAAAAAAATGTAAGAAAATCCAACATTTTTAGTTTAGACTGCAACAACTCCTGAAGGTATAGGATTATAGGAGCTGAAAAAAAAAGATCAGATGCATCCTGAGTTTCCTAAGGAAAACAGGATGGATCTAGGGTGATTTCTTGTAGGTAATCCTATGAGGATAAGAGGCACAATGGACCCACTGATGGTCTAAGTGTAGCAGGCTAGGCACCCCTCTTATCTAACCTAACCTAACCTATAGGCCCATCCAGCCTTTTCACAACCATTTTTATACGAAAACTTTATTTCATCTAAGCAACTAGCACTCGTAAATATAAATGACTCCACCCATTGCCTTCTTTTCAATTTGTCATTCATTAGAAAATCATATTCATGATTTACAAAGGAAAGGGATTTCAAGCTTTAAAAAGTACGTTCGTCTTGAACGAAAGCTTTATACTCTCATTTCACAGCGAATTGTGTAAAGTTTAATAAAAAATTCAGAAACACTTCGTAACTTTGATGAAATACTCACAATTACTTTCTCTTTCCTACTAAAAGTAGATATTTTAACACATAAATAGGAGTTGCATTATCGTCACCAGAAGCGTTGTTTATTTTATATAAAATTTTATATATGAATCTTGTTTGTTTATCCATAATGTACAATGCTAAAAGCTTTCAAATGACACGTTTCTCATACATATGCATGTATCGAAAAGTCTAGCGCCATAGCCTGTAGTAAAGAAGACAATACCTAAGCACGTGCTTAGTTTCCTTAATGGTTAATTCGGCCTTGGTTTTCATACATACCTTTATCCAAAATATAAGCCACACCACAAAGTTTCTTTCTGCTTTTGTTTACTGTTTCATTTTATGAGAAGAAATGGAATTATTGACGCTTCCCATTCTTTTTAATTCTCTTTTCAGTTTTTTTCATAAATCTTAAAGGCAAGAATGCTTGCTTCAATAATTATCCTTAATTTTTTTTTTATTAATTTTTAACACTTCACAATTTTACAAAATTAATCAACATACCTCAGTTAGGTTCGAACAGTCAAGTGTAAAAAAATGCGTGGCTTTCATTGGGCCCTATTCTGTAATTTTTCATAAAATAATATTTTATGTTATTTTATGGCGAAAAAATCCCTTCTTCATAAAATGAAAATAAAATATTTTAAAAATTCGTATTCTGGCGTGGTTCCATAAAATTATTTTATGAATTCTTTTATGAACACGTAACATAAAATATTTAGTACATTCCGCTATGTTTTCTATTACTTTTTGAACAGCTGGTCAATTGACATTTGCGTAATACTCTATCAAATCACCCACTAAATAATCATTTATGAAAGCACCTGTTTTCTTAATAGCTCTTGAGATACTTTGGGTGTAAAAGTTCTAAAATATGACAACTCCTGACTGGAGTTTGATGCGAACCATATCCGTAGAAATGCAAAGCAGCAGAAAGACATCCTTTCCGTTCAATTTTAGATTCCTAACTCAAAGTGAACGGAATAGATGTCTTTCCGGTATGAGGCTATAGTTACTCTATAAGTATTTGAATTTGTTTTCTTAAAACGAAACATTTGCAAAATAACTTTACAAATCACAATATAAGAAGTTTATTAATTATCCAGCCGGAAGAACTTTTGAAGCCTAAGGCTGGGCAACTCACATGGATCGTAGGAATCGCGAAGATATCGTATCGTATGATCTCTTCTGCATAAAATTAAAACCTAGGCAAATATAATTAACTTTTTATATTTTATCATACACTGCACTGGTGCGAATTTCTACAATTTCTAACAAAATTGTTTTTTTTATGTATGGCGGTGGACATTTTAGTTTGTAATTAAAACAATTTTCGCACAACGAATGGTTCATTGATGCATGTCATTTTCATAAAATGTGTCAAAATACCTTTAAAATGTGCTGCTTAGGTTCTTTTATGTTATGCTCCATAACAGGAAATATTTTATGTTACGATGCATAAAATAAAATAAAATTTCTGGTACAGAATAGGATTTTAGGGAAATATTTTATTTTAAGGCATAACATAACATAAAATGATAAAATTTTACCGACAGAATAGGGCCCATTGTAACATAAACGCAAAAGCGCGATGCGCTCACTGTTCCTTGGGCTTAAGCATTTAAAATGAATGCTTTGAACTACAGAAAATTTTTCAAGATCACCCAAAAAGCTTCACAGACAGTGGTCCACGAACCGCTGATTAAGAAACTTTGATCTAGACTATAAAAATATTTTTAAGAAATAATATCGAGTTTAGCACCACCCTGTATTATATATATAATTTTACACAAAAGAACGATTTTGTTACTAGGTACCTATATATGCAAAAAAAAAAAACAAAAAAAAAAAAAAAATATATATATATATATATAAAAGTGAAAATTATACAAATTCCACCAAAAGCGTTAGAGAAGTCATAAATTTTTGGAAGAACTTGCTCATCGGATATATTATGTTTTTACATAACTGGTGTGGGTCAAGCCTTAGGCGCACCTGTATTCTTTTCAATTTGCAAACATAATGCTGCCATCAAATTGTAAAAACTAAAATTACGACCTTGGAAAATTTGCTTAAATATACTTCGATGATAATTCAGACGCATGTCAGTCAGCATTTTTGTTTCGTCTAATATTCAGTTTGCAAAGATACTTTCAAGATGAAACACTTCCTTTGGATTTTAGTTGCCGTCGTATTTTTATCGTTCGTTATAGATGTATCCAGCGATGACTACGATAGAAATGCCGAGGTACAAATAAATGTTAATAAGAGGGATCCGGATGGTAGTTATTTCTATGAGTAAGTTGGACTGTGTAATTTTATTTAATTATTTTAGTAGCTACATATAAAAAAAAATGTCTCTAGATATTTGTTAGACAATGGTGCCTCGCAAAAAGTAACTGGAACCCTAAAGGATGTTAACGGTGAAAGAGTGTACAGTGTTGAAGGAACTTATTCATATGATTTAGAAGATGGAGAAACTTTGACTGTAAAATATATTGCAGACGAAAATGGATACCGAATTTTACCCGGTATGTGTTATTGAAAGCATTTAATTATATTTTAAATAGTAGCAAATTATAATGTAACAATTATCTTTTCAGTTGAGAAAATAATTGGTCTCAAGCCTGGTATGTTAATTTGAAAATGTTTAACTATTTTAATTAGTTCCGAATTATATAGTAAAAAATATCTTTTCAGTTGAGGAAGTAAGCTTACCAGGCAGTTATGCAATTAATCCAAAGGCTATAGCAAGTATATTAGGATGATAGAATTGTGTGATGAAAGATGAAAATATTTAAATAAAAAATTTTAAGTGATTTTATTTATTTTCTCGGGGTTAGAGATTGTTATCAATGGACAACACATGATACTTTATTTATTCATTGACAGATAATGAAGCTTCTAGTTTTTTTTTTTTTAACATAAATTTACATAATTGTACTTACTTGTAACATATATATATATATGTATATATAAATCTGTGCTAACGTATACCCCAACTGGTTGGCTTTACTGAAAAGAAAAACATTTCTTTAGTTTTTTTAAAGAAATTCCTAGAATAAATGTTATTTAAAAAAACAAAAAAATAAATAAAAAATTATATTGAAGAGTACTTAAAATTTGTGAAATATTTTGAAAATGCTAAATTTGTGTCTCTTAGGATCATCAGGGGAGGAGTGATATTCAATTCAATTCAATTTATTTATTTAGGGTAAAGTACAAAAGATCTGAGATCTTAATCTAGTACATTATATGAGAGGGAGAAAAGCAATAATGAGCTAAAACTTACTTATTTACGCTAAAGATTGAATTGATCTAAGACCAATTCTTATGATACCCTAGATGAATGCCCGTATAAAATTTCTTATGGTCACTGATCTATACAAGTTTGATTTTTGAAGTGGTTTTCCGCATATATTTCTAGAACGGTTCGTCGGACAGAAAAAATGATTACAGCCAATTTGATAGGATTTCGTATTCTGAAGAAGTTTTTAGTACAATAAAAATGTCTAGGACTCATCGTTTTCACAGTATATGTAAAAAACATAAATTTTTATATGGCAACACCAAGAAGGGGTTGCCAGATTTATTCCATTTTTGAAATTTTACTTGCTATTATTATGATAACACAATGTACCAAATTTCAGCCCTCTATGTCGACGCGTTCTCAGGCAGTGTCCAAATATATAGTGGAAAACGAAATTTTTGTATAGCAACCCCACAAGGAAGTTGCCCGATTAGTCTCATTTTCGGACTTTATTTTACTTTTTTTTAAAAGTCTGTGTATAAAATTTCAGCTCTCTAAGTATCCGCGTTCTGGAGTTATCGTGCGCACAGACGGACGGACGGACATGAAAAATCAAAATAATTTTTAATATTAAGCGTGGGTGTCCAATGCATTTTGCTCTACCATCATTATTTCGAGGTGTTACAAACGGAATGACAAACTTAGTACCTATACCCTTTAGATTTCATCTAGGGTATAATAACAGAAATGCAAAAATTAGCGGAAGTTAACAAAAATAATTAATTAATTAATCAATTTAACTTGATTTCATTTATGAGCTCAACTTATCACCATCAAAGAGAAGGAGAGGAATATAATAATAAGACATCATAAAATTAAGTCACAAATTAGACGTCTGAATGTATAGGTAGAGCCAGCTCTCTGGACTCAAAGGAGAAGGGAATTCCACATTCGAGCGACCTGAGCAGATTAAGAGGCCTCACCAGTTGAGGAATGGAAACGAGGAACAAGAAGATTAGAATGTCGAAAAGATTGCAGGAATTGTATCTGGTCATACAGAGTTGATCAAGCAGCCAACCAATGAGAGTCTGCACGGAGTTAAATACTGCCATCGTTTAATGCCAAATACAAATCTAATGCGATCATTGAAATCAACTTTCGGTGCGCATACGCTATCAAGTTTGGTCTATATCAAATTTCCGTAAGTAAAATGAGGTAATAGAAGAGCTTTTACGAGTTCAAAGCGAATATTTATTGACAATAAACCTGCAGATAGCCATAGTCTACGTAATCCCCCATAGATTTTAGAGAACATCAGTTTGACGTGATCACAACAACTTAACTTCCCATTTAGCTTGACCCCAAGAGTGGTGACCGAATTCACAAAACACAGCGGGGAGTTGTCAAGAAAAATATATGGGATATCACTTATATCATACAAAGAGTTGTAGATAGCGTTTTGATAGGATTTAGTAAATGCCCGTTGTTAAGCGACCAAATATCGATACGGAAAAGGTCATCATTAATGCGAGCAACAGAAGACCAATAGGCCTATTTAAGTATAATTGTACATCATCAGTATAAAAATGTAGCTGAACTTCTAGAATCACCTTTGGCAAGTCATTAATAAATATAGAAAAACAACAACGGACTCAAAACAGATCCTTGTGGTACACCACAGAAAAGGGGGAGTAGGGATGATGAGGAGTTACCAATTTGTACCTTTTGTAATCTGCCAGTAAGCCAGCTATAAATTAAGGAGATCGCACAGGAAGAGCACTTATAATTATACTGTATAGCTTGTCTAATAGTTTACAGCTGCTATCAAAAGCTTTTGAGAAATCCAGTAAAACAAGTATGCCAAAGTTCTTAGAGTAATAGTGTTTTGTTTTTTTGCTTTTCGTTCTTTGTGTCACGGTTATGAAAAATCCTAAACGCAGATGCCAAGGTGGACCATTGTGCCTCGATTATCTTGCTAAGTATAAAATAAGCTATAAAACTATAAAAGGAAAAGCGTAGGACCATGTCCAGGATATTACGCTGTCCGTTGATGAGTAAATTGGCCAGATCCGCTGATGGGTATGAGACGATGGGGTGGGTTATACACTCAGAGAAAAACATTGGTAAATTTAACTAAACTTAGGGTATGAAACCCAAGAATCAATTTTTTTTATATATAGTAGTAACTGTAAGGTTTCCATTACCAAATTATACAGGGTGTTTCCCCTTAGGAGGTCCATAGAGCGGGAGGTGATAGTACTCACCTAGACGAACCAAAGATTGTTTGGCAGGGGAGGGGGGGGGGCAATATCAACCGTTTAGGAGTTACAGGGTGATTCATAAAAAAACCTAGGTTTTCACAAAACACCCTGTATCTTAAAAACTACAGGGTGTATGGTCACAGTTAAGGGCTCACTGTATGCAGAACTTCATGGCCTTTCCAACGACAGCTCAACCAGCCCCGTACCCCGTCCAGAAGTTATGACGGTCTAAACTAAAAATTTCGGTCTTTCTTTCTTTTTTTTTTACTTTGACCTCTATTATTTTTGCAAAAAGGTTGTTAACATAACTTTTTTTTATAAAAACTGTAAACTGTGGAGCCTCTTTAATTTGACCTATTACACCCAATGTGCTATCTGAAACCCTTTACGAGTTATTAGCTCTAAACCTATTCTAAAACCTATTTTCAAACCTTCTCTCAACGATAATTTGTTCTCTTAGCACGTCATTTTACAAAATATCGTCTAATTTCGGTGTGACCTGAATAGGTTATGAGTTAATAACTGTTTAACGGCTACAGTTAACACATAGGGTGTAAAAGGTCGAATTAAAGAGGAGGCTCCACAGTTTACAATTTTTATAAAAAAAAGTTATGTTAATGACCTTTTTGCAAAAATAATAGAGGTCAAAGTAAAAAAAAGGAAAGAAACTCCGAAATTTTTAGTTTAGACCGTCATAACTTCTGAGGGGAGAGGGGTATGGGGCTGGTTGAGCTGTTGTTGGAAAGGCCATGAAGTTCTGCATACAGTGAGCCCTTAACTGTTACCATACGCCCTGCAGTTTTTAAGATACAGGGTGTTTTGTGAAAACCTAGCTTTTTTTATGAATCACCCTGTAACTCCTAAACGGTTGATATTGCCCCCCCCCCCTGCCGTACAATTTTTGGTTCGTCTAGGTGAGTACTGTCACCTCCCGCTCTATGGACCTCCTTAGTGGAAACAACCTGTATACTTAACTTGAGTTATATATATATACTAGTAGGTACTCGAAACCTCTTTGTAACCACTATAAACCCCTCATAGAGCTTAAATTGAGGATTATATAAAGGATACCGGAATTTGATTTAGGTAACGTTATATAATTAAAAGTCTTATAAAGTGAATAATACAAATATTCTGGTTACCTTAATATAACTTCTTATATAACCCTTATATAACCTGGGGTAATGTCGATTAATTTATTTTGGTCCTAGCACTGGTTGCAGTAATGTTTCGGTTATCTTTATAAACTTTGTTTATGATGGTGATGATAACGTTTCTCAGACTGATTACTTTTAGTGATTGAATTGTTAGGGAAATTAATTTTCGTTACCTTTATAAAACAATATAATGCTAATATTAACCCAGCCTATGTTGATACAGAATTTCGATATTTTTTTTTCTAGCTTATACCGTTTTTAAACCATAGCCCCTTCCCCCTCACCCCTCCCTCTCCCAAGAATCCTGGATCCACCACTGGTTATATTAGATAAAAAGACTTTGTACCTCGGAAAATGTTTGTTTTGAAATACTCTCGAGATTTTGTCTTTGGAAAAATTATACTCCAATGTTAGTTAAAAGATGATTTGAGTCCGCTCAACTCAAATGATTAGTCCACTCAAGCAGTGAGTTCAGTCAGGACTTGAGTTCGTTCAAGTAGTGAGCCCGCTCAAATCCTCTCAATCAGTGAGTCTGCTCAAGCAGTGTGTCCGCTCAAGACTTGATCTGTTCAACCAGTTAATCCACTCAAATATCGAGCTATGAATAACCGCTCAAATGTTGAGCGGACTCAATGATTGAGCGGACTCACCATTTGAGTTGGCGATGAGTTGAGTCAAAATTAGCATCTTTTGCATCCCTGGCAAAATGCGTTTAAACATTTTAACATAAAAAAGACAAACAATAAGGGACCAAGATGGCTTATCTGAGGAACGACAATTTAATTTATTCCAGCGTTGCAACTATGCTCCGGGCAACATCACCTCCCTAATATCCTTTGCTCTATGATTTAATTATAATAATAATTATTATATGTACGTATAGTAATTATTGATTTAAAGTAATGTAATGCGTCAGCATAGGGCATTGGAGGGGCGCGTTTCCGCAGTGCGTTGCGCTGATTCGGCGAGCACCGCGCCCTGGAAGTGCGCCAACGCCCCCCCCCCCCCCCCCATATGCGTTCTTACTTCACACACAACATATTTTCGGCTTTAGTTCATTTGCTTGTTCCCTGTTCTAACTTTTGGGCTTTTTATTTCATATTTGTTTTCGGGCCTTATTGAGTTTTATTTCACTTAACGCTTTTGGGCATTATTTTGTTGGGCGTTATTTTGTTGGGCGTTATTTCCTGGAGCCTTGCAACTACTATATATACATATAGTATTTTTCAAGTTCCACTAGCAGGTATATTGGTGGATTTTGTTACCAATTTTTAATATCAAGCAAAATATAGAATACTCACAGTCTTTCTATGTGAAGCTCACCACCAGTGAGCACTAGTGACTTTCTCTCCAGAAAAAATAAAATATTAATTGATACAAACCGACAAATTAAATCTTAGGTCAGCCATAGATCGTTAACTATTACATGCGCAGTCATAAACATATGTCGTAATACAAAACTAATACCTATAAATTCACAGTCTATTTCCATTGATTGAATTAGCCTGATAGAAATCAGCACGGTGTTAATAGGATTGATGACGGATAGAGATTATTCTTGCTCGTGGAAAATAAATTCCAAGGAATATTAGGATAAATGGGAAACATTTCCGGCATCTGACGTTTTAGTAGATAAACTGAAGGAAATCAATCAAAATACAAACAAGAAATCAATTATTAAAACTATAAATTCACTAAAAACTGACTCTTTTCCGTAAAGAACTAAAAAAAAAAAAAGATGAAGTGGCATGGATCATATTAGAAAACCCAATTTATGGTACTTTGATGTGCTCATCTTTTTTGCAAGATTTTCTACAGAAACACCAAAACAAGTTGGGATGAATAATTTAAATGAATCAAAATTCAGAGTTAAGTTGATAATAAATGAAAACTACTCGTATTTATTCAACTTAACTAAGGCCTAATAAAATCATGTTATCCTGGCTATTCTGAATTTTCTTTACCATTAAAATACTTCAGATAAACGATAATCTATGAATTCATTTTAAGTCCTGTGTGCACTTCTGAGTTTCTTTTGTCTTTTTTATCAAAACAATCGGCGGACGTATAGAAATTTTGAGTAGGTATATTTTCTTCGTATTAAGCTATGATCAATTAATTATCACAAGGAAATGGACCACAATATCCATAGTATCACAAGAATGACGTCCATCACGATTAGATGAAAATTGAGCTGGGTACATTTCTCTTCATTAAGGGAGAATTTAGCAGCAGGGCCATCTATATTTCCGATATTATAAATAAATTCAATCGACAGGAAAATTTAAATGATTTACAATTAAAATTAGCTCTGTCAGCTGTCGATCAGCTGATTAAAAATCTGGCATTTATTAAACCTATGTGGAATATTTTACAATTTATTATTTTCCAAATTGTTTGATAATCTTGATTCAACAATTTCAACAAATTTTTAAACTCTACCATTGTTTTAATTTTCACAATCAATAATTGTCAAGATTAAAACTGACACACAAAAGACGTTTAAATGACATTTGAAATGAACAGCCAGACTTCATTACCTTTAAATTGCTTAATCTTATATTGAGCCAATTATAGAGATAACCTGTAGTCTAGGGTATAAATTTTTGTTTTGAATGCAAGTTTTTAATTTAATTTTTTTTTTTCATTCATTAACAGTCAATCTACTATTATGGGACGTCCTTTACACCGATTGCAAACCTTAATTTGTCATATAGAACAATTAAAATCACTTCACACCATATGGAAATTTGTATTTAACGCAGAATTTTATCCACCTAATAAACTTGCTATAGCTCTTGGACTAATCGTAGACGACGGTAAAGGGGGTGCTTTCTCAACTGAAAAGATAAATTTTTGGTTTTTAATTCGACCACTAATTAAAATAATTAAAATTTTTCATTTTAACATACTAGATAAAATTCGAAATCCATTTTCGTCTGCAATATATTTTACAATGAAATTGTTTCCATCCTTTTGTCGAAATGAATAAGATCCTTCAACACTGTACACCTTTTCACCATTGACATCCTTTAAGGATCCAGTTACTTTTTGCGAGGCACCATTACTTAAGATATATCTGGATGTATTTTGATAAATATTTACTGAAAAATTTAAATAAAATTACACAGTCCGATTTACTGATAGAAATAGCTACCATCCGGATTCCTCTTGTTAACATTTAGTCCTGCACTGACTTTTCTATCGTAGTTATCGCTATATACATCTATAACGAATGATAAAAATACGGCGGCAATTAAAAGCCCGAGAAAGTGTTGCATCTTGAAAGTATCTATGCGAACTGAATATTAAAGGTATTTTAGCGAAGTATATTTAAACGGTTTTTCCCAAGGTCACAATTTTAATTTTGATATGGAAGCATTATGTTTGCAAATTGAAAATAATACAGATGCGCATGTGTCTTGACCTACCTACATATAGAAATAAATATCCGATGGGAAAGCTTTTCCAAAATCCATCTCAAAAGACTTTTGCAAGAATTTATGTAAATTTCACTTTGATATTTTTTGCATATCTAATAAAGTCATGTTGCGATACATTTTTCTTATGCGCTTAGATATGTGTAATACCGAGTGGTGCTAAAATCAATGAAAATTTTTATTAGTTAATCCATAAATGGAGTCTTGTTGAATGTATAAATATTTTAAAAGACATTTAAAAATTTCGTACTGAATATTAGACTAAACAAAATGCAGACTGATATGCGGCTGCATCAGCGAAGTACATTTAAGCAATGTTTCCAAGGTCACATATTTTTTAGTTTGATGGCAGCATTTATGTTCGCAAATTGAAAGCAATACAGTTGAGGCTGAGGCTTGACCTATACAAATTATGTAAAAATATATCATGTCCGATGAGTAAGCTCTTCGAAATATGTATGATTGCTCTAATGATTTTCGGGGTATTTGTAATAATTTCATTTTTATATTTTTTGCATATACCTAAAAACAAAGTCATCTTGCAGTGCATTTTTCTTATGTATAGTACATATAATACAGGGTGGCACTAAAATCTTTAGTGTTTCTTAAAAATATTTTTATAACCTAGTAATCATATGGTATACTCAGTTCGTCATTCCATTTGTCCTCGATAGCTCGAGAACGCGTTTACTTAAAAAGCTGAAGTTTTGCACACGGTCTTTTAAATAATATTAAATAAAATTTCAAAAATATGCTAAATCAGGCAACCTGTTCTTGGTGTTGCAATACAAATTTTTTTAGAAAAAGGAGCCCTCAACGAGCGAGAAAGTCGTCTTAAGTAGTTTCTCTGACGTTAATATTCGGAACAGGTCATGACAAGTGTGTGTAACGGTATTAAGTATTCTGATACCTACTATAATAAAAATGAAGTTTAATAAGAAAATTCCCTTAAGATTTTTCCTTACTCACATCAGTTTCAGACTGGTGAGTAAATGAATTTCATGATCCAAGCAGTGAAAAGCTGATATGGACTAGTTCGGATAATCATACCGGGGTCACTATGTGTTGCTAATGAAAACTAACGGATATAAAATAAACTCGATTAAATGCTATCTGATAATTAATAATACATTCCTAACAAGTCAAGATAATAGCTCATCAAATGAACCGGTTGCAGCCCACTTTGTGAAGAAATCAAAGGGGTATGACGTACTACTGGTAACCGCACTCATACAAGTAATCAATAAATCAAGAAATGCTGTGCTAATCAGGGCATTACTTAACCAAGGGTCTCAAGCAACGTTCATTACTGAGAATGCAACTCAGCAATTAAGATTACCTAGAAGGAAAATTCAAACCACAGTTTCCGATCTTAGGTGGTCCAGTTCAGGAATCACAAAATCCAGTATAGAGATTACAGTAGCGTCATGATTTAAATCAACATTCTCTATCACAACTAGAGACCTACCTCGTATTAAAAAATCTGACAAGAAAATTGCCTGCAAATAAAATTATTCCAACTAACTAGACGCATACCGAAAATCTGGTTTTGGACGATCCAACTTTCCATAAGCCGGGAAGGATTGACGTCATATTAGAAGCAGAAGTGTTTTGGGAAGGTAATACTAGGCAACCTTCTGCGTGGAAACGAAGATGCTCGTGTTGCCCAACAAACAGACCTGAATTGGATATTATATGGAGCTATTAGTAACAGCAACAACGAGAATAAGCTTACTTGCATGGTGTCAGAAATGGATATAAAATATATTAACAACTTTGCCTGCGTAGTTATTTTTTACATTTTAAAGGACTGTTAACATTTTGGAAGAAAAAATTGTACTGCCTCAAGGAAACACAAAAAATTTTAATGTTTATTTTTTTTTTTTTTCAGAACTCAACTTTGAGGTTCGATAACTGAAGTATTTGAACATAAATCGTAACATGTTAGATATATCCGTAAAGGATGAATGATCCTGTTTGGAACAACTGCTCCGGTCTTATCCTGCGATATCCTTGAAAGGACCTATGAATGAGTATTTAAGTGCCTCTACTTCTGTTGAAAATCGAAAAATTTTCAAACGTAATTTTGAGGGGGAAAAAGTAATTTTAGAAGAGGGAATCTAGAGTAAAAGTTTGATCCGTATATTCCAAGGAATCCACTCGCATACTCCATTCTACTTATTTATCATGGTGTGCGAATATTCATTGCATGAATTAAATGCATTTTACAAAATAAATAAAAAGAAATTATATAAATTTATCCAAAAATCGCTTTAAGAAAATATATGCACTTTTAGGACTAAAGGAAAATTGAGCATAAATTAATTAATTAACATTTCTTTTATGGAATTCTTCAGAATACCTGCGAAGGGTCCAGTAGTATTCGTCGGGCATCTATGGCATCCAGTTCCCTTAATAGCTTCTTTAAAGATCATAATGCCTTCATGAAACGTTTCAACATGATCGTCTAACACATTACTGCAACTTTCAGGGAAATAGTGTAAATGCGGATTCATAAAATGGACATTAAGGAACATATTGCAGCGCAAATCTTGAGATGCTCTCAGAATCTCGTCTAGTATATCTTGTAATATAATCATGTGATCGATGTTTACCCAAAAATGTATGTACCACCTTATTTGTGAGATACAGAGTCCACACTATCGACAATATTTATAAAGTCGCGTACTTCTAAAAACCACCTTGGAATGGCAAATTATCAGGTATATTTTTGCATTAAAGAAAATTATTTAAAAACCTCGCCTGTCAGTTCGAAAATCTGAGTGCAGATTAATTGGTTATCGTTCAGAAATTATATCAGTTCATATAGTCCCATCCATTAGTGAATCCACTTTATTAATTAAATTCCATTATTCCAATCGTAATGATCTTGTTGATTTTAAACTAACATTTAGTATGAATTTGCACGAAGTTTTAATCACGAGTGTTATGATACACACGATAGCACCTAATTACTTACCGAAGCATATTTTTCATCTTTTATTTTTCATAAGAATAGCGCCAAGGATATTTTTCATCCAATATCCAATATTAATAACATCATATATGTATGTTTAAATAGCCCAGACGCAAATCAACATATATAGGAACTTAGCAAATATGTAAAAAGTTTTGTCAATTTAGGGAAAGTTTACTAGAATTTTAAGTTTGTCTTGTGCGAGTTTTGGTTAAGAATAAACATTTTAAAATATAAACATAATTCGTTTTAATTTTTTTCTTTTTGGTTAATGCAATCAAAATTATTACCTTTAACTCGAGCGACATCGTGAGAAATTTTATAATCTGAATACTTAATAAAAGCTTAATTATCTTTCAGACGCCCATTGTTAAAAATCATTTACCCTCAGAAAATAAATAAAATAACTTAAAATTTTTATTTAAATATTTCCATTATCACACAATTTTATCCTCCTAATAAACTTGCTATAGACTTTGCATTAATCGAATAAGAAAAAGCTGAAAAGATATTTGTTGCTTTATAATATTGCACTAATTAAAATAATTAAAAAATTATCAAATTAATATACCAGGTCGTATAGTTGGTGACTCATCTGGGCTTGGACGACCAATTTTCGCATCTGAAAAGATATTTGTTGCTTTATAATTTTGCACTAATTAAAATAATTAAAAATTGTTCAAATTAATATACCAGGTGGACGAGTTGGTAGCTCAACTGGGTTTGGAGGGGCTATTTTCCGATCTGAAAAGATATTTGTTGGTTTATAATTTTGCATTAATTAAAATAATTAAAATTTTTTTCAAATTAATATACCAGGGGGACGAGTTGGTAGCTCAACTGGGTTTGGAGGGGCTATTTTTCGATCTGAAAAGATATTTGTTGGTTTATAATTTTGCATTAATTAAAATAATTAAAAATTGTTCAAATTAATATACCAGGTGGACGAGTTGGTAGTTCAACTGGATTTGGAGGGGCTATTTTCCGAGCTGAAAAGATATTTGTTGCTTTATAATTTTGCACTAATTAAAATAATTAAAAATTGTTCAAATAAATATACCAGGTGGACGAGTTGGTAGCTCAACTGGGTTTGGAGGGGCTATTTTCCGATCTGAAAAGATATTTGTTGCTTTATAATTTTACACTAATTAAAATAATTCAAAATTGTTCAAATTAATATACCAGGTGGACGGGTTGGTAGCTTAAGTGGGTTTGGAAGGGCTATTTTCCGATCTGAAAAGATATTTGTTGGTTTATAATTTTGCATTAATTAAAATAATTAAAAAATTTTTCAAATTAATATACCATGTGGACGAGTTGGTAGTTCAACTGGATTTGAAAGGGCTATTTTCCGATCTGAAAAGATATTGTTGCTTTATAATTTTGCATCTAATTGAAATAATAAATTTTTCAATATCATACCAGGTAAAATTCGAAATCCATTTTCGTCTGCAATATATTTGACAGTCAAAGTATTTCCATCTTCTTGATCATACGAATAAGATCCTTCAACACTGTACACTTTTTCACCATTAACAACCTTTAAGGTTCCAGTTACTTTTTGCGAAGCACCATTGTCTAATAAATATCTGGAGGTATTTTTTTAAATTTTTAGGTACTAAAACAATTAAATAAATTACACAATCCGACTTACTCATAGAAATAACTACCATCTGGATTCATATTATTAACATTGATTAGTGCCTTGACTTTTCTGTCGTAGTCATTGCTGGATACATCCATAACGAAGGATAAAAATACGGCGACAACTAAAAGCCTGAGGAAGTGTTGCATCTTGAAAGTATCTTTGCAAACTGAATATTAGACGAAAAAAAATGCAGACTGACATGCGTGCTCATTATCAGCGAAGCATATTTAAACGATTTGTCCAAGGTCACAATTATCATTTTTATAATTTAATGGCAACATTTATGTTTTCAAATTTAAAGCAATACATGTGAGCTTGACCCACCGGTTATGCATAAATATAATATATCTGATGAACAATATCTTCCAAAAATTTATCACCTTTTTAACGCTACCTCCAATGCGTTAGAGGGGTCATAAATTTTTTATATAATTTTTATTTTTATATATATTTTTGCATAATATATTTAGTAACAAAGTCTTGTTGAAGTGAATTTTTGTGATGTGTACATATATAATATAGAGTGATGCTAAAATCGGCGATATTTCTTTAAAATATTTTTAAGCTCTAGATGATATAATCGTCCGGTATACTAATTTGTCATTCCGTTTGTCTGTCCTCTCGGTAGCTCGAGAACGCGTTTACTTAGAGAGTTGAAATTTTGCAAACTTTCTTTTCATAAAAAGATGAAGTGAAATTTTCAAAATGGACTAAATCGGGAAACTTGTTCTTGGTGTTGCCATACAAAATTTTAGTTTTTACGTATATACTGTGAAAATGATCAATCCGAGACGTTTGTATTGTACTAAAAAGCTCTTTAGGTATTAAGATTCTATGGAATTGGCTATAACCATTTTTACTGTCCGACAAACTGTTCTAGAAATATATGCGATAAACCACTTTAACAATTCAACAATTGCTCTTATACTAAGTCTAGCTTTTTTCGCATTGCCTTATTCTACAACAGCTGCATTCTGCCCTTGAATTCATTCGAACTAGCATATAACAATGTGGAGCAATATGAAAAGTGTAGCAAAATCAAAGCTTTAAAAGGCATTATTGCATTTTCCATGCTCAACAACCTTCTTATACGCCCCAGAAATCTAATCTTTTTCGCTATCTTTTTTCACATATAATCAAGATCCTCTAATTTAAGCTGATGATCAGATATGTGTGAGTCTCTATCAATAGAAGCACTTACATTCTTTACACTGATTTCAATTAATAATTCAACAGTGTCTTGAAGTATTCTACAATAAAAATTCTTACGATCACAGATTGTTTGTTTTCTTAGAACTAAATTTTAAAATCTCTCGAAAAGTTTCATTTGTAATCAAAAATCATGTAATCATGATTACCGTTACATTTTCCTAAGATTACTCGGTGTAATCAAGATTAATGATTGATGGGTAATCATGATTGATGTGTAATCATGATTGATGTAATCATGATTGATTTAATCATGATTATTAATCTGATTACAAATGTAGTTGATTACGCCCAACACCGCTACCAAATGTGTTATGTCTATGAAAGTTTTAAAACCTGTCCGTCTACGGAATAGGTTTGCCTGGACATTTTATATAAAAATCAATCCAAATTGAACTGAAAAAATTATAAAAATGCCTTTTTTTATTTGTAAAAAAACAAAAAAACAAAATATTATAATTTTTTATCCCATTGCCGTAAACGACGGCTATAGCCGTCCAATTTTTAGCGATTTGTAGGCAAAATGCGGTTATAGCCGTCTTGCATAATTTCTTCAATAAAAGAGGAAACATTTTTAGTACGGACTGTAGTAATGCATTTATTTGTTAATTCTACAGTAATCCGAATGAACAAAAAATTACGTAAATTTGTAAATAAATTGTAAGTTGATTTTGTGTATAATTTTTCTTGTCTTGAACAAGTCAAAATACGTTCGCTTTAATAATCAAATGACGCCTATAGCCGCTTGCATTTCTGGGCACGATTTTAAAATTAAAAGTGTGCAGCAATTGGTTATTTATCAAAATATACAGTTTTCACCTACTTTTGGTGGTATTGATGACTTACTTTTCTTTTTTCATTAATGCATTTCTGACACTTATTATATATCTGGCTGTATTGTCCATTGGCGTAGCCAGGGTTTTGTTGTGAGGGCCAGTCTGACAAAAAATTGAAGAAGAATATTCTTCAATCAAGTATTGTTTTTCAGAAATGTGTAAAACTTTCTAAAACGTCAATCAGTGCTAAAGCCAGGTTTCCTTTCATCAAGAAAATTATTTTATTGATAACATCACATATTCAATTGACTGGATTTCATTTTGATGGAATATACAAAATATATGTGATTTTCTTTTTATATATCCTACTAGCATTACGATTTCTACAGGAGTGAGAAAATTTTCACAGAAGGAAGAAAAATTTTTCTAACGGCAGTAAAACCGTACACTTATTTTAATTTTCTTGTCAACATAGTCTTTAGTAGTAGCATCATCATTTTCAAGAGGTTCACCAAGTCGTTTTATACACTTTGAGTTTAGATCATAGTCTCCGTTTATCGTTTAATTAAATCCAATACTCTGCTCTCCTTGTTCGCCAGCTGAACCCTGAGCTAGCTCCTTATTTACCAGCTGGTCCTTGAGTTCCTTATTCACCGGCTGGTCCCTGAGCTCCTGTTACTCTTGAAGATCCACGTTCACCTGCTTTCTCAAGATATCCTCGGCTAGAGAAACGTCTAGACTTGTCAACGCTGATCTGTACATTGTGTAGAAGTATGGTAATGGAGTAGTATTTAAACTATAATATCAGTTTCTCGCAGCTCCTCAAGGATAGATACAATTTTATTGTTGTGACTGGTATTTCCAGCCTGTTTTGATACCATTAGACGGCGCAGCCTATCCACTAATTCATTTGGGTCATCCTAGTAAATGTGATCAATGTTTTCCTTAGGCAGACGCAATAGTCCCATGCCTTTATGATGTATCAGTTTACTGATTATAGCTTTATACTTAGCCGCTCTAGTACCTTTGTCCATCTTCGGAATAGTCACGTTTATATGCATTGGTATCTCTCAAAATAGATTCATAATAAGTTAAATCGTCTTTAGTATATAGACTTTTTACATAATCTTTCATAAATAGGAGCTCACATAACCCCAAAGTTGTTTTATAGCTCTTCCCTTTAATAACAATATTTACTACATTATCCATCAAACCTTGAATTACCAATTCTCCACGCGTTGTCATCATAGTAAACTCCATAGGTTTAGTCAATCTTAGGTCTATTATCAGTGAATAGCTTTAAATAGTTTGAAACTATGTATCCAGACGTATCCGGACAGGTGACAGGAGACCTTCCTATCAATGTTCTTGTATGTTTGGGCTTTGCAAAATTCTTCTACCGATGCTAAGAAATATAATCTCCATAATTTATAGGGGTGTTGCTAGCCTCCATTTTAATATATTTGCATTTTGCAGGGGTAAAAGATTTCGCAATTTCGTTGTCTTCTTCTTGTTCAAACTTCCACTTAATAGTAAACAACTTAAATTATTATAATTAGCTGAACTTACTCCCAAGTTTATGTGTGTTCCCTTACGCACACTGTTAATAATGTAAGGTTTGGGATGTTTCTTAAGGAAAACTCCGATCTATGTTTTATGCTTTTTTATTTTTCACTCGACGTTTCGGGCCTTGTTTAGTACCCTTCTTCAGGAGTTAGCTACATTAGAATATCAGATAGTATTACGTATAATTAAAATATTTGGTGTGCTCACCTTTGTTCTTGATATGATGAAAGATTTTTTAAAAAAGATATTGTTGAAACATATTTCACAGAAAAATACACATTAAAAATATAATAAAAACGTTAACTGAACATACATCGATACAGCCACATGCCCCCGTCTATACGGTCTCCCAAAAATACACAAAGACGGTGTACCCATGAGACCAGTAATCACAACAATTAATAGCCCTAGTTACAGTCTCTCAAAATATATATGCAATATACTACAGCAAATAAATCACAATACGCACAATATAAAAAAATACATACGAAATGAAAAATTTTCTAGATGGTGTAACACTAAAACCAAATGATCATCTTATCTCACTAGACGTGGAATCTCTCTATACAAATGTTGACACCGAACTAATATTAAAAATAATTGACAATCAGTGGCACCTAATAGAAGAAATTACACCAATAGAAATAATTCTTTTTAAGGAAATAATTAAATTTTGTGTTATAGACTGCAATTACTTCAAATATAATAACAAAATGTACAGACAAAAATATGGACTTGCTATGGGAAACCCCCTATCTGGCATTCTAGCTGAAATGGCGCTTGATTACGTGATGGAAGAAGCATTAAATAAATCCGACATAAAACCGACATTTATAAAGAAGTACGTAGATGACATTATATGTGCTATACCAAAATGCTCCGAAATAGAATTCGTACATACATTCAATAGCATCCACAATAGATTAAAATTCACCATCGAAAAAGAAAATAATAAAACAATCCCATTCTTGGACATCCGCTTAATCAGAACAAATAGCAATAAAATAATAACTGACTGGTACTGTAAACCCTGTAGCTCAAACCGGATACTGAACTATTTCTCCAATCACCCACAACAAACAAAAATCAACACAGCTCAATCATTCATCAATAAAATATTTAAAATAAGTAATCGGCAATTCACACAGAAAAACATAAAGATTGCAACAGACATTCTGACGAAAAACAACTATCCACACCACACAATAGATACACTAATCAAGAAATCAACAAGGAATACTCATTATTATAACACCCAACATAATAAAACGATTAATAACATAATAACATTAGACAACACTAGCCCAATATACAGAGCCATCCCATATATACATCCATTATCTCTAAAAATCGCCAGGATAATTCAAAATAACAATAATAAAATAAAAATGGCATTCAAACCTATAACGCAACTCAATAGATGCTACTCAAAATTAAAGGACCCACACAAGAAGCCAATGATGTTGTTTATAAAGTACCATGCGAAAACTGCACTACAGCATACATAGGACAAACATCAAAAAAACTCAAAACCAGACTATCACAACATAAAACATACATAGCCAAGAAAACACCACGATCAGCATTAGCCTCCCATACAATACAAACCGGGCACGCTTTCGCATTTGATAATGCGACAATTATGAACATAGAGAAAAACAAAGCAAAACGCGAATTCACAGAAGCATGCCACATCTACATGGAAAAAAGGAATCTAATTAATTTAAGACAAGACACAGACTTAATAAATAAAGACTACCAACACATACTTCGAAAACTGAAACTTGACATCACAACATGACAAAGAACTTTACACACCATTCATCTGTGATCCCTTAAATAAAACAGCAATCTAAATTTTTACCTATTTATTTATTTGTTTAAATGGTCTATTTATTTATTTATTTTGTTCAAATTATTTATTTATTTATTGGTATGTTCAGTTAACGTTTTTATTATATTTTTAATGTGTATTTTTCTGTGAAATATGTTTCAACAATATCTTTTTTAAAAAATCTTTCATCATATCAAGAACAAAGGTGAGCACACCAAATATTTTAATTATACGTAATACTATCTGATATTCTAATGTAGCTAACTCCTGAAGAAGGGTACTAAACAAGGCCCGAAACGTCGAGTGAAAAATAAAAAAGCATAAAACATAGATCGGAGTTTTCCTTAAGAAACATCCCAAACCATACATCATAGACCCGATCAAAAACATAACCGGCTGGAAACCTCAAATCAGCTGTAAACCATCACTGTTAATAATTTGAATACGAAGGCATTTTTTTGGATTCTCCGGTATATAGCAAAAGCTAAAAATTTTTTTATTTGTACAAATATAAGTTTGCCCGGTGTTTAAAATAAAACCAAGCCTAAGAATGTACCAGCATCATTACATACATCATTTACATGAACTGAATCACGTTTAGATATTACATTAATTGGAATTAACATTCCTTCATTTAACTTCAATTTTACACTATGTACTTAGGTTTAAATCACCGAGATATCACAGTTGATTTTGATTTTGATTAAAGAATAAAGCAGATGCATTATTGACTTGATCCTTATAATGATCCAGCGTAGACTCAAGAGGATATATATCTAATACACAAATCCAGGGAGTCATGAGTCAACTGTGATTCAATGCTTTCATTTGGTAAAAAAATTCATTCGCTAATAAAGCAATATCGTATCGTAATTTTAACACCTCCGCCTCTTGTCAGACCAGATATATATACACATATTTTTTTTTTATTGCCAAAGCTCAGGGGATATCCTATGATGTCGTAGCACAGCCTTGACAGGAAAGGAATAAGGGGTAGGGAATTAAGGATTATTGGGTTGAGCTAAGTAGGACCCGGTGCGCATTACGTTTGAATATCTGTGGATCATAGTTAAACGGGAAAATAGATGATGGCAAACTGTTCCACATTCGTACTGTTCTGCTTATGAATGATTCACGAAATTTCACGGTTCGGCCGAATTTGACTTCAAGAATGTGGGGATGAGCTCGAGTTACAGCTCGTGTGGTGCGCAAGGGAAGAATGCTACAAGGTATCAGGCTAGAAATTTCATCAGAGCAATGACCATAGAAGTAGCGATAAAAGAGAGACAGACATACGACATTACGTCGGTGCTCTAGGGAATCAATAGTTGCTATTGATATGTCATCGTTAATAAGCCGGAAGGCCTTCTTTTGGACTTTGTCTAACTCAGACAATGCAGTGCGTTCAGCCCCTACCCAAATATCGGAATTATATTCTAATATTATATATTATAATATTATATTCTAATATGAGACTTGTAGATTTGTGCCAAGTCTGATGGAGTAAAATATTTCTTGCATCTCTGCAGGAAGTCGTCTACAAAACTATAAATAGGATTGAAGGTGAGAGCTGGTATATCATTAATAAAAATTAGGAAGAGAGTAGGAGAGAGCACAGAACCTTGCGGTATACCGGCAAAAAAATATTTTAATATCGAGCTAAATATTGAATGCTCATAGTATTTCTATGTGTAAATTTGAGCTGTGAACACTAGTGACCTTCTCTAGAAAAAAATATAAATTGATATGAACCGACAAATGAAGCCTTAGGCCAGCCATAGATTGTTATAAACGCCTTGTTATAAACTGCTCAAGGTATACCTTGCAGATGATGACCAAACTCAAATTAGAGCTGAAAATTGGATTCGGATTTCCTAGAATTCGGATATCTGGATCTGCAAACTATCCGATTCCTGAAATCCGGATCCGGATCCGAACTACCCAGATCCCGACTAAGCAAAAAAGAGGGTCAAAATTTCATCCAGATTGCAATGCTTCATTGGGAAAATATAAATTTCATCATATTTGCATGATATATGCAATCTGGAGTAAATTTTGAAACTTTTTTGCTTAGTCTGGATCCGGATACCCGGATTTGAGAAATCGAATTCTAATTATTCCGGATAATCTATATAGCAAATTTTCCGGATGCTTTCAGCTCTAGTTCAAATACTTATGGAGAAAGTGCAACGGTACAAAACCTATGCACAATATTGAGGTTAAAAGTGCCCTTAGCAGACTCACTGCGGGTAAAAGATTCATAGTCTTTTATTCACTAATTAAACAATACTCAATTTATTGATTGGTCTTGCTCTGTTTGTATATCCAAAAGGTGTTTATCTATCATAAAATGTAATTGACTTCATAAATTGGAATTGCTTGCATACATTAAATTTTTTTAATGTGCAGTGCTTAGCATTAAATTTACATTTTACAAATGGACAAAATAAATTGACTTACATTAAATCGCTATGCAAACAACGATAATTTGTATTGAATGATTAAATTATAAATTTTGTTTATATAGATATCACTAAGGTTCAACAATAACTGCAAGTCGTAATGCAAAACAAATGCTTGATAGAAATCAGATTGTGTTTGATTTTATTTTGGGTGTAGATGCAAGCTTGTGTAAAAAAAACGTATCATCTTTGAGGTATCGAAATTTGAATCTGTGTGCCTTAATTTTATTCTAAAGCTAGTAAGAACGGGTTGTTAATTGCATTGACGATAAACAGGGATTATCCATTCTTGTGGAAATTAAAATCTAAAGAATATTCGGATATATTTGGACCTTTTGACGTTTTATTAGAGAAACTGAAGAAAATCGCACAAAATACAAGCAACGAATCAATTGTTAAATTTACAAATTCGCTAAGAGCTTGCTCTTTTTCCGTAAAGAACTAAGAAAAGTTAAATTCTTCAATGAAATCGTTGGAAGCGGGACGGATGATATTAGTAAACTCAATTTATGGAATTTTTATGTTCTTATCTTTTTTGCAAGATCTCCAGAAACACCAAAACAGGTTGAGATGAATAATTTAAATGAAGAGTCCGTCAATCAAAATACAGAGGTAAATTGACAGTATAATGAAAATTAATCTTATTTATTCAACTTAAATATGGCATTTTATTCCAGCCATTCCAAATCTACTTTTCCATTAAAATACGTCAAGTAAATTTATTATAAGTTCCGTATGCACTTCGGAATTTCTTCTTGGTCAATCGACGGGCGAATAGGAATCACGAGTATATTTTCTACACATAAAGTTATGAAGAATTCAACACCACAAAGAAGTGGAGCAAAATATTCATTGTATCACAGGAATGACATCCATCAGGAAACCCAATTCCTTCATTTTGATTACAATTGAATTGAGTAAATTTTTTCAAGATATTTTCGGTATAATTAATAAAAATTCAATTGACTGGAAAATTTGATATTTTTCAAACCGATGTGGAATTTTTACAATATATTATTTTCCAAATGCTACCTTTGTTATTCTTGATTCAACAATTTTAATAAATTTTTAAACTCTGCCATGATTTTCATTTACACAGTGAATAACTGTCAATATGAAAAGTGATACAAGAGACATTTAAATGACATTTGAAATGAACTGACAGAAATCATTATCTTGATTTGATTTTATACATTGAATCAATTATGGCGATAGTCTGATGTGTGGGGTAGGTACAATTTTTGATTTTGGATGCGAGTTTCTTATTTAATATATACACATATATTTTTTGTTGTCATTTTACTATTATGCGACGTCCTTCTGCAAACTTCAATTATTTCTGACATACTTAGAATAATTAAAACCAATTCACATCACCTGGAAATTTTTATTTAAATATTTTCATCATTCATCTTCAATTTTAACCTCCTAATAAACTTGCTATAGCTTTTGTATGAATCGTCGGTGGCGTTAAACGGTTATCTGAAAAGATATTAATTGCTAAATTATTTGACACTAATTAAAATTAATAAGATTTTCAAGATAACATACAAGGTATTGGAGTTGGTAGCACTACTGAAAAGATATTTGTTATTTTTATAATGTGGCACTAATTAAATAAAATAAATAAAGTTTTCAAAGCAACATACCAGTTAGAGGAGTTGGCGGTACAACTGGGTGTAGAAGGGCTTTTTTCTCAACTGAAAAAATATTTGTTGCTATAATTTTTCACTAATTAAAATAATTAAAATTTTTCAATAACACATACCAGGTAAAACTCGGTATCCATTTTCATCCGCAATATAGTTGACAGTCAAAGTTGTTCCATCCTCTTGTCGATATGAATAAGATCCTACAACACTGTACACTTTTTCACCATTAACATCTTTTAAGGTTCCAGTTACTTTTTGCGAGGCACCATTGTCTAATAAATATCTGGAGATATTTTTTTTAAATATGCAATTACTAAAACAATTACATAAATTACAGAGCCCGACTTACTCATAGAAATAACTACCTTCCGGATTCCTCTTATTATCATTTGTTAGTGCTTTGACATTTCCATCAATGTTATCGCTAAATACACCTATAACCAACGATAAAAATACGGCGGCAACTAAAAGCCCGAGGAAGTGTTGCATCTTGAATGTATCTTTGCTAACTGAATGTTAGATGCATTTTTACCGAAGTATATTTAAACGATTTTTTCTAAGGTCATAATTTTAATTTTTATAATTTAATGGCAGCAATAATTTGCAAATTGAAAACAATACAGGTGCGACTGAACTTGGTCCACATTAGTTCTGCACAAACATAATATATCCGATGGAAAAGCACCTCCAACATTGTTTGACTGCTCTATCTCATAAGCCTTGTGCAAAAATTTATGAACTTTTTACTTTCACTTTGATATTTTTTGCATATCTAATAAAGTCGTGTCGCGATGCATTTTGATTATGCGTAATACCAACTAATGATGTTAAAATCAATGATTTTATCAAAAAATTCAATATTTACAAAAAATTGTTTTTAGTTAATCCACACTTTAAAAGACATTTAAGCTTTTCATGTTGATAGTCCATAGAAGCGTTATATTATACAGGGTGTCCCATTCGATCAGGATCAGAAACTAGGCCGAATTTCAGCAAATCAAAACATAAAAAAATCGCGGTCTACATTTCATTATTTATGAGTTACAGCATTATAAATTTTTGAGTCACAATTTTCTAGAAATGAGTGACCAACAAGGACAAAATAAAGTGAGCTGTCGGCAAGACGTATATTTCGGAAGTTTTTACTAGTTTAAGACAATCAGGTAGTCGTTTACAATGTTACAATTATTCGTAGGAATAGTAATCAGGTTACAGAAAATATCAAGAAAATACCGGCTCAATGATGTACAACAAGTTCCTATGGTTTTACGTGAGCACCTGCCAAGTATGGCTTAATTTCACGGCATTCTTCATGCTCGGATTGATAAACGACATCAACGTCCTCATGCGCGAAACAACAAGTTCTAGTATGCCAATATAGCATGACATGACATCAACTTACTGGTAGAAGCGAGACCTATCCGTCCAATCTCTGCCGATCTCAGGTCACGGCACCCTAAATACCACAGCCACTACGATGCTCCCATAAAGGGGCCATCCCAAGTTGAAGTGGATAAAACCTTGTTATCCAGGGCTCCTCAACCCTGTAATACCAAGTTAGCCAATGTCGGGCCGCGCATTTGGTATGGCTTTCGTAAAGCATAGAAATAGAAATATATGCGAAAAACAACTTCAAAATCAATACTTGAATAGATCGGTGACCATACGAAATTTAATACGGGCATTCATATAGGGTATCATAAGAATTGGTCTTAGACCAATTCCAGCTTTTTTACTTGTTTTTATATAGTTTAGTTTAGTTTAGTTTATATAGTGTTTAGAACACGTGGGTGAAAGGATATTTTCATATTTTAAAGTATTTTAGAATTTACATCCTGTTGAGAGCGGAAGCGTCCGCCGGCTTGAAAACAAGTAGCCGAGGCGCTCGGAGCACGATTCCTGGGGAGAACTTTTCTCGCTACCTGTAACCGGTAAGGTCCCTCAAATTTTATTTAGTTTAATCATTTTCAACCCTATTTGTTACGGATGAACTGACAGAGCTGTGAAGCGCAGACAAAAACACGCCGGGCACGGTTTTGTTTGATGGGAGCTGGAGCCGCCATTTTGGATATTTTTTTTTTTATAAATTAAATTGGAATTTACTTTCCGTAGATAGAAGAATAAAATACGTTAAAGCCCATTTCCAAAAATATTTATGTTATGTAAAAAAAAAAAAAAAATGTCCAATGTTCATGCATTTTTCATGTCTCTCGACGGTAACCTCCCCTTAATATGGCTGAAACTGGTCAATTACATTTTTGGTTTAAGATTACAATAAGGTTACCAAGTTTTCATTTCATTTATCAGGCGTAACAGCCGTTCAAACTCCTAATCGAATTGTGTCACGTAAAGGTATTAAACAAATAAGAAGAATCACATCTGCAGAGCGAGGCCAGCTGGTTACAGTTGCTGTAGCTGTTTCAGCTACAGGGGTACAAATACCACCGTTCTTCGTTTTTCCGCTTGTTCGCTTCCGCAATTACTTCTTTTAAGGTGGATCACCACGTTGCATTGGAGATGCCAATACAAAACCCTTGAATTATTTTATCATCAATACTAACTGCTGTCGAGAAAGACCGGTGTTATTGCTGCTGGATAACCACAAATCGGATTTAAGCATAGCCGTAATCGACTTATGCAAGGAAAACGGGATTACTTTACTATCGTTTCGCGCACATTACGCACATAAACTGCAGCCATTAGATGAAAGTTTATTCGGGCCATTTAAAAAAGCAAAAAACTCACAATGTGATTCATGGATAACTAACAATCCAGGCAAATGTATATCCATTTATAATATACCAGGAATTGTTGCAAAAGCTTTATCAGTGGCTACTGCTACTGTATCGAATATCGTAACTGGTTTCGAAGTTACTGACATATCACCCTTTGACCCGGACGTATTCAAAGAGCATAACTTCATGGCTAGCATCTCCATCAACAGACTTCAATCTAATTAATCCCAACCGCTAATCATAGAACAAAATATCGAAAGTACCTATGATCCGGAAATGTTCAATAGTTCAGTTGGGCCAAAGACATGCTCTATTTTTGATTTGCGTCCACTGCCGCAAGCGGGGCCACGGTATACACCGAGAGGAGGAAGACAAAAGCGCGAACGGCTAAGATTTTGACGGATTCACCAGTGATAGACCATTCGATGCTAACTGCATTGAAGAGAGGCGAAACAACAAATCTACAAATACTATCCACAGAACTAAAAAAAGAGCATCATTAAACGAGTTTCCGAAAAAAAAAGAACCAGTTGCGTCAACTTTAGCAGGTCCAGATTGTAATCCCGGTCCGTAGAAAAGATCCCGTAATCGAATGTTTCTTTTTCGATTACAGGATCTTATCGACGGACCGGGATTACAATCGGTTATCGGTTATTCTAGTGATTCAGACGATGACATTGTAACTATCGAAATCTGCAACATTTTCTACAATTCCTTGGCGAAGAATTATGATGACTGCATTCAATGTAGGATGTGTAAAAAATATACGCATTTGGAATGTTCCCAAATTTTCCTTCCAAACGTTTATATTTGCATTGACTGCACAGATGAAGACATCGAATAAATATAATTTTTCGATTTTCCCAATCTGGTAGGCTCAACGCAGAGCGGCTTAAAAAAACATAATTTTACATTACAAGAAAATTCTTTGCCAAGGAAAATGACTTCAATAATTACGGTGTTTAGCATTTCGCAAACTGCGAATTTTTTTGGTTGTTCAAAAACCGAGAAACCGGCATTTTGTAAAAACAATATTTTTTCGAGTTCTATGAATATAAAAGAAATTTCGGAACGTCAACATATTTATCCTAAAATTTCCAAAATCCAGGAATTGTCTTAAAGGTAAAATATCAGATGTTTTCAGTTTGAATTTTTCGAATTCAAAACTCGAGTTGTTCCTCATGTATAATTTTTTTGTAAAAAACCATATTTCTGCAAGGCTATGTGGGACATAGCGATGAACTGGTCATCACTCCACTTAGATCAACAGCGCACTTCATACGGATGCTGGACAAATCGTTCGTCATTATGCCCCGGGCTCCATTACTTGAAAAATTTCTTGTCATATATGGATGGACCCAATATTTGCGCTTTTTCTTCTGCTTTCTTCAATTTTTTAATAATAAAAGCAGCAGAAACTATTCCTCCGCGCTTGCCACTGGTTTGGCACCACTGGAGTGATGATACGACATTTGTTAGAAAGCTAGCTCAGACGGTTTACTAACATCTGAGCTAAAAATGTTGTATAACAAGGACGTTATCGGATGTCTTGTGAAAAACTAGCATATTTTCTTAATCACACTGTCACTAGCCCGAGACACCCCCCTCCCCCTCCCAACCCTGCCATACAATTCTTTGTGTCTAAGCCTAACTATTGTATAATATACGACCACCATTTCAAAATCGCCCTATATACACGAATTCTTCAATTGATGGAATTTGCCAATGATGGTATAACTAGGGGAAAACATTAAACCGTTTTTGTTTTCCTAATTTATCTATATTTTGAAAATGTTAAAATGTTTAATTCATTAAAATCAGCATGTTTAGAGCAAATTAGTAATTCTAAAATATATAATGCCATAGAAAATAAATCTGTCATTTGTATGATATCGAACAAAACAATTTACAATTCGCCAATTATCCGTCACCGGTCATATAACAGAAGTTTTAAAAACAAGAAAAACTATTTGACATTGAATTACTAAAGACTTTTTGTTAATTAAATTTAAAATGAAATATTTTACTCTTGTCTCATTTATGGCATATATATTTTTTCTTTACAATTAAAACCACCGCAAACCCTGCGGGTAATTCTTAAATTAATTTAATTACGTCTTCAACTGAGAAATAACTGCTCGCTCATCAGGAAAAAAAAAAACAAAAAAACTCTAAAAGAACTTCTGCCCACACAAACTTGTTAATTTTATACCAATTATATGCTTTTTTAAAAAGAAAAAAAAATGAAAAGAAGAACAAAAAAATAATTGAAGGACAATTACATCCCATACACAACTAAGTATAGGTCGCTGAAAAGCTTACATCTTGTACACGTGTTTACTTTATAATATGAAAAGACAATTTCTCCTTCCATCAAATAAATAAAACAGTAGGTAACAATTACGAGAGTAATTAGAATTAACTTCATTAAAAGGGAGGAGTTACCTCTAAACACACACACACACACACACACACATTCTATTTTGTTCTCAGATAATAGATCTATGTCTACAAACGGACCAAGGTAAATTATTTATTAACCGATAGTGCTCCAAAATCATGATTAAAAAGAAAAATTCTAAAGCTCTAATTAAAATTGCTAGAACAAATAAATCGATAAATGGAACACCAACGAATACCTGAGATTTAAAAAAGAAAAAAGAAAAAGGTAAAAATAACTGTCCATGGCATTTTTTAATTAGGATTCAATCCTGCGCTCCAGCCACGAAATAATGGTATCTGCCGTTTAGATTAGAAATTAAGTGCTGGGCCTCTGTTGAGTTAATTAAATCTGTAATGACTCGTTTAGAGAGGGAAATTCTATCTTTTGCACCTGGCTCAGAGTTGAATAATGCCAAGAAGACGATTTGTGTGTTAAAGGATTGTATCCTCCGAGTATTTTAAGATTTATTCAAATACACGCAATATGTATGTATACCGGAGGTGGATTCTAACCGTTGTTCTGTTGTTAGATAGACAAGAATGTTAACATTGAAATTACACAAGTATACAATTCATCCTGACAACTGTTCTACCTTTTCACAAATTAAAGTGGGCAATTAAGATGTAGATGATGATTAGTGGATTGATGGTGAATTATATCGAGAGAAGTTGTTTTTATTTTCTACCTATTGGGACTGTAAACTTTTGAAGTTATATATACTAAGTAAGGATCTCCTTTAATAAGCTGGTTGAAGTTATTTGTTGTGATATGCAACTGATAAGGATAAAAAACACTTTAAAACAATATATCGCGCCATAAAATTCCTGTGTGAGGTCAGAAAATTGACATCTATAAATACATAGGTAACCGGAAATATCAGTACAAAAAAGAGAGTGTAAAAAAATTAGAACTCTTAAATATAAAATAATACAATAGGAATCCAGTGAGAAGCCTGGCGGGGGGGGGGGGGGGGGGGGCATGAAAATCATCTATTTTGAGGCCGCCAAGAAGTCAGTATCTGTGTTGTTATGAGTCACTTATTCTTCTACTTTTTGTTTTTTTTTGTGTTTTGTCTTTTTGAGCTTTCAAAATATTATTTTAGATTTTTGCAAGATTCGTGGATTAAGATCTAATCGATTTTTGGTTACGTGTACTCTACCATAGCTTAAAAATCCGGAAATTCTTATGCTAAGTGAAACCAAGGTCATTTTTGATACTGATATTTTTTACAGTGTCCAAGTCCATCCCCGTTTGTGTTGTGTTCGTTCTTATTTGAGCTGACGATACTATTGAGATTGTTGTTCTTTGTACTTAGGCATATGTAACATTTTTGATGGACCCAGATTTTTGGACTAATTGACAGCCAACCAAACTATTGTAGTTACATACATCGACTTTATCGTCATTACCAAAAGTTGAGTTATAATGATTACGCAGGTGCTCGATATCATTTTGGTAACCGAAGAAACATTCAACAATATTAAGTTGAACATTAGTATAAATTAATTGAAGTATAATAATTAGCCTTATTTACTCATGTTTACTATTGCTGAATTGGTCTAGCCCCGTATTTATAAAACGAGAATTGTCTCAAATTCTCTTGCCGTAATGCATATTATTGCCTGTATTTACATTGGTTTAAAATTTATTGTAAAATATATAGGTATTTAAGTAATAACGTTGAATTTACAGTATTAGATTAATTTTATAAAGTTGCCATCTAGTCAGGTTTTTTGTTTTTTATTTTTATCTATTTTAATAACTGGAGAAACCAAAATAAAGAAAGGAATCAATGGAAACTTGGTAGTTTGATGGCATCCTTAGGTCATGAGTAAATGTCGCGGGCAAGATTAGTTTTGGGCTGATATACGTGGATCCGGGTCATCCGAAAAAAATAACATAAATAGAAAAATTGAATAAAACACAAAGCGCAGTAAAATAAACAAAGTATAAAAAAAACTGACCAGACATAACATATTATCAAACTCAATAACTAAAAAAAACGACAATTATAATTAAAATATCCACAAACATGATTATTAAATATAAATCATCAGCAAAATTTATAAAAACAATTCAAGAGACAATTATGTAGGTACAGGGAATACGTCCCCAAGTGTATTAAAGAACTCATCATTTTAGTGAACGAAGTGTTAAACAAATCGAGCGCAAGTACTAAAGTATATGCCAAATTATAAAAAAAAAAATTGTAGAAAATGTCCAGGTGGGAATTAGAAAAAGAGTTCTGTTTACTTTGAGTCTTTCTCGGTCGACTGCAGGTTAAAATGACTGCACATAGGTAAAGTGGTTTTAAATAAAATAAAAGATTAAAAGAATAAAAGTTAAACAAAAGTGTAAAAACGGAAAACAAAACAACGCTGGAAAAAAGAAGAAACAAGAAAAATTAATAAATTGGAAAACCGATTTGGGGCTCTGGATCACGTCGGGAGATAATTTTATTTGAGATATAATCACATGGTCGAGATATCTGGGAGCTTCCAAAATTTTCAAGCTGAGTATGTATTTGGTTTCTGCTCAAATATATATTTTTCGCTTATTTTTTATTTATTGTGTGGTACACCCGTGGCTAGCTGGCGGTGAATTAACACTTAAAACCTTTAGTTACATCGCATTTAATATTTTCTGATTTTCTTTGGTAATTATTATTATTATAGATTATTTTACTTGCGGTCAATATTATATAGAATATATAATAAATAATTTGTGTGATTTAAATAAATCAAATATTAATATTATCGATATGTTTTGTGATTTACCCTACTAGATAAAAATCACACGGCGCCCATTTCCAAAATATCCAGCTTAGTACCTGCTGGAGAGCACGTAACATACTCGTTAGTATTACGTTCCTGGTTACAGCTTGGTGCATCTTTTTTTCTAAACAAAAATGGATCGCAATATATATACGGAAAAATCTTTTCTCCAGCTGCGGATTTGTCAGCAAACTTAGTCAATTACATATTGACTAAATTCGCTATGAATTTATTTCATGGCAAAACTCTCTATGAAATGCTAGTCTTGCATGCGGCTAATTTTACTAGGGATTCAAGTAAATACGTAGTGTTTCTCCTCGTATATAATTCACACTTATAAATTGTCTTAATTGAAGGCAAGAATCAAGCCGTACTGATGAGTAATACGGTTCCCGCTATTACGAAACGTCCGTTTTTGCATAGAAATTTCTTTGTTTTTTAAGATTTTTCGATTGCAAGAGTTTTTCTTTTTTCACTCAATTATATACTCATCGATGTGGTCATTTAGTATTTTATTACATTTCTAAATAATAGCCACCAGTTACCGTCCTTCTGGCAATCTAGAATTGAATTACATCTCGATTAGGTACAAGCTTCATGGATGTGGAATTTGAATCTAATATATTTCTGTTTCGTTTATCGCAGCTTGATGGCGACAGGGTATCAGATTTTAATAATATGTCCAAAGATATTGATCATTTACTTTCTATCTTCGCATTTTATAAAATCATCATAATTGACGATTCCAATGTCCATAATATACTACAAGCTCTGCGGGCCGATTCGCTAAACTCTTCTGTGAATCTTTTAATCCGCAACAGCTAGTGGATGCACAAAAGCGAATTCCTGATGCAGCTAGAGATAGAGCTAAGTTATTATTATTATTTTTTATTCATTGTTTCTATCATCTCACTCTGATAAATACTCTATCTGAGTCGGTTTCCCCCTTGATCGCTCCGGCAACTGTTGAATCACGGCTCAATTTACCTACCACCTTAAACCTGTGCCGTCGTACTTATCCACCTATACAAGTAGGCTTCCCTCGCACTATTAAAGTGCAGATTTGGAAAGTCACAATCAGTGTGATTGATTGATTTATCTATTTTCCTTTGGGAAATGTCGATGAATGCACTCCAGAACTTAGTAACATACTAAGTTATGGCATGCATGAATACAGTTCGTTATCATTCATCAGATATAAACAACAGAGAAACCGCTCTTGGTTTAACGGTAAGTCTAATCAAGTGATAAGAACGAAAGGGTTTGTTTTGGCGCCTATAACAATTACATCTATGTCTAGAACTGAAACAGATTTAAAAGATGCACGGCACACCTGTAAGTTCATTATTCAAAGAGAAAATTATTTTCCTTTTTATCAGAATGTTCGACAAAGAATTTCCGCAAGCCGCAAAGGCAGCAAATTTTTCTGGTCTCTAGTCAAAAACATCAGGAACAATTTTACCAGTTCCTGTATACCTTCACTACATAACAATGGTGAAGTGGTTGTTGAATCCCTAGATAAAGCTAACGTAATGATTTACGTATATTACTTCGACATACCTATTGCATTAGGTACCGTTTTGAGAAATCGGGAGGATTATTAAAATATCCATTAAAATTTTAGTTTTAATGAAAATAATATCTAAACATTACTGATGAACCTTCTGATAAATAGGACTTAAAAAATTATCGAAAATCTCAACAAAATATAGAGAACATGTTTCTTGTTTTTATTTTCAATGACAAAGAGAAGAAACTTATCGATATGATCATTTAGTCTATCTGTTCCCATTAGTACTCAGATGAACGTCATGATGAAATTTATTCATGTTAGAATCAAAACTGGGAAAAGAACTCATTTATTTTACTTATTCACATGTACATGAGTTACTTCATCAATTTCACTATTATTTATAAATGTAATAAAATACTAAATGACCACATCGATGAGTATATGATTGAGTGAAAAAAGAAAAACTCTTGCAATCGAAAAATCTTTAAAAAAAAAAAAAAAATCTATGCAAAAACGGGCGTTTCGTAATAGCGGGAACCGTATTACTCATCAGTACGGCTTGATTCTTGCCTTCAATTAAGACAATTTTTAAGTGTGAATTATATACGAGGCGAAACACTACGTATTTGCTTGAATCCTTAGCAAAATTAGCCCTATGCGGGACTAGCATTTCATAAAGAGTTTTGCCATGAAATAAATTCATAGCGAATTTAGTCAATATGTAATTGACTAAGTTTGCTGCAAATCCGCAGCTGGAGAAAAGATTTTTCAATTGCAAGAACTCAATTCTCGAACTACGGATTTGGCAGCAAGCTCAGTCAATTTTATATGGAGTAAATTTCGCTATGAATTTATTTCGTGGTAAAACTCAGTATGAGTATATAATTATTGACACGATAAGCTTATTTATGAGCATATCAATGAGCATCATAATGAGCTCACAAATGAGAACCAGATAGCTACTGATTTTACGATTAATTTTTCCGAATTCAAATCAAACTCATCTAATTTCAAGCTTGTGTTTTCTAAAATGAATGCAATATGGTGGAAGCATCTGCATGATTATGTATAGGATCCTGTAAAATATTTGGTTGCTCCAGCCTACTGGCAGCAGCCATATCCTCTTAAAGAAACTACTGCTAGTGAAGGACAGAAAACTATTATTAGACAAAAAAAAAATAGAGAAATAGAATATACACTGCAGGGTCGCAGAAATATAAGGATCTGGGCATAAAATCCTGTTGAGCATATGAACGGTAGTCTCGAAAAAACAAATTTGAAAATTCCCTACATTTTAGGGATTAAAACAAAAACAGAATTCCCTAAATTTCAGGGATAAAAACCTACCTACTTTTTAGAGATAAAAACCTAAACTATATGTATTCCAAGGAGGATATTTCCTTAATCTTATCGACAAATACCTAACATTTGTGGCACAAATTGTTACCACTCGCCTTAGGAAATTATTTTTTACTACCTATTTAACTTTACTAATTAAATATAGTAAGTTAAGAGCCCTTTGCACACCAGTACCTCCAGTTATAGTCCTTTTTCCACTGAATCAATGGCTATAAAATATATATGTCTTGTTAATTGACTCTGGTGAACCTTTAAAGCTATCAAATGTGAAATGTGTGCCACTCAGACGCATTTCCAATGGATTTAACTGGAAACGAATTTTGAATTTCTTCATGCAATATACGTCAGAACTACTTTCCAAGCCCTGAAGAGCTGTAAGCCAATTAGAATGAGATAAATTTATCAATATACTTTGTCTCTCTATGAATACTTTCCGTAGCAATTCAGTGCATTTTTACGGGCTGGAGTACATGCAGTTGCACCGATAGAATAGATTGTTGTGGTAGTCCAAGGTATATAGAATACAAGTTATTCTCATTAAAATTTTGACACTAGAGCTGTGACGTGATTCGTCCTATAACGTATATACATTTCTATTGAAAAGACAGAGAGAGAAGAGAGAATATTGCATTCTCTGTACTGTACTTTCCTATGCATTCGGACAAAAATGGCGGAACGTGGTTCGTAATGTAAATACCTTGTATCTCTGTACCGTGGTGGTAGCCCTTGACGTCGGGCTACAGGGTATATACCTGCAGATAGAGAAAGTTGGAAACTTTTTTATGCTTTTTCAATCAAATTAGTATTGGTTTATGTAAAAGCTGCCATTTATCTTGCGGGGGAGGAGACATAGTAAAACTATGAGTACTATGAGTACAGGTATTTTTACATTTGAATATCAAATTGTGTTAGTATATAATATATATCAGCACTAAATTTGTCAAAACTGATGAGTCCTGGCTGCTAGGGAAGGGATCTTGTACTTATGCATCCTAAAATTGATAGTGTAAATGAAAGATTTTATTGTGTACAGATATAGGTGAGTGATGGGCATATACATACACGTAAAATAAAAAAACATGTTGCAATATGCTCTATGTGCAATAGAAAGTTGTAAAATACTGCTTCTTCCCATTTAAAGGCGCATATGTAATAATTCTTCTAACTTAAAGCACCTAGCTCTGATATATTTAAAACTAAATCATTGCACTTCCTCCTGCTTTTAGGAATGTGTGTAGGTTAGCAACAAGAACCACGCCTTCGGCGGCACTGGAAGTCATGCTTGACTTATTGCCGCTGGACCTATATTTTAGAGGTCAATCAGGGCGGGTAGCTGGTGGATGGAGAGGGGTTTCGGGCACTCCAGAAGATAGACTATAGGGAAGAAACAGACTACCAAGTAGCCATCTTCACTTTTGTTGGGGATGTCTATACAATGATGGCTAACAGGAGTGACTGGGAGGATAAGGAGGTGCTCGTAACATCCGATATTTCTATTTTTACGGATGGATCCAAGACTAGTGCAGACACAGGGGCTGGAGTGTACTCTAGAGATCTCCAGTGGCACGAGTCTTATAGACTGCCTGACAAATGCAGTATTTTCAGGCAGAGCTCGCAGCGATTTACCATCAGGCGGCAATATTGGTATCCATGTACACAGAGCCCGCACGGCACATCTGCATATATACTGATAGCCAGGCAGCCATTAAGGCGCTGGATGCTGGGCTGCTAACATCAAAATTTGTGCAGTTATGCAAAACGTGTCTTGAGGAATTGACTATAAGGCACATGGTGACCCTATGCTGGGTACCTGGCCATAAGGATATCTCAGGCAACGAGATGGCTGATGAGTTGGCTAAAAAGGGCTCCGAATTGCATAGCTCCGCAGCAGTAGCTTATGTGAGGATCGCAATCGGAGCTTTAAAAGAAAAAATCATCAGGGGGGAATAGGGATACCTGCCGTATTGCGATTCAATTGTGGCCAGAATATGACAGGTAAAGGACAATTGAACTGCTTAATGGCAGCAGGACAAATACTAGGAAGCTAGTGGGGGTCATAACGGGTCACTGGGCCATACGGGACCATGTTAGAAGACTGGATATAGTGCGAACGATTTCTGCAGAAGCTATAAGGACTCGGAGGAAATCGAATCCGTCCAACACGTGCTTTGCAAGTGCCCCGCTTTGATGAATAAAAGAGGTAGGCTATTGGGTAGCTACTTCTGTTCAAGTCTGGGGGAGCTGCAAAGAGTAGAATTTTGATGTATCTTGAGTTTTCTGAGAGAAGCAGGATGGATCTAGGTTAAAAGTCTCAGGTAAATCATGAGTTTCCTAAGGAGAGGAGGATGGATCTGAGGCTTGTAAGGTTACCCCATGAGGTCTAGGGGTCTCAGTGATGCAGGCTAGTCATCTGGCGGCACCCCTCTTACCTAACCTAACCTTGCAACAAGTACTATTGATGCCGAATCCGATGCCAATGAAATGCCTAGCCTTTTTAATCTTGGTGATTAAGAAATATTCGTTGTTGAGAAGGATAACCCCGTAGTAAGTTTAATATAATATTATCAATTTAAAGTCCTTGTTTTATTAAAAAATTTAATACTTAAGATACAAGACCAAGATCAAATGAATGTGCAGATGTGATCAGTCATTATTTCATCCCAAAAAGGTGCTCAGCTTTGCTTCTAAAATGATTCCTTCCTCTACATCTTCTGTATCTCTACTTAGTTCATTAAATGTAAGCCGAATACAATTATCATTCACATCATCTTTCTATTCATCATATCCTATAAGGAATATAAGGCCATCTTCATCTGGCCACAAGAGAAAAGATATTTCCATATATGGGTAAATTATCATTGAAAGAAGACGAGGACATTAATAATGCACTAGAAAAATTTATATTCGGATGCAATCTTCCGCTAAGTGTGGTAGAATCACAGTATTTAAAAAAATTCATCAATAAGATTCGACCTGCCTATCACGAGAAATTGCCAAACAGAAAATTATTATTCTCAACTCTTCTTGATAAAACATATGAAAATTGTATAGCGTCTAACAAAAAAAAAAAACAATCGGAACGTAGTCCGTGTTATTAATTGATGGATGGAAAAATACTTAATGAGTTAGTCCCAGTCTTGTTTCAAAGATCCACAATGCCAGTGGAGAACAAACATTTATTAATGCATGGGATTTTTCGGGAAAAGTAGAAAATGTATACGATTCAATAGATATTGCAAAAAACATATATTTTACAGGCATTTATGCAGTAGTTTCAGACAACGCTAGTACTATGATGAAAATGGAAAGGCTATCTAATCATGTTACTAGGACTACGCTAGACGTTTTTCAGGCATCCAAGTAGTTTTTTCAACGAAAAAACTGGCTATATAAGTAGAAACAAATGCTCGGATCATTGCATTCCTTTCTGAGCAGTCATAGATAATGTTGTAAATTACCAATCTACAAAGCGACGTTTTAAACTGATTATATGCTACCAATTGTCTAATGTTGTAAATTATAAAATTGGAGTTAGTATAGCTATCTAGAACTATAAACCACTCAAACGTTTATAGTACTCCTCATAGCTGGAACATTTCTACACGGCTTCATGTGTGTACCTGGTAAATTACAAGTACCAATCTACCAAAACAGTGCCATAAAACTGTTAAATTGAGAACCAATTGCAAAATGCTTTAAATTAGACCATTGGATCTTTAACCTCAAGAACTATAAACCAATGCAATGTTTATAGGTGTTCTCATACCTAGATCGTATACCCGTTTTAAGGGTATAGAATTACTAGATCTTATCCACCGGTTTACGGTACATAGATTACTAGAATATAAGCCATTGTAACGTTTGTAATCCTGTATCATAACCAACTAACCATTTCGTTTTCCTAAATTTTTATATGGCAACACCAATAAGGAGTTGTACGATTTAGTCCGTTTTTGACGTTTTATTTGCTAATGTAGTAAAAACAACACTTACGAATTTCAAATTCCAAATATATAGCGGAAAACGAAATTTTTATATGGCAACACCACGAAGGAGTTGCCCGATTTGCCTCATTTTCGAACTTAATTTTACTTTTGTTTTTTTTTTGTACAAAATTTCAACTCTCTAAGTATACGCGTTCTCGAGTTATCGTGCGCACAGACGGACAGACTGAAGGACGGACGGACATGCAAAAATCAAAATAACTTTTAATATTATGCGTGGGTGTCCAATCCATTTTACTCTACCATCATTATTTCGAGGTGTTACAAACGGAATGACAAACTTAGTATACCCCTATGATTTCATCTAGGGTATAAAAACCCGCACTTTAAGGAGGGAAGCATCAGTTTTTATTACTTTTATGCTGTAGTTTCTCGGGGATGTATTCAGTACTTATTTTATTTATTTTATTTAATAAGCAATTAACAAGAGTAGTAAACAGATAGAGTTGGAGAAAATTAAAGGTAACACAGGAAATTATTAGCAAATAAAAGTATGTGGAGGAAAGAAATTCAGAATAAAGAAATTACAAAATTTTTATATTACATACAAAGAAAGAGAAACAAAAATGAAATACCTTAAGCAATAATAATCAAAACTACTAAAAAATAAAAAATTAAGTTATAATAATATAGAGCATGGAAAGAAAGGCAAAAAAGAAAAAAGTGAGGAAAAACAAATAAATAAAAAAGGCAAAAAGGCAATTGAGCTAAACATCAAATAGATTGGAATACGAGCAAAGCAAAGGAAATTCCACCACATCTTAGAAAATTTTAGCAATTAATAACTGATCTCAAGCCGGATAAGCTTTCTAAATGCGATAACAAGTTGAATTTCACAAGTCTGTCATTATATTCAAGAACGGAATTTTCTAATTTAAATAATAATATTCTGGTAAATCTGCGCTGAACAGTTTCTATGTATTTGCAAACTATATAGGAAGGATAAAATGGATTCCAGACTTGACTAGCATATTCAAGGGTACTTCTGACTAGAGAATTGTAGGGAGGAGGATGGTGATTTGAATGATTGACACGTATGGAATATGAAACCTATAAGACGAAAAGACCTAGAGGTGATGTAATTTATGTGTGCAGAGAAAAAGAGCTTGCGATCGAATATTACTCTCAAGTCTTTGATCTCCTCCGCCCTAGGGATAGATATACATATTGTGAATTCGGTAGTCAAAGCTAATAATATGGTGTTTACGATGAAAAGAGATCCATTGGCATTTGCGAACATGATGACACCATTTCTCCATTTGGAGTAAGATCCTAGACAAACAGCACGATCTAATGAATCATTAGTACTAACTATTCATTAAAATGCCATGTGTCACACAGTATACGTCATTATGGCTCGAAAATCAGATGATAATGAAGTACACTAACGAAATGTTTTCTTCCTTCATTATAGCTATAATGAAGAAAAATATGCTAGATTGAGCATAAAATTTAAGTATGGAGGTCCGCTATGCATCTGCTGATTTGAAAAATAAGAAGAAGAAATGCAAAGCACAAAGTAATTATGTCAACATATTTTTCAATAAAACGTTTTTCTTTTTCATTTTTCAATCGTTAAATGAAATAAAATAAAAATAAATAAAAATTAAAATTAATAAAAACAAAGTTTATCCCGTTGATTCCATCCATATCGCTTCTTTAATGTCGTAAGTAAATCAAAACCAGTTTGACAGTACAATTTAATTAAAGAAATGGCTGTGTGTCTAGGGCGTAAGTCTTTTTGTAAGGAGACAAAGTCAATAACGATATGGATAATTCTGAAGATCTTCGTATCGTCGGCAAATATTAAGCAGTTGGATGAAATTAATTTATGTAGTATAAAAATATCAGGGGTCCAAGTATTGTACTCTGTGGGACGCCTGAAATTTATTTGAAAAGAGGAGATTATTGACCATTAAAGACAACGATACTATCCCTGTTTTGCAAGTACGATGAAAATAGCGTAAGAGAGTTCGGGTAAAAACCTATCTGAACCATTTTCAAAAGACATAGTTTGTGATTAATTTTATCAAAACCTTGCTAAAATCAGTGTGAATGGAATCAATCTGTTTGTTATCACTAATGAAGAGAAGCACAATATTCAGGCATATTTTAGTAGTTTTTAACTAATGTAGAGAAGCACATCATTTAAGCATAATTCAGAAGATAGATTTTTTTGCAGAATAAAAATATAAAAAATAATAGGACTATTCCCTAAAATTAAAGCATGTTTTTATCTAAAAATAAATGTAATTTTCTCTGATATAGTGGGAAAATCAGATAAGTTTTCCCAAATCAATGGAACAGTCAATAAATTTAGGTATATGGCACCAGAAAACCTATGAAGTACGTAAAATTTCCGAAATGTTAACCCTCTAGCAGGACTGACCACCATTTGGTGGGCAACACCTCGATCCTGTTATATCTTGTATTATTTTTATTATGTAATTATATTGGTTGTTTTAGCATATTGCGACGACTTTTATCGTGCGTATATCTACACACTGATATAAGTCTAATTGTTTCCTATCACGGTACAGAGAATGCAAGATATTCTCATTACGAACCACGTTCCACCATTAGGTGACGAAATATCGTGAAATGTATAGGAAAGTACGGTACAGAGGACACAATACTTTCTCTCCTCTCTCTGTATTTTCAATAGAAATGTATATACATTAGTTCACGAAATTACGTCACAGTACTTCAACTGTAATATTTAAAAATGTTAATACCTAGTACATATTCTATGTACCGTGGTTTCCAACTATTTGTTTGACATTTATCGTCATTTCAAGTAAATTTTCAATGCGAGCAGTTGAAAAATTGTCCTGCTAGAGGGTTAAGCTCTTTTGGATATAAGGAAGACAACAATCAATAAATTAGGTATTATGTTATATTTTTTATGAAAACATATTTTCGTTTATATAATTCACACACTGTTTTTGAAAACGAGTCTTATATTCTTTTTCAATACTGTGTTTGAATGTGCCCAACGCACCAACATAACTTCGTAGGTACTATTTTGTAGTATGGGCCATAAGAAATGGCCTATTCAGGTCATTCTTATGTTTTTAAATTTGTGGTGTATATAATCGCCTATGGTGGAGTGTGGTGCTATCATCTATTCCCTAGATTTTAGGGACTATTCCCTACATTTTAAGGAATGTTCCCAACATTTTAGGGGGAAATAAATAAAAAAAAAATTTGAAAATTCCCTGCATTTGAGGTAGAAAAACCTACCTACTTTTTAGAGATAAAAACCTAATCTATATGTATTTCAAGGAGGATATTTCCATAATCTTATCGACAAGTACCTAAGGTTTGTGGCACAAATTGTTATCATTCACTTTAGACGCACTTCCAATGGATTTAACTGGGAACGAATTCTGAATTTCTTCATGCAATGTAGGTACTGAACTAAATTGAACTTTCCGTAGCAATTCAGCGCATTTTTACGGGCTGAAGTACATGCAGTTTCACCGATAGCATAGATTGTTGTGGCAACCCCTGAAGTCATGTTACAGGGTCTGCAGAGAGAGAGTTGCAAACTTTTTTATGCTTTTTAGTCAAATTAGTATTGGTTTACACAAAAGCTGCCGTTTATATTGCGGGGGAGGAGACATGGTAAAACTATGAGTACCAGGTATTTTTACATTTGAAAATGAAATTGTGTTATCATATAAAGCATCAACACTAAATATGTCAAAACTGATGACCCCTGTCTGCTAGGGAAGGGATGTTGTACTTATACATCGTAAAATTGATAGTGTAAATGCAATAATTTATTGTTTACAGATATAGGTGAGTGATGGGCATATACACGTAAATTTGGGTTGTCTACATTTTTGAGTCGACAACACGTAAACAATGTTAACAATGTAGACAATAAGTAGACAATGCAAGCAACGTATACAACTGCAGTCATTTTTCCATTTTCTTGTGAGTTCTCAAAGAGTTAAGATTAACTAGTTTTTAGTGTGTTCTATTATTTGTGAAAGAGGTTGTGCAAATCAAAATGCCTGGTGGAAGACCTAAAAATAATGCTTTTAATGCTTTTTGGAAAAGTAAAACAAGAATTTATGTTGCAATATGCTCTATGTGCAATAGAAAGTTGTAAAATACTGCTTTTCCCATTTAAGAAACAGACTACCAAGTACCCATCTTGAGTTTTGGTGGAGGTGTCAACACAATGATACCCACCAGGAGGGACTGGGAGGATAAGGAGGTGGTCGTAACATCCGATATTTCTATTTTTACGGATGGATCCAAGACTAGTGCGGGCACAGGGTCTGGAGTGTACTCTAGAGATCTCCAGTGGCACGAGTCTTATAGCCTGCTTGACAAATGCTGTGTTTTTCAGGCAGAGCTCGCAGCGATTTACCAGGCAGCAATATTTGTATCCATGTACAGAGAGCCCGCAAAGCACATCTGCAAATATAATGATAGCCAGGCAGCCATTAAAACGCTGGATGCTGAGCTGGTAAAATCAAAATTGGTACAAGACGTGTCTTGAGGAATTGACTATAAGGCACATGGTTACCCTATGCTGGGTATCTGGCCATAAGGATATCTCAGGCAACGAGATGGCTGGCTGATGAGTTGGCTAAAAAGGGCTCCGAATTGGATAGCTCCGCAGCAGTAGCTTATGTGAGGATCCCAATCGGAGCTTTAAAAGAGGAAATCATCAGAGGGGTATAGGAATACCTGCCGTGTTGCGAGGCAATTGCGGCCTGCATATGACAGGAAAAGGACAAGTGAACTGCTTAATTGCAGCAGGACAAATACCAGGAAGCTAGTGGGGGTCATAACGGGTCACTTGGCCATACGAGACCATGCTAGAAGACTGGGTATAGCGGCGAACGATTTCTACAGAAGCTATAAGGACTCGGAGAAAATCGAATCCGTCCAAGAATTACTTTGCGAGTGCCCCGCTCTGATGAATAAAAGAGGTGGGCTATTGGGTAGCTACTTCTTTTCAAGCCTGAGGGAGCTGCAAAGAGTAGAATTTAGATGTATTTTGAGTTTTCTGAGAGAAGCAGGATGGATCTATGTTAAAAGTCTCAGGTAAATCGTGAGTTTCCTAAGGAAAGGAGGATGGATCTGAGGCTTGTAAAGTTACCCCATGATGTCTAGGGGCACAATGGACCCATTAGGGGTCTAAGTGATGCAGGATAGTCATCTGGCAGCACCCCTCTTACCTAACCTAACCTAGCAACAAGTACTATTGATGCCGAATCCGATGCCAATGAAATGCCTAGCCTTTTTAATCTTGGTGATTAAGAAATATTCGTTGTTGAGAAGGATAACCCCGTAGTAAGTTTAATATAATATTATCAATTTAAAGTCCTTGTTTTATTAAAAAATTTAATACTTAAGATACAAGACCAAGATCAAATGAATGTGCAGATGTGATCAGTCATTATTTCATCCCAAAAAGGTGCTCAGCTTTGCTTCTAAAATGATTCCTTCCTCTACATCTTCTGTATCTCTACTTAGTTCATTAAATGTAAGCCGAATACAATTATCATCCACATCATCTTTCTATTCATCATATCCTATAAGGAATATAAGGCCATCTTCATCTGGCCACAAGAGAAAAGATATTTCCATATATGGGTAAATTATGATTGAAAGAAGACGAGGACATTAATGATGCACTAGAAAAATTTATATTCGGATGCAATCTTCCGCTAAGTGTGGTAGAATCACAATATTTAAAAAGATGCCAAACAGAAAACTATTATCCTCAACTCATCTTGATAAAACATATGAAAATTGTATAGCGTCTAACAAAAAAAAAACAATCGGAACGTAGTCCGTGTTATTAATTGATGGATGGAAAAATGCTTAATGAGTTAGTCCCACTGTTGTTTCAAAGATCCACAACGCCAGTGGAGAACAAACATTTATTAATGCATGGGATTTTTCGGGAGAAGTACAAGACAAGTTACAAGTACCAATCTACCTAAACAGTGCCTTAAAACTGTTAAATTGAGAACCAATTACAAAATGCTTTAAATTAGACAATTGGATCTTTAACCTCAAGAACTATAAACCAATGCAATGTCTATAGATGTTTTCATACCTACATCGTATACACGTTTTAAGGGTATAGAATTACTAGATCATATCCACCGGTTTAAGTTGCATAGATTACTAGACTATAAGCTATTTTATAACGTTTGTAATCCTGTATCATAACCAACTAACCATTTCGTTTTCTACATCATTTCAGATTAAAAGTAAACAATAGCATTAAGTAGAATTAAAAAAAAGTGGTTGTGTTCTAATTGTTAAATAAATTAAGTTACTTATACAGGGTGTTTCATAATTGAAGCACATAACTCAAGAGTTTGATAACTGAGGTGGAGACAAGCAAAAAATTATAAGGTAAAGGGGCGGGGGAAGACGCGTCATTGCGGCGGTAGCGGGTTTTAAGATTTTTAGTACTTTTTCTACTTTACACCCTGTAACTTTCTTGATATACAGCCTATCAAGGTCTTAAATAATGGTTGTAGTCACAAATAGCAGCACTTCTATCCGCAAACCTGAAGTGATGCATTGCGCGTTACACTTTCTGATTAGAATTGGATTGCAATAATGTTCGAGTGACTCATCATACTGACGAAATAAAGAGCTGCGGGCAAATAAAGACAAAACGCTATGTTTGTATGCACATGCGCAAAAGGGTTTTTTCTATTTCGATAACATTATACAGTCGTAGGTATTCGTATATCCGTTGGTAGAAATTTATGGGTACGAAACGAATACTATATAGTTTCGGACAATCTTTTTTGGATTTGTTTTCGCTATGGGCTTTATGCGGTTGCTCATATTTTCTGATTTAACTTAGGAAACACTTCTGTCGTGGCACTTGGCAGACTCTTTTCTACTCAAAGGGTGTTAATTTTCCGCGTTGTTTGGTTTCATTGATTTTCATTTGAAATTCAATTCAATTCTTTGAACACAGAATTCGGCCATTTTATATTTTATTGGTTTAATAACGTTATAATTTGATTTTTTTCCTCAATTTCGTTTAAGTTGCATTATTTGGGTTTTTTTTTTCATTAGACGTCATTTTTAATTACTGATCAATTGAATTACTCATTATATTTTTTTATTTTTCTTGTATTTCTACTGTGTGCGTAAATTTAACTGGGTTTTTTACTTTGAACCCTTTCAGGCTTGAGAGGAAATGTTTTTTTTATTGTACTTTTAAGTTCTAGGTAGTAATTTTAGTTTGTTTGATATTCCTGCGAATTTCAATTCAATTCTTTGAATTCTGAATTTGGCCTTTTTATATTTTATTATTTGATTTTTTTTTTTTCCTCAATTTCGGTTAAGTTACATTATTTGGTTTGTTTTTTCATTGCACGTCATTTTTAATTTCTGATTAATTGAATTACTCATTAAACATTTTTATTTTTCATATATTTCTATTGTGTGCGTAGATTTAAGTGGGTTTTTTACTTTGAATCCTTTCAGGCTTGAGAGGAAAGTTTTATATTGTACTTTTAGGTTCTAGGTGGCATTAAATTTAAATTTCATAATAATTTTAAACAAAAATGAGTTTTTCCTGCCGTTATAAAAACTGTAATAATAGACATACACCAGGTGCTTTTCTCTCGTTTTTACGAGTTCCCAATGATTACCGGAGAGAAATTTGGTTAAAGCATTCTGGTGATATATACCTTCAAATTGACAAGATATCCTCCCGAAGCATATATTTTTGTGAAAATCACTTTTACGACAAAGATATTAAGGAATACTCAAGTAAAAAAATATTAGTTGTTGATAGTATTCCGAAGTCGTTTGACCCTCTTATTTGTTCTTGTTCTGAAAATAGAACTGATAATTTTTGCCAATTATATTTGCAAAATTCTAGACTGCAAACTATTAAAAAACCTTTAAGAAATACGTCCCAACGGCCGCGTACGTGTAAATCTCATGAAATTAATACTAGTACAAATTTTACTGAAGTCTCTCCAAGTGATTCTTATCAATCTGGAGATGAATTAATATTTAGTTACGAAGGGACCAAATGATCGCACTTATTTAAAAAATTATAAGATTCCTAAAACACCTGAAATGGATGAAATACATCAGTGGCAGTTTCCTTCACCCGAAAGGGAAATACAATTGAAAAGAAAATATGAAAGGTCGAGGGTACCGCGACATATATTTAATTCTCCGAAGAAAGCCAAATTGTATAAGGCCGAGAACAACAATAGTCTTGAGGAATTACTTAAAGTAAAAAGTGAAGACGTCGTGGTTTTTGCAAAATGTCAGTTTTTACACAAACAATTAGGAAAGTGGTCTGAAAAAGAAAAGCAACTTTCATTAAAATATTACCGCAAATCTCCTGCTTTATACCGAGAATTGTTAAAGTCAGGATTTTCCTTATCTTCCGTAAGAACAATATTAAAGTGGCATTCTATTTCCGTAATTTTTATTGAGAAAAATTACTCTACTTCAATCGTGCGAGGTATCAAATGGCTGACAAGAATCTACATCTGCAATCTAATGTGTGTTATTGTCACGAAAGCTACTACAAAATCTCCTTTTACTTTCCAAGAAAACTTCAAATCAATACGTTTAAATAGCTACTGACCATCTACAATGTAGATTCTACATATGCAAATTCATCCTGTGTATCTGTCTTCTTAAATAATATGTCTACTCTAAAAAACCACAAGCCTTTATTTATTCTTCCTTCATTCAAAATCATCATCTAATATCTTTCTCCGCCCTCAAAACGATAAAGAATTCTAAAATACGAGTACATCTTATATTATATTACTAAAATAATAAAGCGGTGCCATTTAATAGTACATATTAAGTTTGATGCTCTAATTGTCACATAAAATAAATTTCTGTTCAAAATTCTTTATTTTTAAAATCAGTCAATATAATCCAAAATTCATTTTGACTTTAATTTTACATCCATCATACACTCTGGTCTTTTCTAAAACAAATATCATTATCATATTATTAAATGTATAACGCAGGAAACTAAATTTTATTTATGTGTTGTAATTTTACTCCAATATTCATGTATGTAGATACATAATATTGTGCATAACACATAATAATAATTAACAAACTCATCACTAAAATTTCCAAATCTGGCATTACAATAAATTCTCTAACAGAAAGCAAAATATTCGCGACATCGAAGAATATTTATATAAGCTCTATTTTGCTCATCTGTTCAAAACGGTATATAGTGCGGCATCTATTGAGGAAACCGTGCACATTTTTGGGCACATCTATTTATATATAAAATCAATGGTAATGGTGTACTTTTTATTTTAAATTCTTGTAATATTATCATTTACATTTTTATATTAAAGTATGAATACTGCTAATAAAATAATTTAAAAATTTACCTTACTTCTTAAAGATATAATAGCACGTGACTAGCCGGCCTAACGAAATTTATTCATAAATTTTCCCTTTGTATCTGTTTTTCGTATTTCTTATTAGCTTAAAGAAAAAAAAATGACTTTATTGATAAAATCTAGACATCTTCATAATAAAATGCCTCACAGCTGAATCTCATTTTCAACAATTGGAACATCTGCCACAAATACTTAACTTTCATCCAAGGAGTATATACATATATGTATATGTATATAAGACAAAAGCGAAAAACACTTTTCCTTTCAGTTATGAATATATAAAGGCCACCTACCTACATACACATACATCCAGCCATCTACACATTCATATACATATTCGAAAGCAACAATTTCCACTTTGTTCTACATTTCCGAATATTTGCCAAAAAGTTCGTAGTTTTATTGCCCTAAGGAATTGTTCCTGACATACTTTTCCCAAAGACCTTTTTCTCATCGTTCTCATCAGAAATTGTACTGGTAAAATTCATGAAGATGGCTTTTCAAAGTGTATACAGGACTTTAGTAGAAGTAGCAAAAGTAAAATGAAGTATTTTTCCTTTGAAGCATATAATTTAGGTAAATTTTATAAATTGGTTTTGAAATTATAGCACAAGTTTTATTCCTTCCTAGAAAAAAGAAACATTTCTTAATTCAGAATTTTAATAAGTATTTGGCAGGATATTGAATTTTTCATGACATTTTATAGCACGTTAAGGCATTTAAAGGAATTTTTTATTAAAAAAAAAAAATTATTCAAATTAAATTGACACATTTGCATTGAAAATTTTCCTTTCCACTTTTTAATAACCATTTAAAATGGTTCACATTTCCTAGTGCTAGGTGTAATATAGTCAAATTTGGGAGGAACTGTATTTCGACGAAAGTGTATGCCTTCTTCCTTGAATGTTATGAACCGTACTGAGAATTGTGGTTTCAAAAATTAGATAAGCACTTTGTGCCTCTTATTTTATGAATATTAAAAATAATGTGACCACAGAAACAAGAATTTCAATTGGTACCCACAATATTCAAAGTAGAAAATATAAAGATAGAATTTTATTAACACATTTTACTTCTAGATGCACCCTCTATTGTGAAAGTTATCTATGATTTCTCAACCCTTATGCAAGGTAGTAACTACTATAAAATGGTAAACGGTTATTTCATTTGAAATATTCTGATGCTATGAGTGTGATAAACAGACTGCGCATATACCAACAAAACATCACAGAAAAAATCTCTCAAGCAAATATCAACGAATCAATTGTATTTTGAGCCGACTGGACTTACCAGCATTTCAAGAAAATGTTAACATATCTTAATTTTATGCCCAATTTCTGTCGTAATCTTTTATGATTTCAGCTCAGAGGTCCCTAGGGAAGGAGTAGATAGTACCAACCTAGCCAAACAAAAAATTGTATGCGGGGGGGGGGGGGGGGTGGCGACATCTCAACCGTTTCCCAGTTATAGGGTGACTAAGACAATATGCTAAGTAGTTACGCTAGGGAAGGCGAATCTCCAACCGAGTACTTCTTCCAGCGAATCTCCAACCGAGTACTTATGCCAGGCAACTAGACGTCGTACTGCTTCTTGTGAAATCGAATCGACAAGTCCTTAACGGGCAATAGTTATCAGAATATATTCGATGGCTAGATAGATGTAGGTATATGAAGTTAGCAAGCTGTCATCAGAGCTGTTTGAAAAGCTGTTTGGATGTTACCTGACCTGTTTAAAAGCTGTTAAACTATTACCAGACCTGTTTGAAAAGCTGTTTAGCTACAGGGTTTTCCAATAAGAGGTGTCATTTTGATATTCAAAGAAAAATGCCATTTTTTGAGATAAATGATCGGATCTTTATTTCATTATAAAGAGGAAGGTATGCCGTTAATAATGGAAAATAACATCAGCCAAATGACCACCATGACCACGCCTACAGGACCATATCCTTTTCATGAAATTTTCCATAACCAAATCGCAAAGTGGCTGCCCTATGTCCTCGATAGCCTCACGAATTCCATCTTTGAGGTCTTGAATCGACGCTGGGCTGTTGGCGTAGACATTCTCTTTCACGTGGCCCCAAAGGAAGAAGTCGCAAGGTGTTAAGTCACAAGATCTCGGTGGCCAATTGTGATCACCTCTTCGAGAGATAATACGGTCCGGAAAATTTTCGTGTAAAAGATCAATGGTTTCGTTGCTTGTATGGCACGTAGCGCCGTCTTGTTGAAAGTAAACGTTGTCCAGATCAATACCATCCAATTCCGGCCATAAAAAATCATTAATCATCTGTCGATAGCGCAATCCATTTACCGTAACTGTTGCTCCAGCCTCATTTTCGAAAAAGTAAGGTCCAATGACCCCGCGGGACCATAAACCGCACCAAACAGTCACACGTTGAGGATAGAGAGGCTTTTCAACAATAACTCTTGGGTTTTCCGAGCCCCAGATGCGACAATTTTGCTTGTTGACGAAGCCATCGACGTGGAAATGGGCCTCATCACTCAAGATGAGTTTTCGATGGAATTCCGGATCATTTTCATGCATTTCAAGGACCCAATCAGCAAAGACTCGACGTTGTTGATGATCGGTCGGCTTGAGTTCTTGTGTTAACTGAACTTTATAAGCCTTAGACCCAAATCTTTATGCAAAATACGGTGTAATGACGTTTGTGGAATGACTAATTCCAAAGAACGACGAGAAATGGACAAACCTGGGTTTTCTTCAACACTTTCGGCTACAGCACCAATATTCTCGGCTTTTCTTGAGCGACGTGCACGGGTTTTATTCTTCACATCACTAACTTGTCCCGATAGCTCGAATTGTTCTACCAATTTCTGTATTGCGGTCCGACAAGGTGCTTCACAACGACCCAAAAATGTTCGAGTTTTACGAACCGTCTTTGCCACATTTTCACCATTTTTATAGTGAATTTTAATAATTTCAATGCGTTGTTCCATTTTTATTAATGGTGTAGTTTCTACTTGTCAAATGTCAAAAAATGACAGCTCCAAATGTGACATCTACCGAAATAGCGGGCTAATTAAAATAACACCTTTTATTGGAAAACCCTTTATTATCAGACCTGTTTTAAAAGCTGTGTAGCTATTATCAGACCAATTTTGAAAGCCTTTTAGCTGTTATTAGACCTGTTTGAAAAGCTGTTTATCTGTTATCAGATCTTTTTTGAAAAGTTGTGTAGAATCCCCGCGGCGTAGTTGATGATTGGAAATTAAGGTTGTAGCCTACAAGACATACACTTCCGGGTCAAGGACAAAATGCCCTTCCGGTTTCAAAGGTGATGCCAGAGGCCAAGGTCAAACGCACGTGTCAATGTGCATTCTGGGTAAAAAGACTCAACCGCCCGATTAAGAGTCTTCTGTAGTAGGCAAAAGGTCTGAAAGTTTTGCTATTCAGCATTGTCAGCAATGTATGAGCATGGGAGCTGCAGTCAGGTCATCTCCTGGTCAGCCAGACGGTAGGAAAGGAATTCCCAGGCAGGCCCCTGTGACATAGACCACTAGACGGAATCCCCTCAGTGGCCCAGAACGCGGTCCAGAACCACCAAAATAATTTGAATTAACCGGACACTTTTTGTATGGAAAAAGTGAGCCACAAACGCCATAGCGTAACTGCTATGCTACTTTTTCACAAAAGAAAAAAATTTTGAATAATATTACCAATTATTTATGCCTTAACAATTTTACCGCCAATATGCCTGATAACCGTTGTAACGAAGTCCATTTTAGCCTACACGGAAAGTGGCCTTCTCTCCATCCATACACCATGCATATGAACGACAGTCAGCAATATATGATGCACACAATCATGCGTAGACATATATTGCTAGTGATCAGCCGCTCACCTAGTGATAGTTGGCGTAAACCAGTCAGCTTCACTGATAACCGTCGCCTGCTGGTGGCAATGAGTACTAGTTATTCGCCTGACGGCAGGAACCAGCGCTATGAAAGGCGAGCCGCCAGGCCATAGTCCGCACTAGATTTTAACCAGTCAACCAGACAAGATCTTACAGTGCGACTGCTAAACCAAATCAGTGAGTGAATATCCTCCCAACCATCCGCAAGTCTAGTTAGGTGAGATCATCCATCTAACCCGACGGATTATAGTGACCACGAGAATATCCGTGTTCGATATATTGAGGTGTGTGAACATACACATCTCCGCCAGGGAATACGAGGCCATCCGTATTCTAATCGCCGAGGCGTGTGAATATCCACGTCTGTTTGAAGAAGACACGAGACCATCCGTGTTCTGTATTTTGCGATATGTTTACATCCACATCTCTAACGAATACGAGACGATCCGTATTCTAACCGCCGAGGTGTGTAAACATCCACGTCTATTTGGAGAAAACACGAGATCATCCGTGTTCATATCTTTAGATTCGCTAGCGAATGCGAGGCCATCTACTTCCAAGGAATAAGAGACCGCGTAATCTATTTACCGAGATGTGTGTATATCGATGTCTAACTCTATGAATACGAGGCCATCCACATTTTAGTTACCGAAGTATATGTTCCAGTGGATGCAAGACCACCCGTGTACAGACCCGTGATACAGATAACTCCGCCCGAGATATTAAATCTACGTACACCCACCGTATGATATTCATCGTCAAGTAAACTGAACAAACCAGGCAACAAAATCAGTGAATCAGTGATCTATTTAAAGTTAACAAATTAGCCATAAACATAACTAATGAACTAAATAACTAACACATAGATTAGACATCCAGTGAATTCCTTTTATTTAAATATTAGTTAACCAAGCAAAAAATAGCTCAACCAATGGAGTTAACATAAAATTACATCTTATCATTCATATAGGACCATTAATTCATCCTGACAATACATTTTGGTGGGCTACCCATTTTCCCTGGCATACTCTAGAGCTGACCCGCAACCTAGTCCAACCTCAAAATGTAACCTTTCATTTCATCAAACACATGTACCAACCTATATTATACCGTTTTTGAGATAAGCCAGTTTTTATAATTCATAATATCGTTAATTTTGTTACTGGCAATAAAAAGCGCGCCTAATGTTATGCAATCCACGAGAAATTAATGTAATGATGCATCTTAAAAACCGGTTTATTTAAAAAAACGAATGCATGTATTGCATTTCTCTTACATGTGTAGGCTTAAATGAAAGGTAACATTCTGAGGTCTCCAAATCTTACAAGAAAATGTAACGGTTTGTCGGCATTTTGGCGGGAAAATCATTAAAATATAAAGGACATAATTTTTTGTTTTTGCCTATGATGTTCTATAATTATCTACGTGAGTAGGAAGGAGTGATGGTTCAACATTTGGTTGGAAAGCTTATACGGATTAGTATAATCTGAGCTAAAAATTACCTTCATAGGTTATATAAAAATGAAATTGAGGAATATTTTGTGAAAAACTAGTATAATTTTTTAATCATCCTATTACTCCGAAACTATTCAGATAAACCCTCCTCCCTACTATATAATTTCATGTTTGGCTAGGTAAGTTCTATGATCTCCTTCCGTATGGATCTCTGAGCTGGAAACACCGCGTCTGTGGCTGGAACGACAAATGATCAACATTTTTTAACTCATGATATACGCAAGGCTGTGAAGACTTACGTTTGATTAATACAAAAATAAAATTACGTAAAGTGCTGTGAGAAGAAATCTGTAGAATAATACATGCGTAAGGGCAGGATACGTATGTATTGTCAAATTTCAGGAAATCTCGCGATGACTCATTCCGGTTTGGTAAATTTATGACAAGTAATTTTTCACCATTTCGCATTGTGATTTTTATTAATTCTCAGATCTCACTTGGATTCGCTATAATGTACCATTTCAAAAAGATCTCAATAGGTTTAAATAAGGCAGTTCTCTTTATTTTAGTAAGAATTTTTAGGTGCGCCACTATCTCATTAGCATTTCACCACACCAAGATTCCATACTTGAGAATAGGTCTTACGATAGTGGTGTGCATCTAGTGTACGATACGAGGGTGTAATCCCCATCATTAACCAAAAGGTTTCTTACTGGCATAAGGGTACGTACACAACGAGGCGAGGCGGAGCGAGCGTAGGCTAGACTAGGCACTTGAGTGAGGCATTCAGTTTCTTGGTAAATCGCGAAGTGAGAGGATATAAATTATGTCATCAGATTCTAAAAAAAAATTTTGTGTTTGTCAAGTAGTGCAACTATATGGAATTTTTCACATAAGTGTAATTTCTGCAGATTTGCTTGTGACCCGATACATAACAAGAGATTAGAATTTAGGGAATTCGTCATTCACATATATGATGAGTTACATAATGATCCTCATATAATCTTCCAATATATGAGAATGCGTTAAGAACTCTTCGGTTATATTAAAGAAAAAGCCTATACGAATATACCAGTTATCAAATTTAGCTCGCAGCACCTCGCGAAAAAATAAAAAAAATCATTCTCGATCGAGATACCCCGACGTTTCTCGCCATATCGCGACATGACATAGCGTTGTTATGACCACTCTCATAGTATAACTCAACTCTTGATATAGCCTCGCCTCGCCTCGCCTCGTCTCGTTGTGCACGTACCCTTAGACTTAAACAAACTTGCGACGGCCGATTACTATTGTAGTAATAGGAATAATTTTCTCTATGAACGTTTTATGGAACGTATAATTGCATAGGAATCTGCACTGGCCGTCGACCGCTCTATACGTTACAATTGTGTTTAAGCCTATAATACAGTGCAATGGCCGCCTTCTTGAAGTCTAGTATCACTCCTAGGTATTTATCTTTAGTCCCATATGTCTAACTCGCTTATCTCTTCCCAGCTAGCCGATAGTCAATAAATTCATCAAATTTATTACTGTCTAAGCATTTCTGCGGCAATACACAGCACTGTGAAAAAAAAAGCAAACCCCTCAGCACGAGACCAAGTCTAGCCATTATAGTCATTACAGCCCGTGCATCCTGCTTTTTTTACTTTGTATACAATTGGGAAATCTCATGTGCAAAGTGCCACTATGCCTGGCCTACACGCAATTATTAAAATCTATTTCAAAATTTCCACCCCACTACAGAACTGTAGCTAATTTGGTTACCAATCGTAAAGTTTTCGCCTATAGGCGCCCGTAAATTGGCAATCGAATACAACTGACTTCGGAGAAAAATGAGCGTAATAAAAAAAGGTAGATTTCTGATTATATTATATCGAAACAGAGCTATTAAAAAATTATTGAACTGATTCAGCAATTTGTATGCTTTCACTGTTAATACCAGGCAATACCTGGACATTATGATTGAAAATCTCACAGTAACAAGTAATCACGTCAAGGTGGTCTAAGGCTTAAGGGGGATTACCACTGAAATCTTAAAAAACACGAAAAGTTAATACAAATTTACTGCAAATCTGTGCGTACTATCATGATAAAAATTGTATATAGTTAGAGAAAATGCATAAACTTAGGTAATGACGTGTCAAAAATAAAGATTTCGGGGTTTTATATGTATTTAATTAGCTTTAGAAAACTCTGGAATTCATGAAATTTGCAAAGTTTAGTACATCAAAACGTAATAATGGTACATTAAATAGATAAATTTGTACTTGAGTATGGAAGATCATGGGCTGGAAGAGGCAGTGACGGAAAGAAAACCAGACAAAAAATTTTGGTTACTAATATATTTTAGTTTGAAAGTTGCTATTTTCCGAGACAAATAACTACCAAAATTATGATATTATTTCAATGAAAGTTCAATTTGTAACAAAGATCGAACCTTTTTCTGTTTATTTTGAAAAACTCAAATTTTTTAGTGCAATGATAAAGGAAATAAAGTCAATAATGTTAATGATGGTAACGGCAAAAATTTTTTGATTTATTATAGTTTGCATACAATTTGGCGTTTTCAATTCATTCTATCATCGTCAGATGGAGTAATGTGCTTTTGGAAAGCTTTCATTTGTTTCGAAAGCTCAGCGGGCTGTAGCTGTATGCTTGGAGAGTGTGTGCCGTAATTTTCTGCATTAGGTATATGTATGTATGTAGATTTCCCGGAATATTTGAATTTTTATCATTGGTAATTTGTTCATTTTTGCTTTTGAGGCGAGAAATTTTTTGCCAATTCTATTATGGTTATAGGTAACGAATTGTGAGTAACTATTATTTAATCATGGGACGTATTAGTAAAATTCCGGCCAATAATTATGGAATAAAGAAGAGAAAACTGAATATTGTTAGGTATGTAAATCTGTGTATATGAAAAGGAAATAACCCTATAAATGTACAAATTTGTGAAATGTGAATTTGAATTTGTGATATATAAATGATTTTGATGAAATTTTGGAGGAAGGTTGGCTAAATTATAAATAGTTATTTTTTGTTGCGTTCCATTTATGACCGCGTTTTAGTGAAGCTGTAGAAAGGACAAAATGGAACTTTTTAAAGTTTTGAAGAGTTATTTTTCGAATATATGTATGTAATTTAGAAAACTGAACGAAAATTGCTGAGGTGTAGTGAGTTGTCACGATTATATACAGTGTGTACCAATTTTTTGACTACAATCGATTATCTTTCTAGCGACTATAATTACTGCTAAGTACTATTAATTTATGTATGAATTGTTTTCAAAATGCGATTTTCGAAGAAGAAGGATTTTTACAAATTACAAAGAACTTGTGTCGACCAATAAAAGTATCGGCTTTGTACCAATGACATCTTTCTTTTGAAATTATTTTTTTAATTCTTTTTTATCTATCACCACACCAGTAGGGAAGAAAAGAGCACGAGAATGGCAGATTTGATGGCAGTGTTAACATCGAGTCGCAGAAAAGAATTCACTATTTGCTATATTGCTAATCTTTCCCAGTTACAGTAAATCCGACTAGGCTAATCTGGTTGGATTGCGTTTCTTGAAATATGAAATATTTTATACGAACAAAATTGAGGAATTAGATAGAGATAAAATTGTATATATGTACATATATACTAAAACTAGATTAGAAAATCTACCAGACATAGCTCAACCTGAAAATTGTGTTGTTGGTAAATTCAAATCTAATTCTCTAAAGTAGTTCTTTGGATATCTAGTTAATAAAATGGTTATCTGACAACGTGTGAACATTGCAAAAATTATATGGTAGGTATACTACAACTCATAATTCTTGGAAGAGTTTTAATTGATGACCGGCTTCAGTAAAATTAAAATTGCCCAAGTAATAAATAGTGCCAGACAAATTACACGGAAAAGTGTCTGATCAACAGCACAGAGAGCATACATTTCGTTCGCTCCTTGCCTGCTCCTCAACAAAATTCTAAGAAAAATCCGACTGCCAAATTTAAAATCTCACCATGCCTATGCAATTCTACCCACTAACTCATAAGTCAGCGATTCTACCCTACTGCTGCTGTGCAGATGCCCGACATGCTTTGGAGTACAATACAGACGAATATCACAGCATCATATAGCTTTCCATGTACATATAGTGATTTGTTTCAATTTTAAAATTGCATACTTTTATGCGTTTATGTTCACTAAGCTTTTGGGAACAGAAATCGTGAGCTTTTTTTGGTGGTAACCCCCCTTAATATAGTACAAAATTCATTAAAAAAACTTTTAAAATAAATAACTTTCGTAAATTAATTGCTCTAAAAAGTAAAAATTAACATATTTTTTTCTTTTTTAGTTTCATTGTAAAATAAAAAAATGCTACAAAGCATATTAAATCTTAAAAGTTTGGGCATCCATTAATTGTCTAACTGCAACTCATGCGTAAACTTTAACGATTTAAATTGTAGCATTCTTATTTTACAACGAAACTTTCTTTGTGTAGAAAGAAAAAAATATTTTTTGCTTTTTAGTGCAATTTATTTACTAAAGTTATTTATTTTAAAAGTTTTTTAATATTTTTTATTTTCTACATTTTCTTCATAAATTATATACACTCTCGACTCTCGAATCTCGACTCTTGAATATCGACTCCCAAGTCTCGACTCACAAATCTCGACTCTCGAAAATCGAATCTCGAATATCAAATATCGAATCACGACTCTGGAGTCTCTAAATCTTGAGCCTTGACTCTCAAATCTCGAATCTTTATTCTTATCCCACACGGCCGAAAACTTAAAAAAATTTTACCCCATCGGAAAGCTCCAAATCACTCATTCTAAATCAAAAACCCCCATGTAAAATTTGTGATGTATAGATCAAAAACATTGCGAAGAAGACTCTCCGACTGAAAGTTAAAAGAGAACGATTTTATTAGAAGATGAGCATAAACTGAAAGATCCTAGTATGAGCTGAAGGATATCACACAAAACATGATTAGATGGTGAAATAGTGTTGCCATCTGATGTTGGTCGAGGGATTACAGAAAGGTTGTGTCTGAGAATGCGAGTTCTTTATAGTATATTTTTTATCAATAATTAATAGATTATTACGAGACGTCCATTCATGTCGTTGCGACACTCAATATTTTCTCACAGAGATTAATTAAAAACAAAAATAAAAAAAAAGTAAATAATAAATATTTTCATCATCACACAATTTTATCCTCCTGCTAAACTGGCTATAGCTTTTTGACTAATCGAAAGAGGGGATGATAAGGATATTTCATCAACTGAAAAGATATTTACTGCTTTACAATTTGGCACTAATTAAAATAATTAAAATTTTTCAAATAACATACAAGGTAAAACCTGGAATCTATTTTCGTCTGCAATATATTTGGCAACCACACTTTCTTCATTCTTTTGTCGGCATGACTAAGATCCTTCAACACTGTATAGTTTTTCACCATTGACATCTTTAAGGGTTCCATTTACTATATACCAGATACCATTGGTTAAGTGATATCTGGAGTTTTTTTTTTTTACATTATTTACTAAAACAATTAAATATATTACACAGTCCAACTTACTCATAGAAATAACTACCTTCCGGATTCCTCTGATAAATCATTTGTTACTACTTTGACATTTCTATCGTAGTCATGGCCGAATGCACCTTTAACGAACGTTAAAAATACGGCGGTAACTAAAAGCCAGAGGAAGTGTTTCATCTTGAAAGTATCTTTGCGAACTGAATATTAGACGAAATTAAAATGCTGACTGACATGCGTCGCTGATAATTCAGCGAAGTATATTTAAGCGATTTTTCCAAGGTCGATATTTTAATTTTTACAATTTGATGGCAACATTATCTTTGCAAATTGAAAAGAATACAGGTTCGGATAAGTCTTGACTTGACCTATGCACATATATCCGATGAGAAAACTTTCCCAAAAATTGATAACCTTTCTATCTTATAACGACAAAAGCAAAGTTGTCAAATGTCTTTTGCATGAATTTATGAAATTCTCACTTTGATATTTTTTGCATATCTAATAAAATCGTGGCGCGATGATTTTTGATATTTGTAGAAAATTCGTGGTAGTTAATCCACAAAAGAAGTTTTGTTTATCGTATAAATACTTATAAGACATTTAAGAATTGCCAGTTGATGGTCCAGATAAGGGTTTATATTATACAGGATCAGTGTCAAAAATTAGACCAAATTTTATCGAACATTTCTTTGTTTGTAACTTACAAAGTTACGAATGTTTTAGTAATAATTTACAAGAAATTAATACTTACCTACGTGACGAACGAGGAAAAAATAAGGTGAGCTGTGAGGCATATTTTGAAATTTTTTACTATTTCAAAACAATAAACTAAGGATTTACGATGACACAATTATATATAGTAAGAGGGGCTCAATTAAAAAAAAAAATCCTGTACTTCACTCAAAATAAGGCGCATTTCATAAGGATGCACATCCGCTCAGTCAACGTGGGTACTCTAAAATAAATTAAAGAAAAAAACAAAAAAAAAAACACTGTCTGTGACTGTGTCTTAATATTTAGACTATTAGAAGTCTATGTAAACACGAATTCGAATGTGGTTATTGTTTTAGTGAAGGGCGGAAAACCACAGCACCTTCTACTAATTTTGTCATCGGTAAAACTCACCTGACTACAACAAATCAAATACAGGGGAAAACTACACCATGCAAAAGACTAAGGGAGAAACACTCCTTGTTTTTTTTTTTTAGGCCAGCCCGTCCCTTTAACTCGTACAAGAATTTGTCTGTCTATTTATATATTTCTTTCTTACTATTTTCGACACTCTCGTAGACCCACTTTTCGTCATCACAGCGAGCTGAAATCTGGCACACAGGTTCATGTCGCGTGACAATTGAATCTATCAAAATTTGAACCGGAAATTTCCATGGAAGACCCGGGAAATCGGGAAAAATCATTTGAAAATTTGGTACAAATTTGATTAGTGATAAATCCGTTTCAGGAAAAATGCAGAGTTTTCCGATTTTTCCGAAAAAAAATTTCCGGAATTTTCCGACTTTTCCGCAAAATTTTCCGGTTAAAAAGTTTTCTAAATTAATAACATAAATATTACTTTCTCTCCGACAATTGTGAAAACTTGCAGAAAAATCGAGGAAAATTAATGTAAAAAGCTTTTCCGGTGTTTTTCCGACCCATGAAGCGTTTGAGCGTCTTGCAACCTAAGACAAAGTTGTAGAGCGAAATGAGTTGCATGAAGTTGCTTTTGTGGAAAACTCCATGGAAAACCCGGAAAAGTGGGAAAATCATCGGAAAAATTTTCATCGATTTGATTAGTGATAAATCTGTTTCATGAAAATGCAGAATTTTCCAATTTTTCTGGAAAATTTTCCGGAATTTTCCGACTTTTCCGGAAAATTTTCGGACAAAAAAGTTTTATAAGCTATGCAGAATAATTTTTTTTTTCGTCCTACTGGCATCAATACTTTCTCTTCAACAATCATGAAAACTTGCATGAAAAATCGAGGAAAATTCAAGTAAATTTTTAAACAAATTTCATAGTAATAGGAAAAGTCTGTGGAAAACATGGAAAATCGGGAAAATTCATGTTATATGGGATCAAGTTGGAATACAGCTAAAAAGCGCTGTTTAAAACATAATTTAAATTTCAGAAAACCGTTGCAGTACGTCAACGATTTTGATACTCGTATAAATTTTTTGAAAAACTGGTAAATCAGTGTCTTTTCAGCCATCATAAAATTGTTGTAAAATATCTCCATGCAGCACGTAATAACAATTTAGTTAAACGTAAAAAAGGCAGCAAATAAAATAAGTAAAAAACGAGTTTTGAAACAAAACTGAGGCCAAGCCGCATGAAAAAGTAGAAAATAATCTTTTCTTCACACACAGAGGTGGACTCAGGTTTTATTCGCTGACAATCACCGATATATTTCAGTAAGATCAATCAGAGGTAATAAATGATTTGATTCATGAAGAGAAAGAATATTCAAGAGAAATTTCCCAATGAAAAAATCTGAGTCCACCTCTGTGTGTGAAGAAAAGTTTATTTTCTACTTTTTCATGAGGCTTGGCCTCAGTTTTATTTGAAAACTCGTTTTTTACTTATTTCATTATTCTGTTACTACAATCTCTTCCGCATATTTTGCCGGAAGAAAAACTGAAAAATTCGCAAAATTGAGCTCAGGAGAGCAATAAAACTGCAGTAATCTGCTAAAGGTTATTATTGCCTGGCGCGTCGCTTCCTTCGTGCGTTCAAGCAAACGATCAAGTCAACAAAAGAAGCCAGGTCAGAAAAAAACCGACGTTTCGCGAGTGCTGCAACACAAGCAGCTGAGATCGAGACGTCCTTCTACAGCCCCAGTGATTTTTAACGTAGGTGAGTTGCACTGTTTCTGCCGTAGTACTGCGCACAAACTCACGCGGTTTTCTCGAAATAGCATTTACTAATAGTGTTGCCACGATAGTTCAAGAACCATTGAAGATATCGCCTTATTTTTTTTTTTTTTTTTTATGAATATATCAACTTTCTCTACACATTGAACCGACGTCTATGTAAAAAAAAAAAATTATTGTTGTTATTACAGGGTTTTCAATTTTTTTCAAAATTTGACTGCATTTTTTTAATTTTTATGTTTTTTTCCAGAAATTGTGGATTCTATCTGTGAAGGAATATCCAATGAAGAGAATCACGCTTGGAAATTGCCGAGCCGTTCCCTCAAAATTGTGGCAATTAGGGAGAAACGCGTGAGACGCGGGGTCTTTAGCATCCGCCCATATCATTCTTTAATATTTATATTTTTCAAACCTCAACACATGAATTTGCTAGCCAAAACTCCGGTAAAAACATTAAAAAAACAAAAAACGTATCTATGTTGTTTCAGTTTTTCACAAATGACATTTGAATTTGAGATGCAGAAAAAATATCCAAATTTTCGACGCAGCGATATTTTTCGATATTTTTTCTGCATCTCAATGCATTTTGTAAATTCATTGGGGGAAAAAAACATTTTTTTTCCAATAAATTTCGGTCTAATAAAGACGAAAAATTTCCAGCTTAATATTTTACTTGGATTATCCTAATCACCTAATTTGAAAATTGCAATGAGAAATCTTGATACCATATAATTACACTTGCCTTTGTTAAAAAGTATTTATATGGGCAATTGGGTGACCTCTATCATCGAACTTACGTGGTAGGTGATCAGAGATAACCACACTGATTAGACCTACCTGATCGCTGGGACGAAAAGTTCGATATTTTTTCTGAATCTCAATGCATTTTGTAAATTCATTGGGGAAAAAACATTTTTTTTCCAATGAATTTTAGTCTAATAAAGACGAAAAATTTCCAGCATTTGAATTTTTCCCACTTTTGGTCTACGATGCCTAGTCCCCTTAGGTCAAAGCTAAATAGGTCGATGCAATCTCAATTCATAGCGAAATAAATTTTATTACCGACTGTGCTACTCAAGCTTGAAACTCTTTTATGTGTAGACTTATTATTCAATGCTTATCTCGTCATTTGGAAAAATCAATTACTTTTAAGAGATCCAGATCTCAAAAGTTTAGCCTAACTAAACTACAGTAATTCTTTATTGGATGTTAGGATAAGACGAAATCTCCATTATTATTATTATGTTGATCAGAAAGACATTTAAAGCGTTGAGATACTTTTATCTGGAAGCATATGCAATCATTCTTTAATTCTAATAACCAGTTTAAAATAAAAAAAAAAAAAACTTCTTTTTTCTAATACAATATAATTATTAAAGAGAAAACTTAACACTAGGTTTGTGTCCAAGATGACGAGCTTCTAGATGTTACTGATAAATTTTTATGAAATACATACGAAAAGTTCTGATTCCATTTCCTGATATTGGAAATTTTTTATAGGCACAATTAGCTAATTCAATTCGAAAACAAAGATTTCAGCATATCCATGTGGTGAACAATAGTAGCTAAAAATCATTGGGTGTCATATGCTGACTATCCTCCTAGTAAGCTTGCCACAGACTTTGGATTAATAGTGTATACCACCTGAGGAACTTCGTAACCAGCTATATAGAAAATTGTGGTTTTATAATAATAAATTCATTAGCATTAGTTATGCACTCTAAATACATATAAATTTTGCTGATTAATACATACAAGATAAAATTCGAAATCCATTTTCATCAGCAATATATCTCACGATCAGTTTTCTTCCATCAGACTGTGGATAAGAATACGATCCTTCAACACTATACACTTTTTCACCATTAACTTCCTTTAGGGTTCCAGTTACATCTTGCTTTGAACCAGTATCTAGATAATAACTATAATTGTAAGATATTTGATAAATTTTCTATGTATTCATAATGTTAAACATATTTCTATAGGTACCTATAGTGATAACTACCGTCTGGATTAATTTGATTAATATTTTCTATTGCTTTAATTTGACTATTATAGTTGTTGTTGTCCACAGGTGCACAAACTACAAACACCAATAATCCGCTCGTAACAAAAATCAAGGCGAGATGTTGCATCGTGAAAATATCAAACTTGACTGAGCTTTCGATGAACTATGAATCTTTGAAAACTATCTGACAAAATGAGATTTATTTATTAATTTTCTAGTAACGACTCGTCTACCTTGTCCATATGATTACCACCAAAAAATGATCAAAGGTGGTATGGTAAACTTGTTATGAGAGCCACTACTATGTATCGACTACATAGTTTACTAGTCTACGAGCTTTGATGAATATTTTTTTTTTCAAGTGAGAGCAAATACTTGAAAATAATAAAAGATTCGGTTGACAAGTAAAGGAGGATTATGTATTTCTAAAACCAGCAGTTAGGTAACCCCGTAGCGGGTTTTTGAACATAAAATCCGTTCGCAAATTTTAATCGTGTTTTATTTGACACCACACATACGGACATATAAAAATTCAACAAAACATGATAAGACATTTGAAAAACTAGTGAGCATGTTCGCATTGCTTTTCGAAGATGACTAGCTATTTTAGATGCAGACCTGACCTGTCAGAAGAAATTGAAGAGAGAAGTCATTAGCAAACAGATTAGCCATTTACGTCCGCCGGCCGGCCTCGTAAAATGGAAAAGTGAAAGTTTATTAATCATCTCGAATAGGCGCTTTAACGCGCAGACATAGTATGTAATATTGAAAAAAGGTCTGGCAACAACATATTCGAAAATAATTATAGAATCAATTGATTTGGCTCCATTATAACTTACTACCTTCATCAAAAAGTAGATTTTGTTCCCCTTCAAAGTACTTTCCATCAACTGTAACGCACTAATTCGAGCGTTTGATTCAATCCTCGAAACATTTTTATACTCCTTTTTCGATGTGACCATCAGAGCTGTCTTTAATTTTTTTTTTCATTACTCTATCGGCTTCTAAAACGCATTCCCTGGAGCGGTTTCTTGAGTTGACCGAAATTGAAAAGTTCCAGGGAGCCAAGTCAGGTGGCTGCTGGATGATATTCGTTCTGTTCTTGGCAAAAAACTTACTGTGCAACAGTACGTGTGTATTCGTGGCGCCAATAAACCAGTTTACCCATAAATCCACTCTTTTTTTGGCGAATTACTTCACGCAAACGTCTCATAATGCACAAAAAAATACTACTTGTTGTCTGTTTGACCTTTGGGCAAGAATTCATGTTGTACAACACCATGAAAACCGTGAGCATTACCTTGTTTTACGACTGAAAACGACCTGTTTTTTTCGGACTCATACGGTATAAGTATGTCATTCACTTGCTTGATGTCTGGATTGCATGTTATGCTAATACACCCACTTCTCATCGTCTCCAATGATGATGCGTTTGATGAATGTTGGGTCGGATTCAGACTCGAGAATCATGTCTTTCGCGATGTCAACGTTGTCCCTGTTATGCATGAAATTCAGGTCTTCTGGCACCAGCATTGTAGCGATACGTCTCAATCCCAAATCATGAATCAAAATTTCTTGAACGGAACCATCAACGATGTTCAAGTTTTCTGCTAGTTCTCTGATAGTTAATTGGCAATTTTCTGGCAACATTTCTTTTGATCTTATCGATATTTTCATCGATTCTGGATGTTTACGGCCTGCCGACGGATTCATGATAACTTCTAAAGCGGTAGTGCCATACATAAACAATTGTTTTCGATAGAATATGATTTCCAAAACACTAACCGAGCATTTCCAAGGTCTTCGCACCGTTGAATTCGTTTTTAACACAAAATTTAATGCAAACACGTTGATGCTCAGTAGATTTCATTTTTAAAATCGTTAAAAATCGAAAACACGCACAGGGGCAGATGTACTCTAACAATGTTAAAGCTATGGCGTTGAAAGTTGGTAGGAATGTCAATGACATAATATGTATATGTAGCAACTTAACAAATAAAGAACTTAAATCGGGTGACTGAGAGTGCCACACGGTAGTCTTGATCAAGGTGATATTTGAAGTGTAGAGAGCTTTGTAGAAAGTTCAGCAGCTTCTCATACCTAATCTATAAATTCGTTTGTATAGCTCATATAGAAATAATGATAATATGATAAAATTGAGTGGACACCCACGTGGGAAAATCTATTTTGATTATTGAATGACAATCCGCCTGCACGCTCGAAAATGGATTACGCCGGTCCCCAGAAGACTATCGAAACTCGAAGTTAGTTTCGAGATTCCAGTACATATCCGAGTATTTGTATGTGAATTCCCTCTAAAGTACATAGTACTCATTTTAATAATCTTTCCAAAATAGTTACTCCATAATTTTCAAGAATAAAAACTCATATCTGAATATACGATAGTCTTTTTCGTTATTTTTTAATTTCGATAGTCTTGAAACCGTCGATTTATAAAATTTTAGACGCAAACTCGAAATTAGACGAAATCGGACAAGTCCTGGGTACTCTTGACACAATTAAATTTCGTTTTTCACATACTATATTATTGGAACATTAATTGAAAATGCTTAAATATAAAGATCTGAAATTTTGTAAATCGTAAAATGAGCAAGATTGAAGAACTTTCCTAGGTAGAGTTGCCGTACGAAGACTCCAATTTTGCACTTACATATAGTATACGCGTTCTCACATAGAAATGAATATGGCCAATCAGACAAATCAGTGGCCGAGAGAGCGAAATATCCAAGTTTTGGAATGGCCAACCTGTACCCCAGACTTCAACCCTATTGAAAATCTCTGGGGAACTATTTCCCGTAGAGTATACGAAAATGAGAAGCAGTTCGAATCAATTTCTGAACTATAAAATAGAATTAGGGATGAATGGATGGAATTAACACCAGAAGCTTTAATAATTTTAGTTGACGCGATGCCCAATAGATTATTTGAGGTCGTCAGAAATAATGAGGGAAGTACCAGATATTAACTTGAAAAAAGATATTGTGTTATGTAATTTTATGCATGTTTTTTCAAACTGAGGCTATTTGAATTTCTATTTATTTTTAACGTGTTTTGAATTTTTGGTATTAAAATAATATTAAAATGATGTAAAGTTTCTCTTATTCTTATAGTTACATATAAACAGTGTTTAATAAAATAGTTAGTAGAAATTCTTTCCATGTCTCCGTTTTATTCTAAAAAAAACAACTTTGAGATTATTTGAATTTCCTTCAGTAGCACCTCAGTATTTATCTTTTAATTTTCTCTGCTCATATGCAGTAGGCTGAAAATTGCCTGTAGACTCGTATATTGTACGAGTCTCGAAGGAGTACAAAACTCATTACCGCCTTTGACTTATAAGTTAAGTTCGTTTCTATCATTCCCTATATGGCCACTATAGAAGGTGCCACATTTTCTTTCTCCTGAAAGTAGCTCAAATACAGTGTTGCCACTCGAAATATTTCTAATATAGCATTTTGGTGTAGCCTGAAAGTAGTATGAGTAGCCACATGTGAAGAAAATAATAGAGAAGTTAAAATCTTACATAAATAAAACTCTATAGAGTAATTAACTGAAACTTGCCTTAGAAAGCTTATTTTTCATAATGCATATGTGAGATCTAGTCTCGAAAGTAGAGAGGGTGCTTGAACAATTACCTACGAATTAGATTAATGTACATATATACATGCATATCTACAGAAAGAAAATAATTCATTTCTCACGGTACGGTAAAACTTCTAAAATCTCATATTGCGTCTGGGGGCATAATTTTCATGCGCAAGTAATCAAATATCACTTGCCTGCGCCTGGGAAATGCAAGCTTGCAAATTCTTACGTGAAATTGCCGCCTGCAGTTCTCATGACAAAATTATTTTCCCAGAAAGTTTTATTTAAATTTTATATAAATTAACGAGTTTTGGAGAATAAATATTCAGTATTTTTTGAAGAACAAAAGGAGTCTTTTTAATTAATATACATTGGTGACCCCGACGTGATGTATTGAATGTTTCAGTACAGCACCAACATAGCAACAGCTATTTACTTTATCTGCATAGGCAGGTACTTACAAACAAGAAGCAGTAGTTGCTCACTCAGTCAATCAGCAGTGGCTATCAATTCATTGCAGCGGCAATAGCAACTATACAAACAAGAAGCAATAGCTACTCAAATAAGAATATTCAAAGGGTCCACGAAGCTACAATGGCCGATCTCAAAAGGCTGACAACCACCCAAACAGATATTGGTAAGGAAATAACCCAATTATCTGAAAATTTCAGGAAGGAAAGAAGCGAACGAAGAACACTTGAGGGTACCAAGAGCTACCTAGAAAGGCTCGAATAATCATGGGCCAAATTTGAGGAAACACATGAGCAACTAGAGGAAAAGAGGGAAGGCAACAGGGACCATCCTTACTTTGCTCAAAATTATTATGAACAAGTCCACAAGGAATACAAAGAGTTCATGTTAAAGATAGAGGAACGTATGTTACAAATCACGAACGCACCAATAGTCTCAACCCACAGACAGAATGACGGTACACAGACAGCAGATCAATCTGAACCCATCAAAGACAATCTCGAGCAACTCAAGCTAAAGAACCAACTAGAGGGCACAATCTCAGCATTAGACCGAGTCATTACTGCAATCGAGAAAGAAATGACAATCCCACAGTCAAAGGCATACTACATACAAAAACCTAAATTTGCCAACCAGTATTGGGATCAAATATCATTGTTACATGGACAAATCATGGCAGATGTTAGCGATAAACCTTGCAACGTAAGAGCATATTCCATAATTGAAGACTGCTTCCAGACTATCGCCATAAAACTACAGGAAAAGCTGGAAGAGCAAAACACTTCTCTCGGCGGTAATAGCAATGTCAAGCTGCCAAAAATTACCCTTCCTACATTTGATGGAAGTTACACCAAGTGGACTCAGTTCAAAGAATTGTTCACGCAATTAATACATAACCGACCATTAAGTGGAGCAGAAAAAATGTTCTACCTAAAGGCGAACCTAATAGCTGAGCCCAATCGACTAATCAAACATCTTCAAGCCACAGAAGACAACTATACTATGGCATGGAAAATTCTTATAGAGCGCTACGACAATCCGAGAACCATCGTAACTGCAATTCTGAACGACCTGTTAAGCCAGCCATGTCTCACTACGGAGACAACTTCAGGAATTAAGAGGCTACATGACTGCACCAAAGAATGTCGTATTAGCTGTCGAGAAACTGGGCATTCATATCAACGATTGGAGTCCTATATTGCTGCACCTATTATTACAGAAGATAGATAAAGACTCGAGGAGGCTTTATGAACAATCGCTGAAGTCTCCTCGAGAGTTGCAAGATATAAGCGACTTCTTAAAGTTCTTAGAGTCAAGATTTCAGATGCTAGAAGCAGTTCACACAAGAGAAGAGCGCAAGAAGACATCCACATTTACAGCTTCAGCTCAAACACCTCAGTGTCCTGTTTGCAAAGCAGAGCACAATATCTACAAGTGTACCAAGTTTCTCTATTTGCCATTAGAGAATCGGATTCGACTTGTCAGACAATTGCACTTATGTCCAAACTGTCTGAGATTTGGTCACAAGGCCAGAGAGTGCTCATAAAGCAGCTGCAGGAAATGCAACAAAAATCATAATACATTAATTCATGATCCGGAATTAGAAAAAGCCAAGTCTGCACCACATCATGCTAATAGCTCTGCCAGCTCAAATGACCCACGCAACTCAACCTTACCACATGGAAGGAAACCTGTCAGCACCCTTCAACCCAATGAAATAACGCAGAGTACTATGCAATCAGTATCCAGTGCAACAAACATGAGTCAAATGTCAGCAAAAGGGTCCCAAGTTATGCTAGCAACTGCTGTTATAAGAGTTAGCAGCGCTTCAGGGATTCTTGTGAACTGCAGAGTCCTGTTAGACTCAGGCTCACAGCTTCACTTCGTTTGTGAACGATTAGTACAAACGCTAGGCCTGCAACGTCGTCGAATTTCTCTACCCATAAGTGGAATTGGAGGTCTCGAAACAAACGCAAGGTACGAAACTACCCTCACGATTCATTCGAAGCTAAATGACTTTGCTACTGACATAAACGCAGTGATTTTAAAAACTATCACGGAACAACAACCTTCAATGTACATCAAAACATCCAGCTGGAATATTCCCAACAATATACAGGTAGCAGTACAGTAGTGTATAAGAACGAAAACACTAGAATACAGTATATAGAGTTTATGAAAGAATATGAAGCTCTTGGTCACATGCAGCCCATCGCAAGGGAACTCATTCCTCCCATACATTATTATATGCCACACCACTGTGTCACGAAGGCTGATAGCACCACCACTAAGTTCCGGGTGGTACTTGATGCATCAGCTAAGACAACATCAGGTAAATCGCTCAATGACATTCTGATGGTAGGGCCAACAGTTCAGCCGGACTTATTTTCCATCTTAAGCAAATTCAGGATTCACAAGTACGTGATGACGGCAGACATTTGCAAAATGTGTCGTCAGATTGAAATACATCCAAACGACAAAAGGTTTCAGCTCATACTGTGGCGTGATTCCAAAGAGAAACCACTTCAAACGTACCAATTAAACACTGTTACCTATGGAACCGCCGCGGCTCCATTCCTTGCAACCAGAAGCTTAAACCAGTTAGCTCTGGCTGAATACGACTCAGCTCCAGAAGCAGCAAATGTCATTCTTGGAAGCACCTATGTAGACGACATCTTGACAGGATCTAGTTCAACACAAGAGTTAATAAACCTTAAGGACGATCTAATACGACTACTACGATCTGGAGGCCTCGAATTAAGAAAATTCAGCACCAATCACACCGAGATATTGCAAACTGTACCAGAAGATCACAAAGAGAAAATGATTCTCATCAATGAAACTGAGGTTACTAAGGCACTAGGATTAGTCTGGGAGCCAAACAAAGATACATTTCAATATCACACCGCAGAATATAGGCCAGATAAACTAACCAAGCGTACAGTATTGTCCGACATAACTCGTATTTTCGACCCTCTTGGATTGATAGGACCCGTCACAGTATTAGGAAAGCTATTTGTGCAAGAATTATTTAAAGACAAATGTACCTGGGATGAAGAATTGCCCGCCCAATATAAAGAACAGTGGATCAAATTTAAGAAACGCTTATCTGAACTAAAAGCTTTAAAAATTCCGCGACATGTAATATTGTACAAACCAATTGATGTGCAACTTCACGCATTTTCTGACAGCAGCGAATACGCCTATGGAGCCTGCTGTTACCTCAGATCATCAGATCATCACGCACAAATTAGGGTTAGGCTCTTGTGTGCAAAATCAAGGATAGCACCACTGAAGACCATGACACTTGCTAGATTGGAACTCTGTGCAGCACTACTGATGGCAGAACTAGCTGAAAGAGTGTGTCAGTGTTTATCAGTCAAAGTATCAAAAATCGTTTATTACACTGACTCCACTATTGTACTCTCATGGATCTCCTCGCCGTCATACACATGGACTACCTTTGTGGCAAATCGGGTAGAGAAAATACAGCAACTGACTCAAACGAACCAGTGGAGGCACATTGATGGAGCTCAAAATCCTGCCAACATCATTTCTCGAGGCATGCTGCCTGATGCCCTAGTGCAATCAGGGCTATGGTTTAAAGGACCAGCATTTTTAGTCAATCCCGAAGTAAGTTGGCCCAAACCATCATTCAAATTGCCTGACAGGGTTCCAGAGATAAAACCGAAGAAATCAGTACTAACCACAGGAATAAAGGAGCATGAATACACCGATATTCTACAATTAGTGAACCATTCAAACTCATTTCAAAAGATGCAAAGAATATTTGCCTACTGTATCAGGTTTACACAGAATTGTAAGACATCATCAAAGGGGTCTAGGAAAACGGGAGAACTTTCAATCACAGAATTGGATAAGGCTTTAAGCGGAGTTATCAAGAATGTACAGAGAACTGCACTTTACCGTCAATATTTGGAGTTGAAGAAAAATAAAGCATTAGATCCGAGTGACCCCATTCAACACTTGACTCCATACCTAGACCAAACTGCCCAGATCATCAAAGTAAGAGGTCGACTAAAACACTCTGATCTTGCACAAGAAGCAAAAAACCAAATACTGCTGCCCAAGGGACACAAGTTTAATGAGTTGTTGTTCGATCATTTGCATAAACAACACATGCATGCCGCTCCTCAAACATTAATCGCAATTGCAAGACAACGATACTGGGTCCTAGACGCCAGAAGACTTGCCCAGAAAACGGTTTATAGGTGCATAAGATGCCTTCGGTGTAAGCCAAAGGTTCTAGAACAAATAATGGGAAACCTACCAAAGGAACGAGTAAGGACCTCAACACCATTTCACACCACAGGCGTCGATTTTTGTGGTCCTATAATGATTCACTTCAAAGTGCGCGGAAAATCCCCGACAAAGGCTTACATTGCCGTGTTTGTTTGTTTCACTACAAAGGCAGTCCACATGGAGCTAGTTAGCGATCTCAGCGCTGAAGCCTTCCTCAACGCCCTAAAGAGATTCATAGCTCGAAGAGGTTTATGCGCCACTATCTTCTGTGATAACGCAACAAACTTCTTAGGGGAAAGAGCACAATTAAAAGAATTAAAGGACATGTTCACTTCACACAAATTGCAGTCATCGCTGTCGCAGCTATGTGCCCAGAACCATATTGAGTGGAAGCCGATTCCTCCACGATCACCTCACTTCGTGGGTCTCTGGGAAGCGGCAGTGAAATCTGCAAAACATCACTTAACCCGCCAAGTAGGAAATGCAAATCTAACTTACGAGGAACTGCACACTATTATCGTTCAAGTCGAAGCCATTCTTAATTCCAGGCTATTAACACCCATGTCAGCAGACCCTAACGACTTTGAAGCGCTAACACCAGGGCATTTCTTGACAGGCAAACCACTGACAACATTTGCTGAAACAGACATCAGCGACCAAAAATTTAACAATTTGACGAGATATAGGCAAATACAACACATCCAACAAACATTTTGGCATCGATGGTCAGCAGAATACCTTCAAGAACTTCAGACAAGAAATAAGTGGAAGGGAGTAAAACCGAACCTGAAGCCAGGAACTCTAGTGTTAATAAGGGACAAAAACCTACCACCATTAAAATGGCCCTTAGACAGAGTGGTAGAAACTTTCGATGGCACGGACAATGTTACAAGAGTCGTGAATGTTAAAACAGCCTCCGGAGTTCTTAAAAGATCGATTCACAATTTTTGTCCCTTACCAGAAGAAGAACATTATTCCGAATGCAGCAACATTGAAGAAAAGGGTTCAAATTCACCTACCGATAAATCAATCAAATCAACAACATGTCTCTTGAGCTCTAAACAAGGCTTGGTCAAGACTTCAAGAGACATCGAGAGCAAGCAAGCTCCAAAGAGATCAAAGCGACCTTATCATCCCCTTCGAGGAAGATTCTTGCCAATTAATTCCAATTGGGCAAACTCAGACTTTGTGAAGAGGAAAAAGACAACTAAAATTGCCGAAAGTTCAGAGGATAATACTAAGCATAGCACGAGTCCGGTCAAAACATCCACTAGCCTAAGGCTACTAATGTTGACTTCACTCATCCTTTCCATACTAGGACATTCTATGAAAGAACCTGTGAAGGTAGACCCATTCACTAGTCACCCAGGCATTTTTTTCGAAAAAATAGGACAAGCACAATTAATGAATAGTGAATGGAATCTAATAACCTATTATAACCTCGACAACTATTGGAACGAGTTAAAAGGGATCAGGAAATGTATAGGTGAAATAAACAATCTCTGTAATAATACAACCATTCGAAGAAATCATTGCTTGGAAATATTCTCCCAATTTCAACATCAGCTTACGCACATCGAGGAATCCAATGAGATCCTACATAAACGAAGCAGTGGACGCAGAAGAAGGGCACCCCTTGAAATAGTGGGAAGTGTCGCAAACACACTTTTTGGAATTCTCGATGCATCTTATGCTGAGCATATTGAAAGGGAAATTGAAAGGTCTCATACGAATGGAAACCACTTGCTTTACTTATTGAGAAACCAAACATCTATACTGGAATCCACAACCAACATCCTAAAGCGGAAGGACGAAGCAATCCAACGTCAATTTAAGGCAATACAAGATCACATTCAGGCATATAGCAGCTATATAGATAACCTACAACATGGGAAGGAAGCAACGCAAGCATTTACTGCACTTTCCCTGCTGACCAGCTTAGTTCTAAAAAACTATCAGCTAATGCAAGATGCTTTACTAAGTGGTCTCATAGATCTTCACCACAGTAAAATTAGCCCCTTGCTAATTACTCCAACACAGCTACGGGAACAACTTACAATAATAAAGCAACACCTTCCATCTACCTTATCCATACCAGGAAATTACCCGGATGACGGATTAATGGTGTACAATATAATGTCAGCCGCAACTAGGGTAACAGAGTCATATATACTGTTTGATATCAGGATATCAAACCTTCATCGGAATATTTAATTGTAAGCTTGCCCAGAGACAGATATTACCCCCTCACGCAAAGAGAATTGGATAGCTGTAAACAGCTAAATGAGGAGAAATACTTATGCCACCAGAATCATCCGATTTTTAACTTAAAGGCCAACATAAGCCAATGTGAGATGGGCTTGTTGAATCATCAAAAATCACTATCAAATTGTCAACTGCGATCCTCCAATCGTTCGAGTGTGTGGACACAACTTCACACTCCCAACAATTGGTTGTACTGCATGGATTCGGAGACGACATTCAACATCGTATGTGGAACACGAGTGATATAAATAACCCTCAAAGGAAGCGGTGTTCTACAGCTCCGACCAGACTGCTCAATAAAACAACCATCCATGACGATTACTGGTCATGGCCGCTACCTGAGCAAGGTAATTTCATCATTCATTCCACAAATGAACCTAAGCGATTTCTCAAGGAGCCACAAGGACACGCCAGAAAAACATGCTACTCCAGAGCTTCATCTGCAATCCTATGATCGCGAATTGGATGTCCTGATCAACAAGACCTGAAGGAAAGGGAAATTTTTCATCAAGAAGCAACACTACATGACGTTCACCATTACACCATCAGTTACGTTCTTCTATGCGCACTACTTGCTGGATGCAGCTACTATACCTATCTGAGACGCAAGCGTTCCCGAAATCAGTTGTCCATATCTCCTCCAATACCAGCAGCACGCTCCCATATGACGATCAACGAAGACTTTGTGTTACATAGCAACCCAAGGGGGCAGGATGAACAATTGCCTACGAATTAGATTAATGTACATATATACATGCATATCTACAGAAAGAAAATAATTCATTTCTCACGGTACGGTAAAACTTCTAAAATCTCATATTGCGTCTGGGGGCATAATTTTCATGCGCAAGTAATCAAATATCACTTGCCTGCGCCTGGGAAATGCAAGCTTGCAAATTCTTACGTGAAATTGCCGCCTGCAGTTCTCATGACAAAATTATTTTCCCAGAAAGTTTTATTTAAATTTTATATAAATTAACGAGTTTTGGAGAATAAATATTCAGTATTTTTTGAAGAGCAAAAGGAGTCTTTTTAATTAATATACAGTGCTAGTGAAAAGGACAACTCAGTCTTAAACTTCAAATATATAATTTATTCGAAAATAAAATTTGCTTAAACTAATATCATAATTCATTTAATTAAAACTTAAAATTACTAATACAATAATAACCTTAATATATAAAAATACCGAGTCACTGTGTTCGTACATGCTAATCTCCGAAATCGCCCAACCGATTTCAATGAAATTTGTGAATATGTTTGGTTGATTCCAGCTTGAAAGATAGGATAGTTTTGGACACGATAATAGATGGTGCTGTTGTCGATGTCTAGAAAATTGCCTGAGAACGCTTCGACCTGGAAAGGTGAAATTTTGTACACGGCGTTTTCATAAAAATTGCAGTTCAAAAATAGTTTAAATTGGGGATACAAATATTTCGTTTCTTTTTGTATATATTTGTATATATTTGTTTTCATAGCAATAATAATTTAAAAATTGTATTAATCGGGTAACCCCTTCCTGGAGTTGCCATACAAAATTTTGTTCTGTCACTATATATTTGAACATTGCCTCGCGCGTCAACGTAGAGAGCTGAAAATTTGTACACAGGACTTTCTTAAAAAAATTAAATTAAGTTCAAAAATGGGACCAATCGGTCAACTCCTTCATAGGGTTGCCATACAAAAAACATACTGCCTGGTGTTTTCATAGCAATGGTAAATAAAATTTCAAAAATGGACTAAATTGGTTTACCCCTTCTTAGTGGTGCCACACAAAACTTTTGTTTTTCACAATATACTTGGCAGCTGCTTGAGAAGGCTTCAAGGTGGGAGCTCATATTTTGTACACGGCGTTTTTATAAAAATTACAAATACAGTTCAAAAATGGGACCAATCGGGCAACTCCTTCATAGGGTTGCCATATAAAAAAAATCTGCCTGGTGTTTTCACATCAATGGTAAATAAAATATCAAAAATGGACTAAATTGGTTTACCCCTTCTTAGTGGTGCTACACAATTTTTTTGTTTTTCACAATATACTTGGTAGCTGCCTGAGAAGGCTTCAAGGTGGACAGTTCATATTTTCTACACGTATTACTATACAAAATTTTAGTTTTTCACTATATATTTGGACACTCCCTACCGCGTAGACGTAGAGAGCTGAAATATTGTACATAAGCCCTTTTAAAAAAAGAAAAAATCTAAGTTCGAAAATGGGACCAATAGGACAACTCCTTCGTAGGGTTGCCACACAAAAAAAATTCTGCTTTGTTTTTTCATAGCAATGGTAAATAAAATTTCAAAAATGGGTTAAATTGGGTTACCCCTTCTTACTGGTGCCATACAAAACTTTTGTTTTTCACTATATACTTACTTGGTAGCTGCCTGAGAAGGCTTCAAGGTGGGAGCTCATATTTTGTAAACGGCGTTTTTTATAAAAATTACAAATAGAGTTCAAAAATGGGACCAATCGGGCAAATTATTCGTAGGGTTGCCATACCAAAATTTTGTGTTATATATTAAACGCGTCGATAGCTACACTCTCAATATGAATGCTTGCGCTCACACTCATACACGCACAAACACGCACACACACATACAGACACAGAGTGAAATCCTAGAGTATGGAATCGCGCGATCAAGTCAGATAATAGCTTAGTTATTAATTATCTCTAACCAACCCACCCCACCTCCACCCATCTAGGTATCTACATTATCGCTGAACAACGCCGACGGGCGTTCAATATAAAAATTCAGAAAATAAAAACTTCAAAGAATTTCAGCTTCAAAATAAAATAAAAAAAAAAACTTCAAACAGATTAAAATTGAAATTCTATTATACTCCGATAAATTGCCCGCTACTTTCACTCTATTCTTTCTGAAAAGGAAGAAGAAGATAATTAAACGTCTATGCACAGAATATTTCTGTAAAATTATTTGAAGGGTGCTGTTACGTGTAGCCAAGAGGGTTGAATAACTAAATGTGTAGCAGCATACTGCAGTGTGTGGTACAGAATGTATCAAAATAAAAGAGTTGCAGTGTGTATGTGCTGCAACGTATAAGAGCGAACAAGAAATATTCAGAGTATTCTCTGAAGTATAGAGCTAATTTTGGTACTAAAAGATAGTAATATTTCATAACAACAGAATTATTCTTCTCCTTAGGTGTGGGCAGCAGAGTAGCACGAGGAGGACTGAACATTATGTGTATAAAATAAGTGTGGAGATATATCAGTTGAGTCGAAACTTTTACAGTTTAAGTTTATTTCTTTAATATACATTGCTTAAATAGAACAGAATTATTAATCACATCATAACTAACTTTGTTGGTTAATTTTTTAATTTTTTATAAAAAAAAATGTTTCTGCACCTGAGCTGTTATGGTGGCACTGCTAATAAATTTAAAGCCAAAGCATTGAAAAAGTCAAAGTCGACATTGTCCTAAACATATTAACCTCCATTACATTTTGTTTTTAACATATAAAAAACCCACAAATATAAAGAAATTTTAAATCACTATCGACTATGGTTCACAATGGGTGAGCTCAATTATGATAACTAATTATACCTACTAAATTTATACTGCTACAGTGCGATAAAATTAATAAAAAATATTGGAAATATTTGGAAATATTTTCTAACCTTGCCAAAATATTAGGGGGATATCCCAATAACTAAACATTGCCAAAAATAGCCATTTAGCTACAATTATATTCAAAGTGACTGCACTGGTGAAATAGTAATTAATTACCGAGTCAAATTAATTATAGTATTACTAACTATATAAACTTAAAATAAAACCCAAGTATGCTTGAAATATCCAATTTGAATTCTTTTTATTTTACTTTCTATTCCGCAAATATAGGAGAACACAACTAATATAAATATCGTTTGGACAACTATTGTCGAAGGTCACCCATCAATTTCCATTCATCCACCTAGCTATTCCCCTTCAGTTTTGTTCTACGGAAAATTCTCTCAAATGTTGTACAAAAATTGAGATCTTTTTATTATACATTCTTAGATAGAAGTAAGTATTAAAAGTCAATATGTCTTTTCAGCACCCCTAAAATATATGTTTACTAAAAATAATCCCATAAACCATAATTGGCAATTTATATTGATTCAATTTCTTTCATCAACTTCCGCCGGCCTGGATTTAACAAAGGATGCTACGACCTATAGAGATCAGCTAGTTCAAGTAGACATTGGGTAGGATAACCTATGATTGACTCAAAAACCGAATTAAATTGTTAAACATTTTGTATAGCCTTGGTATTCTATAATAAAGTCACGATCGTACACAGGTAATATCGAAAACGAGAAAATGCCACACGTTACAAAAGCTCAGGTGAATTATTTGCCAAAAAATCGGAAAAATTTCTGAAAAAACTGAGTTTAAAATGAAAAATTTCCGGTAGGTATTAAAAAGGTGATATTTTGTTAAATTGTTGCTAAATTCTTTGAAAATAGTCAATTTAGAATTGTTTAAAAAACTTATTTTGCAAAATTTTATAAAATCTCCCTTAAAAAGGGAAATTTATACAAAAGTCAGGAAAATTATTTATCCTCTCATAAATTAATTAATTTTGAAACTTGCAACTCCTCCAATCTCTATTTGAAACTTATTCTCATTCCAACAGATTAAAGACTTCAACATGGAAGTTTTCTCATTCATCTCGTGATGAACAACGCAATCAACAAAAGTTTCCGAATCTTTGAGCTTTCTTCTAAATAATTTCAATTTAAACAGAGCGGTAAGGTTACGTGGAAACTTACGATTCTCTTCCAAAGTTAATTTCAAGTTTACACCCTGCAGGTTCATGTAAGTGAAATAGGAAATGAAAGGGAAAATTAAATATAATTTCTTTTTTCCTAAATATGCCCAATAAGAAAATTTCCATTTTACTTGAAAAACTTTTCATTTTAACATCGAATAATGTGGAGAAGTGGAAAAAAGGTTTTATGTCTGTCAAAACCTTTTATTTTAGTGAGTATAAATGCTACAGTATCCTTGAAGAATTTAAGTCGCATTAAAAACGATAAAAAAACTTTTTTTTTAATTCTTCATCATTATGTACGAAGTCACTCCATCTTAAAATCCACCAATTCAGAATTAATTTGAAAATCAACAATGACTGATTTTGTTGAAACTCCACAGGAAAGCTTTTTTTTTTAGAAAAATCATATTTTCTTATAACTTGGCCATATCTTCGGCAAAGATTCGATATTTTGAGATTTTGATGCATTTGGGCGCCTTTGACATCTTGGCGAACAGAAAAAGGATTTAAATTGCTACGTTCTAAGTAGTTAATTTTATTTAATGAAAGGTGAAATTTAGTTTTATCTATCAAATTAGAAATATAAATATACGGGGGATCTTCGGAAAATAGAGATACAAAATTCAGAAAGTATCATCATTATCAAGATCCTTCCAATTTCCACCAAATATTCTTTCAACTTGTGATAAAAGATTGGTTTCAAAAATAACACTTCTCCACATGACTCGGAAAATTGTTCATGAAGTTCATCTACCGAACGCTACTGGTTACTTGAAATAATAGCGAAAAATTTAGACTGATTCTATGTATCCTAATAAAAAAAAATAAATAAACAAAATAAATTCGAACCCGAGATTTTTAAATTTAAATGACCAAAATATGTGCGTTTTACAAAATATTGAAAGGAGGAAATGTTTTTCCTAAATCTTTCCGCAATTTATTGTTATTTATTTAATTTCGGTTCACCAACACATTTATTTAATAAATGCAGCTGTTGCATTTATTATGAAAAAATATTTTATTTTGCAAGATTAGACGTACATGTAACTAGAAAGATTTTAATAATTTTTCCAAAAATATCAACGGAAAACAATCGAATATTAATCAATGTACAATTAAAGAAATTATTGTCTCTTCCATCCATAAACCATGACACCACCGACAGTATTAAAAGACTACTAGATTACTTGATCGAAGCATTATATTAGCTTTACAAGACCTGGAAGTAGCCACTAAACATGGGGATACAATAATCATATATTTTACCGTGTATAAAAACTATACCCAGACATACACCAAAGTTTGCAGGATAACACAGAATTACCCGAACTAAAAACTTTAACTAAATTTCTAGAGGCTTGCTTCCGAACTCTAAAAATGACAGGAAGCAAAAATACTGCATCAAACATGACACAGAGAAAACCATTCTCACCTAAACCAACTTATGCAGCAAGAGTAAATTCCTTCTCAGATGAAAAATGGAAATGAAACAGAAGTGGATTTCTGCAGCAGGACCAAATTGATGCTTAGGTGAGGGATAAATGTGAAGCAGAAGTAAGTTTCTTCAGCACTAGTAAATTCCTTCTCAAGTGAAGGATGGAAATGAGGCAAAAGTAGATTTTTACATCAGGAGTAAATTCCTGCTCAGGTGAAGGATGAAAATGAAGCCGAAGTAGGTTTCTTCAGCAGGAGTAAATTCCTGCTTAGATGTAGGATAAAGGTGAGGCAGAAGTAAATTTCAGGAGTAAATTCCTACTTAGATGTAGGATAAAGGTAAGGGAGAAGTAGATTTTTGCAGCAGGAGTAAGTTCCTGCTCAGGTGAAGGAAGAAAATGAAGCCGAAGTAAATTTCTGCAGCAGGAGAAAATTCCTGCTCAGGTGAAGAATGGAAATGAAGCAGAAGTAGATTTCTGCAGCAGGAATAAATTCCTACTTAGGTGTAGGATAAAGGTGAATCAGAAGTAAATTTACACAGCAGGAGTAAATTCCTGCTCAGGTGAAGAATGAAAATGAATCAGCAGTTTATTTCTGTAGCAGGAGTAAATTTATGCTTAGAGGAGGGATAAAGGTGAAGCAGAAGTAAATTTCTTCAGCAGGAGTAAATTCCTACTCAGGTGAAGGATGAAAATGAAGGCGAAGTAGGTTTCTGCAGCAGGAGTAAATTCCTACTTAGGTGTAGGATAAAGGTGAATCAGAAGTAAATTTACGCAGCAGGAGTAAATTCCTGCTCAGGTGAAGAATGAAAATGAAGCAAAAGTGGATTTCTGCAGCAGGACCAAATTGATGGTTAGGTGAGGGATAAAGGTGAAGCAGAAGTAAATTCCTTCTCATGTGAAGGATGGAAATGAGGCAGAAGTAGATTTTTGCATCAGGAGTAAGTTCCTGCTCAGGTGAAGGATGAAAATGAAGCCGAAGTAAGTTTCTGCAGCAGGAGTAAATTCCTGCTTAGATGTAGGATAAAGGTGAGGCAGACGTAAATTTCCGCAGCAGGAGTAAATTCCCACTTAGATGTAGGATAAAGGTGAGGCAGAAGTAAATTTCCGCAGCAGGAGTAAGTTCCTACTTAGGTGTAGGATAAAGGTGAATCAGAAGTAAATTTACACAGCAGGAGTAAATTCCTGCTCAGGTGAAGAATAAAAATAAATCAGAAGTGGATTTCTGGAGCAGGAGTAAATTTAGGAGGGATAAAGGTGAGGCAGAAGTAAGGAAGGAAGAAAATGAAGCCGAAGTAAATTCCTGCTCAGGTGAAGAATGGAAATGAAGCAGAAGTAGATTTCTGCAGCAGGAGTAAATTCCTGCTCAGGTGAAAAATAAAATGAAGCAGAACTGGATTCTGTAGCAGGAGTAAATTGATGCTTAGGTGAGGGATAAATGTGAAGCAGAAGTAAATTTCTTCAGCACGAGTAAATTCCTTCTCAAGTGAAGGATAGAAATGAAGCAGAAGTAGATTTTTGTATCAGGAGTAAATTCCTGCTAAGAGTAAAGGTGAGGCAGAAGTAAATTTCCGCAGCAGGAGTAAAATCTTACTTAGATGGAAGCAAAATTTAGGTTTGGATAGTTATGGGAGCTCAAAGTAAATTCTTATGCTTTAAGATAAAATTCTGAAATAGGAATGGGGTGGTTCTGCTTTGGCTCGTCGCTTTTTTATAGCTGCCATGAACCGCTACGTCTCTTCTTCATAGTATGTTTCCCTGGCAATGCTTTGTTTCCTAGTTTGCTTGAATTCAAGCTGCGGGGAAAGCAGCTGATGTGATTTACTGTCACTTGATGACATTGAAAATGCAAATATACGGAGATAAGTGAGCTTTGGGTAAATTTGTTAATTTAGTATTTTATTTGTTTATTTGGGAAGAACTTCCAAAGAAATATTATTTGTTTTTCTCCATTTTCGATGGAGAACAGTATTTTAAAATTTGTAAAGAGTGGCAAATTTTGCTTCGTAGGTGTAACTTTAAAAATTAATATCTCAGGACATCCACATCGCAAGCCAATGAAACAAACGCTATTTATTTATGGAAGCTCTACAGTTCCTGCAAAATGTATTGCAGCTCCTTTTTTTGAAAATGCGTTTTCAAGGATAATGAATATGTCCGTTATCCTTGAACATATCAAAAAGCGTATTCTCGATTTTTTTTTTATTGACTTATTCCTTTTTTCTAAATTTTAGTCCTTTTATTGACGTAACACGTGTACACAATATTTCCTCCCCACACCGTCCAACGAGCTTGGCCGGCATCCACAAGGTGGTCACGGGAAAAGGGGAGTACATGCAAGGGCCTGAATAATTGGTTCCCTATAGAATGAGCTGTGGCTGCTGAGGGGACTCCGTAGCAGGATGCGATTAGGAGGCGACGTGAAGGCATCCTCCACTACTGAGTGACCGCAGTATGGTAAAGGCCTTAACAACTGGAAAGTTGCCTCCATGGAACCTGGCACCCACTTAGGATAGTTGTTTCATCTAATTGCCTCCACCTCATGGTCACGACCTCCGATCGATGTACTCAGGCAATCCTAGGAACCGTGTGTTTCATATTTTTCACTGTGTATGTACTTTTTATTTTAATAAATTGTTAACGTTACTTTATTATCATTATTTGTTGTTACAACAGCTATAGTATTACTCACTCTGTGAAAATTTCAACTGTCTACCTAGTACGGTTCATGAGATACAGCCCGCTGACAGATGGACGGACGGACAGCGAAGGCTTAGTAATTGCGTCCCGTTGGCATCCTTTGGGTGCGGATCACTAAAAAGTTCCAAGAAGAAATTTATACAGAAACGGCAAATAGTTTTGTTAAGTGTAAGGATACGGATGTTTTTTATGGTTGGTAGATGGTTGAGTAGGTAGATTAAGAAAACGGAATTCATTCAGTTGTACCAGTTTGTTATCGATAGGTTGCATTTCATACAAATATTTTTCACAGTGAGAATAAAGAAGAAATTATACTTCACTCGTAGAAGCAGCTAAAGAAACTCAATTTTCTAGAAGAAACTTGTCAGTATCTCCAAAAGATTTTAAATAAATTTGACCCATTATAATAGTTATTAATTTTGTCAAGTATGTGACTCAAATGCATATACATATAAATGTATATGAAAAACCTTATTCTATATCCAATGTCATCCAAGATCAATTACAAAAACAGGACAATATTGATCACTCTATCTAATCGGGCTAAAAACAGTCCAAATCAGAGCTATTGTTGCCTATCTTATCTCAGTTTAGTGTTGTGATATTAAAGGAAACAACACTTCTTTCGTAACTTTAATTTATTTTTTCCTATTGAAAATAATTTACAACGTTACACTGAAAAATTACACAGAGAACTTGATACTTAATTTTATGAAACTTTTGATTGTGAGAGAATTAATATAGAACTCGAGCGCGTTGCGCGGAAGACTTGGCTCCGTCACGATTTTGTAACCACTGTCCAACTCGCATGAACACTTTCCCAACCATCGTACTCATATCGCACTTATCTGCTGGTGTCAGCAAAAAGATAAGAAATTCTTGATCGCAAGAAATTAAGTTGAATGTTTAAATGTGTAACGCGATATTCTGTTAGGTACTTGAAATTGAAAAGGAAAAATGTAAGAAATGCTGAAATGTGATTATTTCGAGTATGCGATGAGTGATATGGGACAGCCGTGCCCGTGCGAGTTTGGACATGTTTGTTCATGCAAGATTATGCAATATTTTGTGTTGTACTTTACAACATTAGAGATAAAAAAAGCCTGCCGAATATCATGATGAAACAGCTCGTTATTACAGACCTAGAGCACAAGGTTAGGTTAGGTAAGAGGTATGCGGCTAGAAGTGCTTAGCATGGTTCACTACAACTTCCCGTGGGTTCATTGTGCCCCTTTGGCCTGATCGGATAACCTTTCAATCAGAGCACTAACATTATAGCAAACTTTTTATTTAGAATCCCATTTATCGCTTAAATTGTGTTATTTCAATCGTAAACATCTTCTTCGATTTTAAGCTAAATTGAACCATGAATTTCCATGAACTTTCAACTATCAAAGTGGTATCATGAGCGATGTTATAATCTAAATACTTGAAAGCTTCATTGTTCATCAGAATAAACCCGTTTAACACCAATCACAACCCCTTAGAAAACAAATAAAATTAGAAAATAAATGAAATTTTTTTTTTACATAAGTACACACAAAATTTATCTTCCTAATAAACTGGCTATAGTTCTTGGACTTATCGTAGTCATTGAGACAATTGGTCGACTGAAAAGATATTTGTTGCTAATTAAATTAAATATTTTTTTTTTTTAACATACAAGATAAAACTCGGTATCCATTTTCGTCTGCAATATATTTGAGAGTCAAAATTTTTGCATCATTTTGTCGATATGAATAAGATCCTTCAACACTGTACACTTTTTCACCATTAACTTCCTTTAGGGTTCCAGTTACATCTTGTTTTGCACCAGTGCCTAGATAATATCTATAATTGTAAGTAAATTTGATAGATTTACTATGTTTCCGCAATGTTAAAGTTATTCCTTTAATACCCATAGTGATAACTACCGTCCGGATTAATTTGGTTAAAATTTTCTATCGCTTCAATTTGATTGTAAGAATTGTCGTTATTGTCCACAGGTGCACAATCAACAAACACTAATAATCCGCTCGTAACTAAAATCAAAGCGAGATATTTCATTGTGAAAATATCAAACTCGACTGAGCTTTCGATGAACTATGAATCTTTTAAAAATATCTGACAAAATGAGATTTTTAATTTGATTTTATACTCGTCGTAGGTAGATATGTCCAAAGGTGGATTGTATACCTCTCACTGCAGCCTACGAATTTTGCAAGCTTAAATTGTAATAGTAAAATAATTCCGAATATGTAAATAATTGAGATTTATGTAAGTCTTCTGGAATTATACTCTTCACTAGAGAAACTGAAACTAAATCATAGAATAAATTGTTCCTTTAAATTAACAAAATATTTCCTTCTTTAACGTGGAACTGATTTTCTCTCTACTTCATTCATATACTAATACTGTTCAGTAGAAGAGTTTTCTGTGTTCATAATCATAAATATGATTCTAGATGAATGATGACAATCTAATCAACCACATTTTAATCTTGTTTTAATGTAATTAAGGGTCGAACAATATCGTTCACATACTTCCTGAGAAACTGCCAATGCCAACTAGTATTGAGAAGCTCTATAGCAAGACCCGGATATGATTCTTGAAAGAAATTAAACTTCATAATTATTTTGTAACAACATATCGTCTTTTTCTACAATTTTCCATCTTCACTTACAAGTATACGACTCTTCTATTCAGGGATTTGTTCTTCGAACCGGATCGGATAAATGACCCTAAATTAGCCCATACGGGGCAGCAAAGACGATTTTTTTCAATGGCAGCATTCCAAATTATTGGGTTAATTTTCCAATAAACCCTGCAAAACAAAATTAAAATGTTTGCAAATCGAAGAGAAGTCTTCTCACAAAGGAACAATGTCACGTCAAAAAAGAAATGCTAGATTCCATGCTAAACACCGAACTATTAATAAATTGGAGTTTTTCTAGAATTTAGAAGTTCTAATAAAGAAGAGGAAGCAAGAAATTTATATAGCATACATGGTGTGCCCAAAATACATATGTATAAGAGCGATTGGCCCTTTCAACCTTCAACAATTCCGCCGTTTCGTTTAAGGGATGCATTAGCACAACTGTTCGGTTCGGTTTCGAAGACTTTACTATAAAATTAGGCCAAATTTGGTCTTTCGCTTTATATCCATCCATAAAAACAATCTTTTTTTGTCGTATAATTCATGTCTTTTTTTTATTTGCTCAACAAATAAACAAATGATACGCCAATGTAAAGTATTATTGGAGATTCTATTTTATTTCTCTGAAATAAGATGATTTTAAGTAACATAGTTAACAATGGTTTGTCGGATTCTATCTTGGTGAACACTTGCGTATGTAGTGATAAGTAGTATGCACACGAATAAAATTTTGATGAAATAAACAGATAGCTCCAGAAAATGAGGTGTACAGCAGTCCCTAGATCGCTGTTAAGAAATGGACAGCTAGAGTATAATTTCTTTCTATCTCCTGGAGCTCTCGTCAGAATGAACGTTGACTAAAGTCCGCTCCTCCGCTTTTCCAGGTTTTTTAGGTATATTGTACTACCAGTGATGTCTATAAAGTCACAGGGTGGCATGAAAAGACATTCCATCCAAGTCCTCGCAATGCTATAAGCAAAATGGTGTAAAGCATCTCTTCTGGACAAGATGTGTGGTTCGTTTTTTCTAGTAAGGCACGAATCCCATAGTAAAGTATATGTATGTCAGCGTAGCCAAAAATTTTCGCTATCTTGATTTTGGCAGGGTGTTTGACTGTCATTTTTATTGTAAACAAAGAGCCGCGAAGTGTGTCTGGCGCAGATACGTAGTTACAAAAGGGATAATTTACTTTTTATAGGAAATGGTTAATGGCTATTGGACTAAGTGATAGTAATATAAAAAAGAGTTATATATGTTCGAAGATTTAGAAACAACAAGCCGTGTTGAGGAAAATACTTTTGTGGTAAATTTGGTAAATCCCACTGACATGCATATATAAGTAAATTCGCAAAGAATTTATATATATCATCAGTGAGAGCATACTTTCTGAAATCAAAACTGGTGCCACATGAAACAGGAGATCAGTCAGTCCATTTATATACATGTCAGTGGGTGGTGCAGAAAATTGTGCGGAATTTCTAAGAAATGTGTTTGAATTTTCGCGCCATTAATTTGTTGTGATATTTAAGGCATCAACGATTTCTAACGGCGCCTCTGGCACCTCGACAAAACAAGAAGAAGAACGATAGTTGCTACGCTTTTTTCATACATGTAGCCTCCTTAGTTCCCTCCTCGAAGCTTCAGGCGCAGATAAAGCGGCATTTTAATTACGGTCAAAGTATATAGAAGACAAGGTATTCCCATTAAAATTTTGACACATTGCAGCTGTAACCTGTAACGTAATTCTGTGACTAATTTCTTTACATGTTTATATGAAAAACAGCTGAAAGAGGGTATTGTGTTCTCTGTGCCGTATTTTCCTATACATTTCACGATATTACGTCACCTAATGATGGAAAATAGTTCGTAATGGGAATAACTTGGGTTACGGCCTTTAGAAAAATAGCAATTTTAAGTTCAAAAATGGGATGGATCGGGTAGATCCTTCGCGGGTTGCCATACAAACATTTCGAGTTTTTACTATAAATTTGGGCACTGCCTGAAAACCGTCTCCGTCAACAGTCGAGGTGTGCTACCGAGCCGCACTGCATCTAACGCAGATCACGGAGTAAGTTATCAGCTTTTGCTGATAGTCTGGACTCACTCACCTGCTACCACAACAGTTCTCCCTTCTTTAGACCGGAATCCGCTTAGAACGTTACCACCTCGGTTATCAGGTCTCTCTTCAAAGCCAATGTTTGCATGAAGCGTAAGCAGAGATTGGGGAACATGAGTACTTGCAGGTGTACAAAACTTTATCTTGATGGGCCTAATAGGAATGTCTTCAACTTTCTCTTAGGGCTCGGAAGGAAATAATGGAGAATCTGTGGTTCGCATCATCACCGACTACAGCTCGCTTAACGCTAATCTAACAAGGATGGAAGTTGTTGACAGTCCTTCGTGTTTGTCCTGCCTGGAAGAAGAGCCTGAGACAATCGAATATTTTCTGTGTGCTTATCCGGCCTTTGGCCGTTGTCGTTTAATGTTTTATGGAGTGTGTATTACATAGGAATCTGCAGTTGCCGTCGGCCGTCACGTTTTCTAGTCGACGTAATTAAATTAATTCAATAACGGCTTAAACACAGTAACGACGGCCAATGAGTATACCCGTATTAATTACATACGAATCTGCAGTTGCCGTCGAACGTCGGCCCCTCTGGTGCCGGATTCTGTAACTCGAAGAGTTTTGGAGTTTGACAGATGAGAATTTTCGTTTTCCCCGATTAAAACTCCCATTCACGATTTTCTAAAATACTTGGGGACTTGGGGAAAACGTGAGAAGTATCGCAATATTGAAGGACGGCTAACTCTGTGTGGGAGGGTCGTAGAGCATTGGGGTTTTTCATTCGGATTTAGGTTCTAGAGTACAAAAATATAGATGAACAATTTTTGGGGATGGAGGGTCGTAACACCCCTCATTGAGGGTTGTCCAAAATACGTCATGTTTGGTATCAAATTAAAAGGGAGAAGTGGGTAATGGAGTGGTGTGGTTTTGTTTTGATCATTTTAACTTCATAACTGACTATTTACCGCCGAAATACGGGTTTTGTACACTTAGGCCATATACACCCCAGTTCCTACATTTTGCCTATATTTCTTGCGTTCTTTGTTTCACATCCATTAGTACTCAATTGTGAATATTTTTCTTATGGAAAGTGATTTTTCACGACTTACCTGCTCTTCATAATGATGGTTTGAAAATATATCCATTTTTGTACCAAGAAACGCCCATTTTTTCATCTTAAGAAGGACTGATTCACTCCTTTTACAGTTATCTCCAAAACTATTTACCGAACTCAAAAACTAATTACATATCTAATTAAGGGACAAAATGCAGATGCGTTTTCATCCTACATGCAAGGTTTTACATACACATTTAAAAATTTTATAGCATCTCTTCTGTACTGGAAGATGACCAAATTGACCATTTTCGCGTGAATTACAGTTTTTAGCGAGTACCTTGAACCAGCATAACATGTTTTTGTAAACATAGCCAGGATATGCAGTGAATCCATAATTCAACTTGAAAATCCTAGGTATATAGGTACCTTCACAAAAGCAGATAATACTGTCAGTTGAGAAATAGTTTTCATACTTCTCCACAACTAACACAGCCGAGATTTTTGCTGAATAGAATAGAGAGTTTGGTAAGCCTCAATAGAAATTCCCCGGGTTACAGAATTCCGAGTGGAGAGTTAAGTGGCAAAAGAACTCTCATCTCCACAACTCCACAACACTCCGAGTTAGTGAATCCGGACCTTGGTTGTAACAATTAATTCAATAGTGGTTAAATAAACAAAATCACTAAAAAAATAATCGCGGAAACGGACATCACGAAACGAACTTGAATACCTTGGAACTGTCAACTTCATACATTGCCAACATATGAAATGGGGGTCTTTGTTAACGAGGAATACAATGGTACCATTAAAAAAGTGCAAAAATATCTTCGCCAATAGATGACTAAGAACTTTCACATATGCATAATGAGAAGAAAAGAGATAGAATAGATAAAAGTGAAAACGAGACAGATGCAAACTTACGTTCCACACTCAAATTATTCAAAATGGATGGCAATTTTAAAGCAGCACCATATTATAACACAATTTAGAAAATTTATCTAAATTAAAGCGAAATAATAAGATGTGATAATATTTTAATGGAAGATAATAAAAGGAGAAATTCCGCATCGAACGATAATAATTTTAGCCAATGAAAGATTATTTCTTCTGAAAATTTCGGATTATGGTTGTGGATTCTTACAAAAAAATTACGGTTTAGACACTATATAAAGAGGTGCAATTCTATAGATCTGTCTCTTGTGTTTTTTACAGTCAAGAAGTTCAGATGGTGCATGCTACAAGTGATATTCAACTGCTTTAAGCTATATGTGAAATTTGTCTTGCTATCATCTATTTACGGTATAGCAAGCTTATATGTACTAGCAGGTGAAGGAAAGTTTGGTGAAAATTTTTCATTTTATTAAATAATTAAAGTTTCAATTTCACTTACAAGGTTATTAATATTAAGAGTAATATTAATCTAAATAGAATTATAGTTGTCAAGAACTTAGTGTATACAATCCTTTCATGCCATTTGCGCCTCATCTTCACAGATCAGGTTAGTTGGGACATAAATGCGAATCAATTATGTTTATCAATTAAATTTGTATTAAACTTAAGTAACGAAATTCTAATTAAGACGTAGAGTAATTAAGCACAAAAGAAAATACTTCGAATTAAATTGAATGTGAACTTATTTATACTTGTTCTGCTTTTAACATACTAAAATTAGCCACCAGAAGCAATACTGTTAATTTGCTATAAAAATTAGTGCAACTTCAATTGGGGAAAATGTTTAAGCAGTTCCATTTGGAAGCCATTTTTTTGCGTAATTTTTTTTTGTGGTTCCTTCGAGGACTGCTTATTTACGTCATATTTTTTTATGGTTCCATCCAGAACTGAATCTTTTTGTAACATATTTTGGTGGTACACCCCACAAGCACAAAGTAATATCAGCGACTGAGGTCCTTTTTAAACTCTATGGCATCATGCGAAATCTACTGGTAAATCTACTTTGATTCAATCGGACCAACTAAAATAAAATGAAATTTGGAGCACTGGTCTCTATGCGACTCTTTTTTGTTCCATTTTATCCAAAATTTTATAAATTAAATATTTTTTAGAGATTTTTTCTATGAAATAATTAATAAATAGTCAGTGTGAAATTGAACCGAGTTTGCTACCAAATCCGCAGCTAGAGAATTGAGGGAAATAACTCTGCTACAATCGCAAAATCTACAAAAAAAAAAAAAAAAAACAAAAAAGCGTTCCGTATCACCAGGAACCGTATACTCATCATACTGCTTGGTTCCTGCCTGCCGTACACGCCAATCTTGCTAGGCAAATACTTAGTATTTCACCTCGTATATAATTTACCCTTAAACATTGTTTTAAGTGCATATAAGGTCAGCTTGGCTGTTCATTTTGGCATATATAGAAGGCAGTGACCAAGCCGTACTGATGAGTATACGGTTCCTGCTGACACAAAACACCTGCTTTTCCACAGAAATTTTGTTCTAAAGATTTTATGTTTGTAAAACCGTTTTGTCCCCTAAATATTTTTATTTATTTAAACTTAAATCGTTTAAAAATTATAATTTGGAAGTTTTAGGTAAAATATGATTCATAGAAGTGCCTATTAATTTTCGAGGAAGAGTTTTAATTTTTTTATTATTTATGGTGACTTTCGTAAAGTATTGACATTGACGATAGTATAAAGAATAATATAGAATCATAATAGTAATTGCAAAAAATTTTTGGTGGATTTCTATTCTTGACTAAAACTCTTATAGTTCTGCTGAGCTTAGCAGAAAGCGAGAGAAGAAGGCTACTTCAATTGTAGAAGCAGCTAGAGGAACTAAATTTTCCAGAAGAAACTGTGCCAATATCTCCAAACTAGTTTAAATAAATTTGACCCATTATAAAAGTTATTTATTTTATCAAGTACTATCCGGGTGACATATATGCCTATTTCTATATAATTTAAAAAAAAAAAAAAATCTTATCTTAGAAACACATATTTCCACTGTCATCCAAGATCAATTAGAAAAGTTTTTATTTAGAAGTAAATTTATCGCTCAAATTGTATTATTTCAATCGTAAAGATCTTTTTCGGTTGTAAGCTAACTTTAAGCAGGAATTTCCACGAACTTTCAACTATGAAGAGCGTTGTTATAATTTGAATACTTAGAAAGCTTCATTATTCTTCAAAACAGAATAACCTCGTTTAAAACTACTCACAATCTCTTAGAAAATAAATAAAATCATTTAACATCATCAGGAATTTATTTATTTATATAAATACACACAAAATTCATCCTCCTAATAAACTGGCTATAGTTTTTGGACTTATCGTAGTCAGTGGCTGAGACTGGTCGACTAAAAAGATATTTCTTGCTAATTAAATTACACAATTTATTTATTTTTTTTGAACATACAAGATAAAACTCGGAATCCATTTTCGTCTACAATATATTTGAGAGTAAACAATTTTCCGTCATCTCGTCGATACGAATACACTTTAATTTGACTGTTATCGCTGTTTTCATCAACAGGTGCACAAACTACAAGCACCAATAATCCGCTTGTAAAAAAAATTAAAGCGAGATGTTTCATTGTGAAAATATTAAACTCGACTGAGCTTTAACTATCTTTAGTAAACATCTGCTAAAATGAGATTTTTAATTTTATGTAGTAATGATTCATCATGTCCAAAGGCAGATGGGGTTTGTTGGATACGCCTAGAATAATCGACGGGATGACCTCATAAATTTTTTGCCAGCTTATATCGTAATAGTAAAACAATCCGAAATATGTAAATAATTGAGATTTACTTAAGTCCTCGGGAATTATATTCTTGACAACAGAAACTGAAACTAAATCATAGAATAAATTGTTCCTTTAAATTAACAAAATAGCTCCTTCTTTAACGTGGAACTGGTTTATTCTCTTCTTCATTATTAACACTCTGTAGTAAACAGTTTTCAACATCATAATCATAAATATGCTTCTAGACGACGACAATCTGATAAACCACATTTTATTGTAACTGAGGGTTAAATTGTTGCTAAATTCTTTGAAAATAGTCAATTTAGAATTGTTTAAAAAACTTATTTTGCAAAATTTTATAAAATCTCCCTTAAAAAGGGAAATTTATACAAAAGTCAGGAAAATTATTTATCCTCTCATAAATTAATTAATTTTGAAACATGCAACTCTTCCAATTTCTGTTTGAAACTTATTCTCATTCCAACAGATTAGGTACTTCACCATGGAAGTTTTCTCAGTCTATCTCCTTATGAACAACGTAATCAACAAAAGTTTCCGAATCTTTGAGCTTTCTTCTAAATAATTTCAATTTAAACAGAGCGGTAAGGTTACGTGGAAACTTACGATTCTCTTCTAAAGTTAATTTCAAGCTTAAACCCTGCAGGTTCATGTAAGTGAAATAGGAAATGAAAGGGAAAATTAAATATAATTTCTTTTTTCCTAAATATGCCCAATAAGAAAATTTCCATTTTACTTGAAAAACTTTTCATTTTAACATCGAATAATGTGTGGAGAAATGGAAAAAAGGGTTTTATGTCTGTCAAAACCTTTTATTTTAGGAAGTATAAATACGACAGTATCCTTGAATAACTTAAACCGCATTAAAAACGATAAAAATAAACTTTTTTAATTCTTCATCATAATGTACGAAGTAATTCCACTTTAAAATCCACCAATTTAGAATTAACTTGAAAATCGACAATGACTGATTTTGATGAAGCTCCACAGGAAGGTTTTCGTATTTTTGTAAAATATTTGGCTAAGATGCGATGATTTTGACATTTAAAACGTTTAGTTTGCTTTTAAGATCTTAGCCGACAAAATAACTGGGTGTCCTGGCTTATATTGTCACTCAAATGAACAATCTCGAAAATAAAGATTTGAATTGCTACTTTGTAAGTATTGTAATGAAACCTATGACCAAACAAATATTGCCAGACGAACTTCAAGGTTAGTTTCATTCATACTGTAACATCATACATAACTTGGTAATTACAACTAATTGCAATTTTTATAATTACCATTACTCTACTGATGACGTAATGGAAATGGTAATGCTTGGCAAATTACCTCATTATAATATAATTATTTGGTAATTAAACTTTCATTACGATTTACTATTGCAATTGCAATAGCAATAATGTAATTTGGCCCCAGTGGAAGTTAACACTATATTTTCTACTGCACAATCTAAATAAAAAAAAAAAATCCGCAATTCATCAGATATGTATATACTTCTTTCTCTTTATATATGTATTGTGAGAGCTAGTCTCGTTCGTGGGAGGGAGTGCCGGTTTTTAATTGACAACTCAGTCTTTTCAAATTCAAATATAAAATTTTTTATTTCAATGCTTATAACTATATCACAATTCATTTATTAAAAGAAATTCAGAACAACTAAAACTAACCTAAAAACTACTATAAAATTCAATAAAAACTTCAAGTAACAAAGATAAAAATAAAAGTAATAAAAAAATAATAAAAAACGACAAATTAAAATTCAAATTAAAATTCAATAAGCTCCCGCTCAGGCGCTGCCAATTTTCTCCTCGTTCTGAAAAAGGGAGAGAAGACTAGAATTATTATCTGTCATAAAAACACAGAAAAGGGGAAAATATTAATGCTGCTAGTGCGTGAGGGCACAAGGGCAGCAAAATGCTTCTACAAAGAAGAAGAAGAGCAGATTAATCTCTGCAGCAGAATTATTCTTCTGTAAATATGAGCAGGAGATGTAGCAGATTATTCTCTGCAGCAGAATTACTCTTCTGCGTAAATATGAGCAGGAGATGTAGCAGATTATTCTCTGCAGCAGAATTATTCTTCTGCGTGAATGTGAGCAGGAGATGTTTGCAGATTATTCTCTGCGCAGAATTAATCTTCTGCTTAGGTGTAGAAAGGAATACTGCAGATTAATCTCTGCGCAGAATTAAACTTCTGCTTAGGTGTAGGAAGGAATATTGCAGATTAATCTCTGCGCAGAATTAAACTTCTGCTTAGGTGTGGGATGGATTTTTTGGAAATGATAGGAGTTTCAGATTATTCTCTGAAATATAGAATTAATCTTCTATAATGAGGTTGGGAATATTCTTGTATTTAGATTAATCTCTAAACCAGATGAGCTCTGGACCAAGAATGATTTTCTGCTGCGGCTCGTCGGCTTTATATAGCCGCCGCATCCAGTTATGAGATGTCGCCTCTCGGTGTTGCCCTAGCAACGATTGATGCGATGTCTGAACGTACCTCATACAGCTGATTGACGTAATGTTAATTGCTGTCATCGATAAATGTAGGAGGAATGTATGTTTAAGGTAAGTTGATGAAATTTTTTATAAAATTTGTTAAAAATAATAATAATTTGGTATATTTTAGACGTTTTATCTCTTCGTTGGAGTCTTTGGACGACGCTAGGTCAAAGGAAGGAACTTCCCAACATTCAGATAAGTGCTTTTTTGTTGATTTTATTTAGAATTTGGTTCTTTGTGGTTCCTTTGTTTTTTTCTTTTTAGGAATGTATTTACATCGGGGAAGTCAACACGTCGGTGGACTGAACATCCTCCCGCCTCAAAAAATGGAAAGAAAAAATTGTAGTGTTTTGAGTAATAAACTTACGTTTTGTTGATGAATGATGTGTAGTTTGTCCTTTTTTCTTTTCATTTTTAGCGTAACTCCTCCCGGGATGTCCCACTTATAATATACCTTGGCGTTTCGGATTTTGTCCCAAGGAGTTTGTGTTGTGTCCAATAATTTTGTTATAATGGGTGTAGTGACAATTTTTCCTATTAAATCTCTAGGAATTCCCAGATTGAGCTCAGTAGGTTTCATACAGATTGCTGACTGCCTTTGAGTTGGTGTTTGAGGATTAGGTGGCAGATCTGCAAATTGTGCTGGTGGATCTATTACGAGATCCATTAATTGGATGGGTTGTGAAGCGATAGTCTCCAGCGGTGGTAGTTTGCTGTTGCTCACCGTTGTGAAGCGATAGTCTCCAGCGGTGGTAGTTTGCTGTTGCTCACCGTTTTTACAGCTGTAGTGGGAGTGACAATCGTGCTAACTGGTCCTGTTTCACTGATAGACATCAATGACTCCATGTCTTCTGGCAGACTTGGTAATGCCGTCGATGTTGAAGGTTTTCCTTTCATCCTCTGTGGTATTATTGAGGCATGAGTTTCTAGGCTGCGTTTCCTTGGCCTTGGTTTTACTCTTGGTCTGTTGTCGCTCGCAGTATACAGCTCTGGCATGCTCAATGGAGTGGAACGTGATGCTGTAGGAAGCCTTGGCCGAGTTTGTACCCGAACTTCTGGCCGGTACTCTCTTGACCTCGGTTTAAATTTGAGGCTATCTTGATTTTCCGATTCCCTTAGCAACTTTTTGATTTCAGGTGATGCCAGTCTTGCCTCAAATGGCCTTGCCTTCCTCTTAATAGGCGAGGAATGTACGGGTGGTGGTCGTACGATCGCTGATCGGGGTCTGCGTTCCTTTTTCGGTGTTGGTGGCAGTGGACTCACCGGCTTGATTGGCTTATGAGGTGCCAAAGTTCCGGAGGTGTAGGTGTGAGGCCTACATCTACTGAGTCTAAAGACTCTGAATTAAATATCTCCAGTAACTCCTCCATACTGATTAAAGCAAATAATAAAAAAATAAAAAAAAATAAAAAATAATAAAAAATAAAAACGAAACTGAAACTACTGCCCGCACTTGTCACTGTTCAAAACTGAAGTGATTTTTGGCAGGTTTCGGAATCGTTTATATTTGAATATAACGGGTGTTTTGAAAGTTTGTACTGCCACAGAGTACTAGACTTTGGTGGGGATAATAAATGATTGTCAGGAGATGAGTTGGTGAAGGGGAGAGGATAGTTATTTGAAATAGGAGGGATGAGAGTATTTAATTCATTTCTATTATTGGATGAGGAGGAAAGAGCTCTGATATATTTTTGCTTCAGTTCGTATTACTGGGGGAATACTATTCTCTTCCATTGCTGATGCAGAATGAGAGATAGTCTTTGGATGATACTGATGCCATCTATTGGTGAGAGGCTTAGTTTCTCTGTGATCTAGTTCAGTTTTCATTTTATTATATTGAAAAGTTCCTGACACTGAACGAGATGGCGATACTCTTGTTTCATTTTTCCATTTTGTGTTGATGGTGGAAAGAGTTGTTAACGTATAGTGCTTCTTTGCTTCACTTGGTGTATTTCTCCAGTTTTTTCTCTGAGCAATGTGGTGTAGAGGTGTATTATGATTCTTGGTGGACACATATCCATATTTTGCGGGGGGTAGGAGTTTTCTTGTATGAACTTGATATTTAGGTGAACATATTGGCGTGGTGGAATATTCCCGAACTCTCTTTAGTTTCTTATCCGACTTGGGGTTTGTCGTAGTATAGGTGGATAGCACAGTCGTCGTCGTGCTTTTTACTTCTGGTACTCCTCCGACCAGAATCCAGCCCAGTTCGGTGTTTTGGGCTGTAGGTGTATTGCTAGATCCTCTTCTAATTCCATTTTTAATGATGGCGGCATAGATGTTTGCTCCGAGAAGAACATCGATTTCTCCTGGAACTGAGAACGTAGGATCTGCAAGCGGGAGATTGTTTATGTGTTTCCAATTTGACACTTCTATTGTCTGTGTTGGAAGCAGATCGGTGATTTTTCGGATTATGAGCATGTTGCTCGCTATTTTAAAATTGTTTTGTAGAGAATTAATTGTGACTGTGGTCTGCTGTACAGCTGTATTAGTGGGAGTTGAACCAAGTCCAATTAATTCTTGGGTGGTTGGAGAACCTTTAAGCTGTAAGAGTTTACAGGCTTTTTCGGTCATAATAGACACTTGAGATCCAGAGTCTATTAATGCTCGGAATGTCATTGTGATTCCGGATGGTGAGGTGACATTTATCAGAGCTGTAGAGAGGAGAGCTCTTTTCATATTGGCGGTTAGAAAATTTTGAACTTGTTGTTCGTCATTTCTACAAGCTAAGGGTGTGCTTGGTTCAGTTTCTATACTAGAATTTTGGGTGGATTGATTAGGTGATTCTGTCACCGAATCATTTTGCTCATAGTGGAGCAATGTGTTGTGACTTTTGTTACAGTGGTAACACCTTTTATTGCTTGTGCAATTTAAGGTTAGGTGGTTGGGAGACAAGCAATTTTTGCATAAATGCTTATTTGTGACAACTTCATGTCGTTGTCTGGTGTTCATATTTCTAAAGGTTTGACAATGAAATATGATATGGTCACCCTTGCAATGGCTGCAAGAGGACTTTTTTGTAGGTGGGTGCTTTTGTGTTGAACTTTGGCTTCTATTCAAGAATCCATAAGTTGGTTTTGGTGAGAATGGTTTTCTCTGTGTCATGTTCGAAGATGTATTTCTATTTCCTATCATTTAAAAGGTTCTGAAGCGAGCCTCTAGGAATTTAGTTAATATTTTTAATTTGGGTAATTCTGTGCTATTATGAAGGCTCTGCTCCCATAACTGGTGTGTGTCTGGGTGTAACTTTTGTACAGTCAAGTATATAATTATAGGATCCCAATTGTTTGTTTCTACACCTAAATTTTGTAATGCTAATAGCGCCTCTGTTATATTGTCTAGTAGCTTTTTAATACTTTCGGCAGTATCATGATTTGTGGTTGGGAGAAACAATAATTTTTTTAATTGCACGTTGACTAGAATTCGCTTATTTGAATAGCGTTCCTTGAGGAGTTGCCAAGCTGGTTTATAGTTTGCGTCGCATATTTCATAATGCCTGAGCAATTTTTCAGCTTCTCCTACTAGATTTGTTTTTAAGAAATACAATTTGTCAACGTCTCTTAAATTATTGTTGTTGTGTATTACTGAGTTAAATAAATCATGAAATGAGATCCATGTAGAATATTCACCATTGAATGTCGGCAGCTTGATTCTAGGAAGTCTTTCGCTATTGCATGACATTGTGCTAGCAGAATTTGTCTGTGTGTAAGGTGGATTGCTGACAGATGGTGTTGGTGTTAATCTGTCTATGTCTTCTTCCATGCTTGCTGCTTTCTCAATGTAATATTCCTGTACTTCGCTAAATATCTCTTTGGTGAAATATTCTAGTTGGAGATCTTGTGTTGTCACTCTCCTTTGTATAGACCTATGTCGAGTTTGGAATTCTTTCCAATACTCGGTGAACGTTTGTAGGCGTTTTTTTGTCGATTTGACAGTTTTCTTTTTTCCTTCTCTTTGGTGCCTTTTAAATAATTCTTCCATTAAATCTTTGACTTCTTTTTGGGACTGTACCAACTCTGACACAGAGTCAATGGTTTCGTCACCAACGTCAGATGAAATGGATTCGCCATTTTTCGGCATTTCTAATCGAGAAGCTTGAATTATGAAATATTAAGCAATATTTCAATTTTATATTTGACTGACTGAGTTATCCGGACTTGAAGGACCAATGTGAGAGCTAGTCTCGTTCGTGGGAGGGAGTGCCGGTTTTTAATTGACAACTCAGTCTTTTCAAATTCAAATATACAATTTTTTATTTCAATGCTTATAACTATATCACAATTCATTTATTAAAAGAAATTCAGAACAACTAAAACTAACCTAAAAACTACTATAAAATTCAATAAAAACTTCAAGTAACAAAGATAAAAATAAAAGTAATAAAAAAATAATAAAAAACGACAAATTAAAATTCAAATTAAAATTCAATAAGCTCCCGCTCAGGCGCTGCCAATTTTCTCCTCGTTCTGAAAGAGGGAGAGAAGACTAGAATTATTATCTGTCATAAAAACACAGAAAAGGGGAAAATATTAATGCTGCTAGTGCGTGAGGGCACAAGGGCAGCAAAATGCTTCTACAAAGAAGAAGAAGAGCAGATTAATCTCTGCAGCAGAATTATTCTTCTGTAAATATGAGCAGGAGATGTAGCAGATTATTCTCTGCAGCAGAATTACTCTTCTGCGTAAATATGAGCAGGAGATGTAGCAGATTATTCTCTGCAGCAGAATTATTCTTCTGCGTGAATGTGAGCAGGAGATGTTTGCAGATTATTCTCTGCGCAGAATTAATCTTCTGCTTAGGTGTAGAAAGGAATACTGCAGATTAATCTCTGCGCAGAATTAAACTTCTGCTTAGGTGTAGGAAGGAATATTGCAGATTAATCTCTGCGCAGAATTAAACTTCTGCTTAGGTGTGGGATGGATTTTTTGGAAATGATAGGAGTTTCAGATTATTCTCTGAAATATAGAATTAATCTTCTATAATGAGATAAGCTCTGGACCAAGAATGATTTTCTGCTGCGGCTCGTCGGCTTTATATAGCCGCCGCATCCAGTTATGAGATGTCGCCTCTCGGTGTTGCCCTAGCAACGATTGATGCGATGTCTGAACGTACCTCATACAGCTGATTGACGTAATGTCAATTGCTGTCATCGATAAATGTAGGAGGAATGTATGTTTAAGGTAAGTTGATGAAATTTTTTATAAAATTTGTTAAAAATAATAATAATTTGGTATATTTTAGACGTTTTATCTCTTCGTTGGAGTCTTTGGACGACGCTAGGTCAAAGGAAGGAACTTCCCAACATTCAGATAAGTGCTTTTTTGTTGATTTTATTTAGAATTTGGTTCTTTGTGGTTCCTTTGTTTTTTTTCTTTTTAGGAATGTATTTACATCGGGGAAGTCAACACGTCGGTGGACTGAACATGTATGTATAGCTTACACATATTAAGTGTATATGAACATTCAATTATAGAGACTGGATTTCATGGCAACACAACCTCTAAAGTTAAGTCTGACAAACGTCTCCTATGTGAAGTATTTACATAAGGACTATCTCAGAAAAAAACCGACCACAAAAAAATGAAGGAAATAAATAAAGGAAACACATTTATTTTTAATAAATATTTATTATTCTGAGTTTAAACAGTATTTTATATAATATCATTGTTATTATGATGGAAGCTACACTTCTTTACAGAATTTTCGAACTTTTGAGTCTTAATATTAGCTTTTGTACATGATCATTTGTGATTATATCAAAAGCCATCTTATAACCTAGGCAGACGGACAAAATCAATGATCATTCATTCGTAAGTAATTTTTTTCAAAAATCAAATTATCCAAGATTTTGTGAATTAAAACGAAAGTCCTGTCAATTTTTGTATGTAATTGACAGCACATTTTTAATAATTAAAATTGAAATTCAAAGTTAAATCGAGTTTTGCAAAGTTCAATTACGAACGAATGATCATTGGTTTTTCCCATATGGCTAGGGTATTATATTTCTTTTTGAAATCATTGGTGTTAGTTAGCAATTTGCTTTTTTGTAAGTATTTGTTTAATATACGCAAAATATTTTTCGATAGAATAGTTGGTAGATTTGCTTCCTTCGAGACGACGTTGCTAAAGTAAGCAATCAGTTTTCCACACACTCATTCAGGTAAATTTCTGTTTTTATGATCCCTGTTGATACAAAGGCTTTACATATCAAACCATAAGAGCATATGACCTGTCAAACTAAATATTTATTCGGAATTCAATACACTGACTAGTTTTTAAAATTCGGGTCTACATAACCCCGATTCTCAGCAACATAAAATTTTTGACCTGGTAGCTAACGAAAATCAGACTTGCAATATGTCTCGTCGTTGATAACGCAGCAAGCAAAATTCGTTAAAAATTGTTCACACAATTTTCGAGACTTCATTTTTGCTATTTTTTTCTTTCTACAGAGTTTTCGGACGCCTTCTGAACATTAAAACATCTCAGTCCTCCTCACTGACATATATATAAATGGATTGCTTGATTTCCTGTTCCATATGGCACCAATTTTGATTTCAGAAATTTTGCTCTCACTGTCAATGCTACCAACTGTCGTAAACTGGCGCTATATTTAAATTATTTGAGAATTTATTTATATGCATGTCAGTGGTATTTACCGAATTTACTACAAAAGTATTTGGGACTATTTGTATTGTTAAATTTTAATTATGAGTCGGAGGAAGTGCTTTGGCTAGAAATACCGTTGAACCTCAAGCAATTTCGCGTTCTGAATCGTAGTTAAGTGGGAAAGTATGCTCCCATGGAAAGAAACAGGAATATGAAAGTGATGCCATTTGCTTTCATGCATTTTTTTTTTCAACGAGCAGGCCACTTATATACATGTCAGTGGTCCTTCTCTAACCTTCATCCTTTGCAGAGTTGACTTTGATGTGTTTATTTCATCAGACATATCCGTAATAAAAATGTTAGAATTCCTTTTCATTTTGAAAAGTCACCACAACGATTTTGTTCTAAATGGCTTTGTTTTCTTCTCCACGTTTTCTTCCTGACCCAGAACTTTCTTTAAACACTGGAAGATCCCGAAAATTTAGACAAAACGTTTTGAATGTTGTTTTTTTTTTTTTTATACATATCGAGGATTTTTTCCAACTTTCTTTGTGACATCTCCGAATTTTCAAAGTGTTTTGAAATAATAAATTTTCTCCTTTCATCTTGTTTTGATGCCATGACTGAATACCGAATGACATATCGTTCAACTAGACTGTATTAAGCACGCGTAAGCAAAGAAATTTGCAACTGTGATATGTTTGTGTGTTCGTAAAAAGATGACATGCATTTTTTACACAAATTGTGAGGGAGATAGCTTATTGAAATTTAAATACTGCGAAAGCAATCATTGCAATACCTCACACAAACGGTCCACTCTAGTTTTTATGATAAAAACCGCAAACTGTCAACCTGCATAATTGGAAATTGTAAGTTTTTAATCGTTTTTTCGTAGATATTCAAAAAGACGGATCATGGAAAGAAGTATAATTTTACAATTTCTAAACTATTGCATGAAAGCACGAAGGAGTTCGATGCAAAGGATGAGATTAGGTACATCGAAAAAATTTGTCGCAAAATATCAGGTGGTACTGTAATTCAGTTCTACAATCAATATTTTGTACGATAACGAAATCTTTATTTATTATTTATTTCGTAGTAAACGAAAAATTCAGTAACTAATCTGCCTGTATGTAAACGTCAGTCAATCCACTTCATCCATTCAAGTGCTCACACGAAAATAATTCCACTCCACTACCGAACTGACGTCGGTGAAGATAATTCCAGTCCGGTTAGTGTTCACATGACGGATTATCTCAAAAGCGAAATAATTCTAGCAAATTATAAAGGAAAAGGACCACTGCAGTGAATCTGTGGACGCACTGCTCCCTGCTTGTGGACAGAAAACTACCTCCGAAATATTTAATAACTTTCAATTTCGCAATATTTAATTACAAACTCAAAACTTACTTTTGTTTATTTCGACAAATAATTTGACTTGACAGATATGTAAATGCCATCCGTGCGTTCAGGTGCACGCAGAATGTCACATAATGTCACATTTTTACACACCATGTCGTTCAGGCGACCGAAGCGTTGTCATTTCCCCAGCACACCGGTGTGCACATTTTGCACTACGGTCTGGTAGCGTCGTGTCTCGGTGCGCTTAGTAGGTTTGACGTTTAGCGTAGTTTTATTCTTAAAGAACTTTCAAAAATTACATTTCGAATCGAAGTGCACACCAACCGTTCAGGTGCTATCCCTACTTTTTCATTGATGTGATGTGCGCACCGATGTGCTTTTTAGCACATCGGTGTGTACACCTAAACGCACGGCATATAATTATAGTAACAGCAACAATAATGGCAGTACGAGTAGTAGAAATTCACAAATTAGGGTTGCAAATAACAATGTTTTAGTTTTCAGTAACTATAAAAACTCCCTTTGCTTGAGGTCTTTTTATGGTTCCGGACACGCACACAGTGACAAATCGCCGTCCGGAAAAAATTCAGGAAGCGTTTGCTTCTCTCGTCACTTATAAATAAATTTCCGTATATGATGTACTATCTCCCTTACAATTTCTGTACAAAATGCATGTCATCATAATGTAAATCCTCCTTAACAAGTAAGTGGTCTGGTTTGTTCTGGAACTGGGACAGTTCTTACAACCCCTGGAAAGGAAACACTGTCTATTTGCTGGTACAGATGAAACTAAGGGAGATTTTATCTTCAACAACAATTCTCTAATCAGAGGATATTTGATTATTTAACATTAGTCATTAATTACAATTAAGAAGTTGACTTAGCATTACCATTGCTGTTGTCGATACAGTAATGACAGTGATAGTAATTATAAAAATTGTAATGTTACATGACAAAAAACATTTAATAAAACGAAAAGGTAAAATTAGTTACAGGAAAAAAACAAGTAAAAAAGCTAATATTGGTCTAAGACCAATTCTTATGATACCCTAGATGAATGTCCGTATGAAATTTCGTATGGGCACCCATTTGAGCAATTTTGATTTTTACAAGTAGTTTTTCGCATATATTTCTAGAACAGTTCGTCGGATAGAAAAAATGATTATAACCAATTTTATAGGATTTCATATTCTGAAGACGTTTTTAGTACAATAGAAATGTTTAGGATTGATCGTTTTCAAAAGCCAAAAATTTTATATGGCAATACCAAGAAGGAGTTGCCCGATTTAATCCATTTTTGAAATTTTTTTTGCTAGTACAATGAAAACACTATGTATTAAATTTCAGCTCTCTACGTCGACGCGTTCTCATGCAGTGTCCAAATATATAGTGGAAAACGAAATTTTTGTATGGCAACCCCACGAACGAGTTGCCGGATTTGTCTCATTTTCGAACTTAATTTTACTTTTTTTTAAAAGTCCGACAAAATTTCAGCTGTATACGCGCTCTCGAGTTATCGTGCGCACAGACGGACAGACGGACGAACGGACGAACAAACGGATGAACAGCCGTCGGACATTCAAAAATCAATATAACTTTTAATATTATGCGTGGGTGTCCAAATCATTTTGCTCTACCATCATTATTTCGAGGTGTTACAAACGGAATGACAAACTTAGTATACCCTATAGATTTCATCTAGGGTATAAAAACGCATAGATATACATAGTAGTGAGTAGCAAAGAGACACAACCACCTTGGACAGAATAATAAAAGCAAAGGTACACAAGCAGTGATATCGTGAAAAATAATTAAGCAAGAAACTATAAAAGAAAAAGTGTAGTAAAAAAAAATATTTATTAAGTGCTAGTTTTAGGTCTTATTTTCCAGTTAGATTGGGTTCTTATTTGTGTGACATATGCTTAGCAAAATCATACGGCGCCGCTTATCACGGCGAGATGCTAAGCAGTTGTTAGGGAAAGTCTGAACAATATGAGATGCTTGAAGATTTACTAGGGAATAATACCCGAACTACTACCGTCATGGTATGTTTAACACGATGATAATTATCAAGCTGGAAAATCCCTTACCAATTCACTACCGCAATAAACGCAGTCAGACGGTATCTGGTATTCGGTTTTTTTTTTTTCAAAAGGCATAAATGTGTGAATGCATACTTGAATGGCACTCAGTGAGTTTCAATTACTCAAACCTTGCCTTTATTTTTCCCTTTTCAGAGGAGAGAATAGGAGTGAACTGGGTAGTAATTAATGAAAACCATAGCTGCATAAAAATTACTTTATTGCTCGATGAATGCGTACATACTCACTGCTAGATATCTAGTCTACTTGATTAATCCCTTATGATCTAGTACAAAAGAGACTGTGTACAAATATAAATGTTCTACATCTAGGAAGAGACATACTGGGCGCGTATAGTAGTTACTAACTCATATATACTACAACTCCCCCTTTTGAGTTGTTAACATTTTCCAGTAGTGAAAAATATCCATATAAATTTTATTAAATGGTTTGGGTTCAATGTCGTGTGCTATGTATGGTTCTCTTGTATTGAAGTTTCTATTCTTTTGGCATAATTCGCAACTACTAATCCTTTTTTCAACTTGATCTACCATTCCTGGTCAGTAGACTAATGTCCTAGCACGGGCTTTGATTTTTTCTATTCCCTGATGGAGCTTGTGCAAGAGATCTAATATTTCTTCGCATAAACTTTGTGGAACTAAAATTTTCTCATTAAAAAACAGATTAAGTTAATTCATTTTTCATTTTCGAAAATGCTTAAAAATTTTCCTTAACTTTTGCTTTCTCATTAGGCCAGCCTTCTTGTAATATTAACTTTAAATCCTTTAATGCTGGAGCTTTTTCTGTTTTCTCTATAAATTTTTGTTTTCTTTCGAGTCCTACATTAATTGTATGAAATATGAAAATAAAAAATATAAATGCTTCAAATCTATCTCGTATTTAGTTAATCTTAGTCTCATTCTCTGGAGTCTAGAGTTAGGAATCCTGAAAATATCCTTTTTAAAAATACCTAGGAGTGGTTTATGATCCGTGACCAATCGCTAGTAGTTCCTTTTCAATTTGTGCGTATCTTTCTTTTGTCTCTGACAGACTACCTGAAGCGAAATATACAGGTTTGCCTTCCTTCATCATACAAGCACCTAACCCATTTTTTGACGCATCAGCTTAAATAGAATACTTCATTTTTTCCATCGAAAGTTCTAAGAGTTGGGGCTTATTCTATTGCGAGCTTAGTTCGTTGCTTTCCTATCGAAAAACAGCTTCCTTTTTTAAAAGTTCTCTTAATGGTTGTGAGATGTCCGCAAGATTTGGGACAAAATTTCGAATATAAATGATCATTCCTAGGATTTTCTGGAGATCATTTTTATTTTTAGGAGACTCTATTTTATCAATGGCTTTAACCCGTTCCGGGTTACATTTTATTCCTTCTTTTGAAATTATGTTTCTATAACTTTTTTCAAAATCTCATCATGTCCCTTTTCTGTACAAGCGGCTATCAAAATATCATCAATATAAACTATTAATCCTGGGATAGCTTTAAACTTTTCCTCATTAAACTTTTGAAATGCATCGGGGGCTGTTCAGATACCAAATGGTAGTCTGTTAAATCTATAGCATCCGAACGGAGTACTGAAAATGCACAATTTGCTTGAATCTCATCTAGGGTTTTCTAATAATATTCCTAATTATTGTTAATTCAACTAATCCTTCGAGCTCAGCTAACATTTTATCCTTGATTGCCACCGGAATCATTCTAGCCGACTTTGCTGTCGGTGTAGCATTTTGTTGAATTCAATTTTAAAATTTTATGGAAAACTTCCCAGTCCCTAAAATAAATCTTTGTTTTCTTCTATGAACTGTTTCCTATTTATACAGTTTTTATTAATCTCATTTACTCTTCGAATTAAATTTAAATCTACGCATGACTCAAGACCTAAAATGGGAATATTTCCTTCTTTCATTATAATGACCTCTATATTTTTTTATTCTATTTCTAAAAATGAAAGATAGAGAAGCTGTTCCTATTCCCCCTAGTAACCACAATTCATATGTCCTCACATTTTCCAAACTATACTACAAAAATATTGGACGGAATTTCAATATTTATCCAAAATATTCCAACACAGAATGATGTCTTTACTTGGTCCGAAGTTCTAGAAATTTTATATGAGATAAGAACTGGAAAAATAGTGGACAATTGTGGACAATATTTAAAACTGTTCTTTGATTTGTCCATTATTTTTCTGAAAAATTCCGTATACGAAAATATATGGAGAAAGTGTGGACATACTGCAGAAAAGGTAGAAATTGAAATCTTCAATTTGTTCCTTTTTCTTCATTGGAAAAACAGCAGACAACTACTGGACAAAATTTTTGATAGATTTGTCGTTCTTTTTATTTTATAAACTTTATCACTTTTTTCTTTTTATTTGATGGAAAAGTGTGGATTAACAACAGTGGAATTAAAAATTCTGGACATGCTATGGAAATGCTATGGATATTCTTCAGAATTAGTCTGCACTGTATTCAGGCTTTATCCATTCAAATTCCAATGTAACAGTGGAACTGAAAAATTTGGAGATGCTATGAATGTTCTTCAGAATGAATCTGCACTATATCTAGGCGTTATCCAATGAAATTCCAATGTTTTATTGTTTCTAGGAAAAATTTTTTAGGGTTTTGGTATGGAACTGAATGGTGTCGTGAGACGTGAAATTATTCGCATTTAGTGTTGTGTAGGCTAAAAGACTCCATAAGGAAAGAAATAAACAGGAAAAGAATAAAGTAAGATATAAATTTAGTTATTTTATTACTTTTAAAACCAATAACTTTTTCGTTCACAGAGAAATTGGAAAAACAATCAGCATTGCATAAATTTAAGATTTCTTTTTTTTTTTCTTTTTACAACTGAATTGTTTTGTTTTAATTTAATGGATTTCTAAAAAATAAATATTATTTTGTTAACACTAATATCTTTAAAATGCATTTTATTTATTGTAGCAGGGAGAAATTCTAAAGAATTCCTGTAGAATAATTCTGTAGAATATCCGGAAAAGCCCCATAGAGCTTCCGTGGAATATATCTGCTAAATTTCCAAATTTTTATGATTTCTGAAGAATTCTTGTAAAATAATGCCGCAGAATATCAATACAAACCGTCCATAGAGTATCCGTGGGATATATTCGCTAAATTTCCAAAGATATTATTCTTATGAATTCTAAAGAATTTATGTAGAATAATTTTGCAGAATATCCAAACAACCTCTCTATAGAGTATCCGCGGAAAATATCCGTTAAGCTTCCAAAGACATTGTCCTTATTATTTCTGAAGAAATTCGTTGAAATAATGACGGCATACTTTCCTCGGACAACGTACCTTTTGCCCCGTGACAATCCCATACAATTCTTTTGACATTCTTGAGAATATTCCAAAGAACTGATTCTTTGTACAGGAAAATTTCCTAATAGAACATCTGTTGAACATCCTAGGACTTGGTTACTAGGGATGCCGGACATTTTCTAACCACATGATTTTTCTTGCTATTTAGTGCATGATATGATTTTATTTTGGCCTGTCTTTCTCTGCTCTATTTTTTATTCCTACTTATTCCTGTTGTTAACTCTGAATAGTTGTTCTCAAAACCTGATTTTTCATAATTAGTATTTTTTCGCAAATTATATTTATTTGAAACGTTAGTTACAGTATCTAAATAATTGTTTTCTGGTTCCTGGTGGTTTGTGTATATGTTTCATCTGATTGTTCGCAATCTCTGCTGCCCGCGCCATTTCGATCGCCTTTGCCAAATCCAGTGAATCTATTTCGAATAACAGTTTTTGAAGATGCTTATCCGATGTACTCAGAACAATACGGTCCTGTACCATTCTACTCTCCTGCTCTGCAAACTCGCAATTTCGAATTAGTTTTTTAATTTACATCAAAAACTTCTTATCGAATGGTTCTCCTATTTCCTGGTTGCGTTTATGGAATTTAAAGCTTTCATAAACTTCATGCAGCTTAGGCTAGCAAAATTCTTCAAAATATTTAATAACTTCTGCATACTTTTTTCTATTCTATTCTGATAAGTTGAAGGAATTTAAAATCTCAACTGCCTCTGGGCCGATTGCGTTTAGAAATATTACCACTTTAACTTCATCACTTTTTTTTTGTTTGTAATTTTTCATAATTGTCACCAGTTTTCAGCTAAATTTGAGCTCTCTAGGCTTAACTTCTCGACTTACGTATGTAATCCATTGATTTTGTTATTATCGTCCGCTATCGAATTTTTGGTGGCCTTCCAACGGGTTTCTTTTCTTTCAACTTTTTTGATTTTAATTTTTCCACAATCGTCATAACCCAGCTCTTTATGTCAAAATTTAATGTTCACCAGTTTATTTATTTTTATGATAATCTTGGTATCAAATCACTTAACGAATCTCGATTTTATAATTTTTTTTTTATATAGGTGCACTATAATCAAACACGTGTACTGGCTACCCGCTGCGTCATGTATTATCACAGATGCATAAAAATTACTTTTTTGCTCGATGAATGCGTACATACTCACTGCTACATATCTAGTCTACTTGATTAATCCCTTATGATCTAGTACAAAAGAGAGAGAGTGTGTATAAATGTTCTACCTCTAGGAAGAGATATACTGGACACATATAGTAGTTACTAACTCATATATACTACAGGACAGCCAGTCAAGAAAAGGAAGGTAACAGAAAACCAGAGCGAGTACCCTGAATCCTGAATATTTAATTTTTCATAAAATAAAGTTCTTTTTGTATCGTAAAATATTCGCCTTGTCAATAGTAATTACCCGCAATTGTAAATACCACAGTAATTTTACTTGTTTTGTCTGGTTTAAATATTTTATTGCAATTACTTAAAAAGTATAAAATTCAAAGATATCGCTACAAGTATACAAGGTTAACATTAAAATATTTGTTTTTGAATGTTAATCTTCAGTTGAATTAGTTTGATATTAAATAATTGTATACAAACTTTAACTGCAATTGAAGATAGCACTTTTCGACTTGGAGATCAGTATCTCATCAGTATGGTTATCTCTGATCGCCTACCATAGAAGTTCAATGATAAAGGTCACCCAATTACCCATATAAATACTTTTTAACAAAAGCATGGTAAGCAATCGAAAAAAGCTCAATTTTTCTGCATTTTAATTCAATTTGCAAATTAATTGAAATTAAATTTTAATTAATTTTAATGAATTTCAATCATTACATGAGAAATTGTGCACCTGTAATTGGAGATAGTTGGATCCTTGAAAAAAAATTCATGGTGAAATATTCCGGACATCTCTTATTTGGCTGTCATCTACACTAACTAAGTATGTACAACATAAAAAACATAAGAATCTCATTGCCGGCACTTAACTAAATTCACCGCATCTTAATATTTACCTGACCATGTGGTGCTGCAAAAAAATCAAGTTTTGGCTGCGGAATATCAGTAATTTTACCTGGTCGGATCTGATATTGCATCACCGGCTGCTACTAAGATCATCGCCGGCCGAGCCAGCCAAGAAATGACATATTGATGGTATCGGCGGTGATACTCACTTAAAGCTTTTTAAGTGATGGATAAGTATGTCCGCAATAAATGGGTGATTTAAAAGATTTTTTTGTTTTCTTTTTGTAATGTAATGTTATTTATTTAGGTAATAATTAATTGAAGGTAGAGATCCCGCAAATTTATTTCAAGGAAAAAGTTAGTTATGCAAGATGATGTTAACTACTTAATTAATTTTGTAGGTACATACAGACGATAATCTATTTTAAAACTACGATTTTCGCGATTTCAGAATATGAACACATGAGTCTTGTTTATTTCATCGAAGGTCTTTTCGCAGACCACAAAAACCTTAAGTAAAATCATCCAGATTCATTAGCCACTCAGCAGAATTTATAATTGTGGATAAACTGTAGAAGTAGGTAGGTTAGTTTAGGTTAGATAGCAGGGGTGCCGCTAGAAGTGTCTAGCCTGCTGCATTTAGACGACCATTGGACCCATTACCAGCATGAGATAACCTTTAAATTTGCCCTAGATTCATCCAGCTTCCTTTTGGAAACTTAGAATGCATCTGAACTCTTTACTAATAGCCTACCTCTTTTGTTCATCAGAGCAAGGCGCTAGCAGACAACGTGTTGGACGGGTTCGATTTCCTCCGAGTGCTTATACATAGCTCCTGTAGAAATCGCTCGCCACTATTTCCAGTCCTCTAGCATAGCCTCCTATAGCCCAATGACCCATAATAACTCCATACTAGTTTCCTGGTATATGCTCTGTTGCCATTAAGCAGTTCTCTTGTCCTCTTCCTGTTATCGCGATATGCAGGTTTCCCGGTTGGTCCACCGGAAGCTTGCCTTATGATAAAAAAAGTGTTTAACTTCTAACACTAAGAAAAAGACGAGCTCTGCACGTGACTGACTGAGGTACAAAGCAAAAAAAAAAAATATTAATATTAAAATCATAAATAAATAGACAAGCAAAAATCTAAAAGAAGGCAGGCTTGAATAATTTGAAAAGTAACAGTTAAATAATAATAAAATCAAGATAAAAAAAAATGTAGTTGGATAAAATATAAAAAAAAAAGTCAAGAAAAGAATATAAAATCGGATTGGATTTAGCCTGTACTACATCGCAACAGAGACAGCAAGGAACATATTATGCAGGGAGACCAGGACTGAATTGGACAAGAACAACTGATACAGAATCAATCGGGAGATTATAGCGTGACCTAAAATCTGTGAAATGAAATAAAACCTTTACAAACATAAACTTGAAGCTCATGTTAGTGGTGGTCAGGAAGCTCTGACAATCAAAACTTTCTCTTTTTTCTTATTAAAGTTGGACTCCTAACTTGACGCTCGAATCGAACACATAGACCGCTATAAAAAGATACAATGTTTTCGAAATTCGAATTTCCCAGATTACCAAAAGATATAAATTTAAATATTCATTTAAACATAAAATTTCATTAATACTGAATATATGAATACTTCAGATTCTTCTATGTTATTATTTGTACATCCCTCCACTGCAGCCCTTCCATGTAATAAACATCCATAAAACCTACTAACGCTAGTTAGTATTTGTCAAGTTCTTACAAGTATAGAGCGACATAAAATAAAAAAATCAAGAATTTCGAAAATCAAATTTTCGAATTTCGATATCGAATTTACATTGTGTAAAAAATTCAAAATATCAGTTGCGTTTTTTTTTTTTATTTATTTGAAAGTACAAACAATGAAAACTTTTTACGCACTTTTTGTAGTGTGGTTCGAATTTTTTTATTGCTTTTTCGAAAAATAGCCATCCGACGTGCGATAAACATCTTCGTTTGGCATTTTGGACTCTTTCGTCGTGTTTATATCATGGCTTCGCTTCCCAAGTCCTCGTTCATCAGATCGAACTCATCTCATAGAAATCACTAGGTAAAAGGTCTAGCCAAGTCGGATGTCAAAGAAAAGAGTCAGCATCATGTTTACCGCAAAGAGAAGTGGCGGAATGTCATATGCGGAGAATAGGGACGTTCTACTCGAAGTGCATTCAGTTTTATTTCTGGAGAGAAATGATCGGACCCAATTCTCATCTCCGGTTACTATACATGATGCAAAAATTATTTCTTTTCCTGCGATAACAATCCATAAAAGTGTGGGCATTTTGAAAACACTATTTATTTCTGTTATTATTCAGTCAATAACCAGAGACCACTATCAAACAAAAATAGTAACTGAAGACGCCCAGTGATGATCTTGTGCTTATTTCCATGCGGAGGACTCAACTTAATTTCGGATCCACTGTGATTTATCAATCGATGTTGACGGCCTTCTTTACCACTAAGAATCTTTGATAATTGCCCACCCATTCTCAAACAATTCACATCATTTTACAATCGTTTGATGACGAATTTTACTGGGATTGTGTTTCACTTTTGTGCCTACAAAATAAAGCGAGTCCCTGTGAATTTCTAATTTCAATGATATTTGCAACGGACATCACAACTTTCACAACTGATAATAGTGCGAAATCCTTTAAAAAATCGATAAAGTTGCATAAAAGTTATATAGAGCTGGCCTCCGATTCTGAATCCGTAAAAATACCAGTACTATTACAAAACCATTCCAAGTAAACAGTGATGAATTACCAATACCATTATAATAGTAATTTGTAATTAAAAAAATTAAATTAACCTACTACCAATAATTACTCCGTTCTAACGCAAACTACTTACTGCTACTTAACATGTTTAAAAAAAAAAAAAAATCATAAATTTCCACATAATAATCAGTTGCTCTGTAAAATAGTACAATAACAATTAATTTCGATTACTATTAAATTTTTCGAATGGAAATTACTGTCAACACTGCAATTAAATTGAATTACTTGTAATCGTACTAAATGAAGTAATGAATTATTATTAAGAAAAGTGTAGATTACATTGAAAACTCTCTATAACGAAACTCCAGGAACCGTACAATTTCTTTCGTTTTAGAGAGTTTTCGTTATAGGGAATGAGTAAAAAAATAACAACAAAATATGAATCTTTAGACAAAATTAATTTTATTGCTTGAAGAGAAATAAAATAGACTAAACATAAAATAAGTTAAACTAAAATAAAATACATTCTAGGCCTCAAATTAATCTGTCATCTTCGCTTGCCCTTTTTAGCTATTTGAATATTTGGCTTTCACCAAAACTATGTATTTTTTACATATCTTGAAGTACTTTAACATCGGCTTTGATAAACAAAAGGAATTTTTCTAGTACTTTGACCACATCCAGAGCTTATTGTATGCTAGGTGGTTGACGACGAGAAATAAAATTTTCCGCTCTTTCAACTCTGCATCCCACCACCGCACTTCGTCTTCAAAAAACTGCGACTTCATCCATATGGACTTGTTTGCTTTATAGGTAACCGGCAACCGTTTGATATTCTTGAAACATTTTGTGGGTTTTTTGATTTACCAATCACCACTAGCTTTCGTTTTTCCGTGCTGGTAGCTACTAGATGTATATGCGTTCTTAAGAAAGTCTTCCACCCACGCACCTCTCAGCTTTAAACTTTAAAGTTTTGTCTGGAGTCATTTTGTAAAAAAACCTAGTCTCATCGCAATTAAAAATGTTGCCGAGGGAGTACCTCACCTTCAACTTTAGCCACACATTCTCTATCCGCCATAAGTTGGTAACGATAATATTTATATCGCGGGCTTCTTCATACTCATCTGCGCGTGGTTTAATCCATGGCACTATTTGAACTTTCCCATGCATCCTTCTGGAGCCTTGAAATATTTTATTCCCAGTAGATCAGCGAACTTCTCAGCCTTATATTTTATAGGTCCAGATATCAACATATTATTGATATGCTGCTGCTGGAACCATTGCAGTATGGCTTGATCCAGGGCTTCAAATTTCGGCTTCCTCATCTTTTTGATACCCTCACCCTGTAGCAGCTTCTCCTTGCACTTCCAAATAGTGGATGATACAGTAGAAGAAGTGAGTCCAAATCGTCGTCCTAATTCATTTTTTCATTTCACTTTGTTCTATCGCAGGAATTAAAGCAATTTTTTGGTCTAAAGACAAGATTTTTTCCTTTAAAGCTAGCCGTGTTCACCGAAAGAATATCAGATTAACTGACTGACTCGGTATTAAAGTCTGAAATACATTGACATGACAGTAGCAGAACAGTCACAGAAAATCGTTTTCATTGGTTGAAAACGATAAGCGGATTTGTAAATCTGATTTGTAATATGAATTATTCCTTACTTACGCACCGAGTGGTCAATAAAGGCAGTAATCACAATAAAGAAAAGAAGACAAGGGTTCAGAAAATGGACATACCTGGAACTTTAGGTATTTAACCCCGAAAATTACAGTACCTTTATGAACGTTTGGCCAACTATGATAAAAAAATTTTTGGGTATTTTTTCATTATGGAGAGTGAGTCACTTCGTTACAGAGGGCGAATAAATATACCAATTTCAACCAGTGCTTACTTCATATAGAGTTTTCATTGTATTTCATTTCTCTAACTTATTTAAACGTTTTCAAAATCAAACTTAAAGTTCAGTAAACAAAGTAATTCTTTCAATTATCATTAAATTTAAATTTCACTACATATGAGCTGCCATGATTTTTAACACTTATTGAGTTTAAAAAAAAATTGCGTGGTATATATTGAAACCAGAAACTATATATAAAAAAAAAAAAGAAAAATCAATTCAAATTTTTGTTTATGTCGTCAAAACTAATTTATTCATGCGAACGAATTTCATTTAAATTTATTATCTTTTTATGGTAAATAAATTTATTAAAGGTGGCACGGGAGGAATAGATTTCCGAACTGAAATTTATAAATTATGTGCTTGAATGCATGTTACTTAGGAATTTATGTAAATTCACATTACTTGATACAATTTGATATCCATTTTCATCAGCTAAATACTCAACTATTATATGTCTTCCATCACCAAGTGGATATTCATAGAAACCAGCAACACTATAGACATCTGAATCATTCACATGTTTTAAGGTGGCCGTAACTTCTTGTTTTATACCATTCTCAAGGTCGAATCTATTGTATAAAATTATATTATTTGTAATTTTCACACATTTTCATTAATCTTTACTTGTAGTGATAACTGCCGTCTGAATTGATTTGATTAACATTAACATTTTCATGTATTGGCTTTTTAGTTAAAACTCCACAAGAAACTAAAGCTAAGATTTCTACCGTAAAAAATAACCACCCGAAATGTTGCATCTTGAAAGTTCTTAAGTAAACTGAATTTTAAAAGCAGTTCCAATGGGAAGGATTTTATCAGATGGTATTTGTAAGGTTACAGTTTTTGGGATTTTATTTTTTTGTTTACTACTCACAAAATCAATATTGTCAAAGCAAAAGGTCTGGAACCAAAAATTTATCGTCCAGACAAGCAAGTTCACTGGGGTTCATCATTTTTGGGTGTGTTTCATTTATTTCCGAAAACTTTTTTAGTAATTTCAAAACCAGTTATGTATTTGTTTTTTTAGAAAATTTTGGATTTTTTATAGTAGCCAATCTCTGTAATTGTAAGTGTTTCGTGGAGGGGTTCGTGTGGGAATGATTTTCTTCAATGTTCCAGGAAATAGAGTACCACTGAATTTATTTTCTAATGTGTAATGCAGTAATTGAATATTGTACAAAATAAAACTCAATAAGCTATGCAAAATTATTGGAGTTACTACATCGAGAATAAAAAAAGTTGTTCTTGCTCTGACAATGACTCAACTGCGTCTCGTCACCAAAACAAGCATAGACTTCGATTAGTGATCAGATTCTAATGGAGATGAAAAATGATGATACTGATAAGCCGGGAATTTCTGTTAGTTATCGTTGCATGTAAATATCGAAATGCAATTCATGAGGTCAACAAACGCTGATAGCTGTAGTGTGCTGATTTTTAAACATTCTCCCCCGCCTTGAAAGCTATTTCAACATATTGATGAAACTTCGCTGCTCCGCTACCGATATCGTGAAATCGGTTCGTCTTGCCTCCAATTATGTCAGTGAAATTTTAGGGAATTGGACAAGAGAAGGAAAAGGAAAAAAAGGGAACACTAAGGGCAAATATCTTTTTTTTTTAAATTATTTTTAGTGTTTTGGAGTTTCGTAAGGGTTATTAGTTGGCAATATGCAAAGTTTATGTATGGGTCGAGTTATTTCGGAGCTTTGAGTTTTTAACGTAACCACTCTTATAAGGTCATCGTTGCCGGGATGTGTCTTATTAACGCGAGCTAGTGGCCATTTCAAGGTGGGCAACCACTCGTCCTTAATAAGGCCTATATCCCCAATCTTTATATTATCTTTCATTCTATTCCATTTAGGTCTGTGCTGTAATCTCAACAGATATTCAGAGGTCCAAATTTTCGAAAAAAACCTATTTCAAATGTTGGACTTATTGCCAACGAGTAAAGGAGTTCACCTTTAAAAACGATAGATTTTGTTCTGGCAGACCCAAAAGGGTATCTCCAATTAGAAAATGCCCTAGAGTGAGTACTCGACGATCGGTCGGGTCATCTGTCAAAGGACACAACGATCAAGAGTTTAAGCACGCTTCAATCTGTGCTACGACTGTGCTCATTTCTTCGTATGTGACAATTATAGCTCCTATTATCCGTCCAAGATGATGTTTTACTGATTTCACTCCAGCTTCCCACAAGCCACCGAAAGGGGGGAAAAATGGAGGAATGAAATGTCATTGCACGCCTTGGATATTGTAAATATTAGCAGCCTCGTGATTTGGTTCTGAAAATGCTCGTTTCAAATCTTTATCGAGTTCCTCCAAACTAGCGCCTAGAAAATTTGTGCCGCAACCGGAGAAAACATAACAAGATAAAGATAACGGGATATGAACCTGCAAAAGGCAGCAAGAAGCCTGAGGTACTTAAATCAGTGGACACTTCTAAATGGATGACCTTTGTGCATAGACAAACGAATATATATGATTTATGCCCACGACCTCTAAACGTGCGGAAAGTTAAAGGTCCTGCAAAGTCAATTCCAACATTCGAAAGTGGTCGACTAATCATGACTCCGGGAGGAGGAATGTTAGGCATCAGCTACTTTTGGGTTGCCTCAAGCTGCTTAAAGCAAGGTATACAATGCTTTAGTATTTTCTTGAGCGTATTTCGGACTTTCAAGATCAAAACGGATGTTGCTGGGTATATGACAATGAAGCATTTATCAACCAACCACGTACTATTAGAACCTTGTTCTTATCTAATATAGGGTTTAAGGAATTTAATGGTCCTGTTTTACAGATGGATGTCTTTCTAGAGAGGCTGCTTGTGTTTGTCGCCGACAATTGAAACAGAACAGAAGCAATATGCAGTAACTCTGAAGAGCTAAGAGAGGGATGAGAACGTGGTCAATATTTGGATTAAATCATCTTGACTAATACAAGTGAAATATTTTATGGACAAGCCAACTAGGGCCATACCACCAGAAAATGTTTTCTTTTAGCTTATCCGCTGTAATGCCTCTACTAGCGATATCTGCTGAGTTGTCCTTGGAACTAAAGTGTCGCCAAGGGACTCCTGGTACATTCGTTACAATTTCTTTTATCCGATTGCATACGAAGTGTTTGAATAAATTTTGATGTTTATTAATCCAGGATAGGACTATCCTCGAGTCCGTCCACAAGTAGGTCAAGATAGAGGGATATTGAAGCAAGGGTTGCAGAGATTTGAGCATTCTAGTGAGTAAGAGTGCACCACATAACTCTAACCGGGGGAGCGTAATCGGCTTCACATGAGCAACCTTAGTCTTAGCAGAGGTCAGGTTTATATGGGTTTTACCAGAAACATTAACTTTCAGATATATATAACGGCTGCATATGCTCTCTGTGTCACAAAAGCCATGTACCTATACCAAGGCACCTGGAGACGTCATGAGATATCTGGGAATGGAGGTCAATAAACGATGATAGCTGTGATGTGCTGATTTTTAAACAGTAAGTTTATTATTCATATTGACCTGGGTAACTATACTGCCATCTTTCTTTTGGTTTACAATTTTGCAGGACTTTCGAACTAAACAAACCTTTCATCAACAAAGTCCGTAGAAATTTGTATAAAAAATATCGAGGTGACCTTATCGGACACAGCAATTGTATATTAATTATCATTGGATGCATTTGGTAATTAAAGCCTCAGGTCATTCCCACAAATAAAACTTTGGTCTTTTTGGGTAATTTAAAATGTGTGATTTTGTCAATAGCCAGATAGCTATTAGGTAGGTTTGCATACATATGTATATTGCTACTAAAAATTGAAAGATTACTTGTATAGGTATACCGAGGTCGGCTATGTCTCATATGCCGTTGATCCAAATCAAAGAAATACTTAACAAAAATTGCGGCTGAAAACCTGGATCTCTCACAGGCTAAACCAGATGCCGATCTTTGCCTATTGCAGTCAAGATAAGCCGAGCCAGAGAGGAAAAGCCCAATAAATGAACATCTTAAGGCTTCATCACGAATAAGTCACCTCTACTTTAAAGTGGATACTAGTAATTTACAATCACCTAATTACTGCCACCCTAAATGACTACAATGCAGTCTCCTATGCAGATGACAGGCATCTTCTAGAATAAGCTTACTGATTTAATAAGAAATATTATTCAAATAGCTCACAGCTGAATGACGGACTTTGACCGCAATAATAATCCGTAAAAGACCGTTGTATGCTATTTAAAAAAAAAATAACACAAAATTTTCATCTCACTGGTTCTACTTAAGTATTAGAGTTATCCTATTCAAAGAATTCAAATTGCAACCCCATCTAGAAGACTGAGCTAACAAGATTTTCAGGGATTTTACCTTGTACCATATATAGCGAAGACTAAAACCTTATAGATCCTTTGATTTGACTCAATTTCTTTCTCGGTTGAAGCATTGGTCAGCATTTAGCGAATTTTAAAGATTTTATTTGGGGTAGATGCTTATTATTGAAGGGCTACAAAGGACGTGCCATTTCATACAATATTGCTGTGTTATTCTTTATTTCGTAACATTTTTACACCAACCACACAATTGTTTTCTCTTTTTTTTTTAATGTGTTCCTTTCAGATATAGAAAGATTTACGTCAATATCTTCTTCCGTTCAAAGTTATCAATTTTTTTTTTTTATGTTATACGAAAAATTTGAGTTACATAGCAAAGTGTTCTACGTTGCTCTCCTCTTCAGGATGCACATTTCTGCTCTGGCAATTAAAATTTTCACTTTTCGCATAACATATTAATTAGCAAAATTTTTTGTCAGATAAAAGCAGTTTTTTTTATCGTTTCTTATTTTTAAAAATTTTCCTTAACATATTTAATTACTTAAAACCCTTTATCATCTTGCGGCCAAGTGCGGGTCAGTCTCGCACACGAAGGGTTCCGTACCATCGTACAAAATTTAATACTATGTAAGCGTCGTGTGAAAAAGTTATGCCTACTTATGATAATAATAATAATGAATGAGAATAAAACGAGGGAAAAAACGCCGAAAAAATCACGTTTCTTGTATGAGGGCCCCCTTTAATATTTTTAATTTTATTTTATTTTTAATATTTGTTGTTCTAGCGGCAAAACAAATACACACTCTGTGAAAGTTTCAACTATCTACCTTTGATGGTTCATGCGGTACAACCCGGTGACAGACAGTCGGACGGACATCGGAGGCTTAGTAATAGGGTCGCCGCTTTTATACCCTAGATGAAATCTATATTGTATACTAAGTTTTTCATTCCGTTTGTAACACCTAGAAATAATTATGGTAAAGCAAAATGGATTGGACACCCACGCATAAAATTAAAAATTATTTTGATTTTTGCATATCCATCCGTCTGTCCGTCCGTCCATCTGTGTGCACGATAAGGCGAAAACGCGTATACTTAGAGTGCTGAAATTTTCTACGCGGGCTTTAAAAAAAAGTAAAATTAAGTTCGATAATGAGACATATCGGGCAACTCCTTCGTAGGGTTGCCATACAAAAATTTCGGTTTCTACTATATATTTGGACACTGCCTGAGAATGCGTCGACATAGAGAGCTGAAAGTTGGTACTTGGTCTTTTCATTGTACCAGCAAATAAAATTTCAAAAATGGACTAAATCGAGCAACTCCTTCTGTTGTTGTCATATTAAAATTTAGGTTTTTTACATATAAAATTGGTTACAAACATTTTTTCAGTCCGACAAACCGTTCCAGAAGTATATGTGAAAAACAACTTCAAAAATCAAACTTGCACTTGAAATTTCAGAGCATCCATCTTGGGTATCATAAGAATTGGTCTTAGACCAATTCTACCTTGTTTACTTATCACCTTTTGGGTACGTAACCCTAAGAAGCAACCTTTGTAGAACACAGAATTTCTCGTTTTCCTTAATAACAATTAACAAGTATAATTAATTCTAAAGTTAATTAGACTTTTTATATTTATATGGTTGCCAATCCGAATGCATATAATATGACCTTTATTACTCCCTATTTTACCCCCTATTTCCCTCTGAATGGGATTCCCCATGTAAGGCATGAATCGTTTTCTTGAAAAAAATTTTAAATATGCAAGAATTTCTCGTACAATAAAATATTTACGTCCGTAAACAGTTTCCAGAATAATACAGATGTAATGCACAAACACCAACCAAGATTACTCGACATTTAATCCATCGTATTACACCGAGACTTGCCAGGAATATATATTCCAGGATTATTCCGAATAGGTGATGGAAGAGCCAAATTTGAAATTAAGCGACAATGACAGCAGACAGCAAAGAATACCCCGTTTCCGTGGCAACGTATAAATAAAATGTTTCAAAATAATTTAGTAACAAAAACGACATCTTTCTCCGTTTTTGTTACTAAATTATTTTGAAACGTTTTATTAATTCGTTGCCACGGAAACGGGCTATTCTTTGCTGTCTGAAACAAATATTTTTTCATAGTGCACCACACGCATGACTATTATGGCATACAAAAGTAAATATCTTATACGGACTATGAAATTGTAGAATACTCTTCTGGCATTGTAAGAATGGTTTGTTTTTATATCAGGCTTATATAAAATATTCACATTGTTTAATTTAATTTCTTTTTGTATTATCATATAATTGTTCTGTCTACTCTTAGCACTTAAAATGTATCTAATAATACTATATAAATCTTCAATATTTTTTATTTTTTCCTCATCAACCCAATAAATTTAAAGCTATAATAGCGGGTTGCGGTGGAAACCAATTTTGAACTGAAATAATCTCTTTAAATTATTAATTCACTTAAGAATTTCAGTTTAATTCACATTACTTGATTTAATTTTGTAACCATTTTCATTAGCTACATATTTAACTATCAAACTACTTCCATCACTTTGTAGGTATTAATGGGAACCAGCAACACTGTAGATATCCGAATCATTTACATGCTTTAAGATGCCCGTAACTTCTTGTTTTATACCATTGTCAAGGTCGAATGTATGTATGTAAATATGTATAACCGTATAAATATTGTCATATGCCTTAGATTGAGAATCATCACGATCACTATGAGCTGGGGCACCCAAAACACGCAGTACATAAAAAGTAAGCTAAATGTGACAACTTTTAGTTATGTCTAGTATTCAGCACAGCTGAGATCAGAATTAATTTCCTCCATAATATGACAAGATCACAATTTTACATTTTTTTAGTTTTTATTTTTCTGAGAAATTCTTTTTTAGTTAACCGGTTTTGCATAATTTTTACATATTCATCTGATCAGAGGCTGTGATCGTCTCGCATCAGTAGAAAGTGAAGCATATGTGACAAGCGATGACCAGCCGAAACTAATAGGATTTGCTAAGAAACTTGAATTACAAATTCGATTGGAGATTAAATTGTCGCGATCTACATGAAAATATTAACCCGTGAAATTTTATTGAGCAATAATGACTCTAAGATGCTACTGCGAGCACATTCATGGAGCGATCTCTAAATTACCGCTACAGGTACTAAATTGAATCTAAGTGAGAAAATTAAGAAGCAAAAGAGCATAATTATAAAACAAATTCAATATAAGTATTTAGGGAAAGAGTTTTTTTTTATATGGAACGAGGTGCCACCAGGTAAATGATGTTATTCGAATGAGTGAAAAGATTTTAACCACGATCAAATCAATGCCTGTAAATATAACCAGAATGTTCTGAAAATGTGATGATCGTTAAAATGCTGTTTTTTTTTTCTCTTGTATTTATCTTTAAAACGAACACGTCAAGCTGTGTAAAAAATGGATATACCAAATTTTATAGGTTCTTACATTCCGAAGAACTTGTCAGTATTACAAACGGCTAGGACTGCCCACACACAATACAAGTTTTGTATGGAAATCCCACACCGTAAAAAATCATGAACTAACTTTGTGGAAAATTACTATGGTTAAAATAGTCACTACTGCTTAAAATGTATGTATATACATATAATCATTAAGAAATTAAATACTTTTTACGTAATCTGCAAATTTCCTACTTTTAATTGCAAAAATAACTAAAGTAAGTAATTTTTTAGATAATTTATGTCATTTTACATTTAATTACATATACATTTTGTATCGTACTGTAAATTTGTGTAAAATTACATACAGTACTGTGATTTTCATTTAATCATACAAAACTTTTGTATCGTACTGTAAATTTGAGTAAAATTCCATACAGTACTGTGATTTTACATTTAATCATACAAAACTTTTGTATCGTACTGTAAATTTGGGTAAAATTCCATACAGTACTGTGATTTTACATTTAATCATACAAAACTTTTGTATTGTATTGTAAATTTGCGTGAAAGTCCACAAAATATTGTAAATTGCATTGAATTCCCCACATTTAAAAAGGAAATTTCAATACAACATAATTAGTGACGTTTGCATTTATCTCTATTCTTTCCTTCAGTACTCTGCTCATGCTCATACATTTATCAGGATGCGTTTCTATGAATTATTATACGGAAAATTTTATCAGAATGCGGTCACCAGTCAGTGTATAGTTTGATTTTGTGGAGTGCAGTCATAAAACATGTAAAAAAATGTTGCTAGTTTCGATCCTAACAGTTACCTTAAAAACAGTTTTAAAAATCAAAGTACGCAGTATTTTTATAATTGAATTTCGCTCAAAAAACTCAATCATGGAAATACTGCATACCTACAAATATTTATTGATTTTTAAAATGATGATTTCTTAGGTAGCTGTTAGCATCGAAACTAATATGTATTACTTCTATTACGTGTTGACTGTTAATCTCTTATTATTGCCATGGTCATAAGAATTGGTCTGAGACCAATTTTAGCTTTTTTACTTGTTTATGTATGTAATTTATTAATTTTCGTACGAAACATTACATTGGCAATTGAAATAAATTACAAAACTATTGGTAAATTTACATATTGCGTACTTTACATACGGAATTGAAGAATTCATAAATAATGTAAAATTACAGTAAACTTATGTAACTTAGTTCCACAGCATGATGTAAATTTACATATCGCATTTTACATCGGAAATTGAAAAATGCATAAACAATGTAAAATTACATACAGTGCGAAATTGCTTTACATAAGGGTATGCAGTGCGCATAAAGTTGTGTAAATTTCCGCTACCATTGTAGGCAATTTGTTGCCTATTATAGTAGCGGAATTTTCAATAGAAATTTTTTACGGTGCATGAACCGACTGTTAAATTTTACTCTTATTTTCCAATTTATGAATGCCTTGATAATTTCAATAGGAGAAGCCATCAATCGAGAGTACGCATTGAGAATTCCAAGTCATCTTGGTTCGAAATTTAAAATTTCATTGTTAATTTTGGAAACCCATCTATTTTTGCAATTTGCGATGTTAAATTTCAATTACAAGATAGCTAGGCTGCATCTTAAGTAATTTAATATTAATATTCATTAGAAAAATGTAAGTACTTATTAATGATAATTATGGAGTCTTTAAAACTAAAAACAAAAACCAAACAGAAGTTACCGCAATTGGTACCCACAATATTAAAAGATAAAATTCCTAATTTTGCTTCGATTTTCTTCTATTAGGCTGAATATAAAAGATAGGGATCTTTGTACAGAGATGTTGCCTTTTTTACAGAGTGTTCAGAAAGTTATGCTGAAACGAAAATCAGATGATAGAGGAAGTCATTTCGAGTCAAATTAAACATATATGTGATTATGCAATGGTTTATGGCTTTATAATCTAAAAACACCCTTTATCGGGGAAAGTTGGGTGTTAGATTTTTTTTTAACATCCAATTGCTCTGCGCCTTGTAGTCTGATCGCCATCGGTATAACCCTTCTGAGAGGTCTATGTTTAGATGAATGGAAACTATTTCTCTAGCCGCCCTCTACAGGTCTTTCACATTAAATTCACCCTTTTGCAAATTAACTTAAACCTTTTGCAAATTAAATTCACACTATTGCAAATAAAATTCCCCCTTTTGCTAATCAAATTCACCCTTTTTCAAACGAAATTCACCCTTTTGCAAATTAAGTTCACCCTGTTTCAAATGGAGTTCACCCATTTGAAAATCAAGTCCACTCAAAACTATTTTTACATTGCATATATTATAATTTAAAAAATTATCAAATTATGTTAATTACATAATATGGAATCAAAAATTTAGTTATAATTCACACAAATAGGACACATGGAGATGTATGAAAATATAAATTTATTTTAAATTAATTTGACTAATTTTATTTCTTTTCAACAAAAAAATACTTCAACAATATTCAACAAAAAATCCACAACTTACACAATTCTCGGACTCAAAATTTGATTTAATTAGTGTGTCGTCAGAATCTTGGTTAAAACCGCATATCCCTGATTTCCTAGCTCACATTTTTGGCTTTAAGTTATACAAGCGGCACCAACCATTGAGGCGCGGGGATGGGGTCGCAATATATACTGGTGAGCACATCTTCTGCAAAATAATTGCAACATCGCGTACAAATGAGGTAGAGTTCATATAACTTGAACTACATATTTGGCGGAGAAAACAAATGTCTTATAGGTTCTGTGTATAAGCCACCCAATGTTTCTAACTTATATCCGTTATACAAAAGACTCTCCGAAATTTGTTCAAATTATCCTCATATAATAATCGGAAGCGATTTTTGACGAATGTAATACAAATTGAAACTTTCTGTTAAACTTACATCAAGTTGAGCTTAAAATTGTAAACGAAGAACCAACACATTTCTCGCCTACTACTTCAACGTTGCAGGTCCTTTTCCTTGTGGGTGACATAAACATGGCAGTTTCGCATTACCAATTATCAATTCTGGGATTCTCCGATCATGATTTGACCGTCCGCATAGCGGGACAAGTAATTGTTTTCAATATAGAGACTATGGTAAACTAAATTTATTTGTTTGATAAATATGTTCCTCTTCGTAAGGTTAATGTCAGGAAACCGAAGATCGCGACAAGGCTTATTTACATTGGAAAAGATGAAAGACTTCTCCCAATTGGGCAATTTTTCGGGTACTTAGAAACAGGGTAACGTCTTGTGTACGGCATGCAAATCAGTGTTATTATGGTAACAAATTAAGCTCAGAAATCCCCGCAATATTATGGAAAAACTTGCAAGCCAGATTAGGAGTAAGGAATTGCTTCTCATTTCGTAATGTCACTGAAGTCCTTGTTGGCATAAAATTTATTAAATTCGATGCGGTTGAGACCTGACTATATTCCTTTAAAATTTATTAAACTTCTGCTTCTAAGAAGAATACATTCCGTTCATAACACATATTTTTAACACTTGTTTAATGACCTCTAAATTTCCTTCTTTGTGGAAGGATGCCCTGGTGGTACCAATTGCTAAGAGGAAAAATCTCGCCTATTGTTCTGACTATCGACCCATAAGCATTTTTTATTATCTCAGTAAACCGCTACAAAAAAATGTAACCACAAATATCATTGAATTCATCGATGTCAATGAGCTGTGGTCCCCTTGGCAAAATGGATTCAGTTGCACTACAGCTCTACTCAAATTAACTGATGATGTGCGTCTGGATATTAAAAATGGTAGACCTACTATACTTACTCTGCTGGATTTCTCTAAGGCTTTTAATAATTTTAATCGCAAGCCTCTACTTTGCAAGTTGAAAAATTTTTATAATTTAGATTCGACTGCTTTGAACTTATTGACATGCTTTTTGCAAAACCGTAAACAGAAGGTATTTTCTAAATCCAAGACGTCTGATTTCCTTCACATACTTTCCGGAGTTCCTCAAGGCTCTATATTAGGACCCCTCTTGTTTACTCTTTATATAAACGATTTTCTCTACTTAAATTTGTCAACATTTTAATATATGCAGATGATGTTCAAATATATCTGAGTTGCCCTTGTGGGTTAACTGATGACTGCATCCGACATATGAATCAGGACTTGAGTGCTATTTTTAATTGGACACTGAAAAATAATTTAAAGTTAAATCCTCACAAGTCCAAGGCTATAGTACTATTCAGAAAGTCTATTAATACTAGTACATTTTCTCCATTACATTATGGGTAAAAACTGTTGGAATTATTATAAATAAAAACTTAACCTGGATTGATCATATCAACAGTATAGTCTCCAGGGTATATAGAAGACTGCGCAATAGTTGGTGCAGCGCATCTTGTACACCACTTAGCGCTCGATTCACTCTAGCTAAATCACTGTTACTACCAATTATCATACAGAGAAATATATATGTATGTCTCGCGCAATAAACTTAATGGGCCATTACAGACAAGTAGTCTTGAGTATGCATATCGGTTTAACAACAGAGTAGGCGTCTTCAGACAGATATTTTTGCTGCAGGCTTTCACTCATATAGTATAATAATAATAAGGGATTGAATGTACGCGTGCATTATTTCATTTCGAGTTGCGTGCAAGGGCATGAATTTTCGGACCCCTCTAAACAACAAATATTTTGTTGCGGTTGTATTAGTGCGACACAGCAAATGAATACTGCTTGATTTTTGATGCAAAATTTTTCTTCAAAGTGCAACGAAATTGTAGAGATTTGACTCCACTTCTTTTACCTCTTCCCTAGAAAACCGGTATGCGTACTGCATCAAGAATACTCGTCTGAGATGGTCCAATGTCTACTTTAATTCTATAGTACGATATGTATATAAAGTTCGCCGATTTGATCATGTATCCCAGTTCGTCAATCAGTTCCTTGGTTATTCATTTTCCTTGTATATGAAAATTCCCTTGAAGTTATTTCAATTTGATTTTGAATGGCAAGGCCTTCTTCTTGAAAGAAAAACTAGTTTTTCTACAGTCTGCGCACACGAATAATCTTCTAGTGCCTAGATATTCTTGTTTACATTTCATGCGTTTATTTTTTATTCATGCCATCATCCTGCGGAATTCACTTGCTAATGCTATATGGCGTGCGGAATCGTTCAGAGTGTTCAGGGTATTGCTGAAATCACATTACACAAGCCACTGATCAATATATTAGATTAGTTTGATTTTTTCTCATAGTCTATGTAATTTTAACTAAGTTTACTCATTATGAATTTGAATACATTATTATTTTCCTGTTCATGAACTGTATATCATTGTTCAGCGTTCATTTTATTTTTATTATCTTTATTATTTATAATTAATAAGCTTTCCATTACATTTTTGCTACCATATACAATCAAAATTAATGATTTCTCAAATTGATAGACATACATAAAGAAATTTCTTATTAGTACAAATTATAACTAAATTCAACGTATTCGGTTTTGTATTAATATAATTCACCAATATTATTAAGTACATAGCCGTATTGCGGCTACTATATTCAAATTTGACGTCATGTGAAGTATACAACTCCAGCAATCGACTTAATAATATTGGTGAATTATTTTAATAGACTAACGAATACCTTGATCTGTATCTAGAAGAAATATTAATTAAATTTAAAAATTGTTGACTTCATTTTTAATTTTATTTTATTTTTATTATTTGTTGTTATAGCGGCAATAGAAATACACAGTCTGTGAAAATTTCAACTGTCTACCTATTACGGTTCATGAGATACAACCAGGTGACGGACGGACATCGGATTCTTAGTAATAGGGTTCCCGTTGTTACCCTTTGGGTACGGAACCCTAAAAAGATATACTAATTCAATTTACAAAAGCACGATCGAGAGTTAACACATCGGGTCCCGTAACCATACCAACGGCTAGAGGTCTAAATGTTTCCTTAGTTGCAGCAAATATTATACGGGAAACAGTATGGCATTAAGTAATTCAGCAGTCTACAGTCAACTCAAATATTGTCTGCGACTTTCTTCAGTAATTGGAAGACAGTAATCTGGACGAAGTATGGCTGATTTTGAACGACGCAAGTATCCACAAGGCGCATAAACGGGGTGATCTTGTTGGTCAGACAAGGCATACGGTACTTTTTCTAACACCATATTCTCCAATGTTGAACCAAAATACAAATTGGGAAACACTGTTCTAGTAGAAATGTGGAATCTACGCTCTATGCACAGTAAAAGTAATATAATTAATAAAAATGGAAAAAGTTCTAGACCGAAAACAGATCCTTGCGGAACCCCATTAAAAACTAGAACGACTGAAGATGAAACATTGTCAGAAGATTATATTTTGTTGACATCCTCTTAGATATAACCAGATATAACGTGAATGCCAAGTTAGAAAAATTTAAGAACAATAAATGATATTTTTGTTACAGGGATTTTATTAACCTTAATCGAATGCCACCATCGAAAATACGAGGAGAAACAATGCAGTAATTTCATCTTATTTACATCATCCGTAATTTTAAGACAACTATAATTAGTTCCAAAGCCTGATAATAATCTCATAGTGACTCTCTACCTCCAAATAACCTGCCATTTGTTTTGAAATAGGTATAAGATAGTCAATATTGACCGGTATTCTATAAATATTTTTGGAAAATATTAGCTGAGAGAAAATAAAAAAAAAATGGTGGTTGCGCTAATTTTAAAAGTTGTCCGATTCCAATGATGCTCTCTGCAACCAAAGTTTTAGCTGTAATATTATTTTTTGGGATCGTACTAGCTGTCAATTGTTAGTTGTCTGTAAGACTCTAGTTCATTGGGAAGTTAATATTACTGCCCAAAATTTTTCAAGATTCAAGGGAATTTACAGTAAGTAAAATAGTTTAAGGACGAATGAAATTGCATGAATCCATTATGAACTCGAAAATGAAAATGACAGTTTTTTTCTAATGTTCATATTGTTTCGAAATACTTAAACCAACAATAAAAAAAATAATAATCAAAATCCTTTTACAACTTAAAAGCAAAAAAGTTCATTATCCCAATAAACTTTTAATGGCATTTGGAGAAATTGCGTATTGTGGGGGATAAAATCTTCGTACTGAAATAATTTTGTTTTGTTTTTTAAATTTATATAATCTAAAAAAGAAGCAAGATGACATACTTTTTATAACACGATATCCATTTTCATCTGCAACAAAATCAACATATAAATTTTTGCCATCACCAAGTGGATATCCATAGGTTCCTGAAACACTGTACACCTTGGCACCATTCACTTCCTTCAAGATTCCTTCAACTTCTAGTGTTACATGATTATCTAGGTGATATCTATAGTAAATTGTAAGTAATTAACTAGGTAGTTATTTACCGCAAGTGCTCTAATTTATACCTATAATAATAACTACCATTTGGCATGACCTTATAAACATTCCGTATTACGTTGATTTCACTATCATATGGATCGAGAACCTCAAAAGGGGCACATATAACAAATGCGAAAATTCCAACTACAATCACAAATCCCACTGGGTGTAACATCTTGAAAAAGTCGAAATAAACTGGCAAAAAGCTCCAAATTGTTCCTATTTTGCGCCAACTCTTTCATTATAATACAAGCTTGGACTTAGCATTGAGTATACAAGTAGGTTCCGTGAAAAAATCATATCAAGCCATACCCGTATAATGTAAACATATCATGACTCTCCCATAATTACTAAGAGTGGTTTGGCTGGTACAAACCCGCTTTTCTCGCGGATTTAAGTATTTCAATGATCTCTAGTTCAGCTTAAAGTTTTATCAATCCATGTCACATCAAGTCTATATTTAAAAATTATTCGAGAAGATCTTAAGATCTTCGTTTCGAGTAAAAAAAAAAAAATAAAAGAGTGATTGAAGGTGGAAACAACTAGACTGTACTAAGTCAACATTGAGGATTTGTTGTTATACTAGCGCACCACCGGAAAAAAATTCCTACAAACTTGTTATTTTGAAACAGTAAGACTTGGGTGTAAAAGTAGCAATACTGCCTAACTGACATTTGGCAAATCTTTCAGTAGATAGGTCAGCATCTTTTCTAATGGATATAACTTTTCTACATATACAAATATGCTGTAAATGACGGTGATTAAAACCCAATATATTTTAAATCGAAATGTCAATTATTCAGGAACAGAAAAATTGCTTTAAAGAAAAAGAAAAAAAATTAGAAATGATTTTATTTTTATGATAAGATACGTGATTTCATTATGTTTATATCTAGAAGAAATTTATTTAACTATTATTGTTTATTATTTTATTTCTACCTTCTTGCCTAATATTATATTTTACTGTCACCAGTTGCAATAAACCTCAAAGTTATTTCTAACTTCAGCTTGGCGGGGTTGGTATTTCTCATCCATGAGTCTGATTTTTGGATCCTATTTCTAATTTTGCTATGTAACCAATCAAATTGGCTTGAAATAAGCCCCATGTGATTTTTAAACGAATCTGGATCCTTTGTACGTAATTCTCTCAAATTATTTTCGGACACTCCCAATTCGTCTCTTCTTTTTATTCATTGTCATACCCATAGTTTCTTATTCCTGAGAAATCTCTCTTCCGAAATTGTTTTTAATTTTATCGTTACACGATTTATTGTCTTTCTAACAATAACATTTTTACTTGGAATCATTTTTAAAGAAATGTTTTGACAGTTCACAAGTTCCACACCAGCTGATATTATAAATGACTATCTGAATCAAAACGTGTACCAATTTCAGAAAATATATCAATTTGACTATTTCTCAGGTTCCACTTCGCTAAAAGTTAAGATAGTGGAACCAGTTTTTGAACTGGCGCAAATAAATTGACGGGTGTGGCAAGAAGAAGTGAGGGACTGAAAACGAGTTTACTTTGGACAGTAACTTTGCTTGTGAAAACCATGCTTTACACAGGAATATTATGTGGAACAGCACAGCAGGTGAACGGAATACTCAGGTAGATTAACAGATACAGCCATACGGCAAGGTAGGAATATACCCAAGAAACAATTTTTTTTTTATAGTAGTAACGGTGAGGGGTCTATTACCAAATTATATAACTTGAGTTATATAGACTAGTACTCGAAACCTCTTTGTAACCACTATAAACCCCTTATAGAGCTTAAATGGAGGATTATATAAAGGTTACCGTGACTTGATTTAGGTAACATTATATAACTAAAAGTTTTATAAAATGAGTAACCGAAATATTCTGATTACCTTAATATAACTTCTTATAAAACCCTTATATAACCCAAGGTGCTCTCGATTAATTTATTTTGGTCATAGCAGTGGTTGCGGTAATGTTTCGGTTACCTTTATAAACTTTGTTTATAATGGTGATGGTAACGTTTCCACAACGCTTGGAATTCTCAGGCTGATTACTTTCAGTGATTGAAATGTTAGGGAAATTATTTTTCGTTACCTTTATAAAACAATAAAATGCAAATATTTACGAAACTTATCTTGACATAGAATTTCGATTTTTTTTTTTTTGTATTGCATTTTTATAATGGAAGGGTTTAATATTTTTACATTTCAGAAGTACAATTTTTCGGCATATATGTGGTGAAATTCAGCTGCAATTGAAATTTTACTGTGAATATCATCATAGATACTTCTAAAAAATACAGACCCCTCCAAAAATAAGCAATTTTTAATAATTTTAATTAAATATGACAAAATTAAAAATTTTCACTTAGGTGATATTAATTCATAAAAATAACATAACATAATTTAGAAATGTTATATACCTAAAAAGATGTATTTTCTTCATATAAAAATAAAACGGAAGCCATATATCTGCAATATAAAAAATTGACTAATCCGACATTTTCTTTTTTATCTGCAATGCATAGATGAAAAAAATGGCGGCTTGTACTTAAATGAACTAATTACCATTATAAAACTTCAAGTAGTTTTATATAAACTCTGTCTCTATTATATAAACTGAATGACCCTTATAAAACTTCTAGAAATATTATATAAACTGAAGAAACTACCATACCTCGAAAATGATCCTTATATACCCTTTAGTCATAATATGTAAACTTTGGTAATGTTTTATATCTTATAGTGACAAAAATCAGACGTTCGTGATCTTATATACCCTTAGGTTATATTGTGTTACCTTTGGTAATATTATATATCTTATAGTAACGAAAATCAGTCTACTGTTCTTATATACCCTTTGGTTATATTGTGTTACCTTGGTAACGTTATATATCTTAAAGTAATACCGAAGGATGTGTCAAGTTATTCTTAAAATAAGTTTTGTTGGGCGCGCCGTGTAGTGTTATAATGGCTCCATTCTACACTAAAAGTAATTTGTTTTTATAACGATCACCGTAGTTACTACAGGGCCACCAAAAAATTTTACGATATTTTATAGTGGGTATATGTATTACCGAAAGTTCCCAATTTTTATTAAAGTCACCGAAATTACTGAAAGTTGTCGAGTTATATAAGGGTAACCACGGATACCGCAATAAACCCTTATTACCAATAAGTTATATAACGTGGTGATCAAAACAATTACAAAACTTTTTTATATACCTTCTAGTAATGGTTAATCTAAGTTATATAGACCGGTGATTGTAATATTTCCATCACAAAGTTATAAAACCTTTAGTAACCTACTTCCACGATAACCATTAGTAACCTTAAAAAACTCTAATATAACTACGTCACCAATTGGTAATATTATAAAACTCTTATATAACCACTGAAATTTTTACATAACCGAGTAACCATTATATACCCCTTATAAAACTACCCATCACCTTCAGTCACCAAAAATTGGGAAAATTGTTACTTGGGTATGCAACTGGCAACAGGTATGAAATCAGGGCTATATTTAGTAACGCAAGACCGTAATCAGTTCTTACAAGAAAGTCAGATAAAACTAGATATATATTTATGAACGAATCGAATGGTTCGTTACAAAATTTTATGGAAATTGTCGATATGTCGCAAGTATCCAATTTCAAATCAGCAATTGACAAATTTTCGAATTCAATCCTTTAGTAACGTACAAGTACAAGGCACCACCGGTGGAATCGTTTATCGATAAAATTTTTCTAAATGGAATGGAATAAAAAATGCGCAAAAGAGATTTGCTAGGTTTGATCTTAGGAGACTAAACTACTGATCCGTTGGGGGGGGGGGGGGGTCGAAAGTAGTCGCCTTTAATTTTTTTTTTATCATATTTAAGTTAGATATCACAAAACCCAATTTTCGGTTTGATGGAAAACCTCTCGATAATATTATCCACATCATTGTCGATCTCAGAGTGGACAGACATTAAAGACTCATATCAAGATACTCTTTCTCGTACAAAGATTGTAGAAAAATAGATATGACGCAACCGATTCTGTCACAGGTGAAGTAAATGACTGAGAGTGAGAGCTTGCACCTTAATTCACACTGAAAGGAATAGGAGTACAAGTGCATGATAAGTCACAGATTATTTCATTTGATGGGAACTTAACTGATCTTGTTCTCTTCTGAAAAAAATTATCAAAGGTCTTATCAGTCTTCTGCTTTCCACATTCGCTACTATTTCTACATTCATCGCTAGTTTATTCTTTTCCTATAAATTAAAAGTAAACGTGAAGTTAAATTAAAAAGACTACTTGAATTAATACGTACAAGCAAAGCAACGGCAACTATCGCAGGGAGAGGAAAGCGAATGGTTTTAATTTTTATAGTCTTGCAGTAAAAATTGGGAAGCAAAATTGTAGAGTCAATTTTAATGGCATCAATCCAACTGATAGTTTTCAGCAACCAATAGTGTATAAAAATTCGAAAGAAAAATGTTTAAGTAAATTTCTAAGAACAACATCTATGTTTGCCAACGCTCATAAATATCTTTAGCGACCCAGATCAGCCAAGGCACCTGAATCAATATAACTCTTTGGAACCATTATCCGCCACCAATAGTGCATGAAAGATCTAAAGAAAAATTTTCAAATACTTCTAAGGAAATTGAATGCTTGCGCCCCTGTCCGAAAGAGTGAACCAACAGAAGCAATGCATCAATTCGTTTGGACCGTTGTCGATGAATAGTTATTTATTCAAATTCTTAAAAACAATTTGCAAGTGTATTTCTAAAAAAAAAACATAAATGCTTCCCTACGAACGTAAAAATTTTGAACGACTCAGGCTTGAATCAGTGTCGCTATGAAAAATCAACGGATGCCTAGACGTTGATTACATGGAACCAAGGTTCTACTGGAAGAAACGTAAAAAAAAAACAAATTTTTTAAGTCAAAGTTTAAATACAATTGGACGGCCAACGGCAAACGACGAAAAAATGCCGCTGTTAAATTTCTAAAAGCACAACGTCTTATGCGAATGCCCAAATTACGACGAGTGACGGTCAACACTCAGCGGTCGCCGAAGTTGCCGTCGGAATTGATCAGTTTCTAATTTTGCCGTCGTCGTTGCAGTACTACCAACAAAATCAAATGAATGAAATTGTTGTGGCATTTATTTTCGTCAATGAATTTTGATGAAAAATTCATTGTGGAAGTACGAAGTCATAAAATAATTTAGGATATACAAGACAACAGGTATAGACGAGTTGACAAAAAAGACATGGTTTGGATGGATATTTCGACGCGCTTAAATAAAAATGGTAAAGTTGTGATATTTTTGGCATTTAGTTTGATTTTAATTTAGTTAATTTATGTATTTTATTTCTGGTCCATTGCAATTCTTTCAACATAATATAAAATATTCTCGATAAAAACCTGTTTCAAAACGCTCAAAACTAGCAACAAATGAAATTTCAGTATCTTCTTCTTTCACAATCGTGCTCACCGTCTGTCGTTGCAATTGTACTCCCAATTTTTCGACAACCTGTTTTGACAGCGAATTTCTCACTACCATCTACCGTCAGAAAATCAAAAAAAAATTATGCTCACTAACCAATTTCTTAGAAACAATCATGGTATAAAGAGTAAGAAGGCATGCTCCATCTCAGTATGAGAAAAACATCTTTTCGTTTTTCATTGCGTCATCAATAATTTAAAAAAATTTTCACAGATGTGAAGAAATCGTAAGCGAATATATCGAGTTGAGTTTTTAAGTGCATATTTAATGTTAAGCAAAGGAAATCTTTTAAAATGGTTAATTGAGCAGTAAAAGATTGTAAAAAATGAAAAAAAAAAAATGAAAAATTTCCCATACTTCCTCGGTAATTTTTCCATTTTTCAGATGGAACATACCTGATACTCCATATACCATGGAAACAGCCAGCCATTCCCTTTAACTCGTGACAATTGAATCCATCAAAATTGGAACCGGAAATTTCAATGGAAAACCGGGAAAATCGGGAAAAATCATTTGAAAATTTGGTACAAATTTGATTAGTGATAAATCCGTTTCAGGAAAAATGCAGAGTTTTCCGATTTTCCGCAAAAATTTTCCGGAATTTTCCGGATAATTTTCCGCTAAAAAAGTTTTCTAAATTATGCAGGATCAAGTTCCCTATCAACTGGCATCATTACTTTCTCTCCGACAATGGTGAAAACTTGCAGAAAAAATAGAGGAAAATTCATGTAAAACGATTTTCCGGAGTTTTTCCGACCAAGGAAGCGTTTGAGCGTTTGAGCGTTTTGCAACCTAAGACAAAGTTGTAGAGCGAAATGAGTTGCATAAAGTTGCTTTTGTGGAAAACTCCATGGAAAACCCGGAAAAGCGGGAAAATCATTGGAAAAGTTTTCATCGATATGATTAGTGATAAATCTGTTTCAGGAAAAATGCAGAATTTTCCAATTTTTTTGGAAGATTTACCGAAAATTTCCGGAATTTTCTCACTTTTCCGGAAAATTTTCAGACAAAAAAGTTTTATAAGCTATGCAGAATCATGTTTTTTTGTCCTACTGGCATCAATACTTTCTCTTCAACAATCATGAAAACTTGCATGAAAAATCGAGGAAAATTCATGTAAATTTTTAAAAAAAATTCATAGTAATAGGAAAAGTCTGTGGAATACATGGAAAATCGGGAAAATTCATGTTATATGGGATCAAGTTGGAATACAGTTAAAAAGCGCTGTTTAAAACATAATTTGAATTTCAGAAAACCGTTGCAGTACTTCAACGATTTGATACTCGAATAAATTTTTTGAAAAACTGGTAAATCAGTGTCTTTTCAGCCGTCATAAAATTGTTTTAAAATATCTCCATGCAGCACGTAATAACAATTTAGTTAACGTGAAAAAGGCAGAAAATAAAATAAGTAAAAAACGAGTTTTCAAATAAAACTGAGGATAAGCCGCATGAAAAAGTAGAAAATAAACTTTTCTTCACACACAGAGGTGGACTCAGAATTTATTCGCTAACAATCACCGATATATTTCAGTATGATCAATTCAGAGGTAATAAGTGATTTGATTCATGAAGGGAAAAAATATTCAAGAGAAATGTACCAATCAAAAAATCTGAGTCCACCTCTGTGTGTGAAGAAAAGTTTATTTTTTACTTTTTCATGCGGCTTGGCCTCAGTTTTGTTTGAAAACTCGTTTTCTACTTATTTTATTAAACTCGAAATTGTGTGCTTTTTCATATATATGAGTAAGTAATCGGCACAACAAAAATATAAAATCATCGTCATAACTGTGTGATTGGTATGATAGATGACTTTTCGACACTCCATAAAAATTCTAAAATTCTAAAAAATTTTTACACGTTTAAAAGACGAAGAGCTACGAGCGAATGACTATTATACCCAATCCACTATTATACTACTCATAAGAAGACAAACAAACCATACAAATTAAATTGTAGTATACTAAAATCATTCTGTTAAACTTTTACAGCTCGCTCTTGGAGGGGGGGGGGGGGGTCATGACCCCCATGACCATGACCGTGTATACGCGCCTGATGCTCGTTGATTTATCTAGTTTTATTTGTCCTATGTGAGTTTTAGAATATGCATGGTCTGTTGATTTATAATCTGTAGACTGAGAATAAATAAATAAATAAATAAAAAATCCTTAACTTAATCTAACAAATTTATTATAGTCGGCAGACATTTCGCAAAATGTTATACTTCACCGAGTCTCTATTACACAAATTACGCTTAGTTTTCATCACAAAAGAATGACGGACACACAAAAGTATTTTTTATTACATATGACCAATGACATTAAATGTAAATAAAATAAAGCCATTATTACAAATGATTCATTCAAATTGTTCAGCAATGAAAAGACAAATTTTAGAAAGGTAAAAAAAAACAATGTTGAGCAAAATCTAAACAATGATAATACCCTAAGCACCTTGGAATGCCTGCCAGAGATGAAAAAATTGAAAATAGAATTCATCTGTGTAAGAAGATTTAGAGCATCTTTAATGGCATCCTTTATCAGAACTTTAATGTCGACTTAAGTAGTACCACTGAATAATATGAAATATCCAAATTGTTTTTCTTATAAATTTATGTGATTTCGTTATAAAATAATCTGCCACTCTCTGTTAAATGTTTTCCTACTAAACTTTTTCCATTTTGAAACATTTCTAAAGAATTTCAATTGCAACAGTGAAGTAAGATTACGTGAAACCACCCCCCCCCCCCTTGAATTTCTTTCTAAAGTTAATTTAAAATTTTCACTGAAGATGACGAGATTGAAATGGAAACTTTGATGGAAATTTTACAAAACGTTTCCACTTTCTCAATTCAATAGTGAAATTTCCATTTAACTGGAAAACTTTTCCTTATTTTGAGCAACAAGCTTTGTAGTGTAGGTGGATCGGTATGCAAAACCATTATTATGTCAACTGAGAAAAACTTTTCATTCCCTATTGTTGAGATTGTAATTAACCATAAATTTCATAATACACAATTCACCTGGTCGAAGAGGTTTTGTACTTTTTAAAGTTAATTTAAGTTAATTCCATGTCACAAAGCCCAACAAATTAATTTTTGCGCATAATTTGCTCGGTGTAATAATAATTTCCTGTAAATTCACTAACCACAGTACAAAATTTTACTCCGAATCGATTTTAAATATTTTTTGATAAGTTTGTAAATGCTGAAGGGAATTATTCAGAATATTTTTATGATTACATAAATATTCCTATATGCAGGATATTTCAATTGCCATGCAATTTAGCCACAAACAGAATAAATTGTTGGTAGGTAAACAGTGATCTGAGCTAAGCAGCATTCAGTTTTCGATACAGTTACCTCTAAAACTATCTTGGTAACATACTCATGAAAATAGGATAATTTCGAACTTTATTAGTTTGATATTGGAATTAGTTAATTTGCTATTTTTCCATGTGTAACAAATTTCATTTGTATTTTTGTAAAATCTGAACCAACCCTCAATAAACTATATTTCCTAACATTCATTTATTTTAAGAGAAGTTTTATCACAAAAAGTATGAATACCGATAGCCCAGGAAATTATGCTAAAAAAATCGGTACATATCGAATTGTAAACAAAGATAAATGATATAACTCATATGTAGGGAAGTGGCGTAAGTGTCGTCAGGGTTGGATACCCTTTTGAAATTTGCTCATAACTTCCGTTTAAGGAAGAATGTTATCAATCAAAGCACATTTTTGGAAAGTTCAGGGAAAAAGGCACACTTCTGCTGACCATTGCAGATTGCCTGGGTGAAAAGTGAAAACAATATAGACATTTAAAAAAAAAGTAAAATACTGTCAAGGTTGGCCTGTGCTGTCTAGAGTGGCCAGTCAACGAAAAATGATTGAAAATGACGTGGAAAAATTAATTAAATGAAATAAAAATCAGAATTTGTTTTATTTTTCTGTGTCTTGGCAAAATTTGCACGGCACATTATTTGAAATCGCATTTCCGGTAAATATCGTTATATTGACGCACTTTAAATGCACATCTCTCTTACATTGTCCTAAGAGGGCTTTTCTGCTTTTTTTTTTCTTGTGGCGGGCATCTTCCTTTACCTGGTGTTTTATTGGCGGATTTCGTTAGGATTGATGTTGAACGTTTTTGGGGCGTCTTCCAAGCACACAATCACAGTTGGCCAACCCTGGCTACACAAAGTAGCCAACCTTGACGATAAGCCACATTGCCACATCATGTGACACCACAACCAAACATGTTGTTTGTATGCAAGCATGAGCCACACAAAACAATTACAATGCTTACCTTGACGATTCCATATTTTCTCCTCACTTTCTGGCCATATTCACTGCTGAAAACTGTTTTTGGAATTTCAAACCACTAAGTGCACAGCCCATACTTTCCGTTCACGCTCCAAACCTGCAATGTCATGAAAAGTTGGCTGAGAGAAATTTTCCCGCACTCGAACATTAGTGGCGCTAGTGGTCAAAACTAAAAAAATTGCAGATGACCTTGACGACGGGCCAACCCTGACGACATATGTTGATACAGAATCGTAAAAGAGGAGAAAATTGAAAACAAAAAATGCACTCAGATAAGTTTTGTAACTCCCCATGTTCGCATTATAGAATCCAAACAGCATTCCATGGAAATTTAAAAAAATATATAAGTATATACTGCTTGGAATCTTATTGACAAACAAATGCAATTTGTTGAATATAAATTTTCAATATCAAGATTAAAAGAGGCTTGGAATCGAGTCTTCAACCCCTAAAATAGATGACGTAATGTGGGAATTTAAAGATGTCATCTATGAACAAATTCGTAAGGACAATTAATGACACCGTTCTTGCTGTAAGTACACATTTAAAACAACGTTTTTTTTTATAATTAATTAGCACTTATTACAGAATATCAGTTCATAAGATGTTGATACCACCGATGTTAATACTATCAATAAAGTATTCTCATCTTAGAAAAAGAGTTTTAATAAACGGACAATAACCCAAACAACAACTCAAGAGATTGTAAGAAAAATTGAACATGAAAGCGAGAATAATGCGGAAATTAGGAAACACAAAATACTTGCCCCGCAAAACAGGAGTTGGGGTATTGGACAATGAAAAGTGAGTTTGGAAGCCGACTATTATTGTTGCAATTGGACACGTTAATGGCAACAAATGTCGGGAACTAAAAACATTTATAAATACTAAACTTTTTTTGTTGTCTTAATGGATTTTTTATTTGTTTTATTAATATTTATTTACTTAGGAATAAAAACTTGTCCATAAAAGTTACTCGCATTTCCTTCTTCTCTTCTCGTATAAGGTCAGCAATAAATTTTGCGGTGTCTTCATTAAATCTGCTCAAAATTTGACTGGCTAACATTTAATTAATTTTGTTTTATATACCTACGTATAACAGTTTTCAAATTCTTAGTTCGTACAGTGCTCAAAGGGGCATACATTTTTTTTTTTATGAATTTTCACTTTACATGAATGAAAATAATCTTTCTATATTCTGGAATCAGAATTTCTTCATCTAAAATCATAGTTGATAAACATTTGAAAAATTCATTACAAAATTTCAACTTGATTTCATTTCGTGTTGTCACTAATTTTAGTATCAGCTTAGTTACAGAAAACTGATATGTAAGCTAATTCCGTAATTACTACTTAGTTGAACATTATTTATTTCATAAGTATGGACCTAGTGTTTAAAATGATTGCCCGCTGACTCATAGGTGACGGGGAACACAGAGGATAGCAAACTGTTCCACATTCGCACTGTTCTGCTTAAGAAGAATTTCACAGTACGGCCGAATTTGACTTCATGTGTGTGAAGGTGAGCTCGGGTTACAACTCGTGTGGTGAAGAATTCTACAAGGGATTAGGCTAGAGTTTTCAAAGAGTAATGGAATTAGCGATAAAAGTCATATAAACATCCGTACGTACAGCCTCTGCCCAAATATGGGTATTATATTGTAATCTAGGCTCCATATGATATTTTTTGTATCTTTGCAAGAAGCCCAGGCATTTCTTCACGTTTTTGGCAATATCAAAAATGTTATTGGACGGAAATGGGTTTGAGTGATAATGGACAACATGGCATTTTGGGAAGCACTAAACAAGACCCGATACGCTCTACCCGAAGCGAGTATTATTGTCAGGTCATGGTTTAGTGAACTGAACATGTCGCTTCGTTTATCAAACTATAACATTCCAACGGGAATCAGTCATAGAGTCGAACGAAATTAAGGTTGCTGTCGTCTGCAAAACTATCAATAGGTTTGAAAGTTAGAGGCAGCAAATCATTAATAAAAATTAGCAAGAGAGTTGGAGAGAGCATAACGCCTTGCGGTACACCGGCATGGATTATAAAATGGTCAGAAGAAACTCCGTCCAATATAACTTAATTTGAACGGTGGGAGAGAAAACTTTCAATCCATTTTAAGATATGTGGGTCTAGACTAGAGTACTGCATGGGTACCTGTGGCCCTGTGCAGGTACCTGTGAATCTGATCTAATACTACAAATACAGGTATATTATTGTACCTATACTTGCAGCCACAGGTAAGTAACGTGTTGTTACCTGTACTGCAGCTGGAGGTACAAGTACTCAAGTTATGAACAAATACAGTTAACGTGGCGTTACTTACCTGTGGCTGCAAGTGCAGGTACAACAACATACCTGTACTTGTAGTATCAGATCAGATTCACAGGTACCTGTGCAGGGCCACAATAATCTGCTTCAAACAAACATTAAATGATAGACAATGTTGTGCATTGCAAAAAATGGTTATGTTTCTTGAGGTAACAAATCTGCGGGGATTGGCTTATTAAAAATGGGTATAAATACAGTTTCGGCCTTATCACCTTTAATGGAACAGTATTAATTCGGACAACATACAGTACAACAAATAAATTCGTATAAAAAATGTTATGCGAATTGTACTTAGGATAAATGCTGACATCAGCACGGCGTTTTCTTAAAATATAGCTACATGCGATTTAACATTACAAATTCTAAGAATTGCACTCGGCGTAGATAAGGAAAACTCTGTTATCGATGTATGTATTTTTCTGTTGTAACATGATTCAATTCTTTTACATATCTACAGCTATTAATTATACGGGTAAGATTTGATGTGCGTTGAAGGAAAAGGCTTTGCTAATTCCACTTTTTTTTAGAGTATGGTCCCTTATTAAATTTCGTGGTTAACGGGAAGTGATTTACGGTTAAGTAATAATTCATTGGTAATTAATTTATTTATTTATTTATTTCCCCATTAATACTATGATTTGCACAAAACAGTGTAAAATTGAAACCCTTTGCTCTTTTTCCACACACATCCATACCAATTTAGAATAAATAAGCGAAGTTAGTTAGTCGAGTTACCTGGTTACTCACAATTGGTTACGGATATATACCTCTCCCAGAAAACAATGAAAAGAGTGTGAAGGTTCTTTTCGATCTTCCTGAAGGAGGGCGCTCCATCCTCTTTCACTGGAAAAGATTATTAAGAGGACGCTTATAGAAAGTGACTTTTGTCCTGCAAGAAGAACAAAAACAAAAGCGTTGGTCCTTTTTCGTCCCTTTATGGAGACAACTCCACTGTGTGTCCTTATTCCGAATGTGAAATCCTTTTTGTCCGTGGGACACGGCATATCTATTATAAGGGGACAATGGTAGCATTGAAGTAAATCGCTCAATAATTCACTAAAAAGTAGTTCAAATCCACACGCAAATTTAAATATTCCTATTCTCTCTCTCTTTTTTTTTTTTGTTTATTACAAAGTTACAAGTACCATTACTTGTTTATCTGTATTACTTACTCTGCCAGTTATCTGTCCATGCAGATATACCTGCTTACCTATACTTGCAGTTACAGGTTAACTTATTATACTTGAACTGTGCAGATACAGGTATTGCAGTTCAATCAGGGGCACTTTACCTGCAGGTCAAGTACTACTTGTAAAACAAGTATCTGTGCAGTACTCTGGCAGACCTTAATTTGCTATAATAAAAAATTATTATTTTGTTTTTTTTTTTTCAAATCTTATAAGCTTTGGATATGTCAACTCTATCATAATTCTCATCAATTTAATGACACTTCAACATAATAATTCAGAACCAGATTTTTTAGCATTACACTATGATTTCTTACAACCTTAGGATTTGTCTCGAGAGACATGATATCACGTTGATAGTAAGAGTTTCTTTAATAAAAAGAAAACATGTCAGAGATTTTAAGTTTTTGACTTTAGAAATCATTTGAGAAAATATTTAATAAAGATTTCATCTTGCACGTGATGTAATAAAATTTGAATTCCCCACAGCTTGCAATATCATTTTTATTCTATTTTTTTAACAAATATTTACCTCAGTTTAGATACCCGAATATGTTGAATTTATGCATAACGTTTCATCACCAATAGTCTAGTATGGAAATAGATCTATGTACATAAGCTGATGCGCATATTGCATACAAGGTAGCCTGGGTAAATTTACTTTTAGTGTAAACTGTAAAGAGATGCATTAGTCAAATTGCATATGAAAATCTATGAATTTCAATGAAGCTACATCCCCTTTATCCATAGTGATAAATTGACAAGGCAAAAGCCAATGCCGCACTTGTTAGTGATAAAGTTCAGGATAACATTTTATGGATGACGACATTTTACGTAATATCGGATGATGGGGAAGTGATGTAATTAGTTGCTAATACTTAGTTTATCATATGTGAGTGAGTAGGTACTCTTATCAAATTTCATAGATACTTTCAAAAAGCAATTAAATAAATTGCAGTGCATTTTTGGTTTAATCTTATTTAATAGCGTGCATTTATTAAATGAAGACAGCTTATCAACTACTATTATAAAGTTACACAAGCAAAGTAATTACTAAACTTTCACAAATGCTATAACTATAAATATATGTAGATAAATCTATCGAATTTATCACATCTAAAATATATTCTAATCGGGACTACATGAATTTATATGTGTGTGTGTGATTGCAGTTATCCTGCTTTCATAATTAAGGAAGGATTTATGCATGCAGCATGTAAAACTTAATGTATATATGTAAGTATGTCAATCTCGTTTGATTATATGTATGCACACATAAGGATGTAAACAAACTTCTGACAAATTTAATTATAGATTTCATTTAAATTGCAATATAACTTACCATTTATAGATGTGCTGTTCATATGTGTGTAGTTGTTGCAATAAGCTTTTCAGTGGCACAATATATGCAAAATGTATATTATGCATTTCCCTGAAAGACATCAAAATTTGAATATTGAATTGATTCATAAATGAAATACAAACAACATAATGAATATAATTAATTGTCAATTAAGGAAAAATATTAGAAAATAAGGTATGAAGAAATTAAGATTTCATAATGATTATTAGCATTCAGTCAATGTCAGAGAATATTACAGCTATTTTGATTTTGAATGACAAATGATTACGAAGTTAGCACTTTTGATTATTCTCAACTACTTAAAATTATTTTGCACTTATGTTGTGCAGATAAAAAAGCTAAACATCGCATTAACTAAAACAAAGACAAAAAAGGTTTAACTTCTCCCCTACCATATCATTATCATTAAATCCGTCATTAGATATAGAGTTTTATAAAATACTTATCTAAAATAATTAGCATCTCACGCGGGCAGAGAATTGAACATGAATCATTCATAATTTTTTTTTTTTTTTGAGTTGTAAATGTGCGTATTATACCGTAGACAGACGGACAAAATCAATAATCGTTCGTTCATAATTGAATTTTTCAAAAATTGACAGAACTTTCGTTTTAATTCACAAAACCTTGCGTAACTTGATTTTTGAAAAAATCAATTACAATATGAATGATCATTGATTTTGCCCGTCTGCCTAGGGTATTAGATTAATTTACTCTTATCAATGCATAGAAATTAATTTGGTTATTAATCCCCCTCCCCATTATTGAGATAATAATCATATATTTCTGGAGAAAGTACAACAAGATAGCACAATCTTCTCAATATGTACTTACATAAGCAATATGCTAACAAAGACAGGTTTAATGAGTACAGCAAGGCCTCGATAATCAGAACCCCAGCTAATCCGAACGCCTCTATAATTCGAACGACCCCTTTACGCTGTGCAGCCGCTATTTCTAAGTAACTCGCAATGCCACGCAGTGTCCATTTTTATTAAAATGTTAGTAGTTATACCAACGGAATTGAAATTGGGCCTGAAAATTTCTCTGTATGTAAGTATATTAAAATTTGGTAAGAATAAATTAATTTTTATTCATAACAATAATCACCACCGTGTCATACATTTGAGGTGCTACACATATTAATTTTCGTCCACTATTTTTTATATTAAAAGCAAGGAGGCAAAAATAAGATCATTCGTAATAAATACAGAAAAGGGTCGAGGCGCCAGAAAAACCTTGAAAACTCTTGAAAATCCCAAGCTTAAAGATGCTTTATTTACTTGCCTTTTAGACCAACGAAGAAAGAACGTCCGTTTGTCAGGTGAAATACTGATGTAAATGGCCAAAAATTTACATGAAAAACTTGGAAAAGGAGACTTTGTTGCTAGTAGAGGATGGTTCGATAATTTTAAAAACAAGGCATGGTATACGCCAACTTAAACTATCCGGTGAAGACCTATCGAATGATGAAGCAGCTGTAAAGCCATTCCAGGCTAAATTCATGGACGTTATTAGAAAAAAGGATCTGACTGGAGACCAAATCTATAATTCTGATGAATCAAGCTTGTATTGGAAAATGATACCAGATAAAACGTTGGCTTCTGCGTTAGAAAGTAAGGCCCCAGGCTCCAAAGTATCGAAGGAGAGGATCACATTTATGCCATGCGCAAACGCGACCGGAAAGCACAAACTGCCCTTGCTGGTTGTTGGCGTGCATTTGCAACAGTCAAAAAGTTACCAGTTCATTACATAGGTCAACGTAATGCTTGGGTTACAAGACTAATATTTTTAGAGCGGCTGAAGGAACATTTCATTACTGAAGTAAAGAAATTTCGAGAAAGAACTTACCGTTAAAAGCTCTTCTACTTCTTGATAATGCACCAGCGCATCCACTCGAAGAAGATCTGGTATCGATTGATGAAAATTTTACTATTCTGTACATGACGCCCAATTGTACCTTAATTCAACCCATAAACCAAAATGTGATCCATAACATCAAAGTAAATTTTAAAAACAAATTTCTGTTGCAAGTTTTTGGCCAGTTACAATTTGATCCAGAATACACAGTATTTGAAGTCCGTAAAAAACCACAAAGAAAGATGCAGTGTATTCACTAGGCCATAAGTTGACTGTTCTTGATTTTTCTTCTGTTTTTGTCAATTGGTTTCGTTCTTATTTATCGGATCATACGCAGCAATTTATATTTCGCGAAGGTCTTTCTGACGTAACAGATAATACTGCTGGTGTTCCTTAAGACAGCCATCTCGGATCACTCCTTTTTATTACTTTCATTTTGACTAATTGAAGAATACTTTGCTATACTGATGATGCCAAAATTTTCGGCATTGTTTGTAATGAAAACGAGTGTGGAATACTACACTTTCATAAATGGTGTACTATTAACTGTCTTCCTGTCAACATAAACAAATGTACTGCTATTACTGCTATATACTTTTTTCGTAAAAGGAGGACATTGGATACTGCTATACTTTGTATGTATTGTTACAATTCTGCATGAAAATAGCTTTAAGTGGTATAAGTAAACGTTGCATGTGTCCTTAATTTTGGGGACTGTTGATACTTTGGCAATTTTTATTTCAGGGGAAATATGGTTAAGAACTTTTGTCGGAGGTTTCTCAGGTGTGTACGACTGGTCATCTACAGATTCCCGTGCGCCGTTATTGCCTTTCAGCTGTCCTAAATTGTGGAGCTGAATCGTGGAGCCGAATCGTGGAGCCTTACGAACGCACTACTGTTTCGCCATACTCTTGTCCATTGTTTCTATCATGGTCCGCTGCAAACAATCCTACTGTTAAGGTAGAATGTAAGAAGAAATTATTACCCTATTGTAAGCATCTTGTAAACCCTGGCCGAGCATCAACATTTTTTTAAGATTAATTTAATTTTCTCAAAATTCCGCTAGTGAGCCACTCAGCCACAGGACCCGAGTCCTTCGTTTCTATACCCATTCCATGATTAATTCGTCCAGGTTTCGTCCCAATTTGGCTTCGCGTCTTATTATTTAAAATTGCAAAGGAGGTAAAAATAAATAGAAAATTATTTAAAATTGAGGTAAAAATAGATTACAAGTCATTAAGGTAATTAAAAATAAATCGGTTGGCGTCTTCGATAAAAGTTTTAAGCCGACCTAAGTGTAATCCTAATAAATTAGACCACACGATAAAACAAGCTTCAAAGTGATCTAAATGCCATCCAGTCGGATGATACTTTTCGGAACCGGCTAGAATCACGGAGGCGGGCTGGGGATAAGAGATCACAAGGCAGACCGGGAGTGGTTCTAGAAGTTTTTAGTTTGGTTTTTTTTTTCTTGTTAGGAGTGGAGAAGTTCTCCAACATTAAAAGTTTGAACTAGCAGAGTTTTAAAAAAGAGTAAGCGAATTATTTAAACCGGGAAGAATATAAGGAAAGTCGAAATTGACGGATTCTGGACAAAAAGCTAAGTATTTTGCAATATTATTTCTTTTTTATTTTGTGGCTGGCTGGCGCATAGCGATGCATAATTGGGGTTCTAAAACCTATGTTAAAAGAGTTCTAATTGAGATGTTTACCCACGGTCTGTTAATTGACTTCATGTGAATTCCACGCAGTTAACATATTAATCGCAGTTTTGTTCTCGAACTTATAATATCACTGAAATTATAACGTGCTAAAAAGAAAAAAAAATAGGTTTTTATGATTTTCCTCTATCCAAAAATTACATGGCGCCCAGCACTTCTATCATATTTCATTAAGCGAACCATTCTTCTAACTGAGCTAGGACAGAGATCGACGGGATTCCTAGTTGCGCTCAAAGAGAAGCGTAGCAGTATGCTTATTAAATAAACTTGACAAAACCAAGCATTTGGGTATCTTCCTTAATACTCGTCTTTCTATTGAGGATCTTATTAATACAATTGTTGCCAGGGCTAATGCTATTCTGGAGTTTGTAAAGAGATGGTCAAAAAAGTTTAATGATCTATTCATAACGAAGATCCTTCATCCTCGAAAATCGGTCTAAGGAATGTGCAGTTCCTTAGACCGATTTTCGAGGAAGACAGTCCGGTCACCCTTTTATACTGTCGAGGCTCTACAGCGGAGATTTGTTCGTTTTGCCTACATGCACCTCATTGGAATAATCCTGTTATTCTATCTCAATATATTGTTGATAGGGTGAAACTCTTTGCATTCGATTCTCTTGAAATAGGCGAAAAGCTTCCAGAGTAGTTTTTGAATTTCAGTTTATACAAAGAGCGATAAATTCCCATGAGCTCTTCAATATATCTGTACCTGTGCGCTCCATGAGGACCTAGGACCTCTCCGTTGATCCTCAGCATAGTACGAGCTATGACTTGCACGAGCCGATATCATCAATGTCGCGGCTCCTCTTAAAACCAGTTTGATTGCATTGACTTTCATCTTTCAAAAAGTTAAATAAAAAATCAGTTTTTTTTTGTTTTTAAAGGCAGGAGACCCTATCCCAAGCGCGGAGGCCATAGCGACCCATTGTGTTATCCTGCTAGAAAACAATTCACCAAAACTTTCATGTCCTCATAATGAAATGCATCAGGTCTTGGTGAGGCAGATTTTTCAGCTCATCCACAGATAGAAGGGTAGACCCTAGAGTATCCATCCTAACCGGGCGAAGGCCGGACACGCAAACAAAAAGTGTTCGGTTGTCTCCGGCTCTCCCTCCAGGCAGGACAGACACTCAGGGCTATCAACAACTCCCATCCTTGTTAGATGAGCGTGAAATGAGCTGTAGCCGGTGATGATGCCAATCACAGATCTACATTGTTTCCTTCCAAAACAGTTTTGTACACCTGCAAGTACTCAGGTTTGCCCATCTCTGCTGATGCTTTCTATGAACATCCGCTTTGATGAGAGACCCGATACTCGAGATGGCAATGCCTACGGCGGGTTCCGGTCAGAGGAATGGAGAATCAGAACCAGCCCTAGCTAGAAGGTCAGCCCTCTCATTCCCCATGATCCCTATGTGACCAGGAACCTACAGAAAGGACACCTTCTTGCCACAGACGACCTACAATCCTCCAGTAACTTAGATGTTATTCGAGGGCCACTCAGAGCCATCAAGGCTGCCTGACTATCCGAAAGGATAGCAATGTCCTTCCCCTTGATTTGGATATCAAGGGCCAACTTCGCTGCCATTGATATGGCGAAGACCTTAGCCTGGAAGACAGTGGTGTGTCTACCCAGTAAGTACTAGATCCCAATATCAGGCTCACGAAAGTAGACACCCGCCCCAGCTCCCACATTAGTGAGAGAGCCATCGGTGAAAATTTTTAGAGCGGGCTGGGGAAGGCTCGATAAGGCACTTTCCTCAGTCCACGATTCCCACGATACAGGAAAGCTCACAGAGAAACGACGCGCGAAACGAAGCTCAGGTACGGTAATTCCCAAGCAGACAAGCCCTTTGCAGGCCCGCCAGCTTCCGGATCGCAGTCCTCACAAGCGGCCTCGGCCACTATACGCAGGAGACACATATAAGCATGGGTCTAATAATCCAGGTGTACATCCAGTGCAAACCCTCGGTCTCATGTCCCATGTGCAGCCAAATGTTCCCCTGCATTGAACGAAAACTCTCGTAGTATTAACTTTTTCCTCTACGTGCAATCCCCATGTCAGCTTCGAGTCGAGGAAGACTCCAAGGTGCTTGAAATGAGGAGAGAGTTGCAGAGTGTGTCCAAAAAGCTTTGGAAGAACAAAGTATTAAAGCTTACGTCTTCTGGAGAAGTGCACCAAGCTGCTCTTTGTTGGGTTTTCTGTCATATCATGACGTTGCGCCAGTCCTCAACCATATTGAGGCCTCGTTGCATGCACGTACAAGCAGTAGTCATGTTGTGCCTGGAAATGATCAGAGAGATGTCATCCGCATACGCTACACATGAGAATCCCACGTTTTTCAGCACCGTGAGCACCAGAGTACGAAGAAAGTATGCCACCTTGCGCACAGCCTCTCTCTACCAGCACACTGAGAAAGGTTCGGCCACCCACCTCCACAGTTAAGTATCGTTTTCTTAACATTTGGTCGATCCATCGAACTAGAGTGCGATCAACACCCACCATGTCGATAACCTGCCTCACATAGAGACTCGAGGGTGGCCCTGTCAAAAACCCCCTCGATGTCCAGTAAGGCTCCCAAGGCAAAGAGTCCACGATCCAATTCCCCGCTCAATGACAGTAACCATTAAATGGAGAGCCGTCTCCGTATATCTGCCCCTCCGGTAAGCGTGCTGTGAGGTGTTTAAGGGAGAAGTCTTTAGGGCTACTCCCGTGATATATTCATCCACAAGCCTCTCCAGGCATTTCAAAAGAAATGAGGAGAGCCTCATGGTTCAAAAACTCTTCGGATCGATGTAAGAAGCCTTACCAGGATTCGGAACGAAGGCAACTCTCACCACACCTCAGGGACATAACCAAAAGCGATACATGACCTGAAAATGGAATAGATGTATGGAGCCAGCACAACGCTCTCTGCCTTAAGAAGGACCGGGAGAATAGATCAGCTTAATTAAAGTAACTTTTCTTTTTATTATCATTGTTATGTATACTTTTAATAAACTTAGTAATCAGATCATGGATGAAGTTCAAAATAGATAAAACTGGTCGCCTCTATTCGTATTTTGGACTCCAAAAACAATGACGAAAGTTCGAAGTATTTCACAACTTCAAAAACAGGAAATAATTTATATTATGCGTGTATCCAATATAGCCAGTCTACAAAGTAAATTGACATATTGTTGTTTCTCAGTAAATTTTTTTCACATTTTGGGTACTATTTGTAAATAAAAAACAAAATCTTAACTAAAAAAGGCATATTCTACCCTGCAATAGTGAATATTTCCAACTAAAACTATATCCATTGGTTAGAAATTTGTCTCATTTTCCAAAGGTGGTTAAATTAAAAATTTTAAAGTGTTGAAAATTTACTTTATAAATTGTTTAAAAGATATCAACATAAATGCATAAATTCATAATCAAATCTCTTGGAATTTTTGGTAATGGTCTAACCTGTCGAAAAAAAATATACTTTAAACGGAAAACAAATAATTTTATCGTGACTAAGAATTTGCCAAATTTCTGTTCAAATAAGCTTAAAAAAATATTTAAGAGAAATTTTCATACAGTTACAATGGGCATTAAAATTATACAATTTTATATTAGGATACTTTGTCCCAATTAGGATATGGGCATGTATTCCTCCTACAAATATTTCAGTTCAAATTTTAAATCCACTAACAGCAGAACTTAGAAACATACAAATTCCCATGACACAGTGTAATTAGAATTGTACTTAAATTATGAATTCTTCTATGGGAATTGAAAGCAAACATCTACCTACATAGCAATTATGACATCTATTGTGAAACATGACTTAAAATAGAAGCGTGGGTTCTAACGAAAAAGAGCAAGATGTCACATTATAAAATTTTTCAGTGGAAAGTTATATCAAGGTTGGATAGAGATGGTGGAAATAAATGGAGACTAATGAACATTATAAATAAATATTGAAGCCACATTGAGATCTAAATATATCACCAACAGACAAAGCAAACACACTATGCATATTAGCAGATTTGTGCTTCAAGACAACGCTGTAAATTTCAATATATGTACATTCATACATATCTACATATAAATCACTATACAGACGTGCTTAGCATCCTAAACAACAATTTAATTAGCTACCATGGGAATCCTTACAAAAGCCATCACAGGTTAGGTTAGGGATGAGATTCCATTCAAATAAATCTTATTACTTTCCTTCCTTTACACTTGATTAATTTTGAATCCTCTTAAAAAATTTTACTTATAACGCTACCAGCATCAAGTGAGAATTTCAAAATCAATAAATAATTTGAATTTCAGTCGAATTTCTATAGATAAATTATTCATTAATCTTCTTCGACATTTGAGAGTTTTAGCGTGCGAATTTGCCTCACCTAAAAGGTTACGTAGGCATTTTAAGGGACAAGGGACAGGATATTGTAATTATTTTCATGTCTCCTGAGAGTGAAAATTTTAGCCAACCAACCCTCAGTACTGGTTACTTTTCTAAGTTGTTTATCTTATGATAGAATGGTGTTCAAATCTTTTCTAAACTCTCCTACTCGGTTTCCAAACAATATTATAGTCCTTCTGATAATATTGTCTGATTCGACCTTTTCAAGTGAGATGAAGCTGTGCGATAGAAAATTTCGAATATAAAGGTAAAGGAAATATACCTACTACTACGCTACGCATAGAAAGGAAAGTTTGCAAAGGGTTTTTTGTAATTATCTTGGGGCTATATTGAATGTTGCCTTACGGGGTTTAGGGTAAATTTATAATAGGATTATGGACTTTTTGAATTGGGGGTTAACTTTTGTCAATAATTGAAAGATTTCTTATTGATATTAGGATTGAAAGAGATTCACTGAATATAAATAAAATTAATAATTATTACGTTATTTCAATTGAAAAATATGTATATACGAGTATGTCCCTTATGATCATAGCTGTGAATCCCTATTGATGTCCGATCTCGTATTCGTGCTAGCTGAAAACTTGCATCGAGTAAAAGTGAGAAGGTCACTCCATACTTTTTTTTTTAATTTTGTCTTAAGCTTCAATCTTTAGTTCAAGTGTCCCATAACACTAGACTAGACTAGAATACTAAAACAACCATCTACATATCTTTTAATACTATAATCTACACTCAAAAGGTTCGATTTGAACAATGAGATCACCACTTATAGCAATGAAAACGACGAACCAGAGCCTGGCTAACTTTGCATCGTGCAGGCATTACCGTCGAGAGAGGGGTAAGGGTAAAATTCCCTGGGCCCGAAGTTATGAGAGAGCCCAGTTAATGTTCTTAAAAAAAAATTATATTTTTGCGATTCGATAAAAATTAAACACACACACTTTAGTTTTATCTCTTTCCAAATTTCAATTATTTCTTTATTTTTACAATATTCGAAAATTTACTTTTGTCCTTGCTCAAATTAATAAAGATTATCACCACTGCGAATTAGACTCGAAGCCCCTCTATCGGATATTGAAGTAATTAACGCTTCTCCAGCGTTTCGTTGATTAACAGCAGACAGTAGATATTGGCATCGTGACAGGTTAGTGGAAGCTACACTTTGTCCAGTGTAGACGCTTCAGCTCCAGTTGGTGTGAGTTCGGCCATTCTACTTGGGCCCACACGCTTCAGTTTCAGGTTGTACTTTAGGGGGCTTTCGGCAAACACTGTCTCAGTGAGACAACTGAGAAACAACTTTGAGCAACCGTCTCAATTGTCTCAGTTCTTCAGACCAATCAGCTGATTTCCCAATTTTGACATTTAAATAATTTTGACATAGAAAATAGATAGTAATAAATTCAGGAAAGTATCGTCAATTTATTTAAATAGCTTTAAAATATTTAATTAGTTATTAAAACAATAAAACCACGAAACTTAGTCAACTGAGTCAACTGAGACAAGAAAATTCATTTTCACTTGTCTCAGTTGCTCAATGGTTGCGTTCGATTCTCATAGTTCAATATGGAACTGAGACAGTTCACCAAAAGTGCAATCTCACTGAGCCAATTGTGACTTTTGTTTAAAACAAAACAAGAAAAAAATGTAAGTACAATAAATTTAAATGACAGATTTTTAGGTATTTTTCCAGGAAAACACCGATCGTTTTGTTTTGAAGATACATTTTTTATTTCATTTGCTCGACGTTTCGGGTCCCGGTGCGACCCTTCTGCAGGAGCTCTATATAAATAAAATTGCACATAAGTCAACTTTCTTGAGATTGGTACAAAACTTTTTGACATACCTTTTTTGTCTGCACGTATAAATGATTTTCTTAAGAATAGTAGTAATAAATAACAATTACACAGAATAGAAAACTGATTACATTAAAATAAAAATAAAATACATTGATAATAAATTAAAATAGACTAAATGTAGCTGGTATGGGATATTAAAACAAGTTTTCTTCTGTTCACCAACCATTCCCGTTGTATTTCAACGCTTCTTGAGGGCTATAAAAACACATAACAAAGAATTCATTTGACAACAGTAAGACATTAAAATTATAAATAGGAATTATAATAATTATTATTAAAATCACACATTAAAAAAAAAATTAAACATATTGTAAGGAGCATCCAAAAAATCTAAACAATTTTACGGCTGTCAGATAGCATCCTAGATAAAAATACAGGAAGACAGATAGTCTAGTACTAGTATAAAAAAGTGGGAGTAAGACCTTATCAAAACTAGAATAACATAAATCTCTTTTATCATAACTCATTAAAGTGTTTTTGTATGAATTTAATAGTGTCCTATAGACTGGATTTAAGTTTAAAGTATCAGTCCGAAAATTAATGTTCCGTTTGTACCAATTATTTTCATTGTCCATGATGTTTTTATTATCAAAATCAAAGACATGGTCTCTCTCTTCGAAATAATGTTTGGCTAGGCTGTCATCGCTTTTCTGTGACTGTTGGTAGTGCTGCAATCATACCCGTGTTGGTATAGTTGGCCAATATAATATGCTTCACATGACCTGCAATTAATTTTATATACTACATTAGACTGTAATTCATGTGAATGTCGATCTTTAAGTCTGGTGAATAGATTATGACATTAAGTCTTTCAATTTGTAAGATAACGGTGTCATAAACGGTAGTCTAATATATGTTTTAATTTGCATCGGTAGATTATTAGTTGTATTAACGTTATGAATGTTAGTATTCGTTGCATCATATTGATATATAATTAACTCTATTAATGAAAAATTTGGGGTAGTTGTTCATCAGTAGAATTGACTTAATTTTTATAATATTCTTTGTTATATAATGTTGCGAGCATATATTATAAATCTTATTCAGCATATTCCAAATCACGTTTCGTTTTTGATGTAGAGGACAATCCGAGAGAAAATTCAATATTTTACCAGAACTTGTGGGTTTCATATAAAGGGTTTTCCAATAAGAGGTGTTATTTTAATTAGCCCGCTATTTCGGTAGATGTCACTTTTGGAGATGTCATTTTTTGATATTGGACAAGTAGATACTACGCCATTAATAAAAATGGAACGATACATGATTCAACAACGCATTGAAATTATTAAAATTCACTATAAAAATGGTGAAAATGTGGCAGAGACGGTTCGTAAAACTCGAACATTTTTAGATCGTCGTGAAGCACCTTGTCGGACCGTAATACAGAAATTGGTAGAAAAATTCGAGCTGTCGGGACGTGATGTGAAGAATAAAACCCGTGCACGTCGCTCAAGAACAGCCGAGAATATTGCTGTTGTAGCCGAAAATGTTGAAGAAAACCCAGGTTTTTCCATTCCTCGTCGTTCTTTGGAATTAGGCATTAAACCAACGTCATTACACCGTATTTTGCATAAAGATTTGGGTCTTAAGGCTTATAAAGTTCAGTTAACACAAGAAATCAAGCCGGCCGATCATCAACAACATCGAGTCTTTGCTGATTGGGTGCATGAAAATGATCCGCAATTCCATCGAAAACTCATCTTGAGTGATGAGGCCCATTTCCACCTCGATGGCTTCGTCAACAAGTAAAATTGTCGCATCTGGGGCTCGGAAAACCCAAGAGTTATTGTTGAAAAGCCTCTCTATCCTCAACGTGTGACTGTTTGGTGCGGTTTATGGTCCCGCGGGGTCATTGGACCTTACTTTTTCGAAAATGAGGCTGGAGCAACAGTTACGGTGAATGGATTGCGCTATCGACAGATGATTAATGATTTTTTATGGCCAGAATTGGATGGTATTGATCTGGACAACGTTTACTTTCAACAAGACGGCGCTACGTGCCATACAAGCAACGAAACGATTGATCTTTTACGGGAACAATTTCCAGACCGTGTTATCTCTCGAAGAGGTGATCACAATTGTCCACCGAGATCTTGCGACTTAACACCTTGCGACTTCTTCCTTTGGGGCCACGTGAAAGAGAAGGTCTCTCTAGGCTATCGAGGACATAGGGCAGCCACTTTGCGATTTGGTTATGGAAAATTTCATGAAAAGGATATGGTCCTGTAGGCGTGGTCTGGTGGTCCTTTGGCTGATGTTATTTTCCATTATTAACAGCATACCTTCCTCTTTATAATGAAATAAAGATACGATCATTTATCTCAAAAAATGGCATTTTTCTTTGAATATCAAAATAACACCTCTTATTGGAAAACCCTTTACCAATCAGTATCTAAGGAGCCATCCCAGTTTGTTTTACTAAGTAGTACTAGACTATCTGTTTTCCTATATTTTTAACTAGGATACTATCTGACAGCCGTAAAATTGCTTAGATTTTTTAGATGCTCCTTACAATTTGTTTAATTTTTTTTAATGTGTAATTTTAATAATAATTATTATAATTCTTATTTATAATTTCTTGAGGTAATTGATAAATAATTTTAATGTCTTACTGTTGTCAAATGAGTTCTTTGTTATGTATTTTTATAGCCCTGAAGAAGCGTTGAAATACAACGGGAAACGTTGGTGAAAAGAAGAAAACTTGTTTTAATATCCCATACCAGCTACATTTAAATTATTAAACTCAGGGATACTATAATTCCTCATATTTAAAATAGACTTCAAATAAAAAATAATTTACGTGCTACGAGGATAATATGAAAATGAGCGGTTGTCGAGAAGAAAACGTTTATATAAGTAATTAATACTATGGCTTTAATTTACTCAGTATGTATTTATATTCTTTATTTATTAGTTTTGTGTCCTGTCTTAGATTTATAAATCTCTTTTTATTAACGTATATGTGGCATGCTTCCTTTAGTTCTCGTTTTTTCCTATTATTCTCCATGTCTAGGTATTATTTTTGCATTATCGAAAGAAAATAAATGCCCTGTTTCTATTGAGTGGGATGCTAGTGCTTAGTCCTTATTGATATACGCTTTATGTTTTGATAGTCTAGCTTTTTTATGTTTGTCCGATGTACACAGCGTTGCAGTTCTCGCATTCGACCTTGTATACATCGCTGTTTTTTTCCTGTGTAGGTATCGGATCCTAAAAAAATTCCAAAACAAAACCTAAAAATCCGTCATCTAAATCAATCCGATGAAAAAACGTAAAAAAACAAAAAAAAAACACTGTCAATAAATTTAAAGTTTTCTAATTATGCAATTTGATTTGTGTTCATAATAGTTCGGTGTAGTATTATTATTGAAATTATTGAAATGTAATTTAATTAAAATTTTATTACTAAACATAACAAAAAGGTACGTATGATTTTCATAAATAGATTAATAATATCCGTTAATAAATAATTTACTTTTTTTTAGAATATCAATTTATGATTATGGATTACAAACATAAATCGGGAGCAAAAAAGACCAAAGAAAAGGTTTTCAGAGATCAAGAGAGAAATAACAATTAAAAATCTGTAGAAAATTTAGGTTTTGTATTGAACAATCCAAATACTACGGCAAATTTTGATGACAATACTAAAGAAAATAATGAACAAGAATTTCAAGTTTACCATCAGCAAGAACAAAATATATTTGATGTCGTAAATGCAGATTTTCAGTCATAAGATGTTACTGAAGAATCTGAAGTTCCGTTCAGTTTGCAACACACATTAATTGATTTTTATGATGTAGGTGTAATTGAAACGGAATATTGTATCTCAATTCAAGTGGAGAATGCGATACGCTTAGGTCCAGGAAACTACCCCAACCTATTCCCAAATGACAATAGTGGAAATAAATTTCCTATTAATTTAATTAAAAAAACTTTGCAAAATGGTGAACAAGTACCTCGCGATTGACTGGTTTGGAGGGCTAGTAAACAAGCACTATTTCGTTTTCTCTGTAGACTTTTAAATAAAGCGCACCTTAAGCTCATACATCTGGATATTCAACTCAACAGAAATAAAAAAAAAATTATACGAATAAATTCCAGAGCATCAAAACAGCAATAACCACAAATTTAATTATATAGAATGGCGAAATTTAGAGAAAAGATTTTCCAAAGCAATGTAACTAATTATAAAATAATTCAAATATCTAGCAAAATTTTGGTTCTATGTTAAAAATGACATTTCACATAATTTAAAAGATTTTGTTAAAAGCTTTTATATTCAATTCGTTTTTAATATTCATTGGTAGGTTATTGTAAACCTCGGTATGTCACCATGTTCTGAGCCCTCTTTGTCTTATACATATTCAGCCTGAAGTCTCCACCGTGTCTCAATTTGTAAGGTTGCACATCATTAGCATTTATTGCCATTTGACATAAATATCTAGGTAGCATATTCCTTTTTCATTTATATACGAAGAATAATACATTAAAAAACGTCCTCTGTTTTACACTCAACCAACATAGAGTTTTTAACATATGTTTAATATGAGTGTATCTATTGCATCTTATTATCGATCTCATTGCTTTGTTTTGGAGTTTTTGTAACCGATTTATCATTTCATTACTACACATAAATAACACAGTAGACCAATATTCAATATGAGGCTTAATCAATGTATTATAAACACTTATAGCCGTTAATAAAAATAGTTTTTTCCTAATACGTTTAAAAAACGGTTTTTTTTTTCCAAATTTTTTTTTACAGACGTAGTCTATATAACACTTAAAGTTCAAATTATTATCTATTACAACACCGAGATATTTTATTTGATTTACAAACTCAATCTGATCATTTTCTATCACCAATTGCCTCGTATTTGCTCCATTTACTATCATACCTTTCGTTTTTGACACATCTAATTTCAGTCTGGTCATGCTCAACCATTCATTCAATCGATCTAAGTCTTCTTGGAGTTCATCAAAACATATTAACTCATTCTCACCGGTTATATATATCAATGTGTCATCTGTGACCTGTTACGTTTTAAACCATTCCTTTTCTATTCGTCGTATTCCATATTTGTCTAATATTTCTAGTAAAATTTTCCTATCTACAGTCTCAAACGCTCTTTGTAAATCTAAAAATACGGCTATAATAACTTTTTTCTTATATCTCTCTTCCTTCCATCTTGATATCACTATGTTTATGGCCGTTTCACAAGAGTGTCAACTATTTTCATGAATCTTATGTCTTCTGATAAGTCATTTTGATTCTTTAACATTAGTTCCGATTCACTATACTTTTCGTTCATTCCGCACACAATTTCTTTGTAAGGTTTGGGATATTTTTAAGGACACTTACTTTAGGGTTTTTTAATACTGCCGTCTGAACAGTATACTTATCTCCCATCTTCGATTTTAATTCAATTTCAATCAGATGATTCTAGACTGTCATACTTAATTTCAACTACCTCATTTTGCTTATGTTTAACAATATTTATTTTTAATGACATTACTTTTGGATAAACTGAATTCTTTATTTTCTCTGTAGTAACTTTTACGTCTTGTTTATTTTTTGGTTTCACAATCACTGGCGGACTTTTTTTCACCACACTCGCAAATGATTCCTTTTCATTTTCTTCAGTTCGAATTTTTTTAATTTCACTGTTTACCTTATTTTATTTTGAACATATTTTAAAACTTTTTTGATTTCATTTTCTTGTCTGGCAAGGCTTTCTTTGTTTTCATTAATGACATCTAGTACATTTTTCATTTTTTCCGCCAAAGATTTCATGTAATCTTGACATTCCTTGCACACACATATTAGAATTTTCTTTGTGTTTATTAAATTGATGTCATATTTCGTACCACCACAGCATTTGGAATGAAATGATCTCGAGCAGAAACCGATTATAAGTTTTGTCACAATTTGCACATATCAAACTCATTATGATAATTCTCAAATCATAATCCACTCAGTACAAAACAAAGGAAAAAAAACACTTCAATTATTTCAGTTTCAAAACACCGCTAGGCACCGTACCATCGATTTTTTGTACAGTTTAAATTCGAAATTTGAACGTGATATCTGCGCTCCATACACTTCATTAATAAAATATAATCGGTATTTTCATACGAAACAAGTTAAAATATTTTTCGTTATTTAACTTCCGATTTCATGCATAAAAAATTTGAATTAATTTTCCGATCAGTCTATATACGTCCAAGCGATAGTCCACTCATAATCAAAATTGTATTAAGGATCAGGGGGCCTATTCTTGAATTACGAATGGTTTTTACGAATTCGTTATATAACGAATGGTTGATAACGAATCGAATACCCCGTTCGTATTCTTGAACCTCTTCGTTATAAAGTCGAAGTGGTGAAAAAGTATTTCAACATAACGAGCGTGGTAGGATTAAATCTGTCAATTTACAAATTGAATATCGTCAGCTGTTTCATATTTTAAAATATAATTTGTAAAAAATGACAAGCTCCAGTGAATTGTCATTATTGTTTGGTCCTGAAATCGTTAAAGAATCTATGGACTATTAATTACGTCAATAGTTAATCAATTCCCGCACTCTTAATTCAACGCTAGATCGAAAAAAAGGTTGCAGGAGGACCTCCACCAGTGCCATGCAAATGTTTTTTATGCCGCCGCAGATTTTCCTTTCACCACACATTTTAAATCCTGCCAATTCTGAAAATTTTCTATTACCTTTGTTTCGAAAAACTTTTCTAGTTCTTTTGTGCTTCGGGTATGGAAATTAATACTGATTTTATTTTACCACAATTCCGTCGCATCTTTTGAACTGAAGGAGCTATCATATTTACCAAATTTCAGTTTCTGGTTTTCCTCTAAAAACTCAATTAGTTTAGTTTTTTGAGCATATGATATTTTCGCACATCTTTTATCTCCCATTATCACCCATAAAGTAGCAGCTGAACCCACTCGTTAAATAACGAAGGGTTTGCGTTCGGTATATAACGAATGCGGATTTCAAGAATACCACAAGTGTCGATTCCGAATGGTTTTGACAGTATAACGAATACGGAATGTGCCTTCGTTATTCAAGAATAGGCCCCCAGGAACGAGAATGGAGACAAATATTACATAGAATTTCGGACATGACGTTATTTTTAGGAGAAAGAGGATTGGCATTTCGAGGTAAAACAGAACTGTTTTAAATGATTCCAAAAACGGTAGCTTTTTATGAATTTTAGAATTAATAAGTCGTTATGGTCCGGTATTAGAAAAACATTTGGATAAAGTAAAAAAATCTCAACAATCACACAAACGATTACAAGGACATTACATCACCCGAAAGACAAAACGAATTTATACAATGCTGTGCAGATATTGTTACAAAAACGATTCTTAAGGAAAGAGAAAATGCAAAATATTACTCAATAATCGTAGACGGAACTCCCAGTTCGGCTCATATTGAACAAACAGTTTTAGTGTTACGTTATATGCAAGTTATTGATGCAGCAAAGTTTGAAATTAAGGAACAGTTTTTAAAGTTTGTTGACTGTAACCCAAAAAAACCCGAGAAAGGATTGCTAATTTAATTTTAAGTACGCTCGAAAAATATGAAATCCCAATTACCGATTGCCGTGGCCAGGGGTATGATAATGACGCAAACATTTATAAAGGTGCTCAAAGTTTAATTTAAAAAAAAAAAAAAATTTCGCGGTATTATCTCCTTGTGATATACACGCTTCAGAAGCTTGTATTGAAGCAGATACACTTTTTGGAACCATTCAAAACATTATATAATATTTTTAGTTCAAGTCTCATGCGATAGAAAATTTTAAAAGAAAGTATCGGTTGTTCCTTACATGGTTTATCTGATACACGTTGATCAGCAAGAATAGATGCTGTAAAACCATTTACCAATAACTTAGGAAAATTATGGCAAGCAGTTAAACAAATTTCAGTTTTTAATTTAACTGCAGAAACTAGATCTGATTTAAATGGCATTCTAAAATATTTAAACTCTTTTGAGTGTTTGATTTTATCGAATATATGGTTTAAAATATTGGCGGCGATCGAATGCAGATACAGAATTTTGCAATATGTAAATGCAACCATTGACATTGAAGAGAGCAATATCAATAGTTTGATTTTTGATTTAAAAAATATTAGAAAAAAGTGGAGTGATATTTTGATTGAATGTAATATTGTTATAGAAAATTTTAAAATCGATTTTAACACTAATTCGTATGATAAAAGACGTAAATTTTGGGAAAAGATTTGCATATGAAATTTATGAAGGCAATAATGATACAGAAATAACGTGTGAAAATTACTTAAAAATCCAGGCGTTTTACAAAATCTTCGATTTTATTATCGGAAACTTATCTTGGCGATATCAAGCTTTGAATGAAATATGTGGTTCGTTCGGGTTTTTGTAGAATTATTTAAAAACTGATATTGACTCGTTAATACAAAGTAGTAATAATTTATGTAATAAGTATATTTCTGATATTGCCAAAGAAATTTCAGATTTCATTTGAAAACCTTTCATCAAGCTACATTTGGTGAAAATCAATTGCTTCCTATAAATTTATTAAATAAAATGAAAGAACTGAGAATATTTGCATTGCATTGAGCATATTTTGCACAATACCAGTTACTGTGGCTCAGGCAGAACGTTCATTCAGCACATTGGTGAGAGTATAAAACGTATTAAGGTCAACTTTGGTTACTTTAGATATCCAAGCCGCTTTAGCGAGGGAACTAGATTTCGAAAATGTGATAAAATATTTTGCAAATAAAAAAGCGCGAAAAGCTTTATTATACTGATTTTTAATGCATAATTAAGTTAAATTAAATAAATACTATAAAACATATTTTGTTATTTACTTTTTAGAATCAAAACAATTTTTTAGGTTTTTGCCTGGGCCCGGTGTTGTCTCTCGACAACCCTGCGTGTTGGAGCGATCTTGGTGCACCCTGAAAAAAACCTCAGGCCAGATGATACATCTGCCAATAACGGTATTGCTCTTCCAGTTACTACTAACGAAAGTAATAGCATACTATAAGAGTTTATAACAGAACAGCCCCAAATAAAATGAGGATAAGTTTTGAAGATCTGCTGAGTCCGGTAACCCCACCATAAAACTTAGAGTTACTTTATAGAAATAAATCTAACTAACTAGGAAGATCAAGCTATATTCTAGAGGAACATACAAAACATTTAGTGTGCTAACAAAACTAATATTTGCAATATTCAATGAAGCTGGCACACGCAAGCACTCTAAATCAAAGAAAAAACGATCATGCTTCTATAGAGGGAACCACGCGATGCATGCTTATTCGGAATCATGGATTCTGAAAAACGAACATCTATAGCCACCTGGACGAGCTTGAATTCAACAAACCATAGTTTTGGCAGATTTGGAGAGGCAACAAATTGGTAAGGAACAAATCCAAAATTCATTACCTACTTTTAATAGAGCAACAGCAGGAAATTAGCTATACTAATTTAAGCAATTGTCTGGTGTCCTACTCCAGGTAATGGAAATCAATTTTTGGCAATAGTTTCAACTGGAAATCGTCATAAGCAGCAATCACAATAAGATACCCCTATGCTGATATGTTCAAATACTATATTGGATACCTATATACTGCAAATATTATACTTAACTAAACTTTCTTTGAACCCTTTCAATGAAAAACCACCTTGTAAGTTATAGCGCAGAGCCTACCAAGGAAAGGATAAAATTAAATAAATCTTTTAAATACCTTCAGCGGTACATTACTATCTATAACATATGGATGAACAATTTCACGGTCTCAAAACTCAAGGGAAAAGGGGAAAAGGAATAATTACCTTACTACAGACATGTCAAATGCAACTGGGACTACATCTACTTCAATATGAAGTTGTAAGCGAGCACAGACGCAGAATTCTTCCACCAAACCTATTTCCAATGTAGAACTAGATTCTACGAGACTCGCATAATAAAAACTCAATCTATCCGAAATTCTAACAAAAGATGATAGCCACGACTTAATTCACTAGAGTACCCAGTCGTTGGAAGAAATCCAAGCAGTAACTCGGTCACCAATCTTGGGGTCAAGCTAAATGGACAGTTAAGTTGTTGTGATCACGACAAACTGATGCTCTCTGAGATATATGAGGGATTACGCAGACTGTGGCTATCTGCAGGGTTACTGTCAACAAATATCCGCTTGCAACTCGTAAAGGCTCTTGTATTACCCCATTTTACCTATGGAAGTTTGATATATCCCAAAATTGATAGCATATGCGCATTAGATTTGTATTTGGCATCAAACGTTGGCAGCATATAACTCCGTACAGACTCTCATTGGTTGGCTGCTCGATCAACTCTTACCTAAAGTGCAAAGCTTTAATATTCCTCTATATCCTAATTCACTCTGGTGAACCTGGATATCTGTATGACCATATACATTTCCTGCAATCTTCACGACATTCCAATCTACTAGTTCCTCGTTTCCATTCTTCGACTGTTGAGGCCTCTTATTTTGTCCAGGTCGCTCGAATGTGGAACTCCCTTCCCGCTCGTGTCCATAGGGCCGGCTCTACCTCTATCTTCAGGCGTCTAATTTGTGACTTAACTCTTTGATAATTTATTAATATACTCTTGTTGTTCTCCTTGGTGGTGTTAGGTTGTACTAATGCATAAATGAAACCAAGTAAATTTAATCAAGTAGATAGAATGAATGAAGTCGGGGAAATCCAAGAAAATTTAATTAAATAAATAATTACTTTTGTTCTCTTTCTCTAATTTTTGCTTTTCTGTTATTTCTTCATCTCTTATTTTTTTCTTTTCTTGTTTTCAAATTGTTAACTTACGCTTTTTAATATGTTTCGCTTAAATAAGTTAGTTTTAGTTCATATAGTTTTTCTCCCTCTCTTATAATGTACTAGGTTAAGATCTCAGAACTTTTGTACTTTCCCGTAATAAATAAATTGAAATTAAATTGAAATTGAAATTAATTACACAAATGCACAACAAAAGGTCACCACCCTACTATTTTTTACAGTAGTGACATTATTTATAATAAAATAACTACAATATATTTGCCTAACCGTAATTCAGGCAGGACATGAAATAAAACTAACCTCTTGTCACTAATAGAATCGCTAGGCAGGAATCAGTGTATACCAGACCAACATTCCTAAAATGCGCCCGGAGCCTGCTAAAATCATGAAAGCACAATTGGTAAAAATCTCGCGGATAATATCGCTAAAGCCACCATAAACTTTGCTGGTACAAAACAATATGCGAACGAAAGGGAAATGTCCATTTTAGGCCTTACATCAACAGACACGAGAGAAGTCTGAAACGATGCATTATGATACCCTGAAGATATTTTACTAACATTGTTTATTTCAATAAATCAGGAAATCTGGGAGAGGGTGTCAATGTTTGATCTAGTACATTTTGTGAAATTCTACTACAGAATTGAATTTCACACCCCTATACTCGGTCGCTTAAATAGCCATCCCCACTTTGTTCGTATTTCCTTCTATTTTATTCGAACTGAGGTACTAGATTTATTGCGCCTTAATCGCCTCTAACTCGATACGGTTATGTCCGATCGGAAAACAGATTTCACTGTTCGCCTCAGCTACAATTCGTAGAAGAAAATTTCCTCTGCAGACTTTTAGGGTAGGTGGGTTGGAGCCCCCCCCCGGGGGGGGGGTGTTGGCTTCAATACGGCATGTTGCATATCAAACTAAAGACCTCGCTGAATACTATCGAATGGTGTCTTATTATACCGATTCGGAAAACCTTCTCGGGACGTTTAAGCCGCCGAAAAACCCATTTCATGTATTTGGGTCACACACACCCCAGTAACTACATTTCGCATATATTTTGCAGTTCTTTCTTCCATTGTCATTATTGCTCCGTTATCAAACCTTATGTTGATTTAGAAGAACATAAAAAGGTTTGCATTTTGGATACAGAAGGTGATAGGCCATTTTAAACTGAAGGCCTAGGGCAATTTAAATACTTAAATTTGATATGGAAAAACTGATGTTGATGACGTGCCTTTTGTTTTTAATCTGTAGTTAAATTAATAAAACGATGCGGAAAAAATGATTGTTAGTCTAAGAGATTATAAATTATCATCATAGGGTGAATTGTTCAAGACTCATAAGGTGATTGATGAAACATTACGGAATAATTTTTAAACCCCTCAAACCTCTTAAATGTCGCATTTCATCTATTACCATCCTTTCCAGCACAATTTCTTTCTAATTTCGACAAGGTGCTTTAGAAAACCTTCGTTGTGAGCCATATCTTGTAAAACCTTGGTTACTAATGATACTATGTTCAACAGAAATGAAAAAAAGTATATAATTACTAAAACTTTCCACATCCCATTGATGTTAGCAAAGCGTATTATCTTAGACTGACTAATATTAACTGTCTGGTAGGATTTAATACTTCCATCAAGGGGTTACTATAGTAATATTACTGCATTGAATCATCTGTAAATATTAAATGCATCATGAAACAAATCTAAGACCAGCGAAATATAATTCTTTACTGTAAAATATATCAAGGAATGCTGTAATGGTGGTTTCGAGTTCTTCTCCTCAAAGTGGTTGTAACCAATCTATTTAATTTCTAAGCCCTTGGAATCCAATCATACATACATAAAAAGTCGTAAGTATTCCTATGACAGATTTAAAAAGCAACAAAAAAAACTTTTCTATAAGAACGGACTAACCAAAATAAATTGCTTTCTATGCCTCACAAGATAAATTTTATACCATAAATAAAAAAATAAATAAAAAAAACATTTAACAAGGCGACAGGTGAGCTTAATTCTCTCTCCATTTCGTATCTGATATGTTTTGAGTTTTAAGGATTATTTCCACTTCAATTGCTTCACCATATCAGTATAGCAGGCAATATATAAAAAGGATCCCTTTAAAGCAAAATAAATGACCAAAAAGCTACTCGGACTGAGGATTTCTGTTAGTAGCTTTAAATCAGATAGTAGCAAACACATTCATGGATAGCACCATTTTATTTTATGATACGGAAAATTTTTATTGAATTGGTCATAATGGGAAATTTCTAAGGGTTCCTTTTAAGTGATGAAAAAATTATATACATACAAGGTTTCCATGAATAGAAGACGGATTAGAATCAGGTTATTCAAGTTAAACTTTCTATACTTGATTCATGGAAAATAAAATGATAAAAGCATCATGACAAAGAACAAGGTAAGTGAATTATTGCCTTCAAGAACACAGGTAAAACTTTAGTTATGAGCTAATTAAAACTTTGAATGACATCTTCATTCATGACTCAATTGTATGATGGTATACCGTATAACATGCCCACATTAAAATTATAGAGTTTCATGCAGACAACCCGCATAATTATATTCTCTGTTCTAATTTGCAGTCTTTGGGATGCAAATTATATAGGAAAAGTGATAAGGTTGTATTTAGAAATTATAAATGAATAAATATGAGTTATACGACTCATTCTAATATCCTTTGGAATAAGGAATAAAAGACCATGATGATATAGAAGAAAAAAAAAAAAGTTTATACATTGAAGTGGTCCTTATTAGTAAATTTTGGTAGATGCTTTTTAATTAAGCTGGCAAAATTTTACCTAGATCCAATAGATAACAATGACACGTACAGCACGACCTTGAACAGATGCCGTGCAAATTTTCTATAATATTCTTATACGTTCCTCATTTTTATACTTACTTACGGATCCACACCATTTTTCTTCCATTTTCTTCATATGAAGGTTAGAAATTTCATTCCCAAAACATAATTGACTACTTTTTGGCATTTATTGAACTTTTTTGGTGGATTTTCAAGAAGAAAACAAAAAAGGTTACATTTCGGGTTATTCTAAAGCGAAGCTTTCAGGCTTCTTAAATCCAATATGAAAAATGGCGTTGATGACGTGTTTCTTTCATAAAAATAGTAATTAAATAAAAAACAAAAAATCGAGTTAGAATTCCGAAATTTTAACTTTGTTAAGCCTTAACTTTAAAACGGAGAGGATCAGGTGAAAAATTAATCGACCATTGGAAAGGAATAACACTTATCTACGTATTATATCTGATCATTCTAGGATGTAACGTTCAGAATTTACTGGGTGATCTATAAAAATATACCTAAATAACTGTAAGTCCCCTCATCTCGGAAATTGTTAGGATTCCCCCCCCCCTCCATGCAATTGTTTCCTTATCTAACAATTACCTAATCATGGTTTTCGGGTGGCCGACCACATGCGGGACACCCTGTATGTTCTTGATATTCTTGTTTTCAAAAGATTTTACACGGTTCCAGAGAAAAATGAAAAAAATTCGAATGAAAAATCACAGCATTGTTGCAATGGCATTTCGTAACAACAGGAATCAACACTCTTCAGGACGCCTACTTCCTGTCTAACATATTGGTTTCTGCTTATACAAAACGCCTTACTCATTGCTACCTGAACCAGGATTTGCAGCAGTTTAGATCATTTTTTTTATTGTAGACAGTTTTGTAAAAGTCTTTATAACTTTTGTTTTGTTAAACTTGGCTGGTCCCGCATGAGGGTTTAATTAGCTGAGCGCTAAAGTAAATTCTTTATATTTCGCTTCATATGATTCATACTGAGAATTTTAACTGAGATTATATATGTGGTCTGCCTAGCCCTTTTCTTCTGGCGACTACGGCAGGCATGAGGTAGCCGTAATGAAGAGTATTGGTTCTTGCTGATACGAAACACCTTATTCTTTGCTACTTACGCCAGCATAACATTTTTGTTAAAGTCTTTATCAGTTTTCTTTTGTTTAAAATCAATCAGTACGTTTACATGAACACTTGAAGTGTACTTGAAGTATGCTTGAAGTAATAAAAATATCATGAAAACGAGCATTCAATTCTTAAATTTCAACTCAAGTAATTGGAAAATTGAATTCAAGAAAAATTCAAGTCAAGTAATTGGAATTAATTCAATCAAAACCGCTACCTGAGCTACAAGTGCATTTCAAGTCAAGTACGTAAGCATTCATGTAAACGTACTGAGTGTTGTCAAAGAAAATAAAAATTAGGGCTTTTAGATTATAACTGGAAAAAAGTAGGAAAACCTACGTAGTTTTGTTATGCTTTATTAATCATTGTCTAGGTACTGATAATATTACTTTCGATTTTCTAGATCCGGAATCGATGAATAAACGTAAAATCAAACAATACTTATTTATCGACAAAAGAGAAGAAATTTAGATCTCAAATGCGATTTTCCAAAAACATCAGTTATTGTTATAGCAAAAAGGTAGCTTGTCAAACTGTCAAGCGCATCCTTTTTTAATTTAAATTTTCAAAAATGAAGTAGAAAACTGTCTGAATTCTTGAGGAAAATTAAATTTTTTTTGTTGGTCGCCGAAACTACATTTAAATATTACTAAAAAATTATAAAATCATTTTTTTTTTTCTTACAAGTCTGGAGAGGGAGAACAAGAGAGTAAAATTTCTAGAGCAGACCATTCCACTATATAAACTTTGTTATGTGGTTGAAAGCTTAAAACATCAAAATTAGCTTAAAATTCTATGCAGGAAACAATAACTATCTGCATAAATGGATCTCGATATTTCTTTCTCTAAGTGTGACATACATATGTACTTAAGTGCCAATGAAAGGATGCCTATTAGAATGGATCAGCAGCACCCAGCCGTCTGGAAGAATGAAAGTTAATATTTGCATCGAATGATTTGGTCACAATTTTAGGCCCATAAAGGAGTCACCTGTGTTACACATTTTAGAGGTAAATAAATATTTATAAACTCTAAAGCTAAACCATAAAATAAAAAATGCAAATTCGAGAAAATTATTATCTCTAATTTAGAATTATCTTAATGTATAAAAATCAAGTGTCACTGTGTTCATACACGCCAATCTCCGAAACCGCCCAACGGATTTCAATGACAATTTGTGAATGTATTTGGTTGGTTCCAGCTTGAAAGATAGAATAGTTTTTGGCACCATATATGGCGCTGTTGTCGAAATCTAAAAAACTGGTACGTGGCGTTTTCATAGCAATGGTAAATAAAATTTCAAAAGTGGACTAAAGCGGACTACCACTTTTTGGTGTTGCCATACAAAATTTTATTTTTTTACTACATACTTGGTAGCTGCCTGAAAACGCGTGGAAGTGGAGAGCCCATATTTTGAACACAGCGTTTGCATAAAAATTACAAATATAGTTCAAAAATGAAACTAATCGGGGAACTCCTTCGTAGGGTTGCTATACAAGAATTTCGTGTTTTACTATATACTTGGCATTGCCTGAGAACGCATCGACGTACAGAGTGTGAAACCCTAGAGGACAGTAGCGCCATCGCGTCAGATAATAGCTTAGATATTTTGCATCTCATACACCCCACCCCACCCCCACCCATCTAGGTATCGATATTATCGCCGGGCAACACCGACGGGCTCCTTTTAGTGCTATATAATAAATTTCAGTATACTTTATCATAGAGAAAAAATGAAGTCTCCTCATTTGTAAATTGGGTACTGACAAAAATTTATTATTTCTTACTGTTCTGAATATTCCTGTTTTCTTCCAAATATTTACGATAAAATTAATTTGGAAGTAACATTTATTAGCATTCGAAATGGGTTCACTTCAAAGCCTATGCTTGGAAGATATTTTATGCTCATCTTAATATTTACTTTCATGAAGGCGAAAAAAATTTTTTCTTTGAACGTTCAGAAACATTTCTTTTGAAGGTATGTAAATACTCCAAATTATATATAAAAAAAAAAATTAATTCATCAAACGAAATAAAAGGTCTCTGTATAGAAAGCTTTATCTAAGCCCTAAGGAGGGTACTTAGTTACTTCCAAAAACAAATAACATCATAAGTAAGAATAAAAGAAAGAAGATACATTTCAAAAAGTGTTAACAGTGAAATTTCACGGAGTTGAACAGAATTAGCCTAAAAAGATCTTATTTTCTACTTTAAATTTTCACTGTTATGTAAATTTCATTTCTTCTTGATACCTACCATTCGCAGAGGAGCATTTAATCCTGTTATAATGAATTCATTTTAAATTACAAAAATATACTTAAATGTCGCAATTTAATTTCAACTTCAAAGTAACAATCAAATTAAAGCCCACCTTGGTTTTTCTGATTTGTTTTTTTTTTTAACCTTTGAATCAACCACCTATGTGTGTTCATCACCGGTGAGTTTTCACATGTTTGGTACCCTCTCCAGGTAACGTTTTTTTTTTCCATTTATGGCTGGGTGCCTTTAACATCTTCAAAAATTAAGTATTGAACATTGCTGACACATTTAAGGTTTTTAGCTATTTTGGAGGCTATTTTGGATATGTATGTAAAGTAGTTGTCTTAATTCGTTTGATACAATAATAATATACCGTGATATATGAATTTGTCATACATTTTGTATGGGAGTAGGGTCGTTTATGTACAGGTAAAATCATATTCTATCAGGTATCTGATGCACTATGGTGCAAGTTAAACGTTCATTTTATTTCCTATATACATATATATATATATATATATATATATTATACAATTGCGTACATTTATCTACATTCCGTATTTTTTTTTTATAGATTATCAAGCGAAGAACAGCACGAGTATAGCAGGAATTTAATAGATTCTCTTAGCAGCGAGGAAGAGGAAGTTCACTTTGATGAAGATAGGTACAATTCGATGGACGACCCCGATTCTGCATAATTTCGTCGTAATATTGTTGCGGCTATACATTGATTGTTTTTTGGATGTGGATGAAGCAGGCTCAAGTGCACCTGGCATAATCGAAGAGCAGCAAGCTATGCAAGTCGTCGATGATAGTGATTCGAACACGAAAACTGAACCTTTTCAAGTGGAGATAATTAACGCCGACAGCGATAGTAAAGCCAAAGAAGATGATAATGAGACTTTATCTGTTCCTCCAAAAGTAGATATATTTAAAGCTAAAGATGGAACGATTTGGGATCTAGATCCTCCACCTCCAACTTAAGCTTACGCTCAAAATGTACTGCGCTAAACTGTAAGGCCAAAACCCACTCCTGAAACTGAACGGCTCAAAATCGTGGAAGTATTTCAAAGCTTTTCTCCAGCAGATGTGCAATATTATTATTCGGAAGACGAATAGACGGGGTGTAAGCAGATATGCTAAATGGAATATTGAATACCCTGTGGATCCACTTCGAGCATGGAAAACTTTGATGGAAAAAAAATTTAATGCCTATTTAGGTATTTTACTCATAACAGGAGTCCATCGCTTAAATAAGGAAAAAGTCCAGGATTGGTGGTAATTATCATCGCATCCATTATATCTCGTGTAGCCATGTCTATTCATCGGTATTGGCCTGGAAAGTATTTCATCCATTTTGACAACGACACCATTCGATTGGATAGACTGAAAGAAAATAAGACGGCTCCAAATTTTGGGGCTAATGCTCAACGATTATCTCAGAAAATAGTATCGGGCAGGAGTCAATTTGACAATTGACGCATAGATTTTTCCATTTCGTGGATGCATACCTTTCACGCAGTATATATCCAATAAACCGGCTATGTATGGTATAAAAGTATAATGGGTCTGTGATAAAGAAACGTCGTATCCAATCAAGGTGAAGTTTAAGGGTTTATGCTATCAATTTTCGAAAACTGATCGGAATATCTACATGGACAACTTTTTCAGATCGCTATTAGTTGGCCACCTCTTGATTACCTAGAAATTGTCAATGGTTGGTACCTTGAAGAAAAATAAGTCATACCTGCCAGAAGAATTCAAACCAAGCTCCATCGGGAGCGAAACTTATCTGATTTGGGGTTTTCGAAGGATGAGCCAATAACATTATATTCATATATCACAAAAAAGGGACCAGCGAAAGCAATTGCCCTCATTTAAACGCTGCACTACGACAGAGAAATTTTCGGGTAAATAGCAACTACGGATGTGCTATTCTCGTACTTTGTTCTTCTAACCTTTTTTATTTTATTACAGATCATCTGCTTCGTAAGCCCGACATACGGTCATATGCCTCCTGTGTATGGTGGCCGAGGACGCTTGTGGTCCGATCTGGAAACTGGCGAGCCTGTAAAGGCTTGCCTGCTTGGGACTTATGGATTCTTAGCGAGCGACGGCTGTTGCTGTCCTTAAGGTCCTACTTAATCTGCCACCCTCAGATCTTGTTATTCAGGCAGATGCCAAAAGGGCCTATGGCGATGTTGGCAGGACGGCTGGACTAGCTCTTCTCGTTGCTCTTTTGCGTGTGGGCTTGAACAGGAAAACCCTCTGGCCAGCATGCCATTTAATGCCATGGCTCTAGAGCTTCGTTTCGGGTGCCGCTTCTCGGTGAGTTTTCTTGTAAAAGAATCGGGGATTTAGGGAAGTGCATTATCGAACCTACTCCGGTCCGCTCTAATAATTTTTACCGACGGCTCTCTCACGAAAATGAGGGAGGCAGGCTGGACGTTTACTCTCCTGTATCCGCTCACGTGGAGGACACACCACTGTCTTCCAGACTGAAGTCTTCGCCATCGCAATGGCAGCGAAGATAGCCCCTGATATGGACATCAAGGAAGAGGACATTGCTATCCTTTCTGATAGTCAGGCAGATTTGATGACTCTGAGTGGCCCTCGCATACCATCTAAATTACTGGGGAACTCCAGGTCGTCTGTGGATAACTTCTGTATCCACAACAAGGTGTCCCTGCAGTGAGTTCCTGGGTACATAGGGATCATAGGGAATGAAAGGGTTGACCTTTTCAAAAAGGCTGGCTCTGATTCTCCTTTCCTCGGACCGGAACGCGCAATAGGCATTGATAGCAAGCATCAGCAGAGATGGGAGAACCTGAGTACTTGCAGATGCACAAAACTGTTTCTTGATGAGCCCAATAGAAATATCTCTGATTTTCTCATGGGGCTTGAAAGGAAACAATGTAGAACTGCGGTTGGCATCATTACTGGCCACAGCTCGCTTCACACTCATCTAACAAGGATGGAAGTTGTTGACAATCCAGAGTGTCTGTCCTGCCTGGAAGGAGAGCCTGAGCCAACCAAACACTTTTTGTGTACTTGTCCTGCCTTCGCCCGGAGCAGGCTGGATAACCTAGGCTCTGCCCTCCTATCCGTAGAGGAATTGAAAAACCCTTCATCAACTGATGCGCATCATTAAAAGGGCAGGAAGGTTTTGGTGACACGGTTTCTAGCAGGACAGCATAATGAGCCACTCTAGCCTCCGTGCTTGGCATCTCTCGTCCACCTGACTAAAAAAACAAAGCCGACATAGTAATTGACTATAAAAAACACAAAGGAGGAGTCAACAATATGGACAAAATATTTACTGAATATTCTTGGAAAAGGAGAACTCTTCGCTGACCACAAACATTTTTCTTCAACATACAAGATAACGCATCTGTGTCAAGTTATAGTATTATAACAACGGCCAATTTGAATGGTGTTGCAATAAAGAGGACAGATGCTTGCCGTAAATATATTCAGAAGCTAACTGCTGTCCTGGTAATATTAAATGTCATCGATAGGGCTAATAATAAGAGCATCTGGCCCGGCAATTTTTGCACTCAAAGCGGTTTAGAGTGCATGCTGGAGTGCTCGTTGATTTCTGGGGTGGAAGTATTAGGCCCCAGTCAAGGTCTGAAGAGGGATGCCCAAGGACGAATGAAACAGTTGGGAGATTGTTTCTACTTCAAGGAACGCCGTCCCATTCGTAAGCGATGCTATGCTTGTCTAAAACTTATTTGACAGCTGCATAGCTCGCCACTCATCGGCTAATACAACAGCTGTGCCAAATGAGTGCCACAATAATGTAATAATTTATAATTCGTAAAATAAACATAATAATAGAAAAATGCATTTGAGTCATTAATTCCTTATGTACAGAAATCCACCAACAATACAATTTTCATTTCCAAAATCTTGAAATTGTAAATGTCGTTCGTAGCCTGTAATATCTGTTCCTTTTTTAATTTTTTTTTTTTCTAACAATGTCATAAAATAAATAATAAATTCAATAAATATATTTAGATCTATCAATTGATACCGACAAACCTCGTTCTTCAGAAACTTTCCCATACAAATGTATGGATATCACCGGTGATTCAAGTGTTGATTCTGTAATGAGTGTACAGCCTCATCATTTTCTCCAATGTGCCAATAGGTTAAACGTCAATGCTCCATCAATCATTCAACAGCATTTCGCGACAAATATCCAAATTTCTAGATCTAAATTTGAGTAGCCACGGGAGAGAGTTTCTAAATTCTCAAGGAAGATAATTCAAAGAAAACCAGACCTAGAAACCTTCAAAAATTCTTAAAAATCCAAATGGTTACTTATGTGAATTAGTTTCGTTTCTAAGACCCAATATTTCAGGCTAAATAATATGCGACATATTCCCACACTAGTTCCACTTACCCAAAGATTTCCGAATAACCATTTGTTAGTAGAACAAACAATTCGAGTAAGAATCGGTCAATGATGGAGAAAGAAGAATTTTTAAGAACTTTTATTTTTAACGATTCTAAATCAAATTCATAAATAAATCTTCTTGTATTTATGGATTTGATTTAGAATCGTTAAAACTAAAAGTTCTTAAAAATTCTTCTTTCTCCATCATTGACCGATTCTAACAAGTGTAGGTTCGATTACCGTCCGGGAAAAAATAAAATAAAAATTGAATTTACAATTTATTTGTGCGCTTTCATCGTTACTGGTTAATGCCATCTGAAAGCAAAACGTGGCTTAGTAGGCTAGTAACAAATTGATAAATGCAAGAGGGAAAATCAGCTGTCTCGTTAGCTCAGTGGTAAGAGCACTCGCCCGGCAAGCGGAAGGTCTCGGTTTCAAACCCCGGACGACGCGGTTGTTTTTTCTTCTTGTATTTATGAATTTGATTTAGAATCGTTAAAAATTAAAGTTCTTAAAAACTCTTCTTTCTCCAATTCGAGTAAGTCATAAAATCCCGCAACCCATTTTCAAATACACAATCCACATATTCACAGTTAACAGTTTTTATAAAAAAAAGTTATGTTAGCGACCATTTTGCAAAAATAATAGAGGTTAAATTAAAAAAAAGGTAAGAAAATCCGAAATTTTGAGTTTAGACAACTATAATTCTTGAGGGGAGAGGGATCTGGGGCTGATTGAGCAGTCGTTCGAAAGGCCATGGAGTTCTGCATACAATAAGCTCCTAATTGTGACCATGCTCCCTGTAGTTTTTAAGATACAGGGTATTTTGTGAAAAACTAGCTTTTTTTTCTTAAGCACCCTGTGAATCATAAATGATATGCCCTCCCCTCCGCCATACAATTTTTTGTTCATCTAGCTGTATAAACCCCCCATAGTGTTTCAAACAGAAAGTAGAATCAAATTAAAAGAGCCAGCGACCTTTTCCACACCGGAAAGTATATCGCAGTCCTTGTCGCGACGGAGAGTTTAATCCGCGACAGAACAATTCGAAGAGGTAAGAAGTGGTGTTGACACAAGGGTTAATCTGCTGTATGCAGTAAAGGGAAGCAACCCTTGATGGTCGTCAATTACATAAAACTAATTTTTTCTATAAATCAAGATATTCCGATATATGTAGGTAGAATCGAAAGGACCAGGAAAGGTAGGAACCCGAGAATCAAATAATTTAATTAATGTCAGTCTCCACCTGTGTTTCATTTCATTTTTTCACTATCTGAAAAATTTCACCGAAGAAGACTGCCTCTGGCTAGCCATCTCACTCTCACCGTTCTATATAATTAAATCTCGAGATGGATTTATACAAGAAGCAAATCAATTGCTATGGGGAAGGAAACAATTATCTTAAATCTGATTCTCTCACATATACCCGTATAGGTAACCTCCCCTCTCTTAATAGAAACATCTGTGGCAACTCTTTAATTTTGTACATTGGATTACACCTGGATTACTACAGATACTGAAATACTGAAACGACCGACTCTATATTGGTTATTTTCATTAAGCTCCCTTAGCCACCAACTATAACAGTATTTAAAGAGAAGAAATACGAGGAAAAAGCTAACACAAAATAATGATGCTATCTGGAATCTGCAGGGTACCTATGTATCGTTTTGGATTGAAGACCCTTTTACATGAAGAATGAGATTAAAATTACTTTACTACATGAAAGACCGTAACAGCCGCACTCTCCCCACGTATCTGAGAAGTAAATATTAGATAAAACTGTTCTATATACCATGTCAAGTCCTTTCCAGAGCCAAACCATTGAAATCCTGCAGAAGTTTAGGTCAAGAAACGTTCGGATTTTACGAAGATTCAATTATTTTCCAATCAAATTCGCTTAGCAGCCTTTGTCGTGTGCTAAATTTATTTATTTTTAAAGAGAGAATTTTCTCATTTTGTTTCGATATCATTCGAAATGGGGTTATTGAAAAATCTATGAACATTGTACATTTTCTACAATGCTGGGAGGAAATCTTTAAAAGAAAAAGAAAAACTGTAATCGATTGAAAACAGTTCAGTTACAAGCATTTTCTTCAACCATCTACACACAATCTAGATGTAATTCTAAAATGATGTCTTTTGTTACATAATCAAATCTGTCTTTGTAATTGTTATGGATCGGTTGGTTACGTAAGAATAACAGTACAACTATAATATGTACTTGGAGATGTTGTGAATATATAAAGATTTGACGTCAAACTAAAGTCGATTTTAATCAAAACACATCTATAGGTAGGCAGGTATTATACAGAAGGATCTGAGAAGTGTTTACGGGGAGATGAAACAAAAGATTTCTCTGTTATTTTATAGAAATCGTAAACGAATTTCCCTGCCTGCAGAGCAGACAAGCAACCTTCGTGATTTACCATGTAGAAGCAATATAATTCTCAGATTCAGTGTAATTCATCTCATTTCCGTAAAGCTTTTATGAATCCCCCTCACCTCCTATTCAGTCAGTCAAATGATTTCCGGAAAGGTTGATAGTATCCGTTAGGAAACTGAAATCTGTAGGATTTTCCGAGTATTGAATTCGTTACAGAGCTGTGCAGGATTTAATTTAATGGGAAATACAAATGCCGAGCAATAGTCAACGATTTTATAGCTTAGGAAATTCATTAGGCTGGTTAACTTTCATTTATAAAGATTAACTTAAATTCAATAATGGCAATATTGAAAATTGTATTTTGTGTGTGTATATATGCAAATCGTTTTTATGTATTTATGGATAATATATAACCCTAGTAGAAATTCCCTAGTAGAAATTGCTCACAGTTTTATCTTGCCTCTTGCCCTGCAACGAGCAGTTATTATGTAAAACAAAACTAATTTGACTGGAAAGCATCAAGGTGTTTGCAATTCATGAAGAAACATATAGACAATTAAATTCCGATGAGCTTCCTTATGAGCATTCATTAAATCTCATCGAAGAGCTCAATGGATATCATAAAACTACTCCATCCATACTAAACCAGCAACGAATAAATATTTATTTTTGTCATCATCGTGTCAGATGACATTTCTACTAGGAAAATTTTAATTGATTTTTGTGATTTATTTATTTAAATTTTTAAATTATTTATTTTAAATTAATTTTTTTTGTGAAAAGACTATCGCTCATATGCTGAACAAGACGTTATGTCCATATCATTACGCCTCAGCATCGAATTCATTTATGAACTTATCATGACACTCATTGACATGCTCAACAAAAAGCTCATCGAGACACTCATTATGTATACTCATCGAAGAGCTCATCTCATATTGTAAAATGCACAAAAGAGAAGCAAAGTATACATTTCTATATGAGTGAAAAAGATGCGATATCTCATGCACACTCTCTGTGAACAAGTAAATAAATGATCTTTTCCCGATTTTGATTCAAACGCGAATGAATTTCATCAGGACGTTCAATTGATTACTCATGAGGAGTGAATATATGTAGGACATATCTACCAACGCACAAATCTTGTTGAAGTGCATATGGCGAATGGAAAAAATAAAAGCTTCTTCTGAATTCATTAAAAGCTAAGACAATTATTTTATACAGAAATAATCTGAACACCAAAGAATTTCCAAAAGTGATGTTATAGAAACCTTGGTATCTTGGTATTTAGCGTTACACTTACATGGTCTGATCATTTAAACAGTATTTTATGTAAGATTTACGCAACACTTCGTAAACTTTGGGTATTGCCTTCGTTACTTCTCAAAATACAAGGTTCAAGCAACTATTTCTCCTTTAATATCCTATGAATGCGAATTGTTTTGTCAATTGGATTCCTTGTCGCAAAGAAAGTTCAATGTGGCCAAAAGACGCAAAAAATTCTTAAAGAGACATAGTCTCCGGATAATTCTTTGGTCTCCTGTCGGGTATTTTAAAACAAACAGGTCTCCAGGTTCTGTCTCCGATCTTCGAAGTATGTTCATTTGTCGTATCCAGGTCTCCGCGGACTTTTTGTGCGTTCTGGTCAGTTAAGTGTAGGCCTACTCGGAAAGCAAAAGAAGCTAAGTGGAATGAGTTTTACAAATTATTACAAAAAAATTAATAATAATAGAATGAATTTATAGCAGAAAATTGGTTTCGTGAATAGAATTGTGGTTATTTTTGAAAAACAAAAATCACACAAATTTGTTGCGATTATCCCGTAAAATTTGGACACCAACAGCTAACATCGCCAACTGCGGTAACAAAATCTTAAAATTTCTTTTATATAAATCTTCAGAAATATATTTACTAACAAATTTAAGAGTTCAGACTATTTTTAGCAAACAATTACTACGTTAAGCTAGAATTAATTCTATGTACAGCTGAAAAGTTGCATTTTTTGAGTTGGGTCACTTTTCTATGTAACGTGCGAAATGAGAAAGGGCTGTAAACAATAAATAAATAAGTGGGTTTTTGGAAATAACTGTTTTTAAATTAATTATTATGGGTTAATAGAAATTCGAGAGGTTTCACTTTTCAACTTTCCGCCAATGGATTTTTCAATGTTGGCACCGACGTATGAACTATTTTTGACACAAAAAATTGTACCCGCATGAAATAGCATATCGAGCAGTCCATATTATATAGTGTGTAAAACTGAGAAAAGTTGGGCTTGAATGACTCCTGCAGTTTGCACCCTATTCTATTAAAAAAATTAGTTTTTATAAAAAAAAAGTATACTCAAAAAGACGACACATCATCCACACCGCTTAATGCGGATTTCCCCGGGCGAGAACCGGCGTTGGATGTTGTTCTTTTTTTTTTTTTTTTTGGCTCGATGATTTAATTTGTAAAATGACCCCCCCCCCCCCCCTAATTTCAATGCTAGATCCGCGCCTGATAAAACCTTTGACTCCTGCTAAATCCTTTCAACCTGAACGGCAGTACGCCAGAACTCCTACTCAGAATTTTTTTTTTTTTTGAGCCATCTCAACTTTAGTAGTTTTAACCGGAAAGATTCATATTGAAAAGAAAATCTCGAACATAATAAAATTTCTAATTTGTATTCTTTGTGTTAATAAAATAAACTGTATTTGTAGTGATGATTTGTTACTTCGCTTTTATTTTAAAACAGTTTGAGATTCAAACAACAATTAAGATCTATAATAGATTTTAATTTTTGTTGGAATTTCAAATTATTTTTATTTAACAATTCTTATTGTTGCAAATTCAAATTGTTTTTAACATTTCTGGTTATAGTTAGTTCCAGGGTATGCAGTATATAATAAGTCATCTATCATATACATATGGTGCCTAGTATACCCTGGAACTGTAATAAAATTTTCCCCAAATAAAGATTGTTTTTAGAGGGGACTGCAACTAGCGTTTTTGCCCCACTCAAAAATTTGCTAAATCCGGCACTGCAATTAACCCAGACTTTTCAACCGTTGGTCATTCACAATAACGAACCATATTAGAAATGTTTAATTTCACTAGATCAAATCGAAACAAGAACATTATTTTTCCTCGTTTTACAAAGCTATCCATGGAAGACTCTTATCTTGTCCAGATTGCGCACTTTTTTAATGCTCTCCCATTTAGTTTCCAGCATGTACTGTCAATTCCTTTAAGAGCTTCGTTGATTCCCCTTTTTTAATCAGACGCCAGTAATTTACTTAATTTCCTTGTCACTTCTCACAGCGGAATAGATACTATCGCGAATTATTGAAACTTTATGTTTATCTATACTTTAAATAACGTATTCTTGTATTAGTGCAATTTTTGTTGTTCTTTGTATCATGTTTTGTTAGCCTTAATATGCATACCTATGTTCTCAGATTTTAATTTTATTTTAAGGTCCCATATTTATAAATTAAATTACTTACTTCTGATTTGTTATTGATTTGATATTATTCTTTTAAGGAATTCTTTCTCGTTAGAGGCCAATTGTTTTAAATAACGCGAAAGATGATGAGTAAAAACAACATTGGATGCAATTTTTCCCAAATTGGTTTCTTCTCAAAATACTCTCATTTTCCGACCTGCAATATAAAGACGTTACTCGAAAAAAATTCCTTGAATGAAATCCTTTGACAAAGCATTTTCTTACATACAGAACCAGTTTAACACAAGTTCGCTGTAGTGACACATTTAATAAATAAACGGTCAACAATACATGCTTTCATCACTTAGGGGGTGTTAATGTTAGTATGTTAAAATAAACATAAACCGAACATCGGATAAAATGACATGCAATGCAACATAGAAGTTTTTTTAAAACATGCTTAGAAACGTAAACAACAAAATGCTCAGCCATATTATTAATAGTAATGCACATTCGATTAATAGGTTCGTAAATGCTAAAGTTAGACCTTGAACAGTTAACATGCAACAGAGGTAACCTCCTCAAATTGTGCCTACTATCACGGAAAGAGATTTTGTTAAGTAACAACAGAGAATAAATATTTGCGTTTAAAAATTGATGCACAAAAGTTACATCAGCAACCATGCGACGTTTCTTAAGTGAGTGTTTAGTGGATACTATGGTTGGCTATCAACATCATTATCCTCATTGATATGAATATGTGTCTTGGTATATAGGAACCTCTTGACCGGATGACGGTCTTCTAGGTGTAATGCCTGAGACTCTCGTACAGGTGAGGAGAGCTCCGATAGTTCTAGTTGATGATATACCTGAGTCCCTTTTGCAATATGTGAACTCAAGTTGACCTCGGGAATCGTCACGTCCTTTCTGTCTCAGTTAGGATTTCAGGGGTAGCTTACTTGTACGTCCGTGATTGGTACTGATCTGCCATGAAATGAAACACTGTTTACGCAATTCTGAATTTTATTTTGGTGCTCCTTTCAAGCTGGAAACTGCGAAATCACAACCGTAATAATAACAACAATTAAGATGCTACTCAGAGTTTAAGATTTAAATAGATCAAACTAAACGTTTTAACAAAGCAACGGAAGTACGTTGAAACTTAAAGACTTAACGCATAATTAAGTTGAGATTATTTTGTGTAAGACTTTGTCTTTTTAGAAAGAAAATTTAAAGTACGTATTGGTATTACCGGATAAAAACTTACTGACTGAATGAATGTTTTTTTATTTTTATATACAATTTGGCGAATCAACGCCTACTTACTCACACCCTTTTCCAATGCTCAAAGTGACTTTGTTCCATTCGTAAATCCCTACAAATGTCCCGCTGAGACTGCCAACCAAGGTTGGTGCCCTGTAGCTTGTGGGTAATTACAGCCACAAGTGCATATTTGAAAATTTCAAGCGATCCGTATAAGCTGGAATAATTAATGAATTATTCGAGGGTAGGTGCCTGAGAACAAATCGTGGAAAGTTCTGCTGAACAGACTCAATAACGGTCGATGTGTGTGAATGGCCTCATAAAGCAGGTGTACAAACGCAATGTCATTGTAGGATTCGAAGACTCTTGGGACCAACGTTTTATAAAACCCAGGATAGATCTACTCTTTGATATCATGAATTTTATATGGGAAATAAATTCAATCTATGGTCACATTTGACACCCAAGTCATAGACAGAACCCACATGGCGAATCGAGAAATCCAAGAAATCATAATCATAAGTGATTGGTTTCTAATTCCTGTGGAAAATCATACCCTCATAGTTATCTACATTTAGTATCAAATTATTGATTTTGCACCGATCTTAAAATTTGCGAAGGTCACCCTGTACCTGTGAAAGCTTAATGGCTGCATCCTATATCAAGACAACATCGGACTAAGTGACTACCGTGAGGTACACCACACGAAACCTTAAGACTGTAGAGATGGAATGGCGGAAAAATATTTGGTATGTTCCGTTATCAAATAAGCTTCCATCCATTTCAGAAATCAAATGGGAAACCCATACTTTTCCGTTTTAAACAGTATCACGGAGTGAGATAACTCATCGAAGGCTTTACTAAAGACTGTATAATTCTACAATCTGTCTGGTAGCCTTTTGCAAATCCGCCAATGGTATCTGAGACAAATTCCAACAAGTTGTAGACCTGCCATGTTAAACCCATGTTGGTTTGAAGAGAGTAAATTTTTACAGGAGATTGATAGTTAAGAATAAATGATAGATTCGAATAATTTGGGCATGCAACATAATTTGGCAATAGGCATATAGTTACAATTTTTACTACCTTTTTTGTGATAAAAGTGTTTTTCCATAGCTGCGGGAAAGAACCACTATCGATCAATTCTCGGAGTATAATTCTCAACGGAGTTAGCAGGGCAAGGCACCACAACTTTAAAAATGCTGGAGGAATCCCATCAGGACCCATTGTGCTTTTGAAGTCATTTAGAAGCCCATTAATATGATCGAGTTAATCCTCTTGTGCAATTGAAAGATAGTGAATGAAACGTTATGATAGTCGTTCATATGACTGAAGTTGTCATTTCGAGGTTGAAAATTTTACGAGGCAAATGCATTGTCAAAAAATTAAGCAGACATAAATTACAAATTTCAGACAAATCACCACTAGCAGAATTTTTGTATACCTCATGCTATTGAAGTAGTTGTCCGTCTTTTGTTTTTTATATTAGTAAACTTAAAAAAGACACGTGGATCACTAACTAATTGCGCATGCATGCTTTGAATGAAAATTCTTTGAATTTTTTATAGGATGTCAGGAAATTGTTGTGAATTATAATGTCTTTGTCCCTCATATAACTTTTCCACAGTTTATTCTTTATATTTTCAGCTCTTTCCTCAACCATGAATATGATGTTTTATACAACCGCTGAGGTAGCATGTAATCCTGGTCTTAATTAATTTGGAAAGAAAAATAAAACAAGAAAAAAATCAGAGCAAAAAACCCTGTTCAAATCTTATAAAACATAAATCTAAAACATGAAACTTACTTTTCTGCTTGAATTCAATGTCAACAGCAGATTATATTATCACTTCACAAAATTAAACACAAACACAATTTTCAAACAATTTGCACAAAAAATAGCCTAATTTTCACTAACACTAAAAACACCTTCTCATCATTAGCACCTTAACTGATCTTTGAAAAAAAAATTGAAATCTTATCGAAAAATTATAACAATTCACCGACGCATTGTAAACCATGATCTGTTCATTTTTAGTTATAGAAAAAATATTAATGGCCGCTCCACCGGTGACTATGGCAATGAAAGGATTGCACTCACACACACAAATATTACGCGAGGTGAGTTAGAAAATTATTGAGTCACATCACACAAACTGCTGCTGCACTTAATTGAAAAAAACACAAAAACAAAAATAAAAATAAAAGTGGAAAAATGCATGAAGTGACACCACGCGACGAAACGATAAGGCGAGATTAAATAAAAAAAAAACACTTAAAGTCCTCCCTCTCCCGACCCGAATCAGTTGAAATAAAATGTTTGTTCGTGCTAAAAAAATATCGTTAAACTTTGTTTTACTAAAATCAATTACCGGAAAAACTGCAAATTAATCGAAATCACCAAAACTTAATTAAAACTTTCCATGCAACACTTAATCTTATTTTAATTGTTATAAAAATGCAACCGGTGTGCACTTCGGTGCAGTGCATTGTCTACGCGACGACAGCTTGACATTTAATGAAAGGCGGTCAAATTTTGAGACGGACCGACCGACTTTTGACATGCGATGGACTGAAATTGACGGATGTACATACACAAACATACATACCTACATGGCATAATAATTTCGTGGATGCAAATTTCGTAAATAGAAACAAAAAATTTCTTTCGTGAAAAAATCTGTTTAAACAAAAATTTAACGAAAAAACTCAATTTTTTTGTTTAAATAAAGTATCAAATGTCCTATTGCTGCATTTGCAGGGTTTTATTTAGAGCGGAAGTAAGGTAAGGGAATGATTGACAGAGTTTTCATAATAGTCATTAAAGTTTGTTTAACCCTCAAGAAATATAGAACGGAAATAATAGTTCGTCACTGGATCGACTTACACTTACTGAAAGTGAAAGTTTTTTAATTGTTAGTTGCCACGCATTGAAACATCATCCGCCATATTGCAGCTAAGAAATGTAGTTTTGTTGTTTTTTGTGTCGGCATTTGATTATTTTACGTGCAATTGTTTTTCTAATTTTGCTGCTGCAATATATATGAAAACGGATTTAATTACGTCACGACCGTCGTATATATATATTTTTGGTCCATGATCTCTTAGTTAACGAACATTCCTTCAAAATAGTTTTTTTTAAAAAGCGATACCTGATCTCTAAAGATTACAGTCAATGCCCTGATTTATATTGCTAATTTTATCTCGTCATATAAGTATTGAATGCAACATATAAATAATTCCATGTTCTTCCATCTATTTGATCTATTTACTTGTTTATCCTCTACTAGCTTTAGCGTAGTCTATAAACAAGATATATAGAATACAATTATTCCCATTACGAACCACGTTCCGCCATTAGTAACGATAGATTGTGAAAATGTATAGAAAAGTACGGTACAGAGAACGCAATACTCTCTCTCGTCTCTCTCTTTCCTATGAAAATGTATATACATTAGGCACAGAATTACGTAACAGACAGGCTATCAGCTGCAATGTGTTAACATTTTAATGGGAATACCTTGTCTTCTGTATACCTTGGTCTATAAATTTCTTCATTTGATTTTGTAGTATTTCAACGAACTCATATAAATTCCTATTTACAAAGGTTTGCAAGTAGTGTTTTAAAAAATCTATTCCAGGTCAGCTTTAGACAATCTATTAGCTGTATAAAATTGAAACTTCTTCCGTTTTCTTGGGTTTCCTACAATAAAAGAAAAAAACGGAACCATTATAAGATCGCGCGAGCGTCCGTCCGTCTCTTGTCCATCACAGATGTTTTTCTCGAAAACGACGTGACACAAGAATTTCAAATTTGGCAGAATGTTAGGTCTGCATGACTTTCACGTATATCGGCAGTCAAATATTAGGAATTGTAGAGTATCGTTTGAAAACCCTATTTTCAAGGATTCAAGAATCCAAAATTCAAAACTTTTGGTAAATTGGCTATAAACATATAGTTCAAAATTTGCGAAAATATATCGCCCCTTCCCCTGATCTTTTATGTTTTTAAAGCTAAAACCTTTAGGTTAGATTAGATTTTTGGAGGGGTGTTCAGGCGTTGGCGTCGCATTCACTGCGATCTAAAATATCTATTGTGAGTCTCCGTTTAATTTACTCCCTTTCTAGGTTTAGACTAAAGTCTAGAGCCTATAAGGTTTTATGTCAGGATGAATAATTAAACACTTCTGGTTTACACACTTTATTTAAACCCTTTATAAGTTCTTAGTATTCTTAACAGACGCGTCCACCTTAATCGCATAAACTTTTACAACAACTTCTTTATTTTCTTCTTCTTCCTCTGCTTAACATAACATTGGACTGCCATATTCATAACGTACATATCCTACCATACGCCATCTACCGTTGGCTCGACATAACTCTTACAGCTCGGCCATCCTGATCTATGATTCGGCCTCGAATCATTACCAAGTCTTTAGAGTTTAATCTCCACAATGTTTTCATATAGTAAGTTGAATTAATCGTATACTACATATATATTCATAAATGTTTTCATAAGATGGACATGCTAATACTTGACACAGACGGTACTCAAATTTGAATAATACGTAACAGAAGTAATATCTGACGTGATAATCTTCTCATAAGCAATAATATATAGCATAAGTGATTGAATAATATATAACATAAGCTTTGCCTGGTATAAATAGCCTTCCCATAAACAATAGTATACTTTTAGAATAAGCTATGTTTGACATAAACAATGTGTTAACAAACCAATTAGTTCTTTCAAGTAATTGTTTCAAATAAGCTTACAAAATTGGCATTTTGATGTAGGTTGGTAGGTATCTACTTATATCATAATCAATAATTTTACGTTATACATTTGAGAATATATGGCAGCTAATAAAATAATATCAGTCATAATTAATAATTGTACATTTTAAATGTAATTTGGTTCAAACTTCATTTGGTTAATAATTAAGTATTTTTCTCTTCTAACTCAAGTTAAGTAATGAAAATGCAAAGTATGCCTAAAAGTATAAAACTGAACACATTTTCTTATAATAATAATCTTCACAATTTATTATGGAAATCCCTTCTTCAATCTAATTGAGTTATCTCTAAAGTTGTTGCAATTTAATTTTTTAATAACTTGTAGTTATGACAAGAAATACCGTCAAATAGTTCCTGAGTGATCTGAAAACCTTCAGTATCTTTTCAATATAACGATATTTACCTAAATTTTTAGAAATAACATAAGGACCCTTATAGCGTGGAATTAATTTCTTACTAACCAATGGAGTTGTGTGTACATTTGTGATCATAACTAAATCATCTTGTTTATAAATTTTTGGAAATTTCCTTTTATGATTAAACACTTGTTCATTATATTTCTTCGATTGTTTTATTTTTTCAGATGCCTTTTCTCACATCTGTTCTAAATCTTCATAGTCTTTTTCATAAACAAAATTCTCTAAATATTCCCTAATATTATCGTTAATTTCCCCTCGCTGATTTATACCAAAAAGTAATTTACAAGGAGTTTCCTTCGTACTCTTACTGATAGAATTATTTAAAGCAAACTCAGCCTTTTCTAAGACATTATCCCAATAAATTCCGTGTTCGTAGTTAACTAATTTAGATAACATGGAGCGAATAACTTTATTCCGTTAGCCTTTGGACAAGCCTTTGGGCAACCAATGGCAACTAAAATATGTTGTATATTTTGACTTTTTAAGTACAATGAAAACTTTGATGAGGTGAAACACGTACCTCTATCACTTATGAGCTTTACTGATCGGCTGTAATGAGTAAAATAATGTTTTAGGCATTTTATAGTTTCTTCGGTTGTTTGTGACTTTGTAGTATATAATCTAACAAATTTACTAAATCCATCTACTACTACTAAAATAAATATCTTTTTAAATTTTGTTGGTTACAATAGTCCATAATAATCAATATGAATACACTCAAAGGGCTGCTTACCCTTTGGAATAGAGTGTAAAAACCCTTCCGGCTTTCCCGTTGGAACGTTATAAGTAATACAATTTGGACATGTTGGAATATATTCTTTAACCTTCACTGTCATTTCTGGAAACCAGTATAAACGTCTGATAATTTCCATGGTTTTATCTTTTCCAAGATGACCATAATCATCATGACAACTTTTTATTACCTGATGTTCCATCTTTCCTGGAACATAGAATCTAATTTTATTTTTATAAATTTTTTTTGTATATCAGTCCATTCCTAAACTCGAAGAATTTAACCTCACTTTGTTCTAAGCCTAACCTTACAGTTTCCAAATTTGGATCAGTACTCTGACAAATTGCTAGATTCTGTTCAAAAGTGTTTTCCTCCAGTACCAAGATGGGGTATGCTCTACTCAACGCATCTACATGCTGCCCTTTCGGTGCTCTATCTCATAATCGTATTCCTGCATCTCTAACACCCACCTGCTGATACGGCGGTTAATGATTTGTTTTTTTAATGTTAACGCTAATGCATTGCAATCCGTTCCTATTTTAAACTTTATTCCCAATAAATAAGTCCTAAACCGACGCAATGAATAAATAATGACAAGTGTCTCAAGCTCGTAAGAATGGTATTTATTTTCTAGACTGGTTGTTCGTTTGGAGAAAAAGAAGACAGGATGTAGTTTCCCATGCTGCTTGCGCTGTAATAAAACGGCGCCGAAACCGACCGCGCTACCATCACAGTGCAGCTCGATTTCGTCCGTAGGTGCATAAATAGCCAATACTGGTCTTTCTATCAACTTCTGTTTTAAAATTTCAAACGCCGATAAATGCTCTTTATAAAATTTAAATTCTACGCCCTTTTTCAGCATATCTTGTAGTGGTTTTGCCAGATGTACGAAATCACAAATAAACTTCCGAAAATAACTACATATACCCAAAACTCTTTGTAACTCTCGTAAATTTTTTGATGGTGGATAATCTACAATTACTTTTATATTATCTAAGCTTGGTCGAACTCCTTCATAACTGATAGTATAACCCAAAAAATTAATATTAGTATAAAAGAATTTACATTTCTCAGTATTAATTTCTAATTTATTTTCTGACAAGATTTTCGATACAAGCAGTAAAATCTCTAAATGCTCTTCAATAGTATTGCTAGTTATTAATATATCATCTATATAGATGACGATTTTCTTTGACTCAATTAATTCCTTGAAAATGTCCTCAACATATCTCTGAAAAACACCTGCAGCGTTCTTCAGTCCAAATGGCATTTTCAAATACTCAAATTGCCCAAGTGGGGTTATAAAATTTGTGTATTTAATAACGGGTTTTCCAATAAGAGGTGTTATTTTGATATTCAAAGAAAAATGCCATTTTTTGAGATAAATGATCGGATCTTTATTTCATAATAAAGAGGAAGGTATGCCGTTAATAATGGAAAATAACATCAGCCAAATGATCACCACGACCACGCCTACAGGACCATATCCTTTTCATGAAATTTTCCATAACCAAATCACAAAGTGGCTGCCCTATGTCCTCGATAGCCTCACGAATTCCATCTTTCAGATCTTGAATCGACGCTGGACTGTTGGCGTAGACCTTCTCTTTCACGTGGCCCCAAAGGAAGAAGTCGCAAGGTGTTAAGTTACAAGATCTCGGTGGCCAATTGTGATCACCTCTTCGAGAGATAACACGGTCCGGAAACTTTTCCCGTAAAAGATCAATGGTTTCGTTGCTTGTATGGCACGTAGCGCCGTCTTGTTGAAAATAAACGTTGTCCAGATCAATTCCATCCAATTCAGGCCATAAAAAATCATTAATCATCTGTCGATAGTGCAATCCATTCACCGTAACTGTTGCTCCAGCCTCATTTTCGAAAAAGTATGGTCCAATGACCCCGCGGGACCATAAACCGCACCAAACAGTCACACGTTGAGGATAGAGAGGCTTTTCAACAATAACTCTTGGGTTTTCCGAGCCCCAGATGCGACAATTTTGCTTGCTGACGAAGCCATCGAGGTGGAAATGGGCCTCATCACTCAAGATGAGTTTTCGATGGAATTCCGGATCATTTTCATGCATTTCAAGGACCCCATCAGCAAAGACTCGACGTTGTTGATGATCGGGATCGGCCGGCTTGAGTTCTTGTGTTAACTGAACTTTATAAGCCTTAAGACCCAAATCTTTATGCAAAATACGGTGTAATGACGTTTGTGGAATGCCTAATTCCAAAGAACGACGATGAATGGACAAAGCTGGGTTTTCTTCAACACTTTCGGCTACAGCAGCAATATTCTCGGCTGTTCTTGAGCGACGTGCACGGGTTTTATTCTTCACATCACTAACTTGTCCCGACAGCTCGGATTTTTTCTGCCAATTTCTGTATTGCGGTCCGACAAGGTGTTTCACGACGTCCCAAAAATGTTCGAGTTTTACGAACCGTCTCTGCCACATTTTCACCATTTTTATAGTGAATTTTAATAATTTCATTGCGTTGCTGAATCGTGTATCGTTCCATTTTTATTAATAACGTAGTTTCTACTTGTCAAATGTCAAAAAATGACAGCTCCAAAAGTGACATCAACCGAAATAGCGGGCTCATTCATAAATATATTGTGAAATCCTGATTTCGAATCCATTATTGTAAAAAAATGTTTATTAGATAAGCTATCAATTAGTATGTATTTAGTTTTCTAAAATCAATACAAAGTCTATACCCTGAATTGTTTTTTTTACAAGTACAATAGGTGAGCAGTACGGCGACTTGCTCTACCTTATAATATTTTTTTCTATTAACTCATTTAAAAGTTTCTTTCTATATATGCTAACCTGCAGGGCTCTGATGTTATGTATTCTTGTTTTTCTAATGTAATTCTCATTTCACTTCTTTGTTTGCGCTCTGTCTGTTTTTGTATTTCTCCCATATACTTATTAATTTCAAGATTTAATTCATTTTTTAAGCTGTAGTCGTTTTCTAAACCAAAATTTAAGTTAATGTTATCCGTATTTTCTATATTAATATTTAAAATCTCTTTGCAAAAATTGTTTTCATCTTCAATAATAAATTTTGCTTTTAATTTGTTTAAAATATCCCTACATATTAACATGTCTACTGTCATGGTAGCATAGTCACCTATTAAAAATTTTAATTTTATTAAATATGTTTATTTATTTATTTATTTTCTATTTATTTATTTATTTCATTGCAGTCTACAGAATAATATCCAACAGATTAGTAAGGTTGACTTAGATATACAGATTTAAATTTAATTAAGCTTAATATAAGTTAGGAATGATCTATACTATTTTCAATCATAAAGAATGATACTTTGAATTCTTGACGAGGCAATGAAAAATCTACATATTTGTTAAATATATTAAAAATTCGTACACATTTATTAATGCATTCATTTGAACCATAGTTAGTTCTATGAGAGGAAGCATAAAGTAAATCACGTGATCTTAAGGACCTTGGTGTGGCATATATGTTCAACAGTAAGAGAAGGTTGGGACAATTTATAGATGAAGAAAGAATATCTTTAACAAATAAAGCACATTGAACGTCACGCCTATAGGAAAGTTTAGACAAACCTAACAATAAACGTCTTGACTCATAATTAGATATATTAATACCCCAAATATTAATCTTATAACATACAAAGCGAGTAAATGCTCTTTGCACTGACTCAAGCCTATTAATATGACTTTTATAATAAGGAGACCAAATTACACATGCATACTCTAAAACAGGTCTAACAAAACTTGTAAATAAGAGTTTATGTGTGCTTGTGTCCCTAAATTCTTTCGAATTTCTTTTAATAAAACCCATTAACTTAAAGGCTTTATGGCAAGTATATTTAATGTGTCTGATAAATGCTAATTTGCTATCAAAAATTACTCCCAAATCAGTAATTTCATCGACTCGAACTAAACTGACATTATTAATTGAGTAATTGAAGAGAATGGGGTTAGCAGACCTAGCAAAAGACATAACTTTGCACTTAGCTGAATTTAAATTTATGTTGTTTGTGGAGCACCAAATTATTAGCTTATCAATATCGTTTTGTAGTTGGGCACAAGAGCTTATACCCGAAACTTTCAAGAATAATTTCAAATCATCCGCATATATAAGGCAACGAGCAAATGATAATATCAACGTTACATCGTTCACAAATAGAATAAAGAAAATTGGACCACAGTGACTTCCTTGTGGAACACCCGAGTGTTTTCAATTTTTACTATTTGCTTACGATTCGACAAGTAAGATACTATCCACTTCAGAAAATTTGAGTGAAAACCTAAGGCACTTAGTTTCATTATTAAGGTCTGAATGCAGACCCGATCAAAGGCTTTAGAAAAGTCTGTGTAGATACAGTCCACCTGACACCCTTCCTCAATGGAATTAATGCAAAAATTAGAAAACAAAGACAGATTTCTTATTGTAGATTTTCCTTTTTGAAAACCATGCTGCTCTGCACAAACGAGTTCCTTGCATAAAAAGGTAATTTTTCCAGCTATAATGCTATCCAATAACTTTGGAATGATATTGATAAGAGCTACAGGTCTATAATTTTCAATCATGTGTTTAGCACCACTTTTACAAATGGGCTTAATAATTGAGGTTTTCCATGAGTCTGTAAATACTCCAGTATTTAAAGATAAATTGAACAAATAAGTTAGACCAGGCACTAGTGCTTTCATGCATGATTTAATTAAAATGGCTGAAATAAGATCTGAGTCATGATTATAATCTAGCTTCATTTCCATAATAGCTTTATTCAAGTCATCCTCCTCTAAGTATATTCAGCCTAGGTTTAGTTGGGAATAAAGAGAATCCAGGCGAATAATGTTATATATATCTGCATTATTGATATACACAGATTCCAAGTAGTCTGCAAACAGAGTACAGGTACTTTGAATATTGTAAGCTTTAATACCATCATATTCCATTACATTTGGAAAGGATGATGACTTGTTTCTATCATTAATGTATGACCAAAATGCCCGGCTGTTTTTTTTTAATATTAGATTAATATTAGATTAGATTATATAAAGATAAACCTGACCTAATATCTGTAAGCTTGAAATATTAATTCCAGCAGTTTTCTAAATACTGTTCATAATTTTTAACAAATTTTTTTTATTATACAAACAGCGCTTCCTGTATCTAACACAGTCTCTAAATTTTGTCCAAAAAAATCATTGCAACTATTTTTTAAGAAAACTCCTACCTTCCTTATAAATCCAGTTATTTCAGGTTCAACCTCAATTGTGTTGATGGTTCGTGTTGTTATTGCTATATATACTCCTCCATTTCTATTTGGACAATTCCTTAATATGTCGTTTTCACTGCCGCAACTAAAACAAGTACCTGGCTTGCGCTTCGGTCTTCTGCATTCAATTGTAAAATGGGCTCGTAAATTGCAATTGTAGCATTTCTTTTCCTTATCATTAATATTTATTTTTTTTTATGTTGTTAACGAATTTGTTATTTTGTCGTATTTTTATAATTGATGTGAAAGCTATCAGCAAAGCAGTTTTGGTTGTAAACATTGATCTTCCAGGCGTTTATCTCTAAATCCTTCAATAATACTTTCAATAATTTCCTGCTCTTCTACTTGTAGCTCATTTGCCAGACACACTTTTTCATGAAAATATTCGGTCAAAGCTTCTTCAACCCGCCAAATCCTTTCTTCGAATTTTTTTCGCAGACAATATTTATTTACTGTTGTACATTTTATTGAATTCATCTAATAACACTAACAAACCAATTGAAATGTGTTCGCCTTATTGTGGAATCAGCGTGCTGCTTTACCTTTCAATCTGGAGACAACAATCAGGCACTTTGTACACCCTTTTTATTTCTTTTATTTGCTTAATAAAAAGCTGTATACTTTCTGTTGGTTCCCCATTAAACTCATTTAATAATTCCAAAATGGTTCCCCATTAAACTCATTTAATAATTCCAAAATGTACGCTTTCTTATAATGCGCAGTTCTTACATCATTATCGTCATCATCACTTACGTCAGCATTTAAATGTTTTGCTTTTTCACTTGGCAAAAATCCATTTAATCGGTCATATAATACTCATTTTCTCCCTGTTAAACACAAACCATGTTTTTTAAGTTTTCCCTTTAGCTCCTTCACAGTGTACGATTCGACTGAGAACAAATCGTTTTCCATGTTGTTTTAATAAATTTAATAGATCCTAAATTATCTATGCAATCAGGTATCAATATCCCACTTCTGATTTATTGTAAGGTTTAATGTCAGGATGAATAATTAAACACTTCTGATTTACACAATAGTAGACATTGAGTACTTATAGATAACAGGAAAATTTCAGTTTTTTTCGTCAGTCTCATAGTTGCTGGAAAAAAAATGTTTTTACCTATAACAACGGTGGACAACCTCCTTCAAAAACAAAATTTAAATTTAATTTTAAATTATGTTAGTACCCAACACAAAGAAAATGGAGAGATTTACAGTTTAATTTTCGATATAATTTGTCTTGTTTAACCGACAGTATCAAAATTATAATGCCTCGACTCGAGGCTCTCGACCTGATGTAAGGAAGCCCACAGGTTTTTCTTAGAAATTTGCTGGAAATATTTTCTTTAGAAATTTTCTGGAAACTTTTTCTTTAGAAATTTGATGCATATTCAAGGCAGACAGCAATACCTTGATCCAATATAAAATCAACGATACCTCGACCTAATGTAGGGAAGCTCTAAATTTTTTCCCAGAAATATACTGGAAATTTGTTCTTGGGAGTTTTTATGTATTGTTCGCTCACTGCCGGTTGAACGGAAAAGGCAGCAATTTCGGCACCGGACTCTAAAGTATATATAGCAGCATTTTTATTCATAATTTAGTACTAACGTCATAAGCATAACATAGAAAGTAGTAACGTCAATTATCGTCGGAATGGTTCGGCAATTCATTTCTTCTGTCGGGGAACAAAAAATTCTCGAATAATTTTGATAAGAAAAATAATTATAATTATTAATTTAATATTAAAAATTTTAGTTCTGAAACCCAAATGGCATCGAACAGCAATAAAAAAAGAATGGTCGATTTGGAAAATAAATGTTTTCAAGGTAAATGAACGTCGCAATATTTTTTTACAGAATACCTACAATGGAAAATGTATGTTTAATTTGCAGTGAAATTATTGCTGTAAAGAAAGAGTTTAATTTAAAAAGACATTACGAAATTAAACATCAATTATGATAAATTAAGTTGGGAGAGCCATTTCATGGTAGAAAAGTTTTGAATACGTCAAAATTTAGGGCTCAATTAGGGCTAATTTAATGCCACTTCCACGAATTTAATGCTCTAATACTTTTTAAAAAAAATCCATGGATAATCCAACTTTATTATTATTGGATTATCCATGGATTTTTCTAAAAAGTACTAGAGCATTAAATTCGGGAAAGTGTAGCCCTAATTGAGCCCTAAAATATTATGCAGTGCACACTTTTGTGACAATACTATTTAACCAGTAGTGGTGGTACTAACTTTTAATAAAGTTGGATTATCCATGGATTTTTTTAAAAAGTACTAGAGCATAAAATTCGGGGAAGTGGCATTAAATTAACCCTAATTGAGCCATAAGTTTTGACGTATTCAAAAATGTTCTACCATGAAATGGCGGTCCCAACTTAATTGACGTTAAATTTCAAGGTACAGAAAGAGTAAACAAAATTGAAAATTTAAAAATATCTTTGAAACATCAACTACATGCCTTTGTGAATATCAACAACGAAAATAAAAATGCTTTACAGATAGCAAAAAGACTAAAATCATACTCAGATGGAGAATGTATTACAGAATGTGTATGTGGAATTACTCATATCAGAAAAGAAGAATATCATCGATCCTTTCAACCTGAACGGCAGTACACCAGAACTCCTACTCAGAATTTTTTTTGGAACCGTCTTAATTTTAGTAGTTTTAGCCGGAAAGATTCATATTGAAAAGAAGCAAAAATAAAAAAACAAATCTCGAACATAATAAAATTTCTGATTTGTATTCTTTGTATTAATAAAATAAACTGTATTTGTAGTGATGATTTGTTACTTCGCTTTTATTTTAAAACAGTTTGAGATTCAAACAACAATTAAGATCTATAATAGATTTTAATTTTTGTTGGAATTTCAAATTCTTTTTATTTAACAATTCTTATTGTTGCAAATTCAAATTGTTTTTAACAGTTCTGGTTCTAGTTCCAGGGTATGCAGTATATAATAGGTCTTCTATCATATACATATGGTGCCTAGTATACCCTGGAACTGTAATAAAATTTTCCCCAAATAAAGGTTGTTTTTAGAGGGAGGGGAAGGGGGGAGGGGGGGGGGCTGCAACTAGCGTCTTTGCCCCATTAAAAAATTTCCTAGACCCAGCACTGCAATTAATCCGGTCTTTTCAACCGTTGGTCATTCACAATAACGAACCATATTAGAAATGTTTAATTTCACTAGATCAAATCGAAACAAGAACATTATTTTTCCTCGTTTTACAAAGCTAGTCATGGAAGACTCTTATCTTGTCCAGATTGCGCACTTTTTTAATGCTCTCCCATTTAGTTTCCAGCATGTACTGTCAATTCCTTTAAGACTTCGTTGATTCCCCTTTTTTAATCAGACGCCAGTAATTTACTTAATTTCCTTGTCACTTCTCACAGCGGAATAGATACTATCGCGAATTATTGCCAATTTATATTTATCTATTCTTTTAATAACTTTGTCTTGTATTAGTGCAATTTTGTAGTTCTTTATAACATTTTTTGTTACCCTTAATATGTATACCAATGTTCTCAGATTTTAATTTTATTTTAAGGTGCCATATTTAAAAATTTAATTACTTACTTCTTATTTGTTATTGATTTGTTATTATTCTTTTAAGGAATTCTTTCTCGTTAGAGACCAATTTTTTTTAATAACGCGAAAGATGATGATGAATAAAAACAACATTAGATGCAATTTTTCCCAAATTGGTTTCTTCTCAAAATACTCTCATTTCCCGACCTGTAATATAAGGAATGAAAACCTTTGACAAAGCATTTTCTTACATACAGAACCAGTTTAACACAAGTTCGCTGTAGTGACACATTTAATAAATAAACGGTCAACAATACATGCTTTCATCACTTAGGGGGTGTTAATGTTAGTATGTTAAAATAAACATAAACCGAACATCGGATAAAATGACATGCAATGCAACATAGAAGTTTTTTTAAAACATGCTTAGAAACGTAAACAACAAAATGCTCAGCCATATTATTAATAATAATGCACATTCGATTAATAGGTTCGTAAATGCTAAAGTTAGACCTTGAACAGTTAACATGCAACAGAGGTAACCTCCTCAAATTGTGCCTACTATCACGGAAAGAGATTTTGTTAAGTAACAACGGAGAATAAATATTCGCGTTCAAAAATTGATGCACAAAAGTTACATCGGCAACCATGCGATGTTTCTTAAGTGAGTTTAGTGGATACTGTGGTTGGCTATCAACATCATTATCCTCGTTGTTATGAATATGTGTCTTGGTATATAGGAACCTCTTGACCGGATGACGGTCTTCTGGGTGTAATGCCTGAGACTCTCGTAAAGGTGAGGAGAGCTCCGATACTTCTTGTTGATCATATACATGAGTCCCTTTTGCAACATGTGAACTCAAGTGGACCTCAAGAATCGTCACGTCCTTTCTGTCCCAGTTGGGATTTCAGGGGTAGGTTACTTGTACGTCCGTGATTGGTACTGATCTGCCATGAAATGAAACACTGTTTACGCAATTCTGAATTTTATTTTGGTGCTACTTTCGAGCTGGAAACTGCGAAATCACAACCGTACTAATAACAACAATCAAGATGCTACTCAGAGCTTAAGATTTAACTAGATCAAACTAAACATTTTAAGAAACCAACGGAAGTACGTTGAAACTTAAAGACTTAACGACTTTGTCTTTTTAGAAAGAAAATTAAAAGTACGTATTGATATTACCGGATGAAAACTTACTGACTGACTGAATGTTTTGTTATTTTTATTTACAATTTGGCGAATCAACGCCTACTTACTCACACCCTTTTCAAATTCTCAAACGGACTTTGTTCCATTCGTAAATCCCTACAAATGTCCCGCCGAGCTGCCAACCAAAGGTTGGTGCCCTGTAGCTTGTGGGTAATTACAGCCACAAGTGCATATTTGAAAATTTCAAGCGATCCGCATAGGCTGGAATAATTAATGAATTATTCCAGGGTAGGTGCCTGAGAGCAAATCTTGGAAAGTTCCGCTGAACAGACTCAATAACGGTCGATGTGTGTGTATGGTCTCACAAAGCAGGTGAACAAACGCAATGTCATTGTAGGATTCGAACACTCTTGGGACCAACGTTTTATAAAATCCAGGATAGATCTACTCTTTGATATCATGAATTTTATATGGGAAATAAAATTCAATCTATGGTCACATTTGACACCCAAGTCATAGACAGAACCCACATGGCGAATCGAGGAATCCAAGAACTCATAATCATAAGTGATTGGTTTCTAATTCCTGTGGAAAATCATACCCTCATAGTTATCTACATTTAGTACCAAGTTATTGATTTTGCACCAATCTTAAAATTTGCGGAGGTCACTCTGTACCTGTGAAAGCTTGATTGGCTTCAGCCTATATCAAGACAACATCGGACCTAAGTGACTACCTTGAGGTAGACCACACGAAACCTTCAAGACTGTAGAGATGGAATGGCGGAAATAGATTTGGTATGCTCCGTTATCAAATAAGACTGCATCCATTTCAGAAATCAAGTGGGAAACCCATACTTTACCTTTAACTCGTCGAAGGCTTTACTAAAGACTGTATAATTCTATCTGAGACAAACTCCAACAAGTTGTAGACCTGCTCGAAATAAACCCATGTTGATTTGAAGAGAGTAAACTCTTACAAGAGATTGATAGTTGAGAATAAATGATAGATTCAAATAATTTGGGCATGCAACATAATTTGGAAATAGGCATATAGTTAGAAATTTCATTTTTACTACATTTTTTGTGATAAAAGTGTTTTTCCATAGCTGCGGGAAACAACCACTATCGATCAATTCTCGGAGTATAATTCTCAACGGAGTTACCAGGGCCAGGCACCAAAACTTTAAAAAGGCTGGAGGAAGCCCATCAGAACCCGTTGTGCTTTTGAAGTCATTTCGTTCATATGACTGAAGTTGTCATTTCGAGGTTGAAAATTTTACGAGGCAAATGCATTGTCAAAAAATTAAGCAGACATAAATTACAAATTTCAGATAAATCACCACTAGCAGAATTTTTGTATACCTCATGCTATTGAAGTAGTTGTCCGTCTTTTGTTTTTTATATTAGTAAACTTAAAAAAGACACGTGGATCACTAACTAATTGCGCATGCATGCTTTGAATGAAAATTCTTTGAATTTTTTATAGGATGTCAGGAAATTGTTGTGAATTATAATGTCTTTGTCCCTCATATAACTTTTCCACAGTTTATTCTTTATATTTTCAGCTCTTTCCTCAACCATGAATATGATGTTTTATACAACCGCTGAGGTAGCATGTAATCCTGGTCTTAATTAATTTGGAAAGAAAAATAAAACAAGAAAAAAATCAGAGCAAAAAACCCTGTTCAAATCTTATAAAACATAAATCTAAAACATGAAACTTACTTTTCTGCTTGAATTCAATGTCAACAGCAGATTATATTATCACTTCTCAAAATTAAACACAAACACAATTTTCAAACAATTTGCACAAAAAATAGCCTAATTTTCACTAACACTAAAAACACCTTCTCATCATTAGCACCTTAACTGATCTTTGAAAAAAAAATTGAAATCTTATCGAAAAATTATAACAATTCACCGACGCATTGTAAACCATGATCTGTTCATTTTTAGTTATAGAAAAAATATTAATGGCCGCTCCACCGGTCACTATGGCAATGAAAGGATTGCACTCACACACACAAATATTACACAAGGTGAGTTAGAAAAGAATCACATCACACAAACTGCTGATCCAGTTAATTAAAAAAAAAAAAAAACACACAAAAACAACAATAAAACTAAAAGTGGAAAAATGCATAAAGTGACACCAAATTTGCAGATGGAAATGACCGCGACGAAACGTTAAGGCGACATTAAATTAAAAAAAAAAAACACTTAAAGTCCTCCCTCTCCCGACCCGACTCGGTTGAAATAAAATGTTTGTTAGCGGTGAAAAAATATCGTCAAGCTTTGTTTTATTAAAACCAATTATATCGGAAAAACTGAAAATTAATCGAAATCACCAAAACTTAATTAAAACTTTCCATGCAACACTTAATCTTATTTTAATTGTTATAAAAATGCAACCGGTGTGCACTTCGGTGCAGTGCATTGTCTACACGACGACAGCTTGACATTTAATGAATGGCGGTCAAATTTGGAGACGGACCGACCGACTTTTGACATGCGATGGACTGAAATTGACGGATGTACATACACAAACATACATACCTACATGGCATAATAATTTCGTGGATGCAAATTTCGTAAATAGAAACAAAAAATTTCTTTCGTGAAAAAATCTGTTTAAACAAAAATTTAACGAAAAAACTCAATTTTTTTGTTTAAATAAAGTATCAAATGTCCTATTGCTGCATTTCCAGGGTTTTATTTAGAGCGGAAGTAATGTAAGGGAATGATTGACAGAGTTTTCATAATAGTCATTAAAGTTTGTTTATCCCTCAAGAAATATAGAACGGAAATAATAGTTCGTCACTGGATCGACTTACACTTACTGAAAGTGAAAGTTTTTTAATTGTTAGTTGCCACACATTGAAACATCATCCGCCATATTGCAGCTAAGAAATGTAGTTTTGTTGTTTTTTGTGTCGGCATTTGATTATTTTACGTGCAATTGTTTTTCTAATTTTGCTGCTGCAATATATATGAAAACGGATTTAATTACGTCACGACCGTCGTATATATATATTTTTGGTCCATGATCTCTTAGTTAACGAACATTCGTTCAAAATAGTTTTTTTTTAAAAGCGATACCTGATCTCTAAAGATTACAGTCAATGGCCTGATTTATATTGCTAATTTTATCTCGTCATATAAGTATTGAATGCAACATATAAATAATTCCATTTTCTTCCATCTATTTACTTGTTGATCCTCTACTAGCTTTAGCGTAGTGTACCTTGAAAACTTCAGTTTTTTTCGTCAGTCTCACAGTTGCTGGAAAAAAAATGTTTTTTGTATTTGCTGTAACAACGGTGAACAACCTCCGGCCCACGTAAAGTTCCAATCTGGCCGGCGAGATCTTCAAAAGAAATAATAAATAATATTTTCAAAAACAAACATTTTAACTTATGTTAGTACCTATACCCAACATAAAGAAAAATGAGAGATTTATAGTTTCATTTCGATATAATTCGTCTTGTTTAACCGACAGTATCAAAATTATAATTCCTCGACCTGATGTAAGGAAGCCCACAAGTTTTCCTTAGAAATTTGCTGGAAACATTTTCTATAGAATTTTTTTTTTAGAAATTTTATGCATATTCCAGGCAGACAACAATACCTTGATCCAATATAAAATCAACGATGCCTCGACCTGATGTAGGGAAGCCCTCAATTTTTTCCCAGAAATATACTGGAAATTTGTTCTTTGGAGTTTTCAAGTTTTGCTCGCCCGCTGTCGGTTGAACGGAAAGGACAGTAGTTTCGGCGCCGGATTCAAAGTAAGGCGTGTCCAACCCGCGGCCCGCGGGCCGCATGTAGCCCAGGACGGCTTTGAACGCGGCCCAACAAAACTCATATACTTAAATACTATCTCAATTAATTTTATAAAACATTTTCTTTATCTATATAACATTTCCATGGGAGTAGTTACTTCTCGACATAATAAATGTACAATTGCGCAATGTGGCCCAAGAAAGTTTTCAATGTGCAATTGTACTTAGTCATATTTACACTGAAGACATTGGGGACATTATTTATTTTTCGGAAGTAAGATGGTTAAGTCGGGGTAAAATGTTGAAAAGATTTTATATTTTGCGAAATGAAATCAAGTCATTTATGGAATCAAGAATAAAATCTGTGCCAGAACTTTGTGATGAAAACAGGCTCACAGATTTTGCTTTTTTTATTAGACTTGACAACTCATTTAAATGAACTAAATTTGCGTCTTCAAAGTGAAATACAAACTATAGCGGCTTTCGAAATGAAACTGAAACTATGGAAGCACCTATTTTCTTAGATGAAGCACACAAAGAATAAAAATAGCAGCAAAATAACTTATGAGCACCTTGAGAACTCACTGAGAGTTGCATCAACTTGGATCGCAAAGTATTGAAGCATTATTGTCTCAAAAACAATGTCAAATATCACATCAATTTCATGTTGCTATTTCTTAAATTTTATAATAAAAAATTTATGAATTAATGAAGCTTAAATTACTTAAAATTTAAGTACATATGTATGTATATTCCTCGTTTTTAGTCATTAACTATCTTTAGGGTTCGTATATTTTATGTGTGGCCCAATATAACTCGGTTCGTATATTTTATGTGTGGCCCAATATAACTCGTCTACTTCCAATGCGGCCCAGGGAAACTGAAAGACACCCCTGTATTAAATTAAACACATATAGCAGCATTTTTATTCATAATTTAGTACTAACGTCATAAGCATAACATAGAAAGTCGTAACGTCAATTATCGTCGGAAAGGTTCGGCAATTCAGTTCTTCTTTCGAGGAACAAAAAATTCTGGAATAATTTTGATAAGAAAAATAATTATAATTATTAATTTAATATTAAAAATTTTAGTTCTGAAACCCAAATGGCATCGAACAGCAGTAAAAAAAGAATGGTTGATTTGGAAAATAGATGTTTTCAAGATAAATGGACGTCGCAATAGGTATTTTGCAAAATATTTATGTTTAATTTGAAATAAAATTATTGCTGTAAAGAAGGAGTTTAATTTAAAAAGACATTAGGAAATGAAACATGTCAATTATGATAAATTTCAATGTACAGAAAGGGTAAACAAAACTGAGAGCTTGAAAAGATCTTTGAAACATCAACAAAATGCAATTGTGAATATCCACAACGAAAATGAAAATAATACTTACTAAAGCAAGTTCTGTTGTTGCTTTACAAATAGTAAAAAAAAAAATACAACTATACTCAGATGGTGATATTATTAAAAAATGTGTATGTGGAATTACTTATATCAGAAAAGAAGAATATTATCGATTCAATTTCTCTATCGCGGCGAACCATCGAGGCGGATTGATGATTTATCAATAAATGTGTAGAATAAATTGAAATATCAAAGTTCGCAGTTTGAATATTATTCGATTGCTTTGAATGAAAATACCAATATTACTGACTTAGCTCAATTATCAATATTTATTCGAAGAGTTGATCAGAATATGAACATCTCTGAAGAATTTTTGTAGACAGATATAATGAAAAGTACGAATACCGGAACTGACATTTTTGAACAAGTAGAAACTTCAATGAAAAGATTAGATATATCCCTAAATAAATTATCTAGGTTAGCAACATATGGTGAAAAAATTAGAAAGTCATTTCCTTATTTAAATAAAAAATAGGAGAAGAGAAATTTTCTAAATTTTTTAACTGTCATTGCATCATCCATCAAGGAAATCTATGTGCAAAATCTATGAAATTAGAAAACGTAATGTCTATCGTATCTAAATACATAAACACAATTAAAAAATCAGTATTAAGTCATCGACAATTTCGAGAAAATTACTATACAGATATTCAACATTATTGCGCACTTCGATCGCTTTCAAGAGTAACCATTTTAAAAAAATTTTATGATTTGAAAAATGAAATAAAAGTATTTATGGATACGAAAGGATTCCAATTCAACAATTTAATGATGAAGGATGGTTTTCAGACCTGGCGTTCTATATTGATATTACAGAACACCTGAATATTTTAAATGAATCTTTACAAAAGCAAAATCAAAATGTGGCACAATTATATAAATATATTAAAACTTTTAAAAATAAACTGCTTCTCTGGCAATCCCATATAGAAAAAAAAAATAATCTGTTCCATTTTCCAATATTATCTAATTATCTTAACAAATATAATCTTCAAACGTTTGTTCAACAAATCAAAGATCTTTATTCAGAATTTAAAAAACGTTTTCAAGAATTCGACAAGAAAAGTATTTATTTTCATTTATTTAATTGGCCCTTTTCAATCACTGCAATCGAAAATGTTCCAGGAAAACTTCAAATGGAACTTTTGAATCTCAAAGAGAGGGCAGATTTAAGAGAAATATTTAATTTGGCAACCTTACACGAGTTTTATAGAAATCTGCCGTCTGAAGAATTTTCGAATTTAGTTGATAATGCGAAGTACATTTACTCTTTATTTGGCTCACTTCTCTAAAATGAAGTATCTAAATTCGAAGTACAGAACTTCAATAACTGATACTGGTTTGGAAAGACAACTTGCGTTTAAGCACTACACAAATCGAACCGGACATTGATTTGCTATCAAAATCTATACAACACCAGAAGTCGCTTTAATTAAAATTTGTGTTCATTTATATTTATTGTTTTGTGATTAATACTTACTTAATTTCTCATTTCTTTGTAATTCATTATAAATGATAAAAGAAATAAATTTAGTACTTAATTAAGTTTGTTTCAATATTGTTTTTTATTTTTTTTTTTTCAGAAAAAAAATATAAGTAACAAAAATGTGTCAATTAACTACTACAGCCCGCGAAGGAAATGAAAATATTATTCTGACCCCTGTTATACAAAAGGTTGACTACCCCTGGCCTATAAGACCAACTCATAAAATTATTCGTTCGTCCAACTGCTGAATATTATTCAGTTATCACAAACAATCCTTACTGTAGAGAATATTCATTAAAATGTATGGAGTATTCCCAAAAATGTAAGGAATATTCACTAAATTTTAGGGAATATTCCCTACATTTTAGAGAAAAATACCTAAGCTTTGTGCTTTTACAGTGTACGAACCAAAATTTATATTATTTCGATTGGTTTGCGGGCTTTTTTCAATATGAGCAAGAATTATTTTTTTTTTCTTACAATTTTAATCGACCATATTTCTTCAGAATTCATGTGAAAACTGTTCATACAAACTCTGTCTGAGCAGGTAAACAATAATTTTTCCTTAGAAATGTATGAGAAATATTTTCTTTTGTATTTGTATGAATTATTCGAGGCTGACATAGAATGAAAGTATTGTATCTGAAAATAATTCCTTTCAGCCACCAATAGTGAATACAACTTTTGCCAAACCATTTTCTGTAAATTCCTTTTAAAAAAATGAATCTACACGTCTACTACTAAATTTTTACCCGTTGTTGCCCTCCAATAATCCATACAAATTTTAAATAAACAAAAGAAAAAGTTATAATTGGTCTAAAGGGCCCCATACACGTTCACGTATGTTGTCCAACTCGAATAGGACAACGATGTTGTCACGCAGATTTGACCGAGTGTGTGCCTGTTTGACGGCGTGACGTGCAGTGTGTCAAGCGGTTGGACGACAATCAAATTAGTTTAGTTTTTAAGGGCGGGGCACCATGTTTGACAACATATTGTACCGTGCAGGGCGATATTTGTCATTCTTGAATCTTGAGTGAACTCTATTTAAGAAAAGATAATAGTTAACATTTTTAGCAGTTCCTGATATGTGCTTCTGTCCTCATGTCAGACAGCATGTTTGACAGTATGTGGAGAAAAAGCTTTTATGTGTGACAAACCAAGTTGGATAACATGTACGCCGTGTATGGTCCGCTTAAGATACATAAATTAAATCCTAAATGAAAATAAAGGTTTAAAAAAGTGAAAATCCAAAGTTTTGTATGGCAATACCAAAAAGAAGTTACCTGATTTGGGCCATTTTTGAAGTTTTATTTACTATTTTTATAAAAACGCTGTGTAAAAATTTTCACTTCTCTAAGTCGACGCGTTCTCAGCATTGTCTAAATATATTGTGAAAAGCCAAAGTTTTTTATGGCAACACTAAGAAAGAGTTGCCCGATTTAGTCCAGTCTTGACGTTTTATTTACTATTTATATGAAAACGCTGTGTACCAAGCTGAAATTAATGAATGGCAGCCCTACGAAGGAATTGCCCGATTGCTCCAATTTTCGAATTTAATTTTATATTTTTTTTTTAATCCCGTATGCAAAGTTTCAGCACTCTAAGTGAACGCGCTCTCAAGTTATCGTGTGGACGGGTAGATGGACAGACGGAGGGACGGATGGACTAACTATTAATATTATGCGTGGGTGTACAATCATTTTGCTCTACTAGAATTATTTCTGTGCGTTACCAACGAAATGTCATACTTAGTATACCTTATGATTTCATTTAGAGTATAATAATCGATGTGACAACCTTAGCTTAATACAAATTACATTTCTGTAGTTTTTCAACGACTTGAAGGCTTGCTGGTCAGTAAACTTTTAGGAATCACCTACGTAATCTACATAGACGGTTAGAAGTTCAATCATTCTGAATTGACACCATAGTCAATTTAGATAAGTAATAGAATCTGCAAAAGTACGAAAAATCTTGGAATTTTCATTGGGATAACTAAATGTCACCTTACGAAACAAATCAAATTAAGGGAGGATGACTGGAAATTATCGGATATATAATATAAGGAAAACTTCATATGAATGACACTTAAGACACTAAAGCACCATTATTAAAATATAGAAAAAACTGCTGCACATGTACTGCTTGCAAGTACTGTACGAAACCCAGGCAAAGATAAATTTATCTATAATTAGGATTTCAATCTCTGTAAGATATAGATAAGGCAACTTATAGATAATTTGTAGAATTTTAAAAACAATACCTTAAACTAAGTTTAAAAAATAAAAATAAAGAGCATCTTCACAAGATATACATAACTGAAGATATATATTTTTGAAGAGGCTAAGTAATAATTTCGTTTCATCTTCACTTAAGCCTCGGGGAACTTTTTATTGTGCTTGCCTCAAGGCCATACTATGTAGGTAGCTTTACCAGGTTTTTATTGTCATCTTCTAGGGTAACTAACTAAGATTTGGGTTGGTTGTTACCTAACAAAATCTCTTTCCGTGATAATAGACACAATTTGAGAAGGGTACTTCTATTGCATGTTAACTCCTCAAGGTCTAACTTTAGCATTAATCGTATATGCATTGTTGTTAATAATAAGGCTGAACATTTTGTTGTTGACGTTTCTAAGTATGTTTAAAAAAAAAAAGTCTATATTGTGTTTGAGTTTTTTTTTTCTATTTAGCTGTTCTAAATTTTTTTTGTTCTTGGTTGCATGTCACTTTATTCGCTGCTCGGTTTATGTTTATTTTAACATACTAATACAAACACCGAATAAGTAATGAAAGCATGTATTTTTGACCATTTATTTATTAAAAATGTCACTATAGCGAGCTTGTGTTAAACTGGTTCTGATAGTCATATTTAAATTTTCTAACTTTTTTAGAGTGACTGTTGGTGGTGCACCAAAGGTAACATCTATCGATTGTGAAACGAAGACATTTTCTTAGGACGTATATAGCCATTTCGTTTTCTATGCCGCATTTGGAGATGTATGAGATGTATGTTTCCTCAAAGTAGTTCAACACTTTTTATATCGCTTTTCAGTGGGCACTTACTTTTAATTGTATGTAGCAAAAGAAACATTTTTCCCATGCCAGTGTGAATGCAAATTATACAATTATGGATTTTAAAAAAGTTCCAATTTAATTCAAATGAAATAGACAATAATAGTTGTTTGTTAATGTTTATTTGTACAGTTGTCAGTTTTAAACAGTTGTGGAAAACAGTAGTGGGAGTTCATTTTGAAATTTTTTGATAATGGACTACATGGTTAGATCCAGGAAGTAATGTTGTACGTACAAATACTTAAGGCCCAGTACAAGCGATTTTTTGCTTTATTACTACTTATCGACATATATGACAGTGTACCACCTCGTTTTCTCAATTTATTGTTACCCTTTATTAGTAAGTACCTTCTTCACATCCTCCTGTTTCCTGAGTAACTGGAAATCAACTATAGTTCAACCTATAACCAAAAAATCATCACCAGAATACCCCGTTGATTTTCTGCCAATAAGCATATTATGTTTCTTGTCGTGTGAGTCCGCAGTATTAAAAGTAACCTTCGACATCAAAATTGCCATGGATAGGCACAATTTTATTCTATTGGCACTACTAGATTTCCCGAAGACTTTTAACAGTGTAGACCATCGCATTCTCCTCCTCCAAAAGTTATGCAACTGTTTTAGTTTCAGCGCATCTGCAATAGTCTACCCTTGCTGTGTTCGGGGTACCACAAGGATCTATCTTAGGTCCATTACTCTTCAGTTAAATATATCGACGACTTGTCGAATGTTATGGAAGATACCTATACGCAGATGACGTACAACTGTATATAAGTCGGCCTATTGGACTTATTGAGAACTGCATAGCTCGCTTAAACGACGACCTTAAACAACAGACTGCTACTGAATCCCAAAAAATCTCAATGCATCACTTTTTATAACAATAACGAAGTATTATCGGATGTTCCTCCCGTGATCTTAAATGGGTACTCGTTACCTATTTCAAACAAAGTAACCAACCTAGGAATTGTATTAAATTAGCATATGAAGTGCTGCGACTATATCAGTTTCACTCTCGGCAAAATTTCAGTCTTGCGGCGACTATGGCTTTCTGCCCACATGCGATCTAATCTTATAAAATCGCTTATTTTACCTCATTTGACATTCGGCAGCATCATCTATCATAAGCTGGATAGCCTTTGTGGTTGCAAGCTATGGGTTGCATTTAAGGATTGCATACGATTTATATTTGGATTGAGCAGATATGGCCATGTTTCACTCTTCTGGACTAACCTGTGGGCTGCTCTCTTTCTAGCTTCCTAAAGCAAAGGGCCTTAATTTTGCTATATGTCCCATTACAGACTAATAAGCCGCAATATATATTAGAAAATTAGTTCAATTCAGCGCGTCCCAAAGATGTCGAAATCTAATAATGCTTCGCTTCAATAGGTCAGTAATGGGGTATTCTTATCCTGTTCAAACAACTCGTTTATAGAATGCTCTCCCTCATGGAGCTCAGACGGCAAACAGTATCACGGATTCAAAAAGCTCATTAAGGCACACACGAATTAACCCTTTCATTTGTTTTTTTTTTTTTTTTAATCTCTTATCATGATTCTCCACTATTGAGGTTACAGCGCAATTCAATACTATTAGTTAAATATTTTTTCAACATCATAGAATTTTTTCTCATCTTTAGTTTTTAATTCAGTTTAAATAAATTTGTCAATGTTAGAATACTCTCTAGTTCCATCTACTTAATTATACTCTAAAAAATTATACAATTTTGTGTACGCAATTCCGAAAAATATATTTATTTTATTATTTATTATGTATTGTTGCAATAAAACTATTAATGCCTCAGCTATTTCTGGAATACTTTTTTAAATCACCTATTTTGACACTTATAGAATGATAAGAGTTACTAGTTGCATAAAACCTCAGAGCAATGGTCATCTACACTTACACTATTTCTTATTTTTTGCCCGATTCTATTAACAAGAATTTTGAAGTCATTTGAAGAGATACTTGCGAAATTTCGAAAGCCGGAAAGATCCTCAAAAAATGATTTAATAAATCCCGACCACTGTGCTGTAATCTACTGTCTAACTTCTTTCTGTTCCACGATATCCTTGTTCGAAAATTTGCCTCAAACAAGTAGCATTTTACTTCACCCGGAGTATAGCTGATTAAAACTGAACATTTAGAAAACATTGTTCACACAAATATCCTTTCAGATGTTTGACAAATCTTTGACAAACATTTGAAAAACATATGACAACTGTCAACTGCCTATGAATTTTTTATCAAATGTTTGACAAATTTTGTTTTGTCAATTTTGTTATGTGTATATGCATCTAGTGAATGTGTTAGGGAATTCCGAGAATAAGTTTTGGAAAAAAAATTGCACTGATCAGATCGTGGAAAATGAAATTTCAAATTGTGAAAAGTCAAAAAGTCGAGAGGAAAAATTTCCAAAAAAACTACATTTTGCACGGAGGAAAAACTTCCTAAAATAATTCCCAAAATAATTCCGGAATTTCATATTATTTTGAGGGATAATATATAAATTCGTATATATTTGAAAAATAATGAAAAAATAGTGTAAAAATTTTTGAAAAATTTAATAAAATATAAAATTTTGCATATCAAATATAAAATTTTGCATATCAAAACGACGCCCAACCAAACTATAATAAAAATGAAAAGTCCTGTACATTGGAGTCATATGCCATTCAAGTAATACGAGTAGATAGAAAGATTGGTTAAAAAACACAAAATGAGATAGACAACAAGACAAGACTATAAAAGTGCATTCGCACAGAGCAAATATTGGCTAAGAAAAACATTTGTCAAACATTTGACAAACAATTTATAGGCAGTTGACAAATGTTTGACAAATGTTTGACAAATGTTAGACTATGTATACTCTTCAACAAAAGTCCTAAAATTACTCTTATTAGAAACTACAGAAATAACTTCTCGATGATCTGTAAAGGATCAAAAGTTGAAAGTAGTTGGCTGTAAAAAATATATTCAAAACAGCAATAAAATAGAAAGTGTATCCATATATATATGTTGGCGATGTTCTATATATATTATATATCTATTCAGTGATGAAAAGTTGAAAAAACTCATAAACATAAATACACTTCAAATATTCTTTTAGGAGGGTGAAAAACAACTAACAAAAACTTTACGGAACTTAAAAGAAATCAACAACCTTTTAAAAATTTATTCCCTGGAGATAGCAACCCTCGAAAGAATTTCATAATCGAATAGGTAATAAAAAAACACACAAAATTCTTTTCACGTTATAGGTAACTGCCTCAGTTAAATGCATAATGCGCAAATAAATCTACACAAAAACTTCATCCCTGGGAATCCCAAAATTTAAATAAAAAAAAAAATCTAAAAAGAAAACAAAAAAACTTATCTCCTAGATTACGTTAGAAATTATATAATAGAGTCGAGTGCCCCTATGAAATAAATCTGGAAACATCAAAACAAAATTTATTTAAGTATCTCTCAGATATTTGCCGACAACACGCTTTTGTTTGTTAATTTTTTTTTTTAATAGAACCAATAAAAGTTCTTCCAATAACATTGTTATAATCTAGTTTTAAGTGCCAGACACATAGATATATGTACATACATAAAACTAATCCGAAAAAGGATATGTTTTCACTACCGGATCTTATGTGATTTTAAAACACACCGCTATAAATAGATATTTCGACACATAACCAGGATGAAATTGAAAGCTAGAGACGAGGTCTGCTTTTCGTATATAATTAACATAATTTCACCGTGGAATTAACGAGTTGTTAATAGATACATTAACACAGAACTTTAGACATGCGACATAATTTACGATATATCGCCGACACTTAAGATTCTCTATTCGGATAAAGAATTAGAATATCCAAATCCAATATAGATAGTTAGAAGATAGAAAGATAAGTCTCAAATCATATGGATAGATGGATGGAATATTGTTGTGCGTCGTTTCTTTTGAAAATTTCTTATTAAAATCTGACCTTGAAGATTGCCACAGATGATAATAGATCGATTGTAAATTTTCTATTATCTCACCACCCCCACTACCAATAATAAGACGGTCAGATGATTTTAGACCACATCTGATAATAGATAAAATTGCTGTAACTTCTAGGAGAAAAATTAGTTGAATCTTATCATTACTAGCTATTAGTTAGAGACGGGAATCTTTTGAATATAGTTAATTCATTTCTAGTTCAATTTTTGAATTTTCATAATGAAGTTTGTTTTTGGTATTACAATTGTATTCTTCCTTTGCGCTGTAATTTTTGCAGCACCACCTAATTCTGGTTATGACTACAAAGCTCATAGGCAGCTACTACAAAAGTTTTTACCAGAAAATAGTATTGGGTAAGTGTTAAATGTTATTTTTTGTGCTAATAATAATAAAAATAAATTTAAGTTTGGTATTTTGTACTTAATGGTAAAAATAGTTTTAAACTCATATGGGATACTAACTAAAGGTTAAAATTTATATTAACATTAGTAGATGATTAGCTTCAACGTGTGATAATTTAAGCAGTGAATTTGAAAACATTCTAAAAACTAATTAATTATTTAAAAATTAATAAACGTATTTTTTTTATAAGTAAAAAATAATGATGTTGAACAATCGTAACTAAGTGTTCCGTAGTGAAAGTGCACTAATTTATTATCAGTGTATCGAAAAATGGGCAAAATTGAATGTTCGGATTATATAGTATATTGAGAGCCAACCCAATAATCTTTTTGAATGGTTCTCCTTTCAAGAATCATTACACTTAAGTTTACACTTAAACTACATTGAATAAAATTGTGATTATAATAAAATTATATTGACTAGACTGAACTAAATCGGATTAAAAATTAACACAAAATAGAGAATTGTGGTTAATTTTCTGAAGTTTTATACAAATACTACAAAGCAATGCTGACGAAAGTCGTAAAACGTCGTTGTACATCATTATTATAGCACAAATAAGTAAATATAACAATGAAGAACGCATATCAAAAAAATGAAAACTTTATCAACAATTCTGGTAACCAAGTTATTTAGCTACGACAAAAATTGTAGCTAAGAATTGTTGTATTAAGCTCAACTTCAATTTACGTATATGTAAGTACATTTACTAATACGTAAAGCGTACGCGCCCTTTAATTTTAACAGACGTACCCAAATTAACTTTATGTCGTCAGAGGAAAACTTTCGTTAAGTTTTAATGTCAAATTGCAGTCAGTAAAGGTGCGCTAAGAATAGGTTATTCCGTAAGAACTTGATGTGTCAAACAATTAAATTATTACTAAATATTTAAAAAAGCAATATAAATTAAAATGGAATAAAAATGGTACTGCGAATTAATAGAAAGCACAAATCTTCGATTAAATCAACTTTCATTTACTCATTTTTGTTTTTACCACTTTTTAAAATTGAAAACATTAAATATCAAAATAATAACCCTTACGGAATGTGATATCTACTTAGCGTAAAAATATCAATTTTTCGTAAGTAAACCTCAGTCTCATTCAAAATCGTGAGTTCTTTACTGCAATTGTAATTGAGCCTATTAACAGAAAATGTTCCTATGTTGAAGCACACACTCAAGTTTCTATCTTTTACCAGATCCAATATAAAATCAACGAAGCCTTCTTAGAAATTTACAAAAAAAATTCTTAGAAATTTTTACGCATTTTTGGAGGCCCACAACAATTTTTAATGAGCGTAGGACGCGTAAATGTGCAATAATTTTTGTTTTATTTTTTTTTTAGAAATTTACAGAAAGTATTTCGATAGAATTTTTATTCAGCACTTTGGTGGCCGATTGGAGTTATTTTCAGATACAATGCTTTCATTTGAGCCTTTGTCGGCTTCCAATTGCCAATAAGCAGCAGTCGTTTCTTCTGCCGTTGCCAGCCTCCAATAATGCATAATACTTGTAAAGAACAAATTTCCAGTAAATTTCTAAGAAAGAATTGGGGCCACCCTTCATTAGGTGGAGGCATCGTCGATATTATATTCGAGCGAGACGTTGCAAATTTTTTTAACTGCCTCGCAACATATATCTAACTTCTGGTTTTGAATTTTCCTATTCGATTCGTTATCTGTATTGTATCATAGATGGCACAAGAACTAGATGTCACAGGTTATACTAGAGTAGCAATAGTAGTAGTAGGATATATATTTTGTATTTATGGATAAGTATAAAATTGCATTAGTATATATGTGCAGCTATTAGGTATTACCGTATTGCAACATTTCATTTATACATATAACCTGGGCGCTATTGTACCACCAACTTATCAATTATCACTTATCAACTTATCAAAATTTCTACTTAATTTCTGTTTCACCAAAGAGAAATTTGAGTGTTGAAAAGTAAGAAGCTCTCAGCTTTTCAAATTACTGTTGCACCAAACAGAAAACGAGTAAGTGATAAGTGTTCCATTGAAAAGTGATAAGATTAGCAAATTATGTACCAAATTACTGCGCTTATCGTTTTAATACCCTAGATGAAATCTATAGGATATACAAAGTTTGTCATTCCTTTTGTAATACCTAGAAATAATGATGGTAGAGCAAAATGGATTGGATACCCATGCCATCAGCCGAATTGAATGCGACAGCGAGTTTTCTCACCGACAACGAATCCAGCTGACAAAACAATTCGCGTCCGTAGGTTATCAGGAGCAATCAGTTGTTTCACTAACACAATACTAATGACATGTGCAGACTGTAAAAAATAAGCCAAAATTCTTTGCCGACCTATTATATGGAGAAGGCGTATCATCTAACATCACTTGGGGAAAGTCTGTAATGTCCAGTTTATTTTGTACTTGGACTTTAATGGGTTTAAAAGAAGCTTATTCTGTTGTGCCCACATTGATCCTCCGTCAATCCACGTGGTCAATATAGCTGGAAATCATCAGCATACAAGTAAAATTTACAATTTAAAATTACTGAAGAAATATCATTTATGAACACTGAAAATAGCAAAGGCCCAAGGATTGACTCCTGCGGAACACCACTACATCCTTAAAAATTTCAGAGGAATACACACCACAGCAGATCTTCTGTTGGCGGTTTTCCAAATATGACTAAATAAGCTTGCAAGCACCACTAGAAAAATTAAACAATTTTTTAAGCTTGTATATGAGTAGTAAGTGATTTATCGAAAGCTTTGGAGAAATCTAAAAGTAATAGAATAGTTATCATATTAAAATTCATAGACAAGCAAATATCATCAGATATCTCTAGTAGGGCTGTTGTATAACTGTGTTTAGGTGTAAATCTAGATTGAAAATTGGACAGTAGTTATTGGAGGTTATTTAAATATTAGCTGATATATAAGTCATTCAAAGATCTTTTATAAAAAAGATAAAATGGAATGTGTCGGTACTCATGGGGACTCTGATTAGGATTCTAGGGATGGGATTGATCTTGGATATTATTCAAGATTCAGAGTATTAAGTATCATGGTGTTAAATATGTACGTCAGATAAAGTAGAATAATAGGCAATAACAGTTTAATAAATTTAGGATGTATGTACATATATTATCGATACCAACAGCATTAGAGATGAAATACAGCTTATTCTTTAAAAAAAATGGACATGATGAATGATATAAAATAATTTTAAACGCAATGACCTACTCACACCTCGATCTACCCCCTGCGTTTATTTATTTTTTGTTTTGTTTCCAGTATACGGTTTGCTTCGCCATACTGACACAAACTGGACTACAATTTTTAAAATTTTTAAAAATTTTTAAATTACATTTGCATACAAAAATCGAAATTTTGCATGGCTTGGAAATTATTGAATGCCATTCCTACTTATAGCCCTTCCGACTACAAGTCCATCTAGCCATCTTTGTCTTCTATTCAAATTTTATAAAATGAGTTTAATATTAACAGAATCAGCGTTATGTTTTCGAAAAGACTTTGCTAATTTGTTCAATTGCTGACCCAATTGAGATTTCAGTTTAATTGTAGTATAAAAAACTTTTCTTGTTAAACTTACAAACAGATATACTCGACATTGAATAGAAGAAATTTCAGTCTATTCACATTTTTTCGTAACTATTTCACAAATCAGTATTCTACTGATTTGGATTTTTCTATAAGTACAAAATATTTAAAAGTTGTGATGATAATAAATTTGTAATATCCTGTGATGTTCAGCAAAAATCAATTAAAGGTCTACTGCTTTTAAATCTAGAATATCAATTATCTGCCCGAGGTTTTCCTAGTTTTTCTCTAGTCAAAGGATATAAGCAGCGATTTTGAACATCTACATTTGATAATTCTCTAATATTTTTTTAACTTGGAATCTTTTTCTTGATGATATTCAGCAATTTTGTTACATTCAAGAAACTTATTTTGGATTTTATACATACTGTTTTCTTATCCCAGTGTTTTTCATAAACGTATATTTCCCATTTTATTATACCCCAGATGATGAAAACAACTAAGTTGATTCATTATTTGTCCGACTATCTGTACGATAACTTCTGAACGTATTAAATTAGCGTACTTAAATAGTATGAAATTGTGTTGCCCTATAAAAGTTTGGATTTTCATTACTGAGCCGACCAGAACCATAGTGGCGTAAGTCAATGATTTTCAAGACCAAATTCTTACTTCTTTACCATCACCCGCTAAGATCCTTCATGAAGTAAGTCAAAATTTATTGTTACAGCTACTGATGGTATTGTTTCATTGTCATTTTCTACAAAAAGTGTCCATATTTTTACGGACCGAGGTGCCGAATATCAATTTACTCTAAACTATGCAAACTTGACTTAGACCACTCTGATTCGCACCGGCTTATATATGGGTATACTTGGCCAATAGAACTAAAATCCATAGAATGCCTTAGAAGTTACATAATACCCGACACCAACACCCAGGCTGACGATTAACTATCTTTAATTTGATTTACCTTGTATACGAGGATTTCTAGGGAGACGTGATTAGTGGGCCTTTGATTAGCTCACCTTAAAAAATTTCTGTGATATACAAAAATGAGCGGTTTAAAATTGTTCATATTTTTTCCAAATCATAGTTCGGCTATTTAGTATTCAAGAAGACCAATTGGACTGAAAAATGGACAGTAATCACTAATCTTCGAAAATTACTCACCACATTCAATAAGTCTTTAATGTAAAAAATAAATATTAATGGACCAAATATGGTCTCTTGATATACTCCATGCAGCTTGAGCAGTGAAAAATTTGTGTATTACGTAATATACTTCTTGTATAAGGGTAAACAATTTCAGAAACATTACTCATCTTCATGCGATAAATACGCATTTGTAAAATCTCCAAATCTCCAGGGGCATCTCTCCAGCCTTAGTAAGCGAGTCTGGGTTTATTTTAAAAATATGAAAACTTATGGTCCTTCGAAAGGATCGTCCTAAGTCTATTCGACTCACTTCTACTTTCTATGTATTCGCGAAAATTTCGCTATGAAATATGCTTGCGACTCATTAATTGAGCTTGTGTATTATTGAGGCCTTCGCTGGAATCTTATCCTATCTTTAATATTCTTTGCGTCATTTTACTTTATTGAACAGCTTCCGATTTTTCCTGAGTAGGTCAATATACTTTTTTTTGACAAACATTGATAACACTTTTTATCTGGGATAGTATTTGTCTGACTATTGGAACGAGTCTACGTCCAGTTCATTTTTATAAGGTTTCTGGATTTAGGGTTTTTGCGTGAAAAGATTATATAGAGAAAAAGAAGCGACTGGAAAACATTTTAAGTATTAAAAGAAAACCTTGGTCAAAACAAGAAAATTATTTGTTCAATTAAAGATCAATATCTCGTAGATCTTCATAAGCTTTACAGACATCTGCAAATATGTATAAAACATTTTTAAATGATCAATTTTAAATCGTTTTTTTTTTTTTGTTTACATATATTAAGAATTGAAATAAAAAAACTCGACTGCCAAACAATTGGACCAACTGTAAAGGAAGCTGATGGCACAATCATAACAACAGCTTATTATAATTGCGGTGATAATGGACAACGAAAACAAAAGCCCAACACTAATGGAGGATATTTACCACGAAGAAAAGTAACTAACATTTTCCATTGATATTTTCATTCCTTTTTTTTACAAATATTTAATTCCATCCAGGTAACAACCCTCTGAAATCGTAACGGCATTGACTAAAGGTTCACACTGAGAAATATAAAGGTTAAAAATTAATTTGTTATCTTTGATTTGTAAAAATTTTATGTTAATATGTTTTTGTGAATTAAATGTTTCTAAAACCTATTTTTTGTAGTAAATTCTTATGTCCTTTTCACTCTTACAAAGCAAACAAAAAATCTTTGAATTTGAAATGATATATTACAAAATCCTGGAAACAAAATCCCGGAAAAAAAATCCCAGAAACAAAATTCAAAAAACAAAATCTCGGAAACAAAATCACGGAAAAAAATCACAGAAATAAAAACCCAGCAGTAAAATCCCGGAAATAAAATCCCAGAAACAAAATTATGGAAATAAAATCCGGGAAACAATACCCCGAGTTATACAAAACTAGTTATCTATTATGATTATTAGGCAATTAATTTTTTTGGGATTCCAGTATTTTCCGGGATTTTGATACTTGTCAAGATTTCGCCTACCAAAATTCTGACTCTCAGAACTTTCATCGAATTTTTAATACGATTGGAAGACCATATGTAAATGAACTTTAAGCTGTGCCGCAGAACAAAAAATTCCGAGAGAAAAAAATCCAAATCCCGAAAAATCGAAGTCTCGAAAAAACGCAAAATTACACATATAATCCCGAGAAGGGTTTTGAAGAGTTAGTATTGAAAAACAAATTTCACAAAGGGGGGATTTTCTCAAAACAGATGTTAATCTGGGCTTCCCAACAAATCGATTCATATATATATTCCACCCTACTTAAGTGTTTTCCGAACACCTTGTAAATATTTTTTGAATGCAAGTGTGTGATTTGCACAGACCTTTAAGATAATAATTGAGATAAGTCACATAGGATTGTCTGCACTAGTTTCAGTACTACAGAATATTTCCGGAGCACAGTAAAAGGATGTCTCATAATTCTTCAGACGACAGTCTAATTGACTTACTAAATTTAAACTTGAACTTAGTCCCAAGTGTAGAGTAATCCCATCACAATTGAAATTTTTTTCTGAGAGCAAAAACACTTCATCTTCTGATTTACCTCTTACTTTCTTTGAGGTTTTTATTTCTGAAAGACTTTTGAGTTCAATACGACTCCTTCTACGTCCTACGCATAGTTATCTTTTTTCTTTCTTTTTTTTTGCCTTTGTACTTGCTTGTTCAGCAGATAATCTGAACATATCGGATTACACTCAACTAAGCTGTTCATTATAATTTGAGATGGTGGCAAAGTACTTTACTTTGCTGCTCCTTTTACTGATGAAGTGGCAACAGAAACATCTTTTCTAGGGCGAATATATCGTAATACTGTTTCAAAGTCACCTGTATAATTTATGTATATTTTGTTTATTTTATCTTTGTTATTAGACGACCTTTACACAATTTATATTATTTTGCATCAGTAATTTTTTGTATAATTTCTTTCAAGTTGGTAATTGTAGGAGAAGCTTTTCACCAGTTTTAAAATATTTAAAAGGTGGGTCGATTCTGTATCCAAAAAAAATATCGTTTTATAGAAATTATAAGAAATTACTCAAATAATTTTTCTTAAAAACAAAATTAAAAAAAAAAAAAACGTAATTGTAGAAAATGGGATATTTAAAACCAGGCTCCTCAAAAGTGAGATATCGCTTGACGGCATTTTGGAAACGTATTTTTCTTGTTCAGGATTACGAACCTAACCCTACTTTTAGGATTTTGTCCTGTTATTACCCCTCCGATGAGACGAATAATTTGGACAAAGTAAGATCCCTCTTAAGTCAATATACGACAACGCGGTATACAGCGCATTTCTCTCCTACATAGGCCTCCTAGTCTGTATTAAATTGAACAGGAAGATTAATGCCTTGCGTTTTAAAAAAGTTTGAATTGATCATCCAAGTAACGAATACTTAACAGGAGTAATGTGGGCAGATCTGTGCATTAAAAGCAACTTCCACCTTACGTTAGCACAGGGAGTCAAGCTTTCGGTAAATTAGACTGCAGCAAGTAAAATGAGGCAACAAAAGGGTCTTAACTAATCACAAACGTAAATTTGTAGGTAGTATATTAGTAAATAGCCAATGTCTTCGCAAGCCACCATAAATTTCACCCGACATACCCTTAACATGATCACAACATTTCAACAATCTTGTATATATCTACCAATCAGCCAGATTATTAGTAGGGTTAGGTTAGGTTAGGTTAGGTTATTTTAAGGTAGCAAACACAAAAAACTGCGATCAGGCACAGTTAGAGCAGACCAGATGGTTCATTGTGATACCACCTTATTCGGACCTTATCTGGATAAGATTCTTTAATTAAGGGGTGCGTTAAAGAGTTAGGTTAGGTTAGGTAATAGGGGTGCGGTTATAAGTACCTACCCTGCTTCACTTACACCACCGGTGGGTCCATTGTGCCCCATGTCCTCATGGGATAACCTAAGAAAATAATTTCGCTACATCAATCCTGCTTCCCATAGGAAACTCAGGATGCAACTGAATTCTTTGCTTTACAGCTCTCTCAGATTTGAAAAGAAGTAGCTACCCAATAGCCTACATATTATGTTCATCATACCGGGGCACTCGCAGAGTACGTGCTGGACGGATTCGATTTCCTGCGAGTCGTTACAGCTCCTGCATAAACCGTTCGCCGTTATACTCAACTTTCAGCATGGTCTCCCTTAACCCAAAGACCCATAATGACCACTACTAAATTCCTGGTATATATTCTGCTACCATTTAATAGCTCTCTTGTTCTTTCCTGTCATATACAGGCCAAAATTTCCTCGCGATACAGCATGTTTTCCAGTTGATCCACCGGAGACTTGCCTTGTTATAGGCGCCCCTGATGATCTCCTGTTTTAAAGCTCCGATCAGGATCCTCATATAAGCTATTGCTGCGGAGCTATCCATTTCAGAACTCTTTTTAACCAACTCATCAGCCATCTCGTTGCCTGAGATATTCCTGCGGCCAAGTACCTAGTATATGGTTGCCTTCGACCATACCGTCAATTCCTTAAGGCCAGTTTTGCATAACTACACCAATTTTGATTTAATGAGCACAGCATCCTGCGCATTAATGGCTGATTATCTGCGCCTATATATTCAGATTTGCCGTGCTGACTCTGTGCACATAGATGCCAATATTACCGAAGGTATATCGCTACGAGATATGCCTGAAAACCACTACATTTGTCTGACAGTCTATAAGACTCGTGCCACTCGCAGTCTCTGGAGTACACTCCAGGCCTTGTATCCGAACTCGTCTTGTATCCATCCGTAAAGATAGAAATATCGGATGTTACTGTCATCTTCATCTCATCCCAGGCACTCTTGGTGGGCATCATTACATTGACACTGCCACCATAATTTGGGAAAGGTATTTGATAGTCATTTTCTTTCCTGTAACCACTGCAGTCTATCTTCTGAAGTATATTGGAATCTCCAAAACCCCTCTCCTTCCACCAAGCTCCCCCCCCCCCTCCCACTCTGAACTTGATAGCTAACTGCCGCTACACTCGTGCAGTCAAGATCTAGCGACAATAAATCTTTCATGATCTCCAATGCTGTTGTAGCATATCACCCTGGGTTTTAATTCCCAGTTACCACCAAAAATTCTCTTGCACGTGTAGAGGGCCACACTGGCCTTCTTAACACGATCTTCTAAATTAGCCTTCCAGCTCTGCTTGGAATCGAGTATAATTTCGAGATACTTTGGTTTGCTGGAGAGAGTAATATACTATACTCACCACTCAGCATAGGAAGTCTGAAACTTCGCTCCTGCCTTCTTTTTGTAAAAAGCACTAGCTTTGTTTTACAGAGATTTACACTCAATCCACTCAATCCCATTTGTCCAGCTTAAAAGGTGCATACTCGAGCCTTTCGCTAGTAGTAAAAAGATAAAAAATTGTCGACTGTCACGATACATTATTTTATCTACATAGGCAACTACTTTAAACCTCTCTCTAGCGTTGAGAAGCTAATGAACTTCAAGAATTCCCCAGCTTCTTGTCTGCTAATTGCCCAATTCGCGAAAAAAATAGCTACTAAGGTATTCCTTCTACATTTGCAAAGAGTGGGTCTCCACACATCAGATGTTGAAGGCTTTCAACTTCTTCGTCGTCTATTTTATGGAACTTCACTCCACACGTTATCGGAATTTAATACATTTTAATGCGTAAAATAAAGTGCCCTCATAATCGCACCCCAAAACTCAAATAAAACCAATTCATATAGAATTTTTATCTCAATTTTACTTGATTGTACTTTATTTCGAAACACCCTGTATATATGGACCTACTATATAAATACATATGTATAAAGACAAGCTATTCGTATAAATGTTTACCATTACAAACATTAACACTTAATGAAACACAGAAACCATAGAATTGGTATGCATATAAAAAAAAAACCGTTAAAGCGACCCTACTACTTTCCACAAAACAGCGTTAAACTTTTATTTCAGTTCAGTGAAAAGTAAAACCATGAAAAATACTTAACCCTAAATTGAAAAGTTAAACTCCATTAAAAGACGGCAATATTGTTCCCAATGATTCAAGTTTATTCAACCTTAGTAAGGCTTATTGCAAAAACAAGAAGAAGAAAAGGAAAACGTAGTCTCACATTTACAACCTATATTCTGCTTGTATTATAAGGATAGGATAAGGTGCCTTTAGGCATGCATTTCTATATATAAATGAAGATATAGAAATGTGTGTATGTATGAACTGTGATCCTGCTACAGAAATGGATTTTTATCATCTCCTTAAGTCGAAGCAATGTACAATGGGTGGGGGGTAGGAGGCGGGAGTTCTTCGACAATATTAAGACCTTTCCAATTTCGATATATACTCGATTCCTTATCAAATCATCATTTCTTATCGTTTATTGAAAGTGCGATTTCCTGTCCCTGTGTGTCTGTTCCATTACGGTGAAATTTGAGTCTGGATCGGTCCCGTTCCCTATTCCTCATATACAAACACTTACATACATACATACTACAGGATATTCTCGAATTGACGTATTTCTCAAAAGCTATGACTTAAATCGCTTTTCGAAGGGAAGAATGTGAACAAGAAAGCCTGGGGTTTTCTGTCTAAATAAGGTGCACACAACTCTCCGAAAACCTTTAGAAGGACGATGAATTTTCTCCTTTTTTTTTTTTTTTTGTTCGTTAAAATTGAATTGAATTTTTTCTTTACCTTTTTTTTTTTTAAACAAGGGAGTGGTATTATTTTGTACGTAAATACGTACATGTATAAGCACACACAAAAATTAAGGAAGAGATGAAGGAACATTATTTTCAGGATGTTTTGCTTGAAGCAACAATATAAAATAAAACACCTGAAGACTGGATCTGTACGCCCGCCGTGCCGCCCGTTACTCCTATATTAATACCTATATATAAATATATATATAAAAAAGGAGTTTTTCGTTACACACTTCATTCAGGCGTTTGGATGTGATTTGTTTTGTCACAATTTTCCCTGCAGAAAAGGGGATAAATTGCTTCGGGAAACAAATTTTCATTGAATATAATATCCTTGTCGTATCGAGGATGTTCTACCTATTTTGAAGCGACGCGTGAAATAGAACATATCGAAATGGATTTATGCGCTATTTTAGGTATACGGTGAAGCTTGAAATAATAATGTTTTTCTTTTATTTATTTTTTGTTTCATTGTTAAAACGTTTTTGTGTATGTGTATGTATACATATGTATATATGCATGTACGCGTAGGTAGTCACAAAGAAATAATTGAGTGCAGGTAACTAACTGGAGACTGGGAAATTACTTTCAGTGATTCAATTTAATCTGTCCTGAAATTATGCATTGAAGAGTGGAAAAACAAAACAAAAAAACAGGATTATCTCTGTTCTCAATATGGAGTCTTGAGTATTAGATTATACTTTATGTATAGGTAAAGCTATAAGTATGTATTATATAATATGTAAAGTCATTAAATATTAAGTCTGTAATGGGAATTATTCGAATAAGTTTTTATTTGATTTTCAATTTATTTTAAGTGATTCGGAAATAATTTTTTGTTAGTCTTTGCGTATACATAGTCGTGAACCTGCCAATATAAATACAGATCTAAACACACTGAACCTTTTTTTTTTTCTTGTAATGCAGGTGATGTTTCAAGTTCGTTGAGTTCTGCAGCAACTGATAATATTGGTAATGCAGTGGAAGATTTTGACTTTACGTGCGTAGATAGCGCTGAGGTTCTAGCAAGAATTTTTCTTTGTTACTAAAACATTTATGTCTTTAGGAGCGTGAAGGGCACATACTTCTTATAGGAATTATTTTTTTTTATTTTATTTATTTATTTCATTTCTTAGGCTTATGTCTAATTTTATTTCCATTAATTTTAATTTAACTTGCTTTGTTACTTTTTTCTTTTATGGTGGTATTTTTCAGTTTGGTTTTTAAATAATTTTTATCTAGTCAAAAACCCCTGACTAAATAACTTTATGCCTGAGCACTTGAGAGTGCTGTTCGCGACGAAATGGTTTTAGGGTATTAGAATGAGTGAATGGGGAACTTTTCAATAGAGAAAAAAAAATTATTTTTGGGGATTTTGTGGCTTGAGGTGGTAACTACCACCCTTGGGATTATTCAATTTGGGCCGTATGTGATATTAACTTAAGGCTCTGCCTGGTCCTATTAAATGGCTTATTTTATTTTCTTCTGTAAGAAACTTTATAGCAGACTTTTCCCATCTGAATATCTTTAAAATTCATGATTTTCTAATTCGTGTACGAAGGGGTGCAGTTTGGTACTTAGGGGGAGGCTGGTTTTCCTTTTAGACACTTTAGCCTAATATTTTACATATATTTCGTGGGAGCATTTCAATTTTTTATGTTTAACCGTTATATGGGTTTTGATGTGAAATAAATTTTTCCAGTTTTTACATGTCATATTTTTTTACGTAGAAGTACTTACATTAAAGTGCGATAATCTTCTAAACTACTCACAGCAGAGGAAAAAATACACCACAATATTCACATAAGAACGTAGATTCGAATTAATATACATATGCCAGATAGATTATGTAGCGTTATATGAGTTTTTAGCGAAAATGTAATAACTAAAAACTGGAAAATAAAAGATATTAAAAAAAAAAATTTTTAGATTCTTAGCTTTAGACTCATAAGGAATAATTGAATCGCCAATCTCAATACGGGGAAAACAGGAGGTGCCACTACACTTTTGCGAGTTTAGTTTAAGCTGATTTACGTGAGATCCGTGTAAAATAGCAAACAAATCTTCATTCAGCTAGAACACAGCATCCTCAATTAGTCCCAATGACCTTTGTATATAAAGTTGTATATTATCGGCATACATATGAATATTACAATGATTTATGGACTCATAAATATCATTAATAAATATGGAGATTAGAATGGGTCCATTCAATGAACCATGTGAAACCCCCGACAAGACTGGAAAAAACGAATAAGCCTGGCCATCTACTTCCACTTGGTGGAGTCTATGATACATCAAGTAACTTGCAAAAAACTACATCGCGGCCTCTAATAAACCGGAGTTTTGAAATTTATTCACAAAAAGTTTGTGATTGACGGAATCAAAAGCCTTGCAAAAATTAAGAAGAGTCAGCACAGTCAGACAGTCCCTATCAATTCCCTCCCGTATGTCATCAGTTATCTTTAAAATAGTGCCGGTAGTAGATTACCATTTGCATAGAAATTCGTTCTACTCAAAGTATTTCAAGTATTTTAGACAGAAAAGTTATTACTCACTATTGAGATACAAACGAAATTAATTAAGTACTTCACTAATTTTGGAAAAATTTCCTAAAAACAAAAAAACTTGCCACTTTCTCCTCTAACATTTTCCTGATATCTACCTGTGTTTTAATTAATTGTGTTCTAATTTTTAACCATATCTGAATAATTCAAATGACTACGCTATAACTAAATATAATTCATTATACTAAAATTTATTTTCACACTTCTATAATTAATACCTCTATTATAAAACAACAAATCATTTACAGCACCCCTTCCAATGAATACATATAAAAATCCAACCATAAGAATTACTAAGGAAGCTTATAAATAAATTACTTCAGAAAAAAAAAACATATTCACTTAATTATGTACACCTCCTACCTGCATGTAAAATAGTTACTAACATACAAACCATGTTAACAAATAAATAGCCTAAAAATATTCTGAATGAAGAGACATCAAAAAGAAATCAACAAAAGAAAAAAAAGGCGTCTACATTCATCACTTAAATTATAACTAGCTTCGGAAGGTACACAAATATGTATATACATAATTATATGTGGAAAACCTTGAAAAACTCGATTTAACTCTGATCACAATTTCAATAATTCTACGAGTACTACGAAAATCGTGAAAACCACCGCTGCTAGTAACTTTTATAAGACGGTAAGTTATAGAAGATCGCAATATGGTCATCTGTGCAGTTACGGCTAGCCTTAGTAGTAGTAGTATCGAAAAAGGTGTTAAAAAAATAATTTTGTCAAAAAAGTGTAATAAAAGATTTGTCTTTAAAACTTATTGCTACATATACTAACTAAATTTTAGCGCGAAATGTTCTTTTAGGTGGGTGAACAAGAAAACGGATCAAGTCTAAGTTAATCTCGATAAAAAAATTTGTTTATGGTGTGGCATTCACATTTATTTTGATTATATTATTGATTACTTTACAACTTAAGTGATATTTTAAAGCCTGAATTCTGCGGTTTGATTTCTAAATAAAATATTTTCGCAAAAATCTGTTAGTGTGACATTTGTTCTTTTAAGCCGTGAGGTTGTGTTTAATATGTGCTGAAAAGAAAACAAAACGAAAAACTGGAAGTTTCAAATTATAATTATGTTTACAATAAAATCAAATTTAAATGCAATTCTGGTCGTTATTGTTACTTCCATTATATGTTTAGTGCAATGTTTTTCAATCGATCCAAATACTACTTCGATTCTATCATTAAATGAACAATTAATTATTGAAAATGGAACTAATCCCATACTAAATAGGTAATCATAAAAAACAAATAAATTATGTAAAATTAATTACTTTGAATAACTTAATAACATTCAGCACTACATTTGGTGATGGTAACTATCGAAATGAATCGCAAACAATTAAAAGCGTAAATGATACAACCATTATTGCCAGAGAAGGATTTTATTCGCATTATTATTTAAATGGTGCACAAATATTTGTTCATTATACTGCAGATGAAAAAGGATATAAGGCAACAAGAGGTAAATGTATTATAAAACTAATCTAAACCGGTTTTAATTAGGTGAAAGTATTTAGTTAAAAAAATCTTTTATTTCCAGTTCAATTTTTTGCTTCCCTCACACGTTTTCCAACTATACAACTGAAAGCAATACAAAGCTTATTAGCAGGGTAATAGCGGCAGCAAAACCTGAAATATATTATAATTCCTTTTCAGACTGGTTTTTTTTCGATGTTTGGTGAAGTAAAAATTAATACAAAAAAAAACACATTTCTTTTTAAAAAATTTAATCGTGATCTTCACATTTGAATTGTAGTATTTATTAGTGAAAAGTTCATTGTCATAAGAGGAGTATTTTGGAGCCAGGAAGAAAAAATTTCATTTATATAAGATTTTTGTAATTTTATAAATAATAGTTAAACATAGTTAAACATGTGTTACATGTAAAGTATTGAAATAAAATAATAAAATAAATTAAAACAACAAGTGTTAAATTGTTGGGTGCTAACGATATACATATAAATAATTAAGTGAAATATTTATTATAGAAAAATCAGAGAATAAAAGGAATTTTGTTTTGCTTTGATTAAAATAAAATAAAAATTTATAAAAAGTTTTGTGTTTAATATAAAATAAAATTAAAATTTCTTTCCTACAAAAACTATTGTGACTCGAGTTATTAAATAATAATCAAAATCTCATTAAATAATTTCACGTATACACGAAAACAACAGTTCTCTATACACACACACACACACACTCACACAAATAAATTTGCAAAAATGAATACACGAATTTTAATTTGTTCAGTTTTTCTACTTATTTTTCAAGAATTTTTAATTTGCAATGCATTTCCATTAGGTGAAGCTGCTGATTGTGGAACTATAATAAAATATCGTAAATAAATATCATTTAACATTGATTTAATGATATTTACTAAATTATTATTTTATTTTTTTTTGTATATTTAGCTCGATACTTAAGATCAACATTATCACAGCCGCCTCCAGGGATAGAAGAGAAAAAAGACATTATACCAAGATTACATCCGCAATTGCCTTCAAAATCATCATCATCATCACTTCCCGTATCATTAATTGATGAAACACATTCAACAGAACAATTATTGTTATCATCATCATCATCATCATTAGAACTTTCAAGAAAAAAACGTATAAATGCGCACCCTTTTGGAACACTTATAAGTTCTAAAGCGATAAGTAGTTTAGTTGGTGGATAAGTTTTTAACCGCGTGTTCTAATCCATAATTAACTCTGATTAAATGCACATGAGTAAAACATAATTAACTGATTTACAAAAAAAAAAACAATTTAAAAAATTTTATCCAATTATAAAGAGTGTGTTTAGAAATATTATTTTGTTGCTGTTGAAACTTTAGAATTATTTTATTTTCTTGTTTTTCTCGGAATATATAATTTTATATTATTTAAAATTTTTTGACGTTGAACTAATTCTGAAAATATCAAGAGCCTATCAGAAACAGACTTTCGAAGGCTTCCAGTTTTCGAAAATATAATTTACGTTTCTGTCGATATCTTGTTATCAAGGACACAGTCCATTTCAAAAGTTCATGAATTACTCCAAATAAAAATTAAAAAACAAATGTTACTTATGGATTAAATATATTGGAAAAACGTTAACATTATAATTGAATAAATAGATAATTAGCAAAACATCGATTAAAAACCAGAACTGTTTAGAAATAAATAAAAAGGTTAAACTTCAAAGATGTTGTGGAGGATTATCCTGTGGCGACACGTCTCTGCCGGGTCTTACATTTCCGAACTCTTGACCAACCACTTTATAAGTCTAGCAAAATTTATTTCGATATTCACTTCTAAAAACACTTTGCTGAAAGCTAGGTTGGCTTTTCCTCTGATAAAAATGTGCAAAGCAAAAAGTGTGGTGCGGCGAGCGTATATTAATAGAGTAACAGCTGTTCAATACATCCTTAGTAACCAGTGGGTAAAAAACGATTACATTCTTGGTTATTGAAAAATGAGAACATTTCTTCTTCAGAAAAAACAAGTATATTTCTTTTGTCACACACATGCTCATTCCCATAAATGCCACATGCAATTCTTTCTTGCAAAATTTGGATCCATTTTTTTGTTTTTTTGTTTTCTTTTTATCAAATGACGCTTTTTCTGATATGTAATCTCCTTCTATTGAACAGCTGTTTAAGCGAATTCTCTTTAAGTATTCGCTCGCCGGTCTGATGTCAACTCGTGAACCTAAAATTTATCAATAAAGAATCTTATCTATCACGACAAGAAAATGAAGCAATCAGTCAAAGGACTTAAGGGTTTTAATTATTATATTACATTCCATTCCTTTTCAAAAATCCTATCCCCATAGTAGTACACGATTGGTGAACGTTAGCGTGGCCTATACAGGTTTCCGCTTCAAGATTGGTCTCGGCCAATGCATTGGCGACATTGGAAAGCATCACCTTCATATATTGTATAAAAAGTTATAGGGTGTTTTATACGAAACTAGGATATTTTTTAATCACCCTGAAGCTCCGAAACATGATAAATGCCCCCCCCCCTTGCCATGTCTTACAGTCTATGTTTGACTAAGTTATCCTTAGAACATATATCAAACATGGATGCGGGTATCGTATAATTGTGTACATGAATGAAGCTTTATTCCCCTCATAATATCTCGAAGGGGAAGATATAAACCAAGGACAGAAAATGCAGAGCAAATTAGATATAAGCACAAAAATGACAAGTAACAAGTGAGATCAATGACGATAAAGCAATTGCAGCACGTAGAAATGGCAACAAATTTGCCCTTTTATTAGAATAACTTGACTGCTCCTTCATGAGTTCTGCTAAATGTTTATACCTGCGCTGTGCTCCCACACTAGAAAAATTGAGCGCACTTCACTTAATTTGGCATATAAGCACTCCTGTTTGCTATATATTCTAAGGTGCTATCACCTCCTTCCCTATAAACCTCTAAGTGGGAAACACCCTGTATATAAATGAACTGCTCGTTGTACCAAAAATGCATGAAAACAAAAGGCAACACTCTTATATTTATGCCATTTATGTCTCTTTCCGTGATTATTCCCCCCTGAACTGTAACGATTGGTAACGATAAATCAATGTCAGGATCATATTTTCCACTCTTTTCGTGTGAGCATTATTCATAATACAAAATTAGTGTCATATGATATAGGAGATCAGTCAGTTCATTTATATACATGTCAGGGTTTCGGACCCTCTTGTTATCCTGCACAACCTATTGTGAAGGAAGGGGATATCGTATCCCTAGATAATCAAACACTCTATTCTCAACAAATTCACTGATATCACTAACTTAACTTTAACTTAATCGAACTATTAGCGCTGGCCCAACGCTGTTTAATTGTAACCCGAACTGACCACACCAATTAAGTTGCACACCTCGAAAATTTGCGCAAGAAATTGGTAGTAGAACATGACCCTCAACATATGTAATTATGATGCAGTAATATTCTACAACCGATGACAAAAACTACTGGCCAATGTCACTGATAGTAATCAACTATACTGTTGTAAACAAAAGGGGCAATACCACGGTAATGTTAACAAAGATCACATTAATCAGCAATAAGCGAGCACTTTACTGTGCGAAGTAATGTGTACTACTTTACTACCGGTACACCTGACAGCCTCTTGCTTCCGTGGACTGGTGGACTCGGCCTAACAAGGAGAGGGATACATGAATTACATGTTTTACATTATTTTTATGTCGATCTGAAATGAAAAACAAAAAATTATATCTTTCCATATCGCTCCATATGTATTGGATAGTATACCACTTGGTGTGGTGGGCGAAATTAGATAAGACTTGTGAAGGGCCTGATTACACTTCACAAAAATAGTAAAGAAAATTGGAAAATATACTTATATATGTACGAATACGTATATAGTACAGATATGATAAAAAGGTATGTGAAATCTGAATTCCTATTTAAAGCACATGTTTTTCCAGAACCACTGTTCATGCCAAAGAAAAGAGGGGGAGGGTAGGTGGGTTCAACCAAACTATGAGCCCAACCGATTTTATTAGAAATAAATTACTGAATGAGTTTTTTGAGCAAACTCGTATTTTGATTGCGCAATATCTTCCACCCATATTAGCTTAGGTATATTTTTTGCATATCGGAAGGATTCCTTCACGAAGATTAGAGTAATTATAGTTAGGAATTTCGACTCCGGCAATAGCTCTGTATATATTATAGATTTATCTGTTTGGAACTCCATCTTCCGTATCTTGATGATTCCGAAGAATATAGATGATAACATACTTCTCTGCTGGTATTAATTCCGGCCCTTAAGGTTTTGAATACAAATAATCATATATTTTCACATTTTTGCACGTATTATATGTCGTTGTGAGGATTCGAATACCCGTCACTCGACCAGCCAATAAACTATCTCAGAGTTTTGAGTAATTATAGATGAAAACTACTCCGCTGGAATGGACTCCTTGCTTTAAAGTTTAAAATACGAAAAATTATACATATATCTAGATATGTATATATATATCCACCATGTAAACTAACAACTATACTACCACTTATACCAATAAATATTATTCTGCTAAAATTAGTAAGTCATTTTGACCTTGGAAATGGTGATGATGGTAACGTAGCTTTGAAGAAAGTAGTTTTGATGGAGAAGCGGAGTGGGTGTGGTTTCTACTTTGAAAAATTCCTCTGAATAAAAAATTTCCAATCTAGTAAAAATATCACACATATTATTGCATAATAAAAAATATTTACCATTTTTATGATGTTGTCAATCTCGTTAGTCATCTGCGCAGTATGCTTGTGTTTTTAGTATTATCTCGAGTGGTGATCTGAAGTGTTCTTGATAGATTAAATCTAATTTTTAATAGCTTTCAAAAACTTGTTCTAAACTTTTACTTATTCAAAATAATTCAAGCATTTTAATAGAGAGCTTTTGTTAGATATTTCCCTTGTAGTTGATTGATCAGTATTAATTGTAGGTATACATAATAATGTGAACACTATTAATACAAAAGAAATCGTTAAACGTTATATCATATTTTTTTGTTATATTTTATCTTCTACAAATACATATTTATGTTTGCATCCATTTATTTACATAAATTTTATCTATTCACTTAGTGACGAAAATATGAAATTTTAGGATAGGAAACGTGGATGGAAATACATGGGCTTTTTTTTATTTAGAATGAATAAATGGAGATCTTTTAGAACAGGTAAAATACTTTTACGTGTTTGGTGGGTTTTGGAGTGGGGGGGGGGGGGGGGTGGTAACTAGAAAACATAGAACTTGTAAGAATTTTTCTTGCCGATTATTTTGGGATTATCTCTGATCTATGTCCAGTTGAAAAATTAAAATAAAAGAGTGGTTTTTATGACGTCTTTTATTGATATCGACAGGGACCCCGACCACCTCCTCGAGACCATGCTGAAAAGCGATTTTGAATCTAGAATCCCATCCAGGGCAGAATGGGAATCACATTCCGCACTTCAACCATTGACGAACCCAATTACAATTTACACGGATGAAGGCACCGGAGCGGGAGTTTTCTGCGAGGAGCCTGAGACTGAATTGGCCAAGCACTTTGAAGGCCATGCCACGGTTTTCCAGGCAGAAGTCAAGATGCTCGGATAGCCAAGCAGCTGTCAAAACATTATCTAAACCCTTTATAACCTCCAAACTATTAATGAAGTGCAAAACCACTCTGAACTCCCTTTCTCGGAATAACAGGTTTATATTGAAGTGGGTGCCGGGGCACAGCAGCATTAGCGGGAATGAAAGGGCGGACGGGCTTGCTCGTGTTATTGTAGCCTCGGAGGAATCCAGGGGATTGCAACAAAACACCTTATCTTAATCATTTCAAGCTGGACTGTACGCCAATACAGTCGCCTTTGGATAGAAGATCTCTCGAGTAGAACAACAAAGGATCTGTGCGGAAAACCAAACCCAAATCAAACAAATAAGCTCCTAGGATTTAACAAGCCAACCCTGAGAACTCTGGTGTCCATCCTCACTGGGCACTCCTCTCTCAGGGGTCACCTTCACAGGATGAGACCCTTTGATGAACCTACATGTATGGGTTGCGGAGAGGAGTCTGAAACAGTGATCCACTTTCTTTATCACTGTCCAGCACTCTCAGGAAAACGCTACAGATTCCTTGGCTCACACCTCCTGGACGAGTTACAAGACGCCTGCAAGGAGGGCTGGGGCCAATTTTGAAATTTATAGGAGCGACCGATTGGGACCTATGAGCAATTGCTCATGGGTCTGGAGGGTGAAAAATGCGCCTTGATTTGGCCTACAAAATTACTCTAAGATTATAATAAATTACGTCTTAAATATTACATATTAAAAACATAAAATAAAATGAACTATTGTACTAAACATTTTTACAAATAAAATTAAAATGAGACTAAATTACACGAGAAAAAAAATGACTACTGACAAGACATAATTAAGCTATTGACTAGACTAAAAAGATTATGGGTTGTGTGTGCATAGATCAGTATCAGTATTACGATATTCGTGAAAGATATTATTTTTTATATGTATGTGTATTTTATTTTAAGAGCTGCGTGTGTGTGGTGTTGAATGTGAGTATTTCATGTGTTTATATAATTAAGAATATGGTGATATTCATTATGGATAGTCTCTTTGTCTAGCCTAATATTAATTTAATTATGCTTATTTATATAAATGTGGCAGGCTTCCTTGGTTTCTCTTTTAACATTAGGCTAGACAAAGAATGTAATTGTTCTTGTAGTCTAATAATTACATGTTATCTTAAATAAATTCCTAACTAGCAAGAGGTTGGAGAACTATTTCAAAAATAATGCTACTGATATTCTTGTCGGAGGGCAATTAGAGTCTTAAAAGTGACAAATAATATAAACATGTGGTTAAATACATAAAATGTTTAAATATGAAGCAAAATAAAAGAAATCTCTTTTACACATCTGAAGTAAATTGCATCTAAATCAATCACATAACTTTTAATAAAAACTAAATTGTGAGCAAATACAAGATTGTTGAAACTTTCATGATTTTTCTTGATCCCGTTAAGTGTACAAGTTAAAAATTTTTAGGTTTAGTAATAATATAAGGTAAAATAACAAAATAAAAAATTAATAAAAACAAAAGTACGTCCTCCAGGAAATACATGAACAAGGAATAAAATCCTTATCTTTGACATCCTTAATTATATATATAATTATACTTATATTTAATATATTTTTAATAACATTCAGCACAACATTTGGTGATGGTAGCTACCGAAATGAATCGCAAACAATTGAAAGCGTAAATGACACAACCATTATAGCCAGAGAAGGATTTTATTCGCATTATTATTTAAATGTTGCACAAATATTTGTTCATTGTACTGCAGATGAAAAAGGATATAAGACAGAAAAAGGTAAATGTATTAAAAAAACTAAACTACACCGGTTTTGATTAGTTGAAAGTATTTAGTTAAAAAATTTTTTATTCCTAGTTCAATTTTTGCCTCCGTCACACGTTTTCCAATACAACTGAAACCAATACAAACCTTATTAGCAGGGTAATAACGGCAGCAAAACCTGAAATATTTTTTTTTTCAGACAGGTTTTTTCTGTTTTTGGTGAAGTAGAAATAAAAAAAAAATTTAATCGTGATCTTCGCATTTGAATTTTATTGTTTAAGAGTGTAACGTTCAATATCATAAGAGGGCTATTTCGAGGCCAGGAAGGATAAATGCGATACATAGGATTTTTATAATTTTATAAATAATAGTTAAACAGCATGTGTTATGTGTTAAGTATTGAAATAAAATAAAATGAAATAAATTAAAGCAACAAGTGTTAAATTGTTGGGTGCTAACGATATATAAATAATTAAGTGAAATATTTATTATAGATAACTAAAAGAAAAAAAATTGTGTTTTGTTTTGTTTAAAATGAAACAAAGATTTATGAAAAGTTTTGCTTTTAATATACAATAAAAATAAGAACAATTAAAATATGTTTTCTACAAAGACTACTGTGACCCGAGTTATTAAATTTTATCAAAATCTCATTAAATAATCTCACGTATACACGAAAAAACAGTTCTCTACACACACACGCAAACACACAAATAAATTTGCAAATATGAATACACGGATTTTAATTTGTTCAGTTTTTCTACTTATTTTTCAAGAATTTTTAATTTCCAATGCATTTCCATTAGATGAAGCTGCTGATTGTGGAACTATAATAAAATATCGTAAATAAATATCGTTTAACATTAATTTAATGATATTTACTAAATTATTTTTTTTGTATATTTAGCACGATATTTAAGATCAACATTAGCACAGCCGCCTCCAGGGATAGAAGACAGAAAAGAGATTATACCAAGATTACATCAAGAATTGCCTTCAAAATCATCATCATCACTTCCGGTATCATTAATTGATGAAACACATTCAACGGGACAATTATTGTTATCATCATCATCATCATTAGAACTTACAAGAAAAAAACGTATAGATGTGCGCCGTATTGGAACATTTATAGGTCCTAAGGCGATAAGTAGTTTAGTTGGTGGATAAGTTTTTAACCGCGTGTTCTAATCCATAATTAACTCTGATTAAGTTCACATCAGTAAAACATAATTAACTGATTTAAAAAATAATAATAATAATAATAATAATTTTATCCAATTATATAAAGTGTGTTTAGAAATATGATTTTGTTGCTACTGAATCATCAGAATTATCTTATTTTTTTTATATTTTAGAATATTCTCTTTTCTATGATTTAAATGTTTTTGTTTGATTCCGATGAAATTTTCACAAATAGTTAAGTATTAAAAATTTTTGGACACATTTGTTTTGTTTTTGTTTTTTTTTTTTTAGCTTGCCAACATGTGGTAAGCTATTTAAGGGGAGAAGATCGTTTCAACGTATTAACTATTCTAAACATACATCAGGACATAAGCATAGAAATCAATGCAATTTCTTATGATTTTTTTTTTTTTATACTTTGGCATATCAATTTATTAAAACAGGGAAAATATAATTTATATACTTATTTATTGAACATATATTATGTATATATAAATAAGTACACTACAATACAATTTTAATAATTTTGGGCTTGTATAATTTTTCCATGAATGTAATACTCGCAGTTGAATGAATTTCGTACTATTTGAATTCATATAGATGTGACAGTATTTTTAGTTCTATAATTTTATTGTAATTCTTGTTGGTCCGAGTAAACAACCAAGAAATATTTTTAAGAAAATGATTAAAGTAGCGACGCTACAAACCTGAAACGATATCCAATTTCAGACTGGTTTCAAAGCAATACAGAAAAAATTATTATCTGTATCTATTCAAATTTTACTATTTAAGAGTAAATTATATTTAAGAAACTTTTAGAACGAGATACTTTTCCGTCTCGATTAAACGTCAGTGTGTTATTTAATTACAGTGATAAATATTTCTAAACTAATAATAAAAGTGATAAAATATTTGATTTGGTTAAAAATAGTAGTAGCAAATTCTCGTTGATTGAAAAAGTAAAATAAAAACATTTCACTAAATAACAAATCCGTGAAACATATTTGTAAAAGATAAGTGATTTATATCTGCGCTGTTTATTTTATTGTTTAATATATAAATAAATTAATAATAAAACTTATTAAGCCAGTTACTGCCATAATTTCTAATATGAATAGGCAAATTGTTATTTTTTCCTTTTTAGTGTTGATTTTACCAAAATACCTGGTTTGTACTAAAATAACCGTAATGGAAATATCAAAAGAAAGCTTACAACTAAACCCCAACGATGAAAATTGTAATGACTATCAGTAAGCATTTATTTAACATAAAAATTCTTTATAACTATTAATTAAATATTCCATATCATATAGGAAGAACCCATCTCAAGTAACGCTTATTGATGAATTACGGGATATTAAAATCATAGATGAAAGCATCGATACCTCACTGATGGCTGACCAAGATGACACCAACAATAAAAATAAAAAGAGAACATTTTTATTAGCACACTCAAGGTCAAAACGAGATGATGATGATGAGGGTAGTAGTAGCGATGATGGTAGTAGTAGTAGCGATGATAGTAGCGATACTGGTAGTGTTGATGCGATTCACAAATTCCAACCACGTACTCGTATTATAGGTGCTAGTTCAGTTGCTAGTTTGCTTGGTGGATAAATAATTCTAAGCTGTCCTAATATAATTCAATGCTATCATTAAGTGAACAAAAACCAGATTAATAAAAATTATATAATGAAATGAGTGAATTTGATTGAAAAGCAGCCAACTACTTGAACTGCCATTTTTTTTAAAATGTACATATATGACTGTAAATACATAGAAGACATTAAAATTTCATTTTAAAGCTTTCGCGATAGATGGACATACTTGAGCACAACAGATAATCGAAATCCCATATAATCTACGCCAATTTACGCAACTGAAGTTTCAAAGCAAATAAAAAACAAGTTTCAGAACAGAATTAACAACATTCTTAAATTATGTATTATTTAAGTTGAAATTAATACCTATATATTCTAGAAATCGACAAGAATGTATGTCTTTATTAGTACAAAGTTAGATAATATAAATAAACTTGATGGATCTTGAGTTTTATGATTGAGAATCAATATTGATAGACTTCACAAGCATCGGTGCTTCGTTATTATATTTCAGATGTTCAAAACCTAATAGTAAATCTAATATTTTCTTTGTATGTCCAAAAACAGGTCTTTAGTCCTGCCAGCATCATTCAAAAATCTGTATAGATCCTGCAACTACAATTCAGTACAAAATCAAATTCAGATGCTTAAAATGGTGTACGCAGATCAATAACTCTTAGATCACAAAACATATCCAAAACGCTCAGATTTGAATTTTTCAAGTCGCAACACCCACAACTAGAAATTCGAGAAACGAAAAAAAAAACAATAATTACATAAAAGATAGAGTCAAATTCGGTTGTAATTTTGAATTCATTAGAAAGAGCAGACATTCCAGTTTAAAAATTATACCAATTACAGAAAACTATTTCATTATATTTTAGGGAAGCAAACATCAACTTCGAAGATAAACACTAATACAGAGGTAAAGTTCTGAATTTATTAGAATCAGTACGAGTTTGAGTTTACAATTTCGACCAAATTTGAAAAATTATTTTCCCTTTTTTAATTTTGGAAAAAACAGACTAAAACTTGCGGAAAGAGACGAATTATGAATTCATTAGAAACAGCAGACATTATCATTTAAAATATCGACCAAATCTAGAAAATGATTTTTTTTTACAGTTAGAAGAAAATCAAAGGCTATCGTAATTCTGCATTCATTGAAAAGAGGGGCATTTTATGTATTATTTTATTTAGATCATATCTGAAAAACGCATTTATTTTTCATTATTGGATTAAGATTTAGACCAATTTCGGAAAACAATTTTATTTTTTTCATTTTAATGAAATAAGCATCAACCTCCTAGATAGATCCTAAACCATATATACAACAATGTATTCACTGAAAATCTAGTTTCGAATTTCGACCAAAACCAAATTGCGATTTCTATTTTTTGAATTTTCGATAAAAATTAGTTCAAACTTCTGCACAAAAAACCTACAACTACAGTTTAGAATTCATTCAGAAAATTGTAGACATTATAATGTTCTCACAGTGTTCTACGAGGGTTACTATTAATATTTTGAGCTTAACAATAAAAAACATTAATTTGTCAACAAAAATGGCTTTATTGCTTTTCAAAGTATTCGCCACGTTTATCGATACAATTTTGCATGCGTTTCAACTAATCGGCAAAACATTTTTTCCATTCCGTTTGTGACACCTCCTTCTTCGAGCGTCGAAAATCGTTTTCCTCGTAGTTTGTTTTTTAAATATGGGAACAAAAAGAAATAGTTAAGTGACAAATCAGGACTGTACGGAGGATGATGCATTAATTCGATTTTTTCACTGGTCAAATAATCGGTTGTCTGATGAGATGTGTGAGAGCTCGCATTGTCATAGTGAAGAATAATTCGACAACGTTTGTTTGTTTTCCTCAATTCACCAAACACTTCTGGCAAACAAATGGTGGTGTACCATTCAGATTTGACTATTATTTGTTGCTACAACGATATAGTTGCCACATGACCTGCTAATCCAAAACAAAAAAAAAACAAGCAACCATTTGCTTCGCAGTGCTTCGACCACGTACAAATTTTGTTGAATTTGATTCATCTGGGAAGACCCAGACAATCAATTGCTGTTTAATTTTAGGCGCATACACATATATCCATGATTCGTCACCTGTCACAATTTTATGAACGTTGTTATGGTCGTAGCGTACTGCATGTAGCAGTATGCTACACTGAGGCTAAATGCTCCATGTATGCCGGCCTAATGTCAGACGGACGGAGTGTCTGTACAACTCGAACGCACCCGAATCGACCAGAAGAGCGTTTCAACTTACTTTTAGTTTTGACAAAGGAAGAGGAAGAGCTTTCTTCCTGTCATTCAGTTCGGTGGAAATTTTTGCGAGAGATTTGTCAAGAGTGAAACACAAGAAGGAAGCCATGACAGATTGTCTAATAAAAGTTTTATTTTATCAACCGTAGTAAGTACTAATTTGTTCTTTACTCATCTTTTTGTCATAGTAACACTACTGACGAGATTTCGTTAAATTTCTAGCAGCGCTGCTGTGAATGTTCAAGCAAGTGTGCCTAGGGTGCAAGCATAAGGCACGTGAGCCCATCAGTTTCTATCGTTGGCATTATTTGGCAATCGAATGAATTTTATTACACCAAATTGGTGGTGATCAGCGTAAAGTAATACACGGAGAAAAAGGTATTTACAAAAAAAAAGGTTGAAGAAGCGAGCGCCACGAGGGCTGCACTCACCAGAACTCAACCCCTGCTCCTACAACAAATTGCCTCTTAAGGGGGCTCCTGTAAATTCAGTTAGCTGTCCAGGCATTAAGGACCACACATGTTACATTGGGATTAAGCCTCGACGGAAAAAAAAAAGGTGAAAAACGAAGTGGTGTCAGTGTTTACCTACGGTTTAGTCGCAGTGGAATTGTCACAGCCAGAGTCACGACACAGCACGGAGTAACAAAAAGGAATCATTGTCACGTCACGGAAGTCAGTATTTAATCATTATTAAATTGTCATTTTTCTTAAAATTAGTGGAGAAACCATAGATTAGATGGAAATATTTAGAATATGATCGCACGGCTCACATTTTTGTTTCTTTTCTCAATGGAGAGCGGCAGAGGCCAGAGAATCTACGTCACATGTTAAACTGGCCACATTTACTAGATTTAGACAGATTATCTTACTATACTAACGTGAATTGAGCTATTAGACTTAGAGAAACTACTTTACTATATAAAGAAAAATTATTTACTAGATTACTATATTATTATGTTAAAACCATATTACTATATTGAAAAATTTATTGATTAGATTCCGAGAGACTAAAGCGTTTTCCAATAAGAGGTGTTATTTTTATATTCAAAGAAAAATGCCATCTTTTGAAATAAATGATCAGATCTTTATTTCATTATAAAGAGGAAGGTATGCCGTTAATAATGGAAAATAACATCAGCCAAATGACCACCACGACCACGCCTACAGGACCATATCCTTTTCATGAAATTTTTCATAACCAAATCGCAAAGTGGTTGCCCTATGTCCTCGATAGCCTCACGAATTCCATCTTTGAGGTCTTAAATCGACGCTGGGCTGTTGGCGTAGACCTTCTCTTTCACGTGACCCCAAAGGAAGAAGTCGCAAGGTGTTAAGTCACAGAATCTCGGTGGCCAATTGTGATCACCTCTTCGAGAGATAACACGGTCCGGAAACTTTTCCCGTAAAAGATCAATGGTTTCGTTGCTTGTATGGCACGTAGCGCCATCTTGTTGAAAGTAAACGTTGTCCAGATCAATACCATTCAATTCCGGCCATAAAAAATCATTAATCATCTGTCGATAGCGCAATCCATTCACCGTAACTGTTGCTCCAGCCTCATTTTCGAAAAAGTAAAGTCCAATGACCCCGCGGGACCATAAACCGCACCAAACAGTCACACGTTGAGGATAGAGAGGCTTTTCAACAATAACTCTTGGGTTTTCCGAGCCCCAGATGCGAGAATTTTGCTTGTTGACGAAGCCATCGAGGTAGAAATGGGCCTCATCACTCAAGATGAGTTTTCGATGGAATTCCGGATCATTTTCATGCATTTCAAGGACCCAATCAGCAAAGACTCGACGTTGTTGATGATCGGCCGGCTTGAGTTCTTGTGTTAACTGAACTTTATAAGCTTTAAGACCCAAATCTTTATGCAAAATACGGTGTAATGACGTTTGTGGAATGCCTAATTCCAAAGAACGACGAGAAATGGACAAACCTGGGTTTTCTTCAACACTTTCGGCTACAGCACCAATATTCTCGGCTTTTCTTGAGCGACGTGCACGGGTTTTATTCTTCACAGCACTAACTTGTCCCGACAGCTCGAATTTTTCTACCAATTTCTGTATTGCGGTCCGACAAGGTGCTTCACGACGACCCAAAAATGTTCGAGTTTTACGAACCGTGTCTGCCACATTTTCACCATTTTTATAGTGAATTTTAATAATTTCAATGCGTTGTTGAATCGTGTATCGTTCCATTTTTATTAATGGCGTAGTTTCTACTTGTCAAATGTCAAAAGTCCAAAAGTGACATCTACCGAAATAGGAGGCTAATTAAAATAACACCTCTTATTGGAAAACCCTTTATTTGTGCAATGTGTTATGTAGATGTCAAATATATGGCTTTGTTTGGTTGTGTACCTGTCTTTTGATTAAGAGTAATCAAATTTGATTTAATTTTACTAAAAATGTTGATGCTTTGTTTTCAGGATGTTTTTTTTTTATAGAAGGTACCTGTTACAAACATATATTCAAAGCGATTTGATTCGAACATTTGTTGTTATTTTTAAATTACAGAAAAGAAAAAAAATATTATTATAATAATGGCAAATATAACCATTTATATGAATGAGCATGGGGAGCCACTTATTGATTTAATAGACAATGCAGGTAATAAACTGTTTTTTGTATATTTACATGAAATGTAACTCATACTCCAATGATTTCTGAAGCTTGCAATGGCTAAAATCGTTCATAAAGTCAGGAGCAGCTACACGCAGCTATGCCTGCCTTCGAGATGGGGCTAAGACTGGCTGCGGCTGTAGCTCTAGCTAACTTCGTGAATGCTCTCCAGTTAACACCAGAGTGCTTACAATTTTTGTTTTTCAAATTTTTGCAAAAATAAAAGCTTACCTAGCTACGCATTTCTACGTTCAGAAAAGTGTTTTTAGATGTGAATTTCGAAACAACTTTTGCTAGGTTTACAAAAAGGTTGGTCACGAGTTCAAAAATGTACGACTCGGCACAGACGACGTGTCGCCATAGTGCAACCTGCCACAATATCTTTGAAGTTTTACCTTTTTATTTATTTCTAAACAGTTCTGTTTTTTAATCGATATTTTTCAAATTATCTATTTATTTAATTATAATATAAATGTTTTTACAATGTACTATATTTAATCTGCAAGTAACTTTTAACTATTTGAAATATCAACCAAAATGTCAATTCTTGAAAATTAAATAGGTCCTTTTTCCTCCTACGTGCCTAACGCAAAAATCTTCAAGTCACGAAAACAACAATGTAAACCTACGCATGAAAGTCTTGTTTCTGATAGCACCGATACTTTGAGAATTAGTTTAAGTGCATGTAAAATATATGAGAATATTGCGAAAAATAAATTTTGAAGTTTCAACAGAAACAAAATCATATTTCTAAGCACACTTTATATAATTCGATAACATTATTATTATTTCTTCAAATCAATTAATTATGTTTTACTCGTGTACATTTAATCAAAGTTAAATATGGATTAGAGCAAATGGGTTAATAACTTAACCAACTAAACTACTTATAGCTTTACCATTTATAATTGTGTCAAAAACTTGCACCTCTCTTAAACGTTTTTTTCTTGAAAGTTCTAATGAAGATGATAACAATAATTCCGTTGAATGCGTTTCATCAATTAATGATACCGGAAGTAATAATGATGATTCTGAAGGTGATTCCGGATGTAATTCTGGTATTATCTCTTTTTTCTCTTCTATAGCTGGTGGCAGCTGTGCTAATGTTGATCTTAAATATCGTGCTAAATGTACAAAAAAAAATAGTAAATTTAGTAAATATCATTAAATTAGTGTTAAACGATATTTATTTACGATATTTTATTATAGTTTCATAATCAACAGCCTCACCTGCTGGAAATGCATTGGAAATTAAACATTCTTGAAAAATAAGTAGAAAAACTGAAAAAATTAAAATTCGTGTATTCATATTTGCAAATTTGTTTGTGTGTGTGTGTGTGTGTGTGTGTGTGTGGGTGTGTAGAGAACTGTTGTTTTCGTGAATATGTTATTTAAAGAGTTTTTGATTAATTATTTAATAACTCGAGGCACAGTAGTTTTTGTAGTAAATAAATTTTAATTGTTTTCTTTCTTTATCTTATATTAAACACAAAACTTTTTATTAACTTTTATTTTATTTAATCAAAGCAAAATAAATTTTATTTCTCATTGAATTTTCTAAATTAAAAGCTTCACTTAATTCGTTATGCAGATAGTAATATCATTAACACCAAACAATTTAACACTTGTTGCTTTAATTTATTTTATTTTATTTTATTTCAATACTTAACATGTAACACATGCTGTTACTAATCCTCTTATGATATATATAAAAAACTTTTCAATCTTAAATACTAAAATTCAAATGAGAAGATTTCGATTCAATTTTTTAAAAAGATGTTTTTTTTTTTATTTATTTTTACTTCACAAATAAAGAACTTGTCTGAAAAAGAAATATAATAAATTTCAGGTTTTGCTGCCATTATTACCCTGCTAAAAAGCTTTTTTTTTTTTCTTTCAGTTGCATAGTTGGAAATCGTGTGAGGGAAGCAAAAAATTGAGCGAGAAAGAACTGCTTTTTTTTTGTAATTAAATATTTCCACCTTTAAAACTGGTTCATATTAGTTTTTTAATACATTTACCTTCTATTGCTTTATATCCTTTTTCATCATCAGTATAATGAACAAATATTTGTGCATCATTTAAATAATAATGCGAATAAAGTCCTTCTCTGGCAATAATATTGCGATCAATAGGGACTAAATAAGACCTTTGCCCTACAAATGGTTGGGTAGTTCTGATTTTTATATATGTTACTAAGTTCCAGCCCCCATGAAAAATCCAAATTTTTACACTTGGATAAAGATAAAAAAAATGATTTTTTCACAATAATTTCTCAACGGTTGCTCCTACGACAAATTTGAAGAAGACTAAATTCCCTATATTTTTTGTATAAATTTGTTTTTTGTAAATCTGATTTTTAATAAGTTACAGCGGCAGAAACGTGAACATTCTTCCAGAAACATGTATGCGTATAGTACCCCTTATACAGGGTGTTTCGTCCATGGTGATCCATCTGCCAGGAGGTGATAGTAGTCATCTAGTCAAACAAAAAATTGTATGTCAAGGGGGAGCGGCATCTCAACCGTTACGGAGTTACAGGGTGATTAAGAAAATAATCTTAAAAAGTTCAAGTTTTACGGTTACTTACAGAGCTCATTGTATGCAGAACTTCATGGCCTTCCAAGCGATTGAGCTCTGTACTCCTCTCCCCTCAGGAGTTATGGTGGTCTCTCTACAAATGTACCTACCTAAATGCAACCGTTTTTGAAATAAACCTGTTTTTAGGATCACCATCTCATTAATTTTGCTAATTTTGCATGGAATTGCATAAAATTAGATGTCAAAATTAACCGTATAATGAATCATAAAATCTGATTTATGTAGGTATATTAAGAACGTTTGCATCAAGTACTAACTTGATATGTAAGATCTAATGAAAAGTAACATTCTGAGGTTTCCAGATTTTGCAAAGGAAATGTAACAGTTATATCAGGCATTTTCGAAGGAAAATCATTAAAATTTAAAAAAATGGGAATTTTTTTCTTCAACTTTTTTGATTTTTTTGTCCTGTAACTAACGTTCTGAGGGGGATGAAGTGATAGTACCACATTCGTTGGAAAGCTTATACGGTTTACTATCATTTGAGGTAAAAATTACATGGGTGGCAGTAAAAGAAAAAAGCTTTATTCTTTACTTATTTTGTGTTTATATTCTACCCCAAGCATCTTACGAATCATATAACTCCCTTTTTTTCCAGCGTTACTGCTAAAATACTACAACTTCCTAATAGTAGTCTTCTTAGAGGATTTCAACTTACAACATATTAATTGGGTTTATGAAGCACATGACAATTGAATACGTCCCTCTGCAGCCTATAGTCTCTCCTCACATTCGATTTTGCATTTAAAAGTGAGTATCACTTCATCCTTATGTCCACTATCTAAGATAGACAGCCATCATCCTCCGCTCGATATTGTATTAGATTTGGCATACTCAAGAAATGCTCGTAGTCAAATTCTAAAAAAATATACTTCCAAAGAGGCAATTACACCGGCCTCATTGAGTTATTTAAAAACTTTGATTTTTCTACTGCCTTTTCCGTTAATGTTGACCAATCATTTGATAAATAAATTCTATTAAGCAATTAATGCTGGAATAGATTTGTGTATCCTCAAAATAATTCAATACAATCACAATCATTTTCCGAAATGGTATAGCTCACAACTGATTAAAGTCCTTAAGAAAAAAGATCAATATAGACGACTGTACAAAAGAATCCTCACTCCGAGATTTATAAGACTTCCCCTTCTTTGAGGAAGATATCAAAATCCTTGATTACTCAATATTATCAAAAGACGTGAATCACACTGAACATTCGCTTAAACAAAACCTTAAGGTATTTTGGGCTTTCAGTAAAAACCTAAATAGATCGAACACGTATCGTCATCTTCTCCACTTATATGTGAGACATTTTCCGCGCCTTTACATCCATATACTCTAAAAAAGCCACCGGCATTATCTTTTGGTTATCTCAGGACGCTTCTAATATGAATTTAGTTTTAAGCTCCATACCTTCGGAATTAGTTCTTAATGTATTAAACAATCTTAATTGTGATAAAAATCCGGGACCTGACGGGACTACAAATATGTTTTTTAAGAGATGCGCACAAAGTCTTATCACTAGTAAAATTTACCCAGCAGCTCTTAAAAATTGCTTCGTTACGCCTATTTATAAATCTAGTGACTCTAAACTCGGTATTAACTATATAGACCCATTTCCAGCTCTAACGCTCTTGCCCTTTTTTTTCTTTTTTTGAATAAAATCATTTATCTCTGAAAAACAGCATGGATTTTCACCAGGGCAATCTACGATCACCAACTTATCTCTATTCACAGACAAAATCGCATCCGCTCTTGATGAAAATATACAAATTGATTCTATCCACACTGACATTGCCAAAGCATTCGATAAGATTAATCACAAACGTGTATTCCAAAGATGGCTTTAAGGAGATTTCAAACAGACACCATATATTGGTTCCGCTCCTATTTAACGAACAGGGATAATGTCGTTGTATTTAATGGCCTCAGTTAAAGTAATTTCTGGAGTGCACCAAGGTACAATACTTGGACCATTGATTTTTCTCATATACATCAACGACATGCCTTCTTGTTTTATATATGGCTGCTTATTATACCCTGATGATTCCAAAATTTTTAGAAAAATTAATAACGTGACGGATTGTGTCCATGTTCAATAAAATAACTAAAAAACGAGTTTTCAAACAAAACTGAGGCCAAGCCGCATGAAAATGTAGAAAATAAACTTTTCTTCACACACAGAGCTGGACTCAGATTTTTTGATTGGGACATTTCTCTTAAATATTCTTTCTCTTCATGAATCAAATCACTTATTACCTCTGATTGATCATACTGAAATATATCGGTGATTGTCAGCGAATAAAATCTGAGTCCACCTCTGCGTGTTAAGAAAAGTTTATTTTATTTTCTACCTTTTTCACGTTAACTAAATTGTTATTACGTGCTGCATGGAGATATTTTAAAACAATTTTATGACGACTGAAAAGACACTGATTTACCAGTTTTTCAAAAAATTTATCGAGTAAAAATTATTTTGAAGTAAGTACTGCAATGGTTTTCTGAAATTCAAATTATGTTTTAAACAGCGCTTTTTAGCTGTATTCCAACTTGATCTCATAAAACATGAATTTTCCCGATTTTACATGTTTTCCACAGACTTTCCACAGACTTTCGTACTATGAATTTTTTTTAAAAATTTACATGAATTTTCCTCGATTTTTCATGCAAGTTTTCATGATTGTTGAAGAGAAAGTATTGATGCCAGTAGGACGGAAAAAAATGATTCCGAATAGCTTATAAAACTTTTTTGTCGGAAAATTTTCCAGAAAAATTGGAAAATTCTGCATTTTTTCTGAAACAGATTTATCACTAATCATATCGATGAAAATTCTTCCAATGATTTTCCCGCTTTTCCGGGTTTTCCATGGAGTTTCCCACAAAACCAACTTTATGCAACTCATTTCGCTCTACAACTTTGTCTTACGTTGCAAAACGCTCAAACGCTTCCTTGGTCGAAAAAACTCCGGAAAAGCGTTTTACATGAATTTTCCTCGATTTTTTCTGCAAGTTTTCACCATTGTCAAGCAGCATAAATGCAACACAAACACTTTTGACCAGTTGCAGTGCTTGAGCAGCTCACATTACGTCTGGCCATTCAACACCCTCAAGGTAAAATTTCTTGTAAAAATTCTGGTAAATTCGTGAAAAATATATTTCCCAGGGAGGAAAATATTGCATGCTAAGCTTTTTCAATGAATTTAGCTAAGGTAGAATAAGATCGCAGGTAAGAGGTTTTTGTTATAAAAAAAGTGTAAATTGATGGAATAAAGTTAGTTGCGTTCAGTAATTTTAAAATAAAGAAGCCTATTTTTACTTTCTCTTGGTAAGCCTGCCAAGAGCATAATCATTCAAAACAACTGGAGTATCAGTATAAGCACTGTTTGCTCCCACAGCAAAATCACGGTACAAGCACCATTGATTTGATTCTGACCAAAATAAGCATTTTGGTAATCTTCGTTATCACAACACAGCGAGTATTAGTACAAGCACTAATTACTCCATCAACAAGACCACGGTTCAAGCACCGTTGGTCCTCTCTAAAGATGAACGCAGCCAAGTCAAGGCAAAGGAGTCTTGGTTCATCACACTTTACAAAAATAGTAAAGAAAATTGGAAAAATAAATAGTATATATAAAATAATAAATAGCGCAGATATGAAAAAAGTAGTATCTGAAACCTGATTTTTTATCTAAAGAACACATGTTTTTCCAGAGCCACTCTTCGTGCCAAAGATTGGAGGGGGAGGATAGGTGGGTCCAACCAAACTATGAGCCCAGCCGCGTCTATTATAAATAAATTACTGAATGAGTTTTTGATTTCGCGATATCTTCCACCCATATTAGCTTCCGTGTGTTTTTTACGTATCGGAAAGCTTCCATAACCGAGGTTAGAATAATTATAGGTAGCAATTTCTACTCCGATATTAGCTCTGTATGTTTAGTAGGTGTATCTGAATATTTTGGAACTCCTTCTTCCGGTACTAGATTCCGTATCTTGAAGATTTTTGCGTTTTATGGGGGTTCTAACGATTCTTGTATACTATAGATGATAACTTCCTTCTCTCCGTTCCTTATAGTTCTGAATACATAAAATTATATATTTTGCCATTTTCGCCCGTATTATATATCGTTTTTATGATTCGAACACCCGTCACCCCCGCAGCCAATAAACCTCCATGGAATTTTGAGTAATTATAGATAAAAACGTCTTCGTCGATATCGACTCCTTTTTTTAAAGTTTTAAATACCAATAATTATACATATATATATATAGATGTATATATATACTACTTTACTTATTTATATATACTATACTATACTATACATATTTTTCCATCAAGTAAACTAGAAACTACACTACCACTTATACCAATAAGTGTTATTCTGTTAAGATTAATAAGTCTTCTGGACCTTGGGAATTGTGATAACGGTAATAATAATCAGAGCCTTAAAGAAAGTAGTTTTAATGGACGAAGTGTTGATGATAAAAATAAGTGGATGCGGTTTCTGCTTTTAAAAATTCCTCGAAATATAAAATCTCCGATTTATTAAAAATGTCGCAGATATTATCGCATAATAAAAAATATTTACCATTTTTAATAATGCTGCCAATCTCGTTAGTCATCTGCGCTGTATCGATATATTTGCTCGTGTTTTTAGTATCATCTCAAATGGTAATCTGAAGTGTTCTTGCTAAATCAAAGTGGATTTTTAAAAGCTTTCCAAAAACTTGTTATAAAATTTTCCTTATTTATAATAATTCAAGCATTGATAGCTTTTGTTCTGTATTGCCCCTGTAGTTGATTTACAATCTGAGCACGTTGGGAAAATCAGTTTGAATTGCATACATACAAAATATTTATGTTTACATTCACATTTTTCTTACTTAGTGCAAAAATTCTTCTTAACGACCCATAATATCTGCGTCTGGGCATTTGCCTTTATTATGTAAAATATATATTCTATTTAACCAATATTTATTTTTTATTACAGTTACATAATCTGTACACAATCACTGCATTTATTATTATTATTAATGTTATTAACAAAATGTTTAATCTTAACGAAAAGCGTTTAATTTTCAAAATTTCTCAAATACAATTCATTCATAAATAGTTACTAAAATATGATTGCAAAGGAAAAGAAAAGTCAATAAATTTTTTGCGTTACCTTGTTTCAAAACCAGTCTAAAAAGATTCAGGTTTATTGCTTTCATTTTGATCAATTTATATTCATGTGATATGCTTAATTAACACGTGTTTTATGTGAATCGTGTTTTTTTTATTTTTTTTATTTTGTCAAATGTTATATCGATGTGACTATATCCAAAAAATGTCTCTTAAGGTGTAGGTAATTGTTCTTGTAGTCTAATATTTACATTTTAACTTAAAGAGCTTCCTAACTAGCAAGAGGTTGTAGAACTATTATAAAAATAATAATGCTACTGATATTCTGGTCGGAGGGTAATTAGAGTCTTAAAATTGACAATATAGTATAAGCGTGTGGTTAAATAAATAAAATTATTAAATATGAAGCAAAATAAAAGAAATCTATTCTACACATTTGAAGTTAATTGCATCTAAGTCAATCAGTTATAATTTATAAGAACTATATTGTGAGCAAATACAAGATTGGTGAAATTTTAATGATTTTTTACTCCTTGACCCCGTTAAAAGTCCAAGTTAAAATTGAAATATGTTTTAGTGGATAATATAAGTTCCGGGATATTCAAGGACAAAAGATAAAATCTTTATCCTTGACATCCTTTTTCATATATATTTTAAAATGCTATTATTCAAAATAACTTGAATTCTCTACCTTTCACATTCGCTATATTTTGCTATTGTAGCATGAAAATAATAATATATGAATTTTTAAACATTTTTTACGGAATTTTCAAGTTACAATTATGTTTACAATAAAATAAAATTTAAATGTAATTCTAATTGTTATTGTTACTTCCATTATATGTTTAGTGCAATGTTTTTCAATCGATCCAAATACTACTTCGATTATATCATTGCATGAACAATTAATTATTGAAAATGGAACTAATCCCATACTAAATAGGTAATCATAAAAAACAAATAAATTATGTAAAATTATTTACTTTGAATAACTTAATAACATTCAGCACTACATTTGGTGATGGTAACTATCGAAATGAATCGCAAACAATTAAAAGCGTAAATGATACAACCATTATTGCCAGAGCAGGATTTTATTCGAATTATTATTTAAATGATGCACAAATATTTGTTCATTATACTGCAGATGAAAAAGGATATAAGACAACAAAAGGTAAATGTGTTAAAAAAATAATATGAACCGGTTTTAATTAGGTGAAAGTAATTAATTAAAAAAAAAATCTTTTATTTCTAGTTCAATTTTTTGCTTCCCTCACATGATTTCCAAATATACAACTGAAAGTAATACAAAGCTTTTTAAGCAGGATAATAATGGCAGCAAAACCTGAAATTTATTATATTTCTTTTTCAGACAAGTTCTTTATTTGTGAAGTAAAAATTCATAAAAAAAAACATTTCTTTTTAAAAAATTTAATCGTGATCTTCGCATTTGAATTTTAGTATTTAAGATTGAAAAGTTTTTTATATATATCATAAGAGGATTAGTAACAGCATGTGTTACATGTTAAGTATTGAAATAAAATAAAATAAAATAAAGTAAAATAAAGCATCAAGTGTTAAATTGTTTGGTGTTAATGATATTACTATCTGCATAATGAATTGAGTGAAACATTTATTATGCTTTGATTAAATTAAATAAAAGTTAAGAAAAAGTTTTGTGTTTAATATAAGATAAAGAAAGAAAACAATTAAAACTTATTTACTACAAAAACTACTGTGCCTCGAGTTATTAAATAATTAATCAAAAACTCATTAAATAACATATTCACGAAAACAACAGTTCTACACACACACACACACACACACACACACACACACAAATCAATTTGCAAATATGAATACACGAATTTTAATTTGTCTACTTTTTTTCAAGAATGCTTAATTTCCAATGCATTTCCAGCAGGTGAGGCTGCTGATTGTGGAACTATAATAAAATATCGTAAATAAATATCGTTTGACACTAATTTAATGATATTTAATAAATATTTTATTTTTATCCTTTTTTTTGTTTTTTTGTATTTAGCACGATATTTAAGATCAACATTTACACGGTCTCCAGCTATAGAACAGAAAAAACAGATGATGCCACGATTACATCCGGAATTACCTTCAGAATCATCTCTTCCGGTATCATTAATTGATGAAACACATTCAACGGAACAATTATTGTTATCATCATCATTAGAACTTGCAAGAAAAAAACGTTTAAATGTGCCCAAGTATGGAACAATTGTACTGCTTCCTCTAGTCCATCCTAGTTAAATGTACATGACTAAAATATAATTAGCTAATTAAAAAATTAATAATAATAATTTTATCCAATTATATAAAGTGTGTTTAGGAAATATGAATTTGTTGCTTCTGAAACTTCAGAATTATTTATGTTTTTTTTTTTCACTTTGTTTTTTTATTTAATTCTGAAAGCGTCAGATGCCTATCGCAAACAAGACTTTCATGGTTGTTTTCTTGATTTGAAGATTTTTGCACCAAGCGGCCAGGAGATAGATAAATAGCAAGCTATTGATTAAAAAACACAACTGTTTACAAATAAATACAAATGTAAAACTTTTAAGATATTGCGGAGGATTATCCAGCTACATATCAAGCAATTCTATATCAAAACGATCACCCATCGACTCCAAGACCTGTAGCTGGGGTGTCTGCAAGATGCTTTACTGCGAGTCCCCACTAACTGAATCCCGTAAAATACTCCGATTTATCTTAACTAGTATTTATTGCACGAACTACAATTATTTATTACTTAAGGATTATAGTACAACTTTAATGTATATTTCATTAAGGCGAGCAGAAGAGAAGAGGAGCTTGCTGACGCGACGACACTTTGCTAATAAACCAGGTAGACGAATTGAGACTGGCTATTTGTTATACTGAGTTATCTGTACTACATGACAGTCCGAGCACCACTCGAATAGTGCTACCAATGTGTGCTGTTTATTTTCGAATACAGGATTATCTTTATGCGCGTTTTAGTTTTAGTTTGTAGTCTCTACAGACCCTCCAATTTCGATTATACATTCAGAAACATGTATATATATTTTTGTTTACCATGCTGACCTGAAGTCTTAAATACAGGGTGACTCAAATTTTAATGTTTTTACTGGGGACGTATTTTTTAATTACTACTGGTGATTACTTTTACTTTTTGTGTGATATTTCAAATTAATGGTAATAAATGGGACTATCTAAAGAAAGTAAAAAAATTAAATAATAGTTTTTATTAATTTTGTATTTTTGACACCCTCGAAAGCAGAAACAGCCCTAAAGAATATTAGTTTTGAAATACTATAACATTAATGCATATTGTATAAAAAATTGATGTTCAATTCTTAAGAATAACCCTCTCCTATAGTAGCACGACATACAAGCATTTTGCTACTCTTGTACCCTTTTCCACTACCACACCGAACTGATCCCAACTACATTCCAACTTGTTCAAAGTCAAATCCCCCAACTTTCGACGTTTTCCTAGCAAACTTGCTCGCGAGCGGCTCTTGTTGCGGCTCCCAGCTCCTCGCTCGCCAGCCGAAGCCAAAAAATCTTCCTAAACGCTCTCGCTCGCTAGCCCGAGCCATTAAATAGCTCTCGACTCACCCGCGAGCCGAAGCCAAAAAAATTTGAAACGCTCTCGCTCGCGACACGGATCTGTTAAATAATATAGTGCAGTATCCTCTAGCGATAAACAAGTCACCGCTGGTGTTCCACAGTTATCTGCTCTGGTGCCAGTATTGTATAATCTATTCAGATTCCCCCACTATCACAAATTTCTATTCTTCTGTATTTGAGTACAACGCAGCAATTTTTCTTGTTGATGCTGACTCAACAAAAACTCAATCTAACGTAAAACAAGGACTTCATGTTGTTGTAAATTATTTCCACAAATGGTAAATACAAATAAACAACTCCGATTTGGATGTAACTTTCACAGTTTGTAGGGGGTTAGAAATTTCGTAATTTCACGAAACATGAAACATCATTTTCAAAAAATCATACCTGAGCAACGGACCAACCAATTTTGCTAATTCAAATGTCAAATGAAGAATAGTGCTTTGCGTTTTTCATAAAAAAATAAACATAGCAGTATCGAACAAAAAAAGTTTCTCCTTAGTATAGTATTTTGTTTCTTTTAATAGTATTATTTACTATTAAGGACTTCTAGCACTCTTTTTTTCTAATTTTATTTTGAAGCTAGAAACATTATCTATCTATGTACAAAACTCGTAATGGTGTTCGGCTTCGTTTTGAAGCTATAAATTTTATTGACTTATCTGTGTAGTTTATCTATAAGTATTCTTACCAAGCTGTAAGTTGTATATGCTTTCCTACTTGTTCCAGAAACTACATTTGTGCGCATTGTTTTAACACATGTCATTTTGGGTTTTCATATTGCGTAATCGAACAATTCAATAATTCGAAGTTTACATGTTTTAGCCAAACGAGTAAGATCAATGCAAGCTGTTAAATAAATAAATAAAGTGATCGAAGTACTGTATTCGTAACAATTTAAAGGAAATTATTTTTAAAATCAACTATTCCGAAAAATTATCGTAAAGATTTTATCTTATTTTCTAAAAGAAAAGCTACGCATGTGGTTAAAAAAACGTGTAGTGGTAAAAATAGTGTTGTATGGGCAAAAATGCACAATGACGTGGAAAAATATGCCAGAGGTCCCCAGTAGAAAAAAAAATTATATATACCACCCCTAGTGCAGTGTTCCCATCCCATAGTGCGTTACCTTAGGTATATGGTGACTTTAAAAATTTATATTTCAAAATCAAAGCCAAACTTCATCGCGATGTTTTGTGTATAGATAGATAATGCTTTTAGCTTAAAAAAATACTATTATTAACACACACAAAATTTCGGTACTGGTGTAATTTTTTATAAAAAATATAAAGCATTAAACTTCATTTGGCATTTGAATCAGAAAAATTGGTTGCTCCGTTCTCAAGATAAGATTTTTTGAAAATGAAATTTCATTGTGAAATCCCGAATTTTTTAACCCCTAGCGGCGTAGTGGGGGAAGGTAACAAAAAAATATGGGTGAGCTATTTTGGTATTCCCTATAAGCTGTGAAAGTTATTATTCGAAATGGCAATTGTCAATCGATCAAATCAGCTGCTAATATATGTATATATCATTTTGGCAGTAAGGAAAAATTAAGATTTGTTCAGAGTTATTGTAATATTCTTAATTTTCTTTGCGGGAAGGGGAAGTTATACGATGAGACAAATTTCTGACAGAATGAGTATTGGAACAGGTTTCTTAAATTTTCTGCGAATGCATTGTCCTTGAACATTTTCTGTGTTCTATTTCTTGTACTCTATAATCATTGGTTGTGTATAAAGTTTGAGATAATGTTTTTAAAGCCCTTTTTTCATATTAGTATTTTTGTTTTGTAATTTTCTGGGTAGGTGTTAATTATGTACACTCCGTTATGTTAAAAAAAAACTATTCCAATTCCTTTGCTTTGCTTGATATTGAACTGTTATACTACATACAGACAGACCTGTAAAATTCCAAGTACAAGTACCAGTAGTACCTGGACTTAAGTCCCGATACTGGTACTTAAAAACATTTCAAGTACAAGTCCAGGTACTGGTACTGTTACTAGTACTTAAGTACCAATATACTTAAGTACTTTACAGGTCTGTACCTGTAAAATTCTAAGTACAAGTACCAGTACCTGGACTTGAAATATTTTCAGTACAAGTACAAGTCCCGGTACTTGTACTTAAAAACATTTTAAGTACAATACTCGGTAAAATTTTTCAAGTACGAGTCCAGGTGCAAGTACTGTTACAGGTCTGCATACAGACCTAAGCTTATTGGCAAAAATATGAATTGGAAAAGAACTTAATTCGGTGGTAGAAAATTATGAACTGTTAAAACGACAAAATCTTGGATTGGAAGTTTCCTTTAATAATTATCTCGTCAGATTTGTACAATAGCAATATCTATTCCCCCGACTAAATTTATCTGTTAGTTATTGCTATGATACAGGCCCGTACATAAGGAGGGTCTTGGGAATTGAAAACCCTCCCCCATTGGATCGAAGGAAAAAACATTTTGTAGAAGAACACGGTAGGAAAGTATAAATATATGTACAAATTATGTCATAATTAATTGTAATCAAACATAAAAAAATATAGTGAAAATTTAGACTTCGCTTTTTTAAAATCTAATTTTGAAGAAATTGAAATACATTCTTAAATGATGACGAAATTCGATCCAGTATTTCTTGATAAACGTCGTATTCATAACAGAACTTTATTTAAAACACCAATCCTAAAAGAAATTTTGAATTCCCTGAAGTTGAAAATTTCAAATTTTCCAAATCTTTTACTTCGTAATTCAATTTCTTAATTTAATTTCTTAAAAAATATCAATTGTTTTCATTTTTTTTGTTTTTTTGAAATACATCTTTCTTGAGTTCAAAGTTCTTGAGCTACAGGCATACGTTAGAAAAAATATCTTTTGGCACTGAATTCACATTGTGCTGGTCAGAGTATCAATCTAGCGGCCAGTTCAGCTTGCGATATTACTGTAACAAAAAACTGTCTTGGATCTATTAGAACTCTTCACAAATTTTCAATACGCAAAAGTCAGCTTGTAGTCAATTGTTCTACACTTATACTTTAATTTTACACGACAATTCATCTGAAGTATAAATCAATAAAGTCAAAATCTGGTGGCGCTGAATTGCAGATAAAACAGTTAACAATTTCCGCAATACTCTTGATATCTACAGAAAAGATGCATTACCAAATGTCCACAAACTTTTGAAAATTATGACATTGTTACCTGTGACCACAACTCCGGAACGGACGTTCATTTTTCACTTTGCATGTTCGCAAACGCCTTAAAAGGTTCACAATGTGAGAAGATTGTTTCAACAGATTCACTTTTCTAAACATACATCGGCACATAAACGTAGAAGTCGCTACAATCCGTAATGACTTTTTTCTGTACCTCGGCACATCGATTTATTGATACAGTGAAAAAAATAATTTTCGTATGTTTTAAGCATATTATTCATACAAAGGGGAACGACCACTTTTCATACAACTTTATGCCCGACATCTACATACATGAGAGATTCTTAAACGATGTATTATGATACTCTGAACATATTTTATTAACAATGTTTGTTTCAATTAAGCGGGGGAACGCTTTGGAAATCGATAATAGCTTGAGCGACTTTCCTGGGTGAAAAAGTGGACTCTTCTACTTCTAAAATGTTCACAATAGAGCACTCATGGCCATGGAAGGAAGAACTGGAAGAATATGTGCGAAATGTAGTATATGGGGTGTATGTGACCCAAGTGCATGAAAATGGGTTCTCCGGCGGTACAAACGTCCCAAGAAAGTTTTTGAATCGGGAAAAGTGTACATCACCCGATAATACTCGACGCGAGACCTTTAATTTGATATGCAACATGTAATTAGCTAAAGCGAACAATGAAACCCGTTTTTCGATGGGACATAACCCTACCGAATTAAAGCTGATCTAAGGAGCGAAAAATCTAGTACCTCAGTTCGAATAAAAATATGTAACTACTACAAAAGTGAGTATGGGGATTGCTATTAAGACTTCGAGTGTAGGAGTATGGGTACTCAAACTTCTTCTCAGGTCCTAAATAATTAAGATTCTGTATTAAAATTTTCTAAATGTACTATATCCCCCCTCAAGACTTCCTTCGCTTAATTGAAATAAAGATTGTTAATAAAATATATTCAGAGTATCATAATGCATCGTTTAAGACATATCTCTATTGTCTAAAGGTGTCGGGCCTAAATTGGGCATTCCCCTTTGTCGAATAAGCGGTCTCATCATATTATTTAAAGTAGGTACTCTTTAGCTATTTACAAATAAATGAATTTTTTATGTAGTTTTATGCTATTTGAATTCATATATGTAGATGTGACAGCATTTTTAATTCTAAATTCTTGTTAATTCGAGTAAACAACCAAAATCAGTATAAAAATGTTGTTAGGAAGATGATTATAGTAGTGGCGCTACAAACCTGAAACGATACCCAATTTCAAACTGGTTTCAAAGCAAAATTGAAAAAAAGAATATATTATCTGTATCTATTCAAATTTTACTATTTAAGAGTAAATTGTATTTAAGAAACTTTTAGAACGAAATACTTTTCCGTCACGATTAAATGTCAGTCCGTTATTTAATTATAGTGATTAATATTTCTAAACGAATAATAAAAGTGATAAAGTAATTGTTTTGGTTAAAACTAATAGTAGTAAATTCTCGTTGACTAAAATAGTAAAATAAAAACATTTCACTAAATAAAAAATCCGTGAAATATATTTTTAAAAGATAAGTGATTTTAATCTACGCTGTTTATTTTATTTTTTAATAAATAAATAAATAATAAAACTTACTAAGCCAGTTATTGCCATAATTTCAAATATGAATAGGCAAATTGTTATTTTTTCCTTTTTAGTGTTGATTTTACCAAGAGACTTGGTTTGTAAGACAACTGTAATCGAAATATCAAAAGAAGGCTTACAACTAAATCCCAACCAAGAAAATTGTAATGATTTTCAGTAAGCATTTATTTAACATAAAAATTATTTATAAAGCTATTAATTACCTATTCCATATCATATAGGAAGAACCCCTCTCAGGTAACGCTTATTGAGGAATTACGGGATATTAAAATCATAGATAAAAGCATCGATACCTCACTGATGGCTGACCAAGATGATACCAACAATAAAAATAAAAAGAGATCATTTTTATTAACACACTCAAGGTCAAAACGAGATGATGATGATGAAGGTAGTAGTAGCGATGATGGTAGTAGTAGTAGCGATGATAGTAGCGATACTGGTAGTGTTGATGGGATTCACAAATTCCAATTCCAACCACGTACTCGTATTATAGGTGCTAGTTCCGTTGCTAGTTTGCTTGGTGGATAAATAATTCTAAGCTGTCCTAATATAATTCAATGCAATCATTAAGTGAACAAAAACCAGGTTAATAAAAACTGTATTATGAAATGAGTGAATTTGATTGAAAAGCAGGCAGCAACTTGAACTGCCATTTTTTTTTAAATGTACATATATAACTATAAATAAAAGCCATTAAAATTTCATTTTAAAGCTTTCGCGATAGATAGACATACTTGAGCACAACAGATAATCGAAATCCCATATAATGTACGCCAATTTACGCAACTGAAGTTCCAAAACAAATAAAAAACAAGTTTCAGAACAGAATCAACAACATTCTTAAATTATGTTTAATTTAAGTTGATATTAATACCTATATATTCTAAAAATCGGCTAGAATATGTCTATATATTAGTACAATTTAGATAATATAAATAAACTTGATGGATCTTCAGTCTCGTGATCGAACATCAATGTTGGTAGACTTTGAAAGCATCGGCGCTTCATTATTACATTTCAAAAGCTCAAAACCTAATATTAAATCTAATATTTTCTTTCAATGTCCAAAAACAGGTGTGTAGTCCTGCCAGCATCATTTAAAAATCTGTATAGATCCTGCTGCTACAATTCAATACAAAACCAAATTTAGATGCTTAAAATGGTCTGAGCAGATTAATAATTTTAGTTCACAAAACATATCCAAAACGCTCAGATTTGAATTTTTCAAGTCGCAACACCCACAACTAGAAATTCGAGAAACGAAAAAAAAACTAATTACATAAAAGATAGAGTCGAATTCGGCTGTAATTTTGAATTCATTAGAAAGAGCAGCCATTCTAGTTTGAAAATTATACCAATCACAGAAAACTGTTTTATTATATTTTAGGGAAGCAAACATCAACTTCGAAGATAAAGACTAATACAGATACAGCTCTGAATTTATTAGAATCAGTAGGAATAGTTTGCAATTTCGACCAAATTTGAAAAATTATTTTCCCTTTTTTAATTTTGGGACAAGCCGACTAAAACTTGCGGAAACAGACGAATTATGAATGCATTAGAAACAACAGACATTATCATTTAAAATTTCGACCAAATCTAAAAAATGGTTTATTTACAGTTAGAAGAAAATCAAAGGCTATCGTAATTCTGCATTCATTAGAAAGAGGGGCATTTTATGTATTATAAAATTTAGATCAAATCTGAAAAACGCCTTTATTTTTCATTATGGGTATAAGATTTAGACCAATTTCGGAAAACTGTTTTTTTTTTCATTTTAATAAAACAAGCTTCAACCTCCTAGATAGATCCTAACCCATATATACAACAATGTATTCACTGAAAATCTAGTTTCGAATTTCGACCAAAACCAAATTGCGATTTCTATTTTTTGAATTTTCGATAAAAATTAGTTCAAACTTCTGCACAAAAAACCTACAACTACAGTTTAGAATTCATTCAGAAAATTGTAGACATTATAATGTTCTCACAGTGTTCTACGAGGGTTACTATTAATATTTTGAGCCTAACAATAAAAAACATTAATTTGTCAACAAAAATGGCTTTATTGCTTTTCAAAGTATTCGCCACGTTTATCGATACAATTTTGCATGCGTTTCAACCAATCGGCAAAACATTTTTTCCATTCCGTTTGTGACACCTCCTTCTTCGAGCGTCGAAAATCGTTTTCCTCGTAGTTTGTTTTTTAAATATGGGAACAAAAAGAAATAGTTAAGTGACAAATCAGGACTGTACGGAGGATGATGCATTAATTCGATTTTTTCACTGGTCAAATAATCGGTTGTCTGATGAGATGTGTGAGAGCTCGCATTGTCATAGTGAAGAATAATTCGACAACGTTTGTTTGTTTTCCTCAATACACCAAACACTTCTGGCAAACAAATGGTGGTGTACCATTCAGATTTGACTATTATTTGTTGCTGCAACGATACAGTTGCCACATGAGCTGCTAATCCAAAAAAAAGCAAGCAACCATTTGCTTCGCAGTGCTTCGACCACGTACAAATTTTGTTGAATTTGGTTCATCTTGGAAGACCCAGACAGTCAATTGCTGTTTATTTTTAGGTGCATACACATATATCCATGATTCGTCACCTGTCACATTTTTATGAACGTTGTTATGGTCGTAGCGTACTGCATGTAGCAGTATGCTACACTGCGGGTAAATGCTCCATGTATGCCGGCCTAATGTCAGACGGACGGAGTGTCTGTACAACTCGAACGCACCCGAATCGACTAGAAGAGCGTTTCAACTTACTTTCAATTTTGACAAAGGAAGAGGAAGAGCTTTCTTCCTGTCATTCAGTTCGGTGGAAATTTTTGCGAGAGATTTGTCAAGAGTGAAACACAAGAAGGAAGCCATTACAGATTGTCTAATAAAAGTTTTATTTTATCAACCGTAGTAAGTACTAATTTGTTCTTTACTCATCTTTTTGTCATAGTAACACTACTGACGAGATTTCGTTAAATTTTTAGCAGCGCTGCTGTGAATGTTCAAGCAAGTGTGCCTAGGGTGCAAGCATAAGGCACGTGAGCCCATCAGTTTCTATCGTTGGCATTATTTGGCAATCAAATGAATTTTATTACACCAAATTGGTGGTGATCAGTGTAAAGTAATACACGGAGAAAAAGGTATTTACAAAAAAAAAGGTTGAAGAAGCGAGCGCCACGAAGGCCGGACTCACCAGAACTCAACCCCCGCTCCTACAACAAATTGCCTCTTAAGGAGGCTGCTGTAAATTCAGTTAGCTGTCCAGGCATTAAGGACCACACATGTTACATTGGGATTAAGCCTCGAGGAAAAGAAAAAGGTGAAAAACGAAGTGGTGTCAGTGTTTACCTACGGTTTAGTCGCAGTGGAATTGTCACAGCCAGAGTCACGACACAGCACGGAGTAACAAAAAGGAATCATTGTCACGTCACGAAAGTCAGTATTTAATCATTATTAAATTGTCATTTTTCTTAAAATTAGTGGAGAAACCATAGATTAGATGGAAATATTTAGAATATGATCACACGGCTCACATTTTTGTTTCTTTTCTCAATGGAGAGTGGCAGAGAATCTATGTCACATGTTAAACTCGCCACATTTACTAGATTTAAACAGATTATCTTACTATACTAACGTGAATTGAGCTATTAGACTTAGAGAAACTACTTTACTATATAAAGAAAAATTATTTACTAGATTACTATATTATTATGTTAAAACCATATTACTATATTGAAAAATTTATTGATTAGATTCCGAGAGACTAAAGCGTTTTCCAATAAGAGATGTTATTTTGATATTCAAAGAAAAATGCCATTTTTTTAGATAAATGATCGGATCTTTATTTCATTATAAAGAGGAAGGTATGCCGTTAATAATGGAAAATAACATCAGCCAAATGACCACCACGACCACGCCTACAGGACCATATCCTTTTCATGAAATTTTTCATAACCAAATCGCAAAGTGGTTGCCCTATGTCCTCGATAGCCTCACGAATTCCATCTTTGAGGTCTTAAATCGACGCTGGGCTGTTGGCGTAGACCTTCTCTTTCACGTGGCCCCAAAGGAAGAAGTCGTAAGGTGTTAAGTCACAAAATCTCGGTGGCCAATTGTGATCACCTCTTCGAGAGATAACACGGTCCGGAAACTTTTCCCGTAAAAGATCAATGGTTTCGTTGCTTGTATGGCACGTAGCGCCGTCTTGTTGAAAGTAAACATTGTCCAGATCAATACCATCCAATTCCGGCCATAAAAAATCATTAATCATCTGTCGATAGCGCAATCCATTCACCGTAATTGTTGCTCCAGCCTCATTTTCGAAAAAGTAAGGTCCAATGACCCCGCGCGACCATAAACCGCACCAAACAGTCACACGTTGAGGATAGAGAGGCTTTTCAACAATAACTCTTGGGTTTTCCGAGCCCCAGATGCGACAATTTTGCTTGTTGACGAAGCCATCGAGGTGGAAATGGGCCTCATCACTCAAGATGAGTTTTCGATGGAATTCCGGATCATTTTCATGCATTTCAAGGACCCAATCAGCAAAGACTCGACGTTGTTGATGATCGGCCGGCTTGAGTTCTTGTGTTAACTGAACTTTATAAGCCTTAAGACCCAAATCTTTATGCAAAATACGGTGTAATGACGTTTGTGGAATGCCTAATTCCAAAGAACGACGAGGAATGGACAAACCTGGGTTTTCTTCAACACTTTCGGCTACAGCAGCAATATTCTCGGCTGTTCTTGAGCGACGTGCACGGGTTTTATTCTTCACATCACTAACTTGTCCCGACTGCTCGAATTTTTCTACCAATTTCTGTATTGCTGTCCGACAAGGTCTCTGCCACATTTTCACCATTTTTATAGTGAATTTTAATAATTTCAATGCATTGTTGAATCGTGTATCGTTCCATTTTTATAAATGGCGTACTACTACTTGTCAAATGTCAAAAAATGAAAGCTGCAAAAGTGACATCTACCAAAATAGCGGTCTAATTAAAATAACACCTCTTATTGGAAAACCTCTTATATTATCATATTGAACCAATTATTTGCTAGATTTAGGGAACCTATACTGATAGAGTGAACGAAAAGAATAGATTTATAGATTAAAGAATCCATTCAGGATTTGCATGAAATAGTTTCATGTATACAGATCGAAATAAAGTCATAATAGGCTAAGGCTATAGCCCGAAAGTATTGTCGCACTTGAGAGCTGACGGCGCGCTCAGTGGTATTGAGTACTGGTAATTAGAAGTTGTTGGTATTGAATTTAATAGTTCTAATAATACTAATTGAAATTGACAAGTATTATTCGAATGTTGAATTAAGAGATTCTCAGAATAGAACCAGGATCAGTCAATGAATAACGCCCGGGATAGTGAACAGGAAAAGTAATCCACAATTAATTGTACTGCATTTTGAACGAATTTGATAACTAAAATTTCTTATTGAAAGCTGTAATTTGAAATTAACATATGATAGGTGACTGATAGTCCACGCATAATCATATACATGGATCCATGTTAGATAAATAGTGTAGTTGTTTATTTAACTCAGTCATGGCTCGAATACTACTTTACCACTTTCCTGGCTAACGTAGGATTCATACATTCATACTTCCGGTTAAGTCCCGCACGTTGAGGTGCTTTAATGATCTCACGCTGTAGTACAGTTCGGAATCACGTACGACAATGCTATCGTCATATTTGATAGAAGTACAATCGTAGCTTCGCCAGGTGAAGCGCCTGTAAATAAAATCAAAGAGCGCAATTATATGAGAAGTAATGTATTAAACCAGTTTTGATTTTCTTTGTATGTCTTCACTATGTACAGTGGAACTCTGGACTAGTTAGTAGAGATGTATTATCTCCATATTTGATATTAGGACTTGTAGATTACAAAAAAAAACAAAAATGTCATCATATGTTAAGTAAATTGAAGAACTTTATAACGTAATGATGCTGTAAGGTCTTTCATTTCTCCCCTCACTCTCCCGGAGCCCTCTTAATGTGAAGGTCGCCCGGTTCCGCTGCTCTCTCTCGTTTCAGGTCAGCACAAGGATACTGTTCAATATCGCCCGCAGTATCACAAGGTGGTTGGAGCAACGGCGATGGAAGGCAGAACAGCTACGCCTTCCCACTGGATGTAGGTAAGCACCGAATGTATGCCGGCGTTTTTGGTTTGTAGGCACGATTATATTCGTTGTATATGGCTGGTGGCAGCGGCAGGTTTTTCTGGGAACCACCGCACACTCTCCGCCAATAGCCGAGGCGAGCCAGCGTGCTGCCCTGTAGTCAACGCTGTCCAGCGAGTGATCTGTCAGCTCATGCTGGCAGTCGGGACTTTACGTTCAAGTCAATCACTCAACATACAACCATAACAACGTCTTTTGAAGAACCCCAACTGTATTTCTTGAGCATTTGTATACACCAATCGACATTAGCCTTTTTTTGAGCGATTGTCAATTTATTCGGGATCCAGCGTGAACGCTACTAAGTGTTCATGCAATATCTTATAAACGCTGGTCGAAATAATGTCTAAGGTAGCGTCCATCTGACAGTATGTTACAGGACGGTCTTGCATTATTAGTTTTTGTATAGCATTAATGTTTTGTGACACAACAACCGGTTTTGGACGATCTTTACGAAATTCCTCGTTGAGCGAACGGTGGCCACGATTGAATTCGTTAAACCCGTTTCGTAGTGTCGAAGGATGGGGCTTCATCTCCAAAAGTGGAAGTAAGTTGATCGATGCACTCTTGTCTTTATAATCCACGACAGAAATCGTAATAAATCATCGCACAATAATGTTCACGTGTTAATTCCATTTTTTCACCAAGTTGAATTTAAGAGAAGAATTTAAAGAAAGGAAAAGTTTATTGTTAGTCCAAATGTTCTGAGAACGTTTATGGTAAAAAATGTCAAACTTTACGAATATGACAATGGTTTACATCGGCAAACACTAGTGTTGTGTTGCCAAGGCTCACAATATAAATAGTGACCTACGTGCTAACGAAAACAGTGGAATGATTGCTTTCCGAGTTGGTTTTACCTATTTCGGATTACCTTTTTAAAAGATTATGCATGATTTGCTCTAGGGAGGGCGATCGCACCCATCATCCCCTATAACCGCACTTGCCATCAGTTGTGGACCGCTCTGTATAGCTTTCTCTTTTCGTTTCAGCATGAAAATATCATTAGCATCCAGACATCGCTGGAGTCCTTTTATTTATATAATATAAGTTTTTGATCCCGTAAGCATAGTAAAATTTAATCCCACATAAAATAGACATTATACACTTCTTGCTTGTCTTACTGCTGGTGTTTTTCATATAAAGTTCGCTTGTATTTCGTTCAAACACCATACTTTCCTGGGCTGGACTGTAATTTCTTGCAACTTACATGGTGAAAGAAATTTTCGAGGAATGCTAATTAGGTAGGGTTAATATATATATTATTATATTTGCTTTAAATTAAATATTTGCAGAACAACTGAATCTGAGGTTAATTATCCGGGCTATGATAATTTTCGCAACATACTACTTTTCATCAAAATACCCGGCTTTTGTTAGCTTTCGATCACAAAAAAGTGCAATAATTTTGCTTGTACTGAAAATTCCTTAGTGATATAATTTTAAATTTTTTGAGAATAATTTATAACTAAAAAGAAAAAAATAATAAATATAACAAATAACTATCTAGAGTTTTTTGCAAAATGAATGGAAACTCTAGAGAACTGTAGTGAAGTATTCATTAAGTGAAGGGAGAAATCATTTTCTATTTTTTTAATGCGGGTTTAGAAAGTCGTTTTTAAAAAATTTTTTTTGTATATTCTATTTCATTGGATTAGAATATAAATTTTTATTTATTAGACCTCACCCCGATCGCCCCCCGCTGTATCCGCCCTTGATGAAGAGGTGATAGTAATCAGCTAGGCAAACGAAAAATTATACGGCAGCGAGGCCATCTCAATCGTAGTTACAGTTTGATTAAGGAAATATGCTAGTTTTCCACAAAACACCCCGAAACTTCCTTGTTATACCCCCCCACCTCCCCTTCCGTACAAGTTATAGAACGACAAAAACAAAAATATGGAAATAATTTAATTTTTAAAATTTTTTCCCCAAAAAAGATCTGGAAACCTGAGAGTGATACCCTCTCATTTGATAATAGGCATTTTGACGGAAAAATCGTTAAAATGTAAAAAAATCGGATTTTTTTTTCCGATTTATAAATTGTATAAGTATTATTCTTTACCAATAGTTAATATCTACACTATTACGGGACGAGCATTGACATCGATCGCGACACACATACTTTTCTCATAGAGAATAATTACAATCACTTAACATTATCTGGAAATTTTTATTTAAATATTTTCATAATTGCACAATTTTATCCTCCTAATAAACTGCCTATAGCTTTATGACTAATCGTTAAAGGTACGTTGGCTTCGGTTGGCTTCGTCATCTGAAAAGATATTTGTTGCTTTATAATTTGGCACTAATTAAAATAATTAAAAGTTTTCAATAACATACCAGGTATAACTCGGAATCCATTTTCGTCTGCAATATATTGGACTGTAAAAAAGTCACCATCTTCTTGTCGATAGGAATAACATCCTTCAACACTGTACACTTTTACACCATTGACATCCTTCAAGGTTCCAGTTACTTTTTGTGTTGCATGATTGTCTAAGAAATATCTAGAGATATTTTTTTAAATATGTAGTTATTAAAACAATTAAATAAATTACACAGTCCAACTTACTCATAGAAATAGCTACCATCCGGATTCCTCTTATTATCATTTATTACTGCCTGGACATTTCTATCGTTGTTATCGCTAGATGCACCTATGGCAAACGATAAAAATATGACGGCAACTAAAAGCCAGAGGAAGTATTTCATCTTGAAAGTATGTTTCAGAACTGAGATGCATTATCAGCGAAGTTCATTTAAAAGATTTTTGCCAAGGTTATAATTTTAATTTTTATAATTTTATGGCAGTTTATGTTTGCCAATTTGAAAAGAATAAGCCTTGACTTGACCCACCTACCTATGCACATATATCCGATGGGAAACGTTTTCCAAAAGTGTATGACCTTTCTATCTCATAACGTTGTCAAAAGTAGTCTTGTCAGAAGTCTTTTAGAAGAATTTACGTAATTTTCACTTTAATATTTTTTGCATATATACATATCTAATAAAAATCGTTCTGCTAAACTCGATGACTTTATCCCAAAATTCTATATTTATAGATAGTTGTTATTAGTTTGTCCACAAAAGAAGTCTTTTTGATCGTATAAATAATTTATAAGAGACTTTAGATTGACGAAACAAAATGCAAACTGGCATGTGTCTGCATTATCAGCGAAGTACATTTAAGCGATTTTTTTCAAGATCACGAAAATATTTTGTTTAATGGCAGCATTTATGGGAAGGAATGTGCGCGATCTATATCGCGAGTATTTCATGCAGGAATTAATCTACAAATGATCAGATCGATAATTCATCAGAATATTGATCATGCGTGCAGCGATGAAGGATCCAAAGACATCCAACATAGCTAAGGATAAGATATTATATTCCATTCTAGGTCTGATGTACGACTTGTAGAGGAGCACTAGGTTTGACGGGTTGAAATATTTCTTACATCTTTTCATCGATAATACCCCTTCAATGCAATTAAATTAACTGTCGAGGATAAAGGCTTTAAGCCCTCTACGGTAAACTGGATAGACTCCATGCTTAGAAGCAGATAACCACAACTCTAAAGAACTGTTCAGTCACGATCACCGCAGCAAAAGTCTGGCCACAAGGAGTAGTTCTCTCTCCACTCTTATGGTCGATCGTAATTGATGATCTGCTAAAGAAGTTGACTAGTTCGAGTTTCAATGTATAAGTCTACGCGGATGACCTAGTAGTCACAATACCGGGTAAGCATGATCAAGTAATATCCGACCTTATGCAAAAAGCCCTCTCCAAAGTCTGCACGTGGTGTTTAAATAAAAGCCTTAGCCTTATCGTTCCGTTCACAAGAAGATCGAAGCTTTTCCCTAACAGCGGTTCCTCTTCTTGATAACAAGGAATTGATATTTTCAGACGAAGTCAAATATCTGGGGGTAACTCTAGATAAGAAACTTACCTGGAATTCGCATCTGTCCAGAGTGACGGATAGAACTGTGCGATCTCTCCAAACGTGCCGTCGCTTCATTGGCTGAACATAGGATTAGAAGCAAAAAATGATGTGCGGCTCTCGCATGGTGTCCAAAAACTAGTCAAAAGACAGCTGAGGCTCTGCTTCAAAAAACCCAGCGGCTTGCCTCTCTAGGAATAACTGATGCCATAAGAACCTATCCTACAGCAGCCATGGAAGACTTATTAAACTTTCCACCCCTACAATTGCCGGTGAAAAAGGAAGCGATCTTCACTGTAATTAGAGTGCAAAAAGAGAAACAGTTAAAGCCACAGGATCTGGATGGTGATTTAAGTATCTTAAACAGATATACTTCGAGCAAATGACGCCAGTATCTGATATAACCACACCCAGGGTAGTTACGGAGTGATTCTGGGAAATCGACAACAATGGCATTCCACTAAACCATCCTTCCAACAAGGATGGATGATGTGGTATACAGGACCGTTCTAAACGAACAGTGAGTCGGACTGGGCATATACGGCCCTAAATGCCATATATTAAAGACTCTGGGCTCTAACCCTACCGTATTCCAAGCCAAAGAATTGGCCGTAGAAGAATACGCCGATACCTCCATTAAAAGAGCCATAAATGACTCAACCATTAATATCCTCTCGGACAGTAAAACTTCCCTCAAGGCCTTAAAGTTCTACACTCTTAAGTCAGGGATAGTCTGGTAATGTCTACAAACCCTCGAAAACTTATCAAGAAGAAACAAACTTCGTCCTCATGTTGGTACCCGCACAAAGGCAATGATATTGCTGATGGCCTAGCCAAAAGAGGAGCTGAAACTCAGTTTGTCGGACCAGGGCAATTATGTGGCACTTCAAAATGTTACCTCAGAGCTGTCCTAAACACCTGATAGAATAAACAAAGATCACTGTATTGGGAAAGGCTACAAGGACTTCGTCAGGTAAAAAAGCTTATCGACACCTCTGGAGGATACAAAAGAACACCTTCTCCTTAGAGTAACAGAGCTCAAAGTGACTAATGAACTATTCTCAAGCCATTGTCCCTTGAAATATCACCCAAATAAGCTGGACTTGTTTGAGACTTGATCCTGCCGCTTCTATTAGGATATTCACGAAACCTTGGAGCTCTTTTTCTGCAACTGCGAAGCATTGGCCAAACGAAGACTACTACTCTACCTCGAGCATAATTTTCCTCCACCAAACTACTTGTGGAACCTCAATCCCAGAATGTTTCTAGACTTTATTAACAGTCTAAACCTAGAAAGGTAGTAAATTCAACGGGAATTCACAATAGATTTTTCAAATCGCAGTGACTAGGAGGCTAACGCATACACACCCCTTCACAAATCTAATCTAATCTACATATTTTCAGAAATCTAAGACATTTCGATGCTTCTTTGTCAATAAAGAAGATGTGATCTGTTCAGCTTAACTTACTGGAAATATTAATGCCAAGAATCGGTGTGAAATTAATCATCAATAGAAACGAGATTGGTAAAATTATCATTTTGTTTTAAAGAAATGAGGCAGCTTTGGGTCTTAGAAGCATTAAATTCGACACATCGTTGTTCAATGTTCTAATCAAGCAATCTCGTTTGATGCATGCCGCATTCTTTATTGAGTCTGCGAGACTGTTAAAGGAATAAGTGAAACCAAGGGCACTGTCATCAGAAAAACTAAGAATAGGATTGAAAGTAAGGGAAAACAGACCATTAATGAAAATCAAGAATAGGGGCGGGCAGATAAGAGAACCCTGTGGCACACTGGCATTTATAGGGTGAGGTTCAAATGAAACGCTATCTATCAGATAAAAACTTTCAGCCTATACTAGAAGAAGAGTAGAGACACCAAGTGCTTGAAGTTTGTCTAAAAGGGCAGGATGATAGACTCTATCAAAAACCTTTAAATAATCTAAGGCAATGATTTTTGAGTCACTATTAATTTTGAGTTAATGATAAATTCAAAAACCTTTGAAAGAATTGAAGTGAATACAATTGATCGATAAATCGCCTCATAAAACATAACACACTCGAGTTAGTCCTATATGGACTTATGACGCTCCTCAGTCTGTTATCCGAGAAATGAATACACCAAAAGGCAACAATACATTCACAATATTTTCTAGAATGATAGCTAAAGTCCGAGACTTCAAAATAAAATTATGAAAAATGATCCGCTAAATGTCTCTGTGGGACTAAAAATCGATAATTTTACAAAAATTAGTAGTCCTTATATGTGATTTTCTGAAAATAATTAGACAACCAGTAGAAGGAGCCCTCATATGCCTTTATATCCAAAATTACTTTCTGTATTTTCGAGGAAAATTATTTCAAATCAAATAGTAGACGTATAATGCCCTCAGAAGTCAGAGTGAGCTACTAACGAAAACGGTGGGATGATTACTTTGAATTTATTTCGTATTATTTTTTTAAAAGGTTACGCAATATATTTTTTTCTTATCTAGTATGGCTTTTAGGCCAATTTTTGCTTTCAGATAGCCCGGGATCCGGCTACAAAAATAGGAGTTTTATTTATTTTTTTATTTAAAGTGATGAATCAATCGTATACAGGGTGTTTCTGACTCAGGTACATAGAGAATGATGAGGTGATAGTAATTAGCTAGGCAAATAAAAAATTACACGGTAGGGTGATTAAGAAAATATGCTAGTTTTTCACAAAACACCCCGTAACTTCCTTGTTATACAACCCCGCCCCCTGTCCCATAACCGGCCTTAAAAAAAATTACTTATTTGTTTTTTAATTTTACAAATTTTCCTGCTAAAAAGGCTGATAACCATTGCATTTACGTGCAAGAATTGGAAACCTTAGAGTGATACTTTTCCTTTGATCCCACATACCTATATACACCTACCTACATGCAACCGTTCTTGAGATTTTGTGATTCATTAATTCGTTAATTTTGCTACTCATAATGATAATTGCGCCTAATTGTATGCAATTTCATGCAAAATTAAAATAATTAATGAAACTATACATTATAAAAACAGATTTATCTCAAAACCGTTTGGAGTAGATAGGTTCATATGTAGGATCACATGAAAGGCAACATTCTGAGGTTTGCAAATCGTGGAGGAAAGTGTAGCAGATTTTGGCGGGAAAGTTGTTAAGATTGAAAAATATTTGGATTTTTTTCCGATTCATATATTGTATAACAAAAAAAAAGTTGCATGTTTTTCTTAATCACCCTGTAATTCCCAAACGATTCAGATACCCCACCCCCCTCCACATAATTTGGTTTTTTTATCTAGATGAGTACCTACCATCATCTTCCTTCCTATGAACCCCTGAGCCAGAAACACCCTGTGTAAAATTAACGTGTTTTGTTTTCCTAATACGAAACGCCCAAATTGTCGAATTTTTTTAATTGCATCTACTAATTAAAATATTACTATTTATTAGTACGTGTACGATTTTTAATGAATCAAAAAGGGTATCATTGAATAGTATCCGAACCATAGTATCTGAAAATTCTGAATTAGCACTTTCCACACAGCCTCAAGTTCTTGCCAATCCTCCTTTAATTTATAATATTTAAACGGCTACCTGTTAAGCTACTGTTTGTAATGAAGAAGACTATTCAATATTTTTCAATACATATACTGTGGATGATAAATCTAATTTTCAGGACATTATCAGCTACTTTTCAAATAGAATTCTTAATACTATAAACAGTGATGGCGAAAAGCGCATTGCGAGGCATCCTGTATATACGTCAAACCTGCCATTGCAATTCGTCGTCATTTTGCTCTTTTTAATTACTTTACATTTTAAAACTCTTTCATTTTTTAATAAACGATTGATTAATTAAATTAACGACCCCTGGTTTTGGAGCCGCCTCTTCACCTAAAAGTAAACAATCAAATTTGTTTACTCGGAAAGTCCGGTAAGTTTGAATACTAATTTTAGACTGGTTTTAAAGTGATAAATGTATAAATATTTTTTAATTTATAGATAGTTATTCTTTATTTTTTATTTAAGAATGGAGTTGCTTTATAGATAGCTACAGTCCAAATTATTGTTCAGTTGAGATTAAGATATCTTGATGTGTCAATCAGATTATAACAGTGAGAAAATTGCATGCTTTTTATTTTAAAATCTTATGGTTGCAGATGAAAAAAAGAAATAAGTAAACAAAATATAATACTGAATAAGAAAATAGTAAACGGGAACATATTTGTAAAAGTTTAATGGTATACTACGCATAATTTTTACCTGTGTTTTCAACATCACATACTGAGTATAGACATGAAGAGCCACGCCTTGATCATTTCAGTTTTTGTGTTCATTTTTCTTCCAACATGTACAGTTTGTAAAAAAGTAGTAGTGGAATTATCTAAGTTATCAGTCCAGTAAGCCGCTTATACAAAGCTAATTAAAATTTATTCAATGAGTTTTCTTTTAGAAATATACCCTTGGAGAACACCGTTTATAATGATCCGGAAAATATCGCAAATGCGGAGATGGCTGACACGAATGACATTGCAATTAGGAATCGTAAGTATTTTTATATTTTTTGTAATTGTTCTATTTTCTAACTTCATATTTTTACTTTTAGAACTTTCTTTACCCACAGAGATATTATCTCCAACGCCTCCTTTATCAAATCTAAAATCGACAACAAAAACATCAACAAATCGTTTGGAAGAGAGTGTATCAACAACTCCATCATTAGAATCCTCGAAGACATCATCTCTACCATCATCAACATTTCAGAGATTATCATTTTTATCAAAACCATTTTCATCAAAACCATCAAGATCAAAACGATATGTACAAAGACCCAGAGTACTTACTATAAGTCGTGGTGCGATTGCTAGTCTAGTTGGTGGATGAATGATTTTTAATAATAAATTTCAGTATAAGTACGATAACAGGTTATACAAATTATTGTATGTATACGAAATCAGTGTGATTATGTTGGAGTAATTTTTTTCTGTATTTTATCATGTCAAAATATATCTGTTTGATTTAAAAAAAAACTTTCTAGAGTAGAAAATATTTTTATAATTATGTAATTAAAATCGCATTAATCAATTCATTTTTTTATTTTTCGGTTCGTGAAATTCTTGAACACGTTAAATCAATGTTAAGACTTAGAGACATATTGAATAATAATAAAAAGCCTAGATCTGATAAGTATGTGTATTTTATGTGAATTATATAATTTTTTTATTTTTTGCTATTACTTATCTATGTGTAGATTAGTGTTTCTGGGAGGTTTTTTATCATAGATCTAATAGATCCGTTGCTCTGCATCTTTACCAGATGTAATAAATTTATTCAGTTATACTAATATCCTATATTAAGGATATATTAAATCTATTTATTTTAGAAAATTATGGAACTAACTTTTATTAAAACTATCCGAAAGTGACCATAACCTTAAAATCTTATGCTTCTTCAAAATCGTGACTATTTCTATGGGATATCGCTGGGTAAAATAAATATATGTATGTATGATGACTGGTGACGCATAAGAAAATCGTACTGGACTTTATTAGAAATGCAAACTATAAAAATTTAAATTATCAAATTCCTCCGGAAGACTTTTGACATTATGAGAGGTCATACATATTTGGAAGAGCTTTTTCTTCGGATTTATGTGAATAACTGGTGGATGAGACTTTAGCCGCACCTGTGTAGTTTTCAATTTTGCAAATATGTGCTGCCATCAAATTTATAAAAATTAAATTGTGACCTCGAAAAATATTTTTTTAATATATAATACAGTTGTATCTACGTAAGTTAACAGTGTGCTTCGTCAAAGAAACATTCAGTTCGCTACGATACTTTCAAGATGAAACACTTCCTCTTGATTTTAGTTGCCGCCGTATTTTTATCTTTTGTTATAGATGTATCCAGTAGTGACTACGATAGAAATGTCAAGGCATATAGAAATCTTAATAAGAGGAATCCGGATGGTAGTTATTTCTATGAGTAAGTAATTTATTTAAGTTTTTTAGTAACTATGTATACATATTTATAAAAATATCTGCAGATATTACTTAGACAATGGTGCCACTCAAAAAGTAAATGGAACCTTAAAGGATGTCAATGGTGAAAAAGTGTACAGTGTTGAAGGATTGTATACATATCGACAAAATGATGGAAGATATTTAACTCTCAAATATATTTCGGACGAAAATGGATTCCGAGTTTTATCATGTATGTTCATTATTTTTTTTTTTTTGCTAATTTAATTAGTGCTAAATTATAAAACAATATATATCTTTTCAGTTGAGCAAGTACACCGTCCACAGCATTATATTAATCCAAAAGCTATTGCCAGTTTAGTAGGGGGATAAGATTGTGTGATAATGAAAGTATTTAAATAAAAATTTCCAAATGATGTTAAGTTATTTTAATTATTTTATATGGAAAAATACTGAGCGGCAAGATCGATGTTAAAGGACAGGCTTGTAATATCATATTAACTATTTGTAAAAAAAATTTATAATATACAGGACTTGCGTCCTCAGGCATACATTTGCTTTAATCCCGAAAATCCTGAAAATCGGATTTCGGATGGCAACAGTATCCAACCATCGGATCATCATATTTTGTGTGATAGTCTTTAACTCATACCAGGATCTTAAAACTTATGCATCCTCTAATAAAGACAGTCTTCTCTAAAAATTTCTCGGGATCATTTGCATCATTCAGTCTTAACCTTCATGTCCACGGCAAAAAAATTTACGAATCCCCGCGGCATGGCACACTTGTGCCACTCTGTGATTACTCATGCATTACCAACAATTTCTGAGAAAATTTGTTAACTACGATAGCTTTATGCAGGATTATTATGTCATTGTCTTATTTAAAGTCAATTCAAAAGGTTTTCTGAAAGTAAACATTAGTTTACTATAAAGGATTATGAACTTGAACTTTTTGCTGAAAATTTGTTAGTGACAGAGATTCTTTTGTGAAAAAATTTTGATTTAAAAATGTGTCGGTTATTTTTGTGAAGAAGAATTTTGTGATAATTATGGCTGATGAGGAAATATCACGCGTTGGGTTTAAAATGTATGCATATATTTTGCTCTTTATAGGAATATGTTTTAAATTTTTCGTTCGTAGGATGTCTTACAATCAACAAAGGGCTTATTTGGAAAGATTATTAGGCGAAGAAGATAGTTCGCAAGACTTAAGTATTACAAAATGATATCGACGAAGAAAATAGTTCTGAGGACGAATGGATTCCACCGCCTACTACTGAACAAACTTGGGTTGAAGAAGAATCAGATGTTGAGGATGATCATAGAGACACAAATCTTCAAATAGAATTTGAAAATGACGATACGGATAGCGATGAAAACTACGAAAATAATGATATGTGTCCTGAAGGGCAATCTGATCAAGATATTTTTCGCGGTAAAGACAACACCATATGGCATCGCAATCCTTCTTCTAGGTGTCAAACATTGCGTCGCAATATTCTACGACAACGGGCTGGCCCAGCAAGATCGACTCATACTCTCTCTGTACGTGACACCTTCAAATGTATTTTCGATGATGTAATTTGTGACATAATTATAAAAGAAACAAATAGAAAAGCAAATAGCATATATTCTAAATGGAATTTCGAAAATCCTGGAAAACCCAAAGTGTGGAAACCGCTAACTCGAGAGGAGTTTGAAGGATATTTAGGAATACTCATAACAGCTGGCGTTAGACATTCTAGTTCAGAACATGTGAAAGAAATGTGGAAATCAGATTCATATCCTCTCTATCGTGCAACAATAACTCTCAACAGATTCTGGGAAATTTCCAGATTTCTTCGTTTTGATAATCCATCGACGAGGAATAACCGTTTGGAAACTGATAAGGCAGCACCAATTTCAGAACTCTGGCTTTTGCTCAACAGTAAACTCCACTCGCAGTATATTCCAAATGAATGCCCCACTGTTGATGAACAGCTTTATCCGTATAGGTGGAGAACTAGATTCACGCAATACATGCCGTCCAAACCAGCAAAATATGGGATTAAAATTTGGTGTGTATGTGACGCGTCCAATTCCTATCCTCTTTCAGGACAACTTTACACCGGAAAGTCGGCTACGGGTCGTGAAATGAATCAAGGTGAAAGGATTGTAAGAGACCTGTGCATTAGATATAAGAACTCAGGTCGAAACATTGCCACGGATAATTTTTTTACAACTCTTCCCCTTGCACGTTGGTTAATGTCACTGAACATGTCACTCGTTGGAACACTGAAACATAATAAACGGTGCATTCCTCTAGAAATGCAAAGTCACAAAAGTCGTGAACTTTTGTCATCAGTGTTTGCTTTTAGTGAAGACAAGGTTACAATGTGTTCATATATTCCAAAGAAAGGAAGAAATGTAATTTTATTATCTACGATGCACCATACAGTTGACGTAAGTGGCCCTAAGAAAAAGCCAGAGATTATACATTATTATAACAAAAACAAAGGAGGGGTCGATACGATGGACAAAATGCTATCGAATTTCTCAACGAAACGGAAAACAAATCGTTGGCCCGTTGCAATATTTTATAACATGATCGATATAGCATGCTTAGCAGCTTTCATAATTTATTCAGAAAATAATCCGGCTTCAGCTAAACAAACAGATTGCCGTCGAATATTTCTCCAAGATCTAAGAAAACAACTAGCAATGCCAGCTATAAATACCCGCTCACACATTCCAAAGGTTACTGCGCAGTTTTCTACAAAATTAGGAATAGAATGTATGTTGGGAAGACCTTTAGTAAACATGTCGCCAATACCACAAACTTCTGAAAGTCCATCCAAGTCGGAGTTTACGGGAAGATGCTATATATGTCGGAGCAGTTTCAAAAGGCAGCGTAGGACAAGAAAGGAATGTTGCGTTTGCAAATTACCTATTTGCCTTGAACACAGCGAAGCATTTATCAAATGCATATCTTGTGAATTATGAGCCAACCACATTTATGTATGTATGTGTATAAATATTATGTAATCAATAAAATATTAATATTGTTTTTCTAAATAAGAATCTACATATTTTACCTACATATACGTATCTTCCGAACCATACAATCGGTGGCACAAATGTGCCATGCCGAGAACATAAGGATGTAAAAGCTAAAACTATACAAATTTCATTTTAGACTTATGATTTATTTGTAACATCTAGCTCAATGTTTTCATTTTTGACCCTTTGAAGATGTTCGAGAATATAAAAAAAAAAAAACTGTAATGTGCTAAAATGATGCATATAAGTCGAAAATGGCATAATTGTGCCATGCCGTGGACATGAAGGTTAAGACATCTTCGTAGTACTTTTTTCATCTCATCATATTGCAAATGTTGGCCAATTGTTTCAGATGTAGCAAACTATGTGTTATATCAACTTCTGTATGTCTCATGGACATACGAGCGTCACGAAACAAGGATATTGTTACATTATTCAAAAGAGTGGTAGTTGGTATGATGAACAAAAAAGCATCTTTCACTTTAGTACTAGAATCACTGAAATCTCTTCAGAGTAGCTAGTTTGTATGTGAAGATAGTGGCTTTAACGTTCGACAATTTTTGGAGAGATATTAACAATATCTCCAAGCAATATCAATGTCTATGTAAGTCGGGTTCGAATCATCAAGCATCACTGAACACTGAATTTATTAATTCGAGTCGTATCATGAAATATGGGAGTGAAGCCCTGTTTAGAATGCAAACACTTTTTTTTCGTGGCAGATGACAAAAGATCCCAATCACGAAGGCAAAGGCGGCCCATTGTGTTAACTTGGTAAGTAAAAGAAGTTATACAACTATAAAACTCGCAAGGACACTAGGTAGGGGGAAAAATCACATTGCAATGTGGAGGTAGGACTCGAACCCAATACCTCCGAAATAGTAGTCATATACTTGGAAACACCTTGATTTCACAATCATGTCAGTGAAATCTAATCTTCTTCCCGTCTTGATTGATAGACATAATGTGCCTTCAGTGACCCATCGTCTCCCTAAGCCCCAAAATGGGCTTCATAAAAAGTCTTTTTACACTTTTTAGCAAATGTACGATGCACAAGGTAACCAAATTATTTATTATGACTAGAAATAGTAGCATGATATAGGCCAAGTAGAATGATGCCCTCTGGAACGAACCGTGGATCGTACATATGTTCTGTGTCCCAAATAATACCCCCAGGAACTAATCGAGGTTAGGAAAAATCTTCTGAAAAATACATTTCTTTGTAAAATTATTTCTATGGATAACCGAGGATATACAATAACATTCACTTAACAGGTAACAAGTATAAATGGGTGTACACCGACAATGTTTTCTATTTACAGATCACCACATCCCTATAGCTCTGGATGGACTTTTATTTTTAAAACAATACCTATAAATACTTTTAGGAAGTATTTTATTAATTCTGTGTTAAGTTTGCCATTTGTATACTATCTCTCCTTATTCCACACTATCACTATTGGTCTTGGAAAAATGTCCTTAACAACTCCTATTTCCCACAATATTTATTTATTTATTTAAATTATAAGTTAAGGCAGATTTTTACAAGTTTAATTAATTACTACCGCAAAAAGTTATTCAAACAATGTAAAGAGAGATATAAAAGTATATATTACTTCCTGTAAAATAGTATGCTGTAATACTTCAAAAAAGGAATTATATATTTCATTATTTATACTATTGTTAAATACTACAAAAGTTATACATACAAGGAGGTTATTGCTTTATGATAAAATATAATAAGTAGAGAAATTACTAGCTAACTAACAGTTTCTTATAGTTACGAAACTAAAAAGTAATAGGACCCACAGAGGAAAATAATTTAAAAGAGAGAAAGGCGAAATTGAAATAAGGATCAAACTCGAGTTCAAATTGAAACAAGTAAAAATCTACAATTGGTCTAAAACCAATTCTTACGATACTCTAGATGAATGTCCGTATAAAATTTCGTATGGTCAACGATCTATGCAAGTGTAATTTTTGAAGTGGTTTTTCGCATATAAATGGTTTTCCAATAAGAGGTGTTATTTTAATTAGCCCGCTATTTCGGTAGATGTCACTTTTCGAGCTGTCATTTTTTGACATTTGACAAGTAGAAACTACGCCATTAATAAAAATGGAACGATACACGATTCAACAAAAATGGAACGATACACGATTCAACAACGCATTGAAATTATTAAAATTCACTATAAAAATGTTGAAAATGTGGCAGAGACGGTTCGTAAAACTCGAACATTTTTGGGTCGTCGTTGTCAAATTGGTAGAAAAATTCGAGCTGTCGGGACAAGTTAGTGATGTGAAGAATAAAACCCGTGCACGTCACAAGAACAGCCGAGAATATTGCTGCTGTAGCCGAAAGTGTTGAAGAAAACCCAGGTTTGTCCATTCCTCGTCGTTCTTTGGAATTAGGCATTCCACAAACGTCATTACACCGTATTTTGCATAAAGATTTGGGTCTTAAGGCTTATAAAGTTCAGTTAACACAAGAACTCAAGCCGGCCGATCATAAACAACGTCGAGTCTTTGCTGATTGGGTCCTTGAAATGCATGAAAATGATCCGGAATTCCATCGAAAACTCATCTTGAGTGATGAGGCCCATTTCCACCTCGATGGCTTCGTCAACAAGCAAAATTATCGCATCTGGGCCTCGGAAAACCCAAGAGTTATTGTTGAAAAGCCTCTCTATCCTCAACGTGTGACTGTTTGGTGCGGTTTATGGTCCCGCGGGGTCAGTGGACCTTACTTTTTCGAAAATGAGGCTGGAGCAACAGTTACGGTGAATGGATTGCGCTAACGACAGATGATTAATGATTTTTTGTGGCCGGAATTGGATGGTATTGATCTGGACAACGGTTACTTTCAACAAGACGGTGCTACGTGCCATACAAGCAACGAAACCATTGATCTTTTACGGGAAAAGTTTCCGGACCGTGTTATCTCTCGAAGAGGTGATCACAATTGGCCACCGAGATCTTGTGACTTAACACCTTTCGACTTCTTCCTTTGGGGCCACGTGAAAGAGAAGGTCTACGCCAACACCCCAGCGTCGATTCAAGTCCTCAAAGATGGAATTCGTGAGGCTATCGAGGACATAGGGCAGCCACTTTGCGATTTGGTTATGGAAAATTTCATAAAAAGGATATGGTCCTGTAGGCGTGGTCGTGGTGGTCATTTCGCTGATGCTATTTTCCATTATTAACGGCATACCTTCCTCTTTATAATGAAATAAAGATCCGATCATTTATCTCAAAAAAATGGCATTTTTCTTTGAATATCAAAATAACACCTCTTATTGGAAAACCCTTTATATATATACATAGAACGGTTCGTCGGACAGAAAAAATTATTATAACCAATTTTATAGGATTTCGTATTTTGAAGAAGTTTTTAATACAACAAAAATGTCTATATTTTTATTTGGCAACAACGAAAAGGGGTTGCCCGATTTATTCCATTTTTGAAATCTTATTTGTTATTACTATAAAAACACCATGTACCATATTTCAGCTCTTTACTTCTAATCGTTCTCAGGCAGTGTCCAAATACATAGTGGAAAACGAAAGTTTTGTATGGCAACCCCACGAAGGAGTTGCCCGATTTGTCTCATTTGCAAACCTAATTTTACTTTTTTTTAAAGTCCGTGTACAAAATTTCAGCTCTCTAAGTATTCGCGCTCTCGAGTTATCGTGCGCACAGACGGACAGACAGACGGACAGACAGACGGACGGACGGACATGCAAAAATTAAAATAACTTTTAATATTATGCGTGGGTGTCCAATCCATTTTTCTTTACCATCATTAATTCTAAGTGTTACAAACGGAATGACAAACTTAGTATACCCTATAGATTTCATCTAGGGTATAAAAAGAAGAGAAAATGATATCAACGAAACTCATATAACTTTTCTGATCTCATAGAGTACTTGTCTTTTGAATGTCAGTCTAAAAATTGTCGACTTAGCTTTAGCTGGACCGAAGGCAAGAACAGCAGATATCTCCATTTAAAGCTTTGAAAAGAAGGACAGCATCTAGAAAGATTCTTCGATTAGCTAAAGTCGGTAGATTAAGCCTTTTTTAGTCTATCATGATATTCGAGTGACACATAATTAAATTTCAACATAACAAGCCTTGTAAATTTTTTTTGAACAGATTCGATTTTAGATGAGTATGAAGCATAGAAAGGGCTCCATACTTGACAGACATATTCAAAAATACTTCTCGACAACGAAATAAATAACGTTACAATAGATGACGTACACTTAAATAAATTCGTGTTTTTGATGTTAGACATATAATTAATATGAGAGGAGAAAAGTAACTTGGATCCAAAAATTACAACTAGATCTTTGCGTTCAAAATTTCTGGTGATATATTTATTATGATAGTATAATCGAAAAGAATGGGTTCCAGCTTCTTAGTATAAGTAGCACTTATCCGCATTAAATTTCAGCGTACTTACATTACACCAGTTCGCCAATTATATCAGATCTTTCTGCATGTGGAAAACAGTATTGATTACACGGAAAGTTTTGCATCATCTGCATAGAGTAGACAGTTAAAATTTAACTGGGAAGGAAGAAGATAGAAGAAATCAAGAAAATGAAGGGTCTAAGAACGGTCCCTTGTGGAACACCAGATCTACGAAGACGGCTCTCCATCCAATGGTTACTGTCACTGAGTGGGGAGTGGATCGTAGACTGTTTACCTTGGGAGCCTTTCTGGACATCGAGGGGGCTTTTAATAGGGCCACCCCCGAGTCGCTATGTGAGGCAGCTCGTCTACATGGTGTTGACCGTACTATAGTGCGATAGATCGACCAAATGTTAAGACGACGATAATTAACTGTGGAGGTGGGCGGCCGAACCCCTCTCAGTGTGCTGGTGGAGAGAGAGGCTGCGCACAAGGTGGCGTGTTTTCTCTGTACTCTGGTGTGTGTTGGTAGACTCACTCAGGCACAGCATGACTGCTGCATGTGTCTTCATGCAACGAGGCCTCGATATTGTTGAGGACTGGTGCACCCATCATGATATGACAGAAACCTAATAAACACCAGCTTGATGCTCTTCTCCAGAAGACGGAAACTTGGGTACTTTGCTCTTCCAAAGCCTTTTCGACACACTCTGCAATTCTCTCATCATGTCAAGAATCTTGGAGTCTTCTTCGACTCGAAACTGACATGGGGATTGCACGAAGAGGAAAAACTTAATGCGGCTACAAGGGTCTTCGCTCAATGCAGGAGAATCTTTGGCTTCACATGGGGCATGAGACTGAGGGTTGTGCATTACATGTACACCTCAATCATTTGACCCATGTGTACATATGTTCCTGTGTATGGTGGCCGAGGACGCTTGTGGGGACTGCCATCCGGAAGCTGGCGGGCCTGCAAAAGCTTGCCTGCTTGGGAATTACGGGCTCCATGTGATCTACGGCTACTGCTGCTCTTGAGATCCTACTTAATCTGCCACCCCTAGATCACGTCATTCAGGGAAATGCCAAAAGGGCTGCGAGCATATTGCGCCCATGGGGATGTTGGGAGGACGGCTGAACTGGCTCTTCTCATTGCTCTCTGGCATATGGGCTGGACTTGGAAAACCCTCTGGCCAGTATGCCACGAGATGCGATGGTACCTGAGCTTCGTTTCGGGCGCAGTTTCTCTGTGAGCTTTCCTGTAAGGGAATCGTGGACTGAGGAAAGTGCCTTATCGAGCCTTCCTCGGTCCACTCTAAAAATTTTTACCGACGGCTCTCTCACTAATGAAGGAGCTGGGGCGGGTGTCTACTTTCCTGGGCCTGATATTGGAATGGAGTACTCACTTGGAAGACGCACCACTGTCTTCCAGGCTGTAGTCTTCGCCATATTAATGACAGCGAAGTTAGCCCTTGATATACAAATCAAGGGGAAGGACATTGCTCTCCTTTCAGATAGTCAGGCAGCCTTGATGGCTCTGAGTGGCCCTCGGGTAATATCTAAGTTACTGGAGGATTGCAAGTCGTCTGTGGATAAGTTGTGTATTTACAGCAAGGTGTCCCTTCTGTGGATTCCCATGGGGAATGAAAGTGCTGACCTTTTAACTAGAACTGGCTCTAATTCTCCGTTCCTCGGACCGAAACCCGCCGTAGGCGTTGCCACCTCAAGTATCGGATCTCTCATCAAAGCGTATGTTCATAGAAAGCATCAGCAGAGATGGGCGAATCTGAGTACTTGCAGGTGTACAAATCTGTTTCTTGCTGGGCCTAATGGGCTCGGAAGGAAACAATGTAGAACTGTGGTTGGCATCATCACCGGCAACAGCTCACTTCACGCTCATCTAACAAGAATGGGAGCTGTTGACAGCCCTGAGTATCTGTCCTGCCTGGAGGGAGGGCCAGAGACAACTCAACACTTTTTATGTACGTGTCCGGCCTTCGCCCGGTGCAAGCTGGATACTTTAGGATCTGCCCTTCTTTCTGTGTATGAGCTGAAAAACGTGCCTCACCAAGACCCGCTGCGCTTCATTAAGAGAACAGGAAGATTTTGTTGAATGGCCTTCTAGCAGGACAGCACAATGGGCCACTATGGCTTCCGTGCTTGGGATAGGGCCTCCTGTCTCACTGTCTTTAAAATAAAAATAAATAAAAAAACAATAGGTTAAGCTAATGTATGTGAACATTGTTTGTAAAGGATATTAGAAATTTTGTCTAATCCCGAGTTCTTGCTACAGACAAGTACTTCCAATATATTAAGAACTTCGTGAGACGATACCTCCGATAGACAAATGACTTCCGAACTGATAGTAGAACCGGATATCGGGCATGTCGTGATAGGATCACTATTTATAAAAACGGATGTAAAATGCTTGGAGAATATTTCACAAGAGTTACTTGACGAGGAGGAGGTATCGTCAGCATACTACTAGCTCTTTCAGGTAAGTATTTGATTTTTTCAGGTCTTTACAATACAACCAAAAAACTTTAGGTTGAATCCTTAATGCATGTTCCGTTTTACTTATGTATTAATTGTAACATTCCTTGAGAAGTGATTTGCACTTTTTTTCTACTTGTGGAAAATGTTTTGTAAACTTCGGGATGTTGAAAAGACTTGCACAAATGCCTATAATTATTTTTAATTTGAAAGACACGAATAAGACATGAGTTGCATCATATTGGAAAATTTTTCCCTCTTTTTTTTTACTATTTCCGGTATATAATTATCAACTCCATTATTTAATGCTTCATAAAATCTCTTAATAGATTCATCAACATCAGGTGTGAATAAACTGAGAGAATTTACAGACGACAAATATTCATTTAAATAATCACCTTATTTAAAATTCCTTGATTTGGTTATGGCATCACGTGCCGTTTTAGTAATAGAAAGAGAGATCGTGATGTCCAATATAATATGTAGTTCTTTCTATTTACATCGTGCGTTAGTACAGATTTGATAGAGAATTTTATTTGTTTATTTAGTTTTTTTTTTTTTTTTTCTTTTTTATTAAATATAAGAGAATTTAGAAAATTTTAAAAATTGTATTTATTTTTGCTAAAATATAAGAGATAAAAAAAACTTGTCTGGCAGCACTAGCCAAAATGTATCTATAGAAATTCTTTATTTTACTTCAGTTGCTATCTTTGATTCGTTAGAGTAAACGTTCAAAATCAATCGTAAAATTATCAGAAGGATAAAAGCGCGTAAACCTGAAGAGCGCTTAAAATTTCAGACTGGTTTTAAAGTAATATAAAAAATCTTTTATCATTTGTATATTCAAATTAAAGTATTTAACAAGTAAAATTTTGATATCGCGTGCTAATAATTACAGTGATTAATATTGTAAATTGTATAAGTAAAATTGTTATAATAATTAGCAAATATGAGAGGCGTAAATCTTAACATTACAATTCTTTTTCTCCTTTTTCACACGAGCTTAGTAATTTGTAAACCAACTGTGTGGGACATATCAAGGGAAGAATTACGATTAAAAGCCAACTCTGAAAATTACTTTTCTACTCAGTAAGTAAATTTATGAAATTTTTATTTTTAATTATACAAAATGCTTCAATTTAGTAGTAGCCCCATGCAAAGTACCGATGACGAGAACGACAACATCATTAGAAATCGTAAGTATTTATTTCATGTAATATCATCTGTGTTTTATTTATTAACTTCACAATATTTAGCAGCATCAGGAGTAGTATTCCAAATAAACTCACCCTCATCATCTTTGCCAGCAGTATCATCAACATTATCAACTTCAACACTTAAGAGGACAAAACGTATAGAGCCTCGTATAAATAGTTTTGCAATTGGTAGTTTGCTTGGTAGATAATAGCCTCTTCCTAATGCCAATCATGAACAATTAAATACAAAGTATAATGGGCGCAGCAAAATTATCAGTAAGAGTTGTTGAAGTTTATTGTTAAAAAAATTGGAATAAAGTTTTAATTGAGACTAGTTGCCTCAAGAAAATAAATGTGCAAATTATAAAAGCGTACAACTTTTCAAATATTGTGTTTCGACTTTTAGAGGATAATTAGGGGTAGATAGTAGGTTAAGGGGTATTTATAAAGTAATTACGGGATAAAAGTGGATTTTGATTAAATTGGGATGAATCTATGGTTTTTGAGTTCAGAAAGTCATTAGCTAGGTCTCGACGTTGGGAGAATCTTTTGAGAGGTAGTTGAGGGGTTAAACACTTATTTAAGGGGTATTTACGAGATAATTACAGAATAATAGTGGATTTTGATTAAATTGGGATGAATCTATGGTTTTTGAGTTCGAGTATTCGATTTAGTTTGACCTCGATTTTTGCAAAATTAATTTAGGGGGTAATACAAGTAAATAGTGGGTATTTTTGATGAAATTCAATGCCAGAGAATTGGGTGCAAGAAAGCAATTTAAGTACATTTCGACTTTGGAAAGAAACGTTTAAGGATATTTATGGAATCATTAGGGAGTAAAAACGTATTTAGGGTATATTTAAGATGTTATAATGAAATAATATTAATTTTTTATTATTTGGAGTAGATCTACTGTTTTCGGTTACAACCTTTGACTTACAAGAAAGCAATTTGGATAAGTCTAAACGTTGGAAAAGCTTATTTAGGCAATATTTTGGGACAAATACGGAGATTAGGGTCAATCTATCCTCTTCGAGTGCAAAGAAGCGATTCAGATATATATCTACTTTGAGAAAATCAATATAGGGGTAGGTAATCATATGGTAACTGCGGCAAATAAAGTCCGTAGCAAACGGTACGTCACCGAGAGCAGTAGTATGGCTGCTTGAAATTATAATGTTCGTCTAGACAAAATCATAAATTCCGTTGTTTAATTGATATTTTCACATGTATAACTTCTTTAAGTTGAACGTTAGGTAATGTAGTTTATGATTTCGATGTTTATTTTCGCCCAGAATTTTGTTTATTTGATTAATGATTATTTTTGTAAAATCATATCATCGGTCTAATAAGGCCAACTGAAGTAAACCGTGGGCCTTATTACCTTACCTAACCTAAATTCTCAATGAAACTAATATTCCTATATAGGATTAAGATTGTGGCATTATTTTTGTTCCAAAAAAAGAAGACTGTCTGCAGACATCTATGGATTTACTCTGTTGTACGTGAAGAAATTTATAGCTAAAGCTGTTGGAGCCTTATTACCACCTGTAAGGAAAAAAGGACCACTTTTATTTTTATTCCAAATTATTAAAAATAACCCCAAATTCTGTTGATTTCCTTAGTTTTACCAAGCTTACTTGGATGGCAACCATTCCGCTGATTAAGATTTAGAATAAGTAAATTTTTGCTTTGGGCCTAATTATACTGTGGTAGCTTAATAAAGACCTGGGAAAAGATTTATAAAACTGAATTATTTTTTTAAATACTCATTTCTGTTATAGTTTTTCTATCTTTTTAGTTGTGTAAATAAATAAACTTCACGGAAAATACTTAATTTATTGCATATTAAAATTAGGTAGGCCTTATTTGCCGGAGGTACCTTATATTTGAATTTTTATTATTTTGAAATTAGTCCTGAATCTACTATTTGCAGGTATAACAAAGCCATGTATTGGGAGGGATAGGGTGGGGGGGGGGGGGGGTAGTTAATAAGCAAATTGTGATTTCTATCTACGAAATATTAATCTATTACTAATAAAAAATTTAAATTGCAACTAGAATAAAAAACCTCTGTTCGAAGCAGTAATAAGTTAATGAATCTTCTGTCTTTAAGCCCTGGTTGTCTTAAGTCTGTGAAAATTTCTTAACAGTAAAGAGGAAGAAAGATATATTCTTTGTCATTGTTTTTCTCTCGTTATTCCTTTTTGGGGAATCCATTGGGATTTTACATTACGTCTCTACTTGATTCTGCTATCAATCCGCGTCCGAAACTTTGACATTAGTTTCATCAATAATTTTCATTCACTTTTCTATAAAGGATTAGCCTACAATAGCTATGGCAATGATGAGAATGCTATATCTAAACTTATTAGGAAAATGGAAACGATCTCGAAAGGAAGTTGTTGAAGTTGTTGAAGTTGTTTTGATGCATCTGTTTACAATGAAAGCGTTACAAATGTACCTATCTATTAAAACTTCGAAAAGGGATTCTCCGTTTCCCTAATGGTGATGCAGCTGGAAGAAATGAATGATAACATTTTTAAACTATTTTAACCTATAAAGGATGAAAAGAAATTAGGTAGCATGTAAAAATAAAATTCGAACCCAAGATCTCTGATAGAAGCTTACCAATTGAACTATGCATGCTACTACTACGATGCCGCTAGCAGAATTATTTTTAAGACATGCCAAAATGAGGAACATTGGCATTGCGGTTGCGTGTGTAGATTAAAATATCTGATTAGTAAATTTAAAGGATATAGAGTTGAATATTGTAGGAAAAAGGTAATAAACAAACGGAATATTATGTGGACGACACCTATTGGCGTGCGTAACAATTAAACTGCATTAAATGGTTGTTGTCAAGGTATATAGAAGACAAGGTATTCCCATTACGAACCACGTTTCGCCATTTGTATCCAAACGTATAGGAAAGTACTGTACAGAGAACACAATATAATCTCTCATCCTTCTGTCCTTTCAATAGAAATGTATGTACGTTATAGGACGAAACATGTCACAGTTTTAGTACAACATTTTTAATGAGAATACCTTGTCTTCTATATACCTTGGGTTGTTTTCACAATTTTAACGTGTTGAACAATTTCAAAGGAGAATTTCGGCAAGACAAGACAGAGCCAATGTAATACGTAAAATGATGTTAGTTGAATTCGAGAAATATTTCAAAAAATTAGAATTAACTCATTCTAAAATTTCTGAAATGCATGATTGAAAGACTTCAAATTTTGAACATTTTCTCTACTACTTGCCTCAACAAATATCTGGTAATGCCTTAACTGTATCTAAAATCTTCTGCTTTCGATATACGAAGTATCTTGAAAGTTTAGTTAGCTAATTGACTTAAATTTAAGAAAAAAACATTCAATTAACATTTTACTAATTTTCGCTATGGGCTCAGTCTGATACATTTCCATTTTAAAACTAATCTAAACACCTCAAGTGTGCGAAACTAATAATTTAATCCGGTTAAATTTTTGACTCCATAGTTTTCTGTCAACTATTAGATCTTTTTTCTATTCTTTATTATACAGTCCGGTAGTATTTCTGGTATAACACTTTTTGTTACTTTTTAATAATTACATTTTTTTTATTCCAATTTTTAAATACAAAAATCTTATACTCTCGTAGAAATACCAAATAATGCACTGACCGATCCAATTATGTCTCCGAGCATAGTTGATATCAGGAATAATAACTTCACCAAACTGGTATAATATAATATGCAAGAATTGTGAAACTTTATTTATTTATTTTTTATTACTAATTTATGTAAAATTAATATCTTAATGAAATTCCTGAATTTTAACGATATCGATCGACACAACATTTAACGATCAGTATGACGTTCTAAATATGTATATATGTATGGAAGCTTATTGCTATAGCAATATGTGTTGCTAACTTATTATCCGTTTCACAATTGGACATCACTACATATATAATATAGTAACAAGGTAACACAAGCTAGCACAACAAATTTGCACCAGATAGGTCGCTTTAAGCTTAATCTGAACTAATAAACTTATTTAAAAACAAAATACATGTAAAAATTGCTTTAGTTTTTAGTATTTAAGAGCAGAGTTCTTCAAAAAGGAGGTTTTACTGCAGTAAAATATACAAAATAAAATTTTTTTTTTTAATAACTGGTCACTAATATTTTCAAAATAATTTAAGCTCACGGAAACTAGAATAATGTAAGAAAAAAGTAATAAAATAAGAATTAAGTGAGTGAGATACTGCGTCATTTGATCATTTGTACTATGTTACGTGAGTTAAAATAAGGAAACTGTACACATAAATCGTGTAAATTGGATATATAATTCAGAAGGAAGGTCAATATAAAATTTACGAAAATATTTTGTAAACATGAAGAACGCTATTCTTATCATTTCGTTCTGGACGCTGGTCTTTTCAGCAAGTTTAATGGATAAAATATCAGCAACGGGTGACACTAACGAAAATAACAACGACTTTCAAGAAAGTAAATATATTTATTATTCTCAATATTTTAAGTATATTTATTAATATTATTTATTATTTTAAAATATATTTAGCAACAATTCAAGCATTTAAACTACCATTATCGAAGTTAACATCATCATCACAACCATCAGCGGTACCCACATTGGAGCTGTCATATAAGCAATTTTCATCATCAAAAGCATCAAGATCAAAACGAGATTCTTTCCCTGTAGATCCTAAAGTAATTGCTAGTCTACTTGCAGGTTAAAGTGTTTCAATTTTAATTCAATACAATAAAGTTGAAATTAATAAAACTGAAATTAATAAAATTTACGTATCTAGGTGGAGTTGGTCAGTAGTATGTAAATACGAAGCCCAGAAACAGATTACCAGACACTGCAATGTAGTTTGTAATAAATTTACGAATTAGTGCAGAGTGAATTTTTTTTTGATAATTGAAAATTTACTGCTATGGTATGACTAATCTTTTTTTTTTTTTTGCTTCAGATTAAGTAATTTACACAAATCTTACAAAATACATATACAATACATATGCAATTGTAGGAGAGACCAGTGCAAGTTGGACATGTTTTTATGATTAAGGGTGTAATATTTTAATAAACTATATGAAAATAAAAGTTAAATAAAGTGAAACCCAAAAGTTTTGTATGTCAACACCAAGAAGAGATTGCCCAATTTAAATAGTTCATTTTTGAAATTATATTTACAACTTTTATTAAAACGCCATATGCAAAATTTGAGCTCTCTACATGGACACGTTCCCAGGCAGTTTCCAAATATATAGTGAAAAACCAAAATTTTGTATGACAACATCAAGAATTGGTTGCCTGATTTAGTTCATTTGTGAAATTTTATTTACTCTATGAAAACAACAAGCACCAAATTTCAGCACTCTACGTTGACGCAATGCCCAAATATATAGTGAAAAACTAAAGTTTTGTATAGTAACCCTTCAAAGGAGTTTCCCGATTGGTCTCATTTTCGAACTTAAATTTACTTTTTTTAAAAGGCCGTGTGCAAAATTTCAACGCACTCACGAGTTATCATGAGGACGGATAGACGAACAGACGGACAGAGATATAGACAGACAGACAGATGGACGGACGGACAGACAGACATGCAAGAATCAAATTTTTTTAATATTATGCGTGGGTATCCGACCAATTTTGCTCTACCACAAAACCCTTGAGAATACTTTACAAGGTCATAAAACATACTCCCTCCCTACCACATGCGAGGTCTAACGGAGTCCTTACATTCTAAAATATTTGCAGTGTTCTTATGTAAAACTGACAAAAGTTTGATTTGAATATCTCCTCCGCCCTAAACTACTATTCACACCGAAAAATGGTGTTCTGATAATCTTAAGCTTGTTTTCTTATCTCCCGAACCGTAAAAAAATGTTCATACCTTTACTAACAAAATTATTTAAAAAAATTTATCTTAACCAAATGACTACGATTTCTCAAACAAAAATTCTCAGCTGAGTAATCATTGTAGTCACTGTGCCGTCATGGGATGCCGTGGGCTGATGATATCAAATGTAGCTGCCTACAGATTCGGACTCCGGCTTCACATACACATATGCAATTATCATTCAGCTAAGAGGTATTGAGCGTAAAATGGTAAGGTTACTTTGTAATCAAAACTATTTTATTATTTTGTTAAGTAAGGTATATAGGAAGTGTAGCCTGTGGGAAGGTAAAGAACCCAGCTTTAAATTACTAGAAGACTATTTTCCTGTATGGATAGTAGTTTCGGGTCTATAGCATATATAAAGTCAATGTTTGGCACTTTTCCGTAAGTATCAATATAGAACATTTTTGAAAACGGACTCACAACGCATACATATAGATTTCTGTTTCATGGCTTGGGAAGTATTCTCGCAGGTTTTGTCTACCAGCATTATTTCTATGTGTTACAAAAGGAATGAGAAACTTACTATATACCCTATAATTTCATCTAGGGTATAAAAAGACTGTTTATCTTAACTAGGTGAATTGCTCGTTGAACATCGTAACCTGTCTTCATATTCATCATCAAATAATGAAGATTAAAGATTTACCGTACTAATCTCTTTTTTTTCAGTTATTCGATGAACTAAGTGCAAGGATAGTTAGGCAACAGATTCGCCTGTTGTAACAAACAAAGAACGTCCATATGAATCGCTAGACTAGCAGATTAATAACGATTTAGTCAGACTATATGATTGGACGCTTCTTAACAAGCTCATTCTTAATCCATTTAAGTCCAAATGTATGGAAGTGTATGGAGTATTGTAGCTATATTAATTCCATCATCTGTAAGGTATTATATTGCCCACTAATCCATAATTAATTAGAATTCTTCTCCTGCTTTAATTTTCTTATTGTAAATTTTTCAAACTCCTCATATATGGAATATTCTTCGATCTGCGTTGGGGAATATGAGTGCAGTTAGGAAGCTTCTCGCTGATATCGTACAGCAACCTAATTTGGTACTACTCCTCCTACTTTTACTCTTAGTTCTAATTTTACTTTTACTTTTTTTATACTACAGCCTTTCCTCCTATACCTATAAGTTATGTTCTGGTCGACTTATTTTTATTTTATTTTTTACTCTTAGTTAAGTATAAGGATATGAGTATTGATTAAATTTTCTAGTATTTATTTAGACGTACTAACATAAGATCGCAGAATTTACATAAAAGTCTCATTAATATAAAATGAATTTGCATCTTACCATCGTGAAATTTAGTTGGGTTAAGTCATTTCAGTAAATACATATATTTATAAATAATAAAAACAGGCATTTTAATTATGGAGCTCTGAAAATCAAAACAATAATTGAAAATAAATGCAACTTTTTACTTGCTTCAGACGGCAAAATACTTAAGGCAGGACAGGTGTAGCTAGACTATAAATTCTATGAGCGTACCCCACTCATTAGTAAACTCTACGGCACCAGGGTTACCAAACTCGTTTGTTTTCTTTCAGATGAGCTGATTGATATAAAGTCTGATGTTGTTGGAACTGACGGCATATATCTCCACGCTTTCTGAAAAGTATTTTTCCTAGCATCCAAACTGCAATATTTCTCCTATTCAATGCGTATCTTACAATATCGTGGAAACTGACCACTGTCATCGCAATCGCCTAAAAATAAATTACCAGTTTCTGACTACCGCCCGATAAGTATCCTATGTTTTCTATCAATGGAAAGTGAGTTTTCTAGTTTATTATCACCAATAGCGGTGTGCCCCAAGGTTCTGTTCTTAAACCTCCTCTTTTCTCTCCATTTATAAATGATCTGCCATAAAAAATCCAATTCACTAAAGTTCATTTATATGCGGATGATGTACAGATTTACCTTAGTATTTCTAACGGCCTTATGGAGCACTGTTTCAACTGCATTAACTAGCTATCTTATCTTAGTGTGCTCGTATTAATAATAAAAGGTCGAGCCCTGCAAAATGCTCAGCAATCCCAACACAATCCAGGCTTCGACCCTACTCAAATCCTTGGAGTTATGAGGACTTCCAATTTAAACTGCACAGATTATATCAGCGCAAAATTGAGGAAAAGTTATTGTTGTTTGCGGATAAGTTTGGTATATCACCTGATATACCACCACCCATCCCTCGCGAAGGACTTGTCAAAGTTCTACTCTTGCCTCACTTCTGATTTGGAAACTTTATTTATCTTAATCTTGACACTATGGCTGATGTCACATTTTCCGTAATTTCAGTTTCAGTATGATATGACACAGTTTTACTGAATCTCAAAACTGATTTTTAGATTACCCAGTGGCGTAGAGGTTTTCATTGTATAAAGACCTACCTAGTATTATTAGTCGTAGAATTTTTTGGTGTTGGTAGCAAAAATGGACTCATTAAATTTCACCGATGAAGAGCTCGCGTGTATAGCTCTGTTAGTTGACGATAATATTAAGTATAAAAATCGAACATATTGGATACATCCATTAAACTTAAATCGAAATGTAGAAGGAGAATTTCACAAACTTTATGCGAAATTAAAAAATCATTAGTTGGTAGGATTAAATGCAAAATAAATAAAGAATATTTTACAAGACAAGCCATCAATGTAGAGGAAAGACTCACAAAAACCATTAAGGTATATAAATAAAAAATTCAATTTTAAATAAGTTGTTGTTGTGCCTTTCTCTTATTTATTGAGATAAATTAAGAAAGGCTTTCAATTGCATGAGAGGATAGAATCTTTGTAGTTGAAGGTTGGGTAGATATCATTGAAGTTTGTTCCGTACTATATGGCACAACATCTGAAAGAACGATTTGTTGATGCTTTGCTTGTAGTAGTGTATGCGCTGAAGAAACAATGGATGAAAGAGACATTGTTGATGTAGATGGAGACGATATATAAGGAGAATCTGTTGAGGAAGCGGATGATAATGTTTGAATCGGATGAAATACCGTAGATTTTTGTCCTTGGGAATATTTGGTTGGATTAGCCGAAATGTAAAAAATACTATTATTATTAAGGATTGGTGGAGGAGAGTATTTGACTTTTTTCAACAAATCCATCATCCCAGCTTTAAACTCCATTCTCTGAAAGAGATTATTTCCTCCATTTCCTGCGCAAAGCTCAACAAAAATTATTCATTCGGATTTTGCAAATCTGAATAATTCCAGAAGAATTCTTAATTATCGTCTGAGTAGAACACGAACATTTGTAGAATGCGCATTGGGCATTCTAAGCATTAAATGGCGAGTTTTCCACTCACCTATATTAGTGAATCCAAATTTTGTTGTTATAATTACCAAAGCTGCTTGTGTACCTCAAAACTTTGTACGCTCCAGAGATGGATATAATATCCGGAACACTCTTACATGTGATCTAGACAATTTTTCTACAGAAAAAAGTGGAAGTACTCTCAGTGGTAGAAGTGTCAGAGAAAAGTTTGAAAATTACTTTATGTCACCACAGGGTAAAATTAAATGGCAAGATCAATATAAACATTAAACACTTGTATATACCATTGGCTTGAAAAAACTTTTCTCGAAACACAATGCATTTTACAGTAACTATATCAATAAGAAAATATCAGCTTACCTACTGTTTTTTTTTTCTCCTAGGAACTTAAGTCACGCCATGCCTCAATCACTTCCCTACCAAATTCGTCCCAAGCTTTGACCTTAATATCGCGACGCATATAGTTTTAACATTTCGTATTCCACAAACACTCACACTTTTCAATACCCGCAATAAATTTCTCCGCAACTTACCCACGCCACTGACAATTCAGCAAAATCCTAAAAACCGGAAAATGTGACAGCATTCATAAGTCACAATGCTTTATCGATATCAGCAAACTGGAAAAAATTCAGCATACTGAAATATTTCAGTAAACTGAAAACTGAAAAATCGGAAGGGCTCTCTGAATTTTTTCAGCAAAACTGAATTTCAGAGAACTGTGACATGGCTCATTTGATTGTGTGTATTTCGGTTTTCTTACATTCAGCAATCTAAATTTCTGGAATTCAGTATACTAAAATTCCAGATAATGTGGCATCTGCCTATAAGTTTACGTAGAATGATTGCAGCTTTTAATTGCTGTCTTCGATTTTTCGATGGACGTATATGTACATTGCAGACATACTTGCATCATAGAGCATTGATCGTCCTCTTCGGTCCTATCACCTCACAAAAGCCTAGCTACCTTCATAATCGCCTACAATTTCTACGTTCAGCAAGACACCGAAAAATTATTATGATTTCGAGATTTTCTAAACGATTCGTGGAGGGCCCTTTCCTTGTTCAATATGCAGAAGGCTGAAAACATTCATACTTTTAGAAGGTTACTCCAGTCATATAATTTTTAGTCTTTTTTTTTTTTATTATACTGCTTTTTGATTTTTGTATTTAGATACCCCAAAGAGGAAAATTGATCCAATAATTTGTATTTATATGTTTTTATTCCACCCAGCACAAGAACAGATTTTAATTCGCTTGTTTTGGAATATTCTTCATATAAACTACTTTACACTTAGAAACTTTAAATTCCTTAAACAGACAGACATAAGAAAATTGTTTCTACGAATCCCTCAAACTGGTCACATTTAATACAAACTAAGAAACACAATTTGTCTTTATTCAATTCATCCAAAACCCAATTCGAAAAGGACGTTGAATAATAAAAATCGGTGTGAACTTTACATATAACTATAACCTCTCCTTTTCACCAATATGTACATAATTTCCACTCCATTGTTCTAAATTCAAGTAACAAAAATAAAAAAAAAATAAAAACAGAAGTTCTATAATTATTCTTGATCCCCCATTGGGGTAAAGAAATTTACTTGAAGTTCTTGCACTATTTTTCTAAATTTCACTTCTGGCAAATAACTTAATTTTTCACTTCACTACACCCACAAGAAAAGTGTAGGGTAAGGGCAAAAAGTTCCCTAAGGAAAAAAAAAACAAGCATAAAATCTCATAGCAGTCATTTCATTTTCTACGAGCGTACACGTCGTCTACTATATGCTCGAGTATTGTTCAAACCTCCAGCAATATGTTCTTAAAAAGTACCTCCATAATGCTCAACTTAAGCGGACCATCTGGAATACTTTAGAGACGTCATTCAAAATCCTTCGTGTCCTTATTGATCCAAAAGGAAAACCCCCGTTCTGAAAAGGCTTGTTACACTTCATTTAACTTTACCCTTGACTATACTATAAATGTGTTGTAAGGTGGCTGGCAATGACCCTGAAAACGTAAAATCCTTGAGATTTTGTACCGGAACGGGAATACGGTGCGGCGACGGGGCTCATTTATCCTTTCGACAGAAAACTTTCCCAACAGCCGCAGCATTTGTCATTTAAATGTGCCCATTTTGCCTTGCCAATTCTCCGGCACAAGAAATGTATACTCCTTCTCAGAACAATACAGCAATGATGATGATGTGCTTTTGCCAGCATCAAACGAGCTCATTTTCACTTTGAAGAAAAGGGCAGGATACGTTGATAGATACCCTTTCCTGGCTCATCTTGATGCTAGAAAGTATCAGGAGGATGTGTCTCCGCGGTATTAAAATCAGCACACGATAATGGTGGAATTCAGAGTGTAGATGATGGAAAGAATCAGCATGGAAATGTACAATTTGTGCCTAGTTCATGGGTGTCTTGCTTGAAGATTTTTGTTAAGAGTGAACATTTCTTTTTACATATCAACATCAACTGAAATTTTGTATGGGGAAACAAGTTATGCCTAGAAAACTGTTAACAGACGATGAGTTTTTATTTCAAGTAGGTACCTAGGTACTATGTAAATTTGAGGAAATTCAATTTTCGCGATGATAGGGAGTAATAACAGAGATAATTTGCTTTTGGGGTAGTTTTTTCATAATCTACATGAGGTTTTGACAAATTATAGTCATTTGGTATATTCTCGACATTTGGTTGTGATATTTATGATCGTTTAGATCCAGGAGAAAAGAAGTCATAATTTAGTAGAATTCATCACTATTATATTTTCTTAAATCTCTCATGGAATTTCTTATTATTCATTTTATATCTTCGTACTGACCACGGCAAATTCTTCACTGGAGATGAATTGGTAAGGGTGATAAAAGTGGGCGAACGTCGGCTTTCAGCTTTGTTTGTGATCATAATTGGATTTCTATATTGATTGATCTATTGAAACAGAGGTTTGGGATCACGAGGGGATCCCCCGAATGTAGACCAAATCAAGGCCCATTGTTCACCCTCCAGACTGACGCTCTGGGACTTGGCTTGCAAATCGTCGAACAAGAAGAGCATTAATGCATGTTGAATGCGTAAAAACAAATTTCTAATAAAGATACTCGGGTTTATTAGAATTAAGAATGTTATAGAAAAGTATTAATATTTTTTGATAAATATCCGATTTTAGGCAACATCCAACAACGTAATAGTATAAGCAGAAACATGGTCATATCTGCGAAAGCGATTTAAGTAACGAACCGCAGAATTAAAAACTACTTTAAGCTTACGCAAACACGCTTAATCCAACTTAGCAACATAAAACTCACACACATATGTTATTATGGTAAAAATAAGTGCCCGGATAAACCTTAGTTTGGTTAAAAGTGGTATGTAGTTAGAGTAAACAGAAAGCAGGTGAAGGGTGTCATATACTTTCCTAACAGTAGCATTAACATGATTACTCCAGGTCAGATATTTATTAAAAATAATTTCAAGGTTCTTAACATTATCGCAGTATTAATAGGGTGGTGGTCGAATATAAGGAGGGGGGAATATGTAGTGTTCAAAGAATATTTGTATATTACGATGGAATTACTTTTGGTTAAGTAATAATCTACTTTTCCTTGCCCATTGAGAAACCGCTTAGGGGTCTGCATTGAGTTTATCAATCCAATTCTCAACGAGCCCAGCGGCATGAAAATATAAAGTTGTAGATTATCGGCATAGACATGAAACTGGCAATAATTTATTGTATTCAACAAATCTTTGATTAAGATCGAGAAAAGCAATGGACCCAAGATAGAATCTTGTGATACACCGCAATTTATGGGCAACAGCCTTCGAAGATTGATTATTGCAAACTACCAATTACATTGGACCGAAAACGTAAGATGCAACCAGCTTATACACGGGGCTAGAGAAACTGAATTTGTTTTCCAGTTTACCAATTAACAAATCTTAAGTAGAGCAGCTGTACAACTATGCCCAGATCTAAAGCCAGACTGAAGAGAATTCTATATCTTATCGTTGTTCAGGTACTTGGAGATTTGCCAATTCTCAACGAGCCCAGCGGCATGAAAATATAAAGTTGTAGATCATCGGCATAGAGATGAAACTGGCAATAATTTATTGTATTCAACAAATCTTTGATTAAGATCGAGAAAAGCAATGGACCCAAGATAGAATCTTGTGGTACACCGCAATTTATGGGCAACAGCCTTCGAAGATTGATTATTGCAAACTACCAATTACATTGGACCGAAAACGTAAGATGCAACCAGCTTATACACGGGGCTAGAGAAACTGAATTTGTTTTCCAGTTTACCAATTAACAAATCTTAAGTAGAGCAGCTGTACAACTATGCCCAGATCTAAAGCCAGACTGAAGAGAATTCTATATATTATCGTTGTTCAGGTACTTGGAGATTTGCCTACATAACAACTTCTCAAATACTTTCGAAAAAAAAATGGTAAAATAGATGCAGGTCTATACTGAGGAAATAAATAATATCTTCTTAACTATAAGTTCACCCTTAAAGTGCGGCTGCTAATAAAGAGTCTATAAAATATGTAGCAAACGGCATGTGACAGAGGAAGATACAACAAAAATTGCTCACACCTTCTACGTTGAAAAGATTCAAACATTCACCTACTTATACCTAAAGCAGTAAGTGGACAGACAATTTAATATTAGTTCTTGTGTAATTTCTTTTTTAGTATAAACCTCACACCCTACAAAGACTTCTAAACGATTAGAGCAGTATACTGAAAATATCGCAAAACAGGAACATTCCTATTAAAAATTCACAAGTCCTAATCAAATCGCGGTATTCTCACTCTATCTTTATATTTATAGGCCATTCTTATTCCCCAAGAAATTTATGCTCACCCTTAAATCTCCTAGCAGCCCTCAGGATGCCAAATTCATCGATATAAAGACCAATAATTTTAAGTAGCCGCTGTTTCATAATTGTGATCATTGGGAAAACTAGATATCAAGAAATTACTCTCAACAAAGCTTTACCTTAGATTTTTCAGAACTTTCCTTAAAAAGCATCTTTGATGTAAAACAGGCACTGAATATAGTTAAGTACAAAATCTTTATAAAATTCAAGTAGCAAGTAATTAGGAAGTCATGGCCTGAGAGAAAGACCGTATCGAGTGTTCCCCGGTCCGTATTAAAAATTTTCACCGACGGCTCTCTAAATAGTGAGGAAGCCGGCGCCGGTGTTTATTTTCATGAACCTAACATTGGGTTGGAGTACTCACTTGGAAGGTACACTACTATCTCTAAACTGAGGTCTTTGCCATCGTAATGGGAGCGAAGATAGCCCTTGACATGGAAATCAAAGGAAACGACATTACTATCCTTTTGATGGCTCTGAGTGGCCCACGGATAACATTTAACCTACGGGTGGACTGCATGACGTCTTTAGATAAGCTATATATGCACAACAATGTGCCCTATAGTAGATACCTGGAGACATGGAGACCATGGGAAATGAAAGAGCTAACTTGATAACCAAGTCCGCTTCTAGTTCTCCATTCTTTGGACCGAAACCCACTACAGGCGTTGCCACCTCGGTAATCAGATGTCTCATCAAAACAGATGCTAAATGGAATTTCTCTGACTTTCTATTGGGGCTCGGAACAAAATAATGCACAGCTGTGGTTAGCATTATTACCAGCCGCAGCTCGCTTTACGCTCATCTAACAAAGATGGGAAGGAGAACCTGAGACGACAGCCGAACACTTTCTGTGCACTTTCCCGGGCTTTATCTGGAGCAGACTGGATACGCTTCGATCCTATATGTGGATGACGTGAAAAACTTACCTCACCTATATAGACCTGAAGAAGCACTTCATTAAGAGAACAGGATGGTTTTAGTGAGTGTTCTTTCGCCTTTTTTTTAGCAGATTAGCACAATAGGCCGCCTCCCCGTGCTTGGGATATTTCATTCCATAACTTTACCAAAAAAAGCTGCTGCTACATTATCCAATTCTATAGGCCTTACAAATATTCAAATAGGCAAAAATGCACTACTTTATAACAAATAAATAATTCGCTTGTCAAAGTATTTTCAATTTACGAACAAAAGGACTTTGAGCATACCTTTCCCTTAACTTCACCTTTGTTTTGCTAAAAGTTATCTAAAAGCCGAACATAATTTACTTTCTCTAAAAGGTATCCTCTCAGAAGTTGACTAGAAAAGTTGTTTGCAGTTAGAGATTCACCTGGGAAGTATACCTTTTAACTTTTCTCTTTGTTGTTTAATTTTATTTATTTATTTTTTTTTTCTGTTTTGCTAGGTAAATAGGTATATGTGTGTATATCCACATAATAAGACCACAATTTAAAGGTTTAGTATTACAATACATACATATATACTAGGATTTTCATCCTCCTCCTTCTACAAAAAAAAAACTTTTTTAACTATTTCAATTCAAAGATGAAATGAAAAGCTTCAAACCCTTTTCCTTTTCTTTTTTTCTTTATTTTTTTATTTTTATTGGTACTGCAAGAAATTCAGCAACCCTGAAAATCCAATCTTTTCATACCTTATTTCATTTTCCCAGAAAAACCAAAAATTTTCATTTCAATAAAAAACGAATCTTCTTCGTATAGAATACGAGGATTATTGACTTTTTTCCTTTTTGAATCTGCTGCCGCCGGGGTAGGAATCATGTTTATTAACTGAGGAGAATATAAACGTTTGATGTTCTTTTCTGGTATCCACCTACGTTCCTGTTCTAACAAAATTAGGTGAAGATTAAATTTTCAGTTCGATAGATAGATACCTAAATTATAATAACAACAACAACCAAATCTGTTAGATAAAGGAAAGGCATCCGTTTGTTATTAAAGTAAATTACTAATGAAAGGTGGCAGGTATCATGCGTATTAGGTACAATGAATTTACCATCCATGGAATGGGTAAATTTGAATTAATGAATTTTTAAACATGGGATTGTATGATTAAAGGAGATGCGTGTGTTTTTTTAAATTATAATTCTGTACAAATTGTTTTTATACATATACTATATAAAACATGAAAACTTAAATCCCAGATTTTACAAGATATTCTGACGAGCTTTTCTCATCCAGACGCGATATTCTTTGGACCTTTCGATAGGATCCCTTAGCCTCCGCAATAGAAGACCAACCGATGAACAATTTTCTCACCAGTAAAACGAGCTATTACAGATTAGTTTAGCTGTAATGCCGAATTTACAATGCTGAGTAGAAGAGAGTTGCGTAGAGCGGCAACTGGCATCCTTTTATTAGCACACAGTAGTGCTCTAAGTATAGCATATTTTCACGCTGCCATTTCCAAAAGCTTACAAACTGGAATTTGAACTATTGTCATATATTTACTATACATATATATAGATGGCATTACAAAAGCTCCATACTTTTTTTTTATCTTTTCATGTTATTTTCTGATTTAATATTTTTTATGAATGCTAATAAAAAACAAGAAATATTTTTTTGCAAACTTCATGATTTAAAAACCATAAAGATACGTTAATTTGTAGCTAGTTTCGGAGCAATCTAATGGTGTAACCAGTAGGGTGATTCGGTGCTCCTTGTCGTTTCTATTTAGTCGTGAATTTTGACATATTTTGTCGAGTTTTATCTTCAACACAATTCATTTTGTGTCTTCACTATTATCTACCACAAAATGAACTATAATGAATGTTCGATGAACAAACGTCAAAAAACACGATTAAATAATCAACAAATTAGTCAACTGCTCCCAGAGGTTGTGACAAAAATTTTACACTGTGGTAAATAAAAATTCTACGCCTAATTAGAGCATTACAAGTGCTTAAATTCGAAATATTATTTTGAATTTGTAATGTGAAGTGTCATTTTCAGTTCATTCTACGTCACGCAAGGGTTGCTGACCTGAATAAAAACACGAAAAAATCAGTAGAAAAGTTCATTTCATTTGGTGGTATATTTTGACATTCAAGTATGACAAAAGATCAGAATCACCCTCCAGTATACAGTGACGACAAATTAAAATGGAGTTTTCCACTGCTTTTTTTGTATTATTATTCAGCTCATCACATCTTACATTACGTAAAATGAACAAAAATTACATTTCATATTACAAATTTAAAATATTATTTCGAATTTAACCACTTGTTCTTGCATTGCTCTAATTCATATGACTTTAATTATGTGTAGAATATCCATTTATCACAGTATAAAATTTTTGTCACAAACTCGGAAGCAGTTGACTAATTTGTCATACTTTTTGACGTGTAATCTGACATTGGTTCTTTGCAAATTCATTTTAGTTTATTTTGTTGTTGATGAAAAGCATAAATCAAAATGAATATGGTGAATATAAAAGTACGACATGTTTGAGGTTAAATGTCAAAATATGTGAAAAAAATATACGCCTAAGCCATGATACAAAGATTAACAAAGTATGGCCGGAAAATCTGTCAATTGATTGCTTGCCTCCTTTAGCGACAAATGTCAGAAATTTGTTCGTCTCAATTTCAATCGTCCTTTCACAGTGAAAAAAAGTTTCTATTTTCCAATTTCTTTGCTTTCCCACTAGCACATAATTACTTTTCCCGAAGTGATTTAAACGAAGAAACTAATGTTTTGTTAAATATTTTAATATATTCAAAACGTATTTCAGTCAATAAAATACGAAAAACTAAAAACAAATTCGTTGGAAATGACAGTAGGCACCTCATGACATAGCAACACAAAAAATTCCTCTCGAATCGGCCATACCTTGTTATCTTTGTATCATGCGCCTAACTCGGGGGTTACACCTGCAAGTACAGCTTGCATGCAAGCGACCCTTCCAATACGATTTTTAACTTGACAGCGGAAGGCAGTTCGGTTGATGTCTTATCAGCTTGCATGCAAGTTCATTTAAAAAATGGCATTGAGACGTAAACTCTTGCGTATATTGGAAAATTATGGCAATAAAGGAAGTATCCCAATGATAAAAACGCAAGAAAAAAGGCAGATGACGGTGTTGGTAACTGATGTATTGCAAATGATCCCAGAAAATTTCATTTTCCAGGTATAAATTTATGAATTTCTCTCCTTTCCGCCATTTTGAAAACTGTATAAATGTCAAATTACTATCTCCCAGCTGCCATGATTTTTCATCATGCAAGTTCGCTGAAAGTTGCATGGCAGTTGGATTACACGTGCAATAAGGATAGCAGTGCATGCATGCAAGCTGTACTTGCAGGTGTAACCCCCGGGTAAGCTACGACAAAGAGATAAGAATCACCCGTCGTGTGTTTCCTTTTTCGAGCTTCTTATTTTGACAGCGACAGTTGTTTGCTTGTTTCTCGATTTAGCGTTGTTATGTTATTTTCAAAGTTCGAATTTCACTCTACGATGCATTGTAAACACCTTCGTTCTGGAGTCAAAGCTCACTCTGCTCCACTCTGCATTGTTAATTCGGCATTAGAGTTTGGCTACTGAAAGTAGAACATGGGATTTATTCGAAACATCTAAAACAAAAAGTCATTGCCATTGTATATAGTATTAGTGTTTACAGCTTCAGTATCTTTTAATTCCCCGCCTTTTTTCATGGTTTACTTTCAGTAGACAAACTTTATGTGGTAATCAGAGAAAATTTTTATACTGTGGGCTCATGTGAACAAAATACTGGGAGCTCTGTTATTTGATTATAAAACAACTAAATCGATTCGCACGACTAAACATTTCCTTTACTTTAAATACGGCATTCACCTTAGCGCCACTTTACGATAGCTTTCTTCTCGGGACTGGAAATTAGTTTAGTCTTCAACGGTTGCTAATTTATTTACGGAGAGCAGGTAAATAAGTGTGTGACGAGTGATGCTATACTTGAGAAATTACTAAAGACAATTTGTGAATGTCCGAATGATTAGGTAGTACTGTCCCTTCGAGAGACAACCTTTCTTGCGGCAAGGTTAGGGTACTGGAAGAAAAGGCTTCTGTTGAGTAAACGTCTTCTTGATTCGTTCAGATGGACACACTGGATTGAGATCAATCCTTCATCTGATTCTGGTCGGGTGTGTCTGTATTTGGGACCAGATTATCCATATGATAGCCTGGTTACCTCAAGAGACTTGTGGAAGAAGATTCAGGATGTCATGCAGGAGGGGGCGCCCCTTTAGAACAGTCTGTCCCTATGACAGATGGTCTAAAAGCTCTCTTGGATGGAAGCTCTGGATCTCCGACGGACTGTTTCTATGACAGTTTGTCCGAAGCCTGTCCAAGCGGGCGCTCTGGACTCTGCTGCTCTTGAAAAATAAGTTGGCAATAAAATTTTCTTGATTCAGCTTAGCGCTTGTGATTTCTCGGGGCTGCTCCTAAGTGATAGCTTCTCTGGAAACCTGTTCAGTCCGTAACTCTGGATAGACTGTCCCTATCACAGTTTACTCGTACCTAATCCAGTCAATTCCACATTTCCCACCTGTGCAAGATATGTTCCTATATTCAACAAGCTCCTAGTATTAATACATTTTTTGCTTTATCCTTAATGGTAGTTTTTTATTTGAGTCCGTTTTTCTTATCCATTTATCTATTTTGAAAATTTGTCCAACTAGACAAGGAAGTCGCTAGTAACTACTAATATGGGTTCTTAGCTATTCCTTATTAATTTGTTTATGGTTTCTGACGTAGGATATAAATAACTGAAAGCAATCGAATGAAAATAGCTTTGCTTTCTACCGATGCAGGGATAGATTTGAAAGCTCGAATTCAAAAGCTTTATTTTCTGACATTCTGCCTTAAATTTTGTAAAAGCTCTATTATTATGGATATTCTGGTATTTTATTTTTAATACTCCTTTTCCAGATAGGAGAAATCTATAGAATTAACGGTTGGGTTTGGATTGGTTTTCTTATAACTTTTATTAAATTTTTAAGTTTACAACTACTTACATAACCATAAGTCCGTCAAACATAGTTCTTCTGTATATATATGCAGAGCAAATTCGGGTAATGTGAAGTGGTACCCCTATTTCGTTGTTTTTTAAGAAAATGGCAAACTTCTGCCATCTTATTCTAGTCTGTACAGGCTCTCTTATCACAACAAAAAAACATCGGAGATACGAATGCACGCTTCATTGCCCTCAATTCTTAGAAATGTTTCTCACTGTTCAAGTGTATTTTTGTTTACATCGAAAGAATTCTCGATAACTATTGCTGTGTGTTTATAATTTTTCAGTACAGTCTTAGCAGTTATATAGCGTGCACGTGCTTTTTCAGTGAGTGTTGGAGTTTTTGTATTTTTACAAGTTGCTAATTGCAATTACAATTTCCAGCGGTGTTCGGGTAATTTGGAATACTGCAATGCGTCTAATGTGGATCACCATACCACATTATCCGCAAGGTTCAGCATTATAATGTTTTTATTTTGTTTCCAGATTCTAAGTTTTACGATCCCAAAAAACCGGTACAAAAGTGCAGAAATGGGAAGCAGACCATTATAGAAAACGCGATTACATAAACCTGTAAGGAATGGTGACTCGCCCGTGTTATTAGCAGCAAAGACTTTTAATATACCCCGCACAACCTTACAACAAATTGTCAGAAGTAGTAAAAGTATTAAGGAGATTTTTCTTACTTCACTAGATAGCAGGCACCTATTTTTAAGAAATTGGTGAAAGAGCAGTTGGTGAAGTATTTGCTAGAAATGGAAGCATGATTTTTTGGATCCAACTTCTAATTTTCACAGAATGGTTCCTTCATTGTCTGACCATCACAAAACCTTCAAAAGACGATCCACTACAGTCATACTAGGAATATTGAGTTCATTGATCTGGCGCGGCAAAATTTTTTAACAATTATCTGTGGGGTGGTACACTTGACCCATAAATTACAGCCTTTGGATAAAATTTTTGTGGGTCCGCTTAAGGGATATTACAATTAGGAAATAAGAAAATTCATGAAAGAATAAGGGCGAAGAATTACTCAATATGATATATCGGAGCTCTTTGCAAAGACGTACCTAAACTGACCAAATTGCTGTAAATGGTTTTAAGTAGAGATGAAACGGATAGTGGTTTACCCGTATACCAGATATCCGGAAAGACTCGAAGCCGGATATTCGGATATCCGACGGCCAAATATTCGATTCATTATTGCTCTGAATGTCGTGGTGACCAGAGTTGTGATCCAAATTTAACTGAAAATCTTGAATTGAGTGGAAAAAATCTTGAAAAATCTTGAACAATAGTAAAAGTAAATATCTTAGATCCTCGTTGTATAAAAATTTTATTTTTGATGTAAGTTTAACAATTTTTACCACAAAGTAAAAAAATAAAAATATTATTTAACGAAAAAATGGCTGAATTTCACAGCTCATTGGTTGTCTCCAGAATTCCAGCTGCAACACGGAGTTCTTGCTATGAAGCCGTATTCAGGATCTCCCACAGGAGATAATATTACAAAGGAACCGAAAATTATGGCAGCTCACTAGAGAATTGAGCAAATCAAAATACATTAACTCTTTCATGATAGTTGCTCTAACATGGTGAAAGGCGTTCGAGTGGCGGAGTAGAATTCTGCTAGATGTTTCCCCAATTCGCTTCAAATAGTTGTGAATGCATCATTGAAAGTCCAGCCTGAAGTATTAGAGGTGATTGCCACTGGTAGACGTTTTGTAACTCACTTCAATCATTCGGGTTTGGCACAAGAAAAACTGCTGGCGATTCAAAAGAAGCTAAGCTTACCGGAGCATCGATCAGGGGCGGATTTCCCTATAGGCCGAGTAGGCCCGGGCCTAGGGCGGCAGATTTAGGGGGCGGCGATTTTTTCTTGTAGTTGTGGGTATTTCATTACATTTTTATACTTTTTCGTTTTTTTAAATAAAATAATTCGTTGGAAAGTGTTATTTTTAATTCTACTCCATTTTTTTCAAATCTACTCCGATTTATGAGACAGCCTACTCCGCTAATTCTAGCCTGGGGTCCCTTCACTGGATATAGATCATTCAATTTTTCGTGTTTTACAGGGAGTAGGGGGGTGGCAATCTTCCATAGGCCTAGGGCGGCCAAGTGATCAAATCCGCCCCTGGCATCGATTAGTGCAAGATATCAGCATCAGGTGGAATTCTACCTTCTATATATGAGCGTTTGTTGAAACAAAACCGGGCTATCTGGATTTATGTGGCTGATAACGACACACTTACCAATTTAATGACTCAACATTGGTACTTAATGTTGAAGCCATTTGAGGAAATAACAAAAACCACTAGTTCAGGCCTTTCCTGAATATCCGAGGTTGCTGCATTAAAAAAGTATTTGGAGAACGGATGAGACTACCTAAAGAACACCTAACTTAGCTCACATGAGAGCCTCCTTGAAAGTTGAATTGGAAAGTCGTTTCAACTCCTTAGGACAAGATTCTTATTGCAACATTCCTAAACACAAGATTCAAGAGAAACTATTTGGAAGCACTTGAAGCTGAAAGAGCTCGACAAAATATTTTATTAGAGTATATCAAAATGTCTTGTAACGAGTCCTCTAACAGTGACAGTTCATCGCTAACTCCATCTCCTATTCTCAAAACACCTTTTGGGATTGTTTCAATGAAGTGGCAAATAAAATAATAGTCAATGTCACGGTCAAGAAAAAAAGGATATTGTAAATGAGATTGATTATTATTTACTTGAAGACAACTCAAAATGATCACAGTCGGAAACCTTACATTTGGTGGTCAGCTTGTTCGAAACAGTAACCACATTTGATAAAGTTTGTCAAATTGTGTGTTTCAGGTCCTTACAGTAGTGTCTGTAGCGAAAGCCTTCTCTTCGAAACTACCCTTATTTATGAAAATAAACGAAATAGCTTGTTCCCGGAAAATCCAGAGAATTTAGTCTTTATTCACCATAATTTAGCAACTTGTTAATTTTGAGTGCTAATTTTGTTTCTCTGAGTTTAAAATAAACTGTGTCTAATATAAGCTACTGTCGTATTATTTAATACGAATATTTATACAGGGTGTTTCATAATTGGTATACCTAGCTCAAGATTTTGATAGCTGTGGTGGAGACAAGCAAAAAATAATAAGGTGAAGGGGCAGGAAAGACACGTCGTTTCGGTGGTAGGAGTGTTTAAGATTTTTAGTACTTCTTCCACTTTACACCCTCTAACTTTCTTAATATACACCCTATCAAGATGGAATTTATCTCAAAAGATAGCAAATCGTCTCAGCTTTCCAATGAATGTCCAATCAGCTGTCGGAAGTTGTAGGACGTCAAAAAATTGGGAAAAATTAATATTTTTTTTTTCAAATTTTGACGATTTTCCCGCCAAAATGCATAATAACTATACAGTTTTTTTTACAAGATTTAGACTTTGCACATGTACCTATCTAAATGCAACCGTTTTCGAGTTATTAACGTTGGAATTTTTTTCCGATTTTCTTACTTTGACATCCTACAACTTCCGACGGAAGGTGACAGAAAGAATGATTGGACATTCACTAGAAGAGCTGAGATGGTTTGCTATCATTTGAGATGAATCCCACCTTGGTAGGGTGTATATCAAAAAAGTTACAGGGTGTAACATGGAAGAAGTACTAAAAATCATAAACCCCTCCTTCCGACGAAACTACGGGTCTTATCCCCCCTTCACCGCATAATTTTTTGCTTGCCACCACCTCAGCTATCAAACCCTTGAGCTAAGTGCACCAATTATGAAACACCCTATATATGATTGATTTTATGAATTTTCGTAGTTTTTCAAATATCCGGTATACATCCGAATATTAAGTTACTATCCTGTATCCGGCCGCCTAAATAATTTGGACCGGACAGGGCGGATACCGGATAGTTACCGGATATCCCTTTCATCTCTACCCTTTTGAACGAAATATTTTAAAAGATATTGATTTTATTACTACTGCAGATGAAGAAGCAATTCAAAAAGTTTATACTCCAACTGGAGAAATTCAACGTAATATTTCGATGAGGATGACACCACCATCACTCTACCTACATAAACTTTAATAATGAATTATGCATGAAAACTTTCACCAACAGATCTTATTCAAATAACATAGTTGTTGACACTGCCCCCCTTAACTCTATACTCATTTCATGTAAAATTATACCAAGTTGAGAATCTTCGTATAGGAAATGTAAAAGCTATGCAATTTTAATTTTTTTTTTTTGTAATCACAAGAGCAAGAAGCTCTTAATTCACACTACTCACTTCTGCCTTCCGGTTTTGTTCCGTAAAGGAAAAGTTATTTTCACAATTTCTACCTCAAGTAAATATTTCCTTCTCCTCTTATAATAAATTTAAGATCCTCATTTTCATTTCCTGTCAAGTTGCACCTAAGATGTGCAATTTTATATACAACTTTCTTGTAGAAATATTCCTTGCGAAAGATTTTGTTCTTCTGCCACTCAATTTATTCTTAAAGCGGATGAGTCTCGGGGTAAAATACATAGAGCGGAAAAGGTTGTGATCAGAAACTTGAGTAAATTTCCTAAATTGTCTAAAGTGAAAGGCAAATGTATACTTAGGATGAATAACTTTTTAACATTCTTGGGAAATTGGATATTGGTAACCTCTTGAGTATTTCTTTGTTATACACACTGCATGGACACCACACACACGCCCATTTTGACTTTATTCGTAAATTTTTATGCGACAATTGATTGAATTTAGTCATTTGCACATTGGTGATATCTGCAACAACAAATAAACCCGTCGGAAGATACTTCTCAAGCTATAGTACAGATGCTCTCACTAATACATGATAGTCACAAAATAGATTTCTTCACTAAAGCAATTTGAATATCATCAGGATATACATGTAGCTTCGCTTTTAAGAACTCGAAGACTGGAACCCTGAGGTACACCACAGTTGATAGATACCAGGTTGGAAAATTTATTATTACTTTGGGCGATTTGGGTTCTATCGTACGAATAAGTTTCCATCAATTTTATAGTACAAGAAGTTGTATCTATACCACGGTCCTCAAATATGAACAAGATGGAAGTGTTATAGTTTTGGAAAAGTGAATTATGATTAAATCCACATTGTCCTTATGCCAAAATTATCGCTCCAACTGAAAATTGGTGTTCAGTGTATTTGAACTTATCTTCTTGGCGCACAATTTTCCGATCAAAAGCATTCAGATGAGTCATACCACAGATGACGCAAGAACTATATGTCGCATGTATCAGTACCACAAAAGGCTGGGCATGTCCATACTGGAATAGACCACATTTGAAATGATGATGACTATGTGGAGTGATTCATCCTGTTTTTTTCATCTGCTGTGTTGAAGAAGTCGAGAAAGTGTATACAAAACTCCTGTTAAAGCAACATTTGCTTTTGGCATGGTCTAAAACATACATATTCCAGAATCCATTACCCATTTCATAATCTGTATACTCTGATCTGGTATGCCGTGCGATATCTAGTTTTGTGCCATCCTTATACATATGGATATTAGTACAACAGAGGTATTGCGGTAATCGTGGATCATGAACCAAAACTTTGAGCCGAGCTAAGTCTCTAGGGTGGTAGATTAGATTTGGATTAGATTTAGGGAATTCAGCGGAACGAATGGCCTTGGTCTGCAGCTATTCATTGGCTTATTTTTCACCGATTTCTTTATAGTTCATCCAACAACCCCACACTTTTTAGGAAGAGCAGTATTTTTTTGAGTGAAGTTTCTTCGAAGTCGGCAGGCTTTAAGAAGTATGAGCCAAAAGCCCAGAAACTAGAGCTTGAATGGCCTCGCATTCGCATAAGACTTGCTCCGATGCTTTATCCTTTTCGAGACATAGCCTACATACATCAGTGGGTGATATACCTATCCGGTACATGTGTTTGTTAAGTTTACAGTGTCCGGCTAAGACTCCTGTTTTAATTCTAAGTTGAAACCTAGATAGCCTTAAAAGAACCAGGCTCTTCTTTAGTGAAGGTCCTTTAATGGATCTTTTGGCTTGTCTGGAACCTATCATTGATATCCATCTCTGGTCGATTAGGTTGTAGATCCAGTTTTGAACGGAAAGTTTTACGATGTTGTAAGAGATATCGTGAGATGGCCCCAGTCCTATGAGGGACATGGACGCCGCTTTTTTGGCCAGTACGTTTGCGTTATCATTCCCATCAATTCCTGATTGGTCTGGCACCCATTGAAGTGTTCGGTATTTCTTCAACGCTAGGGTGGTAAAGAGTTTTTAATAAGTAAAGAATATTCAATTATTATGTACTGTCCCCTTGAATTAAGAACATCACACTCAGTTGTTTCGAAATTGCTCTAATTATTTCTAATCAAAAATCGTAATAACAAAAAACTTGAATTAATTTAACCGATTTATCCTAATAACTACTGAATTTTACTTTATAACAGGAAAACTTAAATGCAGTAAAAAAGGAAAAAAAACACAAAAAGATTAATTATGCATTAATTAAATATTTTACTGCTACAAAGTCATTCATTTATGGCATAAAAAAACTATTTTTGTTTCTGTTTACATTTTCACTTAAACTTGAAAGTACATCTTTTTACCTTATTAAACTTAATTATGGTAAAAGCTTTATAAAAAAAACATCTAAAATATTTAAAACTTTCATTTTATACACAATTCCAGTAATTTATTGCCAAATTTATTCAGATATCAAAGATTTTGTTAATTTCCCATATATTTTTCTATATATAGAGTACATTTTAAGAACAGAGAGGCGTCACCACAATTTTCTCTACAGACAAAATGGTGGAACGTGGTTCGTACCGAGAATAACTTGTCTTCTATATACATTGCCCTTTGGTTACGTCTGCGCTGCAGTAGTAGCGCTAGCGCCTCTACAACACAACAAAGTACTAACAATAAGTCAAATTGCGTTTCGCAATCACTATATAGTTCTATATACAAAGATAATAAGAAATATCAGTATTCGACGTAGACACCTATTTACACATCTGCAAATTAGGAATTATGGATTAGGTGACTTTCCACGTGTTACAACTAAATATATAGTAGACTGCCTTTACATTAGAATTGATTAGCTGAATAGAAATCTCTCTGTAGTTCTATACAATGTCATTATGCATGGGCCCGCTGGTCCCGGCTCCAGCGCCCTGAGATATATGGGCCCCCAAACACCTGCGATAGTAGATCAACCGATGACCAATTCTTCAACCAGTAAGATAACCTATTATAAGTTAGTTTAGCTATTAGAGTTTGGCTACTGAAAATAGACCGTGGGATATATTCGAACTTCTATACATGGTATTAAATTTTTCTTACAAAGTTAGTGACTATATTTTCAGTCCCGATATTTCTTAAATTTCCGACATTTTTCCATGGTATTCTGTCAGTAGCTATACTCAATGTATGTATTGGTAATCAGTGAAAATTTTTATACTGTTTGTTCATGTTAGGCCCTAACGGTCACTGACGACGTTTTGTCACGCAATTTTTTGGTCACTGTCACCGTCCTATCGCCGTGTGCTAGTTTAATAAGCACATACTGAGCAGCTGTCACCCCAAAAATTCGTGTTTTATATCACCATTCATCAATATAAATTTCGAGGAGGCGGCTGTGATTATTTGTCATAATGACATAGAATATATCAACGAAAAAATTGCTATTGGATCGTTCCAAACTGAGACGAACAATTTCTTAAAGAAAAATTTCACTTAATGTTTGTTGAACTACGTTCTTATCCTGAAAAATTCCTTTAATATTTCCGTATGAGTGTTAAGAAATTTAATGATTTACTACTACAGATTTTGAGACCAAAACAATGGCAGTGAAGGCGACAAAAATGTGACCAGTGAGTGTATATCCATATAAATGTGTCACGTCACTTGATGCGCATAATTACATTAGAGCCTATGGAATTGACGAAGGTGACAAAACAGTTGCGTGACAAAAAGTCTCCAGTACGCAATAGACCTTAACACACTTGACGTTATTAAATCTTGTTGTTAAACCAAAACTGTTTAGAAAACAATTTCGGTTAGGGGGTCTCCATATCCTAAAGTGCCCCGGACCCCCACTTTCCTGAAATTTTGAAAATTGCAACGAGAAATCTTGCTACCATATGATTTACACTTTTTTTTGATAAAAAGTATTTGAATGGTAGGTGACCCTATCATCGAGCTTCTATGGCGGGCGATCAGAGATAACCATACTGATGAGACCTCTCTGATCGCAAGGTCGAAACGTTCGATTTTTTCTGCATTCTTAATCCATTTTAGAAATTCATTGAAATCATTTTCAGTGAATTTCAGTCTGTTGTAGACAAGAAATAATCCACCTTCTTGAAGACGTCCATGGCTCTATATCCGAGCTATAGCTGAGAAAAAGCGTTTCTCGATTTATTTATATGGGAATCTAGAGGTAAGTAATAGAAGATCTTAATTCCATCTACGTTGCTGTTCTCGATATAATGTTCGTGAGGAGGCTGCTCGGATTAAACCACATTTTTTGCCGAATTAGACCACTAGAGCAGTAAACAGAAATAAAAATTATCTAAATCACTTCTTATTATATGTCGCTGAGGTTATAGTTAAGAGTACTGATTAGGACGTCGTCTAATTTATCATTGAAATTGTAAATATTTATATATTGGTAATTAGCATATGATAAAGATTTTATTAGATTTTATAGAAAAATTAACCTGAGAATGTTTATCTTAAAATTAATATCAACACTAAAGCAAACACACATATTTGCTCTCTTTTAAACTTTAGTTTATCAGTTCTGAAATCGAAAAGCTTCAAAATCACTTCAAAAGTACGTTTTTGTTGTCTAAAAAACAGTTTTTCTTTAAATTCAACCAGAAAATGTCAATATGTTGCGACTTTAAAGAAATTCCACCCCAGGAAGGCTCCATCTAATACTAAAAATAATATCAAATATTCAATCCTTTTTGTCTAACGAGCAAGCTACTTGTGTAATACTCCAGGTCAACACTTCTGATTTATATTTGCAGAGTCAACAAATTGTTAACATCTTTTTGAATGTTTATGTATCTAAATCGAGAATGAGACTTCTCTTCCGTCTTTGTTGAAGTATGGGTAAACAAGAAAACGGCAGATGTTTCCAAAATGAGGAAAATATGATGTTCAGTGATTTTATTTCGTAAACAAATATCGCAAGGATTCTTCAAAGATATTTTGTATCATTAAATATATGAATCTCAAACAGACAAACAAACAGACAGGCAGACAGATAAGTTCTGTAGATTATGATTGCTAACGACTTTTTTATTTGTTTCAAAGTGGCTATCTAAATATTTTCAAGTAATTTTCGCTTGAGTTTAGAGTGATTCAATCTTTTATATACTCGGAATATTTTCGGCACTTATTATGTTTTTATGCAAATAAAACAGAGATTGGATTTAATATCTCAAAAGAGAAAAGTTCCATTAAATTAGTATGGACATTAAAATTTTATTCAGGAAGTTTTTACGAACAAAACACTTCCGCAAGAGAAATGGAATTAGGTCCTCAAATAGACAAGAGGAAATATTTATTTAGGAGTTGGCAATAAACGCCTAGACTTTTTCAATTCTGATTCGTCTTATGATAGGAACTGTACAATATGGGGTGTCCTGGTTTAACTTCGCCATTTTGTATGGGATGATAGATGAGTTTGAAAATAATGAAAAATTTATAACAGGGAGAGGAGAATTTTCACCACCACCTTAAGTTATAGAAAGTTGAGACGTTTTTCACGTATTACATTTTTGTAGCAAAATAGATCAAGCAAAAAGAGAAGGAGTTGATCTGAGTTCATTACCACCAATGTGCTAGGCTATAGAACCATTGATATGCTGATATGTGATATTAATTCGGCCGTGGGGTAGTTCAGAGCCCTAGCAAAATTTTCCAAAAAACAGATAAATATCTTCATATCCCAGATGATAGCGCTTAAAAAAAAAATAGAGCTAGGACCTCATGCTTCTTAGATTCGATACAAAAAAAAAAAAAACTGCCGCTAATTGTATAATTTTTCATAACTGAACGAAAAAAAAATTCTTACAATCCTGTAATTAAAATTAAAAGTTCTTTAATATCAGAGCTGGGAGGCGTATGGAGATTATTATAAAATGATTAGAAGGAGCAAAGAGCTCTACATTTAATAGAGATCCCAATGTGCGTATTTTATAAGATATAGTGGGATTTCATAAAAATATAGCGAAAAATGGGAGTGACCTGTAACTTCAAGGAAAAAGTTCTATATTTAATGGTAAGCCTACAGCTTGCGTAGATTCAAACATAGATTCGGGTTTCAGTAAAAAAAAAATTCGTCTATAATCCAACCCTGTATAGCTTCACATCACTTACGGCGCGGAGAGCTCACCCTTTATTGGTGTTACTAGATTCAATGATCGCCACTGCCGAGCTGGACGTTCATCTGGAGACTTGCTGACTTTTCTTACGGAACGTTGGAACCGTAGTGTCCACAACTTTGGTAAGTCCAAAATCGTTGCCCTAGATATTTTTAAGGGTTTTGATACAGTGTGGCATTCAGCTCTTTTAGCCAAACTTAAAGCATTTGGTCTCTCCCCTCCTCTACTGTTATAGACTAAAAGTTTCCCATCTTATCCCTAAATACGTATTTTATTACATGGCGTTACACCTAAACCTCATCCAATAAATGCCAGTGTGCCTCAAGGATCCGTTATCTCTCCAACTCTGTTTTTAATTTTCATTAATGATCTGCTTTCCTTTACTTTCAATCCCATCCATAGTTTCACTAATGACAATACCCTTAATTTCGCTTACTCCGTTGATATTCTTACGGACTCCAGAGGAAATTACGCATGTGTTAAATGAGATTGCATGATTAGATCATTAAATAACGATCTGACAATATCTTCGCTTGGGGCAAAGCGAATCGCGTCGGATTCAATGCATCTAAGACCCAAGATGGTCTCATCTCATTAAAACAAGACCATCACCTAACTACTCCCGTTTCTTGTGATGGAGCATTAATTTCAGTAAGCATTCTTGGCTGACATTAATATTTCCAGTAAGTTAAACTAGACAGATCACATCATCTCTGTTGCCAAAGAATCATCAAAATGTCTTGGATTTCTGAAAAGGTGTAAGAAATATTTTAGCTCTCTACTAGTCGTATATCAGACCTAAAATGGAATACAATTCCCATATCTGGTCACACAGATTTAGCTGCATTGGATATTGTCCAAAAGAGAATCTTTAAGCTCATTGATGATATGACAATAAGTTGTCATATCGACTCGCTCGAGCACCGCCGCAATGTTGGATGCCTTTCGCTCCTTTATCACTACATGCATGATCAATATTCTGATGAAATATCTAGTCTGATCCCTTGTAGAATAATTCCTGCACTCAATACTCGCCGTGCAAACCGCGCACATCCCTGTACCCTTCAAATTACTTTCGGCCGTACAGTAAAATTTCGTGATCCCCCGATTTGTGCGAATATGGAACAGTCTACCATCTTCTGTCTTTCTTCCGGCATACAATCTGTGGAAGTTTAAGGGCGACATATTTCAGGACCTCCGCCACTCTCCTCATATCCCTTAATCCTTTCCCTATCATATTCCTGCCATGCTGTACTTTGCTTCATAGGGTATCCCTGAGCTTGACTTAATAAAATAAAAAAAATTAATAAAAAATAAAAGATTGAGCCTTCACTAAAAAACAAATTAAATAAAAAAAAGGCAGCTTTCGGATCGCGCTCTTTTAAATAGTTATCAAAGACAGTCAAACTGGATATAATGGTGGGCAATAAATCACACACGGATTTGCTGGTAGTAACCAAATAATCAAAGATAGAAGACATTGTTTTCAAGCAGTTATTCGTACCGTAAGAATATTCTTCAGCAAAAGTCTTCATCGAGAATATCGCTCCGAAAATATATAAATAAATGCGGACACTGCTCTGTCGTAAAATGTAGATTCATTCCTTGATTCTTGGATTACATATGTCTCTCCGATAGGGCTTATGAAATATTACAACTACTTCTCCTTACAGTCTTTGCACAATATAAGCCGGTTTTTTCTGGTATTTATATACAAATTCCGTGACATACATATCAAAAAAAAAATGCCCTTTTAAACAGACCATTAAAAACCATTTCGTGCTTGTAAGCTTTTCCTACAATTTAACTAGCATAAATGTCAACAATATTACACATTTAATGCCCATACATAAGAGACAAAACTACGTGGATAGTTCCCTAGAACATTACTCCTTAAATGTTTCCCATAATACGCTCGTTAGTCCTTTAACAGAAAATCTTTTCTTACAGTTCAGTACAGAGAGAAAGGAGCACACAGCTCAAGTGTTTTCTTGTTAATGCATGAAAAGCTTATCATTGTATAAATAAGCACTCAAATAAACGAAGAAGAAATCCATCTACCCCTCAGTCCCCCTATAGCTCCTACTACAGTTTAATAGCATGTCCTTTGTGTGATAATAATCAACGTTTTTAGTCTCATCCTATACCACTTAAGACTTCTGAAACTCAATTGTGTAGTTGTCATCATCAAGTTGATGATCGTAACAAAACAATCTTAAGATGATTAAGTTCTAATCACAAAGTCACAGGACAGTGGCCAGGACAGTGGCATGATATCAGAAAAACAATTCCTTCTTTCTGTAGCTGATAACTACCAAACTAATAGGATAGTGCAGTACAATCATAGCTGTCTTATTGGATTTTCTTAATTCCATCTGTCTGAACTTCTGAGAAAGTTTCGTAATTGTTAAGATTGTCATTGTCAATAATTCAACACGTATTTAAGAGATGTTTTTCTTACATAATTGAATAGCGTGAAATTCACAGTAGTCAGAGCTTGCCGAGTTATTGCAAAATGAAGACATTTGAAGACATTTGCACTATCGAATTTAATAAAATAATGCTGTAAGACAATTTCCGAAGAAGATTTCCGTGAGGTAATTAATTTTACTTCCTTTCACTCAGAGATTTATTTGTATGCAAAGTTGGACGTTAAATTTTATGATAATTCTAATTATTTAAGGAAGGAAAGACAATCGAAATCTGTTATTTTCCGGATGGATGCTTCTAACAACTGAGCTATCGAGATTATAGATTATTTAATGATTTAATCATTCAAGAGAAAATATATTAACCTACGAAAAAAAAAATACCAGCAAGCAATGCAGCTTAATACGTGGCTAAAATACGGCATCCTGCATACGAAAAGTACCGAGTTCATATTTCGGATAATAAATAAATAGAATATTCCAAGTAAATATACACAAGAGTGGTCTTAGTAGCTAACTTGGTAAATACGCTGACTATAGTCCCAAGGATCGTGGGTTTGCAACAGATGGTCGTAGTCCTACAGCAGACTTACACTTTTACTCCTACTTAGTTCTTTTGTAGGTGAATTTAAATATTTTAAAGGACTTAACTATGAGCAGAAGTGTTAATCCAAAGACCATATATATATGACAACAATCAGAAGGATTTTCGAATACTATTCCTTTTTCTAATAATCGAATAAAGGTAACACCATCATTGAGAGATAGTTAATAGAAGAAACTGAAACAAAGCCTGCTATATGGACTAACTAAATCAGGTACTCACGTTTGTAGAAATCCTGTCCACCCAAAGAGAGTGAAAAAAGGAAAAGAACTGAGGGTAACCCAGTTAGCCAAACAGAATATATATTCCACGGTAATTGAACAATTGATATAACTGGTGTTTCCTCCATGATGATCACTAGAGCAGGAGGTGGTACTCACCTAGCCAAACAAAACATTGTAAGGCAGGGGGGGGGGGCATATAAATCGTTTCGGAATTACAGAATGATTAAGAAAAAAAGATATTTTTTCACAAAACACTCTGTTGCTGTATCTCAAAAAGTATCTTTTTTTTTACAAAACGGTCGTTAACATATCTTTTTTTAGAAAAACTGTAGGCTCTGGTCTTTAATTTGACCTATTACACCCTGTGTGCCAACTGTAGCCGGTAAAGAGTTATTAGCTCTTAACCTATTCTCAAAGATAATTTGTTCCCTTAGTGACTGAAAAGACGTAATTTTAAAAGTATTTTTCTAGCACCTCTGTGCTTGTGCCTACTGTCTTATATTATGTCTCTACGTTTACTTTTGCGTAAAAAAGCCTAAGTAAAAATCAAGTAAAAACTTTCTTTCGGTAGAGAGGATAATACTAGATTAGAATGAAAAAAGTTAGCAAACAATTTATGAGTAAAGCCTGGGTAAATCTACGTAAATTTGTCAGCTGTCAAAAAACAAGATTAATTTTTTTTATTAATTCAAAATCGGACTTATTTTATTTATTTATTTAAATCCGACTTGTTTTATTTTTTTAAAAAATTGCCCTGACAACTGAGAGAATTATTTCAAATGACAAATAAAAGAAAAGAATGAACTTGACAGAAAATTCGTTTTAATTAACAAACCCTTGGGTAACTTGATTTTTGAAAAAATCAATTACGAATGAATGATCATTGCTTTTGTCCGTCTGCCTAGGAACTTACTCATCCACTTTTCCCTGTTTAAAAATGGTAACTTTTGTTCAGGAGGGGAAATGCATTCAACTGTCAATTTTTCTTGTCCGACAACTTAACATAGACATTATGGGTAAAAAACTTTCGAGTCTGTGTAAAAACTTTGATGCTTGGGTAAAAACTTTCGAGCAAACATACAGACCTAATTTGTCTACACTCGTGATAGGCTTGGTGGTTGGTGGGTAGAGTTGGCAGCACTGACTTATAACAATGAACTGAGCGCATTGTCATTTTCCTAAAGAAAAGAATGGCACAAGTTTTATAGTTTTCTCTTTCGCGCTATGGCAGAGTTGGAGCTAGTAATTACAAATTATTGTTTACTGAACGTTTTCTTATTCCATTTGATGTTTTTATATTGGCTGGAGATGCAAGAATAAGGTAAAGATAGTGTTTACCCAAGGTATATAGAATACAAGATATTCCCATTACAAACCATGTTCCGCCATTAGTGACGTATTATTATGAAAATGTATAGGAAAGCACGGTACAGAGAACACAATACTCTCTCTCCTCTCTCTGTCTTTCCTATAAAAATGTACGTCACAGGCTATCAGCTGCAATGTGTCAAAATTTTAATGGGAATACCTTATCTTCTATATATATATCTTGGTGTATACCATGCTTCGTCTCTCTTGCCGCAGGATTCAGGTAAAAATAACCTTTTGAAAATTAAAGTCAGCGAGGGGAGGTTCTTATTACTCACGCCTCCCTGATGCTTGAAAGCTTTGTCATCAAAAAAAGAACCAAGAAAAATGAGTAATTCTCTGGATGGACAGACGGACTCATAAAATAACTCGATGGGCAATGAAACAAATCTTTGGTACAACCTATGCACTTACGGGACTGCAACCTGCTCCTGCTATAAAAAAAAGGAAGAAAAAAATCTAGAGAAAAACAACTACAACGCCGGACAAATATTCCATGCACCTGGAGAGTAACGACGCCGGAGAGAGGACATTGGGACGCCGAGAGAGAGAGAGAGATCCCTGGGGAGCTTCGGCTGGAGTTGAAGCTCCGGCTTTGCTGATGTTTGGGCCCGATCGCCCCTTTCCACCCATCGCTAATTCCAAAGCCATTTCACATGTTACATTAGCCCGAGTTTAATTGAGTGTGCGTGTGTGCTCTAAAGGCGCTCCATCAGCTTTCCCACCCTTTCTAACGACTTAAATAGTCATCGAGACTGCGACATGACGAACAGGATGAAAACGGACAACCGTCGTCATGATGCGGGCGAGTGCGATCTTCACAGAGACTTTGTGTCCGGAGTTCTCACTCTCCTGAGCCACCCTGCCTTTGGCCTTACACCGAAACAAGCTAGAAACAAAACTAAGGAAATCACAAAAGAACAAATGTTAAAGCCCTGGCGTGTGACGCTAATATTCAAAATTTTATTTCACTTATGAAAACAACAAAAAATTATCTAAATACTCCGGGTACCATTCTAGAATGACCTGACTTAATGCTATTCTTACTTGTATTGAGACGCCAGGTTTGGCCGTACTCTTTTACTCCGCAACCGCCAAGCGCCAACAGTGGTTCAGAGAGGAGATGCGTTTCTTCGATATTTTACTGGTCGCATAAAAAATTACACCCAGTGGCCCATGACGAACATCAATAGCTTTCTTACAGTTTCGAAGACAGATCGACACCAAGTATGAAAAGATTCACTTCTTATTATTAACGAACACCACTAGCTTCAATTTCAAATTTCGCAGGTTCGGTAAAAAATGAACTTCTTTTATTTATCACTTCAGACTACTCCAAGTGCACCAAAGTGTGTAGAGTTCTTTTGAGGACAGGTAAGCCATAATTTTGGCAGAATAACCACTAAACGGACTGCCTTTATTTTTTTATTTCAGACTAAGTCCATTGCACTGAAGCATATAAAGTTTTTTTTTTCTCAGCGAAAGATAAGCCAAGTGATCACATGAACTAATTATCCTTATCCAGATTTTATTTAACAAAATCGACGCAAAATTTGCATTATACACAGGTGAGTTCACACCAAGAAAATTATTAATCTTTTAATCGCACGACTGTTTTTCCTTTTCCCGTATAACACATACGACGACGACTGTATTGCACATGGATATGTTCTCCAAGAAACGTTCTCACACCTTAATCATCGCGCGAATGTCAGAATTATCCGACGAAAATCCACTATTACGCGGCGAATTCCGATCTTTTTCAGATAATTACTTGCCGGCAAGGAATGAAATAAAACATCAACAAAAAAGTCCCCGCAGTACAGGCCGGGAGAGTGCTATAAAAAAACTGTAGGAAGATTTCAATAGTAACGACCAAAAAAAAACCAATCGCACCGGCGCTTCAGCAAAAATTCACTTCTGGTATACTCCACGGCGTTCTAAACTCAACTGCCCTTCTCCACGCAATCTCCCTACATCGCAGCGTTCTTCACTTCAGCCGCCGGCAGACGCGCACTTTTCGTTTGTTCGGGCTGAAATTGAGATTTCTGCTCGCTGTATGTACGGGTGTGCGTGTATTGTTTTGCCTGCTGTTTCGGAGCAGCAAAATGTGTGCTGTCAGCCGGAATTTTTCTCTGAATTTCGGGCGGGCTTGCTGTAATGCATTGTATGATGGTATCGTCCGATGCATTACAGCTCGGCGGATTACCGTTCTCGTCGTTTCGATGTTGGTGGACAGCGGCAGATTTCGAACGAAAAATTGTAACTTGTGCGCGTTTTTTTGTGCAATTTAGAATTTTTGATTGAAGAAAAAAAATATTCTGTTGTTACTACATTTTCTTCTTTTCAGAGTTTTTTTTTAGGAATTTATGAGAAAGATTCTAATTTGTGCGCGTTCTGCACGAATTGGGATTTTTTTTTCTTTCTCGGAACACTGTCTCTACTATTTCTTTTCTTTGCAGGTTTCTCTGAGACTTTCTACTTTTCAGGATTTTATGGTTTATGGAAAAGTAGTGTAGGACTAATTTTCACGATTAGAGACACTTTTGCCCCTTTCAAGGTACCCCGAGGAATTTAAATATAAATACAGGAAATGGAAAAGAATAATAAAAAAGATTTTAAAGATGAAACGGCAAAAAAACATTTTAAGATAAAATAAAAAAATAAAAAAACGAAAAGTAGCGTGAGGGCAGAGCCTTACAGCGTGGAGACGACCCACCGAGAAAGGGGTCTCAAGCCGGGCCAAACAAAAACCAAAATGTTTGAACTAGCGCCCAGCGTGGGGATGACCCACCAGAATCTCAAGCCGGGCATACGTCACCAACCTGGTTCTACAGCCTGAACTTGCTATGGCACCGCGTCACACACAAAAAAACACGAAGCACTGGGGAAAAATGGAGAAGAGATAGAAAGAATAAAATTCTCATACCGAGGCTAATCCAGAAGGGATTAGAGGCGGAGCCGAAAATCATCTAACTCGTTTGTTTAAAGGTGTTGCCACTAAGCATGACAAGATTTTACAGACTTCGTCCGGACTGTAGGGTTACCCCCGAATATCTTGAGCATGAAATACCCCAAGTACTTGGCCACCAGGACTGCGCAGGCGATATGATACTCGGCCAACACGGTCAACAACTAATGCTTTTACAAATTTGAGAGCTAGCTTGGCTGCGAATCGGTCCACTGCGCTGCTTTTAACGTAGCTACGAACGTAAATCTGCTGTTCAGGGGTGAAGCTTTTCGGGCGCGCTCGGAGGTTACAACCAGCTGAGTCTTAGTCGAGTCGTGGATGACATTGCGAATGGGGAAGGCGATTTCACTCAGATGCTCGGCCCAGGCTCGATGTTCATTTCCTACGTATGCGCGTATCCCTGCGAGGCGGGTGAAAAGGTGTGCTTCACTCCATATTTCTCTAGTAGGTTTGCGAATAGTTTGGAGGTGAACTGACTTCCATTATCAGAGTGTAGGTATTCAGGCACTCCGTAGGCGTGGAAGATTTCATGCTCCATAAATGTAACTACTCTAGCGGCCGTAGCTTCAGGCATTCCTTTCAACAAAACATACTTAGACAGGTGGTCTAGCACGATGAAAATGAATTTGTTTCCCATTCGGCTGCGTGGGTAGGGACCAAGAAAGTCGCAAAACAGACGTTGCCATGGGAAGTCTGTAGACCGCATATCACCTAATGGTGGTCTGCGAGATACGTTGTACGGTTTAATCTGTTTACAGGTGTCGCATCCATTTACGAATTCTCTCACGTCTGATGCCATGCGGGGCCAACAATACTGACGACGTAACTTCTCCAGGGTCTTTGCGAACCCAAAGTGTGCTGAGGTAGGTGAACAATGAGTCTTTTCGATGCAGTCGTTGATTAGACCTTCAGGAATCCATAGTTTCCAGTGGCTACCATGGTCAACAACACGATGCCTTTGTGGCGCGAAACAGATATATATTCGGTTGTGAGCGATTTGCAAAGTAGGGAATGCATCCGGATTGGACGTTATCCGCTGCAAGTGTGCTCTTGAAAGGCCGGGGATACGAGATCGATGGTTTCGATGTAAGGGTGACCACTTTTTTCCATTTTTGCATGCTTAATGGAAGACTCTGCGAAAGCTCGGTACTCGATGTTGAATTTGAAGGCCTGCAGTTTAAGACTCCACCGTGCTAACCTGCCACATAGATCACGTTGGTCCATGAGCCATTTAAGGCTAGCGTGGTCGGTGATGATCGTAAACTGCAGACCCCCAACATAGGGTCGGAATCGCTTCACACTTACCACTGCCGCCAGACATTCCAACTCTGTTATGCGTTGGGCTGCATTCAGCTTTTGCGACATGAAGGCCACCGGCCGTTCGCTTACATCGTCAGTCCGTTGGAATAATACGCTGCCGACGCCGGTCGTACTAGCATCACATTGTATGAAGAACAGCCTGGAGTAGTCGGGGTTGGCGAGCACAAGGCTGTAGTCAGACACTCATTCAACTGTACGAACACTTCTTCTGCTTGGTCGCTCCAGATGAACTTGATGTTTTTCTTTAAAAGATCTGTTAAAGGGCTGGCGATAGTGGCGAAATGTGGTATAAACCGCCGATACCAACCGCACATCCCCAAAAAACTACGTATCTTCTTCACAGTCGTAGGCCTAGGAAGGTTTACGATGGCACTTACCTTCTCCGGGTATGGTCTCAAACATCCGTCGCCAACCAGAAAACCAAGATATTTGACCTCTCGCATACCAAACTTACTCTTCTCCACGTTGATTGTTAGGACTGCTTTGCGCAACAGTGTGGCAACTTGGGCAAGCAATTCTATATGTTCTTCTAACGTGGAGGAGGTAATTAGCAGGTTGTCTAAGTAGACAGACACTCGATCATGCAGCTGGTGAGGAATGACCTTGCACATGAGTTTACACATCGTTTGCGGTGCATTGCATAAACAGAACGGTAGAGCTCTGAAGTGGTACAATGGTCTGCGAACGGCGAACGCAGTTTTGTCCCTGGATGTTTTTGCTAATGTAATCTGCCAGAATGCATCTTATAGGTCGATGGCGCTTATATATTTGGTCTCTGCTGAGTATGCCATCAATGAGCGGCAGTGGGAAGGCGTCCGGCGCTGTGACCTAATTGAGCTTTCGGGCGTCGAGGCATAGCCGAACCGTTGCGTTGGCTTTCCTTACTAGTGTGACGGGAGAGGACCACGAACTCTGACTCTCTTCGATGACTCCCAGGGTTATCATCGTATAATTCTTTCTGGACTGCCGGACACACCGCATAATACCGCTGCTTGATGGGTTTCGCTGAACCGACATCGATCTCGTGTTCGACCAAACTTGTACGGCCAAGACGTTGAGTTTTGAAAGAAGGAAATATTTGGTTACCTCCTTCAATGGTTGCGCATCATCTTCAGCTAACTCGTGTTGTTTTGAACAGCTGGGTGGAAATGTGGGCAAGGCGTGCAATTCATTCACCATTACGGGCGCAAGGCCGAATGTTTTCCAGAAGTCGATTCCTAGATACAAGGGCTGCTTCAAGGATGGGGCGATATGCAATCGCATCATGCGGACTTTATCTCCGTACTTTACTAAGACCCGAATGTATCCTAGCACTTGCTCTTGTTGACCGTCAGCGGTGGACAGCGCAGTCGGCATCGAGTGAAATTGAACCCCTAACCTCTCCAAGAACCTTTCTGCTCCAACGCCAAGCACGCTCATACTGACACCACTATCTAAAAGTCCCCTTATTCTTCTGCCACGAATGAAAATGTCGGCATAGGGCCGGGGGTCGCGTCCTACGTTCGGTATCGTGGTTTCGGGGACGGCAGCCCTTATGTCTCTGCGCAGGCTGCAATATCGACGTGTGCGTTGTGTGACTCTGGAGGAGAGGTATTCTTGAGATAATTCGTATTGGGTCTCATATAAGGACAAGCTGTCGGAATTCGCAGACATGTTAAGAACAAGATCGTCTAAAGAGGTATGGCGGCAGCAATCGGAATATGTCGCTTCGGTGTTGGTGGAAGCATCTTGTTACAGTGGCCTTGGTGTGGCTGGGAATTGGTTAGGACTAGCAGAGGCAAAGTCAGGGATGTTGTCAATTGTCCGGCTTAGCGATAGCGTTCGGGCTCCGTATTGGTGGCTGCATCTTCGGTCTGACGCTGGGGAGCACATTCGAGAGTCAATGCACGAGGAGCTCCCATAGGATACTGACTTCGCCGTTGGTTTCCCGACAGACACCTTTTACATTGCGGTTTTATGACCCCTGCGGTACCACATCAATAACAGAAGACCCTTCTGGGTGTCCTCGGACAATCATGGTAAGTGTGTCCCCGTGCCGAGCAATTTCAGCAGATTAGTCGAAACCCTGACAAAGGATTCCTGTTGGAAAGCTTCGACTGAAATTGCGTGGTCATTGGAGGAATGCCTCAAGTATTGGCTATCCGAGTATATTTCGTGGACAGTCCGTCATGGAGCTATTTCTCGCGGGGTCCTTAATTCAGTCCAAAGCTTCTCAAAACATTGGTGACGGAGTACATTAGCAAGGCCTCTCGGAGAGCAGGCTTCACGTTCCTCCGCATGATTTCTACTAGTTCTGCTTCAGGAATAGGGGCGCTCATCTTGGTTACTAGGGAGTGTACCGCCAGCCTGAAGTCGCTGAAGGAATCGCCGGGTTTATGTTTCCTATCCTCAAATAGTTTTTGGATTTCGTAATCTGTTTCCTGACCTTGGAATTCTCGAAGCATGGCTCAGCGGAGGCTTTGCCAAGAATGGTTACGATGGTCGCGCAGATATAGCCAACACCAATTAGCAGCTTTACCTGTGACAAGGGTGTGGAATCCGGCTCAGAGCTCGGTGGCGGACACCTGCCCCAGCAAAGCTAGTGATTCCACCCGTAACAGAAACTCCATTACGTCTAAGCCTGATGTTCCGTCGAAAAACAATTTCCAACGGAAGACGGGGCTGCCGCGGTCTCGGCCTGACATTGGCTGGGGATTTCTGGGGACGCTGGATGGTGGATTTGAAGACCCGGTTTGCTCTGAAGCTTGATCTCCCCGAGCTGTGTCCGTCAGGTCCAACAGATTTTTTTGTCTTGGACAAATATCTGCGCTTGAGATTGTACATGCACATGCAACACCTGTGTGCGATAGCGAAATAGATCCTCTTTGGTCTCGATCGGATCCGAGATTATGGTGGCTCGCAATTCCTTCACATGGTTGTCAAGGTAGTCTACCTCACGTCCCGGATGTTTATGGGCATGTGACCGTTGGGGGCCTTACTCGGGTCTGCTTGCTCGGTGTCGTACATCCTGATAAGTTTGCCGAGAGGGTCCTTGTCGGACGGCTCGAGGCTGCGTACCATATACTCGACCACCAGCTCCTCTGGCAAGAGATAGGTGAGGCCCATGACGTATGTTAGGGCAATGGTATACCGCGGCACAAAGAAGGATGAAAATGAGGAGCAAGAGAGAAACCAAAGGAAGATAAGGTATATCGGTAACTTTCTTAAAAATAGATAGTGGGTAGATTCCAAAAAAAGAAGAATGTTTGATCTCCCACTGGACGGGATTATTTACACTCGTACAACAAAGGAAAACTCACCCCTAACTTACCTGCGATACTATCAAGTAAAAGTACTTTGCGTTCCAGGAACTGCTGTTGTTGACGAGCAAATGTTGCTTGTAGACAAATTAGACAAGTTAAGTTAATGCTTCCTAACTTGAGTATTTGCGTTCTTTTATAGGTTCGAAGCGAAAAGTCAAACTGGTCAGGGCACGATAAGGTCGGAAGGACTCTTATCCAGAAGGTATTCGGAAATGTAGAGGAAGTTAATAAATTCCTTACTGTAATCCGAATTCACGTATTTCAAAGCGACTAGATCTGGTGAAGGTTACGTTGAGTCAATGTTAATAGAAACAACTAATGTTAGCTTTTATTTGGACTTGGTTGACCAATGTCCGGCAGATAATTATATGATAGGTTTCCTGTGCCTATCGAGTAATCTTTAGATAGAATGTTTTATCGAAGAACTAAGATTACAAGTTAAGTGGTGTGAAGATGGCACCAATTTCAACACTTGCCAAAAAGAAAGAAATAGTATGCAACAATTAAGAGAAGAAAAAAGATTTTTAAGTCATAATACTAGGCAAACCTCCAAAGAGAAAAAAAAATTTGCCAATACATCAATATATGTATATGCGGTGCTTTAAAGAAGTGCACCTGGAGACTCCTTCACAAAAATTCACTACCTGGCAGAGTTGTATATGGGTATTTTATAGTTATAAGTTTAAATAAAAGTAGATAAATTCATGAGTTGAAGGGGTGGCGCATGACGGAACGGATCAACGGCGTACAAACACTAGCCTGTCTTGGCTATCCTAAGACGAACGATACTAAAGAAATTGCGTCTCTCTCTCTTTCTCCCCTTCCTCGAGGCTGAACTTGCAAAAGATGGTATCTCCCTCGAGGAAAGCATTGACGGCGGAGTCGTCACCAACGGTTGGCACTTGAAGGGTGACCTCCCTAATGTAGACGGAAAAGGTAAGGTAAAAAAAGAAAATGCAGGCACTCCCTCTAACAAGGATTTAGATCATTCAGATGGAAATCATCCATCAACCTGTCGAAAGGAATGGCGTAGGAATTCAATGCCTGTATTGAGTGATCAGGACATCGGTGGCTGCACGTACTCAGGTTTGTAGCAGTAGCTGGGATGTAGAACCCCTGAGATATACCAATAATATTACACACTGCAAAACCCAGAAAAGGAATAGAAGAGCAAAAAAAACTTACAATAACCGCCAAGATACCAAAATAAAACCGATATAATAACAAAATATTGTCTCCTTTCTGGAACGTGCAGAGATGTACGGAAGAAGAGAAAAATCAAAAATTAAAACTTGAAATTGTACTTACACTTTAGTCAAGAGAGGCTTGACTAAAGGCTGGAAAGAAAAACCAAAAATTGGGAGTCATTTGTAACGAAGAGCCTTTTTCCGACAAATATGCCTACGCTAGCTCTAAACAAGCATAGACATACACCGCAGCTAAAACCTCCTGCTTCAAAATCATCTTGGGGGCAGTGTAACACAGCGATTTGCCGCTGGCGAACAGTCGGCGAGGGGAGGATCTTGTTACTCACGCCTCCCTGATGCTTGAAAGCTACGTCATCAAAACAAGAACCAAAAAAAATGAATAATTCTCCGGACGAACAGACGGGCTGATAAAATAATTCGATGGGCAATGAAACAAACCTTTGGTACAACCTATGCACTTACGGGACTGCAACCTGGATTTACTCGAGGTCGTTCCGAAACTGCAACTGCTATAAAAAAAGGACGAAAAAATAATTAAAAAAAAGATCTAGAGAAAAAAACTACAACGCCGGACAAATATTCCATGCACCTGGAGAGTAACGACGCCGGAGAGAGGACATTGAGACGCCGAGAGAGATACCGCTGGGAGCTTCGGCTGGAGTTAAAGTTCCGGCTTTGCTGATATTTGGGCCCGATCGCCCCTTTCCACCCATCGCTAATTCCAAAGCCATTTCACATGTTACATTAACCCCAGTTTAATTCAGTGTATATGTGTGCTCGAGAGGCGCTCCATCAGCCTTCCCACCCTTTCTAACGACTTAAATGATCATCGAGACTGCGACATGACGAACAGGACGAAAATGGAAATCCGGCGTCATGATGTGGGCGGGTGCGATCTTCACAGAGACTTTGTGTCCGGAGTTCTCACTCTCCTGAGCCACCCTGCCTTTGGCCTTACACCGAAGCACTGCGGCACCTAAAAATAAGCTAGAAACAAAACTAAGGAAATCACCAAAGACCAAATGTTAAAGCCCTGGCGTGTGACGCTAATATTCAAAACTTTATTTCACTTATGAAAAAAAAAACTTATCTAAGATCTCGAATCTGCCAAAGTGAACAAAAAAAACATATTTATGTATAAAATCAAATAAGCGTAATACGAGACATGGGATCGTTTCCGTACAGAGCATAAGTTAACCTACCCTACTCCGGGTACCCTTCTAGAATGATCTGACTTAATGCTATTCTTACTTGTATTGAGACGCCAGGTTTGGCCGTACTCTTTTACTCCGCAACCGCCAAGCGCCAACAGTGATTCAGGACAGGAGATGCGTTTCTTCGAAATTTTACTGCTCACATAAAAAATTGCACCCAGTGGCCCATGACGAACATCAATAGCATTTTTTACAGTTTCGAAGTCAGATCGACACCAAGTATGAAAAGTTTCACTCCTTATTATTAACGAATACCACTAGCTTCAATTTCATATTTCGCAGGTTCGGTAACAAATGAACTTCTTTTATTTATCACTTCAGACTACTCCAAATGCACCAAAGTGTGTAGAGTTCTTTTGAAGACAGGTAAGCCATTAATTTTCGGAGAATAACCACTAAACGGACTGAGTTTATTTTATTATTTCAGACGAAGTCTATTGCACTGAAACATATAAAGTTTTTTTTTTTTCTCAACAAAAGGTAAGCCAAGTAATCACATGAACTAATTATCCTTATCCAGATTTTATTTAACAAAATCAACGCAAAATTTGCATTATGCACAGGTGAGGTCACGAAAGAAAATTATTAATCTTTTAATCGCACGACTGTTTTTCCTTTTCCCGTATAGCACATACGACGACGACTGTATTGCACATGGATATGTTCTCCAAGAAACGTTCTCACACCTTAATCCTCGCGCGAATGTCAGAACTATCCGACGAAAATCCACTATTACGCGACAAATTCCGATCTCTTACATATATCCCTTTTTTTCAGGTAATTACTTGCCGGCAAGGAATGAAATAAAACAACAACAACAAAAAATTCCCGCAGTACAGGCCGGGAGAGTGCTATAAAAAAACTGTAGGAAGATTTCAATAGTAACGACCAAAAAAAAACCAATCGCACCGGCGCTTCAGCAAAAATTCACTTCTGGTATACTCCACGGCGTTCTAAACTCAACTGCCCTTCTCCACGCAATCTCCCTACAACGCAGCGTTCTTCACTTCAGCCGCCGGCAGACGCGCACTTTTCGTTTGTTCGGGCTGAAATTGAGATTTCTGCTCGCTGTATGTACGGTTGTGCGTGTATTGTTTTGCCTGCTGTTTCGGAGCAGCAAAATGTGTGCTGTCAGCCGGAATTTTTCTCTGAATTTCGGGCGGGCTTGCTGTAATGCATTGTATGATGGTATCGTCCGATGCATTACAGCTAGGCGGATTACCGTTCTCGTCGTTTCGATGTTGGTGGACAGCGGCAGATTTCGAACGAAAAATTGTAACTTGTGCGCGTTTTTTTGTGCAATTTAGAATTTTTGATTGAAGAAAAAAAATATTCTGTTGTTACTACATTTTCTTCTTTTCAGAGTGTTTTTTTTTAGGAATTTGTGAGAAAGATTTTCATTTGTGCGCGTTCTGCACGAATTGGGATTTTTTTTTTCTTTCTCGGAACACTATCTCTACTATTTCTTTTCTTTGCAGGTTTCTCTCAGACTTTCTACTTTTCAGGATTTTATGCTTTCTGGAAAAGTAGTGTAGGACTACTTTTCACGATTAGAGAAACTTTTGCCCCTTTTAAGGTACCCCAAGGAATTTAAATATAAATACAGGAAAATTGATAAGAATAAGATTTTAGAGAAGAAAAGGCAAAAAAAAAATTTAAGATAAAAGAAAAAAAGAAAAAAAACGAAAAGTAGCGTGAGGGCAGAACGCTACACTCAAACCCTGATATGTAAAAACACAAAATGTGTGCCACATGAAATAGCAAATCGCTCAGTCCATTGCTATAAGTCTGTGGTTGGCAGCCACTTAATGCATTTGAAAAAATTTTAAATTCATTTCAACTATGATAGGATATATAAAGAAATGTACCAAGAACCGAGCCCTGTGGAACACCAATGTTTACACTCATACCTTCAGACACATATGGCTCAAACTTTTTCCTATACTTTCAAGTTACATATACGAATGTTCCTTGTGTCCCGGATTTCTGCTCTATTAGTACTTAGTTGAGATCGCGATATTTTTCTAATTGAATATCTGCTATTTCCTCTAATATTTTTTCATACGGCGATAACGTATTCACTGCGCGGAAGATTCCTCAGCCCTAATATAATTCTTAAACGTTTCAACGCAACAGGAACTATTAATGATTCTATCCATGACTTTGGTAATAAACCCTCACTAAGATTAATAATCTTCCAATGGTGGTTCACCGAACACAGTTCAATTATCTAATATTAATTTTGTACTAATATGATTATAGTCCATTTTATTTATTAAGGAAATCAATTTGATTGCAAGGAGTTTACCGTTCAGTCGAATTTTGATTCTTTGACCCTTACTTTAATCCTTTTAAATCCTTTTACCCTAGAAGATTTAGATTTTAACATCTACCCCCACAACACAATACATACATAGATATTTACAACACGATTCCATATCAAAGCTATTCCAATAGCTTCTCACAAATCCATTTCCATCTATTATAGCTACGGTAGGCTCGAATTTCATAATAATATTTAATTATTACTGATAGGATGGCAAGCCCCCTCCGCATAAAGCTGACAGAAAATTACTTTCTGATCTTTTCTAATGTCGGTTGCCCATTTACCCCAAAGCAAATCCTTTTGATGTTCATTTGACAAGAATAATTCAATTTGATTCTGGTGAGTGAACGTCACCACAAAGCGGTTGTGGTTTACTTGACTTGTTTGGAATTAAAAATTAAAGCAAGGAGGAGAACTTTGAGATATTGAAGGCGTCATCTATTTTTAATATCAAAAGGATTTTTTTTTTTTTTGTATCGAAGGAAATTTGATGTGAAATTTTGTGCTATGCATTTGAAAGTGCCTTGATTATTTTTCAATATTACTGAAGTGAATTTTAAAAGGATGATGGCTTCTAATAGTTTGAAATAATAATTACTTTCCATTTTTAGAGTTCCATATAAAAAAAGGAAAAAACGGAACCCTTTATAAGCGATCTTATAAGGGTTCCGTGCGTCCGTCCGTCTGTCTGTCTGTCATAGATGTTTTTCTCGAAAACGACGTGGCGTCGGAATATTTGAAATTTAACACCATATTATGGCTTTATACATATTTCGACAGTCAAAAAACAATTATTATTTTTTGTTTCGTGCGGGGTTTTGTTTGAAAATAAATCTCAAATTTTTTGGTGAATTGGCTATGAAGATATAGCCCAAATTGTGCGAAAAAAACCACCCTCTCTCCTAATCTTGTAGGTTTCTAAAACTATAATTTTGATATTATCAGGGTTAGTAGGCATTGAGTCATCACTGAGAAAATATTAGGGTAAAATCATGTTAAATTTATGGTTAATTCATCTTATATTTATGTCGATTCTCAGCATACTCAATTTTAGTGTTAAAACAACCATTTTTAACCAAACCAAATGGTCGTTTCAACATTTTATTTAGGTTACTTTCAAATTTACCTAAAATCATGGTAGAACTCAACTCTATGGAGTAAGTTAAAAAATCAACCCTAAATATGTTAATTGAACCTAATATTTGGTTAATTCGACCAAATTTATTACTTGAATTTTGAATTATTTGAAAGGTTAAATTAACATAATAATTAGTTCAATAGAATGGGTTAGCTTCGTCTTCGTTTAATTCTTATAATAGCTAAGCTTGTTGTGTAACATCCATTGGTTGACGAAGTCGAATCAACAGGTTGAGACATCGAGAACTGGCGAACAGCGCAACGAGAAGATCTGGATATATCGCCTATTCTTACTTGAAAAGTGGACATAGAAAAACCAGAATGGTAGGATATTTCGGGGATGAGTGAAAAGCTGAAAAGCTACTAGGCTCAATGGAATTCTCTTCATGTTGAATGCGGTATATTAAAACCCAAGTGGGAAGCACCTAAGGGTGGATCATTCCGAATGCAAACAGTCGTGCCGGCATCAAAAGTCAACGATGTTCTAGGTAAAATGCATTGGGGAACATTTGAGAATGAATAAAACAAATTTCTAAAATACGAGAAAAGTTTTATTGGCTACATATGCGAGATGATGTGGAGAAGTGGTGTCGCAGATGCACTATGTATGCTTCTTACAAAGTGCCGCCACGTAGAAGCAGAAAGGAAATTTACAAGTGTAATGTCAGAGCCCCACTGGAAAGGACAGCTAATCTACAAGAAGCCACGAGAGCAAAATGAACAGCAAATGCCAATCGGATGAGGACCCGCTATGACTTACGTGCGAATTCAGCAGGATTCAATGAAGGTGATCTTGTTTGCCTGTACAACCCGAACCGACGGGACGTCCTCCAAAATCACAACAGCACTGGAAGGGACCGTATTCAGTAGTAACTAGAATAAATGACGTCGTATACAGGATTCAGCGTGGCACAAGAGGCAAGCGTAAAATTGTTCATTTGGACCGCTTGTGCCAATACTACGAACATCAACACCGTGGACCACCTGTCGTTCGAAACGAACAATTTTAAGTAGGGGGCAGTATTACGTGCAACAGATAGAGACAAGTGATGACATCTACTGGAAATGGAAAGTAAACAACTTCGGGAAGGTTCAGGAATAGAATAGTGAAGAACGTTCTAGAATAGAACACTCCAGAAGAATCTGGAGAGTTTCTAGGGTATAAATAAAAATAGTTGTCACCATCAGCGGAAGAGTCTTGTCTTAGACATTGCAGTGTTAACAAGTGAAAGTAATAAAGAAGCGAAAGTGTTCTAATTGGATTAAGATAATTGAAGAAAGCACAGTATTAGCGATAATTAAAGTTGACTTGATTAATTGAAGGTTTGGGAATTTCATAAGTGTAAAACGAAAATAAAGAACTTGTATATTAAATATTTAATATTGTGTTTTAAATAATGATAATTGGGCTAAAAGTATTACTATCAAACTAACGAAGGCATTATGGGAGGTTAAACTTAACATCGATAGAGGTTAAAACTTTTAAATTGTGGCACATCATAAAATATTCTGAAATTGAGCGATTTAACTCTTCAATTATGTAATTTAGAGCCTCATCTATTATTAAAAATTTAACTATTATAAGTTGAAAAACCATTATATAATTTTTTTTAAAAACTTCTACAGTCAACATCGGATTGTAGTTATTCTGCTCTAAATTAGGGTTCTGCTAACTTATTTTTTGAAGTTGAGGTACAACCTATTGTTTTAGGTTAGTTTAACCACAGACAACATACAACTAGATAAGAAAATCTCCATATAAACCGAAATCACTTTTGCAAAGCTCTTTAACTTTTCATTCAACTAAAGAAAGCTATCATTGCGTAGAAATTATTTGGCATAATACAGCAAGAGAGAGAGAGAGATAGAGAATGTATAGAGCTTTCTATTATTCATTAACTCATCTTAATTCGACCGCTTTTTTGTGAGGTTTTCACATCTAGATGTAAGTTGTCTCAGGTTTAACTTGGCTGCAAGTTAAAGTTTTAACTAAAACTTGTGTTAAATTAACCTAAACTTGCCAACATAGTACAAAATGTTGATTTTACCATAATTATTTTTCTCAGTTTAGATAAGAGGAAAACTGCAGCTTTTTTAATCAGTCTCATAGTTGCTGGTATGAAATGTATTTTGTGTTAACTTTTAAGAGATCTCTTATAATGCCTTTTGCGTCCGTGTATTTGAATATTATTCAGATATCATAGGGAACTTTGGATTAAATTTAAACGTACTTAAATACGGTCGATCGAGCCGACATACTCTTAACGGATTTTTATACCCTAGAACCCTATCTAGATGAAATGATAAGACACGGTATACTAAGTTTGTCATTTCGTTTGTAACGCACAGAAATAATGCTGGTAGAGCACAATGGGTTGGACTGGAGACCCATGCATAATATTTATTAAAAGTTATTTCGATTTTTAGATTTCCGTCTGTCAGTCTGTCTGTTTTCACGATAACTCGAGAATGCGTGTACTTAGAGAGCTGAAATTATGCGCACGGGCTTTTAAAAAAAAATTGTTTTTGACTTAGTAAATGGAAAAAATCGGGTAACTAGACTTCGAGTGGTTGCCATACAAAAATTTCTTTTTTCAATATACATATATTTGGCCACTGCCTGAAAACGCGTCAACGCAGAGAGCTTAAAGAGAGCTGAAATTTTATATACAGTGTTTTCATAGATAGGTATATATAATTTCAAAAATTATCTAAACCATGCAACCCCTTCTTGGTGTTGCCATATAAAAATTTCGGCGTATATACTGTGAAAACTATCAGTTCTAGACGTTTTTATTGTACTAAAAAGCTCTTCAGAATATAAAATCCTCACGGGCACACAGATGTATTATAACATCATGAATGACGAATCAATAGCAGACCAAGTACTTATCCCTGGGGGACATCACAAAGACAGTATGTTCTGTACCTTAACAGAATGGTTACTTATGCCAGTTTAAAATGTTCTTGACGAGCTGTGCACCAGTTGATGAGGAACATAACTCTAGATTTTTTCACATTCTTACTATGATGGAACTGAAACTGAATGCTGTACTTTAATCGAGCAATGCAAGAATTATAAGGTAGTCATTATTTAAAGCTTCGTGAATCAGACAAATTTTTAAATACTTAACTTATTTATTTACTTAACTAAAATCAAAGAAAACTTATTGGAGGATTTTCACTCGTAGCGAATTTCAATTAACTTAGTGAAAAATAAAAATAATAACATACAAATTATCAGAAAACCAATAGAAATTGAGCGATGGCATGTAGACAATTCCTTCTACAGAGCCACTCACACTAACAAAATAATATTTTAACACATGCAAGAAAGATCTGATCACTTCCTTAATTATCGTTCATGATCAAAAGATAATTGCCTTGTAAACAATAAATTTGGAAAAAAGTTACCGTAAACTGGGGCTACTTCAACACGTTTTCGACATAAATCGTTTCAGAAATATTAATGGGAGCTATAAAATCAACCACTATATATCATGTTATAGCAATTGAAGCCTTGGCCCGTACCCAGTTTCAGAAATATTTTTCTTTAATTTTTCCATTTAAGGCCAAAACAGAATTGTGAGCGACACGGCATAGGACGCTGTAAAAAACGCTATTAACAATATCAGAAAATAAATAATGCCGTGGAAAATACCAAAGTTGGTTAAATCTCCACGTGACAACAGGATACTCTGTAAGGAGGTTTTAGGAGATATGCTGTAATATGAATTATATTCATTCAATGGCCAGCCTATCTATGTAGAAAAGTAAACAAATAAGTTTTCTCATCAAGCTCTCACGTAAAGGATTTACAAGAGTTGAATAATATTTAACATTTATTTAATCATTTATTTATTTGAGTACGCGTGCCAAAGTCACACATAGCGTTGGGCACATCTTAGAAAGTTACACGGTAGATTTACAATATAGCACAACAAATAATAATAGAAGATTAAAAGTAATGAGTGAGTTTAGCTTGTAATCAAAATGAAATTCAAAAGATTATATGCAGCGATAAAACGGATTTTTATTAGATTTAAAACAAAAATTTCAAGAGTGTCACAGATCGCTTTTTCACTTAATTACCAATTACAACTTTCAAAGCAATAAAAAATCTGCATCCTGGAATCTCTCAAATATATCAAATGATCAGGATAATGGAAAATTACTTATTTGCCATCTCAGCATGCTTCTGCATTCTAGCTTCAATTTCAGGTCTAAAGTGTCTAATGAGGCCTGATATAAAAAGGAAAAAATTTAATTTAATTCAAAAATATCAAGTTTTTCTATTAACTAACCCTGTACTGGCCATGCAGCACCATCTGCCAGGGCACAAATAGTATGTCCTTCCATTTGTTTCGAAATCTCCCACAGCATATCAATTTCAGATGGTTGGCCATTTCCTGCCACAAATCTAGTCATTATTTTATTGATCCAGGCAAGACCTTCACGGCACGGTGTACATTGTCCGCAGCTCTCGTGCTTGTAAAATACTATTAAGCGGGCAATAGCCTTAATAATATCTGTAGATTTGTCCATAACAATAATAGCAGCTGTTCCTAGTGACGTTTGCGCAGCAATAAGACCATCAAAATCCATAAGCACGTCATCACAAACATGTTTTGGAATCACTGGTGTCGACGATCCACCCGGAATAATTCCAAGTAAATTATCCCATCCACCTCGAACACCACCGGCATGCCGTTCAATTAGTTCCTTGAGAGGAATCGACATTTCTTCTTCTACCGTACAGGGGGTATTAACGTGACCAGATATATTAAATAATTTCGTTCCTGAATTTCTAGTACGACCAAAACTGGCAAACCAAGCTCCACCACGGCGACAAATTGCCGGTGCTACAGCTACAGTTTCTACATTCGTTACAGTTGTTGGGCATCCAAATACTCCAACATCAGCAGGGAATGGAGGTTTCAATCTGGGCTTTCCTTGTTTACCTTCCAACGATTCAATAAGAGCAGTTTCTTCTCCACAAATATACGCACCAGCTCCACGATGCATAAATACATCGAAATCATAACCTGTACCACATGCATTTTTACCGAGAAGGCCAGCCTGATATGCTTCAGCTATTGCTACTTGCATATTTGAGGCTTCATTATAAAATTCACCTCGAATATAAATATAAGCAGCACGTGCACCCATTGCTCGTCCGGCAATCAAACAACCTTCTACTAATTTATGAGGATCATGTCTCATAATTTCTCTATCCTTGCAGGTGCCTGGTTCACCTTCATCAGCGTTCACAACAAGATACTTTGGTCTACCATCGGATGGCTTGTTCATGAATGACCATTTCATTCCACTAGGGAAACCAGCTCCTCCACGACCACGTAAACCAGATGTTTTGATTTCATTTATTATCCAATCGGCTCCCTTGAGCACGATTTCTTTTGTTTTATACCAATCTCCCCGTTTAAGGGCACCTTTTAGCCTCCAATCATGTCGTCCGTAGAGATTTGTGAAGACACGGTCCTGATCAGCTAATGGACCGAATTTCGTCTTTGTTTGTGGCGGTGGTGTTCCTGGTGGTGGTGGCCCTTTTGCCTGGTTAGAATATGAGCGGATTTGATTACTTGCAACCGGATAAACTAGAGCTGAAAAATGAAGAAAGGAATTCAGTTTGAAAAGAACAAAGACATCCAGCTTAAAGCTACGTTAAAGTCTATTAGCAAGCAAAGAAAAAGAGGAAATCATTCATCATTGCAGACAATGATCTATGTGGAGCAAAATTTCGAGATCAAAACATATGTAAATAATAAAAAAAAAAAAAAAAGAATGATGTATGGGGCTATTCTGGACAACTGTCCTATTAAGTATACTGCAGCTTCGGTTAAAATAGTTGGTCTCTGTCCCACATGGTGGTCGATCCAATTGCATTTTGTCTATCATCCCTTGGACTGGCCATTTCCAAAGTTTACTGTTTTACGAATTTGACATTACCATCCTTTGTGCCTTGAAAAAAAGTTTAAATCATTCAATTGCGTATTTATATCTAGGGCATTTGCTTGGATACCTAGGCACTGATAAATATTTTCAGTATCCAAAGTCGCCTGAGATAGAAACTGAATTGAAATAGAAAAAGCTCCTTATTGTACAACCTTAAAATAAGTCTAATACAATAAAGGTTACTTGACCCACGGCGACTAGGCCATTAGGGCTCTATCAGTAGCATTTTCCCGTCCTGATACAGATTGTCGCCTCTGTTGATGTGCGGATATTGAGGCTACCTTGGTGAACTTTGATACAAATAAAAATAACTTTATAACTATATTTATCTAGTGGCCCTTTCAAGTGTTTTATCAATAATGAAGTGTAATTTGCTGTACCAGGTCCATATATAAAACAATATCATCATTGTTCAAAAACCTAAAGTTATTGTACTCGTGGGGTGTCGTGGGTTTGGACAGACTACAATGGTCTGGAAAACGAATCGATGTCGGTGCAATATTAATAGGCCAATGTGTGTGCGGTTATCAAGTTACCCCAGATATTACTAATTCTGTTTTCACTTATAAATGTCAATTAGAATTTGTGGAAAGGAATGAATAAAATAAAATAGATGGGGTTTGGATGTTTTATTTCTATCGATTCCTGTAGTAAGAAAAATGCAAACATGTTAACCTTTACGAGAGCAACATAACAATATAAGTGCAAGGCCGAATTCAACAACATTGTGAAATTCTACTGCAGACGTGCAATGAGAAAACTAATTAAATATCAGTAAAACTATAATTACATAATGGGAACAACAAGCGTGACGTTTACAAGGAAAACAGAGAACACATTATTTTGATTTATAATTTAAGATCCCCACATTATCTAAATCTGATTTACAAGCACTAGTTTCATTTTTAACTCACCAAATTGTTGCCTTGGGGCGGAAATAAGGCGAATAATTACGCCAACCATCCTTGCAAAAAAATTTTTCGATTAAATAATTTGACTGTCTGCTGACAGGCTCAGCTCTCAGCTGTGTCTCTTGACAGTTCTCTATAAAAATGGATACATTCGTTCGGTATATTAATTACAGTATTGCGTTCAAGATTTTATATAAAACAAGATTCTAGGTTAGCTTTGTTTACAATGCAAACGAATGGCAGCTATGTCTTTTTTGCCATATTAATAACGATGGTTTTTATAAATGATTTTTATATGCGAGTGCAGCGGTGGAGGTCGTGTAATCTCGCACTCTGTTTCGGCTTTTATATTCATAACCCGGCTTTTACACGAGCCAGTAGAGCTGACGGACAGTATTGGTTTTGTCTGCCAATTTTTCTGACTACAAACGCATTGTGTTCGAAACTTTACATTTGACAGTTTATTGACTAGTTAGTACATACTGGCCAGAGAACTAATCATTAAAAATAGTCCAGTCAGTAGGGACTTACATGAGGTTGTGTCAGTGTCAGTTGTACTGACTCGTGTAATCCCCGAGCGCAGTATATTCCTCAGTAAACATTTCTGTCAAAACGGCCGAAACACCGGCAGGAGACATGCCATTGGAAAAAAAGTCTTAAACTGACACGAAGATCCATATTTAAATAATAAGTGGGAAAACAAAATTTTTAATATACAAAATCTATTCTGAGCAAGACCGAGAGTACTAGATAAGTCAAAATGACAAAACGAAATGTACTGTCCCCCAAGGTAGAATATACTGTGACGACAATACTAGAATATACTGTGACAATACTCTAAGCTCTCTCTGTCTTTCCTATAGAAATGTATAAAATACATGTGAAGTGATTCATGCTAGCAATGTAATGTTAATCCAAAGTGTGGCACGGCATAGCAGCACAGTATAATATAACTGGAACAAACTTCACATTTATTTATATAATTTTATAGTAAATTTCCAGTGTCACTGTCACCTTCAAATTTCCAAAACTTTTCAAAAAGAAGTGTAATCTTTATTATTTATAATTGTTTTGCGCATAAAATCTGTATTTAGAATGGATCATTCCCCGACAAGAATACGAGCAGAGATTCCTGGACCTTCCACAACCACTCAAACCGAAGTTATACAAGCTGGAAACGTCACACCAGTAAGCACAATCTTCAGTAGCAACTTGGTTTCGTTTACGATTAGCACTAATTTAAATTTTTCTAAGTAAATTTTTTGCAAAGTCAGCACTGTTTACTTTAGATAAGAGAAAAGTTTAACATTTTTATCCCAAATAAGATTTTAATCATGTTTATATCGATTTTTAAACTATCACTTAACCCAACCATACGTCGATCTAGTGCGAGATTTTTGAGTTCGCAGGCTGGAAAATGTAATCCTGATAATGTCGGTGATAATCATCCCTTAAAGGGTATCAGAGTACTGGATCTTACTAGGATTGTAGCAGGACCATACTGCACAATGATTCTTGCTGATTTAGGGGCAGAAGTAATTAAGGTTGAACGTCCCCAAGTCGGAGATGAATCTCGTAAATGGGGTCCTCCATTTCTACCGAATTCTAAGGATTCTACGTATTTCATAGCCTCAAATCGAAATAAAAAAAGTATTTGCATTGATATGAAAAAAGGTGTGCATCTAATTCATGATTTGGCAAAAATATCAGACGTTCTAGTAGAGAATTATGTTCCAGGGAAATTGAAGCAATTTAATTTGGGCTACGACACCATAAGCAAAATTGCTCCACAATTAATTTATTGCTCAATAACTGGATATGGATCCTGTGGCCCTTATGCGAATAAACCTGGTTATGATGTGATAGCTGCTTCTATAGGTGGACTATTAAATATTACAGGATCAGAAGACGGACCACCGGCTAAAGTTGGTGTTGCAATGACTGACATCACTACAGGATTATATGCTCATGGTGCCATTCTAGCTTCTCTCTATCAACGAGAAAAAACTGGTCTAGGACAAAAAATCGACGTAAATTTACTATCTACCCAAGTTGCCTGCTTGATCAATGTCGCCAGCAATTATCTAAATGCTGGCAAGGAAGCAAGACGTTGGGGAACAGCTCATGAAAGTATTGTTCCATATGAGGCATTTAAAACTAAAACTGGTTACTTGAGTATTGGTGCTGGAAGTGATGATCAATTCAAAGCATTTTGTAAAATTTTATCACTACCTCATTTAACCTCAGATCCTAAATTTGAAACTAATCAAGACAGAGTTAAGAATCGCAAAGAGCTGATAGGAAATTTATCGAACGTTTTTGCAGAAAAATCATCAGAATATTGGCTGGAAATTCTGAAAGATGCACCATTTCCTGTGGGTCCGATTAATACTATTTCAGAAGTATTTTCTGATCCCCATATCCAGTCGATAGGAATTGTAAAATCTTTGGCCCATCCAACTGCTGGAAATGTAAAAGTTGTTGGACCACCTGTTGTTTATAGCTATGCTCGGAATGATGCCAGGACCACTGCTCCAATGTTGGGGCAGCATACAATGGAAATTCTCACCGAATTGTTAGGCCTTTCGGAGGAAAAAATTGAAAACTTGAAGTCGGAAGGGATTATTCAATGAATTTCCAATATCAAATAACTTTTCTTGCATTTCTTTTTTTCTTATTGTAAAGTATCTGGATTGCGGAATCTAACAATGAATATATTTTTAAGCATTTTATTTTTGAAATAAAATCACATTTCTTAGAAACGTCTTTTGTTTTCACGATTAAAAAGTTTTGTTGCATTTTTACCAATTTGGTCAAACGCTAATGTCTAGACCAGTTTTTCGTGGCACGAAAAACCTCTAATTAAACTGAAAACATTAATATGTTGGTACTGGTCAGTCAATCTACTAAATTTTAGTGCAGGGCAATGACGATGTTAAGATCCTTTGGGGATTCAATCAGAATAAAAGTATTCCAAAAAATCGACATCGCAAAAAGGCAAATCAGCAATACGGAAAGGAAATGAGCTAGGTGATTAGGGATCATGAGAGCTGCGAATGTGCTGATGTTTGTATATCTCTTTAACTTTTGCACTTTGTTTGTCACTCAATTGGTGGTGTAAATCGAATATATCGCTAATTCACCTTTGATATTCTTGTAGATATTGTCAAGTGCGACTGGCATTATGTATTCTTCATAGCTATAAAAACCGGATAAAACTAATGTCACTTATTCTGTACATTTTGAATTCTGGAAATCTTCTGAACTAAATTTTTTCTTAGTCCAATGTCTTTAGAGGATTCCTTTTACTATCAGAGTGTGGAACAGTGAGAGTTTACATGTTCCTCTGTGGTGTGGCACAATATCTTGTCTTATAGAGTTAGCTAACTGCGCGACACTTTTTAATTTTCTTGTAAACGAGAGTAAAAGACTTCACAGTGTAGAACAAGCTAACTGCCAAAAGCATAAGGCTCGCGTATTGCTAACATAGTTTCCTTTGTCCATACTGCCATCACTGACGGAACCAAGAACGTCGTGGCAATCAATACATATCATACCAGTTACGAGTATATAAATATAGTATATCTTTCCATCTCTCCCTCTATCTTTTCCACCAAACGGAACGGCGATTCAATTTAAATTTAAAGTTTTAGAAGGTAAGAAAGAATAATGAAACAAACAATTTTTCGTTACACAGAGAGACTCAGTCAAGAACATCGAATTAGATTTAAAAACTATTTCTAAATGATCACAGCTGTCGTTACAGAAAAACTTTTATCCAGGTTTCCTGACATTTCTCTAGTCTGACTATTCATTTTTCTTATAAGAACTAATTGGGCATCTTCACAGACAGCCAAGGGCTGGTCCTGGTATTAGTGAAGAGCACGTCTCCTATTCAACAATTTTTTTCTTTTTAATCACTAGTTATCTTTGTTACAGAGTAGTCAGTTTACACATTCTACTATTGCAATTCTCACGTGCATAATTTTATATTAGTTTCTTGATCTTGTTCACTTGCTCAGTATTTTGTATTTCTTCAGGTAATCCATTGTATATGAGGTACAGCTGTATGGTTTAAACTCTTTAGTTTTCTGTCTGTTCTAGCGCAAGGTAAACGTTGGCGTAATCGTGTGCCATAGTTATGTATTTCACCATGCTCTATTAAGTTTATGTTAAACTTATTCATATTATTTTTTATTTTTGATACTATTTTAGGTTTTTCCACGTTGATTAATTGTTTTAAGCTTAGGAAATTTGTCGATTCATACAGCTCATGCCTTGGTATGAGTCTATTAAATTAAATTATGGACTTTATTGTTTTCTTTAATACTCTGTGCATGCAGAAAGTGATTGCTACCTTATGACCAGTTAATATAATTAAGTAATTATTAGTAGTATAAATGAATTGTAGATTAAGAGTCTCGTCTGAAAATAAAAGTCTCTTCTCATGATTCCTGGTGCCACTTTTTTCCTCATATATGTTGTAAGTTGATTATGAAGTAGTCTCATATATTGTACTGAATACATTGAGGAGGGCTATGGTACGGTAGCTGTTTGGATCTCTTCTATCTCCTTCTTTGAAGATTGACACTATGAATGTAGATTCAAAGAGGCTGGAAATGTCACCTTTTCGATACAATTATTCTTGTTAAAGGCTCAGCAATTATATTTTTGATATTCTTTACGTCTAATTCTGGTGCTGCTCTCTCAACTGAGATAGTACCCCTGATATATACACAGTTTGACCTTGTTACATTTTTTTGTCGGTGCAAATGGATAACTACACTTGTCCTCCAATTTTTTTTACTAGTGAGGGGCCCACATTCACAGTGTTTGTTCATATAGTTGCAGTTTGTTGTTTGCCTTTAAAATTATTATCCTCAACTTCAACTTCTTTTATACCGCCTTTTCTATCATCCCAATTATTATTTCTTAATGTCTCGTTGATTGTTAGCTTTAATAGAGTCAACCAGCATTATCTAGTATTGTGCTTGATTTTGTGTTCATGCTCAGGAGCTTAATTTTGTTTTTCATTCAACAAAGTAACTAACAATTTTCTCCCCCAATATTTTATAGGAGCCTCCAGTCCTACATTTACAACTGCAAAAACCAAAAAGTGAGAAAAAAGTTGCATGGCGAAGTGGGACCATAGATAATGAAAATATGAATAAAAAAAAATCGAAATGTACGTAATTTATTTATTTATTTTATTTTTATTTATGATTTTTATATAAATTATTATTTCCTCTTTCACAGGTTGCTGTATTTATAAAAAACAACAAGCCTTTGGAGAGAGCTCTTCAGAGGAAGAGGAAGACTGTGAACATTGTTATGGTCATGTTGAAAAACGAAAACAAAAGAAACCACTTTTAGATGATAGTGAGCCGAAAGAAGGTAAACAAAATCAGTTTTTCTTTCTTTTTTATATTAAATGTAATTATAAATTTTCCAGATCACTGCTCCCATTAATGTTGCCCATATCTGTGCGATGAAACTTCCGCAGTTTAGATATAAATAATATTAACAGAGCGCACTGTATTAACCTATATAATATCAGGAGATGAGTAAAATCCATTTCCAGCATTTCCACCAAGAGAAATAATAAGTGTTGAAAATTAATTATTTAGTTATTTAGTTAATAATGTAATAATTAGATTTCTGTGATTCCGCACCACGTCTGTAAAAGAATCGATTCGTCAAACTTTTACTGTGCCCTTTTTGTAATGTTCATTGGTGCATCAACCCAATATAGAGGTATGCTAGATGATTTTCAAATTGTTGATTTGTTTTTTTTTTTTAGTTCAGGAGAAAAGGAATAAAATATCAAAGACCATAATGCTTTCGATATAAATATATTTTTTGTTTGTTTTTTTGTCAACTAGAATTTATCACAATTTAAAATTTAACAACGAAAAAATTAATCTAGATATGCATGTAATCCAGAGACTTTTTGCTGTATTATAGCTAGCATACATATAGTCTAGAAAGAAACAGTCCTTCAGTGTATAAGAAAATGTAGAAATCTTATCTTCAGTAGAGACAGTGATTTAGATTGGGTAGACATCATTTTTGGCTGAGAAAATAATGTGAACCGTCATTCTTACTTATGTATCGTTCTTAGCATCTTCTTGAGTATCAGTAGTTTGTTGTGTATTATCAATTATGCTGCTAGCTTGTTCACGGGATCTCCATACCTGAGGAAACGATTTGAAAAAAAAAAAAATGTTATATTACAATCATCTACCAGAAAATTACAATAAAATTTTTGTTTTTAGAATTTGATTAAAAGAATTCGAGCATGAAACTGAAATGAGGTAGTCCTGAATAAGAGAAAAACTGTAACCATTTCTATGTTGTGTGTGAAACAGCAGATATTAAAGAATTTTTATTTTTCTCACACAAATAAAAATGAAGACATTGATCTCTGTGGTTTAACGACTAAAGGCTACAAAACAACTACAACAAAATGTGGCTGCCAATAAAATTAACTTGCAACTCAATCAATAAGATCACTTGCATTCAAAAACAGGGATGAAATCCAAACGGAAAGGTTGAAATTCAAAACAATAGAGGTAGTCTTCAGCAGGATATAATCAAATCAACGCAGAAACGCCAAATATATTCTTCAACTCTTACAATTCAATTACTCCACAAAAGCGACCAACAAAAATAAAGCCATTATAGCCTACTCAGCACAATAATCAACGTTGGAATCCAAAACGAAACTTTTGCTGTATAGTAAAGTAAGTCGTTTCCTTATATAGGATATAATCTTTCCCACGGGTTCGCGCGATGGCCACCACTCAAACTTAACCTACATATGTATATGAAACGCCTCAGTAAACTCGAAAAAAAAACATTCTCAGAGCTACTGCCAGACTCCACAGAACTGCCAAGGTCAACTGAATAAAAATGGGATAATAAGTAACTTATTGTGGCAAATTTTATATACATTGCACTCTTGTTTCCAACATCCCTACGATAGAAACATCTACCCCCAAACGGTAGAATAAGTTTCTACGACACAAAATTAAGTCCCACGAAACCACCTACAGGAATTTTATAGTGTCAAACTTCTCCAAAGCACTACCTATCTACTCCTTACTCTTTCATAGTTCTTCCCATCCCAAGTGGGGTTTGAGCGTTTTTTTTTTTTTTTTTTGTATATATAAACATTAAATCGAAGTGAAAACCAAAGATAAGTCCCAACAAAATGAAGTCTTTACTTTCTTGAACTGAACCTTACATAGGGTCTGAATAATCACCTGAAAGGGACACCATTGTCTTCCAGGCTGAAGTCTCGGCCATCATAATGGTAGCGAAGATAGCCCTTGATATGGAAATCAAGGGTTAAGACATTGCTGTCCTCTCGGATAGTCAGACAGCCTTGATGGCTGTGAGTGACTTTTGGATATAATCTAAGTTACTGGGGCACTGAAGGACATATGTGGATAAGCTGTGTATCCACAACAGGGTGTCCCTTCAGTGGTTTCCTGGGGATCATGGGGATTGAAAGGGCAGATCTTATAGCCAGGTCTGGATCTGGTTCTCCCCTTCCTTCCTCGGACCGGAACCAGAGCGGATGTTCGTATGTATCATAAGAAGCGATAGGCGGACTTGAGTACTTGCAGGTGTACAAAACTTTTTCTCAGACAACGGAACATTTTCTGCTGCCAACGGTGAATACTTTCCCAACAGAGTAATATACGAGGCAGTCCAACATCACCACTATCATCAAGGAGTATCCTATTCGAACTTACGAATAAATAAATTGAATAAAAGATGGGATAATAAGTAACTTAATGTGGCAAACTTTAAATACCTTGTACTTCTGTCTTCAATAAATCCCTAGAATAGAATTATCTACCCCCAAAACGGTAGAATAAGTTTCTATGACACAAAATTAAGTGCCACGAAACCATCTACGTGAATTTTATAGTGTCAAGCTTCTCCAAAATTCCCACATCTATCTACTTCTTTTTCTTTCCTTGTTCCTCCCATCCCAAGTGGGGTTTGATTTTTTCATAAATACACATTAAATCGAAATATAATTCCCAACAAGATGAAGCAGGTCGGAGAATAATCAAAGGACAAAGAAGACAAGAAGGAAGAAAAACGTAGGTACAAACAAAACTAAAACTTGCCAGATATTACGTCAGAGCAAGAGGAGTCAGTACTTCACAAAAGTTTCAATTTAGATACATAAACATAAACATTTATTTATTTGAGTACCCGTGCCAAAAGCACGCTAAGCGCTGGGCACATCATAGCGAGTTACATAGTAGATACAAACAAATAATAGCAAAACTGAACATAAACAATTAAGAGTAGAGGAGGCTTAGAGCAGCTATAGTAGCATAGAGCAAAGTTAGAGCAGCAAAAGAAAATTTATAATTCCATAGTAAACTATGAAAACAATACCAGCGAGCCTGTAGGCAATAAAATTGACTATACGTAGGTTTGGGTCCTGAAAGTGAGAAAATTCATAGACCTAGAACACAGACCAGATTAGAGACATCCAGCGTAAGACAGAAACCCAAAATGCGACAAAGTCATACAATTTAAGAGGAAAAATGAATATTTGTAGTTTAAATTTGAAATTTTTTAACGATAATAAAATCTCCTCAATTTTGTTTGCAAATAATTGTGAAATATACTATTTTGCCTTGTATTTCAACAACTTTCAACGAAATATTGCAATTTCTTGTCGGTGAAATATCGGAAGAAAAAAAAGGACTAACAAGAGGGCCTAGTGGCTATTTTGTGTCAGTTCAACATTGACATTTCATAATTTTGAAAATAAGTTCTCCGATCACTTTGGTCCCAGCCTTCGAGTAGCAACTCAATAAAATTCAATACTCAAAAATGGAGCTAACAAATTAACTGAACAATATACCTAATAAACTAATAATAATAATAACTAATACAACTAATTTTCTAAAAGTTCTAATTACATATCCTAATTTTTCTAAAAACGCAACTATAATATTAATATAAATTAGTGCGGGCGTGTGGCGTCGATAACATAACCTGACATTAGTGTGGAAACTTTTGTTTAACCACTCCAAAATGGAGCGAACAAATAATCTAAACAAATATAACTAACTTTTTAAAAGATTTAATTATATTACATGTTTTTTAAAGAAAAAAAAATTTGCAACTATAATATAAATAAATACGGGCGCGTGGCGTCTCATACATAACCTCACATTGTGTGAAAACTTTTAATTGGTCCCCCAAACTACTATCATCCCACTTTTTGGCGTTATATCTCGCAGGGTCGAGCCAGCTCCCAATTAGTGGAGCCCAAAGTTTCGTCTCCAAAACCAAGAATAGAAGAAGAATAAGAAGTTCTCGGATTTGAATTCGCGATATTGTGAAAAATAAATAATTTTACGTAATAGTAGTGTGAAATAAGTGCGCAATATTCTTTTGTGAACGATATTTTGTGTAATAGAGACTCGGGAGTCTTAAATTATCATAATGAAGTGCGCTGTGCTGTGCTGTAAGAACGAACGGAGTTATTGGAGTGGGAAAGCATTCTTCAAGTAAGTTTAATAGCTTTACTAATTATTTATAGTATTTCTAGCAAAATAAAAGTGAAATATTTATAAAAATAAATAGCCATGGCAAAAAATTTAACATTTTAGCAATGCCGGTTTGTTTGTTTACAATTGAATTGTCATTGGTGCCTAAATTATTCCAGTCATACAAAGGAAACGCCAAGAAATATTATCTGAAAATAAAGGGGAGCTAAAAATTTGTTTGAATTTGGATTATAAAAAATGTTCCCCTTTAGAAAGTCAGAATTTCATTATTGCCATGACGAAACGAATACAAACAGAACACACTAATCATATCGCCGAGTGGCTTAGTTTTCACCCAATATGCCGTTTCCTTATTAGTTATTTATTCAATGAGGGATACGTAAACGAATTCAAAGTAGCTTATCGCTGTGACGCTATCTATCCACCAGGCAACCAATTAAATGGAGAAAAAATATTTAGTTGCCTCCCAGTAACTCGACCATCAAAGATTGTTTCTGGGCTGTCCTTATAAGGACGCAATGGAAGTAGTTAATAAGTAGACGTATGGAAATATAAATGAACTGAAAAGAAACTTATCTATCTTCCTCGTCCTGTCTGCGAAACTACGTTGCATTGGAAAATCAATCCTAGAGTATGCCTTAAGACTGCTTTAGCAAAAAAATCATATAACAGTGAATAGAAAAGTTGTCGATATTGAGTTTAATCAACACTAATTAGAATGTTTACTGATTTTTTTTTCGTTGAAACGCATAGCAGATCGCAATGGAGCCAATTAAAAACTTTGTATTAATGTAAAAGTGGATTCTTACCTTAATTAAATAATCATCGCTTGTCGTGACTAGCATTTGAGAATTTCGTGGGTTAAAAGCGACACTGTTCACAACATCGTTATGCTTATATTTAGCTAAACACACTCCATAATATCGATCCCAGAGATATGCATGTTGGTCTTCTGCACCACTGGAAAAGAATTAAAAGGAAAAAAATCAACTTAGATCAAATCTAATCGAAAACACAGATTTCTTCAATTTCAACTAATTTAAATACCTGGCTACATAGTTATCACAAACATTGAGGAAAATAAAAAAACATTCTGTATTCGGCGTATAAGCCTTATGTGCCCTAAGCATATTTCCAACCCGTTTTAGAGTCATTAAATCAATTACGTGAATATCAATTTCCTGCGCTATGGGCGGTGGCTCCAAAGGATTCGAAATTACATAGTCTTTAGGCCATGGCCGAGTATTAACATATAAATATCTGAAAAACAAGGAAAATTATTTTAAGTTGAAATGCTGAAGCACTATCTCTATTTGATTACCTGTGATCTGGACTTAAGGCCATTCCAATGATATGTCCATGGAGATCAATGACTTTATCAACTTTATCAAATCTATCCGCAACAGCATCATAATTCCACCAATCTGGCTCCACACGTGGTCGATTATTCTTAAATTGAGATTTTAAGATTTTCTAACTTGTCACAGATGGAATAAAATATAAGTTTTACCTGTTCCTCCCGTTCTCTTCTTCTAGCAGCAATTCTTTCTTTAAGCGATGGCCCTGGATCAAGTTTCTTTGGGAAATTCACATTTTGTATTCTTTTAATTCCAATTTGGTGGGGTGTATAAGTTTTAGCACCTGTTGAAAATATAAGATATTTTGGCACAGAACTTTCAAGGTCATCTTCATCATCAACTTCATCATCATCCTCCACATCAGACGATTCAGTTAGATTTCCCTCCACAAACTCCTTGTGATATTCATCTAAGTAGTGTATTGTAGCGCCATATCTACTTTTAACTGTCGATAATGGAATATCGAATAGGTTGGAAGCCTCATCTGTTTCGGTGGTTTGATTTCGCAGCGTCGTCTTTAGTTTTGTATGTGATACAGGATTTCCAGCTATTTGAATGTGATCATCATTATTACTAGTTGAAGGTATATTTGACATTTCAACATCTTCGACTCCGTTACTGCCTGTTGTCGCAGATTTACCATCTCCTCCTGATAGTGGATCATTTCCTTCCTCAAGCCAAGGACAATTAGCGACCATTATTGCACGAATTGAACTTGCATTGCGATTATAGAATTTATATAGTTGATTCATAATTGGTACATGTTCTGAATCAACCTCCTGGCTAGCCTTATTCAGCCATAGAATAGAAGTACTGACTAAATGAGCAAGCCAATGTAGATCACCGGAAATTAAATATTGATCACTGAACCATGTACCGAAAATGTCGTATGGGCGATTAACTACACGGCAGCGTAGATATGAACCATCTGTATATTTTTGCGGGAGGATTAAATTAATGATATTTTTCAAGATTAATTATGAATTTTCGTTATACATACACTTGCCTACACTAAATACAGCAATTTCACCAGATGTGCTGTGTGGTGATCCGAAATGTACACCAGACACCAGTAAAAGTGTATCGCTTTGGTTAAATTGCGAGAATTGTGTATACTTCCAGCTATAATGTTTCATGTTATGCGCATGTTTAATTTTGCATGGATATTCACAGCAATCCCATATCTGAAAAGAATAAAATGTGATCAAGAGTTATAAGCAAGTCTACGTAGGATAATTCTAGTAAAATAACTAAGGATTTGGCTTGAGCTTCTGGTTGAAGGTTAGATCCGCTTACTCTAAACAGATTAAAAACGCTAATTATGTTTTCCATGTAAGGAGTCCTAAATCAATGATTGTAGGATCAACCGCTACCCATCAATTGGTTGTGTTTAAAATCAGAAATTTTGAATTTCAGGTGTCATACATTCGGAGAGGAAAAGAGCGTGCAAATAACTTTTAGTTTTTATAGAGGTTCTAAAAAAAAGAGTGAAAAATCACAAAATCACATCCACTTTCGAAAAAGCGAAGAGAGAAGCAGGGCATCTACGGAGCAATTATAACATCTGTTGCTAACCAAACATGAGTCCTAATGAATGACACTATTAAAGTGGTAGGCGTCTTGAATGTAAAGTTTTACATTCTATTTGCAGTGGGAACCGACATATAGATGATGATTATTTGGACAAATCTAAAGAATGAAAAACAGCATGATCCTCAAAGTAGTCTTCGAGGGAGATCCTAAATGATCTAAAAACCGCAGAATACCCAGCCTGAGGTAATTGGGTAGGTTGGCGGCTATCATACAAAACGTATACGATCAGCCACATTGTGATACCACTTAATTGGAACCCTGCTTGGAAATGATATTTAAGAGCTTGGGGGAGGGATGAAACCAGCCACAAGTGGTTCAACAATTCTTTGTCTGTTAATTGCCCCAGTTCACGGAAAAAGTAGCTACCCAGTAGCTACCTCGTACGCTTAGCAAAGTTAGGGCATTCACAGAGCATGTGCTGAACGCTCTCAACCTCCTCCTCGTCCATACAGCTTCTGCAGAAGTCATTGTACGGAGCTTGCTTGCCATCTGCGTGTGTGCCCAAAAAGGTAGTGTCCCATAATAAATGCTGTAAGATTACGCACATCATTCCGGTTCCTTCTCAGCAGAGATTCAGTCTTCACAGAATAAATCTCAGGCCAAAGTTGTCGTTTGAAATCGCGCATGAAATCCGTTCTGCCCATCTGCGATTCGCCAGCTTGCAAGACTGTACATCTAGAATCCTCTTCACTGGTTCTAGGGGCCGACCTACGGGTTCCTCTGCTAACCCTTTCGGGAGAGGGTATCCGTTGCCTCGTTTTCAGGCATGTCATTGTGACCAGGCACCCAGTAGAGAATAACTCAGTGGTTAGCACACAGTTTCCCGAGCTCACAGCGACATCGTTGCAGTAAGCTCGATCTAATAGTGCTTGAATCCAGAGCTTTGATTGCAGCTTGGGTGTCAATACACATCCTGATGACTCGATTGCTAGGTACGCCATAGGTTGTACGCAGCAGCTTTCTGCTTTGCAAATGGCCAGGACCTCCGCTTGGAATATACTATAGTAGTGCAGGCGGTACGATTCTGTATTTGAGATAGCGCTGAGTATACCCCGGCTGCCACTACCATTTTCGAACCGTCCATAAAGACACATATATCAGAGCATAGATGCCACAAGAACTAGATGTCGCATAGCATACCACAGAAAAGTATACAGATTTTAAATGGCTGGTCCATTTTGGAATAGACCCATGTTTCTGAGGCACCGAGAACAAATGTTGCTTTAACAGCAGTTTTGTATACATTTGGTCGACTGCTTCAACATGGTAGATGCTGGAAAATATGAACCACGCGACGTATCTCTCATAATTTTTCTTTTCATGTCGTTGTACTGATTAAAGTAAAGGAATAATGTACAGCACAACATATTCGGTGCGGTGGGTGGGGCGTAGACGCACTCAGAGCGATCTTCATTAAATAAATAGGAATTGCATCGGTCGCTGTTGCGACTGGATACGAACATAATCTACGAATAGAGAAGTAAAGGAAGGGAACCGTAAAGTTCTTGTACGTGAATGAAGCATTTTAATTGTGTGCAAATATATACAAGTCGTCAGCAAGGACCGGGCAAATTGTAAATTTCGAGGAAAATTGTTAAGTTCGATAGGAGAATATTTAGCTGGCGCATCCCACTCCTCTCTACTAGAAATGCAAGTTGAGAACGCTTTATCAAAGTCTAGTCTTGGAACAATGTAATCCGTAGCTCCCAGTATTCTGCTATGACCAATGTCTGCCGTTATCCAGCAGCAAAGGTAGTTAGACATTGAATTTTTTTTCGAAGTATAGGTGGTGTAAATGAGTTCATTCTTGATAGTAGATGACGGTTGTTCGTACATAGAGCCTTTGATGATAATCTAGGATTTAGTTTGAAACTGATATATTGCTTTGGATCTGTATGTACAGAAGTCGGTTATTGTCGGTTCTAGCGCATCTGTGAAATTGATAAAAGTTTACATGACATTCACTAAAACCGCATTGGGATGTTAATAATAATAATATTTATTTAATTTCTGATTGAACAAACCTACTTTCGTTAATGGGAAACAAAGACAATCGTTTCTTCAAATAAACTACGGTAATGAGCTAATGTTGTATGTTCGGATTAGAAAACCTAGATTCGTACTCATTTATTATTTATGCTCAAAACTAGAGTTCATTCAGGAATTAAATGCATCTACAAAATTTTTTTTATACTTGAGTTATGAGTGCAACTTTTAAATAATTATGTAAATAAATCCACTAAAAACTGCCTTGAACTTTCCAAAACACTCCGTTTAGGTAAAAAAGTCTTCCTATGCATTTAAATATATTAATATATATCTAACTTTTTTGTTACAGTGTCGTCTCTCAAACAGTTAGTTTCATTCAAAACATAATTCAAGCCACTATACAAACCATGTCTAATCCCTTGCCTGGCACTATCTATATATTTTGTATGCATAAATTTCTGCTAGTTCGGTTTTACTATAGAAACATCAACACCATGCCTGTGTGCTAGTAATAATAGCTTTTCGCACTAACCAATCTTACCCATCTTAGCCTTCGTAGCTAGGAATTTTGGCAATCTCTCATCATTCATTGAAAATATTTTTAATATATGCCAACAGTGGGACTCAAGTGGATGAATATACATAGTAGGAAGACCAGTTTAGACTTGTACCATATATGTAAATTGGATTATGTTGGGGCAGGCCAAAAAGCTTTTTATGATGGTTGTAGCTGTTCAACTTGATCGGGTATTGCTCATCTCAAATTTCTGAAGCATGAACATATAACAGACCTGGGGACTGCTTGGGACATTTTTAAAATTTTTCTGTAAATACTCCTGAAAATTGTTCCAAGTAATGTTGATGCTTATGTTTGCTGTTAACAATGTGGTGTTGCGTGAATGCCAATTTCGGGATGATAATAACTCCAAGGTACTTATACTGCCTTAATATTTGTATGTCTCTGCCATTATAGGTCTAATGTTCTGATTGTGCTCGCTTGCTACACTCCATTACTGAATATTATAATTTTGGATTTTTCGAGATTTACTTTCAGAGACCACAACGAGCAGTAAATTACAAGATTATAAATTATTATTTGTAACTTTTTAGACCTGATGCGCTTCATTAAAAGAATAGAAAGGTTTTGGTGAGAGGGTTTTTAACAGGTTAACACAAAGGGCCGCCTTGGCGTCCATGCTTGGGATCCCCCGTCACCCTGTCTTTTGAGAAAAAAACAAAAAAAAAACTCTCTGGAGAAGCTGTTATAAACCATTAGCCTTTGTAAAAAGGGAACAGGGACATTATTGCAAAATTCAAGCGGGTAAACGATCGTTTGGAAACAAATTGGAATGTTGTAAAATGAAATATTACACTTTCATTTCTGAATCGCAGCACACTTAACGGTTATAATTCAATTACAGCTTTTATTAGGCAGTTGATGACTTTCTGCACGTAACCCCCATTTTCGGACAGATTTAAAAGAAATGATTGATTAAAACAAACCTCTCGACTAGAGCATTTTGGAGTACTCTGAAGGCTGTTATTTAAAAAAACTAATCGGCTGGATCTAAATTTTCCGTATTCTATTTGGAATTGCAGATCAATTATTAGGATATGAGCCTCGTACTGATTTCCATTTATCCTCTTCATTCGGCAACTAACAACATAGCCCCGTACTATAGTCTTTAAATCTTGTTTTATCCAAGCCAAAAGATCGATAGAATTGGAAAATTTTTAAAAACAACCAATAATATACTTACAAGCACCATTCCATCCTTTGAACATGTTGCAAACATTTCACCATTATGAGAAAAACTAACGTGAAGCACTTGATGAGTATGTGCGTTTAAGATTTCAGTTAGCACCATCGGAATATTGGATGTTAGTCTTTTGTATTCAGATTTCCATGATTCAGCACCTAAAATAAAGGAAATTTCATAAAGCAAAGCTTTTAAAAATCATCGATGTCAAAGATAATTTTTGGTACAACATTTTCGAAAATATTTCAAACAGATTCTGAGGTTGTTAGTCTGGTCGGATAGCCAAAATATTTATTTCTACATTCTCATTTGAGATATTATGGACAGAAAAGAATGAGTTTGACATAAATGTCAGCATCCATCGACTACACATAGAGCCAATTACACCGTTTCAGATATGCAGAAAAAGAGAATACAAAACAGTAAAAGGTAAATAGAAGAAAACCAGAATGGAAATTTCAGTGCTCGTTTGTATTTCGTTATTGAGGGTATTGTTGAAATGTCAGATAATCCAATACCGAAGGAAATGCATTACGAATAAAAGGGGTAGGTACTAATTAAACTTTTTTCTAAAGACAAATTGTATATTTTATTTAACTGCTTCTTCACGAGGCCAATGAGATGACTAGGATAGATTTGAACATACGCTGTAAAATCACGGGAGATCATAACTGAAAAGCTGTGGTCCAAAAATTAATCCCTGAGGAATTGCATAGGTTAATGAGAGGTAGATCAAAAATGTTACCCTCTCTGAAAGCTACACTTTGTAATCTCTAATGCTCGGTATCGTCGTTACTCTGCGTTCGTCAAACAACGTTGTCCGAACGTTTTATGGAGCAGCGTGTATTGCATAGGAATCTGCAGTGGCCGTCGGCCGCTCTATTAATCGCAATTGTGTTTAAAGGTGAAGCTACCCAGGGAGAGACTTTGGAGACGCAAAAAATCTCCAAAGAGACCAAGTCTCTAGAGACTTTTTTGATCTCCGGCATCCCGTCGTGTATTTCAAAACAAACAGGTCTCCAGATTCGGTCATCGAAGTTTGCTCATTTTTAATCTCCAGGTCTCCGGAGACTAATTGCGTGTTCTGGTCATTTAAGTGTAGGTCTACTCGGAAAGGAAAGAGAATAAAGTGGAGTGAGTTTGATAAATTGTTACACAGAAATTAATAATTACTATTATTTATTTTGGGCAGAAAATTTTTTTCGTTCTGGTTATTTTTACAAAAAAAAAATCACAAACTTGTTGTGGAGAATAGAAGAATTTTAAGAACTTTTATTTTTAACGATTCTAAATCAAATCATAAATACAAGAGGAAAAAACAACTTCAGCTTGCCGGGCGACTGCTCTTCTCTTCTATTCTCCATCATTGACCGATTCTAACAAGTGTGGGTTGTTGTGCTTATCCCGTAAAATTTGTACACCAAGGATATATTTCGTTACGTTTTTTTTTTTTCATTTTTCATAAACATAAAAATATTAATAACTTTTGAGATAATTCTTTCTAACAATTTCTTGCTTGACAATTAACAAAGATCTCTAGAGACCAAGCTTCAAATTTCGTATCTATATACACTTCGGAGACGTGTACGTTTCTCTGGAGACTATTTTCTTATGGTCCCAGAGACCTAATTTTTTGATTTCCAGAGACAAATTTCTCTTACCGTGTAAGCATTTTGTAGATTGTAGTCTCTGTAAGCCGGAGACCAGAAACCAAAAGTCTCTCACCGTGCATCTTTAGCTTAAGCCTTGATTTTTCTCTGAGGAAAAAACGCGGCAGCGTTGCCATCCACTTTGCTATTTTCTATCGTCGTTCGTCGTTTAGACAACGCTGTTCGATGAACCCAGAATAATACGACGATAGTGTGTAGCGAGCATTGTACAGGAATTGGTAAACTCCCATCCGCTTGTTTTAGAAAAATTGTATGGGCAACGCATTGAAATGCCTTTAAAGAATTGAGAAATGAGAAAAAAGTAGTTTCTCCAGTGATAAGTGGCTATCAGTTATTCATTAACCAGAGCACTCACACAACTGGATCTTGGTCGAAATATAAAGTTTCCATTCATTCAGGTAACCAATTATAAGTGATGCAAAGAGTTTGTTTGAAAAACTACGGGGACATTCCATCAGGATTGATTTCTGACAGTGAAAATGGCTTTACATACATCAATAATATCCTCTCCATAAATACTAAGCTATGTAAAGCTATCACAGGATGTGACCAATAGCGGTGATTAATGATTACTCATAATATACCTACAAATTTAGCAAATTTTGATAACAGCAACATTCACTCGCTACTATAGACTCAAGCATTATGGAGATTATATTATGATGACCAGTCCCGGTCGCTACGTGATACCTTCCCTTGAATGCTTAGATGAGTACATAGGAGCAGCTGAGTGTAGTTGTGGCTCCATTGGTGTGCTAGAGCAGCTGCAAAACTTAAATTTGAAATTAAATCGGTGAATCAGTGTGAAATTAAAGAAGCCATAAAAACAATTGGTCAAAAAGGGATTTTAATTTTACATGTGCACAAATTTTTTAGTTTTTCATAAATCGTTCATTAAGTACTGGATGTTTTCCTTATACTTGGAAGGGAACTCGTGTCACGCCAATTGAAACGGTTCGAAAGCCTGATAACTGTGAAGATCTATAGACCCATAAATTCATAACCAACTTGCGAGAAGATATTAGAAAAAATTGTTCATAATCAACTTGAAATCTATTTCAACAAAAATGATCATTTTATGGAGAATCAGTCAGGTTTTAGAAAGCAACACTCATGTGAAACTGCATTAAACCAAATAATAGTTAACTGGAAAGAAGAGTTAGGGTCATTGCAGTCTTCTTGGATCTTAAAAGAACATTTGAAACCATAAATAAAGGCATATTAATACGGAAATTAAAAAATTATGGCATTCGAAATACATAATTGAAGTGGTTTAAATCATATTTGGAAAATAGGACACAAAGGACTTCGGTGAATAATATCTTATCCAATAGTATAATGACATTGTTTGGTGTTCCACAAGAATCTATTCTCGGACCTCTTCTATTTATTACATATATTAACAACATATGCAAAATATTAAGAAATTTAAAAATTATTCTTTTTGTGGGTGATGCATTCATATACGTGACAGGGAAAGATGATGGAAGGATACAAAACAACGTCAGTGCAAAATTCTGAAAGATTTTGAGAGACTAGAAGATTGGTTTAAAGAAAATAAATTAAAAGTTAATGTGAGTAATGACTGTGCGAAGAGGAAGACGAAACCTCGATGCAGGTTATATGTGAGTGCCCAGCACTCGCAAACCCCTGGAAGTACACTTATTTATCCAGATCTGCAATCTAACTCCAAAAGCAATAATCGAGCTGGTTAAAAGGCTCGATTTTGCGTAACCACTTTAGGGGAAGACAAAATAGATCAGCTATGGTCGCGGTGTCCGCAAGGTCCTGGAGGCCTAGTCGCCCCTACTCATAACATTAACATGAATTTGAGTAAAACTAAGCGTATGACATTCAAATTTAACTTTGATCTGAACTTAACAATAGAAATAGAATAGAAAATAGACAAATAGAACAAGTTGATGAAATTAAGTATCTAGGCATTATTATTGTTGATAAGGAACTGAAATTTAAGAGACATATTATAGACTATATAGCAAAGAAGATTTCAAAGAAAATATGATATTTTAAAAGAATAACAAATAGATTAGGCCAACTAAGTGCAATTAATAGCTGTGTTCTTTTGTGTCCGCAGAACAGGGCAGAACAAAAGATACACAAAAAAACGTCTCATACATTTTCATGGAAGATTTATAAATGAAGCGAATAGTACAAATAGTTCGCTTCAATCGACAGAACAATTTGTTCTCTCCAGTATATGGGAGGTGTATAGCAAGGTACACAAAAGAACACAGCTTATGTGTATAATGTGCTTATTAAGCCCCATTTTGGATATTATTCGACAGTTATATTTATCTATGATAATAATTCTTTTGTAAGACTATAAAAACTACAAAATAGGGCAATGAGAGCCATTTTAAAATGCAGTAGATATACATCTGCAATATTTATGTTAACTTCTTTGTGTTTGTGGATTGTTAAATAGCAAATTAAAATGAATTTATTAGTCTTTATATTCAGAATTATATCAGGTGATATGCCGAGTTATTTAAGTAAATTAATTAATTATGTTGGAGACGCACAACCTTACTGTTTAAGAAACGCTAAAGATTTCAGGCTGCCTTTATACAGAGATAGTTCATCACAGAATAGTTAAGGGTATAAGGGCTTTCAAATATTTAATAAGTTACCATTAGAAGTAAAGTTTGAGAACAATCTTAGAATATATAAAAAAAATAACTGAATTTGAACTGATTAAAAAACTAAATTAGAAGGAAATGGAAAAAAGAAAAGAAGAGGTCTAGCAAGCTGTTAGTGTAAAATAGAATAGAAGCTGCGAAAGCTTAACTCGTTTGACGCTGGATGAGTAGCTATACAGCATGAACTCCTAATTAAAAAAAGAGTAAATAAACGCCTTTAATCAACTGGATATAACTGCATATTATCAACTGGATATAACTGCATATTATCAACTGGATATAACTGCCTTTTATAAAACTGAATATGACTGCTTGATACCCTCTTCCTCATTATTACTTACCTCTAACATATCGCCAAGTTCAATATATTTCAGGATTCATGCCATTATAATAATAATAATAACACAAAAAATTGTAAGTCATAGTAGAATTGCAGGTCATGACAACAAAATTGCAATTCATGAATGAGTTCAGCGAGTTAGCGCCCAATTTGCTAACTTGCATTTTTGTGTGAATGTTTGGTTTACTACTTTTGCAAGCTTATTTTTTTGTAGCTTACATTTTTTTGCTTTAAGTATTTATAGTTTATTTGTTTATATGTATATGGGTTTATCACAACGTTTTAATGGTACAATAAAATTAAAAATTATTTGATTTCTTAAAGTAGTGGATCATTTTTGAATTTCCAATGTTCTAACTCTGCATTGTCTGTAGTAGAAGTTTTCCCACTCGGGATAAAACGATACGGAATATAAAAAACAAATTAGGTGTGCTAAAAAGAAGGATCGAAGGAGTCAAAAATCAAATGGAGATGTGGTGTGTCATAAAAGAAACTGTGTTAAAGAAATCAAAAACAGATATATCTGAAATTTATTTTGAAGATTGTAAAAGCACAAGCAGTAAGAGCATAGCGGACAAATTCAATAAGTATTTCATAGAAAGTGCAGAAAAAATTAATAGTGAGATACCAAAAGTGCAGTATATAGATCTTTTCAATCACACGGAAAAACAATTTCGTTTTAAAATATTAAATGGTGAAGAAATAAAATATATTTGTAGTGTAATAAAGCAAAACAGAGACTATAACAAGATAAGTGCTAAGATAATAATAGAACATTCGTCGGAACTAGGTGCAACTTTTACTCGTATCAGTAATAAGTCGTTAATAACTGCAGAAATTCCCGGCGCTTGGAAGGAATCAGTAGTAATACCAATTCATAAGATAAAAAATACGAAGAAATGTGAAGAATTCAGATCAGTTAATATGTTACCACTATGTGAGAAGATTTTGGAAAAAGGACTACAAATCCAACTAGAAAAGTACCTATAGGAAAATTGTCTTATAGCTAAGGAACAATCAGCGCTTAGAAAGCAACACAATTGCTAGACAACATTAAATTGAGCAGTAACGAAATGGAGGAAGGTAACGCTATTCTATCAGTATTCTTAAATTTTAAGAGAGCATTCTAGACTACAGACAAACAAATTCTTCTATCGAAGCTTGAAAAATATGGTATACAAGACAAGGAGTACAGTTGGTTTCGGAGCTATTTAGAGGGAAGAAGACAGAGGACAAGAAGTAGTTGAAATAAAATTGAGAGTACCACCATTTATTGACAACAAATTAAACATATTGACGTATATTTGTAAAAAAAATTGGAAATAAGTCGCCTAGCTTAGAAGAATTCGAAGAAATTTATCGACATTGATTGATTGTAATCAAAATATACAATGTTTAAATAAAACCTCATTTTAAATATTGCTCTTCAGCAGTATTTCTGTGCACAAAGCCAAAGTTAAAAAGAATTCAAGTTTCAAAATAGAGCTATGTGCATAATACTAAAGTGTACTAGACTCACGCCAATAAGAATGGTGCTAAGAAGCCTTAAGATTGATGATTTGCACCCAAAGAATACATTTTAATTTAGTTTTTAAAATTAGAAAGAGATATCTACCAATATATCTAGTGGAGAGAATTAGGATGGTATCAGTTGTTCAGCTGTATAACTTGAGAAGAGCAGATTTCACTAAAATTCACTAATGTATAAAGGATTTCAAAAATTTAACGAACTTCCATTAGAAATAAAAAGACTAAGTAATTTTAAGATTTTTAAGAGAACGTGCAATATGAAAAGGATAGAGCTGATAAAGAAATTGGTATGTAACTTAGGAATTATGAATTATTTGTAGTAATAAATAATAATCTTATCTTATCATCCTCTCAATTCCTGTTTTGAATCTTATCTAAATATTTCACTTGACAAGATTTTTATGCAGGAAGAACAATTTTTATTATACAAATAGTCAATAGAGTTTCATGAGAGATTGAACATCGAACTTTATTCAAATCTAAACAGATAACTACGCCAGCCTGAATTCAAGCCTGACTGCGACAAAAACGTTTTTATTTAAAAACTTCCATCCATCTTCCACTTCTTCTACCTAATCTGTCCCAATTCGTTTCACGTAGCTAAATATTTTACAAAAGTAACGTAATAATATTACAGAACTCATCGAAATAAATCAAGGAACCGGAATAATGTGACTTTTATATAGATTCAGAGGTGAACAAGGTTACAACGTTATACCTATAATAAGAAGAATGTCTAGAATTCTATTGAGATATAGAGGTCTAAGGGTTTATTTTTTCCATTTCAACCAAGACCATTTGCTTTATTATCTGAACAAACTTGACTCCTCAAAAACCTAGTTAAGATTAAACTCTTAATGGAAGAGGGCTTTTGATATTATTTGTTTATAAGGCATTTTATACTTAAATGTATATTTTACTGTTTTTACAGACCACCGATTAAAACCAGTACACGTGTGGATCTTCACGGTTATAAAAAAATTTATTACTGACCTTTTGTAAAAAAAAAAAAAAAATATTAAATAAATTATTTACAAGTTTTTTGTGTTCTAAATATCTTTAATAGAACTACGTATATAAATCTTCTAATATTTAACAAAAATGGCTCATCAGCCAATAAAACCGGTTTGAATTTAAATTAAAAAACTTGTGGTAGGTAGGCAATCAATTCTTTCAAAAGAACTTTGGCAATTTTTATAGATGATATCATGAGCGCATAATAATTTTGTAAGATAAACAGAGCACGTATTCTACTGCAAGCTTTTGTGGTTGTATATACATTGAAATCGTAAGATAGAAAAGTTTTTGCATTACTAGACTTTTGTTAAGACACATCAGTGGTGTGATATTAGCCAATTAAAAGTTTGCTAAAAGTAAGAACTAGCATGAAAACGAAAGTGTTATCTGGAACAAGGTGAAAGGCGTAAATGATTAAATCGCTCCGAAAATCAGAGACTGAATAAGATCTTCACGTCTCTACTCTGTACCCAGTTTGATTGTTCCAAATTAAGACGAGACATGGTACCAACAGATATCTAAATGCACCTACCTACTTACATTGGTAATTTAATTTGAAGGTCAAAACCTGTTGAGCAAGTAGGGTACATTCGTCTGATTAAATTGAATCAAAAGCTTGTTATGACTAGGTTATGATTATTCTTTTCTCTTAATTTGGAAATAATCTTTTTGTGTGTGCCATGAGTATAACCGAAGAAGCAATTTAGAATGCTGCACTTTAATATATACAACAGTTTCCGGAAGATCTTGATAATATTCAATTTTTAGTGCCAAGTCCATTTCTTTTTATTCTAAATACAATGAGCAGATAAAAAAAAAACAAATATTTTTTGGGGACATTTTACCATCTAATCGTAACAATGACAGACGACACGCAACCTACATAATAAAATCGAAATGTTCTATAAGAGGTAGAACAAACACAAAGCAAGTGATATAATCATTCTTAAATTTATGTCTATGTATATACATATATTTAAATGTTTTTTATTTTGTTTTGATAAAAATAAAACTCCTAAGTGCATAGGTACCTGGCTTCAGGCCAATATTCCTATCAATTTTAAAATCTCGATGGAAAAGTCTCCGCCAAAGGAAATCATCGTGTGCCACTTGAAACCATCTCTTACACGTCGTTCCCGCATTAAGAATATCTTTAGATTCTAGATATGATAGAATTTTTAACAGAACTGGTTCAGGTATTGACCACCACATTAAATTATTATCGAATTCACATTCTGAACTGATTAACTCAATGTTTTCCGACATATTTTCTTTCAAAAACTAATTTATAAATTTCTTCACATTTATACTAATGCTGCAGTAAGAAAAAAAATTTACACTAAAATTTTGCGTATTAACATTATTCGAATTAGTTTTATTATTAAAACTAAAACTATTATTGTTTGAAAAGGCCCGGCAGAGTTAACACAGCACACTAGTTGGTTGGAATCAAATCCAACGCCCGAATCAAACGTAAATAAAAACTTTCACTACTAAACACACTCAGCAGCTGAGCCAACCGAGCACCTTGCCTTAACCCCCGAAGACGAGACAACGAGAACGGAACTTTTGCGATTTGTAAAATTTAGCTGTCAAGTTGACCATCAAAAATGCCAACTTCACAGCTGACTGACGCAGCTGAACAGTAGAGGGACTAGGGGTGTGTAAAGGAATAAATAATTTTATTATAAAATTTGAGAAAGTTTTGTGAAACATTTTTTTTTTTAGAATCATGTAACATTCGATGAGTCTGTTCAGAGCAACACGCTATAGTGACGCTATAGTCACTATTGAAGTCACTTTTCTTGATAGCACTCGGGACTGCTATCAAAATAGTCACTATCGTGTTTGAATGTGTGAATTGTCAAAGTGCTTGTAAAATTGAAAGTAAATAAGTGAATAAAACTGAAATGGATATATAGAAGAAAATTATTTTATTGCTGTTTATAGTTTTAATGTGTTTAAGTCTCAGTTTACCAATTTACGAGGGGGGGGGGGGAAATAGAGTTTATTTTCTGACCGTATATATATGAACAGATACATATGAATATCTTCCTTCAAAATGCTTTTTTCGCTTTTTTTCGTTCAGAGCAACCAAGTTGCTTTTTACACTATCGTCCAATTCACAGAGTCACTTCAAAACGCTTTCGAAGTCACTATAGCGTGTTGCTCTGAACAGACTCGATATATCACTAGGAAAAGGATTAGGGGCCTTCCCACACGAGAAGTTTTTAGGGAAGGAAGGAATTTCCCTCACTTGCACTAAGACGTGCCAGCACATTAATGTTGCTCCGCGTAGTTGCTAATATAATTACTGAAATTCCCAGGGCTTGCTTTTTTTAGCCAATCAGAAGACGATTTATTATGGTTGCAACCCACACGGAACAGCATGCTCCGTGTCAAGCACCACTGATATCTAGCGACAGTGAGTAGGTCAAGTTCCCACTGTGACTGAGCTGCCACTATTGCAATTACTTGCGGTTGACAGCTGCCGGACGAAAGAGATGTGGCCCTGCTAGGAAAGGAGAAGAATAAAGGTGCGTTGACAGCTAAGTTAAAATATGGCTTTTATATGGAACTTGACCATATGAGCAATGCGTTGAACGCATAAAAGGTCAATGATCATAAATTGAGAACTTATTGATAATTATCCTACTAATATATAATAAAAAAATCTTAAGAAAGTTCATATTTAAAAAGATTTTTCGCAAATTAAATTTTAACTACAAAAAAAATCATTTATCCGCGGGTTACACGCGTCAGTAGAACTGACACTAACAGCGTCTAATGCTCGTGTAAGTTTTTTACTGACTAGTCTGGCCTGTCTGTACTGACTAGTGAACAACTTGTATGTAAAATTGAAATGACCGAAATGGAAAATAAAAGATAGATGGTAGTGGAAATTTTTTTTATACATATTTCTACTCTTCTCTGAGAGAAATGACTGAAAAAGAGTTTAATATACATTGTAATCTTTATTTTGTAGAGAATAATGACGGAATAAGGAAGAAATCATTGGCAATGCATACAGAAGATGAATGTCTGAACGACATTTTTTAAAGAACTAACTAGTCAGTTGAGCAATGCCTTTTTAGTCAGTAAAATTGGAATAAAAATCAGTACTGACCGTCAGCTCTACTGACTCTTGTAATCGTCGCGTTAGTGACGTTTAGGTAAATTTTTTGGAGCATCGTTTAAGGCCTAAACACAATTGCGACCGCAAACGGCTTGAAAAGTTCGCTGACAAAATTCTAAAATCACAGCGTTTTATGCGAATGCTCAGCCGATCGAAGTCGCCATCGGTATTGATTAAATTCTAATTTCGCCGTCGTCGCTGCAGTACTACCAACAAAATCAAACGAATTAAATTGTTTTGGCATTTGTTTTCGCAATTTCAAAGCCAAAATGGATTGTTAGGAGAAGTCGATTTAGGAATTGCAAAGTCATGAAATTTTCTATCATTTGCAAGACAAGTGGAATCTTCATCTGTCACAATCCCCCCGCTCGCCAACGTTCGTTGCCATTATGCTTGCAATTTTTTGACTGCCTATCTTTAGTTTGCAAAATGTAGATTAACACTTATTACGCAATTTCTCAGCCTTTATTAAATTTTTGTATTTAAACATCCACTTTTTCTACTTAAGCCTAGTACTAAGGTCCGCGCTAAGCTAAATTTTAGCGGGTCTCCAATATCGGGCCGTTCAGCAGCTAAATTATGACAGCGGAGACTCACAGAAAAGATATATTAAAAACAAGAAGAAGAAGAATTTTGCAATTTGTTTACGGAAATACAACGCGCGGTGATAATATTTCTAAAAACAGGTAGGTAAAATTATTTGGAAATACCTATTAAAAATATAAACATAATATGCATTATGTATACAATAAAAAAAAATTAACAATTGATATTGAAAATACGGCCACCAAAAGAAATCTAATTCATCCGTACTTACAGCAAAGATGTACAAAACTACGTTAACTACAAAAATCCGGTCAATAAATTTATTAAATATCAGAACTCTGAAAATAAATATTTTTAGCGTGCTAAAGAACGGCCCGGGCGGATAAATTCAAGCTAAATTTTTTGGAGACTTACCGGTGGTGCCATCTATAATCAAAACCCAAAAGCAAATTTACCGCGATGACCTTAGTACCGCTTTCGCTAAAATTCAAGATAAATTTTCGCCAATATCTTTTAGCTTGCTAAATTTTCATACAAAATTTAGCTTAGCGCGGACCTTAGTAAGCCTAGTACTAAGGTCCGCGCTAAGCTAAATTTTGTATGAAAATTTAGCAAGCTAAAAGATATTGGCGAAAATTTATCTTGAATTTTAGCGAAAGCGGTACTAAGGTCAACGCGCTAAATTTGCTTTTGGGTTTTGATTATAGATGGCACCACCGGTAAGTCTCCAAAAAATTTAGCTTGAATTTATCCGCCCGGGCCGTTCTTTAGCACGCTAAAAATATTTATTTTCAGAGTTCTGATATTTAATAAATTTATTGACCGGATTTTTGTAGTTAACGTAGTTTTGTACATCTTTGCTGTAAGTACGGATGAATTAGATTTCTTTTGGTGGCCGTATTTTCAATATCAATTGTTAATTTTTTTTTATTGTATACATAATGTATATTATGTTTATATTTTTAATAGGTATTTCCAAATAATTTTACCTACCTGTTTTTAGAAATATTATCACCGCGCGTTGTATTTCCGTAAACAAATTGCAAAATTCTTCTTCTTCTTGTTTTTAATATATCTTTTCTGTGAGTCTCCGCTGTCATAATTTAGCTGCTAAAGAACGGCCCGATATTGGAGACCCGCTAAAATTTAGCTTAGCGCGGACCTTAGTACTAGGCTGTACTAGGCTTTATATACAAAATTAAAAAACTTCCATGAGCATGTGCCGTATAATTCACAAAAGCTTTTCAGTTGGCAGTACTTAATTTGATAAACGGAAAAGCGCTTTGTGTGTTGCTTTTAGCTTTTTCAGAATAAAAAAAGCTCATGATTTGGCGGGGTTGTGTTCGAGTTTTGTAGAGTTTAGAGATGTTTCCGAAATAACAAAAAGTATACATTAAATTCATAATAAAGAGTAGTATGTAAATTGCTTGTATGTATATATTTATTTGAATGAACAAGTTGAGTTTTTCTTCTTTGTTTAGCGTACAAACTTCCTTAGCTTTGGGAATTTCGTTAAATTCAAACCTCTCGTGGCCTGAAAAAATCATGATAACTTTTGTCACTGCTTATTTCATCCTCAAAAATAAATTTTTTATGAAAACTTAGCAAAAAAGAAACTGCTAGATATGTACATGTGCCAAAGATAGTAATCAATGTAAATATCAGAGTAAGAAAAACTGTTTTGTTTTTGTTACGTTTATGGTTGGCCGTAGATTATGATTCCATTTCAAAGAACTCTGACAAAGCAATCAAGTAAAAAATTAATAGTCATACTATATGATGTAACTTGGTCGCACGTGAAGCGACTTCTTTTTTCAAATAACATGCAGGCTCTCTAACAACATCAGGGGAGCATCTGACCATTGACCACTTTTCTGCCACAAAAAATCCATCTGTGAATGGGAAAGTATACACAAACTCATATTACATTGCAATTACAATATACCTGTTCTCGTGGTACCTACTTTGTTTGTATAAAAAAGAATCTCTAGTTTTTGTTTAGTACGTGACTCACGTTAATTAATATATGTACTTACATACCTTAGGCGTACTGGGGGGATGGAATAAAGTAGAGGTGGTCAGGTGTTGAATGCCGTGTGCTCGTCAACCAGTGTCCGAAGAGAGCCACGTTCACTAGACTATAGATTTGTGGTGAGACGAAAAGTTTGAAATAAACAAGAGACGGCAAGCAGATCTATCTAGGTAGTATGTAGGTAGGTATAGCCAGCCTTAGTTTACCGCAGTTGATCATTTCACCAGTAAATTTAGTTGTAATCAAATTTACATCGTGTCTGGTCGTTCCGGTGTCGATCCGATCGGTTATTTTTTTCGCGGCTGTTCTTACTGTGCGCTTTGTAGTTTTGATATTAGATCATGGTCATGCATAGCTTCTAGACCAGTTCTTAGTGTTATTTCAATGCACTTGTACTTAATTGTTTTTGATATATTAACACAATTTCATTTCCCCTTTTAAGCTGTTGGTATACATAAGTGAGTGTTTAATTAAATACATAATTTGAACATTTTTAATATTATTCTGTTAAGTGATCTCAATTTTAACTATAAATTAGTTGAAATTTGTTTTGCCGGAAATACACCACATTTCCTATAGAAGTTACTTGCTAATCACCGCGCAGATTATTTTTATTTTAGGTAAGTTTCACAAGTTAAGCACTTTGAAGAACAAAAACAGTTTTATAGACATTTTGCAGAACAATTAATTAACACACCATCAGTATATGTAAATATTTTCTTTCCGGTTGTTAAGGCGAGCGAAACATCTAAAATGAGATTGCCTTACAAGTATGTAAAGTTGTTGTGTATTTTGTAAATATAGTATGTACATATAATATGTAATATAGTTAAAACATTTAATAAAGTCAACCGCAAGAGGTGACGGACGTGTTACTTTTACTTTGAATTAAGTCAGTAGGTAAAGTAAGTGATGTGTACATTCACAGTATAAATACATAATGATTAGTTTCCTGAAAAATACAGGGAATAATTTATTTTTTATCATAAATTATTTGACGATACAATAATTCAATTCTGGTCGTAGTATATCTAGAGTTCTAGTGGCTCAGTCGTCCCTATCTTCTGTTTTTGTTGGAAAGTTTGTATACTATATAAATTTTAGAATATTTTAATGTTTGGTCCAGAATTAGTTATTACACTATTAAGGTGATGACACCATGGTGTCTGCGGATTCGAGAGTGAAGCCTGTCAAAATCAAATGTGAGTATTACAGTGCTTCTTAACCCGATGGCTCCGGATTTGATTTAGAAGCCAGAGACGGTATCAGTTGATAAATGATTTTGAAGCGGCTCCATGACATCGTATGAATAAAAGGTGATTGAGCTAATGAGGGAAAATCCTTTTCTATATGTAAAAAGCGAAAAGGATTATAAAAATAATTATAAAAAGCCGGTCAAATGCGAGTCGGACTCGCGCACAAAGGGTTTCGTACCATCGTACAAAAATTAACACTATGCCTATACTTTTTTTTTATTTATTTTTTCAAATGAAAAAAGAATGCTGTCATTTGAAGAAAAAACAATAATTCTATCAGTTGAAAAAATAATGCTTACTTATGATAATAATAATGAATGAGAATAAAACTAGCAAAAAAACTCCGAAAAAATAACTTTTCTTGTATGGGGGCCTCCTTTAATGTTTAATTTTATTTTTATTATTTGTTGTTATAGCTGCAATAGATATACACACTCTGTGAAAATTTCAACTGTCTACCTATTACGGTTCATGAGATACAGCTTGGTGACAGACAGATAGACGGACGGATGGACAGACATCGGAGCCTTAGTAATAGGATTCCAGTTTTTACCCTTTAGGTATGGAACCCTAAAAAACCTGGCAGAAAATAAGCGAGAAAATGGGTGTTCCTAGTGAGTGTGTTTTTATTTTAATTAATTTTTATTTCAATTGTATTGTATTTAATTATTAGTTTTAGAAACTCTATAAATACATTAAAACATTCCCCTTGAATTTTACAAAAACCTTTGTTACTCATAGAGAAATTGAAGGCGAGGCGGAAGCCACCATTGTGTCATAATCGGGTTCCATTTGAACGATTTGACAAAAGGCGACTCTGGCTTTGAATCCGGAGCACTAACTTATAACAATGGACTGAGCGTATTGCTATTTTTCTATAGGAAAGAATGGCACAAGTTTTACAGTTTTCTCTTTCGCCCTATGGCAGAGTTGGAGCTACCAACACAAAATATTGCTTACTGAACGTTTTCTTATGCCATTTGATGTTTTTATGTTGGTTGCAGATGCAATCACCGCAGAAAGAATAAGGTAAAGATAGTGTTTACCATGCTTCGTCTCTCTTGCCCATACGCAGGATTCAGGTAAAAATTACTTTTGAAAATTAAAGTCGGAATGAGTTTAATTCCTTATAAGCGATTAAAATATAACTTGCGACACAAAAAAATATATTTTTTTTAATTTAATTCGATTTTCGGGTGTAAAATTTCATCTGATTGGTTGAGTTTTACATGTTTTTTATGCAGTAAACGTTTTAAAGGGTGCTCTAACGGTGATATACAGAAACACAATATTTGTGCCACATGAAATAGCAAATCGCTCAGTCCATTGTTATAAGTCAGTGATCCGGAGCTACTATCGTGTCATCGCCTTTATTTTAAAACAATCTTAATAACCGTCACTTCACTAAAATATGGAAATCTCGACAGGGGCGAATTAAAACTTTTTTCGCCCTTGGGTGACGCTTTCCCGGGTCCTCCCTTCAATTTTGTAATATGAAGGTACTTGAGGAAAGAAAACAGAAACTTCGGTTTTTTATTAGGAATTCAAGACTATTTTGTAACTAATACTGATACAGGACTATAAATCTGAATATGAACTACATTTGATATGAATAGAGTACAAAATTTGATGAGAAACGTTGATTAGTGTGCCAGGTCACTTGTCTGCTCATCTAAAAGTATGTTTCTGAGATAATCTTTAATCCTTCTTAATGTAGAAAAAGACCTCTTTTCAGGGGCGTTGATGAAAGGCAGAGATAAATTCTCAGTACTACCACGATATTAGGAAACGTCCAAATCAGTTTTTCATATTTTAAACTTTCTAGACGTTCTCTCTCTACGGGAAAATATTACTTAATATAAGTATTTGATTTTCCGATATTCGGAACGGAAATTTTGATGCGACCTTTACTTACACGTAGTCGTACTTTATGTAAAACTGCTTAGTGCTTAGATCATTCTTAATTTGCTTAATACAATCACCCATCATCCACGTCTCCACACTCCTTTTCTTCCCAACACTCATCCATTTCCCTATTTACACAGCCGCCATTTTTAGAAAAACTGTGAGGAATTAGCCAAGTCAGGTACGATTTTACGCGTTTACGAATTTACGATCCGTGATTATCGAGAAACATTTGTTAATAGCTCCTATATGCTTTATTTTTAGGCTTGAGTTCACTTTTGATTTTCTTTCAATTTAAAATACTTGTAATAAAAGTGTTTAGCTATGCTTCCCTCCTACCCTAATTTTTCATGACTATTCGAACAGAGAATAAATTCAGTTAACGTTCTTCGTTCAGATTCTCATACCTACATTGAAGTAATATTACAATTTTGGTTCTTAATACCATTGGATTGGAATCGTCGTGAAATGTATAATTACGTGTGTTTCTTCATGATTGTGCTATATAATTATTAGATTAAACTATTTTCTACTAATAACTATGATTTTTAACACATAATCACTTATACAGTAGATTCTCTGTTTGTGTTTTTATATTTAAAGAACGTAAACTTTCGTTTTGCGGTTGAATTATTGTCTCTGATAAAACTGATAAATTTTTTTCGTTCTTTTTGTAAGATGGATTCCATCCTCGTAACCTTTAATAATTGTCACTTTTACGGTCGTCTTATTTTGTGTGGTAATGTGGCAATGAGTCTCGTTTACACACATCTCATCAAATGAGACGCATTGACAAATATTTGACGAATGCACACGTTGTGTGGGACCGGCTTTAGAAATATATTCTGATTACAATGTTTTTTAAGATGCTTAATCAATTAAATGTGTTTACATATATTCAAATATTAAATATGTATAATTCAATTCTATCAATGTTTGTAATATACCTAGCTACATATGTACAACCTCAAGCCAGTAAATTCATAAAAAAAAATTAATGCTTTTCTATGCTGTTTTTGAACTTTTCTTGGCCCTTAATACACTTTATAATAATTGCGAAAACATTTTTTTCGAATAAATTAACATATAACTTTATATTGACTTAAACTAGAGCTTAAACTATAGAATTTATGTATCATTACACTTCTTCGTCTGAAGAAATATTTTATGTATAATGAGGTTATTCTCTTCACTGTAAGTACAAATATCTTACATACCAAATACGGGAAGATGAGTTGAATCGGTTAGTGCTCTGATATGTATTATCTGCCTGTTGTTTGTAAATCTTCATACCACTAAAGGAAGGATGTATATAAGAAAGTTAAGACAAGTACTACTTAGGATGACTTTGCTTTCACAGGGATATTTTCTTTATATCGCAGCATTAATTTTCTGAATTGAGATTTTTAATTTAAAATTTCATATTTAAAAATGACATCACTTAAAAAATTCCATAAATTATCGGAATAAGATAAACTTAGTAGTTTTTAGTATAGTTAGTGCATACATACAGTAGCTATTTAGCTAAACGTGTTTTAAGAATATTTCTTATTGCCAGTAATTGTACAAGAAACAACAAATTATATGGAAGTATTTAAGTAAATTGCTAGGAATGACATGCTTTACCATGCTTATATTAATAGTTTTTTACTTGTTGTTAATTACAGCTAAAGAGATACGAGTTTTAATTTTACATACCATAAAACTTGCTTGAGAATATTGAAGGTCTTACGTACAGTAAAAAAAGAACATTCAGGGCCGTAAACACCAACCAGAATAATCAATTTTCGCGTGCAATTCACATACACCAATCAAGGCTATTCCAGATTTAATCTATCGAATTACACCAGTATAATATTTCTATCGGGGATTATTTCGAATAAGTGACAGTTATATATGACAGCTCGTATTTCTGAAATTGTTAAGTTTTATTTGTGGATTAAATTATAAATTAGTTTCATTTTCATTTTTTTATATGTATAGTATTCCGTAGCTGAGCTGTAGATTTTTAACTAATTGTTTGGGTATTAAATTATCTAAAAATAGTTTTTCAGCAATCATGTTTCTCCTTCCTTGTTATGGTATGTTTTTTTTTTTTTTTTATTATCCAAAACACTTTTATATTTCGTTCTATTGAGCTGCGATTGCATATATTGTTGATCTTATATTTCAGTAAGTAAAACATTTAACAACAAAAACTAAATACATTGACATTCAAGCTCACCGCGTTGCGTCTCTGTCATTTAATATACCGAAAACTGCCGAAAGTAATGCCACACATGTAACACACATTTGGCTTTACACGCGCGTAGTTGTTTACGTCAAAAGCAAGCGGGTTATTCTTAGTGTCCTTAAAAAACTTGACTTTGGTTTTAATCTGTTTGCTTTGTTTTAAATTGGAAAAAGTTATCTCGATAGAAGCAATCCAAATAAGGTAGTATATTAATATTAGTAATCACGGCAAACTTCACATTTTTGAAGATGTTTAAAAGTTATTGGCAGGAACCGTAACTGTTATGGGACTTTTTGAAAAACTCTTGAAATAATACTTAAAATTTGACTTTTTTTTTATTGATATATAACTGTTATAAAAGACTTTTAAAATTTTAGATCATAAGATAATAGCTGTATGTTATGAAATGTATTTGTTTTTTGACAGTCATAACTGTTACCCAAGACTTTTATTTATTTACGTCTTATGATAAAAGTCCTGAAAAGACTTTTATTTTTTTAAGTCTCATAATAACAGTCCTAAAAGACTTTTATACTTTTAGCTCAGTGCTAAGAGTTATCACAGACTTTTACTAATAAAAGTCTCTTCATAAAACCCCTATAAGACTTTTAATTTTTCAGTCTTAAGATAATTGTTTTAGAAGACTTTTATAAATTTCAGTCAGTCCATAACTGTTACCAAAGTTCTCTTATTCATTTAAGTCTCACAAGACTTATCTGTTTTTCGATAACAGTCTTTTAAGACTGTTATTGTGAGACTTTTAGACTTTTATCATAAGATTTAAATAAATAAAAGTCTTGGATAATAGTTATAATTAGCTTTAAAATAAAAAATCTTATTGAAACTCTTATTATGAGACTTAAAAGTTTTTTAGCAATTAATAACTATTTGCCATTACGTCTGAAGTGTACCATTCAGTCTTGATGGGACTTTTTTAGCTGATTGACAAAAATAACAGTTATTTACGGTCCCTGGTTATTAGTAATCAGTAGGGTGGCGTGGACTTGGCGCAACGGGAAGCAATAAGATTATAATTTTACAAAAGTGTTAAATAACCATGCGTTCAAAAGTTAAGTTCTAATAAATTATCTATATCCTTCTTGTTAGCGGCTTCTTAAGCACCCAAGAGTTACTTTTTGAATCAAATAGGCAAATGCAACAGTGAACTGTGTCCATACTGTGCGAAGAAGAAAATGAAACCTCGAAGTAAGAAGCATTTATTTCTTCAAATAAGATTTGCAAAGCTAATTCTAAAGGCAATAATAGAACTTGTAAAAAAGCTAGATATAACTTAACCACTCTAGGGGAAGACACAGTAGATCAACTCTGATCGTATTGTTCACACAGGGCCCATAAGTTCGTAATGATTGAGTAGTGCTGCCATCTCCTTTGAAAAACCAATGGTAGATTCGATGGAAAAAAGTGGAAGAAATGGGAAAAGCGTCATAGAAAAGAAAAAAGCGAAGCAAACTACATTTTAGAAATTTTAATTCTAATAACAAGAACAATAAGAGGAAACAAACCCGAAACCAAAACAATATTCTAACATAATCAAAAATAAAAACAAAAATTCCAATTATATGAAAATTAAAAATGGATCGTAGTAACCAAGCATGGCTTACACAATAGGAACATATTTTCCCCGTCTACAAATTTAATGCTTTTGTAAAACCTAATTAATTCTAAGAACGGCTGAAAATTTTTTTTTTGTTTTTATTTCGTTTAAAGAGAAAAATATCCTTCCAGCAGTAGCACTAATATGAGGTGAGGATGCCAAAATAGACAGATATTTGCTGAATTCGTTGAACATGAATTCTTCGAACTTTTTCCAGCCCAGCCTCTTACTAAATCTCTTTCAAAGTATCCTTGGATTTTATCCTTTGAAACAATTTTTAAAGACTTCTGTTGATCGTTCGGTATTTCTGAGAAGACTTCATTAAATGGGCATTTTTACAAAATGGGAAGAATAGCAGGAAGTTCTTTTTGTTGATTTTTTTTAGGATCTATGTATACTCTAGCAGACGCAGCTGGCTATCCGCAAAATCAAATCGTCCCTTTAACCGTCACACAGTGTAATGTAGTACTGAAGAAGATTCTGTTTAATTTTACCGACATCTAATTCATCTGGGTATTTTTTAATATATTCTTAAAACTCAAATCCAAAAGACATCTTTGAAAATGGTAGATGAACATTTGAAGCTTTGTAATTAATAGGACCATTAACGTTTCCAGATTGAATCATATTATGCAAAATTTTCAAAAACGTATGTGAAATCAATATAGTAAATGAATTCCCCATACAGAGATGTTTCATTATTACCGGTACAGTTATGCTTATGCAAACGTAAAAAAAATATTGGAAAAGAATAAAACATAAAATTCGCTGAAACTTTTTATATGCGTTGGGAACAGAACAGAGGCAAATAAAAATTGTGGTAGATTTTGACCTTTGCGTGGCTAAATCTAAATATTTGTGGAAGACCTTCCATAATTGTGGAAGAGTGGCAGAACTGAAAGTGAGATGAAATTAAAGAAATAATCATAGTCAGGTCATAATTTGCTTGTATATTATACACTCTGTTTGAACCTCTGTAAATAAAAGGATTTGCGAGATACGAAAATGGAAAATTTCTAATTCGTTTATAGCTGCAAAACAGAGTGTATTATTCCTCAGTTTAAATTATCAGATATCAGATATTCGTTGCTTTCATGCCCTATCTACGAAACTGAGAAATTAAGCTTTTGAGATAGGGTAAGGTGGGGTAAAATGGGATACAATAATTCTGATTACGTTTAATTATGAGATAGCACCTTTGAGATTGTAAATTTTTTAACGAAAATATATCCCAAGATAGTTTGCTTCATAACCAAACTTGAAAAAACGTATTAATAATTATTAATAAATAAAAAAAAACTATTTTTTTTTACAACTCTTCTCAATTTTAATTTAACCCCTAGTTTAGGGTAAAATGGGAAAGCACATTGAGGAAAAATGGGAGAAGATTTTGCCTTTAAGATTTAAATGACAAATAAGTCAGTTTTGCAAACGTTACTATCCCATATTACCATAAAATCAAAATTCAACTTGAACTTTTTTTGCAGAGCAAAGTAGAGTGTGTAAAGTGTGTTATCACTAAGCCTTTTTGGAAATGTTTTTTTCTTCTCACCACCAAAATGTTTTTTTAAACAAGATAGCATGCAAGCAAACACAAAATCACCAATTTTATGTAATAAGCTTTTTACAAGCGAAATGCCAAAAACAAAATATACACTCATATTTCCATTTCGACGACTCACAAAAGACTGTGCTTGCGCACGGGTAATCACATTGCCACGTGTCACCGATAGAGTTGTCGGGGAAGATGATTTCATTTGCAAATTCTGGGATAATGCTGGTATCCCGTTGTAACCAAGTGTCCCATTTTACCCCACCTTCCACTATAGCAATTTTAGGAGTAATGGTTTTTCGAATATTTGAGCTTATTCTTGAAAACGAAAACGGGGAATATCTCAGGCATTGGTAAAGTAATACAGATAACATGTTTACAGAATAATAGAATATAGATTTGATTTGTCTGAGTTATATATGAGTACGGCAGATCAAAATAGCCGAAAAAGCATATTCGCGATTATGACATGAGAGGGACGAATGAAATTCTAAATAGTTAAATTAAAATATTAATAATTTCTCGTTTTCCCAAGACTGTACCTTTTTGTCATCACATTACCGCGAGACGGCTCTGCTCTAAATTCATATTCCCCTATCCAAATTTTAAAATTTTCCTTAATTATTTACTATTTCCTCCCACATTCGCGATCAGGGATTGAACATACCCATTCGGATGAAAAACCTACGCTTCTGAAAAAAACAAAAAAAAAAAAAAAAATACAATTTAAGCGCTTCTGTAGGTCCCTAGGCATCATTTGAAAGCTCTTTAGAAGAATATATTTACTGATCTATCCAGAAAAATAGGCAAAGGCCGCGCAAATAATGACTTGGTGTTAAGTAGAGCTTCTATAGCCATCACTTGAAGCAAGTTCTACAGTAAGCTGACTAAAAAGTAGAAAATAAAATTAAAAAAAAAAAAATTTAAATAAATTGCACTAAAAAGTAAAAAAAATTTGTTTCTTTCTCAGTGATATACACATGAAAAATTTCGTTGCAAAATAGGAAATGCTATAACTCAGATTAAATTTTAAAAATTTGGGCATCCATAAATATAATCGCAATTGTCTAACTACAACACATGTGCAAACTTTTAAGATTTAATCTGAGCTGTAGTAGTTTTTATTTTGCAATGCAACTTTTTCTTGTGTATATCACTGAGAAAGAAAAAAATTTTTTTTACCTTTTAATGCAATTTATTTACGAAAGTTATTTATTTTAAAAGTATTTGTTTTTTAATATATATTTTATTATTTATTTTAAAATAAATTGTCAGAGCTACATTGTTTTTATATAACCATTAAATTTATTTAAACACTTGGAAAACTTGCAGTCTAATTGTGATAAACATAATATTTCTGCGAGAGAGGAATCATGCAGAAGCATAAAAACTTTTGAAAGTTTTCTTGGTTGGATTCGTTTTTAACAGTTTTCATTTATCATCGATTCCGGTGGCTTTTCCTGTCAGTAATCGTCTTCGAGGTCTATATCTGCTTTGTACTCATTTCGGAAGAATGCGCAAAATTTTACGATAGCCTAGGTCGAAGTTGTTTTTGCTATGAATTTCGGTGAGGTTTTAATTTTTTTTTTTCGTTTACAAAAAACGAGTTACTGCGTATATTTCCAATTTTGGACGTTACTTGTAACAACATGAAATTTGTTATGATTGATTTAGTCTACTTTCTGCTAGGTCGAAAATTTTAATACCCTAGACATACGGGCAAAATAAATGATCTGATCTTTAATCCGTAATTTATAATTATTGGAAAATCATGAATTTAAATTTAAATAGATATGAGAATATTGGCAGAAATGTGTGCTTAATAAAAAAAAAGAATTATGAGATAATGAGATAATTAAATTACGGACTAATGATTACTAATTTTGTTCATCTGTCAATGTTATAAGAAAATTCTATATCTATGTTAAGCAAAAATTTTACTCTATCCCACAGAAGTTTAGGGAATGTAATGTAATGACAATACGACAAATTCATCTTTTAAATTTTTTGTTTATTTTTTTATTGTATTTTAAGGGCAGGTTAACGAAACATTCTCAATTCTTGTTTCCTTTCAAAAATAAAAATCTGGAGCAAAAGTGGACATTTCGTCCAATATCGGTAAATTTCTTACAAGTTGAGTTGCATATCGCGGAGCAGGACATACCAATGCGTTCTGTTTGCGAAATGTCTAATACAGAAAATGTAAATATTTTTATTAATATACATCAAAGTAGAATTTACGGATAACTAAAACGTAAAAAACAAAACAAAAAATCGGCGGCACATGTAGTAATGCAATCAATTAAAGGAAAAAATTAATAAACCTCGGTCAGCTGAGTTGGAATGTGTTGAGATTTTTGGGATGAATGCTGCTAAAAAATTAGAAAAAATTATCAAATACAACTATAAAATAAAATTAATAAATGATTTTTGAAGTTTAAATGAGGGGCAATTTAATCGAAGTTCCGCAATAACAATGACTTTGAACTATTTATGTTCATGATGTTTAAAGTTCCTCATTCTAGTGTACAGCATCGCGCCACATATTTATAGCTAATTTTCCGCCAGCAATTTAATTCTAGTTTGTGAGAAACAAGTTTTTGTTTTAAGGTTATATTTATTTTTAACAGAAGGCTTATTTTTTTCAGAAGTGATATTTTGACAGAATTCCATCATTATATTTTTATTAAATTTTCATTTATGTTTTTTTTTTTCCAAATTTTATTTTTATTAAATACATAGATGACTTCCTGTTGCGTTCATTATAATTAATGTCAGGCAACTCTTTCTTTATTTGTAAAGTTCGCGCTAAAATTGCCGGAATTCTGTCTTAAGTTCGTAATTTTTTTTATAGTTTTTTAAATTTTTTTTAATTTTTTCCATTTTTTTTTATTAATTTTTTAATTTTTAAATATATTTTTCATTAAAAAAAATCATCCTTGGATTCGAACCCGTTACAGACAGAGTCTGGGCTTTTCTATATATTTATTAGAAGGTATTAAATCAATTTGTAGTAAACCACACATGGTTGAAAACCAGAAATTAATTTTAGATTAACTTTTGCATCTCTGGTCATCTTCGAAATCTAAATCTTTCGAATGTTATTTTGTAATTCTGCCTCAAATATAATGACAGGATAGCTATTGAACGTTGTTTTCTACAATAGTCGGTAGTTGGAGATTTCGTGTTCATAGATCAATTCCTTTTTTTACGTTGTGTAGGGTTTGAGAAAATCTTCTCTTGAAGAAAACGTCTGATCGGATCGCCTTTTAAGGATACTCAGTAATAGGTGTCTTTCGCTTTGCTCATTAATTTATTTTAAATTCGTCCATTGGTCCCAATATCATATTATAATATATGAATTCATAATTAATAATTGTCACATGAGCACTTAACTGTTATATTATCTTTTATAGTGATACAAATAAGGGGCGATGTGGTAAGGTGGAATTAAACGAATATTTATCTTGTCACAGAACTTGAGAAATTTGGAAAATCATATAGACTTGTTTGAAGATGTATGTTATTTCCAAATAATCTCCTTTTTTGTTAAGGAAGGGAGGGAGACGGGATAATACTAATAAAATTCGTGAATTGGTGTATAGAAAATGGAAAAAATTATCAATTTAAATTTACCTTTTTAAAGTTTACCTTTGTAAACTTATCCTGGGATGAAGATATATTGAGGTAGTCAAAACATTTAACATGTACTATATTTATTTGAACCAAGTTATAGGCAGCTTTATTATAAAGGAAGAAATTTTGTTTTTGCTTATGTAGATACGTGTACATAGAACAAGACTGTACATTACTCTACAACTGCAAACTTTTCACGAAGAAACGTAGGTAGGTACTTTCGAGCAATGTATGTATGCCAGTATTATTTATTTTAAAGAAGTCATATATTCGGCTTTGCCGTAGGTGTATCCCACAATTAATTACATTTTGAAATTGTCTATAAAAATCATATTAAAAGCTTCGTAATCTCTTCTTTTGTACGGACTGACATTCTTTTTGGGCTTTTCTATCAGAGAGTCATTCCCCAGCAAATAGGCAACAGGTGTGACATGACCATCACCAACTTTCTTGTAATTTTGCATGCTTCGAGCGTTTGTGAAAACAAAAATACGAATTAAAAAATTTCTTTCTACAGTCCGTATTTCGCGAATTAATGCATTTTGAAAATTTCGCAACATGCTGTCCTGGTCTTCCTTAAAAATTCATACATATTTTTCTATTTATGCCATGACAGTGGAATATGGCTCATTTGCGTCTCTGCAGCAGTATGGCGGCTATTTGGAACCGTCGCAAAGGTATGATATTGTAATTCTCGTTTATTTGAATATTGTAAAAAAAAAAATTATCCCATAACAAATGTTAAAAAACAAAAAAACAAAATTATGAATGCTACAAAAAAATGTAAGAATTTTTGTGTAACAAATTGTTTGAAAACCGTAATTTTTCCGACAAGTTTAATTACTTAGCCTGTAATTACACCGCGCCGGCCAGACCTAAAATTATGATTTACGTTTCTTAAATCACCTAATTCGACCCTTTAAGGGACTTGGATTTTTCTGTCATCATCTCCAGGTCTATTACTTTGTAGTAGTCGAATTTATAAAATAGAAAAAATAAACAATTTTTGTTTCCGCATGAGTAATGTCAGTAAATATGTAGTAAGTACTATGTACATATGTAAATATGCAGTACTATTTACATATGTATGTACTTTTGGTGCTGTTTTAAATAATTAAATTTTTTTTTGTCGTATCTTAACTTTTGCTTACATTTTGTAGGTTGTACAAATTAATTCAAGGAAATATTTTGCAATTCAAATCGTTGTTATATAATTTGTTTCAATTATATTATGACCTGTTACAAGGGTGTGAGACTTTATTGAATTGTTAAATTTTAACAAGTATTCAACAGTTTACATAGAAATTGCTAAATTTTTTGTATACATATATTCATTTAATATTTACGCAATTAAGAAAACAAAAATGACCATGTGATTTGTTTTTACTTCTTTATTATTTTAACAAGTATTTCTCACGGACACATCATCTATAGATAATAAATTAATGTCTTTAATATTTACAGTCATTATTTGATAAGGACATAAATAAATACTTTAGTGAGATAATAAATGGTAGGTGGGTTTAATGACACTTGTTTCTGCTATTTGCAAGAATTATTGTTAATATGATGATTTAATCACCAAACTACTTATCTATGCAATGTAATTTAACATTTTTAATTAAATTTTTTTAAAATGAATTATGGAAAAGTTTAAAAATAGATTGTTATATATATTTCATTCAGGCATTTTTTATAATTTTTATTCCATAAATGAATTGTAACATATAGCAAATTTGTCATTTCGTTTGTAAATTATAGAAATAATAATGAAATCTACGACAAAACGGATTAGCCACCCACACATAATATATTTATATTTAAAGGCATTTTGGTTTTTATCGTATCTACCCACCTGTTTGTGTATCTGTTCGTCCCACCGAGCAGTCAGAGAGGTCTCATCAGTATGGTTATCTCTAATTGCCTACCACAGAAATTCGATGATAGAGGTCACCCAATTGCCCATACTATAAATAGTATTTTTATCAAAAGCAAGTGTGAAATATATAATACCAAGATTTTTCATTGCAATTTTAAAATTGGGTGATTATTCCCCTTGTCACCATACGGTACTCGGATAAATCAAGTAAAACTTGTAGGTGGAAAATTTCTCGTCTACAATCACTGAAAATAATTTCAATGAACTTCCAAAATGCATTTCCCCTGTCGGCGGGCTCAGAGTTTCTCTTGCATATAACCTTGAGGAGGTTGTTCCTACACTTTATTGACTCTGTCACAATGGTAGCCTGTTTATTCCAATTTAAATTTTGTGAGAGGATCAATCCCAGGACTTTGCGCTTCTGAACAACGGTGCGGATGCCATATCACTGTTGAAATACATTTGTCTGCAATTCTTTCTTCTTCAAACGTGTAGGGCTTCTAGCATTTCTGCAGCAATATTTTAGCTCAATTTCTGTCGGCCCAGGTCGAAAAGGCTCGAAAGACCTTGGTGAGCAAATGGCTTACAAAGGACTCGTGAGAGGTATAGCAAATGATATTATCTGCATATATATTTTTCATGACAATGTTTTAGTACACTAGTGTTTAAGGGATATGTTTTACTTAAAAAAAAAAAAAACTACTCAACCGTAAGTAAAATATTCACCGAATCAAGCTATGAAGTATTATCAGTATTGCCTTCTGTGCCAACTGATTTAAATATAGAGAGCAAAACAATTTTTAACAACCTTAGTGTCAATAAATAAATTTTCAATTCTCTGATCAAATTTATAAATGTAGTGACGGCAATGATAAGCATCCAACAGGCGGATTTTTGTTCAAGCAAGTGAAACCAAATGGTTGAACATCTCACAACGAGGACTGGAGATCAAATATTCTGTCGTACAATGAAAAAAATTATTTTATTTAATGATTAAAAAATAAACTGTGATGGTGGAAATGGGTGCAAAAAATTCCATAGATGTTTAGGTTCTAAGTAACTTCTTATTGTATTAAAATAAAAAACGTTTAGAGTGAACACTTTCTAACCAGACACGTAAAACATCACAATTTTAATTTTTATATAGTCATCATCTGATTAAGTAATTTTCAACATGCAAAAAGTAAGTAGGCACTAATTACTAATATACAGGGTGTTTCCGTCTAGGGGGTCCACAGAGCAAGAGGTGATAGAACTCACCTATAGACGAACAAAAAATTGTATGACAGGAGGGGGCGGGGTGCACATCAACCGTTTGGGAGATACAGGGTGATTAAGAAAATATTGTAGTTTTTGCCAAAACACCCTGTATCTTAAAAATTACAGGACGTATGGTTACAGTTAAGTTAAGTTAAGCTAATAACTCTTTAACGACTCCAGATAGCACATAGAGTGTAATAGGTCAAAGTAACTCCTCCACAGTTTATAATTTTTATAAAAAAGACTTATGTTAACCACCTTTTTGTAAAAAAAAAGGAGTCAAACTCAAAACAAAGTTAGAAATCTGTAATTCTTATTTTAGGCTACTAGAACTCCGAACAGAATAGGAGTATGGGGCTAACTGAGCAGACGTTGGAAAGGCAATGAAGTTCATACAATGAGCTCTTAACTGTAACTATACGTCCTGTACTTTTTGGGATACAGGATATTTTGTGAAAGACAAGTATAATTTCTTAATCACCCTGTATATCCCAAACGGTAGATGTGGACCCCCCTGCCATACAATTTTTTGTTCGTCTAGGTGAGTGCTATCACCGTCTGCTCTGTAGACCACCTAGATGGAAATACGTTGTGTCCTATATGTACTAGTAAGTACTGCTAAATAATGTCTTAAAAACTTTAAACGCAAAATTTCTTCAATTTCTTTCCCAAGAGAACAAAACCAAATTCTTTTTTGTTCTTACTCAAACAAAACCTTTAAATCTAAAATTTTTGGTTTTGCTCCCCAACAAAATAGAGAAAAACAAAAACAAGCAGTACATTTTAAACTCATTTCAACAAGTATTGTGCGCGGCATTCTTATAATAATTTGCAGATCCAAATTCGAAAAATGGGTGTGGTGTAATAGAACAGGGATGGAATTAAGGTGATATTACACAATCACTGCGATGATTATTTCCTGAGGGTGATCATTTGCCATCACTGTTTTGTCAAATGCGAGCAACTTTACTGTTATTGCCTGTTGTAATTATTATCAAATTCAAGTGTAGGCTTTTTTTTTACTTCAAGAACAATGATTCTCAGTGTTGTATTTTATTATAGCTAAAGCAGTGAAAATGAGGAAGAAACTATTAATTTAAGATTACATCGCCTTACTTTGTTACATATCACTGAATTTATTTTGATGAGTTGAAACTCTTCGATTTTGTAGCAGTGACCTTTTATTGTTTTCTGGCAGCTCAACAGTTTGGCAGAATTTATCTGTCCAGGTTTACTTCGATAGACCGATCAGACTAGTAGAGGACTGCTTCTTACGTTTCAATAGTGACCTCAGCAAATGGGCGTCATTGAACCAACTAAGTCTGAATCCGATTAAATCACATTACATGATTATACATAACAGCAAGCTATGCGCAAATGTCTTTGCCAGTATTCTGCTTGACAATTCTCCTTTGACCTTAGTCAACTCTGCAATAAGTCTAAGAATAGCCATCAAGTCAAATTTAAAATGCTGTGATCACATCAAATTTACTCTTCGTAAAATCTATGGTGGACTTTTAGACAACTATGGCTTACTGCTGATATTTTATCGAGGAAGATGCGGTGGCGATTGGTTAAAAGTCTATTACTACCTTACTTCACATCTGGCAATATAATCTATCCAAAACTTGACAGTGCTTGCTCCTACAAGCTTAATGTTGCTTATAATTATTGTATTCGAATGATTTTTGGGCTTAGGAGATTTGACCACATCTCTCCCTACAGTTCTCAACTGTTGGGTTGCTCACTTAAAGTATACCTGGAAATGAATTTGTTGCCTTTTTTATACAACCAGATCAAAACGGGAATACCAAGCTATTTGATCGATTGTAATTTACAGAACTTACGTTCGGCTAGAAATATCAATGTCCTGCTTCTTCGCTTTCGCACAGTTGTATATGAAGATTTTTACTTTGTCCAGGCAACCCGTTTATGGAATAATTTACCAACTAATATACAAAATTCTGATTCCCCGCGCATGTTTAAGAGCTTACTCAAGGAGCATTTCTCGGTTTCATCCACCTTGCAATGATATGTGAGGGTGTTTTCTTACGACAGTTTATTAGTAACAATTTTGTATATTAATTTAGATTTTTAGTGTTTTTTTTTATGCTTTCATTCTTCTTCTTTTGTTTTTCTTTTTCTTTTTAGTTATAATTATACTTAGTATTCATTCCGTCATGTACTTTATAATTCTATATTTTAATGTGTTATACTGTTTCAGTCCCCCCCCCCCCCCTAAGTGAATATTTACTCATTCATTCATATTATTTTGCCCAATAGATACTGTAACTAGTCCCGTTATCTTGAAGTACTATTATGAGATTGTAGATCTTCTGTACTCTTTACATGAAATAGAGATGCTAAGCTGGAGGGATGATGAGGGCAGTTTGTAGAGGTCCTACGATACTACAGGCTGCCCTCGCGGGACTCTATGATGGTATCAGTGGCAATCATCAAAATTAACGTTATAATAAATTTTAAATTTATCTTTCTCTTTTGATCTGTATTGAAAATTTTTGTTTCTTACTTTGGCAAATCTACATGGAAGACTCTTCTTGGAACTGCCACTTATCTGGGGATGTAGGCACACTTTATTTTTCTAGGCATATATTAACTTTCGGCTTTAGATTTTTAATTTCAAAATTATAGTGGAAAATTTTAAAATTTTAATTTATCATTTACATTATACATTTGTTATATTGTTAATCGGTTATGTTTTTAGTGTGCCTAGTCTTGTTAGTCAGTTTTTAATTCCTATACAATTGTTAGAGCCTTTTGCGTCCTTTTAGATTTAGATACTTAGAGCTTTTCTTCTGTTTTCAGAGCCACCCTTCACATGTTCTTTTTTTTTTATATTAAGAGTCACTTTAAAATATTTTTAAATAAAGAATCATATACACATAAAAAAAAATATTTTCTACTTCCACTGGCAACCATTGTATTCAAATTATTATCCGGTGGTTCGTCAGGATTGAGTGCACTAAATCATTCAAAGGATCTGAGGATTCTTTAATAACTCGGCTTGATGCAACTCAAAATATTCTCGATTGCATTCCAGATATTGTGGATTTGAGCCCGCATGCCACAGTTATAATTTCTGCAATATCCGTAATCCTTTTCAAATGAATGGACCTCCCTGTTTTAATTAAGCTTTTTTTATAATCTATACTAGCTTTTTTTTTACTTTATACTTTTGACATGTCGAAACCTGCGTATTAGTCGATAAATTCATGCATACATAATTGGTGTGCTGTGATAGTTTTACTAACCCTTTTCCACTCATCTACAGTTTTTGTTTAGTTCTTATTTCCTTCCATAATGACAAAGACGATTGTTTATCGTTTGCGGTATTTAATTTGCTGTGTGCAAGGTCAGGATGTTGTTTCATAAATTCTGTAAGAAATATTATTTGCTGCTATGTAGATTATAAGTTTTTTATTAACAAATTTGTGTAATATTTTAAAACGCAAGTAAATGCTTGCATTTTTTGAATTATCTCTTCGTTTTCTATGACAAAATAACAAAATTTCACCACTTTTATAGTCACCGGAAAAGTGTCAACTTTAAATGACATTTGTACGGATTGTCATCTTACGGAAAGATAATCTTTGTGAAATGATTGGTGTTTATCAATCAATCACCTTACAGAATTCTACCCCAGCTGCTTCGTAGCCTTGACATATAAAAATTTGTTATTTATTGAATAGTAATTCTTCGGAATGTAAAAACCTATGAAAATGTTTATAACCAGTTTTTACGGTCCGATGAGTTATTCTGGAAAGTAATGCAAAAACCAACTAAATGATCTAATCTGTTTTATATATATAGTTTGACGACAATGTATTCATCATTTATGATTTTTGTGATGTGATGATTAGGTTCACGATTATTTTTCCGAATCCATTTCCTTCCGAAGCACCCAAAAGCATCGTCCATACCATAATATGTGAATGTATCTATTCTACTTTGTATTAAATTTTTACCTCTTTTAGTTCCGCCTTTCTTCTACTCTAGTAATGATAGAAAAACAAACAAAAAAGTTGATTCAACTATGAATATCACTTTTTCACAATCACTTCAAAATTCTTCTTTACCAAACTCATAATTTTTTAAAGTGTTTTTTGGTCATTAATGGTTTGACATTTGTACTTAAATTTTTAACATCCACTACGTTAAGCTTGTGTCTAATTTTGTTGATAGATATAGTTGAACTAATTTCTTAATTAGTTTTTGCGTTGCCAATCTTAGATTTATTTTTAAGGGGTTTCGCAAGCAACTCACAAATCACTTTATCGTTTTTTTTTGCGATATGCTCCTGTTATGGCCCTTACCTATGTATGTAGATTATCATTAATATTGCCACATTCTTTGTACCTGTCTTCATCGACTTCTGTACAAATGTAACTGAGGTTTTTGTCAGTTTAACACTTTTTTCGATCATTTTGGATCAGTATTTTATTAGTTATACTTTTTTATAATTTTTGTTTATATATCATAAACTGATTTCCATAATTTCTTTCGTAAGCGACCATTTATTTTTAATTATGTACTGCCATTTGAATAAAACTATATTCAAGTTCAGACTTTTTCATAATTGTAAAAAGTGGGTTTTGCATATTGAAATTCGGTTCTGAAAAATTTGCAAGGAAGTTTTATTGTAAAATGTTAAAAAAGAGGTCTAAAATATGTCAGCAATTTGTTTTGTAGTTTAAAAATGTGAAAAAAATTTACGAATTTTGGAATAAAAATAATTTTATGTGTTGTTACTAATTAGGTTTCGTACGGTACAAATTATGTAAGAAATCAATTCTGAAATAAACAAGTCTATAAGCTATTATTTTTGATAAATAATAAGTCTAACAAAGTAAATATTCATAAATTTACAACGGATTATAAGACTAACGATGTATTCAGAAATTGTTTTAATTAATATCAAGTTTATATATAAAGAATTAGCAAACCCAATGGCATACCTAGAGTTTCTGCGGCCTGGGGTTGTCCCCAATTTGCCGCCCTTTCCAAGTCAATCAAAATCAAGAGTAGTTATTGACAATTATGGAACATTGTATATATATATATATTTTTAAACAGATTGTATATACATATAATGATAAAATATTAGCGTGTTTATATATTTATTTTGCTTACTACTGAGACAACCGAACCCTTTTTGTGTGCTTGCTGGCCTTCGCCCGGAGCAGGCTGGATACTCTAAGCTCTGCGCTACTATCAATAGAGGAATTGAAAAGCCTTCCTTACCAAAACCTTATGTGCTTCATTAAGAGGACAGGAAGGTTTTGGTGATAGGGTTTCTAGCAGGACAGCACAATGGACCGCTCTAGCATCCGTGCTTGCAATCTCTTGTCCCCCTGCAAAAAAATAAAAAAATCATCCCTCATGTTCCTTGGAACTATTTGTGAACTGCTGATAATGCCAAATTATTAAAGTATTGTATACTTTACAAACTTATTTAAAATTTAGTGAATATTTACTTACTTTACAGTACTTCTATCCAAAATTCCACGTATTTGGAACAAAGCAATTTCTGCGACTATCGCCTTTTCTGTTATAGAGAGTAGAGATAAAAGATTTAAGGTACCTCAGTCAGGTCCTCTTTAGAAATATTTGACAGCTCATTATGTTTGCTAGAATAACAAATCCCTTAATAAAAAATCTCCACTAAATATAAGAGATCAGTCGGTATGAAGCTGGTAAGGAGGGTTGGGAGCCAATCTTATGGTTTGTAAGAGCATCTTAATGGGACCTATGAACTTACTCATGGGTCCTGAGGGTAAACAATGGACCTTGTAGTGGCCTACGTTCTAGGCTACCCGGAGGGACTCAACCTCCTTTCAATCCATACATACAAGAGATCAGTTGACTTCGGATATCTTTTAAGTCTTTACGCAGAATAACAATTCCGGCTAATAGGCTTTGAAAGCCCCAGTTAAGATACTAAGAACTCTTATTTTTTTATCTAGAATCGGGATGAGTTTGTAGTAAAATATAAAAAGTATCATCTCCCTTGCATTTGATCTAATATAATATCCAGTTTCATAACACTATGTAAATGTGTTATCGGTAAAAATTTTACAATTTCATTGTCAAGATCGTGCCCTTGTTTGAAAAAGCAAACACGTTCCTTATTTGTAAAAGCATAAATCATTAGCGATGAATTAATTTATAGTTCCAATCTACCATTTCAGAGTTCGTAGCACTATCCGCGTTTTACAAGAGTAAGTCACTAACCTTTAAGAGGTGTTTTTTATTTCTATAGGTATGCATAGCAGGAGGAGCAGAGCCTTCGACATACATATATTTAAGTAAACTACACAATGAGTTTCAAATAATTTATAGTTATTAATAAATACAATATTAGAAATTATTACTTAAGTGTATTCTTAAATAATACAGTCGATCTGCTGAATTAAAAGTTCATTCGAACAACGGTGGCAGTTAAGAGTTCATCGACACAAAAGAAAATTATTAAATTCATGAGCAACGAAACCATAAACTACCTAGCTATTTTAAAATTCATTATTTTTTTAAACTTAATTTACATATTTTACAATTTACATATATTTGTTTTTGTATATTTTAGATTTGTCTACGGAAATAGAGTTTATCAAAAACTTTAACTTGCAGTATATTTGAAAGCGTACTAAAACGAGTTTTAGTCTAAGAGTTTTTCTTTATTTATCTAATAACATATGAAACAACCTTTTACTTACCAGGTAAATTGATTATATGTCGGAAGGTACGAGTATAACCTTAACATTTAAAAATTATGTATTTCATGCTAAATCTAATATGTTGGTACGTACATATGTAGATATCTACATATATTCGAAAGGTAATTCATCTGCATGCATGAACACTAAAATCTATGTATTAACGCCTCGGTAATAATATAGTTAATAGGAAAAGCTGCGGTTATGCTATATCTAAAAGGTAAAGGAAACGAAAAGATTTCTTCTTTTTGGTTTTTGTTTCTCAAAAAGAAATTGTTGAAAGTCAAAGAAAAGTAAAATGTGGTTTAGTCGTGCTTGCACTTCCTATTTACCTACGTAGACAGTTTGCTGCTATAACTATGAAGGTAACAAGAAATTTTCATGTTCGCGAATCGTGACGATGATTGTAAATGAATGATTATGCCCGCAAATAATAGTTGATTGTATCTATGAAAATTACATAAAAACTATCTTTATGGAATTATCTTAATACTTTTGGAATTTTACTGTAGCCTATATACATATAACGGTCGTAATGAAGAAGTATCCGATGGAAAAATACAAAGAATTATCGTAGGTAATTATTAGATGCTATTTTTAGAAGTAAGGTTAGTAAACAAAATTTATTCATTCATAAAAATCTATTAATAAAAAAATCTTTGTATATAGTAAAAACGGATGTGTTAAAAAAAAAACAAAAAACGGTATTTCTTGCGTCAGAATTAGATTCGATTTTAACGATATTTTTTTGTACCCAATTTATTGATTTTATGGGTTAATTAAATCATGCAGAAATATTCTGAGCTTCTGCGATGTTTTCGAGTTTTTTGTTTAGATGATAAAAATTTCAATAAAGAACGATATCCATGCAGAAAAAAAATGGTCCAATTTGTTTTTTTTCCCATACTTTTTTACTGTATTTTTCTTTCTTAAAAATTTGAAACAAACTTACCGATAAAGCATATAAAGAAATTGATGGGAAAGTTAATAATTATGTAGAAAAGCATTGAAAATTGCACAGAAAAAGAGATCACTTAAGCTAGAGTCGTACAAGAGATTCCGCCGGTCGGCGAAATCATGCGACGCAAATGCGACAACGCAAGTGATTTATCATTCACTGTCATCCAATATGGTTTCCAAGAAGACAATATTATAATCATGGTGGTGTGATGTTTCAAGTAGATACAATTAAAATATTAATTAATTAATAATTATATAGAATGAGTTTGAAAGTGATTTTGTTTTTATTTGCTGCACGAGGAAGATGATATACATATGTAGATGAAGATGAATATATTTTTAAGTTTTTACTGTGTTAATTTTGTGCTGTTTATAATGGATGTGTAAACTGTATGGGTCTTCCCCCGCGGTCCCAGCACTGCCTGTATTCGTCGGCCAACACCACCTCACAAATTGTAGAAATGAGTAATGTATTCCACGGCTAGGTCAGAATCGTGCGGCACATCGTCACATCGTAGTCAGTTTTTCAGCTATATAACATCAGCTAAACTTCTGTGACCGTCTATTACAGTTCTGACTTCAGAGATTGATGCTATCCTGTCCAGACGTCCACAATAGCTATGACTTTTTGAATTAGTTATCATTGATCAACACGGTTGTTGGTATGATGTAGACTACAGTCAAAGTTAACTTAATGACAAGTTAAGAAGCTGTAGAGCAAAATGGGCAAATTTCTGGTGTTTTTTAGAATGAAATAAGTAATTTCATACACTTTTGTCTTTTGCATGAATGGGGGAAAAGAACTTGGCTATACACTATTGTAGTGCAACTGAGACAACGAGTTAAAAACAAAAATCGAGAGAACGTAGGATTACCCGAACGACAAAATCTTATTAAATCCCTCAAAATTCCCTTCAACCTATTCATAATAATGTACATCAGGTCACACTACCTTCCATTTTTAAGAAAAAGATAAATTTCGCTTTGGCTCAGATGCTGAAAGGAGATGTAAAATTCCTCTCAAATGAAATTCTCATTTTTCCCGAAAATATCAGAGAATCCAGCAAGAATTTCTCCCACTTAATCTCTTCTCAGCAAAACGAATGTAAACAGAAGCGCGTGCTGCTCAATTAGCATAGAAATTACACTAACAAACATTGGCCATGCTATAAAAAACATTGGCCGATTCTCTCCATTTTTCAGCAAAAACGTGTTTTCACAAAAGTGCGGGAGCATTTTATGAGAGTAAAACGTGAAAACTCCGCCCCTTCTCATTTATTTCCCGAAATGAAACATTTGCCCTTCTGCCTCGTTGCATGCAACTTGCGTTTTCTCATTTTTTATCTTTATTCTTAAAAGTTTTAAAGAGAGTTTTATTTTTTTTTTATTTTTTTCTTTCTTTCTTCCTTTTCTTGCCGTGTGCATTTTAAATGTAAAACACTCGGAACTCTCGCAAGCTTCCTAACTTGTCATTAGGTTAACTTTGCTACAGTGCTAAGGGTTCCATTCACCTCAGTCGATTCGGTTTGGTGCTTCAGCTGGTTGACCGGGTGTAGCCGCGAGCATTTAAAACACCCTGTAAAGATAATCTTGGATCTGTGTGCAGTAACACACCCAGGATTTGGCTTATGTGTCCTAAGTTCAAGCAGGGGTCGGAAAACTAGGACTCTAAAGTCACATCCTTAGCCAATCTGAACACTTAAGAACTACTTCTTTTAAAGGTCTTGAATTTCAAAATTTTATCCGCTAAAATCTCGTTTTTCTTCTTCTTTATCTTCAATAAATTAATCACAATTTCATCAACAATGAAACCCATTTATTTATTTATTTACAATCCACGTAATTTTAAAAAGAAAGCTAATACTAGATGCACACATCGATGTTTTGGACGTAAAAATCAATACACACAAATGAGTCCAAATACATTTAAAATTATTCTGTTTCTATTCTACATATATGTATACATATTCCTATTGTGTCAATCGTACAAAGAGAATTGAATTACGGAACATATGCTTGCCGGTTGAATCTGCGGCAGAATGGGACGCAATATGGACGTGCGGAGCCGCAACGTCACCGGAGGTATATGGATCATTCCATATCAAATGGGCGACATGTATGACTTGACCATCATCAAGTTTTTTGGAATTTTACATACTTGAAGGGTTTATGAAAACAAAAATATGAATTAAAAATTTTCCTTATATATTGAGTATTTCGCAAGTTATAGCATTTTTAAATTTTGAAAAATCGCTGTCCTTTTTTTTTTGTTTTTTTTTTTAAAGGCAGGGCACGAAACATCCCAATCACGGAGGCCAAACGGTCCATTGTGCTATGCTGCTAGAAACCCCATCACCAAAACGTTCCAGTTCTCTTAATCAAGCACATCAGGTTTTGGTGAGGAAGATTTTTCAGTTCATTTACAGATAGGAAAGCAGACCCTAGAGTATCCAGCCTGTTCCGGGCCTGCGAAGGCCGGACAAGCACACAGAAAGTGTTCGGTTGTCTCAGGCTCTCCTTCCAGGCAGACCAGACACTCAGGGCTGTCAACAACTATCATCCTTGTCAGATGGGTGTGAAGCGAGCTATGGCTAGTGCTGATGCCAACCACAGTTCTAGATTGGTTCCTTCCGGGTCCCATGAGAAAATTAGAGATATTCCTATTGGGCCCATCAAGAAACAGTTTTGTGCACCTGCAAGTCCTTTTCTTTAAAAATTCATACAAATTTTGCTATTCACGTAAGAATAAAAGTAAAGATATATGCCTCATTTGAAAGTTAGGATCTCAAAAGTATATGCGAAAAGAGATATTAAGAATAAGGACTACAGTCACTGGCCAGGCGACAGCAGTTTCCTTATTTAAATCTATGAGTACTTAGTACCTACATGTTTATAATTTATTTATGAGTACTTGGTAATACAATAAATGTAAGGGATAATCGGTTTTAGTAATCTAGGAAGTCTAGTTTTGTCGGTGCATATGAAAAGTCAAACTTAGATTATCAGTGGGCATGAAAGGTAGTTGACTGATACGAGTGATAAATTGAATTTTGAGAATTGAGAGTTTATGTAATACTTGAATATCCTGGAAGACGTACTTTTTATTATTATTATATTATTATTTTTTATTATTTTTTTTTTATTTTCTACCTTATATTATCCACTAAAACATATCAAAATTTCAACTTGAGATCTTAACGGGAGCAAAAATCATGAAAGTCTCACCAATCAATCATGCATTTGATCATCATAAATTCATCGTTTCTTGAAAATATCATGAAAGTTAGTAAGTAAATATCTGTGAAAATGGTGCTAATTAATAAAAAAAAAACTGACCCTCTTGGGTGGGTACGGTTCGTCCCCTCGTCGTTGCACCTCTGTCTATGTGTATGTTTACGAAAGACAAAAGTTATTTGCAAGAGCATCTAAAATTATATCCTCTTGGTAGACAAAATTTAATAAACCTTTATTTGGCTCGATTCTGGCAGACAGAAATTAATCAATCTCCAGCAATTGACGTTAGAATGAAAAAAATAGGTTCTTAATAAGTTTTTCAGCCAATCTAAAGGAAAATGATCAAATTGTGTACATATTCTGTACACGACCATCTTCGATTTAGATGAAACTTTCAAAATTTGTATAGAATACGAAAGTAGTTCACCCATGCTTTTTGATGTTTCCTTCTATCATACCGGACATCTGGCATCCCTATCTGATTCAGAAGGTAGTCAGTGCACTCAGATTGTTGACATCATAAATCCGTCAATATGAACATAAAAATCTCTTAAGGCGGCCCTTTTTAAAATCCCTCGTTTAGCAGTAGTATCTTCTAGATGTTAGTAAAAACTTCTGATTTGTTCATTTAGTTACAAAAACAGGATAAAAACCGGCTAAGTGCGAGTCGGACTCGCATAACCATCGTACAAAATTTAGCACTATGTACCTACTATATGCCAAAAACACGTTTCATGTATAGGGGCCCCTTTAATTTAATTTTAATTTTATTATTTGTTGTTATAGCGGCAATAGAAATACACAGTCTGTGAAAATTTCAACTGTCTACCTGTTACAGAGATACAGCCCGGTCACGGACATCGGATGTTTAGTAATAGGGTTCACGTTTTTACTCTTTGGGTACGGAACCCTAAAAAGTACAATAATTGTTAAACAAAACCAAATCACAACACAATTTATATATACAACGTGTTTTTAGGAATATATTTCACTACAGTTTTAGTATATGTATATATAAAAAAAAAATATCGTAAAATATTTCATTTAAGTAAATGTATAAAATAATCTGATGAAAATGTATTCGAAAATATGAAAATTTGCCTCTAAAAATTGAGATTTTCGCAAGTAAGCAGTTACAGTCGAGATTGGTATTGAAAAAATAAACAGGTTCTTAACAGCATTCCATTCACATTTACATATTATGTGCTTTCGACTTTGAACAGAATTCTTTTATTCTATTTTGTTGCAGGATTAATCAAAGGTGCATAAACTTTGACTTTTACATCGAATGTGTAGAACGGTGCAATGTACACACTGTGAAAATATATATTAACTCTATAGAATTCTTGTATTCTGTCTTTCAGAGTCAAAAGCGCATTAACCTTGACGTGGATGTAGAATGTGTAAGACGGTGCAATGTACCGCGCTTCACTATGAAATTTAATGGGGAATAGATGGAATTGTAGCAAACTAATAAAACACACGGGATGTGAGTTAAAAAACGAATGTCCATTAATTAATTCTATATTGCTATACAGTATATAAAAAAACATATATAGTATATAAAAACAATGAATTACCTACATTACTTCATTTTAGTAATTTTTAAAAATATATTCTGCTTCATTTTAGGTCATATTATTTTATTTTTTAATAGCAAAATTTTCTCCTATTATTTAGCACAAAAAAAACAGTTTTTTTTTCTAATTTATTCTATCACACATCATTTTATTTAGGGCGATAAAAAGTTCGACTCATCAATAATAGGTCCCAAATAACAAAATTGAATAGAAAAATTTTAGAACAATGGGAAAAAAACCTTATTTTTTATTTTTTTTTATATGTTTTCCTATTTTCATTTGTTTTGCGAGTTACTCAATTTTGTTGTTTGTTACCTGTTGATGATTGGAACCCATAATATAAAAATAATAGATATTGTCGACATATCTGTAAATTGGATGCTTACGTCATTTGGAGACAAATGCCATTCAGTTAGATCTGTCATTGTCTCAAGTTGAGATTTTTTCAGGAACTTAAGTATTTTCTGAATGACGTTGTTAGTATTTTGCAATAGCAAGCCAATAACAAATTAGAAAAACACAAAGTTGTTGGCTTTTCTTGGCATTGAATTTTAGCAGGATTCCCTTCATGAAACAATACAACCTGGTTGAATTTGAGGGACGAGTAAAGGGCTTGTTTTTCGGTTAAAATTTTGTTTGTTTAGTTTTTACATTTGATAAAAAATTTTGTTCATAAAACCTTAAATACCTTTTCTGGTAGCACTTTTCCGAAGATAATTATATATAGTTAAATTCTCTGACCTATAGAATGAACCGAGAAAGTCTAAAATGGCAAATAACAACTGGGTCGTTAACATCAGCTAGGATGACTGTGAGCCCAGGTTTTTTAGATTTATGCTTTTACCCGTTGATAAAATCGTTTCTCGTTACTTCTGCAACTAATTGAAGGCTAATTGGCTCGCATATTTTTATATTAAATTCAATTAAGAATAACCATATATATAAATATAAATTTTGGGCCAAATTTCCAAACGAATGAACAACCAAATCACTCTTATTCGCCCCCTTTTTTTTTTGTTAACTAACAGATATACAAATATTTTGATGTTTTGCAAAATAATTGGAATGCTTTGTCAAATGATATTTATCTCCTCATGACGTTGCAGCACAAAAAGTTTCTCTCGAATCAGCCATACCTTGTTATCTTTGTTATCATGAGTGGAATCAAGGCTTGAAACTTTGTCGCCAATTGATTGTGTGATAAAAAAAATAAAAACATATCCTTATTTTGTTTTTCGTTTGTACCGGAGGAGAATCCCAAAAAGGCCTACTAAAAAAATTTATTTATGAGATGTGAATTGAAATTAATTTTTAAGTATCTTTCGTTTACTCAAATTTTAATTTTAATTCTAATTTAATCAGCCAGGAATAGATGGCGTACGAACCGATAAAATGTTTTATTTTGTTTTGTTTAAAAAGTTTGATCCATTTCTTATTTTTCTCGTAAGCGGAATAATACGTAATAGGAAGTAAAATACGGGATGAATTATATTAATAAAAAAAAAACACCTAAATAAACAAATTATTAGCTTAATTGGCGGCTATGTTTACTAACATATCATAATTTAAACTATTGTCTACCGGCCAACTTACAATATAAGACGAGACGCCATAAAATATCGTAATATCATATTAAAAATAAAAAAACCGTAAGGTGACCGCAATAAATTTTAAATTAAAATAATTTATTTCAGAATAAATTATAAAAATGAAATCTATCTTAAAAAAAACAAAATACAATCGACGTCGTGTAAAACTATTAATCGGTCATGGTGCGTCCACTTTTCTAGAAGTAGTTTGACTTCTTTACATTTTATATGTGACGTAAGTCAATTATAACGTGCCACCGTCGTCGGTAATTCTTAGAAGATTAGATAGATTCAAATATCTGCATACTTACAATGACAACAGTGATGAGATAAAAAAATAATGAGAAGTCTACATTACCAATCCTGCGTAAAAAATAAAATACTATTATGGTAACGAAAGGTCGTCATAGATACACATACATCACCTTTATAAATAAATTCTAGCGTGAAGTAATATTTATTATCCTTCTAGTTTTCTACACAATTATATAAGAATTTAGAACGCAGCTGACTTTACATTTGATAGATCTTGGCTAAAGTCTAGTTGAAATTATGCTGATTGACTTGCGCTGATGCAAAAGTTAAACTCGTTTGACTTTCTCGATAGTGGTAAATTCAGCACGTGTGAAGTGCTGATACTATTAGCATTGGTGTTGACACTATGCTAATGGTGCGCCCGAGGTATACAGAAGACAAGCTATTCCCGTTAAAATATTGACACATTACAGCTGATAGCCTGTGACGTAATTCTGTAACTAATTTATATACATTTTTATAGGAAAGAGAGAGAGGAGAGAGAGTATTGTGTTCTCTGTATCGTGCTTTCCTATACATTTTCATAATATTTCGTCACTAATGGCGGAACGTGGTTTGTAATGGGAATAACTTGTATTTTATATACCTTGGATGCGCCTAGCTGCTGATGCGCGGCATTTTTCAGTTGCCGCTGAGCGATTGCTCTTGAAAAATTAAATCTATAAGTCACACCGGAGCGGCGCGGTACAGCGCGGCAAAATAGTTACCGCGCGGCGATTTCGAGATTACTGCCGCTGACGGCAACATTTCTTTTTCATTTGTAATAAGTCCTCACAATTTGTTAAATAAGGCTTTTGGTATTCTAAAGTATTCGTAATCGAACCTCATCACTTTTCTCTGTTTTTCTTCAACCAGAGCTAGGAATAACACAACTTCTTCATTGGAACTAGTGCTAGAGTACAGAAAACAAAAATAAAACTATTAAACTTTTCTTTTTCTCTCTTATGAATGTAATCGCCAGAGGAAACAACGGTTCGCTTTACACGTACAAAGATTTTGTTAATGGATGATAGTTCTTAACATGCAATCGATCGGAAAGACCATTGCTTCTGATGGCAACTCACTTCTCAAGCTGCAGGTTGAAAAAAGCCTTCGAAATTGAGCAGTGAATTGATATTATTATCCTGCATTAGTGACCACTGATCTATTAATGCCATTTGGTGGTGAAGATATCAATAGCAACTATTGACTCTCTAGAGCACCGGGGTAATGTCGGATGTCTATCTCTCTTTTATCGCTACTTCTATGGATATTGCTCTGACGAAATCTCTAGCCAGATCCCTTTTAGAATTCTTCCTATGCACACCACACAAGCTGTAACCTAAGCTCACCTTCACATTCTTGAAATTAGATTCGGCCACACCGTGAAATTCCGCAAGTCTTTCATAAGCAGAACAGTACGAATGTGGAACAGTTTGCCATCCTCTTTTTCCCCTTCAGCTATGAGCAGCAAGCATTCCAGCGTATTGCACCGCCTTGGTTCAATCTAATAATCCTTAATTCCCTAACCGTTCTTCCTTTACAGCCTAGGCTGTGTTACGGCATCATAGGGTATCGCCTGAATTTTGACAACATAATAAAAGAAAAAAGATGGCTTTTTTGGATTTCTTAATTTTTAAAAATATCTGTGAAAATTGAATTTTCTCAGATCTCTATAAAACAAAGACAAGACACTAAAAAGATGAAAATGATATCGCAGTTAATGGGTGTTCGTTCAATTTGGAAAGATCTTTGATTTTATACAGTATTTTTACTCGAAATCTTTCTAGCGTACCTTTTTGGTGTAGCCCAAATGTGGTTTGAGTATAGTCACACGTGAAAAAATTATAAAAAACTTAAGATCTTACAAAAATATAACCCTACAGAGCAATTAACTGGAAATTTGTCTTAAAAAAATTATTATAATTTATCTGTATAAAAATAGTTTACACAGTGGAGTCGAAATTTGTAAAGTTAGTTTTTTTCTTTGATGTACTGTTTAAGTAGAATAGAGTTAGAATAGAGTTCCTTTATCATTTTTTTGTTAGGATAAAAAAATTGTTCAGTACTTGAGCTGCTATGGGACAGTGCTAATAAATTTAAAAGGCTAAATCAGTGAATAAGCCAAAGTCAACATTGTCCTAAACATATAATTCCTCAATTAACTGTTTTTTTTTATTATAATAAATGTATTCAAAAATTCTCTAGCATAGTCAAAACATAAGGAGGTATCCCTGTAGTCATACCTTGCCAGAACTAGTAATTTTCTATGATTCTAGCCAAAGTGGCAAAACTGGTTGTAGGTGCGAAACTACGTTGTGTATGTAAGACCTATGTTTACTTAGCTTCTTGTGTGTGATGGCTAAATCGAAATTTGGGGTCTTAAATCAACGATTATTAAGTTTTTCGAAAGCTAGTTTATCTAGGTATTACGAGCTTTTACAGCTACAGACCTAACGTCCTTGGATCTTCTCATTCAAACGAAACGCGTTGTTGAAGGTATACGCTGATCGGGATATTGAAAGTGTGCCTGAAATGGGTCATTGGTCATTGATCAACCTTGTTTCCAAATATACTGCCAACAACAAGCATGAATAGAGGGGCGTTCAACCTCCTTTGGAAGGTACGTCAACAGTTTCTAAATAGGTTCCAACAGAGGTGGATAGCTGAATATCTTCATTACACTTCTGATTGTTCATCGATCAATTTAAAACCAGCCGATATTGTCATTATCATGAACGAGAAATCTAGGCTGCTATGGCAGTTGGAAATGACATCAACGGTTTAAGATACACTCCTCTGCGCTTAAGCTTCCGGATGGAAAGATGCTTCGTTGACCAGTACAATTATTTTACTCACTCGAGGTACAAAACTGATATCGTCTAATGGTTACATACACAAACACAAAAAAACTGGATAGAATATACAGGGTATCCCATGAGCGGTCTGACGCTCGAAGGATATGGATAGGTTATGCTTAGACAAGAAAAATTGTATGATAATCGTTGGACCTTTCCAGTAGTTTATAAATTTTTCCTATCGTCCCCTCCATTTTGGAGATATGGTTCAACAAACTTGAAATTTCGGAATTTTATCTCGTCTTTTTTTTATTTAACTACTATTTTTTTCAAAAAATACGTCATCAATACCAATTTTTTATATTGGATTTAAAAATCCCAAAAGTATAGCTTTAAAATGATCTATCACACTCTGTACCCAAAAACTGACCCTATTCGCGTTTTTTTGCACTTTTTCTTGAACATATCCAGTGAAAATGGCTCAAAAAGCTCGTCCCCGAAAGATAATTGCCTACTTTCTGGCACTAATTGAACATTTTCGCAGGATTTGCTTAAGAAAAAAAAAAAATAAATAAGTATAAAAAAGGAGAATTGCAGAAAGAGTTACATTTTTGGTACAAAGTGTTATGAGTCATTTCCTAGGCAAGCTTTTGGGCTTCTTAAATCCAATATGAAAAATTAGTATTTATGACGTGTTTTTTGATAAAAATAGTAGTTAAATAAATAAAAATGAGTTAAAATTTCGAAACTTCTGTTTTATTGAGCCTTAATTTTAAAACGGAGGAAAAGAGAGGAACAATTTAAAGACTACTGGAAAGGTTCAATGATTATCAATCGAAAAAATTTTAAATCATCATCACAGGGTGTAACGTTCAGAAGTTACAGGGTCTTTGATAAAAACAGATCCAAATATCTTCAAGTCCCGCTATCTCCTCCGAAATCTTTAGAATTTACTCCCTTCCCCCCTCCCAACAATACAATTTTTTGCTTGTGTAAGCATAATCTATCCTGGCCATCGGGTATCAGACCGCTCACGGGACACCCAGTTGATAAAAGAAAAAAACAGATCTACTAACAACAATCTAAAATCAATGATAAAATCTCGTATCAAAAAGTTGTGCATCATAAAATTTATATCTCTTGAGATAACACCAAAATAGTCTAATGATAGAGAAACAATAACAGTAAACAACGCAAAAAGAAATCAACATAATAATCGAAGGCTATATAATCAGTTGAAGTTCTTATCTAGAGAGCCTATAAATTCGTTGTTATGGTTCCTCGCTAATCCATGTCAAAACTAAGGAAATTATATTTTATTTTTAATATTTTTGTCAAAGTCAATAACATTTCACTTTCTGATAGGAGCAAGTTTATATAAAAAAAAATTATAACTCGTATAATACCCAGAAGAACATTACTGCAGAGTATTTCCTAAAAGCCTCGAAAGAACAAAGTATGCTCAAGTTTTTGTCTTATGTTTGTATTAAAAAAATATATATATAAATAAATAAAGAGAAAAATGTTTAGAAAACATTGATAGCTCGTGTAATGTAAAAGCCAGTTTCTATTACTTACAACAAAAAAATGATAGCTTAGCTCGTGCAATTTAGTATTAAATACAAAGATAACGCGCGTGCTGGTTTTTGCTGATAAAAATTGTGTCCGTCCGAGAGAACATAAATGATTGAACCAATTAATTCTTCATCTGAATGTATTTTTCTATAAAATTACTTTCGTTGTAGTAAAACTTGCGATAATTTGTTGATAAACAGCTCCTTAAAAAAATATTTTTGTGATGAATTTTTAGTCGTCGTGTTCTTCTTAACCCTTAAAAGTATTTTCACTGATGTCGCGGAAGTTTGCTGAGAATTAATTTCCTTTAATTATAATTGTTTCTGTTGATCTTTTTTTTTTTTTTTAAAAAAAGCTGTATGAATATATTTTGTGTTTTGTCTTTAAGAAATAATTTACACAAACATAACTCACCAAGGACTACTATTCTATTGTTTTACTTCACTTACTTATAGTAGGTATGTACCTATATCAATTATTGGCAGTCTTAGTTAACTTCATCATACATATGATTTTTTGATTACAATCTATGTACATATTTTCAGTGATTTATATCAATATAAAATTTAATTTGTGTTTCTTATGATCGTGAATTTTCGCGGGCTCATTAAAAGATAGATTTGTCTTTGAAAGAAGATACGTTAGATTAATCATTTCATTTCACCTTGTTCTTGTCTTTAATATATCTTAAGCTTAACTACATACAAGTTTTGTTGTCTTTGTCATAGCTATATATATGATTTGCTTAACTAACCTAGACTTGGAACTGATGCTGCAGATATGTATTTCTAAATATTTCATTTCATTAGAATGGGTCACCAGTGCATCAAATTGTTTCCACATTTTTTTTTATATATTTTTTTCTTCATACTTATCTTCATTGAAAAGTATTATGTCATCTAATTTTTAAGAATTCATATGTGTATTTTGCATCCGGGTGGATTAGTTTTTTTCGGCATATCATTGGAGTGAAAAAGATAATACGTTTTTTTCTTGTATTACGTTTTAACATTTAGTTTTGAATTAAGTTTTTAATTTGTAAAAATATAAACAGGTCTGATGGTTTCCTTCAAAGTTAGGCACATATTATATTATATATTGTGCCGAAGAATCCATAAATAGCCATCTTGAACAAGTATTATATCAATATGTATAACATTCTGCAAAAGTATTTTTTTAAATTAAATTTTGGTAAGTTTCATTTGCTTAATTAATTGACATCATATCTTACTAATCGTACTCAGTGTTTTACAGTGGATTGCTTTGAGTTTCGAATTTTCCAAGTTTTGTTCGGTGTTCCACAAGGAAGCCACTTAGGACCTTGGTTGTTTATTATTTTTATTAATGATATGATAAATATTTTTCGCTCAGTCCAACAGTTACTATAATGCCAACGACCTTAAGATTTTATTGCCCTTTAAAAATTCATCTGACATTTGCTTTCTTCATTCGGATCTTCATCGTTTATTACAATGATGTTTTTCAAATGGAGTGTCTATAATTCAAGAGTGTAAGGATTATTCTTTTCATCGTATGCTAAACCCTCGTCGTATTGAATATTTTATTGGTTATGTTTCCATTGAATGGCCTAATGAAATCTTGGTGTCGTTTTTTATGCAAAACTGGGGAATGGTTTGCAAACTGATTATATTTGCTGCCAGGCTTTTACTTACTTCAGACATCATCACTCCTTAAAAGCCTTATACATTGCCCTAGTTAGATCTATAGTGGAGTATGCTTCTGTGGTATGGTGTCCTTACACCAACTAACTTATCGATAGATTTGAGAAAATACAAAAAGAAAATTCATTTGTTATGTAAGTTTACTCAATTATAAAGCGAGATTTATGTTTTTGGGGTTACAACTCTTGGATACTGGGAGAACAGTTTCATCTGGGGCGCTCAAAGGCAAAGGGGTACAAGTAATATTTTGTGAAAAACTGAGATAAGTGCATAAATGTAAACTAGATATACTCAAAATATTAGTGACAAAAAAATATATTCCTATCCAGAGCTGTTTTATAGCAGTCGTTATTTTTATAAGTAGGCGTTTTTGTTCATAGGCACTTCTTATTGGGAAGGGGTTATAAGGGATTGCAATAGATTAAATTATTACCTTTTTACTAAACCAAAAACCACCGAATATTATTTTAACCACATCAAAAAATTATTAAGATATGCGGATTATTTTTATTATAATTACATAAAATTAAGCCTTTAAACAGAATTTGGGATATCCAATACTTTAAAGTGGTATATCTCAAAAGTGTGAAAAGTGTACTTGTACCCCTTTGCTTTTATGCACCGAACGCCCCTTTTAAATTAAAGATAATTTGTACCCTTAGTGACTGAAAATGCGTCATTTTAAAAAAGTATCGTTTAATATTGGTATGATCACAATAGATTATAAGCTAATAACTGTTTAACGGCTACAGTGAGCCCATAGGTATAATAGGTAAAATTAAAGAGGAGAGTCCACAGTCAACAGTTTTAAAAAAGATGTTACGTTAAGTACCTTTCTGTAAAAAAAAAAAAATGTCAAAGTCAATAAAAAGGTAAGAAAATCCGAAATTCTTAGTTACGATCAACATAACTTCTGAGGGGAGAGGAATACCGCGCTGGTCGAGCAGTCATTGGAAAGGCGGTGAAGTTCTGCATACAATGAGCTTTGTAAGTGACCGTATACTTTGAACTTGAAAATACAATGTATTTTGTGAAAGACTAGCAAATTTTTTAATAAGCCTGTAACTCCGAATGGTTGAAATGCCACCCCCCGCCGCCCCCTCCTAGCTTTACAATTCTTTGTTTAACTAAGTGACTACTATCACCTCTGGTCTTATTGAACACCATGGAAACACCCTGTATAAGGGGTACTATACGTATATACATTTTTTAACAATGCTCACGTTTCCGCCGCTGTAATTCGTTACACATCATACTTACAAAAAAAGTGTTTATAAAAAAATGTAGGGAATTTAGTCTTCTTCAAATTTACATTAACCGTTTTTGTCGTATGATCAACCGTTGAGGAATTATGTAAAAAAAAATAATTTTTTGCACCTTTAATCCAAGATGACGGACCACGCAGACCCCCTTCAAGGGTAAAACTTGGATTTTCATTGGGGCCGGGAACTAATGGCCGGTTTTACAGTCCAGGCTTAAGCCAGAGCTTAACTAAGCCACGGGTGTGGCTTAAGCCTACTCGGTTTCACAGTACTCAGTAAGCAGAGGCTTAGTTAAACCGCAAATGAAAAATTTTAAGTTGACCGCAAAATACTTCAAACATTTAATTATACAAAAAAAAAAAAAAAATTTCTTCTGATGACAGTAGGCTAATGGAGGAGAAAAATCTAGCCATAACGAATCCTCGTGCATTGAATTTCATCTCTAATATTTTTAAAAATCTTTCAAACCCTCAACTGGAAAGTTCAATTTTTTTCAATTCATTTGTGATTCAGTCCTTTAAAAAATGACTCGTCACTTAATAAAATTCAGTGTTTCTGCTAATCGTCGAAAAATGTGGCTCTCTTACGGAGGAAATAAAATTAAAATAATTTATGTGCCGGACTTTCTTCTCAAATTAGAATAGTGGGCCTATTGTGGTAATACTGTAGGACCAGTGCCCACGCACTGACATATATAACATGGACTGCCTGATTTTCTATTTCATATGGGTCAACTTTTTTTGGCAGGGTGTGACAATTATCTTAATTTCAAGTTTTACTTTCGTTTTAATATTCATATTAAAAGTTCAGCAAATTACAGATGCATTCGAAATTATTTCTATTCTTGGAAGCTTATCTACAACATCAAATATTTTTAAAACTTGAGTTTTAAAGAAATAATTTTTTGCAATTTTTGTCTGCCTGTCCCTAAAAGTAGCTATGGGGGACAGAGAAAGGATTACAAATACTGTATTGCCATCTATTTCTATTCTATATAATCATTTGGAAAACCACTGCACTGAAACTGGACTATGATGGATTTTGTATAGAACTTATGATTTATAGTTCAGCGAAAAAAAGTAGTTAAACCAAAAAGAGAGGACTATAGAAAAGTGATCCCATAATAATGTCAAATAATGTAAGCAATTTTTGTAGCGTCAGCAGTCCATTGTATATATGTCAGTGTGCCCACGTCAATAGTAACAACCTGGCTGCTCAGTTTATATAGTTATCGGTGAACGAGCAGTTATAGGTGTACAATCCGACCGACTATACCTAAGAAGCTATCTCGTCATTTGACATTGGTTTACCTTGGTACTACCATCTAGAAGGTATACCCTGTGTGCCTCAGATATATAATTGAGTACGGTCTCTTTGTCATAATTAGACGCAAACCACTTATCAGCTCTGGGCCGGCTAGGGATATAGTTCCAGTAAGTTCAATTGATTTTTTATTGTCAACAAAGTCTTGATCCAATGTCTAGGGTTTATTGAAGAGATGCAGAAATTTTGCTCACTGCAGCAGGGATTGAAGGCGGGGATAGGACTCCTTCATGAGGTAAGCCTGATAGCTGACAGTATTTTCGAGTTGCTTTTCAAAAAGATTTGCAACAAGTTTGTGCGATATCTCTTCTACGTAAAGATAGATTGTCTCATATAGACTTTATCTCTTGAGAGCACTTGTAATGTAATCCCATGATATGTTATCAAAAGTATTCGCAATATCAATAAAGGCCCTCACCAGCAATATTTTATCGAAAACAGTCTTTTTAAACGTCTCGACCATGTCGATCGTGGACAGCTCTAGTCGGATCCTTTCATCTTTGGTAAGCATGCTTGTGAGTAAGAAGAAAAACCCTGGATAGATACTTCATTCGAATAGCCCTATCAATTATCTTATTTATGGTTTTAGGAAAATGCATGACTTAGCCATTTGATACACCATATACTAGACTAGAGTTGAAAGTATGTACAACCCTAATATTTTGATTTATCTACATCTAATTCATTAGTTGGGCTTCATCTTTGAATTTAGCCAATCTCTCGAACAATAATTGCGGCATCAATCTCAATCACATCTCACAAAGAATATAGTGGTCCTATCAGTAGCATCTCACAAAGAATAGGCTTATGACATCAGTAACTAGTAAATGGAGCACTCATCGCTATCGATCATGAAAATAGCATAGTATTTCTACCTTCGCCGTTAAAAGGGCCAGAATGTTTCCATTTAAGCCCAGTGAGATTTAAATGCTGAGCCCATTTGATCATTTTGACTTTAATTAACTTAGCAGATTTATTTTTCCCGGACGGGAATCTAACCCACACTTGTTAGAATCGATTGAAGATGGAGAATAAAAGAATTTTTAGGACTTTTAATTTTTAATGATTCTAAATCAAATCATAAATACAGGAGGAAAAAACAACCGCCTCGTCCGGGGTTTTAAACCGCTCTTACTACTGGTAAGTGGCGGAAGGTCCAGGTTTTAAACCTCGGACGAGATAGTTGTTTTTTCCTCTTGTATTTATGATTTAATTTAGAATCGTTAGAAATAAAAGTTCTTAAAAATTCTTCTATTCTCGAACTTAGCAGAGAACAAGTCACAGTACGAACAGGATGGTAACAGGAATTCAGCACTCAAACAGTATTAACTTATGCAAGTCGACATAAAATGTGGCGAAAATATTTCCACATCTGAACATGCAAATATGTATTTCTTATTGAAGCACGTAAAATCTATTTCGACTTGCATTAACTGTCTTCTCCTTGTCACATACTCTGAAGAAGTTAGTCGATATCTATCGAATTTGTGAAGTCAGCATCGGATTTAATCGCCGCGGATTAAATTTCAGGGTAAACCTGTTTTTGGATTTAAGACCAAGTGTCGCTTATAATTCTTTTATGTCTTTAGTATGCACACCTCAGTAGTCCTCCTGGTCTTTTCGTCTAAAACTCTAGAGAGATGATCTTATTTGATGTTATTTCTTGGATCGTAGGAGGGATTGGCATACGAATCGAATTGAGTGAATAATTACTTTTAATACTTTTAAAATGAAAAAAATCTTAATAGTGTACTTTATAAAGAAACTTCGTTTTAGAAAATTACCGTGATCTATAAGTCATGTAATGATATGGCCTGGCAAGTATTGTATTTTTGTTCTACTGTTCATATTAAATTATAATATGTCAATGTGCTCGTTACCTTTAAGTGTATGTAAGGCTTATGTAATAATGTAATATAGTTAGTTTTTTCGTTTGCAGCTATAGCTCTAATGTTATGAACACGCTATTCAATCTCTTCAATCATGTAAACCACCTCTGTTGAACCTTAACCCAATTAGATGGATTTTTTGTAACCATTTACTTGTAAGTATAATGCCTTCGTTCAATTTGTTGTTTAATACAGACACACGAAATTCACTTTCATTACTATAATACTAAAAATATTGTATGAAATAAAATTAGAATTGGTTTCTGTGAAGATATAATACATACTAGGAAAGATTTGATAATAATCAATTTGTAAAAAACAAAATAAGAAAAATAACAAAAAAAAACATAATTATCTCATCACGTATTTTTTTCAACTTGTGCATTATATCTTTATCCTCAACAAAATTTTAAGTTCAGCTGTAAAAAAACGTGATCAGAGTTTTAAATTTGGTGCCATTCAAAAACTAGAGTTAGTAGAGCTCAGTAGTAGTGATCCGTGGAAATAACCAAAACAAAAAGTAAAAATGTGACAATGACCCCGAATTTTGTCTGGAAGTAAGTTGATAATAACGATTCGTCTGAGAAATGCATGAAACCAGTTTTATAACTAATAAATAAAAGGTTAAAAGTTTGAATAAAGGAAATACGTAACATTTACTATAGAAGCTGGAGGCTATACATATATACTTGTATAATCTCTCTTACTATTTTGCTAGAATCTACTTCTACTCTGTGACCTTGGGAAATATGTGTGAAAGCGATTTTTCAGGTTTTTGTTTTTTATTTGTTTTATTTGTTTTTTTTTCTTTTCTTTCTTTTATTAATATGATACACCTACGGATTTAATGTGAACGTTTGAGATGTCCACATATTAAATGTGAAGTGATTCCTTTTACGAACAAGGAAAAATACTAAATTGCTTCAATCGAATTTTTATAAATTTATTTTTATTTTTAAACCTTGGCCACAATACTTTTTCCACATTATATTAGTATTTATACCCTAGATACTATATTTGTGCACTACCTGAGAGCGCGGCAATGTTGAGAGCTTAGATTTTATACCTACACGATGTCTTCGTAGAAATAGCAAATAAAATTTTAAAAATGAGATAAATCGGACAAACTTTTGGGGGTACCCTAGGTATTGTTATCTACGAGTCCACCAGATATCCTGTGTTGCGGTTGAGCAGCAAAACTGGAACGCGTCTAATTGAGCGTGAACTGGGAACTTGAATTCATGGATCTTAATATCCGATAGAAATCATGATATATAAGTTTTATTGATGTGCAGCGTAGATGCACTAGATGTTTTAAGGAGAGAGTCCTTATATGTTGGAGGCTCTTGACGTAACCGAAATAATAATGGTTTGGTAGAACTGGATCGTAAGCATCGGAGCATCCTTTAGGTCACTAGTATATGTGACCAGTGCAACAGCATCAGAAAACTCTATAAGGAATTAAGATAAAAGAAAGAACGAATGAAAAAGCTTCCATGCGATCTAGTGCACGATTGCTTCTTGTTATAGATTAATATGGCTTCTTTCCGTTGAAGGTATAACTACGTCCCTTATCGAGTGCTTCTTGACATTATTGAGGACCTTTAATACCAGCCGACCCTATGTCGGACTGGTCGAGGCGATTTCACTATTTCTGAAGTTGCAACTCTACCGGCCAATACCACAATGCAGATGTGATGAGTTTCCATCTTCGTGAATATTCTTTATTGTCTGTTGATTAGTCGAAGCACCACTGTAACACAGCTCACGTCAGTTGATCTAAAAGGAAGGTATAAACATAATTCTCGCAGCAACATGAGACAAATTAAAAACTGTTGATAATTGAGATTTTACTCTCGCTTCTTTTATTGTCGTTTGCCTATTCCGGCAATAGTTTTAATAAAACGTTATAATCGTTATAGTATTAGCAAAAACAGCTTCGTCTGAAAATCTGACATCAGAATAAATTTTCTTGTGTACAAAAATATTTTCATCAAAAACAACGCATACCTAACTACAGCTTTCTACACTCAGCAAGGTATTACTAGCTATATTTATTCTCTTTTCCTAATATTTTAACTTTTTAGCTTTATTTAATTTAATTTTGTTTTTCTGTAAGTTTATTCATTATCTTTTAATTCAATATATTATATATTCACTAATAGTAGATGCAGGTAAAAGATTTTGTAAGTCTTATAGTACCATTAGACAGGAAATAAAAATTGAAATTGAAACCTAATTGCGCGAGTCCGACTCCCTCTTGACGAGTTTTTTACTCTATAGATGGCTGAAATAGTTCCTCTAATAACATTCACAATTTTTTTTTTTTTAAGTCAATAACAATCGCATGCTCTGACTAAGCAGAATAATGTCTAAAACACGACCTTCAAGATTTCAACATCTACATGTGCTTTAAATAAATTTAAATTGGAGTTTTGTTTGAACACATCCTCTGTTTATGAAATACAAACGATTCATAGTATAAAAAATTACGTGAGCGTAGGTAATTCATGAACGTTTTATTTTTCTTTATTACAAATATTCTTATAGTTGAAATTTTTTTGAATTATTGCCGTGATTTGATATTTGCAAAATAATCGGGCAAAAGAAATAATTGCTGTGGGGAAGTTAGCAATAGCAGCAATTTTTTTAAGCATTTATAGTAAAAAAATGTTTGCTGTTGCTAACTTCTCCAATACGCTTCAGCAGATATTAACTAAAATTGTATAGTTGTTGGTGTTTAATAGATTTTACTTTTTGCACCATTCACTTAGCATTTATTTAATACAAACAAACAAATTCAACTCAAGCATAAGCAAAAGTTGTAGTCCTTCAGTTAGAATTTATTAATTATTTAATTTCTGCATAAATATAGAACCAACAATCCAATAAAATATTGGAATAATTCTTAAAAATTTATAAAGATAATCTTGACATAGAAAACTATTAAATCCATCTAAGTAAATACATACTCATTACTATCTCGAGAAATGTCAAGTGCATACCTAGTGCAGTACCTACTCTACAAATATAATTTACTGGTTAAGCAAGACAAGGTTTGGACTTGGAGCCATACTTTTTGTTGTACACGAACCAAAAAATTGAACATCACAACTTGCAGTTTGTGCAAAGCATAATTGGATTTTGTCCGTAGAGAATAAGGGTAAGGCAATACAAACCGGTTAAACTAGCCGGCAAATATATATATATATTTTTTTACTTTACAATTCTATTTTTTTTTGTCGCGTGTAAAGTAATAAGTATTCAATTGCTACATACGAGTAAAAAATGAATAAGAACTCGTTTTACTCATCCACTTAGAAGCAAAAAACAAGGTATTGAGAACATATAACCTTTGCTTATATAAATCCTATGATTATGTATATATAGAGAGTGGATATACATAGTAATACATATTTTAGTTGTTAGTTTATTAACATTAATTCAGGCCATAAAAATAAAACTCTTACATATATGCATAATTATGAAGGCTGTGCAGGTTTGTTGCATACATTCCGATATATCTGCAATATTGAATCGATTAATAATTGGCGAAAGATTTCATAATCATATAATCATAATTATGTACATTAAGATCTTAGAGTTTACACTTGCTCGGTGAAAGGTTTGTTACCTCTACTCTATCTACTATATGCAATTCAGGTATTTTCTCTCTTTCTTATCGATTTAATTCCATAAAGATATTAATTGCATTCGAAAGAAAGTTAATCGCTTCTTTGTCGAAAAAAAAAATAAAAACAAAAAACTATAATCACGGATGTTGTAAAAAGCTTTAAATAAGTGAATAGAAATTGCCCCTTCACTTGGCTTAGTTCGATCATTTAATTTTTATTAAAAATTATTACTTTCATAACATGAAACATGAAAATTTGGAAGGGATTTATTTATTGATTGCATCGCGATCACTTATTTTAAATGCTGCTTGCTTTTTGTCTTGAACATGCTAAAAAAAAAACAACACATTGCAGAAGTAATTTTTATAAAAAAAAATATATAATAAAAAAAAATCATTTAATGGAAAGTTCTCGAGTATGCAAACATGAAATGTTGTGTTCATAGTTATACACACACAAGTATAGTTTTTAAGGTATGTATATCCCTATATAAAAAGAAACTTTAGCGCAAAATCTCCGCACTTTGTGCGTACAAACTAGGTGATAAGAAAATTTTATTTTCGAACTATGTGCTACGATGGTAGCACTTTAAGAATTTGCTGGTTACAAACTGTCTGTCCTATACTGAAACAAGATTGGTTTGTGAAACGATGAGAAAGCCAGAAAAAACTGTTTTTTTTTTTATTTATGTAATTCAGTCTACAGAGATCATCTCCTACAGATTATGCTAATATAACTAACTAATTTATATAAATTACCACTTAATATAACATTAGTATTCAAACAAAAAGAATACAATAGTATCAGAAAAAATTGAAAATATAAAATGCAAGTAATACATAGTATTACTAGATTATAAGAACTCACTAAATTAAATTAAACAAGCACGACTACAAGCACTTCAAAATTACTAAATCCTTAAACTTGGTGCGTTCAAGAGCCAGATCCACGTCATTGTCATAAATTTCATTAAAACGACGAGAGCAGTAGGAAATGGGTTCATGCTGACCATAAGAGGTTCGGTGATAAGGCACATGTAACAAACATCTTGTTCTAAGTGCAAAACCAGGCACATAAATATTGAATAAGATTAGCAAATCTGGTGAACAAATTTTGTAGCAAAGATTATCTCTTACAAACATTATAGATGCAATTCTTCTCCTTGTATCTAAGAGTTGTAACCCCAATAGCATACATCTAGATTTATAGTTGGGTAAATCATGCAACCAATGCAATCTCCTTAAAGCATAGCGAGTAAAGTTTTTTTTGAATTTTCTCAATTCTGTCACTAAGTTGTTTGGTATACGGACACCATACCACTGAAGCATACTCCACTATAGATCTAACTAAGGCAATGTATAAAACTTTTAAGGTGTGAGGATCACTAAAGTCTTTAGTATTTCGCTTTATAAAACCAAGCATCCTTAAAGCCCTACAGTAGATATAATTAATATGCAAACCACTTCCCAGTTTCACGTCGAAAATGACACCAAGGTCCAAAATTTCATTCGGCCGAACAATGGAAATGTTACCGATAAAATATTCAGTATGAAGGGGATTTAGTAAACGGTGAAAAGTATAACATTTACACTTGCTTGGATTTAGAGCCAATCCGTTTGAAAAACACCATTCTTGTAAACGATCAAGATCAGACTGAAGATGGCAAGTGTCAGATGAATTTTTAATAGGTAATATAATCTTAAGATCATCGGCATATAGCAATGGTTGCACGAAGCGGAAAATATTTATCACATCATTAATAAATATAACAAACAACAAAGGACCCAAGTGGCTTTCTTGCGGAACACCAGACAAAACCTGGAAAATTCGCGACTGAAAACACACTGAGTACGATTAGTGAGATACGAAGTCAACCAATCAAGCAAAGACGAATTAAATCCAAACCTTTCAAGCTTTTTAATAAGAAGAGTTAAATTAACGCGATCAAAGGCTTTTACAAAATCTGTGTAAATGACATCTACATGAAAGCCATCCTCAATAGCAATAGACACACTATGTTTGAAGAGAATTAAATTCGTAGAAGTAGATCTACCACTTACAAACCCGTCCTGCAAAGAGGAAATACCTTCTTTGATATGAAAATAATTTTTATCTTTTACCAAACTCTCAAAACATTTGGGGATTGGTAAGAGTTTAGCAATTGGTCTATAATTTCTGATTTGATCCCGAGAACCGGCTTTGAATAGAGGTTTAATAAGAGAGAATTTCCAATCATCTAAAAAATCGCCCAAACCTAGGGATAGATTAAAGATTATTGCTAGTGGAATAGACAAAGAACTGCAACAGTGTTTGAGCAAGATGTTCGGAATTAAATCCTTACCGTAAGAGGTATCACAGTCTAAAGCACTCAATGAATGTTCCACATCACATTCGTTTAAGTGAATTCTTCCCAGATCCGTTAAGGCCTCAGCATTACTAGATGTTGAAAACGAAACAGTGCCAGAGTCACTGCAATATACTGATTCGAAGTAATTGGCAAACAATTCGCAACTGTCCTCAAGATTATTAGAAAGGATGCCATTGTATTCCATATTAATAGGAATACCGGATGAAGATCTCTTAGCGTTAATGTACGACCAAAATGCTTTGCTATTGATTTTAATATTATCCTCAGTTCATCAGATGTAGAGTCTAAAGAGGTATCTATGAAGATACTCATATTCACGCCTTAAACGCTTATAATTTGCCTCATGAATGAATTGCTAACCTCACTCAACAATTTATGTGCCCTATTTTTAGCGTTTTTTAGCCTTAGCAAACCTCTATTTAACCAAGGAGTGTGTGTTTTCGATTTCACCTTATTAATGGGTATGAACCTATCAATGCCAGCATAAATAATAATAATAATAATAATAAATAATAATAATTTATGTAATCATTAAATTTAACAAAATCCCCTTTACGAAAGTTATAAGTATAGAAGTTAGTAACTACAGAATCAGCAAACAAATATGTATCTAAATTAATAATAAACGGTTTATGATGAAGATCGATTTTTGATAAAGGATATGAAAATTCGTTAATACAAAATTTTAAATCATAGCTAATGAAAACAAGATCTAGAAATTTACCGAATATGTTACAAAAAGGATTAATTTGAATTAATTGACATCCAGTAAGACTATCCACAACTAAACACTCACATAGTGATGCTACATTTGAAGGCATTAGGATCTTTTCGTCTGCAGACCATATCCAGTTTACACTCGGAAGATTGAAGTCTTCAAGGTAGCATCAATGTTCTTGTGTAGATAAATAGGAGAAAATAGAAGTAAGGTTACTCACATGAGATTCGTACAATTCCAATGAGCTGGCAGGAGGGATATAGCTGACACAAATAACGATGTTCATCTGACCATTGAAATTAAGCTTTATAGCTAGTTTCTCAACGATACCATCATCCTGATAAATACCAATGTAGTGTTACATATGTGTTATATTATAAACTAAAGAAATGCATATGTAGGTGCCTATATATATTTTGTTAACTGAAACAGACTTTTATTTTTACGCATAATGATCTTGCGCCTAGGGCCTCCAAAAGTATAAATGCAGCCCTGCACGATCAAAAGATAGAAAAATCAACTCGCAAAGCGACAGCTGCGAACGATACATCTGATCAATACGTTATAAAAAATTGTTCTTTAACTGTCTTCAAATAAAATAAAATGCATAATTAGATAATACTTATTATTCCTAAATTATTAAAACTTTTTAATTTCCTAGTAAAATCGGCTAATTTCATAGTGGGGTCTCTCTCTCGACCACAAAGTAGGAGAATCAAGGCTGAAACTATGGATAGTAATAAAGGGTTAAGAAGTTTTGCACTTCACTTCACTGAAGATAATGATTTTTCTTATCAGATTTCTGAAATAGGTGAACTTATTAGAAAGGATATAAGTCTACAGCCTACATAGCTAATATGTCCAATTATTGACTATAAACAGACCGTCAAATATTCAATCAAAATATAATCTAATGTGTGTAGGTATATAATAGAAATAGCAAACCTTGAATTATTTATTTACCCAATTATATTATGTAATCTCAGACGTACTTAAGTTATTGATGCCAGGCTATTTATCATTTACCTAATGTTTTTCTTTTTTCATTGTGACTTTACTCTTTCAATTGTTGGAAAAGCAATTAGTTATGCAAATAAACAACACCGAGAATATACAATCTTACAATACCTACCTACTACTCAATGAAGGTGGCTGGTGGCCGGTTGGATGCGTCAATCCAAAGTCTAAGTCTTCTTGGGAAAAATTAACTCTAACTCAGAAAATAATAAAACAAACCGCAAGTAGAGAGCTATTAGATGTGCTACGGTTGAAATTTGCGGTATGATTTTGTAATTAAATATGAAAATTTTAGAAATGTTCACAAATTACATCAGTTGCAGATTTGGTAATGAAATAAGATTATATCTAATTAAAAAAAAAAAAAAAGAAAATCTTAGCCTTGATTTCATTCAACACAATAGAGAGTTCTGTGTGTTTTATGGTTTGGCAGTGTGTGTATTAAAGTGAACATATTCATATAAGTAGGGACATAGTAACCCTAGGCAGTTTTTGCCCAATGATCATTCATTCGTAATTGATTTTTTTCAAAAATCAAGTTACCCCAAGTTTTGTGAATTCAAACGAAAGTCCTGTCAATTTTTGTATGTAATTGACAGCACAGTTTTAATAAATAAAATGAAAATTCAAAAGTAAATCGATTTTTGAAAAATTCTATTACGAACGAATGATCATTGATTTTGCCCGTCTGCCTAGGGTAAAAAACATATTTAGAATATTTTTTACTAGCGACTAAAAGTTACTTCTATTAAATTAAAAATTCTCGTTTAAAAAGTGTTTAAACGTACCTCCTCACAGGTTTTTAGAGCTTAACTTAAATCCAACATTCCTATAAGAGTAAGAGTATCACCCACTCTATTCTAAGCCCAACTCTTAAGAATTAATTCTTAGACCTCAGCTTTATAACTTAAGATTTTAGTACCAGGTAATTCTTTACCTTTAAATCCTAGGCTACAAATCTTTATGCCTTAGACTCTCAGACTTATTGGGTTGGTTTGTTAAAGATGAAGATGAAAAAAAGTAAAGCGCTGCGGCCATTGAGAAAGCCTATAATGCTAATCCTGTCATCTTCTTAAAGCAAGCCGCTCCTCGGAGAGTGGTCTTGCCGCCAACTCACCAAGATTTAGCTGTGGTTTATGCTCAGGTACATATTATCGAGCATTCACACAAAACATGTAAAACAGACTCATAATTCTCCAAAAAAGGTCTGCAGATGAGATCAAAGTTCATGCCAATAGCAACAAGCTATGCTTCCTCAATTGAAAGTGGCCAGTAATCAAACCTGTTAGGAGTCTAACATAGAGCCTTCTTGCCTTTTCTATAGGCATAAAACGCGTGATAGATTCTCAAAATTAATTTCAAATCCTGCAGACAATGCCTCCGTCGTCGGGAGGAATAACACCTCATATACCCGAAAATGTCCATTTTAGCTACTTTTGAAATGCTAGTTACATCTTTAGTTCTATTAAACATATTTTGAAAATTTAATCTGTCTCATGCTGCGTTGAAAGCTCAGGCTCTTAAATAAAGTATAAAATATGCATACCTTTCTTGGAGGAAATAAAAACAAAACAAGAATCAAAATCAAGTTTTTCATCAAAATTGTCGTCTCCGGGGTTCGAAAACCTTTGTCAACTTGTCAGTCGAAATGTGACTTTGTTGAGAAGAGGAAAACAAATTTATAGACCCATTGAAAAGCTTCAAGAATTATTTACTTATCTTGTTATTATTTAATTCATCATTTTGGTGTATCCTTCACGAATTATAGGGTAATTAATAAAATATGAAAGAAAAATCGTTGAAATCTCATACCTGTACACGAGTAATTTTACTTCACTCTCTAGCATTCACTCTGTTCAAAAATTTTTACTGCAGAAGTGGAGAATTGATAAAAATCACTTTGTATGCAGCAACAATAGGTGCGAGCAGAAGCGTCTGCAAAGAATAATGTATTTCAAAGTTAATGTCCTTCGTAATGACAATGTATTTCGATATGATTTTGTTTACCTGAATATGTGTTTGTGTGCAATTTACGCGGATGTTGATCATGTTCAATTTGCTCCTGAACTGATTTTCTACTGTAATTGAAAATGTTGAAGAAGCTCATTGATCTCAATTAGATTTGTAAAACTAAAATTTTTGAATGAAAACTTTTCCCAGTAGAATAATGGGTGCTAGCTAGAAAACCAATTGAATTAAATAGATATGAAAATTAGTACAATACTATTATTTTTGCAACCGTTGACGAATTAGTTCATTTAAAAAATATTTGCCTTAGTTTTCCATACTACATACACTGCCTTTTTTTACACCTTTATACAGAGTGGGCCAAAAGTCACCATGGGGTTTAAAAATTTAATAACTTTTTCGTTTATATATTTTTTTTATTTATTTTTTTTTAGATTATAAAATATACAAAATGGAAATTTTTTTACGCTAAGTATGGAAAATAATGTCACTTAAATGACCGCCGTTATTAGCTTCGCAATGATGGGCTCTTTTTAGAGCATTTTCCATAACATCTTTCAACATTTGTGGCTGTAGCGCTCGAATTTCTGCAACAATGTTGGCCTTGAGTTCAAGGATTGTCTCGGGCTTGTTCACATATAGTCGCTCCTTCAAATAACCCCAAAGGAAATAGTCGGGTGCTGACAAATCTGGCGAACGCGCTGGCCAATTAATTTCTGAATTTCTTGAAATTATTCGCTTTCCAAAAATTTGCCTTAAAAGTGCCATTGTGTCTCGGGCAGTGTGGGCAGTGGCTCCATCCTGCTGAAACCACATCTCAGGTCTGTTTTCAAGAGCAGGACGTAAAAAATTTTCTATCATAAACCGATACCGCTCTCCATTTACGGTTACAGCACTTCCATCTTCATTTTCGAAGAAGTAAGGCCCAATGATATTTTCAGATGTAATGCTACACCATACTGTACACCTAATGGGGTGCAATTGGCGTTGATGAATGGCTCTTGGATTTTCAGAACCCCAGAACCTACAGTTCTGCTTATTAACAAAGCCATTCAGATGAAAATGAGCTTCATCACTCATAATCAGATTTTCAATAAAGTTGATTTCATTTCTGGCCAACTGTTGAAATTTAACTGCAAAATTTAGACGTTGCCGATGATCTGCGGGTTTCAATTCTTGCACCAATTGCACCTTATATGGGAATAACAGTAAATCTTTTTTTAAAATGCGCCGTAGTGACGTACGAGACATCCCTAGCTGAGCCAAACGCCTTCTGGTAGATGTTTCTGGTGTTTCGTTAACACTTTGCTCTACACGTTCAATATTTTCCGCAGTGTGAATTATACGCGGTCTACCGGTTCGAGGCAAATCACTTACGGTGCCATGTTGGAGGTGACGATCAACTAAGCAACGAATCATGGCTTCAGAGGGCGAAATTCTGACGTTAAAATGGCGACGATATGCTCTTTGCGTTAAAATAATTGATCGCTGATTTAAGTAATAAAATTCTATTATTCTGGTTCTTTGTTCAGTTGTGAATCTCTCCATTATTTATTCTCCAGATGTTATTTATATAATCTAAAAAAAAAAAATAAAAAAAATATATAAACGAAAAAGTTATTAAATTTTTAAACCCCATGGTGACTTTTGGCCCACCCTGTACAGTTGCATCTAAACTTGAAACTCAGAGGCGTATGTATGTAGGTTGAAACATTTGGGGAAACGAATATATAAAACAAAGGCGTCACAGCGTAAAAATCAATTTTATTTCAATGAACATATTTAAAAAACACAAAAAATCAAGACATCCAAATGTTTTTTCAAGAAGCTCTATGGGGTAGTAGCAAAATCAAATCTACCCCCAATTTCTAACTAATGCCTCTGTATATAATCATATTCTGAGGTCTGGAAGTTGTATAAAAAGTCTTAGATCCATAGTATTTTATTGTTGATAGGGCTGCACATATCACTAACCAGTTTTACATTTCTGCACAAATATCTGAAAAAGAAGTTATGCTTTAATTTAAAAATATAAATTAATATGTTAAACACAATCCGTTGTTTTACACCAGCATAGTGTGACAAACATTAATTTTAATGATGTCCTACTTTTGCAACTTAGAATAATCCATATTGCATTATCTTGTAATCTCTGAATTCTCGTTAAATCTTCCCCTGTACCCACAAAGAGTACTGATGGACAATATTAAAAATGTGGCCTTAGCATAGTATTTTACGTACACTTTTATTTCACTTATCATCCAAAGAGTATCTATATGACTCTTCTAAAATACTATATTTTGTTTTAGCAATTTTGTTACAGATATAATTGAAATGATCTTTGAAAATTAGTGTTGTTGTCTATATATAAGAGTTAATAACCATCATTTTGTTTTTGCACTATTAAGATTTAACTTATACGTTTTTAACCATTTGTTTAAATGATTCCAGTCAAATTACTCCTATACTGATTAAAATTCATAGTAGCACTTGTAATAAACAATAACTCATCATCTATAAAGAGTGTTAATTAACAGTGATCCAAAATATTACCTACATAATTATTATAAATAAAAAAAACAGCAATGGTCCCATGATAGACCCTTGGGGTACTCCTAAGAAACAGTTTATTGCTTCTGATATAAATTCGTTTTGCTTTCTGCGATCTGTTCGTTAGAAATGAAGGAAACCAATCGCTCTACACCTCATTTCACTTCGCACTAATCTAATTTGTCCATAACAATATTTATATTCACCATCTTAAAAGTCCTCTTCATACATATGAAAAAATCAATAATAAATTTACCTTCATCAATAGCTTGGTTCTATTCCATTATTACCCTGTTTAGAGCTATTTCACAAGAATGTTGCTTTCTAAAGCCTGCCTGATATTAAAAAATAATGCTATGCTGTTTCAGCTACAGTTGAACTATTTTTTCCAAATATTTTCAGGTAATCAAAGCAGATTTACCAGCCTAAGGTTCTCGGATAAATCCGAATTTTTCACTTTTTGTATAGTAGGTACGATAAGGGACAAAACGTACGGAAATTAACCAGTTGACAACGAAGATTTGACTATATCAAGTAAAATTGGTGCGATGACATTTATTCCATCCTTTAACATGCTGGCACTCCAACCTTTGATAACCTTCTTCTGAACTAAAAATATTTTATTATTTTGTTAAGTATAGGTTTAGTATAGCCTTTAGTATTAATATAGAACATTTTAGAGAATCGGACGGTGCGCACACATATGAATTTCTGTTTCATGGCTTGGGAAGTCTTTCTCGAGGGTTTTGAAAAGCTACGTTTCTAGAGTAAACATGGTTTCGATTATGACGAAATATAGATGTTGTTTTTAGGGTTTTATGTACTTAAGTATTAGAAATAAACTGCTTCATATGAAAATCAGGGATCCAGAGTAGATATATTTATGCTTAAATTCATATCACCTTATTTTGAAGGCAACCATATTTTGATAATGTGATTCAGAGGATGCCCCCCCCCCCCCACCTCCTATATACGCTTATGGTTCAATGTTCATTAGAGCTGTACTTTCTAAGCTTAAATAAAACTGACTTTAATACGTATGAAAACTTCTGTGTCTAACGATATGGATATGATCACATACATATTAGTCAATTTAAAGTCACATGACTTCCAAGTGAACGTGTAGCTTATCCTTCATATTATGTTCAGATCAGTTAAGAACTTAAGACATTAATTAGGTGGCGAGAAATAATATTGAAGCTATCTCTCTGAAGCCGGTAGAATTGAAGTGAATGCAATAAATGAAAATCAAGTTTAGGTATCGTTTATTTCGAGATCATCGTTTATGTATATGTATATTCAATATAGAACAATGAGAGAACTAAAATGGATTAGTGTGGCACTCCACACTTAGAGGATGATCTTCACAAAAATAAGTATCATCGCCCTTGTTGCTGGAATTTATCTACTAGAAATCTTCTAATCGATGCTAGAAGGTTTTATCATATGTATTGAATATTATCTTTAGTAAAATTCCACTGTCAATCCTAACTCTCAATAGGTAGGTAGTTAGTTAGCATGCAGTTCCACTTCATAGGAAACAAATTCTCTTGCTTCTCAAGCGACTTAGACAAAAAAATAGTAATAATTGTGCAAAAATTAGACAACTCAGTCTTAGCACTTAGACACATTTTAGGAAATTAAAAATAGACTATTAAAAATATACAGGATGAATGACTTTCCTATAATACGGTGAAATAATTTTGAAAAATTGTGATGATATTTTGTCGGAGGTTTCACTCGTTCTAACTTCAAGACACCACAGACATTTATCCAGTTAAAACTAAATTCATACACTTTCATGAAAAGAATTTTAGATTTTTTGAGACCCTAATAGCTGGAGAAATATTGTGTTCGGAGGTAGTTAAGATCATATAGTACATCGGTCTCTGGTTGTTTCATATCATTCTCGTTCTATTCTATAAATATGAGCTTAAAGAAGTACTAAGATCTATATCGACTTATTATGTTTGTTTACATGTGCACCCATGTAATACACATATTCTACAATTTTTTTTTAATGACACACAACAATTAAAATATTTATTTTTAAATTGCACTTATATCAATCATTGTACGCAAAACTTAACTTAACTTCTTGCATTAACTAACGAATGCAATATAGCAAAAGTTAAGTAGTGCTCCATATAAATGTCAGCATAACTTATATGTATAACTTTAACATTATATTTCAATATTGCGTATAACGTTTTTATAATCTTCTAATAATACATTCTAATCAATGTTTAAGAAATAATGCCTCGAAACGGTGTGGTGTATTAGCTAAGTCAATTGAAAGCGAAAATTTTAATTTCAAATTTAGGTCAATTATTATGTGAGTAATTCGCTTACACAGTGTATTTATTGACGTTCTTTCGTGACACGTTTTCCAAACAATTAATTACACGTTGTAACGTCAACCAACCAACTAATCAAGATTTAAATTTTCTGTTTAATTGCGTGCTCTAATAATTACTTTACTACACATTTGACCATCTGATTCACTTAACAAATGAATCACACAAGTCACACTAAGAAGATATACTTTCGCTGTTTGTTGCTTTGATTTGCGCAATTTTTTTTTTTTTTGTTTTTACCCAATTTGACGCATGAGCAATTTAAAAATTGTTTTTTCGAACATAGATAATTAGCATTATGTGTAGTAAGAAAATCTCAGTATAAAAGTATGACAACTCTTGTTCAAATGAAACAAAAACCACTCTGCATAATTTATGGAGTTCTCTAGTAGGCTAAGAGTGTCTGTGCGAATGCTCTTAGTTGAGGATGAGCAACTTTGCGTTGATGGTATTGAAAACTTTTAATTTTTCAGTTCAAATAAAATAACTCTGATTTTTTATTGTCTTTCTTCGTTGACATTCTTGTTTCTTTTTTTCTTTTTAGATCTCTCTACAAAAGTATTCATTGATTTTTATCGTACAAAATGCCTGGTCCAGAAATTACATATAAATTGAACTTGACTGATGAACTATCTGGATCGGTTCTTCAGGTTGCTCGGGAGCAGGGTGAAAATCCGGACAGAACATGTGCTCTAATTCAAGAGCTCAGAGATATGATTTTTGGTATTTTATATAGGAAATAGTAATTAAATATTTAAAAAATTTTAATTTCAATTTATTCAATAGAAAAAGGTGAATGTAACCCTCACAGAACTGATGATGATTTTTTAAAAAAATTTCTTAGAAGCCGATTTTGGAGAGTAGATAACGCCTATAAGTTGGTGAGTATAAGCTTAAGTGCATAAAATAAAAAAGCAAAATTATTTCTGTGGTTATCCGGGACACGGGGATGAGATCATCAATTGAATCAGACAAGATCAAGAACACCAGAGATCGAGATCGATTTACCAACTCTGATGGTTCCTTTGTCTAATTAAGATTGGTACTGAAAGTAAAATGCTAAAGCAATCTTGATCTATATGATAATAATCAATTTCCAATTGTAATAAAGATAACATCGTTAAATGTTTCATCGATAGATCAGTGCCATAAATACAATAAGATCATATTAAAACAGTCTCAGGTATAAGCAGGCATTATATTGCCAGTATAACCTCTTACGAAGGCGAGCAAAATAATCTAGTCAGACTGGTCTTTGTTTCGCTTTCGAGACGTCATATATGGTAAAAAAAAAGAAAAACAAAAACAACCCGTAGCTTCATTATCATGAACGGTTATATTAAGCATTTAGTTTCCTTAGACAGGATTAGAAGTTTCGAGTTGAGCTTTTGTCGCGTTTTTAAAATGGCTTAACTCACAATTGATTTCTACATTTAGATTCTCATTTAATATTTTATGCCGGACAAATGCATGGCTAGCATTATGCATTTGAAATTTGGTAGTCCATACAAAATTTCAAATTCAGTTATAAAAAACCTACCCCCCGCCATAGCTCTGCACTTCCTATCAATGGTCTTCAAGAATTGCATAAATAACTGTTACTTCCCAGAGAAGTGGAAAATTTCACGTGTCTTTCCCATTACAAAGAAAGCTTCGTCTAAGGACATTAAAGAACCCATTTCACTGATATCAAACTTGGGTTAACTCCTTGAAAAGGTCTCCAACAATAAGTTCTAAGCACCTGTGAAGAAAAATCCATCCTCATACTCACTTTTTCAGTATTTCACTCTTTTTTATTCGAACTGAGGTACTAGATTTTTTGGACCTTTTCGGATCTTAGAAAGTTGGTTTGGTTATGTCCGATCGGAAAACGGTTCACTGTTCACCTGAGCTCATTACCAGCTACAATTCTTGGAAGGAAATTTTTCTTTGCATACTTTTAGAATGGGCGTAGGAACGGCCGGCGCGGGAGTGTGGTTCTAATATGGCATGTTGCATATCAACTTAAAGTTCTTGCTGAGTAATATCGGGCGGTGTACTTTTTCCTCAATTCAGAAAACTTTCTAAGAACGTTTTTGCCACCGGAAAACGCATTTTCATGCACTTAGGTTACATACACCCCAGTTACTCGATTTCATATATATTTTATAGTTCTGTCTTCCATGGCCATTAGTGCGCTGTTTTGAACATTTTTCTGATAGGAATTACGAGAAATAGAAAAGTCCACTTTTTCACTCAAGAAAGTTGCTCAAGCTACATCTGATCCCGCTTAATTGAAATAAACATTGTTAATAAAATATGTTCATAGTGTCATAGTACATCATTTAAGACATCTCTAATGTCTGTTCATGTCGAGCCTAAAGTTGTATGAAAAGTGGGCATTGCCCTTTTAAAAATATTGGCGTGAAGAGTGGTACGATCAGTTATGAAAAATTTATCACAGATTTGCTTTATTTTTAGGTTAGAGTGGTGGCTATCGCAATACCAAAGATCAGCTTCACTAAGAACACCGAAAGTCAATTGTGATTGCATTTTCTTTACTCGCACCCAAATAGAAAAACATTTGTCCTGATCTCCAAGGATGACTTTGATGCATTTATATATTACAGATACTGTTACAAAGAAGAGAGATTAATTTGCATTCTTCATCCCAGAAATTCTATATTGTAATTACAGACTCTATCCAACGACTCCCTATAATTTTCCACCAAATTTAATGTTTGCTGAGGGTGCAGTCAGAAGATCCATTTGAACGGTTCTTCGAGGATCTCGACATGCTCCTTCTAATCATATCAAGACACACAGTTTCACCTTCATTGGAATAGCGTAAGCTTCAGTATGAAAATAATTCAGTGAATTTCCAACGAGTATGAACAGTCTCAAGGACATAAAAAACATTAACAATGGTCTTTTTTATCTATAGCCATCTCAGTCCATGTTTTCTTCTCAGAAATGCATATTGAGAATCAACAGCCGAATTATAGCTTAGGTTTATCGCGCGGTATGAAGATCAGAGGATTATTTTGTTTCATACTTAACGCCAATCAGTAAGCTCTGCTCCAATTTCTTCTCCTATACCCACATGTGTTCATTCTACATTACATATAGGATGTTTGGTTTCCTCCTGAATTATAAAAAGCCGGATGTAGAGTAAATAAAACCTCAAAAGCTGCCATAGCCATAAAACTCATCTTAAGAACCCGCTGCCGCAGATTCTAGTGGAAGACAATGTCGATATGCCGAAGCAATAAGAATCTCTTTATAGTCTCAATGTCTAATCATCTAAATTGAATTAAATTTAATTGAATTCGATTAAAGAATTCTCAAATTGATTTTCTAGCTATGCAATTACTATGCATTCCGTGAAGCAAACCGAGAACTTTTTGAAAAAGTCCATCCCCACGATTTACTAGTAATAGGAGATGATGAAATTTTGGAAGTTACGCCATACAAAGATCAAAATGAACGAAGAGTGATGATTTACCGAATGGGAAATTGGGATCCATCAAAAATTTCAGTGGACGATATATTTAGAGCGACTCTATTACTACTTGAAATGGGTTCCCTGGAGCCGGTAGCTCAAGTAGTCGGAGGAGTAGGCATATTCGATATGAGTAAATTATCTTTTAGTCACGTGTTGCATTTAACACCTTCAATTGCTCAGAAAACGATCGCTTTAATGGTGGTAAGTATTGTAAAATGTCATTATGAAATTCAAATCTATTAAATTCAATTCAATTCTAGACATCCATGCCAATAAGGACCACTGCTATTCATGTTGTTAATCAAAATTGGATATTTAACGCGGCATTTCAGATATTTAAACCTTTCTTAAATGCTCGAATGAGAGAAAAAATTTATTTTCATGGATCTAATATGGCTTCATTACATGAACATATCCATCCAGATCATTTGCCTGAGAGGTATGAAATTAAAGTCAAATATTAAATATATTTAAATGTAATGTTAAAAAATCATTTTTCTTCTTTTAATTCATTTAGATATGGTGGAGTTCATCCAGATTATCCTTACAATGATTGGGTTGATTGCTTAGGAAAATGTGATAAAATTACAAAGGAACTAGAGCAGTTGGGTTATGTTATGGAAGATAGAACAAAAAATGAAACAAACAATGAAACAAAGGATTAACATGATAAGAATTTTTAATATATTTATATAAAAAAAAACATTTTGTGAATAACATAAATTTAGAAAACTGTGCCTTAGAATTTAAATAGTTAGTTATAGGTGTTGCATGTATTACAGTGATTTTTATACGATTTTTCATATTGAATATAATTATATAATATCAAACGAAAATTTTTGAAATTAACTTTTCAGTCGTTTATTCTAAGCAGTTCTACTGTATGAAATATACTCTCTCACCTTTTTCGTCCGATCATGACTCTCCATGCCCGCCGCCATGGCGCCGAATCATGCCTGTAATAATATACAGATTACTTTTTTATTCCTGATATTTAAATAACGTTATTGAGAAAAACTGATCTTCTGGATGGTCCTTAGAATATAGCAAACAGGAATGGTGATAAGCCAGAATTCGCGTAATGAATTCTGGTTGTGTTGATAGTCTATGTTTTACATGTATTTACACGCCGTCCCTATTCTAAACAACTTGTCAATTTGCAAAAAAAATGTTCTTTTTCTATTTTATTTTGAAATAATTCACATACTTAATTTATATACATCTTTGCTTCTAATAACAAAAAAGATAATTTAGATAGTACAGTTGCCTGAAACATGATTTCCCTAGTTTATAATCCAATTTATATTTACAAGCACTGACCGAACACTTCATTTCTGTTTTTTTAATTGATATGATGATTTTAAAATAAACTTCAAAGATAAATAGTTACAAAAAAAATAATAATTTCGTATTTTTGATAAATTTCGCAAAAGAATTTTAGATTGCATAAACCTGTTCACAAAACAAAAGCCCATTTGACAATCATGAACTCAGCTTTGACAACTGTAACTTCCGGCATCTCACTTACTCCTATGTATAATGTCCTGCTCTTAAAAAAAATTACGCTCATGTACACGATTTATACACGATTTAGCCATTCCTGTTTGCTATATATTCTAAGGGGTGGTCTGGTCCCTTTTGCCCCCCCCCCCCGTCGGTGCGCCCCTGACAGTATTTGGTATATGGGGACCGTATAAATATCTTCTTCATGTTTGTGTTAAGCTCAAGTTTTCTTGTGTGGGAGCCCAGTGCAGGTATAAACAGCTGGCAGAACTCATGAAGGAGCAGTCAAGTTATTCTAAAATGAGTGCAAATTTCTTGCCATTTCTACACGCTGCCTTTGCTTTATCGCCATTTATACCACTTGTTACTTGTCATTTTTGTGCTTGCATCTCATTTGCTCTATATTTTCCGTCTTTCATTAATGTCCTTCCCTTCGAGATGGTGAAAATTCCTTTGCTTTGCAGGCCTTTTATATTAAAATTGCCAGCAGACGCCTCCAATATTTAGTTTTTGAAACTTATGCAACGTCGGGAATATTTGTGACTAACTAAAATGAACGGTGTCATCTACAATTGTCACACAAAAGTAAGTGAACCTTTCGCACACTTGCACGAAGTAGTATAGATAGAAAATAATTACTTAAGAATGAAGCTATAGTTAGTCGATTATGTTAGATCAGTTAAGTGCAGTGTGTGGTCGTAATAGGTAGTGCGCGTAGGTACAGTTTTCGAGATTCGAAAATAAGGCTGAATGGTAAGTAATTGTTTTGAAAGGTATCTTATAATTGGGTGCCTGTATGCGTGTTTCGTAGGTTTACTTATTGCTGGTTGTGGTCGAAAGGATGCATCGTTCTAATGCTGACAGAGCGAGTTATCTTTTGCGACTTGTATGAGTGTACGGTACCATAATGAGTTGTCACGGTGATATATTGTAGGGGTACCATCCTTGATTTGTCAAGGTGGTATGTGAGTTGTAATGGCATGACCCCCTCTACTCTTCGAGTGATATTAACCAAAGCATTGAGTTGTCGCGGTGGTGTATCACTCATTTTAAATGCGAGAGAGAATGTTTTCCTGGAAGTAGTAGGATTGGGTTTGCATAGGCTAGGATATTTGGGTACCTCTAAATAACAAACTCACTGAACCTCTTTCTTCACTAGCTATTCATTTCCAGGTAACCTTGAATCGGGAGACGAGCAGCAGACAGAGGAAAATCATTCCGAGTTCGGCGGTAACTAGCGATAAAATTAAATACTTATGTTCAGTTTATGTTTTATTTTTGAACAAAATTTTAATATTAATCATACTGTATGTTACAATATTTCTGTTGTGCTGAAGCAAGGCAATTTGTTTGGTGTATTGACTTTGTTTACTGTATCTACATATAGGTACTTTAAATAGCATGATACTTTATAAGTTACGTCTATGTTTTTTTTTTATCAAAATGTAAGTTCTGGGCTTACGATCAGATAGATCCTGTTGATAATAGGTAATAGATCCCTGTGTGTTGGAAAGCTAATCTAACCATGCTTAAGGATAGCTCCCAATCTTTAACCCAGGGCTCCAACATAAGGGTGATGTCAATTTTTTCTCTTTTTGTTCTCATTTTCTCTCTATCTCTAATTAAGTGTAATGGCAAGTTTTTGAAAATAAAAGTGAGTACTTGGAAAATCATGGTGCCAACTATTCCCATTACTGAATGTAGTACTATCAATGAAAATCGCATTCAAAATCACACACACATCTGCATCATTTATTTCCATCCCTTTTGTTTGAGGCTACAATATTTCACTTTTACTTACCTATTAAACTGTAAACTCACTCAATTTTCTAACTTACTGTACATTAATAAGGAAGCTTACGTTCCCATATAAGCTCTGAGCAAAAGCTTTTTTCGTTTGTTTTTTTATTTTATACATGAAATTGCAGTTTATGTGGATTTTCTTTTAAAAATCACCAGAAGTTCTTGCGGCAACGCCGCAGTTTGTCATCAGCCGGTATAATTGCGATATATTTGAGCAAAAACGCGTTGTCGTAACGGCGAATAAGTATATACTAGTACTCGAGTACTGTTGTTTGCGTGACAATAATAATTGACAACACCTTGAAAATGCTAATTTTAATTTTAATTTAATTTCGGAATTAATTTGAACTTTGTTTTTTTTTTTCTGTGAATAGAGAAATATTGAAAATAAATGAATTTTAATTGTTATTTTTTGTCGAAACGAAATTTATAGCTATAGTAAAAGGAATTGTGTCCTTAGTGTGTGCCTGTAATTTAGTGTTTAGTCATTTTTCTGTGCTATTTATAATTTATAAAATTTATGGCAACTACAATATAATAATTAGTGCGAAGACAATAAGTACCTATATAATAAATATTACAAATTTCATTAGAATATAATTTTCGATTGTCATTCACCATTTGGGATTAGAATATGGCAGAGGGAACCACCATTAATAAACAACTATCGGTAAGAGGGATAACCGCAGAAGAGATTCTCTTTGAATTTGATGCAAAAATAGAACAGCAGAGAAATGATAACTTAGGTAGGTACCTATATGAGAATTAATTGTTTTTTGTTTTCTATTTTGTAATTTTATTATTTTAAAATTTATTCCCATAATAAAAAAAATCTCTCTTGAGTTGATGATTGATCCGACGACAATCATTTTTTTGAAGTTGCTTTACTGAGTAAGTAATAAATCTGTTTACGAATCTTTTTAGTACTTTTTTCTTGTGAGAATTTATAAGTTGATTATATGAATAGGAGATAAATTAAGTTTTCTATGTATATTTGTAAATACAGCGTTGGCATTGGTTCTATTCAAACATCCCTTAAGTCCTTAAATTAGAAAAATTTGCAGTTTATTGGAACGTAATGACAACAAAGTAAGCTATTTATACGAACTTGTTCAGGGTGTATCCAATGAGTTTACGTTTGGATTTTATTGCAGAAATAAATCATCTTTGTTATCACTCATTATATTTTGCGTTTGAGTTTGGCTTAAGGTGTGGTGACTGTTCTACTAATTATTGGTGATTAAATATAACTACCAAGATTTCGCTAGTTATATGTACCTACCTACCTACCTATTACGTGATTGACTTGTTTTTAGCTAATCCTAATCTCTGCAAAAATTATTACATTTAATAACTGCACAGTATAGATGTACTTAATATTTTTGGTTAGGTACACGTGAATTGAATGGCTGTATAGTCTTAGTTTCTAATTGGCGATGGAAAAATGTATCGATTCTCAGTTTATTTATTTATTTATTTTATAAGTTCAGATGATAACATACAGATTAAATTCATTTATATAACTACTACTACTAAGAATAAAAAGCTAAAAACTAAGCTCTAATTAAAGGAATGTGAAATGATTAAAAAATAGATAAAAAATAATAAAAATAAAAAAAACAAAAAAAGATAAAATAGCAAAAATTCTAAAAGTTATAAGGCAAAAAGTAAAAAAATAAATAAATAAAAAGACAATATAATTAATTCATACAAAAAATACAATAATTAAAATTTAAAAATTAAAAAATACTATAATTAAAATGTAAATTTAAAAGACCACTACTATGTAATTGTAATACTCATATTTAAAAGTGTGGGAGTAGAATGAACAGTCGTCTAAGGTCGAAAGAATAGGTACACTTTATCTCACTAAATATTAGATGCTGTACTGACCAAACATGTCTACATATGTGGTTAAAGAATTCATTGTGATTTTTTTTAGCTCTAGCTGGAGCTAGAGCGTCCCTCGAGGAACCCAAATCAAATGCGAAATATCTAGTTCCCCAGTTCGAATAGATTGAAGACTTAGTAAATTTTGAGCAGAATTTCAAGTATGATACCATAAAGATATCTCAATAAAATTTACACAGTAAATACCCAATAAAATGGGAAATTTTTTAAAATAGGCTTGGATGAAAAATGTTATGTGACTGTTTTTTTTTTTAAATCGCCTTCAAAGATTTTGGTTCAGTTTATTATTTTGAACTTAACGGAATTTAAAAATGTCTTTTAACAACGGAATCAAATCTTATTGCATTGGGGGGGCCTAACATCCAGCTAAATTGAAAAAAAAAAATCATCGATTTATCACTATGACCAAAAATGTGTTCAAATCAGTTGTTTGGTCAAAAATCACGAAAAGAAATCATAACTCGAAAACTGCAAAAAAAAAAGTAGAACATACATGGGGGTGATTTGGGTTTCCCAAGAGACGTTCTACCTCCACGGTTCCCATTATCACTATTTTTTGGGACACCCTGTATAGTGGTGTAGTTCTTAAATTTGTTTTAGCAGTCGCCAAAACAAATGTTGAAAGCGGGACTCTTGATGGTCTGGGGGATATATGGAAATTTATTTCGGCAAGCAGCTGCGGACTATCTAGATAACCATGTAAGATTTTGTACAAAAATATTTCATCTATGTACATTCTGCGCTTTTCAAGAGATGTTATAAAAAGCAAACTCAACCTTAAAGGATATTACATTGTATATTATTATATTCAAAAGTAAGAAATTTTGTAAATTTCCTTATTGGTGGTTCCAACGATTCAATATATATTTTATAAGAAGGATTCGACTCAGGAATCGCGTATTCTAATAAACTGCGTATTAGGGAATTGAACAAAGCAGTATGGGAAAAAGACGTTCTAAAAATGAGTCCAAGCAATTTAAAGGATTTAACTAGCTATCCGTTGAAAAGGGCGCAAGAAATAATATTGTTGCGAGCGTGGCTCTTGCGGTTCGTTATTTAAAACACAATATTAAATATTTAATATACAAGTTCTTTATTTAACTCTAATCTTAACAATTCACAAACTTTCAATTAATCAACTCAACTCTAATTATCGCTTAATACTGTACTTTCAATTATCGCAATCTAATTACAATACTTTCACACGTTTATTACTTTCGCTTGTTAACACTGCAACGTCTAAGACAAGACTCTTATTCTGGCTATGACAACTGTTATATTTATACCCTAGAAACTCTCCAGATTATTCTCGTGTGTTCTATTTTCCAGAAGCTTCTTGACTGTTCTATTCATTCTATTCCTGAACCTTCCTGTAGATACCATAATCAATTCTCCAAACCTAAAGTCTTCTTCTCCATTGCCAGTAGATGTCAGTAGTTCTACTTCTCCATTGCCAGTAGATGTCAGTAGTTGTCTCTTTCTATTGCACGTAACAATATGTTAATTAAAAACAATTTTCGATATCTTTTTTTAGATTATTAAACAACGCTCGTCACTCAGGAGATAACTTATGATGTAAAGAATAGCAACGAATGGGAAAAAAGGACCTATAAGGATAAGTTTTTTAATTTGTCTTAAGGGAGTCACCCCGTGTGACTGATTAAAATTTTTTTTTTTGCATAAGTTGCATCCAAATATAGTGCAGAATATGTGGATAAAATAATTTTCCGATATTCTGAGCCATTCGAAAGTTACAGCGTTAATTATGGCAGGTATTTGGAGCTTGCGGTCGAGCATCGAACTCCTTCTCTTGCGCTTCGGTTTCTTACCTGATCCCTTTTAATACAAAAATAGATTTAAATGTACAATAGAGAAGCCGTTATATCTCTAAAATCATTTTCTGTTTCCAATATGACGGTTAGTTTAGTCTTAATTGAGCACCCAAAGTGTTCGAATTTTATTTGTGATAATCGTATTTGAACTTTTAAACGTGTTTTTCTCTTCTAACTGGTCTCCACGATATCTCAAAAACGGTTTGACCGATTGCCTTGAAATTTTAACGGTGGATTCGGCACATATATAGTCATCTAGTGAACTGAAATAATGCAAAAATTCCGAACCGTTTATGAATTATTCAATTTTCAATATTTTCGAATGATTCTAGTTCATTCGATAGCCACAGCTTCATAGATTGAAACGCCCGCCGTTTGGTTTTTTGATTCCAATTAGCCGGAATCATGGAGACCGTCGACAAACTTTTTTTCGACATTGTGATAAATATTTTGGCTTACTGCTGAAATGTCAGTTAATATATAGTAAAAAGTTCAAACTTCTACATTTTTATTATTCGTCAAAACAACATCCCAAAAATAGGAAAAAAATACAGGCGGTCACACGGGGTGACCCCCTTTTAATGAAAGGTATACAGAAGACAAAGTATACTATACGAGTACATAACCGTGACGAACCCAGACTGATTTATTTATGGAGAGCAACAATCACACACATTAAGTCTAAATGTCGACATAAACAACAACATCAAGAATATTACACTTCCTTGATGCAATATGGCGTAAGGTGTTTCAGCATGTGGCATACCTTGTTTCTTATTATTATTGCCATGGTCTAGGCGTCGACTTTATGTGAATTTTGATCAAGGTGCGTCCCTCTAGCTATACGCTACTGTGATTGGTTATAATATTTACAGCATTCATTTAGATTATCGTGGTAGACAAATTATTTATTTACTCATATGTCTACCGATAAAGATTATCCTACAGACTAGCACATTTAATTTACAAAACACAAAAGTATTAATGAACATATGTATAAGCAAAACAATAATTTCTAAATAAAATTTGCTTAATGATTATTATTCAAAAACTAAGCGACTAGCATTCTCCTAAAGAGTTGATTTAAATAATTCCCTAGGCATTATAAAATTAATAAATTCAGAAAATGAATTAAAGAGTAAGATACAGTTTCAAAAAGACTCATGCATGCCATAGTTGTTCTATGTTGTGGAGCATACAGCAAATTTGGTGAGCGGATTGGTCTCTCAGGTGCATAAAAGGAAATTAAAGTCAAAAGTCAGAAGAATTAATTCTATAAGATAAAATATCTCTTACAAAAGTAGCACAGTTCATTTCACATCTGAACTGAAGAGTTGATAAATCCAAAAGCAAACATCTTACACGGTAACATGGCATATTGTCACGATTATAATTTAATTTATATAAAGAAAAACGAGTAAAGCCTCCAAAATATACAATGTTCCCCAATCAGAGGATCAAGTGAAGAAGGCCCGCCAAAATGCCTTACCTTCAAAGGAAACAGCTAAAAAAAAATTGGGGCAGTATGACACCGTTTTTACAGTAGAGCAGGAAAATGAGTTGAAGGAGTACGTGTTACTGATGGAGGAAAGACTTTTCGGCCTCACTTTAACTCATGTACAGTTCAAGCCTTTTATGATTTGCTTCAAATTGTTTACGAGAAACACAAAATTTCTCCAAACGATATTTGTAATGCTGACGAAACGAGGATTGTGAATGTCCGTAGCAAGCCGTCAAGAGTTCTGGCCTTACGTGGGAAGAAAAAAGTAGGTTCACTTTCATAATGAGAAAGAGGAACACTGGTCACTGTTGAAGCCTGTATGAATACTGCAGGTAATTTTATGTCACCTATGTTTAGTTTTCCTCGCAAGAGGTCGAACCCTATGCTGGGGCCCACGTTTTTTTTCCATGAGTCAGGGTGGATAAACAAGGAAAGTTTCCTTTATTGGTTCAAGAGGTTTGTTGAATTTTCTAATCCAACACCAGAAAAGACAGTGCTATTGATTCTAGATGGTCATGCCGCTCATACCAAAAACCTCGAGTCGATTCTCCGTTCAAGAGAAAAAACGTAATTCTCTTGTGTGTCCCGCCACACTAAACCCACAGATTGCAACTACTTGATGTCACTTTTATGGCTCCCCTCTCCACTTACTACGAACAAGAGGTTAGAAAATGAATAATCGGGCACCCTGGGAGACAGGTAACAATATATCAAGTGGGAAACTCTTTGGCAACTTATTTGCCAGAGCAGCTGTGATGGAAACAGCCATCAATGGTCTTAAAAGCACCGGAGTATTCCCGTTCAATAGAAGCGCCATCCCAGAGCATTTGTATGCTTCTGCTGAAATTACAGAAAGACCTATGCAACCACAAGTGGCTGCAGCAACGTAATCGAATGTCATCCCACTCTCAAAGCCAGAGGCATACAGGTCTGGTCATCAGCCTTCAACATCCTCTGATCTCCCAACATCATCAACAGGCTCGGGTGTTCCTTCAACATCAGGGTGCTCTAAAATTAAGTCAATGTCGGTTTTTAAAATATCTCCAACCGTTGTAGCAACATCTGCCCCATGAAGAAGAAAGAATTGAAAAGAAACAGGGGAATAGAAAAAGAGGGAAAACAGCGATTCTTACATCGACACCTTATGAAACAGAGCTTGAGCAAGAAGAGACTATCAAGATGAAGAAAGTTAAGGCAACAAGAAAACTTTTTGAAGCATCAACTGCATCCGAAGTTAGGGAAAAGAAACAAAAAAAGAATAAGGAGAAAAATAAAAGCAGAGCTCTTCAAGTGAAGACGAATGCGATTCCACTGAGGCATCCTATTATCAAAGTTACCTAATGACAAGTTAGGAAGCAGGCGAGATTTTCGTGTGTTTTACATTTAAAATGCAAAAGGCAAGAAAAGGAAGAAAGAAAGAAAAAATCGAAAAAATGCAAACTATCTTTATGAGGGAGAAGGAAATTTTGTATGCTACTTTTGCGATAATGTCACTACCACTGACTTATAACAATGCTATTTCATGTGGCGCAAATGTTGTCTTTCTGTATATCACCGTTAGAGCACCGTTTAAAACTTTAACTACATAAAAAACATGTAAAACTCAACCAATCAGGTGAAATTTTACACCCGAAAATCGAATTAAATTAAAAAAATATATTTTCTTGGGTCCAAGTGATATTTTAATCGCTTATAAGGAATTAAACTCACTCCGAATTTAATTTTCAAAAGTAATTTTTACCTGAATCCTGCGTATGGGCAAGAGAGACGAAGCATGGTAAACACTATCTTTACCTTATTCTTTCTGCGGTGATTGCATCTGCAGTCAACATAAAAACATCAAATGGCATAAGAAAACGTTCAGTAAGCAATATTTTGTGTTGGTAGCTCCAACTCTGCCATAGGGCGAAAGAGAAAACTGTCAAACTTGTGCCATTCTTTCCTATAGGAAAATGGCAATACGCTTAGTCCATTATTATAAGTCAGTGGTCATTGCAGAGATAGATTGATGGTGATAATATGGCTAAATTGAGGTTTTAATAATATACTTACTCTGACTGATGAAGAAATGCATTCATTTAACTTAATCTAATTTGGATATTCAATAAATAAGTAATAATAATTGCCAACAGCAACTGAAACTTATTGATTTTCTCGAGTACCCGGTCTTACCCTACTCCTCTTCAAAATGACGGTTTTGACTTGATCTAGGAAATTTGTTTTTCTGAGTGTTTAAGTAAATTATTTTGGTAAAATGGGTAATATTTTGATTGTCCACATCTGTCTAAAAAGAATAGCTGGGAAACTGAAATTTTTGTAAAGCCCAGAATTTCGAAACTTTAAAAAACAGTTATTGTACCCGGTTTTGTCCTACCTTCCCCTATATCTCACGAGCTAGTAATAAATGACAGAAGAAAAACAAAAGATTTACTTGAGAAAAAAAAAATCGTAATATTTCTAAAAGTAACTCAATTTTTTTTACATTTGCGTCCTTGGTGATCATGATATTTCGAAAAAGCATAATTTTTCACATGTCAAGTCTGAGAAAGAGAAACAAAACAACAACAAAATTATCATTTAAAGATTTTTCTATTTTAACTATTACGTCAGAAAGAAGCGTGCAACGAAGGAGATGATGGCGAATAATATCAGTCAATAATTATTGAGAAAATTCACCAAAAATTTATAAATAAAACTGAATAATACTTCCAAACCCCAAACTTTAATATAAATAAAATAAAATTCAAATGGCGTCAACTTTGTGTGGATCATAGCCCCGTGGATATTATTGGACGTTTTCCAAGAAGGTGAATAACTTTCAACAGCTAGTCCCTCCCGCTGATATAATAAATTATTAGGAAATATGGATAAGAAATTTTGTAGATCATAGGAGGTTCATTGGCTTGTAGTTTTTGTTGTTGTATAGAGTAGACATACTTACGTTTCTTTGTTATAATCACTTGATCTAAGAAAATTTCGTTTCTTATTCAAACACCTGTTGCTGTGAGATGATGGTAAAGCATATATAAGTGGGCCACTTCCCATAGTAAAATTCTTGTAAGCTTATTAGAAAGTAAAGCAAATTCTTGGCTTATGCTAGCTATTTAAGTTTTCACTGTTCTACATCGTCAATTAATTTATGTCAAGTAAATATACTGAATCCAATTAATGTAAGTTTAAAAAAAAAAAAAATTGTTAGCAGTTTTCGGTGCGTAGTCGTAGATATGTTTATAAATATGTCCATACATTCCTATGGCAATGAGTTTATAATATGTTTGTTGGAAGAAAACAATGACTATATTTATTAGTTTCTGCCATACTACGCCGAAGAATTATCGAACCTTTTTTCTATTCAGTTCAGTTTTAATAGCTAAATTCTTTTAAATTTATAATAGGTCAATAGGTGGAATAAAAATGTTAGTATCTCTCAATATTTTGATAACAAGAATTGATAATAAAAGATATTTGTATAACGATAACAGCTGCATCCATAAGGTATTCAGAGACCTGAACTAGTTCTGTTTGATCGTTTAAAGTATTTGTTGTATTTGGTTATCCAGGTCCTATTGTTACCTAGCATCATAAGATATAGTACCTACATCACAGCTGACTGGTCCATATACATATACTAATTCCTACATATGCAAATTCATATTAAATGTGGGAAAACTAGCAACTTTAAGGCCGAATAAATTTGCAAGGATTTTGTTCCCCTTTTTTATTTTCCACAATTCATATGTAAGGTTTGGGATATTTTTTAAGGAAACTCCAATCTTTGGATTATGCTTTTTTTTATTGTTCACTCGAAGTTTCGGATCTTGATTAGTACCCTTCTTCAGGAGTTGAAAATTTTTTTAAAAATATTATTGAAACATATTTCACAAAAAAAATATACAATACAATATAAAAACGTTAACTGAACATATAAATAAATAAATAATTTAAACAAAAATAAATAAATGAATGGCCATTCATCTGTGATCCCTTAAATAAAACAGTCATTTAAATTTTACCTATTTATTTGTTTAAATTATTTATTTATTTATTTATTTATTTTTGTTTAAATTATTTATTTATTTATATGTTCAGTTAAGGTTTTTATATAGTATTGTATATTTTTTTGTGAAATATGTTTCAATAATATTTTTAAAATTTTTTTCATCATCAAAGATCAGAGTTTCCTTAAAAAATATCCCAAACCTTACATCATAGACCCGATCAAAAACATAACCAGCTGGAAAACTCCAATCAGCTGTAAACCACAATTCTTATGATATTAATTTGAAACCTTCGACAAAATATTAGAAACTCTTCTGTACAAATGCTGCCGGACTTAGATTTTTGAAAAAGGTCTTGTGTTTTTTGTTAGAAATCAAAAACCTTAAAAAACTGTCTTATTTGCCTCCCGATCATAAAAATTTGTTCATGTACACACAAATTTTTATTATTTCTCGTATATAGGTTTTTCAAAAATATTTGTAAATGCTACCGGAGCTGTTTTTCCAAATTTTTTAATTTTTCATGTTATAATATTTTTTATAACATTAAATTTCAGACCACTGTAACTTGAATATAAGATTTATTGTTACACGTTTATTTTAACACGTAAATGAAGATTGAGGGAATTTTATTCAGTGGACTAAAAACTGGATAAATCCCGTAAGTAGTTTATTTTATAAAAATAAATTTATAAACGCATCTATCTTGATAAAAGAATTTATTCATTTTCATTCTCAAAATTTTTTAAGGCTATATGGCAGAAAATAAAACTTTCGATTCCGAGCATACAAAATTTACCTATAAAGTAGTAGAGTGAGCTTTCGTTCAAATCAAAGTACCAATGCCTGCCAATAATACTTATAAAGTACTATTCAAAATTATGTACTTGGACTACTGGATCCTGTTGTCATCACGAAAAGCTTTTAGTTTGCAAAATATTTTCATAAATGACGATCAACTGATTTCGTCATTTCTCAGCATTTTAATAACTTTTTTTTTTAATCAACAACCTCGTACGCACGGATCCGAGCTGCATAACTGCCATACATAGAATAAAATTGGACGCTGACGCATAAAAATATACGTGACTCAGAATTGCTCCCCTTCGAGTTGTGTTTTGATCAATGGCATTTTCATAATTTTTTTCTCCCCGAAAAACACAATATCACCAGCTTTTTGTATCGAATTTTCACAAAATCGTTAGATGTCCGAGATGACAGCAGCAGGTAATTATTTGTACATGCAACGTGTATGGCACTGGTTTGTGTCACTTCATAGAGCCTATCCCATAATTGCTTTCGTGATTAACTATGTTCCTGAACTTCGGTTCATAGTTATTTTAGGAAAAACAAGAGAAAAGGTTGTAATTGATTTAAGACCAATAATATTATATATACCCTAAATGAAAATAAAAGTTAAAAATCGAGAAAAATCAAAGTTTTGAATGGCAACAGCACGAAGGAACGTAGGACATTGTTTACCCCCCAGACTCATGAGCGATCGCTCATAGGTCCCAACCGGACGCACCTATAAATTTCAGTATTGGCCCCCAGCCTTCCTTGCCGGCATCGTGTAACTCGTCCAGGAGATGTAAGCCAAGGAATCTGTAACGTATTCCTGAGAGTGCTGGACAGTGACAGAGAAAGTGGGTCACTGTTTCGGACTTCACTCCGCAACCCCTGCATGTAGGATCATCAACAAGTTTCATCCTGTGAAGGTGACGCCTTTCTTGTTCTACCCGAGGGATCTTCTTACCAAAATCGCCTGTGTTGTCGGTCAGCCCAGCTTGAAATGATTTCATTTTCGAAATTGCATTTACTATTTTTATGAAAACGTTAGTGCTACGCTATGCATTTCGTTAGTAGTGATTTCGATTCCACAGTGAGTGTTCTTGAAGTGCTATTTTTTACAGAATATTATTAGCGATTGTATAATATCGCACACAATTTTATCCATGTTAATATCGCTTTTGGTTTTCGGAATATTTTGAAATTTTCAAAAAATTAGACCAAAATTGTAATAATGTAAAATGCTTTACAAAATGTATGGCCCACTAGAAATGGCCAAATGTTCTATAATAGAGAAGATCTCATTCTAAAAGTGAGAAAGTCCAGAAAATATCATCATCAAGGCATATTTTCAAAAACCTTGAAATTGAAGATATTTCGGGCAAAAGTGAAAGATTAATAAAATTTTAAATGCAAAAAATTTAAAACTGAATTTTATATTACAATCTTAGGTGTATGTATTAGTTAAAAATTAACACGAGGTACAAAAAAAAAAGTAAATGCGATCTCTGGCTATCGTAAGGACAGACAGGAAATCAGAATAATTTTTAATATTATGCGTGGGTGTCCAATCCATTTTGCTCTACCATCATTATTTCTAGGTGTTATAAACGGAATGACAAACTTAGTATACCCTATAGATTTCATCTAGGGTATAAAAACCAGTCTAGTATAAAGTAAAGAGCACTTCTACTGCAATTTAGGTAAACTTATTTGTCTTTTAATTCGCATTGAACCTTGGATGTCGGAATACATATAAACGTGATTTCGTTTTACCGCCACACAACTCAAAGAAGGGCTATGTGGTATGGAAGTCTATAACGTCTTGTGATTACTTCAATTGCTATCTGACTTTCTAAGAATATAGAGTTTTTTTTTAAGTTTATTGCCACTCTTAGAACATATGACTAAAGGAAGCGCAATAAGCCCCAAAAATAGCTGCATTTCCCACTAAGTGTTACAATTGTGTTTATATATCCGTTATGTGAATATAAGTAGTAAGTCTGAAATATTTTTGAAGGAGGGTTTGGCGTAATTATTTAAATTGAAACAAAATTGTGAAACCCCACTGAAAGATTAAAAACTAATTGACATTAGTAAACTAAATTAAGTTAAATTCTTCTTGCCTTTCCATCCCTTCGCCCAAGAATCGAAATTCTCTGCACCAACAAGTTTTTTATATGTTTTTTTGCTATGAATTAATTCATAACGAATTTACCTATATGAAAATTGACCGAGTTTGTTTCCCAATCAGCAGCTCGAGAATTGGGTAGAGAAAAAAACCCTTTACAAATGAAAAATCTTTGAAAAAAAAATCTTTTGCAAATGAGGGCGTTTTGTATCAGTAGAAACCGTATACTCATCAGTGCGGCTTGTTCCTGCCTGCCGTATACGCCAAAGTTTTTTTCCCCTCAATTCTCGACCTGCGGATTTGGCAGCAAACTCGGTCAATTTTCATATTGACTCAATTTATTTAGTTATGAATTTATGCCGTACTGATGAGTATACGGTTCCTGCTGATACAAAACGCCATCTTTTTCAAAAGAAAATTTTTTTTCAAAGATTTTTCGTTTGTGAACAGTATTTTTGTAACATGGGAATTCGGTATCTGACCTCATTGTATATCTTTCTCTTGCGCTCTATTATAATTGATTGATCAATCCAAGTGCAGCATAAACTATTCTAAACACCCAGTTTCAACTGGGCCATGTTTCAGATTTTGGCCCAGGATCCCCGATTACTATTTACTCTTATGAGGCATTACTAAACTTCAGTTACATTATATTCTTCCGGTGTAAATTTTATGAACTTTAAAGCACTTGCAAATCAGGTCTCGTTTTTGAAAAGTTCCTTAGAACTAGGTTGTTGTTTCTGCTTTAAAATTTTTGGAGGATCTACAGCTATAGCTAATAACTTTCATAGAGTAGGTTGTCTTGTTTGCAGAACTATTGGTATTCCTACACCTTAAATATTCTTAAATGTTAAGTTGATTTCCATACAGGTATTCTCCGATTGCATTCGTCAGTTATGCCAGGAATCTGAAAGTTATGATGAAATGTTATTTCATCTAAATATCTAGGTATAAAAGTGGTTAGAGTATAATTCGAGGAATCATTTTACACATAACATCACATGTTATGTTATAAACTTAAGAAAACACTTTTAAAGACTGGGCCAAGGCCAAAAAATATGTACATTAAAAACTGATGACTTCATTCTGTTTGCAAATGGTGTCGATGACTTAACGTTTAACAATTTTCAAAATTATCCATTCAGCAACCCTGAAATCGACTTTTAAAAGTAAAAGTCAGCGATGAAATCTACAATGAAATCTTAAAACATCCGATTCGATCCTACTTTCACTTTCCCACATATATGTATAGTAACCAAGAACATACCTATGTAGGTACGTGTTTGCATGACTTGCAACTTCACTAATTACTTCTAATCCTATTGCAGACAGAAAATGGCGTGAAAAAGCGGAAAAGGAGCTGGGAGAGATTAGCGAAACATCAAATTTGCAGATTAACCACCTTCGGCAAATGCTGAACACAACAACTATGGTACCGAATGGACGTCGTGACGATGCGTTTCTATTACGTTTTCTAAGGGCGAAAAAATTTGATGTGGAGAAAGCTTTCAGAATGGTAAGTAAGGATTTATAGTATATGGGTATCGACTTTCAAACTTTCACCTGCATTGGAGGAGTACCTAACCTTCACAAAGTCTCTCATATACACATAGGTGTTCGTGACATTGAACCATGAAATCTGATTAATATTAGTCTCGAAACACCTCCCAGTACAGCACATTGAAGGAAGGTTATCCTTGCAGAGATATCTCCTCTTATACCAATTTCTATAGTCTTTAAACTTTACCCTTTCCCCTCTCTGTCTGTACCCGCAGATGGTTAAGTACTATTCAATGAAGCAACAATCCCCGGAGCTGTTCAAAGTCTCTCCACCAGTGCAATTGAGTGACCTTCTGAAAATGCAAATTCAACTCATGATTCCTTGTCGTGACAGCAGCGGTAGGAAGGTGTATATTTTTCGTGTGAGTAAGTAAGAATTGCAGGTGAAAGCAGAAAAATGCACAAAAATGACTAATTTCGGCGCATGCCATTTTGTTGAATTGCAGAAAAATGTGATCCATATAAATGTCCTGTTGAATTGGTCTTTAGAACGAACGTTCTTGCCTTAGAACATGCAGTTAGAGAGCCCGAAACACAAATCGGGGGACTTGTGGTTCTGTTAGACATGGCTGGCGCCGGTTTAGGACACGCAAAGTAAATTTCTTTTTTAATGGTTAATTATATACTTTTAATCGTTGTTTTTTTTATTGTTTTGCAGGTTTTTAGCTCCGAATTTATCCCGACGAACTGTTGAAGTTATCCAAGAAGCTTTTCCGCTTCGTTTTAAGGCTTTCCACATACTAAATGAGCCATTCTACTTTGACGCTATTTTAGCAGTTTTGAAACCATTTTTAAAGGAAAAAATAAGACGGCGGGTAATCTGATTTTTATTTTCAAGGAATATTTGGTAGTTTTAACTTCTTCTTGTTTTTATATAAATTTCAGATATTTCTGCATGGAAATAGTCTAACATCGCTTCATAAGTACATACCAAAAGACATTCTGCCTGCTGAATACGGTGGTACACAATCAAAATTCGATAACACTTCTTGGAGGCAAACGTTACTCGAGGATGAAACCTATTTTCAGAGGCTTGAAACATTTACATACAATTCAAATGCAAATGGAATTTCCTATCCTTTAGAAGCTGATGATGAAATCAATGCAAATCATCCTGAAAGTGAAACAACAGAGAACACATGTACTATCAGCAGCATTCCATTCATTGATAACACATCCGAGAGTGGAAGTGTTTATGAACTTTGCCATGATTTTTCTGATCCTGGTGAAGTACTAGTGGCGCCATCTGATGAGAGTAAAATAGATTTTTGTGGAAATAAGTTAGTTATAAGGAAAAAATAAGATTCCCTTGTATATTTGAGGAATTTTATTTTTATTCAAATTTTTTATAGAAATTACCTACACCCATTCCCTAGCCTATAAAGCTTCGTCTAGGTTTGTATGAATATAGACCTGATGGCCCCCTTGATTTGATGATGGATTGAATCCCCCGAGCTATGTAATGTTGTTTGATAATATAGAATGGCTCAGGATGAAAGTTGGATTTCGGTATTCAGCACTCAAATCATTATGCGCATAGCACAAGTTAATTACGTCGACTATCAATGATCTGTTGACGGTGGTAGAACATTCTAACAGAGTCGACAAGCCATTTCAAAACAAGCGACTAATTTTTTTCAAACAACATTACAAATTTAATTCTAGATGGTTTTTGATATCAGGCATGTTTAATGAATTACTCAGAGCTGAGAGGCTGGCCATCATGTGGGACACTTGTTAGACTGCAGCTAATTCTGTTAATTACACGCGGTGTGTAAAAAAAGTTGCGGATTGATTTTTTATTGTAAACTAGTTGGCATCGGTGGGGGTCCGAAGTATATATGTATATATATATATATGTATATTCTTAAATTTATATTTATTTTTAAATTTATTCGTTCACTATTTTATAGTCCACAATCAGTGATAGACGTTTAATGTTTTCGTGGAGTTTTACTCTAGTCACAATTTGAGCTTTGAGTAGAGAACCGGTATCAAATTTTGTTTTGCAAATTTTGGTACAGAAACATTCGAATTACTACAACAAAGCCTTAAGGAAAAGATTGTTGTTTTTCGCGAACAATAACTTCCGAATGATATAAACGTTTTATAGAAAATCTGCAGTCTCTAGAATATGACAAAAGTGAACTGCTTTCCTATATCAACATGAGCTGAGCATCGTCATCTGTGGACTCGACTAATAGCTAATGAGCTGAACTTCATTCCATAATCAAAATATCATGTAAACGCGCATTGACTTCAAGTATACTTGAGTCAAGTAAATCACAACATTTTTTTCGATTTACTGAAAAATATTCATGTAAACGCAACTTCAGTACTTGAAAATTTTTCATTTGTGCGAGATATGAAAACGGCAAAGAGGAACAAGAAGAAGATTATTGTTGATAATTCAGGCTGTGATTTTTACCCCTTCTCTCAAGATATTTATCTAAAAATCCGCAATTATGTATTGAACTTAATGCAAAGTTGTCAAAGGTAAATGTCACCTCAAGTAAATTTCAAGTCAAGTAATTGGAATTAATTCAACCAAAAGCCCTACTTGAGTTTCAAGTGGATTTCAAGTCAAGTACTGAAGTATTCATGTAAACGTACTGACTGTTTCCAGTATGAGCATGATGGTAATTTCCTTTTTTAACGCATCTTGCATGGTTCACAGGGGATTTTGCGTCTGCCGCAAACAGTGAAAGAGGTTTTCTTAGCATGTTGTTATGGATCTACTACTGTAAAATTTACTAAGTAAATTACCTCCTTTACCGTCTTAGAAGAGTTTTCTTTGGTGATCATCGAAGAATAAATTACACATATATGTATAATTCAAAGAGCCTCTGCAGTCTCTTCCAACTGGTAAATATTTAACGTTGGCATTAAATCTTTCCTTATCAGACTTGCCTTTACAATCTTAATCAGCTCACTCTGAAAAACGTTTACGTTATTCGAAAAAGGATAAGATTTTAATAGAATAGAATAGAAAAAAAAATATTTATTAAAGAACCTCGGCTTAAGCTTCGTTACAACGTCAGGTACATCGAGTTTAATATAGATAATTAACATTAATCGAGTAGGTACAAAAAAAAATAATTGTTTAGCAAAATAACAAAAGTGCAACGAGCAGACTCATTGCGGCAGAAAACTATCTTAGAATTAGTTATAATAATGGAATGAATATTTATTAGAGCGCTTAAAGTTAGATGATATAAGACAAAATTGAAGGAGGCGAGGCAGCATGGAGTAGTATGCAATAAACTAAAGTAAAGTACTAACATAAACTAGGATGAAATGCAAGGCGGTACTATTGAGTGAAATGCAATCAAAGACAGTGACTTGGAATAGCTACTGAAGGTGAAAAACAGTCTGGATACAAATCCGAGCTGGTGAGGAAAAGGGGGAAAGCAGTGGGAGAACCTCAGGGGTTGGTGAAATGAAACAGAGTAAGCTCCTTAAACTGCGTCGTCGAGTGCGTTCTCCTGATGGATTCTGGCAGTGAATTCCAAAGGGAGGATCTCTGATCAAACACTCCACTGGATCCGAATCGGGTAAGCGTTCGGTGGAGGACAAGTCTGGAGTCCTTGAGAGTACTCCAAGAGAGAATGCCAGTGAATATACTACGAAAGTAGATTCCACCTGGACTTGTGGATGAAGCATAGGTGTCGGAGCTTAGAGATATGAGAGTTCCGTTTGAGCCAGTAGATGTATTGCATGTAGGCCTTAAGAGTTCTGTCGAGTTTAGCGATTTCTGTGGCACGTAGAAAAAATATGGCATAATGAGGGCTATTACCAGAGAGTGCCTAAGGGATTGGTGTAGGGTGATGCGAGACCGCGTAAAGAGAACGAAGACCGAAATAGATCCTTGAGCAGACTTTTCTCACATGAGTTAAAGGTCCATACGGAGGCCGAGATTCATGACGTGGCTGGTAGAGAGTGGGGTGACCTGGTTGCTAAGGTGCAGATTGGGCAGTGTGTTAGACAATGGAACATTGGCTCGAATGGAATATTTGATGGCTTGGGTTTTGCTAGAATTAAGGGCTAGTCCATTAGACTGGCACCAACCAGAGATGTTACCTAGGGTCACAGTAAACGACTCGATCATAGGTTGGAGATCATTGATAAAGGTGGATTCGTATATCTGTAGGTCGTCTGCGTAGACCTGGTACATGAAGTTCCCTAAGGCTGTGGTAATGTCCTTAATGAATATTGAAAACAGGAGAGGGGCGAGAACTGACCCTTGCGGAACCCCAGAAGAGATGGGGCCGGGGGTCAAAGAGTGGTCATCACTCCTAACAATTAGAGTTCTGTCCAGAAGATAGCTGAGAATGAGCGAACACGCAGCAGAGCTGAAAATAAAAGTAATGTGAAGCTTGACAACGAGTAAATGATGAGTAACGGAGGTAAAAGCGCAGCTTAGATCTAGAAGTACGTGTACCACGTTCTTGCCATCATCGTACATCCTACGGATAGTGGTAATGACTTTCGCTAGGCCAGTAGTTGTGGAGTGGCACCTTAACAGAATTAACTGTTCAGTTCACATTCTTCAAGCCAAAAAAACTGAGCAGAAATCTTAAAAGCTCGTTATTTCAAAATATGCAGTCTTCGATTTATGAAGTCTCATCATGATTCCTTCCTTTCTTCGGAACACTATCTTGCTATGATTCTGGAATCATCTTTTATAGTCTTATTTTGAATATTAATATGTGCGACAAACATATATATACAAACAAACACTCCCACATCCTTCTGACAGTTCAGTTGACGTAGAAAAACTATCCTTTTTTCCAACTAAAATAATTGTTTTTTTAAATTATCATGACCATCCTGATATCTGAACGACTACTAAAAACCGGCATGAAGTTTGTCAATTATCTCCTTCCTGTTCTGTCATAAAGGTGTACACAGTTACTCTAATAGGTTTTAAAATTTACGCCGGGAAAAAATTAGATCAGACCGCGTGTCCTGTGATAAAAAGCAGCATTCGACAGTAAAAACGAAAGGAAATATATTTCGGGTGACTTTTTGTAAGTGAAATATTGTGTAACGTACTCGGTGCGCGTGTGAATAGTTGAAATTGTTTGAAGATAAAGTGAAAAAAACTAAAAATTGAAATCGCAAGAAATTAGTGGGATAAAAAAAATAGCGGTAAGTCAATTAATTACAACTTTTATAGATAATATGATCGCAATAGATTTCTTTTGAATTAATTATAAAACGGAGGGTTTCCATTTAATAATTTCTATAATATCGGATGTTTTATAACAATAATAATATATTGAAATGAAAACAACTGTTCATTTTTTTTCCAAATTACTACTGTCAACTATGTACTATGTGCAGGAGGAAAGAAAGTTTTTTTTTTTTTTACAAAAAACAGTACAAATGCAGCTGATAATAATTTCTAGCTAATGTTAAAACCACGTATGGAGAAAAGTTGCAAAGCATATAATGTCGCATTGTCAGTACTATGACAGCTCTATGACAGTTCTAAAATTTGTACCCGTAGATGATAGACATTTCAGTTTTTCCGCTTTATTTTTCCATCATTTAAAGTGGAAACTGTAAATAAATCTTTGAGGAATTAAAGAAAAATACTAAATTACGGATATGACAGAAAGCATAACTGAACATTGGAGCTATTATTTGTATATTTCCTTAACTCTGATCCCAGTTTATCTAGCGTTCAAATTAATTAAATGGATGGGCTGGGAATTGTTTGTTAATAATTAAAAGAAAAGTTTTCGTTTAATAGAATGATAATAAAAAGATAAGATTAACTAAATTTGTCGTTCATTGGTTTCAATTTTATTGTGAACGAGAATATAAAATGAAATCAAATCCTGGTTATTCACGAAACTACTCAGTATTGATTTGATAGTCTCCTATTAGACTAACTAGTGTTTCAAATTCATTATTTGTAAGTCCCTGCTTAAAGCAACGTACAGTATTGAGCATTCCGACATTAAACACTTATTTATTTGGATTTGTTAAAATAGCTAAACAAAAAATTTTTGTTGGTTGGTTAGTTTAACGAGGGAGATGAGATGTTATAAACTAGCTCGTGTTGTATTAAACTCGGTAAATCATTTATTGTTATCGCTACAAGTTGCAAATATACCAACCCAGGATATTCCTTGTGGTCACCATGTGTACATTTGTAATTCATTCTAGCTTTTTGCAGGATAAGCATTACAAAACTATGTAAGCTTGAACTGAGGTTCTTTGATGGTACATTTTTCTTTTGTATGTTTCTGCTTAGGTTGATTTAGCAGATGCAATGGTGTATGCATCGTACGTAACACACTGTCCGTAGTAATCATGTCGAAAATTTTCCGTCGTTCTTTTAAAAGCATCACCAAAATTCTCAAGGACAATTGAGCTGTCATGATGGTGGTAAGCTTGCTAGCTAATAAATAGTACACTGATCTCTATAACCAGGACTTCAGGTGCATCGAAACTAGAAAACTCTTTTTCAGCTTGCCTACAATTTGTGATGCTGAATTGTCTTTCAATAAATAAAAAAAAACCATCATGACAGAAGGTAATGCCAATAAAAACAACTCTACCTTGAATGAACGTTTTTAGGAATGCATGTTTCACAGTTGTGCACACAGATCTTCAATTGAATCAAATTTCGTCCAGTCCGCAACACTTCTTGCAAGTACTATCTTTCTCTCAGTGCCCGGGTGTTTTTTCTTTGTAGCTGCTGCACTACTTGATGTATTAGTCAGAAAAATTCTTTCGCGAAAAAGGATGCAATAATGTTCTCTCAGATTTGTCTTTTGATGTTTTCTTCCTTATTAACTGCAATAACTAGCTATATCTTTCATATCTTCCTCGAAAGAACAAATTAATAATTATCCATCAACCATGACATCATATTCGCATATTTAAAATTTCCTGTTGAATGATAGTTTATATTAAAAACATACGAGTCGTACTGTTACTGCTGATCTTTATATTCGGTGTGTAAAATAAAACGCCCTTTTCTATAACGAAAATAGCAATAAAAGATTAATAAACGGTTTATAATGTAAATCTTCTTCCAAAAATACGAAAGTTCCATTTGTTGCAGCTGTAGGGTGTTCGAGTTACCTTTGGATGAAGTCCATTTTTGCAATTATATATATTTTAGAAGTCCATATCGATGATCTAATGCCAACGCTATAATCGGCATTCCTTCAAAGTCTTCTATACTGTTTGGATTTGGCGCTAACGATTATCTATCTAAGATCCAATTTAGACGAGTTAGTATGTTACATTTGCTGCACGAAATCTGTAGGTAGGGTGATGCTTCATTCTCGCACCCAACTTACATCTTATCCTCGAATTTTCGTGCGGCAGAGGCAGCCTAACAAATCATCGTGTCTATGATCTTCGGTTGTATGTTTTCCCAGTATAAGTAAAAGCTCAAAAACTCTTGGATGGCAAGCAATCTTTCGAAAATATTGCGGGAATTTTGTCTATTTGGAAAATAGTATTTAAAATTTGAATATAATTTGTTAGATTAATGAGTTTCCAACTAATTGCTCGAAAATACTGTGTATCGTTGGATATATGGATCAATAAAATAAAATATATTGAATTACACTGGCTAGCCGATATTAGACTGGTTTTCAAAATCTAACAAAATCAGGCGTTTTTCCGGTGACTGATATTTTTCGTTTTTCTAATTCTTTTTATTGAGTGGTTCTGTTGTTATGGCACACAAAAGAAAGTCATAAGGAATAAGATGGTAATGGTATGGTAATTGCAAGGATGTGGAAAACGAAGGGAATCTGAAAATTTCCATTGACCATGAAAGCACCTGATTTCCCATCTAAATTTAGATTTGAAGAATATCAATTTTTTTACCGTGATAACTCACAAAATGCGAGGACTAAAGAAAGAAATTTTAAAAATTATCCTTTTTATAAGAAGACGATTTTATTCGTTCCGTACTTACCTATTCAATAGCGGCAAAATATTTAAAACGGTCGAATTTTGCCAAACAAAGCCGAGACATGTTCATGTTCGGCCTATAAACTTTATAAGTTAGAATGAAGGGAACAATAATTGTTCCCCGCTGTCCACTAGTTTTGAACAATATAATTGTTTTTTAAAAAGCTGCAAATTTGCAATCTACATATTTACGTTAAGGCCATTTTGATTGGTTCACCAAAGAAACATAATATAACAGACGTAAGGACTTTGCAATTTTCCCCGACAGCTTACAGCAAGTGAAGCTATACTGTCTCAAGCAACCTTGCTTTTAGACCCTAATCTCCTCTTGACATCATATAACCAGTCTACAGTTTACAAACTAAAAAATGTCAAATTTTGTTGACGTTAAATTGAGCCAATAATAAAAAATCGGAAAATTGTGTTTTTCTGCGGTGTTTCGAAAAGTTTTCGCATAATTTTAAATAAAGTGAAAAATTTAAGAACAGTTTATTTACTATATTACACAGTGAAATCGGTGTCTGTGTATTTTATAAATATAGAAAAAATGTTCCAATTTATGCCAAAATTTTTGGTACAAATCAAATAACTATATTTTCTTAGATTATTGAGAGCATTTTGTTAACAATTACTTTTAAAATCAAAATATATTATGGTAAGTACTTACCTACATGTTTTAAGCAAAAATGTGGCAGGTTCAATTCAAGAAGAAGAAAATATAAATGAGCGATTTTATGAAAGTTAATTTTTAATTTTATTCCGGCATCCACTGCGTCTGACAAAAACTATCCTTTCGGAAAACAAGAATATTTAATGTTTTTTTACACCTTTCTTAGTGGTGATATATAGTTTTCGTATGACAATACTGCACATGCAATATTTGTCTTTCAATTCACTTTATAAAAAAAATACTAATAGTTCATACAAGACTCACATCACACAAAAAAACTTGTTCAATGAAAAATTTGAAATATATTTACAGTTTTTTACACCTTCCCTAGTGCTATAGTTTTTGCTGCACGTGCGACAATAGGTAAAAAAAAAACCCCCAAATCGCGCAATAAATCAGAATAATTGAAAAAATTATTTCTAAATACTCTCTACTTCAAAGTTCCAATTTGGCTCAAAATGTCACTAACATGGCGCATATCCGGAATAAGTTAGTGTGGCTGTAGACTGTGAGTGAACCAGTCTACTTGCGCCTGGACTTGAAGTCGTGTTCGTGTACGCTCGCCCTGTGTTTCAGCCTTAAATGTCGTAGAACGAGTTCGGTTCGGATTTGAGTGATTTTCCAATTTATTATTAAAATCCGCGTTCGCGAGAAAAAGCTTCCTTGGTTTCTTATTTACTAAAATTTGTAAAGTGAAAATACAATGTGTGGCAAAGGACCTTCGTGCAACTTTTTACCGGTGTGTGTGTGTGTGTGTGTGTGTGTGGGTAAAAATGTTTCTTAGAGTTAAAACTTGAATCCTCCTGATAGTAAAGAATTAAGGATAACGGTAAGTTAAAATTTACACCATTTCAAATGAGTTCTAGAGAAAAAATATATATCTGTTTCCAATCAAATCCAAGTTTCGAAAAAAATTATTAAATATTTCAAACTTTTATTGTGGCTAATTAAAACTAATCCTAATGAAAATTTTTTGGAAACCATTATAATTTGTTAAGTATGTGCATAGGATATACTTAACGAAACGAAACGTACAAATGCAAGAAGTCCGAAAAATTTTCGAAATTTTCTAGCTTATGTTTATGTCGAAAGTTGTCCGAATGAGGGCGCCAGGCTATTTTAATTCATGAGAAATATCGAAACTCATAGCGCTAGTGTAGAATTTAGATGGCGCCAGGCTATTTTAATTTCAAGTACAACCACTTTTGACAGCATGCGATTCTGTCTCGCTGACAGTTCAAAAATTTATAAACAAAGTTTTGTAGTGATCCATTTCTCCGGGTTTCTTTAATTTTTCAATTAAAGTAAAAACGATTAAGAAATATTTGAACGAGAATAAACGAAACTTGAACCAGAATATGAAATTACAGATATGACTGAAGGAATAATCGAGGATTGGAGCTATTATTTATACATTTCTTTAACTCTTGTTCCAGTTTATTTCGCATTCAAATTATTTAAGTGGTTGGGCGGAGAATTGTTTGTTAATAATTAAAATTTTTGTTTACTAGAATGATAATAAAAAGATAAAAATCAACTAATTTTGTCTCTCTAATTGATTACAATTTCATTGTATACATAAAACAGGTTTTAAGAACATTTTGGTGAATGGAATTTTGTTGGAATTCCACCAAGAATTTCTTTACATTTTAAACACTCGAATATCCACTAAGAGAATTTGCTGATGGAAAACGAGATCTTAGCAACATGCTACGGTCTCTATCCAACATTATAGCACGTCTTTTTAGCATTATTTCACGTTCTAGACTTCCTCTGGTTTGCATAAGTTCATTCTTAATATTTTCAGCTTCAGTTAATGTTGCTAGCATGCCTGATACGCCTTCTTGAATTATTGTGACTTCATGGAAAAGTCCACGTTGGGCAAAATCTCTACAATTTTCAACATGAGGGCGATAATTTCTATTATCAAGACGTGTTTGTGCCACTTTCATGGCATTGTCTAATGCCTTCATTCCCTGGCTCATTTTCTCTATCCGTTTTTCAGTATCGGCAAGTTTTTGAAGGCACTAAGATTTGAAATATATTTTTTTTCTTATCTGTTTATATGAAATTATGAAACTCTTACATCTCTTAGCTCATTTTCAAGTCTTGTTAGCAGCTCTTGCATGCATCCAATTCGATTTCTAAGAGCTTGTTCAACAACATCTGCTTGGGAGCGAAGATCTCGTGCCGCATTTAATAATATCGCATCCAATGTACCTCGCAAAGCTGCCTAAAATAAGTTTAGAAAATAAAAATTGGGGATACGACCATATAACCGTTGATATAATATTTCTTACCGATTTTTGTCTACACTTCTCACATACTTCTAAGCTTTCTTTAGTAAAATGTTCCCAGTATTCATCTGAGGATTGTCTAAGAGAAATATACTAAGGTAAAGAAAATGATTGCAACTAATTAAATGAGCAAAGCAAAATTTACTCTGGTGGAAATCGAGTAGCTCCCGCCTTGAACATTGTTATTGTCGACAAGTTGTTCAACGCAATATTGAGTGTATCAATATCGTAGGAGATCTTTTTATCACTCCAATCATATTCAAGTCGGTTACGTGCTGTTCTATTTTCAATTTGTTGATTTTCAATATCGGCTAAAGTCTTATTTAAGACTAGCCTTATTTCAGCAATAAGAGCGAGTTCCTTTATAAGTTCTTCTTCTGTTTGATCACGAACGAGTTCAGGTTCTGGTCGACTGCAACGTCGGTCAAGACATTCGCTTACTTGGAAAAATTAATAAGAAATACTTGTATTTTAGTGATAACGCGCAATCTCGCAATATTTATGTACCAATTGCTTCGGGTAATTTAAGTACAACCAAAGACTGCTTAAGTCGCAGACGCTGTTCTTCCATTGTTGTTATTTCTTCAATCATCGCATTAATTGCTCGCTCAAGAGCACATTTCCATTTATTCACAAGTCGAGATCTTCTTTTAAGTCGATCTGTACTTTCTGCTTGAGTTTTATCAATTAAAGCATACGTGCGAACCATTGTATTACGGCAGTCATTATTATTTCTGTAATTAGAAAGAAAAGTAAGTCACTGTTGTAGATTTTCCACGGTCTGCTTTTACATACTTAGCCGCATTTTCAAAACAATTAAATGTTTTATCTAAAACTTCTTTATTGCGCTGCCGCCATTCGTTACCACTGTAACGTGTGATAGAATAATGATCGACAACAGGACGAGTTCCGGTTATACCAGCTAAAGGACTCCAATCAACTTTACCAGTCGCCCATGGTCCAACTGGACCCATTGGTTCAAGATGATCTTTTGATGGCAAATCATCATTTGGTTGAGGCATATAGCATGGAGGATTACCACTTTCATCAGCTCTTTTGTACTCTGTAACCTATATAAAAAAAAAAAAAATATGTTTTTGGTTTTCAAATGGGAGTTGTGGTTTGGAAGTAAAAAATATTACCGTGAAATCATTGTTTTTCAGAGAATTACTTAGGAGTGGCGATTCCTTTTTTGGGGGCTCTGGAACATCTGTTAGCTGTAATAAAAAATACATATTTATTTATATACGGGAATACATATCTGGAAAACATCTTAATAGCAGAGAATAAACAATTTTAAAAGTAAAAATGTGTGTAAAACGTTGGTCCTAAGGAAAGATTAGGTATTTGGCGTTTTTGGCAGAAAAGACATAGCTTGTGAAAGACCTAAACTATGTGAAAATGTTGCTGGTTATAGGGACGTATACGAAGCCGTAAAAGATTGAGACTACTACATTAGTAGACAGTCGTGTGTCGTTCCGTACAAGCACATCTAATATGCAACAGTTGCCCACATTTAAGAACAACAACCTTGTCTTTATGAAGCATATCTTCTTGTTGCTGGGTACACGGGTACATGCTCACCTAAAATCTTTAAAAGAGGCGTGATGGTTACAACAGCTTTCTGCAAAATAGGAAGAATCTGAGATTAGTTAACATATAAATTTTTCTTAGAGCCTAAAATTCCTATTTTTGTCTGTTATTCATCACCAGATTGAATGAGGTAACAAACAGGACTAGAATGTGGTCTTTGGCTGTGAATTCACAAACTTGGCTTAGATTATGTTCAGAGATATACAATAAGAATTACATGCAGCATTTAATTTAGCAAGGTTCTTCCTTTCTTCCTTCCTTCCTTTGTTTTGTACAGGAACTATGGTTATATAGCATAGACGTAGTGTGAGTTCTTTTAAAACCAGCACATAGAGTACGTTTACATGAATACTTCAAGTATACTACAACTAGGAATCAAGTAATCAAAATATCATGTAAACAAGCATTGACTTCCAAGTTTACTTGAATCAAGTAAATCACAAAACTTTTGTTGAATTTATTTAAAAAAAAAATCATGTAAACGCAACTACAGTCTGCGAGTTATAGAAATAACAGAGCTATTCTCCTTTCCACCACTCTTTCCATTTATATGGTCTGACTATACTTTTTCTCTTATAAGAACTAATTGGTATCTTCACAGGCAGTCAAGGGTATTAGTGAAGAGCACTTCTTTTATTATCTAATTTTTCTGTTTTTAGTCACTAGTGATCTTTGTTACATAGATGGTTTTTGTTTTTGCTGCCGACACGTGAGACCTGGGTCATTCCGGGACATGTCAGAACCATGTCAAAAAGCTGTTAGCTCCGAAGTGCCAGCTTCGTGTTTTTGCGGAAATTAAGCAGCAAATGAATGAAGCAGTAATTGTCAAAATTACCAATCACAAACTTTGTCCTAACCTCAAAACAAGAACCGCGGTGCTCCTAGTCAAGAGCAGGATCAGCTCGGTTAACCCGGAGTAGTAAACAAAAACAGAAAGTGACAGCTTCGGGAGTCACAAGCGCCATGATACTGGCAAATCGAACACAAAATGGACTTGAGGGTTAACACCGAAGCAAAAACAAAAACATCCATAGTAATCAGTTTACACATCATACTATTGCAATATTTTCATGCGCATAATTCTTTATTAGTTTCTTGAACTTGTTCACTTGCTCTAGTTTTTATTTCTTCTGGTAATCCATTGGGTACAGCTGTATGCTTTAACTCATTAGTTTTCTGTCTGTTCTAGCGTAAGCCCCCCAGCTATCATTAAATTTTGGATGTACAGAGAGTAGGGGAGCGAACCTAGAATTGATCCCTGCGGAACTCCAGCACTAATCACTTCATTTTCACTATAGCTGTTTCCCATTTTCGTACAACACTATCTTGTCTTCAGATAATGACTTAGTAAGTGTATTGCCTTTTCCCTAACTCATTATTCGTGTAAATTTCTGTTAATACATTATGATTTACAATATCTAACGCCTTCTTCAAATCGACAAATACTCCAAAAACATCGAGTTCTTTATTAATGAACTCCATTACATTAGTAATAATAGCCGTCGTACTGCTTTGCTTTTGGAATCCATATTGCCTTTTACCAAATCCACCATTACTGTGAAAAAAGTCTTTAAGCTGGTTTATGAAGTAGTTTCTCATATAAGTATTTTACTGAATGCATTGAGGAGCGCGCTATAGGACGATAGTTGTTTTGGTCTCTTCTATCTCCTTCTTTGAAGATTGACACTATGCATGTACATTTCAAACAGGACAGGAAACTCGGTCGGCCTTTCGATACAATTATTTATTATTCTCGTTAAGGGCTCAGTAATGATATCTTTGATATTCTTTACGTCTTTTATTCTTATTCCGTTTAATCCTGGTGCTGTGTCTGCTCTCAATTGGGATAGTATCCTTCTACATCAGCATTGATTACTGACCCGATAAACATTAGCGTAACTAGGAATTTTTTTCTGAGGTTCCCCAACTTTCGTACATAGGTTTTAACAAACATTTTGTTTGCGAAGTGTACCAGCTCATGAGTATTCCCAGCTATTGACTAACTTTGTTATGTATTGCTCTGAGCACTTACAAGTCAGCATGTTGTTGTAATACTTAGAGCCAATGAAATTTCATAGATTAAAGTTTCTAAAGTTACAGAGAGTACAGAGAGCCCACAAGAAACATAATCTAAGTTTTAAAACAAAATTTTCACTAAAATGACTCTGTACCTAAAAACTTCATAAAATAATTTCTCATTTTTATAAGAAAAGCTTTTGAGATATGGCAGTCTTTGTCGAGGTTCCGATGTTAGATGTCAGAGGAACAACGAACAGTTTTCAATTGTTTCCAATTCTTTTTTATAATCCTAGTTGAAAGTTATTGACATCCGGAGAGTGAAAAGAATGGTACATTGCATATCAGTTAGTATAAGTTATCAGCATTCAATCAATTTTTGTATAACTAGGCAGTCATCATTCGGCGATCGGACGATATTTATTGCTTATCGAGACCAACGGCGATGAGTATTTACGAAATAGTTTTAGTCGGATATTCATTTTCATTTTCATATTGTGAAAATGGATTAGTACATAATGTAATTGGGGAATTGAGTGGAAGTGCATTCTTTTCTTTAATCCCAATGAACCCAAGCGACACTAATCTATTCAATACAGTCCACTCCAAACATCCGATGCGAAATTTTTTTTCTTAAATCATGGAAGTTAGTGTTTAGTTGAAAAATAAAATAAAATTTGAACGATTTTAAAAGAAAAATAAAAGAATTAACATAGACCTTTGTTTTCCACTTCCGCTCTTTTCCTTTTCTCACGAATTAAGGAAAATAAATCAAAATCCTCAAGTGTTATACATGAAACTGATATAATAGTGATGCCTTGCTTAATGCCCAGTATATATTCCAAGTACAAATACCAGGGCTCATACTTCTAATCTTTTAAGTACAAGTACAAGTTCCGGTACTTGTACTTAACAATTTTTAAGTACAAGTCCAGATACTGGTACTGGTACTTATAGGGTTTAAGAGCTTTCGAAAACTCAAATCAGAAATTTAAAAACTCTGCAGCCAGCTAAATAAGGTTCCATTTACGAGATATTATAAAATATGTTGCAAAAGCATAGGAAATGAAACAGAATCGTATAAGGTTTTGCTGATTTAATTTCTAATTTTGTAAGTTGTTCATACAGTATGTGGGTTTGTCTTTAGCAATACAAGCTTTTCAAATTTATTTATTTACAAGACCTGCAAATGATAAGCAACGCTCCACATATGTGGACGAAGAGAGCGGATTGTGGCACTTGATTGCCAACCTTCTTAATAAAGGATATCGATTCAGCATGTCAATTTCTGTCATACTGTTACACATATATTGGGCTAATTTTCTTTATATTTTACTGAAGGCGATAAGATTTCTAGAGGCACTGTCGAGATGCACATAACCTCTAATATTATTAGATGGCAAGGCGTGTTAAAATAATTTACAAGAACTGAAATACTTCGCTTTATGACGGTATTTGTAGTTGAGTACGTTAAGTACCAGTACTTGAAAATTTTTTGAGTACCAGTACTGGGACTTGTACTTATAAAAATTTCAGGTCCTGGTACTGCTACTTAAGTACTTTACAAGTCTGAAGTTAGATACACATTTTAGAATAATTATTTATGTTTTTATAAAGCATTAATAAAGAGATAGTTAAATACTGTATACACTTTAGTTTACCGTTTTTTTTTTGCAAACTTATTTAGCACCTGTTGCGCTGTTAGTTTGTTTTTAATTATTTCGTTTTCAATATTTAGGAGTGCCATGTTCGAAAGCCTGTCCTGAAGCACTTAAGTTTAACTAAGTTTTAACTCCGTTCACAGTCGGCCGAGCAGCGGACAGGAAGACTGAGAGCTGCTTGGAGCAACTTGTATAAATTTTGGCAGAAGTCTTTATTAATTGCTATTTTCAGTCTTTCCAAATTTACTACAATGCTCTTGTTTTCGAACATATTATTTATTATTTTTATTTCAGTCTGTAAGGTGGAAATGTCTACATTGAAAACATTTTTATAATTTTCTACAAATGCCTCTCCATGTTTCAGGTAAAACTTTATAAATGAGTAAACTGACTGTGCCGAAGGTAGATTTTCAAACCTATTTTTGAAGTTAGTGATAATCAGTACGTTTACATGAATACTTGAGTACTTGACTTGAAATCCGCTTGAAACTCTAGTTGGGTTTTTGGTTGAATTAATTTCAGTTACTTGACTTGAATATTACTTGATGTGACAACTCTGCATTAAGTTCAATACATAATTGCGGATTTTTAGATAAATATCATAAGAAAAGTGTTAAAAATCACAGCCTGAATTATCAACAATAATCTTTTTCTTGTTCTTCTTTGCCGTTTTCATATCTAGCATAAATGAAAAATTTTCAAATACTGAAGTTGCGTTTACATGAATTTTTTCAAGTAAATCGAACAAAATTTTGTGATTTACTTGACTCGAAGTATACTTGAAGTCAATGCTTGTTTACATGATATTTTGCTTACTTGATCTTTACTTGAAGTATATACTTCAAGTATTTATGTAAATGTACTGAATGTTGTCCATCACTTGGTTGTAAATATATATCTTCCAATAATCTTCCAATATTCGGATGGCCTTGTACAGGATGCAAAGTCTACTAAATTACTTTTACCTAGAGTTGACTCTATCACGAAGTCTTTTGCTCTCTCCGGTTGGATTCTCCTTTTCGAGACTCGAGTATAGGTTCTAGACAAATTTCTTCTCGGAAAATTAAAGATAGTTTTATGAAATTTTCAAAATTTCATTGATGTCAAAGATTATTAATGAAAGTTTCCACACAAACTGTCAAAATAGTTCAGCATGATTTCACCTACGGATCACGCCTTTGTCAAAATTCAGTGGAATCATAGCAAACTCAGAATAGTTTTTAAAAATTTGAAAAAGATTTTAATAGGTTTTCTTGAAGAAAAGAACACGTTAAAGCCTTTTCGATTCTGATCCGAACGGATTCAATTTAATTAGGCCTAAGATTGTACGAATTGACGAATGTTTTTTTGGAAATTTTCATTATTTCCTGGGAGGGAGGGAGGGTGTGGGACATGCCCACCCTGGGCTCTACCTAGTTACGCCAATGCTGATAAATACATAGTTCAACCTTTATATATTTCTAGTTGGCTCACAGGGATGTCTTTCAAGTGTTTTTTGAGTTGCTTCTCGCTTTTTTTGCATTTTTTGTTCCAAATAACTCTTTTTTTCTCTTCTTATATTCCAGGTGATATCATTCTTAATTCTCTTATAGTTTTGTATTAGTTTTGAATTATTTGAACCCCCGTTTATTTTCTTTTATAATTTATTTCTTTGTTTTATTTTGCTTATAATCTCTTAAGTTCTGATGACTTTAGTCTCAGTTAAGTACTGTTTCGCTTTTTGCGATAAGCTTATCGAAGTTTAGACTATCGCAATCAATCAGCAACAGTAAATCTTACCTTTGTTCTTAGTATTTCGGTATTTATTTGGTAAATAGAAACAAAAAGAAGATTATTCTTGATAATTCAGGTTGTGATTTGTGATAAATTTCAAGAACATTTCAAGTCAAGCAATTGGGATTAGTTCAAAGAAAAATCCTACTTGAGTTTCAAGTGGATTTCAAGTCTCAAGTATTCATATAAACGTCTCATTACTTACAGGGTTCTGATGGAATACTGTTGACTACAGCCAGTTCCTTTAGTTTATTTTACATATTCTGTGAATTTATAGGGACAGACAGCCTAATACCTTTCTTTGTCGTGTGCATAATTAGCTGCTTGCAGATCATTTGCATTAAGATTTTATACGATTTTTACCATAAAAATAATCGATTCATAGTTGCAGTTGCACTAGGTTTAATTTTTTAGTTCTAATTTCATTAATTTGTTGGTCTTATATCAATTTAAGTCTTCTACTTCTTAGTCTTCTTTATGCTAAGACACATTTTCGGTCTATAATTATAAAAAAAAAAAGTGCATGAATCTTGGATAGAAATCTCTGCAGAATCTTTGGAGCTTTTATGAACACATATTTCACAGGATCATAGCATCACAATCTTCTTGGATACCCCCAGCCAGTCTTGTATGATTGTGAGCAGTGTTGGGCAAAATGTAATCTGATTGATGATTAATGATTACGATTACAATCTGTAATCTGTAATCATGATTACAGATTGATAATATTTATCAGAAAAGTAATCATTTATGGCGATTAATGATTGATCAATCGTAACAGTAATCATGATTACATGATTACATTTTTTGATTACAAATTTGTAAAAGGTTTAAAATTGTAGTTAAAAAGAAAACAAACATTCTTGTGTTTTTATCCCGAAGTCGGTAGTGAATAACTCGCATTGCCTTATTCCACAACAGCTGCATTCTGCTCTTGAATTCATTCGAACTAGCATATAACAATGTGGAGCAATATGAAAAATGTAGCAAAATCAAGCGTTAAAAGGCATTATTGCATTTTCCATGCTCAACGACTTTCTTATACGCCCCAGAAATCTAATCTTTTTCGCTATCTTTTTTCACATATCAATCAAGATCCTCGAATTTAAGTTGATGATCAGATATGTGTGAGTCTCTATCAATAGAAGCACTTACATTCTTTACACTGACTTCAATTAATACATAATTCAACAGTGCCTTGGAGTTTTCTACAATAAAAATTCTTACGATCACAGATTGTTTGTTTTCTTAGCACTAAATTTTAAAATCTCTTGAAAAGTTTCATTTGTAATCAAAAAATGTAATCATGATTACGGTTACATTTTCCTAAGATTACTCGATGTAATCATGATTAATGATTGATGGGTAATCATGATTGATATAATCATGATTGATTTAATCATGATTGATTTAATCATGATTATTAATCTGATTACAAATCTAGTTGATTACGCCCAACACTGATTGTGAGTACCAGTACCAGTAAATACAAGTACTCATACTGGTGAAAAATATTCAGTAAAAATTCAATTTTCTTTACTGGTACTTAAAAATTGCCAGTACCAGTAAATTTATTGGTACTGATGAACTGCAGTAAATCACCAATAACTACCAGTAACAACCAGTACGCCAGTAAGCGCCAGTAATAACCAGTAACCCCCAGTAAACAACTGTAACCTGCCAATAACAAGAATTAAATACCAATTTATCCACCAATCTGATAAATGCATGAATTATTAAAGCAGAAGACTCATTTTTATATCCATTATATATTATTTAACGAAAATAGTTTTGTATTTTACATTTCATTTAAGAATATTGCCAGTTACCCATACTTATTCGCTAATATCATCTTTCATATGTTCCTTTGCTTTCATGAGTATCAATTTTTCGAAATTGTGCCTGCTGATATTCCAGGTTGTTGATAGTATATAGGTGCGCAGCTTAAGTGTAGTCATATTATTAAGCCCGCGATAGAATTTTAACACATTACATTTAAATCGGTTAGGACTGTAAGGATTAACGTAATTTTAAACAGAATAAAGAAAGAACAATTGCTTTTCGTGAAGTAATACCTACTTAACGTGTAAGAATGAGACTTCTGTTTTAATAATTCATGCGTTTATCATATTAGTAGATAAATTGGTATTTAATTCTTGTTATTGGTAGGTTACTAGTGTTTACTGGGGGTTACTGGTTATTACTGGCGCTTACTGGCGTACTGGTTGTTACTGGCGGTTACTGGTGATTTACTGGCTTTCGCCAGTACCAATAAATTTACTGGTACTGGTAATTTTCAAGTACCAGTAAAGAAATTTGAGTTTTTACTAAATATTTTTCCCCAGTATATTGGTTGAAAAATCAGTAGGGATTTATTTGAATATCACGCAAGTATGCCCCCAGCTATATTATTTGAATCCTGGTTTTAATACTGATGGTTTCATGATTGAATTCACGTAGGTAGGTGTTTTTTTAAACACAATAAATCGACTTACTAACGACGATCAGATAGCTCTAGCCGAGTCAGTTGTTGTTTCGAAGACTAGTGTCTTACTAGAGATTGAGTAAAATATTTCGCTATTCATTGTAAATCCTAGGTAGAACAACCTAATTACAGGTACATACCGTACCGGACTGATATGGTGGTGCTATAACAGGAACAACTGAACTCGTAAAGATGTTGCGAGGACTACAGCTGTCAGTAACTATCAGACACTGGCTAATTGGCGAGCATTTAGCCAAGTTAGAGTCCTCTTCAGCACACATTTCTACAGCTGTTACATAGTCATTTTCTTGTTTTGCAATTGTTTGGTACTAACTAGCAATAGGCATTGGGCACTAAAAGATTTTTTCATGACAATCATATGCAAATCTCTATCAAGAAAGACAGGCAGATGTAACCCCCATCTTCAACGAATAAATTGGATTTGGGGCGGAGAACAAGAGAAGACCATTGATAGTATAATACGAATTGTGATGTGAAAGCAAATTGAGCCATCAATTAACCAGATATTGGCTGACATTCGAGATACGAGATATATATTCGTTTCTAAAATTTTCTGTGATTATACAGATATAGACGCAGGGTATCAAAAATTATCTCAAATTTAGATTCCTGCAGATTAGAGTTTTGACACCACTTGTAGAGTAATCAAAGCAGATTGCAAAGCCGCCATGAAGGTGAATTTTTGTATATATTGTTTGAGTAGAATTAATGCAGGAGCTTAGAAGTTTTATCGACTGCAAGACGCAACATTAATATTCTATTTTATATACACACTCACAAAGCATTTCAATAAATACTCTAACAACTTACAGCAGTTTCTTCTGGAAGACAAGGACATTCACATTCACATGCATCTGGCCTTAACAGGCAACTTTTATCAGCACATTCTTTAATTTCGGCATGCTCATGAGATTTAAAACAATGATGAGGTTGAGCTCCAGAACTTGACTGCAAGAGAATTAAAAGATATTTTTTTATACACACAAAAATTTTTGGAATTTATATTACGTACTTCATTTACAAAACGTCCCAATTGCATACATGGATCCTCGCATTCGGCAGCCATTTTAATTTAAAATTTTTAATAGAAACCACACACAAAAAACGATATTTTCCAACAAAATTGGGATTACACACAACGAACAAGGACAAATTTTTATCTCAATTTGAAGGCAAAGTTGAATTTTTGTTTGAGAATTCCAAATAAGCGGCAGGTTGCTATGCAAGTTTCCAGTAATCGGGAATATAAACAGTTCACATTCCTGGAGATGTTTGTGAATGGGAAATTTGGAAATTTCGTAATTCATGTATATTTTTTCATATTGGGAAAGTTGAACTTGTTGTTAAAGTATTGAGCTTATGTAGTAAGAGAAAATATTGGAATTTTGTAAAATTTGGGTTACATGTGTATAGGATGAATTGCACCAATTACCGGCCACTTAAGAGTTACTTCGGATTTAATTCAGTGTACTACTGCATTGAAAGGAACATAACTTGCAGTGACATTTTATTTACATAGGTGAATTTGAACGTTTGTTAGCAATTTAAAAAGTATTTTTTAGTCTAATTATCTAAATAGATATAAACAAAAAAATCTACATTTTGACCAGTCTCCGGCCCAGAAAACCCAGTCTCCAGCTACCAATTGAACCAAATCCCGGCCAACAGAAAGGTTAGGAATAAATGGCCACAAAGATAACAAATATTAAAATCTTACTTTTTTTTAAACATATTTCGTAGATATTGTATGTAGTTTAAAGTAAATAAAAAAAAAAGAACATAAAAATCACAGTTCGTTTGTTCAAAAAAGAAAAAAAGCAATCCAGTTTTTTTACCTAATTTAGCAATTCAGTCATAGATTAGGAATTTATCAAATCTCCACAGTTGTCACAGTAAAAAAAGAGATGATCATAAGAACTAAAGTTGGTGCATTTCAAATCGCAACCGACATTTTTCAATTCATCATTTTCTATGTCGTTTATTAGATCTTCCTCAGTTTTTGACGCTTTTTTGATTGTGGCTCGATTTTCTCGCACTTCCTTTTTTAAGTCTTTCCTCTTTTCTTTTCTTGCTTGCGTCAGCATTTATTTTTCTTCAGAGTCCTTTTTATTCATTATTTGTTGCCACTCTAGGGAAGATACAGCGCTTGGAAAATTAACCCTTTTAGTAAACTGTTCCTTCGAGAAAATGTGGCTACTGCAAGGCATTACCAAATGTTTATCAATACTGGGCGAACAATGTCTAGACTGTAATTTAGTGGAAGGAGAAAAAACAGTGCTGTCCTTCTTAGGCGTTCTTTCATCAACAACGGTGGAATCAATTGTGATGTCGTTTTCTCTGCTCACAAGGTAATTGCCGAGATCAACAGCGATTTTGTCTTCATTGTCCATATGAAAATTGGCACTTGAAAAATGCAGATCTTTAACGAGACTATCATCCGGCTCAAGATCGCAGATACCTGGTTCTAATTCTTCGACAATGTCGTACATCTCTGTCTCTAGGTCTTCAAAAGAGTCTCCAATATGCAATGCAATTACTTGAGATTTTTCCGGTTTCGTTGTGAATTTTTGCTTTTATAATTTCTTCAAGTACTTCATCAGTATCAATACCCTTAGATTGCAGTCCAGCTCTGATTTGGCTACTGCAATATGTCGGTCTGAATTTCTACCTGAAAATTCCTCAGTTTATATCCATGTTATCCTTTACACATTTCGTGAAATCGATGGCGTTAGGGTCGAATGGGTGGAGACCACATTTACGGAAGCCATTGCGAATAGTTTTCGGCAATGATTTTATCTGTAAGATAGTGGACTCCAGTAGTGGACAAAAGGTTACTTTAGTAACGTTTTCTATTGAATCGGAACGCTTTTGCCATTTCCTAACAATTTTCTTCCATTCATTCTTTAATGGCTTAAAGTGAGACTCACATCTGTAGGCTGCATGATATGAGTTATATTGGATGGTAATGCGTATAAAATGATGCCATTATTGCTGCAGTATTCACTTAATTCTAGAGTTAAGTGTAATTTTTGGCCATCTACAAAAAAAAAATCACTGGTTTTTGTACGCCATTTTGAATTAACCAGTTGTTAAGCCCATTAGCGATATACTCGAAGAAAACATTCCCTTTTATCCATCCAGAGTCGGACAAACTGATAATACCAGGAGGAAGGGACACTATTCGCAACTTCTTTTGGGATACGTAGGGTATATGACAAGAGGTGTACCTAACTATTTCACCGTTAGCTGTAAAGGTTAATAAAATCGTTAAGGTAGCTTTTTCATTGCCCTTGATTTGGTGCTGCGTACCTTTTCTCGTTCAGAATGAATTTTTTCAATCCATGTCGTTCTATTTCTCGGGCCGAACGATTTATAGTTTCAATCTGTCATCGGTTTTTTCGGATTCCGAATCGTTCTGAATGCACCTGAATTTTTCCCGAATTCAAGCCGAACGATTTTAATTTATATTTTTAAATGTGTTGTTTACAATTTGGACGATATGGTAATAGTTGAATTTAAGTTGCTTTGGTTGGAAAATGGATTTATTTTTCATAAACAAAAATTTTTACGAATTTATACTTGCTTTTATCAAATGGAAAAAACGTCAAACACTTGAAATGGTTTTGTTTCGTTCCTTTTCTATGATCACAGCATTAAATTATGACATCGTTTTGTCGATTCATACAGATTCATTTAGAACGAGAAAAGGAACGCATCATGGTAAACATTTCGGCATCTATTAATCAATCTCTTCACCCTATTTTTTTCGGATTGAATGCACTGACTCCACGCTAGTAATCCATATCTAATATGTGACGCTATATGTGCATTGAAGGCCTTTTCGCAATACACCTTATATTGGGTTGATTTTGGAAGCTATTTCGTCGACATGCCTGCTCCAGTTGAGTTTCTCATCAATATTTATACCTAGATACTTCACCTCAGTTACCCTTTCTATTTGCTTGGAGTTAATACTCAATATTGGATAAATCTCAGCCTTGTTTCGTTGTTTAAGCGCCATGTATTTTGTTTTATCCTCATTGAGAGAAAATTTGTTACCATTTGTTCAATTTGTTAATTTTACCATATCATCTTGTAGTTTGTTTTCCAACTCTTGCTCATTTTCTGCGTAATAAATCAAATTTGTATCATCCGGAAATATATGGTACTTCTCCATTAGACCGGCAGATGAAATTTTTGTTATATACAACAAGTATAGTGTTGGTCCTATTATAGAACCTTGAGGTACACCCGTGCGCAGAGCCGGATTGGCAGTACGGGCGATCGGGCGCTAGCCCGATAGGCCGGTGGTCGTTGGGCCGGTGGTCTCCATGTTAATGCGACCACACGTATTTACCACGTACTCTGGACGAATGTTGCGGATGCGGTGGGATGAGAGTTATGAAAGTGAACTGAAATTGAAAAAGTACTTTACTGTATAACCTGAAATCCTAATGCAATAAAGCTAATTGGCCCACGGCAACGAGGCCATCTGGACAGACGAGAGTTATGAGTAAAAAATACTCAGAAATGTCCCACAACTTATAAACACTGACAGGACGCGGACCCTTGTGGATGTTGCCAAGATACATGTATATGGAAAATTTGGAATACTTGTGGCTTCAAGATCATTTCATTTTTTTTTTGTAAAGCATTTTATAATATTTTTTGCATGATATACTTTTTAATTTGAAAAACGTTCGGAAAATATATTTTTAGGAGGGTTCAATAAGGCTTTCAAAAGTATAGGTATAGTGTATTTTTAAAACAAATTCGAAATTGAAGAGCAAATATAAAAAGAGTTTTTAAATTTTATTCTTATTTTCTAATTAAAAAAAAAAAAAAAAGTAATTTTATTTCATATAAATCAATTTTGAATTAGAGTATATGCATGGTCATGCTATATTACAGTCAGATTTTACTTAAATGGCAAATTTTCAGTGTTAAGAAATACTCAAATATTTGAAACAGTCTGAATTTTTCCGCATTTGGTGAAGCATTGGCTTTGTTTTTGTTACTATATATTGGGCCATATAAGTAAGTGAAGGAGCGCTTGAATTCCTAAGCGGTTACAAAAAGATACCTAAAACAAATAGTAGGGGAAGGGGTTAAGAGTTCACTTCTCTCCTCAGTTCCTTCACCCAGAGGCATAACAATTCGTCCCTGATCCATAAAATTATCTACGTAACCTTATTTAACTTTAACCATTCTGACGTGGTCTATCAACCGACTGAACAAATTTTAGCAACAATTGATCATGAGAAGAATATTAAATAATTAAATATTAGTTGGTATTATTTTCTTGCGAGTAAAGTACATTTAAAAATATTGAGGGGATTCAGTTTGATAGAAATATTTGCAAGATCTTATAGATGGACTTTTCGAGCGTTTTTCGCCACGAACAAGTTTATATTCTCGAAATTTGAAGTGCTTGTCATTTCTTTTTCAGCTGCCAAAACAGTTACATTCGACAATCTCTCTTGACCCATTGTAGATCAGATGTAATTTTTTATTAACTTCTATACTTGTTGAAACTTTGTTCAAATGAAACTATCGGCATTGGCAATGTCAGAAAAACTCGGAGCGCGATTTGAATAATTAGAGATGATTCTTGGAGGTTATAGTCGTGAATTGATTAAAGCAAATCCAAAAGCGACTTTTCTCAGTCTATCGACATCCATTTTGCTAAAATGATCATCAGAAAAGAATCGAAAATCTTTCGACACTTGTTCCAATATTTCGTACGTCCTCGTCAGTTAGAATAAAAGAACATTAATTGATTCAAACATTTGTGTACAAAGCTTTTGTTTTGTGGCAATATTGGGATCGCTCATTATTTTGTGATCCAAAAAGCTCGAATCGCTTCTTTTATCTTATTTCTTTTGTAGTACTGGCAAAATTTTCTTCCATGTCAGGATCACGAATCAACCTCAGCCTTGTCAAGCGGGCAAATTCAAATTGAGAACAAAAAATTTATTTAACAGTTCAGAATCAAAAATAATTTATATTTGTCAAAGGCAAATGTTGTTAATATTATTATTTTCGCCCGCAATAATTTATTTGTCAACGGGCGGCGCCCTTTCGCTTCAACGTCTACCTCACTTGCATTACCTTGTTACAGCTGTGTAAATAAAGTTGTTGGTCTCTCGGATACTGTTTCCATAAAAAAACTCTGTTTTATTTTTAATTTTAAGTGTGAAAGGTCCAACCGCTGTTACACATATTCTGTGCATACAAATTTCCTGTATAAATTTCTTCTCACTTTCTTCTTATTTAGCATGGAATTCAATATTCAAAGAATATTCAGTAGGAAATCAGACTAATAATTTGGGTTGTTTGCCTTTTATAAAAATGACATGAAGATTCTTTGGGGCTGGTTTGTTATTATAAGCCCGGGCCGATTTGAGGACCCAGTCCGGCCCTGCCCGTGCGAAATCCTAAGGAAGTGCTGAGTGTTCCATTTATTTTAGTTCTGAACGTTCTGCGTGATAAATAATCTTTGATTAGATCATTAGTTTTACATCGTAGTCCTAGTTCATCCAAGATCTCCAGCAATATCTTATGGTCAACTGTATCGAAGGCTTTTCGTAGATCGATAAACACAACGCCCAAATACATATCCACGTCTAAGTACTCATTTATCATGTGCATTGATTCAGTTATGGCTGAATCCGTACCACATTTCTCTTGATATCCGTATTGATTTTTATCAAATCCCCCACTGGCAGAGATAAATTTTTTTATTCTTGTATCTAATAGTTTTTCGTAGATTTTTTTTAGTCCCTTTATTTAATATTAAGTAATGTATGTTTTATTTCTACATAAGTAAAATTTGATCTATATTTTTATACTCTAGATGAAATCATAGGATATACTAAGTTTGTTTATAACGCACAAAAATAATGCTGGTGGAGCAAAATGGGTTGGACACAAACGCATAATGTTGAAAGTTATTTTGATTTTTGCATGTCCGTCCTTCCGTCTGTCCTTCCGTCCGACCGTTCGTCTGTCCGTTTGATCCAAGAAGTTTTCATAGCAATAGTAAATAAATTTTCAAAAATGGACTAAATCGGGCAATCCCTTCTTGTTGTAGCCATATAAAAATTGAAGTTTTTTACGTATACTGAGAAAATTATTTTTCCTAGAAGTTTGTGTTGTATACTTAAAAGTTCTTCAGAATATAAAATCCTATGAAATCATTTTTACTGTGTCGACGAGTCGTTCTAGAAATAAATGCGAAAAACGACTTCAACAATCAAACTTGTACAGAGAGGTGACCATACGGAATTATCTACGGGCATTCATCTAGCTAGAGTATCATAATAATTGGTCCAATTCTAATTTTTTTACTTGTTTGAAGATATATTTTTACTTCTAAATTGAAGAGAGATTTAATTTAGTTCGTTGTCATGGTTTTATTTCACTGTTTTTTTTTTTGTAAACTGACCAATTTTGTAAGAAATAAATACGGGAAGACATTGTATAATAATTTGAACCTATTTCATTAGTAAGTGAAAAAAAGAAAATTATCTGGCAACTGATTTTACAGAAGGTAGCCATAGTCACAGCAAAAGAATGAGATCAAATACAAATTGGGTAAAATTCATATTTTCACTAGAAATCATAGTTCAAGTACACCCAGAAATATCTATGTAAATAATAAAAAAAAAATGATGTTATCATGAAAAAAATTTTGTTGTTATACAACCGACAAAACTATTCGTTCTTGACACAAACTCGGTTTGGTTAAATTCCATTTCCCCTCTCCAATCAACAAATATTTGGTCACTTAAAAAAGAGTTTTTTTAATAGTAAAATTTAGTTCAATTCGACTTTTGGAATATCGAAACTTATTTAACAACAATTTTGTTAATAGAATTTTTTTTAAACAAACACACTGTTCTTTAAATTATTTGAGCACTGTGAAACTAATTATAATTCTATCAGTTTGAAAAATAAAAGTCTACTTATTGTTCCACTATTTTTGATTTATTTCTTTAACGTTTTCGGTAGCCACGCTACCATCTTCAGATATCTTTATTTTCAAACTAAAAATATATGCATAGCTAGACTACTCGACTATGATAAAATGGGAAGCAAACAATGCCCCAAATTCAATAACGCAATACGTTTATGTACGTTTTAAACTATCCGTTAACAAAAGTGATAGGCGAACGATAACAATTTTAATGATCTGTGTCCAAGAGATGAAATAGTCTACTTTCGATAGGAGGTTCTCCAGTGTTCATTAACTGAAGTGAATTCTTATGTATAAATAACGATTCCCATGCATCCAGTTTTTGGTTATTTCTTACTGCCTTTATTAGTTTGAAATTTGTTATGTGAATTTCATGGTTGATGTTATTTAAAATATGGTGATCTATGCTGGATCGATTGGATTCATTTTTTGTTATGTGTCTGTTGTGTTCCTTCCAACTTTCTTTCACAGCTCTCGATGATTGTCCAATATAGGTGAGATCGCACGAAGAAAATGCCGCTCTTACTTACGCCAGATCATCCAGATCTTTGGTTCTGCACGAAATACCTCTAAGTTTGTTAGACGACACTGGGATAATCTTTCTGTTAATTTTCTTAAAAATGTTTTTGAATTTACCGGTGTATTTTGGGTGATAAGTTATTCCTATCCGTTTAATATCTGAGTCATATCTGCCTTTTAGTATTGTGTTGTCCTTAATCCATTTTTTATATTTTTGTTTATGGACTAGTGCGTCTATTAATCGAGTATGGAAGCTATTGATTCTTGCAGTGTTTTTGATGTATCTCAGCTCTGATTCATAGTCTGCTTCTGTCATGGGGATGTTTAATAATCGGTGGACCATAGAATTGAAAGCAGCCATTTTATGTTGATGACAGTGATTAGAGTCTCATGTTATATATCTTTGTGTGTTTGTTGGTTTCCTATACACACAGAAGGTGAGTTGAGTATCTACTCTCCTAATCAGCACATCTAAAAAGGGAAGAGTACCATTGTGTTCAATTTCACTTGTAAATATATTCAGCCAAATTTGGAAAAATTCCAGGGTTTTCTTCATTGGTACACTTGGATGTAGGGCTGTAACGTCAAATGAGCACAAGATTTCCTCATCTTCGAAAGTTATATTTTTAATTTCTTCTACAAACTCAACTGAGGTTTTAACGGACATGCCTAAAGCGGGAGTAATAATATATTTAGCTGTGGCATATGTACACAAGATTACAATCTTTTACTAGTACAACTATATTAAGATACGAATTCAAATTATATTAAGCGCATAGGAAAATAAAAAGAAAAAACAAGAAATAAAGAAATTAAAGAGTTAACAATTAACATTTAAACACTAATAAAAGAAACTAAAACTAAAAAAAGAAAAACAAAACAAATCATAAGTAGCTAAGTAACAATATTTACAAGATTGCACTTACCGCGCGAAAGAATATCATCCAGGAGACATCAAATATCTACGTAGTGATGATGCAAATGTACACTTTATGTGGAGAACTTCTAAAATGAAAAAAAATATTTCCGTACCCTAGAAATTAAAAATCATTTGCTTTATTCCTTATATTGGAAAAACCTCTAACGAATAACAAAACGCACAATTATATAATATTATATAAAACATGAAATATATTCACCTTATTTCAATCAACTAATAAAACCTCTGCGTACTGACACTTCACTTTGCACTATTAGGTAAACAATAAAAACGCAACAGTTCCTCCTAAAACGTGACCCTCAATTACAAAAAGTCGAACTGTAATGAAGATTGAATGAGCATGGTTGACACAGAAAGAAAAAAATTCTTTAGAATATACAAATAATTCGTTCTTTAACAAAATTAATTTTCAATAAAGCCAACAATTTTGTAATTTAACAAAATTGTTTTTTAAAAAAGGCAAACACGTTTTTAATTTAACAAAATTAATTTTAAAACATAATTTAACGAATTGGAAAAGATAATTTTTATTTGAAATGAAGTTATTTTTCTCGTACAAAAGAAATTTTTAGTCAACTCAAAATTATTTTTTCAACACTAATTGTTAACGGAAAATATTCTTTCTTTCTGGGGAAAATATTTCTTTTTTATATTAACGAATTTTTTTTTAAGAAATATTTCCCTATTTTCAACAAAATCTAGTTTGTGGTATCAACAAATTTCGTTCTTTAACGATAATTGCTCCAATAAAAGCTTAGTAGTATTAACAAACATTCTTTCACGTGGACGAAACTTTTATTCTCAAGCTTGACAAAATGTTTTTTTTTTTTAATATTACAACAGAATTTCTCTTAGTGTATACAAGAACGAGTTGAAACAGCATTTTCGTGAAAATTTTCATACCGTTTTTCTCTTTTATTGTGCGCTCTTGAATTATGGACAACTAAAAAAAAAAAAAAATAATAATAAGAAAACATCTCAAGCATCTTCAACGGACATACATATATTCCCTTAGTATAAATGCTTCCATCTCCGTAAGAAGCATTTGAAAAATGTGCAAACAAGTGTTCCGCAGGATTTACTATGACAAAGATAGAAAACTATTTAAAATCGAATCGATTTCGCTTTCCAATGCAAAGATAGGAAATCGAGAAGACATCAATGATAGCACTGGAAACATATGTAGTTCGGTGTTACATTGAGTTTCCTGTATTTCCTGTCTGTGCGAGATATTATAGCATGAATTTCTGGAAGAATATAAATTTTCCTATACAATGTCTGACTAAACCAGCAAGCATTTGTCCACTTCTATTTATTTCTGTTCTTTTCATGTGATCCACTTTTTGGCTGCCAACAGCAAACACGTAATACAATGTGGTTGTTGGTTGTGCGGTACAGTAGGTACATATACATATACATCAGTTGTACTGGGGAGGGTGCAATACGGGTGGACCGCGGGATGGGTTAAAATCTATTGAAATATTGTCCGGAGACATTAAGAGAACATACGACTCCAAAATGTAGTATAGTAAATAATGTCGGTTCAAATAGCTTGGATGGCTTTCAAAAAAGCACTTTTCCTCAACATTTTATTCATGATTCAGTGCCAAAGACAGAAATTCTTTGCTCCAATTGTACCCGCGTTTACCCATATCAAATCTATGTAAGTACATCAGGCTCGGGATGTTTAAATTAATTCAGTAAACAATGAGGTTACACCTGTCCTGTCCATATATGTCTGTATACACATGTATGAAATGAATAACCAAAGTCAAACCAAAGCGCAACCACAACACTCAGACTTAGCTCTACTCTACCATAATTGACTTAATCTGTGTCGTACAAGAGGACCAAATTGGGATCTTGTAATAAATTTCCCTTCTTCATTCAGGCTTTGAATTAAGCTTCGCCCGCCCAACCGTATCAGAAAACTTTCCAAGTTAGTTAGGCCACAAATTCAATATATCTCATTTGGTGTAGAATTCCCAAGGGCAAGGATATTGGGCCATTGGGGATAGCTCTATGTATGTACCTACTATATAGAAAACTTCACACTTCCAATTTGCGCGCCCTTCGGTTCGGGGCTTGGAGACTTTGTCTTCGCACTCTTGAAATGGTATCGGGTAACATTATAGGGAAATCAAGGAATTGGCATGTGGGCAGGAGGTGGAATAGATCCATATCTCTTTGGAGGATACTATACATACTCTTAGGGTGTAGGGTATAGGTACGTGTGCCAGCAAGCCAACTATTCTATGTATAGATTCATGACCCAACCGAGATTTATTCTCATTAAAATAAATTGTTTTCCAGCAGAGAAGATACATTGAGATTTAACTGAAATCTGAGAAGCATCAAAGATGTAGGAATGAAGCCTTGATAGAAAATTGGGGCATAGGCAAAGTATGTACTAACTAACTATGTACACGCGATTAGTGATGATGATACAAGAAACAATTTAAGGATGGGAAATATGGGTGTAGATCAAAATTATAATACGGAGGGATTACACAGTTGTAATTCGACATTATAGAAAGGATTTGCTGACATGTGTTGCATTAGAGAATGGTAAGAGATTGACATGTGGTTGTGGCACTATGACGAATTGCGGTGAATAAATTATAATTAATAAAAAAAGGCTAATGCTTATGTTGTGATAATATTAATATGAAATTACACTTCTTCTGGCTTCACAGGGAGAGATTTTTTTTTTATGGTTAAGCAAATTTTCTGCTTTTTCTTTTTAATAGTTTTAATCACAAAAATTAATAGGTATGGCGTAGATTTTAAGGAGAGAATTGATTATTTATCCAGGGTGAAATTTACTGTGGCTACATAAAATTTTACAAATTTATTGAGAAACTTTTCAAAATTAATTCGATTCAGGTCGATCTCATTTCATTTTGTGTAGGGAAAACTTTCCATAACGAAACTCAAGGGATGAGTAAAAAATAACAACAAAATAATGACGACATAATTTTTTTGTCTTAAGATTGTCTTTCATCTTTGCTTGGAGGACTATATGGTTGTGCCAATATTTGGCTTGCATTATATGCTATTCACCTTTGACATATGTATGTTGAAGTGCCCTATGATCTTCTTCGTGAAACAAAAAGAATTTCCTCAGTAGTTTAGCTGCATTCAAAGCTTGTTGTATGCTGTGTGTGCTTCAGAATTCATCAATATTTGTTTTTTTTTATTTTAATAGCACAGTGAGAAAAGATCTCAAGCACGGAGGCCAAGATGTGGTATGCCCTAAAATCGTTTTGTGTGCGTCTTTTGCAAGATTTATGATGCTCCTGTTAAATTCTCATTTCCACAACCATTAAATTGAGCCATGGCCTCCAGTCTTGTTTATTGGAGAATCTAACGCCTATACGTAATTTCGTTTATGACTTCCGAAATACACTCAGTTTAGTTAGAGAATGACAATAAAGAAACGTAACTATGTATGTGTATTCAGGAGAGTCGATGAAAAGTGTAGATCCTATATTGGCATTTCATCAATATATCGTGCAATGCGACTAATCATCATTTCGACAAGATATTAGAAAAGAAGTATGAATTGTCTATAGAGTTATGAGGTGCTTTCATATTCGTATTACATATTTTTTTTTTCTTTCGTTTATTAAGAGTAGCGTCTCATTCTAAGCTAAATCTAATTGGGTAGTTAGAAGTGTATGAATTTCTAGTTTTATAGACTTAGATCTCCTTCTGTTATTCATAACAATTGTTAACATTGTACTAACTTTAGTCTTTGGACTCTAATATAATTTTACGGTAAATGTCGAATTTGCATTTCTCTTAGTAATAAAAATGTAGATTTACTTTCTATTAAGAATTTCGAATTTGAGTTTGAACTATTAAATATTTCTAAGAGTTTTGACCTTGTACTCACGCAACCAACTAGCCTTGTAGTATAAGTCAAACATTCTAGACGTAAAAGATGAGCATTCCAGAACCATCCTCCCCATGAAAGATTAATATATATAAGTAATAAAGTCGCAAACGCTATATAAATTGGATACTGAAAACCAAAAGTTTAGTCCAGATCTCCTTATGAAAGTCCCATAATAAAAAAACAATATTATAAAACCTAACAGAGCTGGACAAGTACCAAAGAAAAAGTACTTAAGTACAAGTACAAGTACCGAAGGCCTGAGTACTTCAGCGTAAGTACAAGGACCGCATGTATGACAAGTACATGTAATGAATACTTTTTGAAGTACTTTTTTCGAATCTTTGTACGTTGGCAGTAATATAATGAAATTTATCGAGTTCAGTTAATAGATATTAATAAATCAATACCTTTTGAAAACTATAGTATGTATAGTAACCAGTGGGTACTATTTATAGTTTTTCATAGTTTGCGGTGCAGCAAGTAGAGTAAAACTTTCACCTCTCCTTGCTACACTCACAATAACTATTAGAGGTCCGCTCAAGCACCTATTATCGCCTCCAATAATGCTAATAATTCTAAGGAAAAAGTGTCCAGTAAATTTCTAAGAAAAAATTGAAGCTTTCCCTACATCAGGTCGAGGCATCGTTGATTTTATATTGGAGCGAGGCATTGCTTGCTTACACTTGGTTATGTCCACTGACGTATATAATATGGACTGCTTACGTTTCTATTTCACGCGGGCAGAATTGCTTGTGTCAAAAAGAGTACTTACGTGTCGGTGCCAACATTGAAAAAATCATTAGCGGGAAGTTGAAAAAGTGCGCACGCAGCTCGGGAAGTGATTTTAATAAAACATTTAGAAATTCTTCTGCGTATCTAATGAATACATTGTCTTTGATAAAACAGTTTTTATCAGTAATAACCCTAAATGATTAATTTAAAAACATTTATTTCGACGAATCCACTAATTCATTTGCTGTTTTCAGTTCTATCTCAGTGTGTAGATACTTGGTGCTTAGGCGAAAGAGTCAGCAATATAGCAGTAATCCTACTTTTTGCAATCCATATTATACATGTCAATGGTTATGTCATCAAGTCGAGGTATCGTCGATTTTATATTCGAGCGAGACGTTACTGGTTTTTGTTCTACTTGCCCAGTCTTGTCAGTCAGTGTATGTTATTAGTTTGTCTAAGGCTCTGCCCTGACGCGTGAGTGCGGCATATTCTTTGACAGTTCTTTGTGTGCTTTAAAACTCAACAAAAAAGGAGTTGCCCTGGAGATTGTGTTTGCTTTTCTACGAAGAGTTAAATATTTGTAGGTACTTAATAGACTGAGAAATAACTAAGTAAAAATCTTGGTACTTAAGTACAAAACTAAGTCTTAAGTACAAGTACTTATGTTCAAGTACTAAGTAGGGGCATCTCAAAAGTATTGAGTAATAAGTCTCTTATGTCACGAAAATGTACTTTAAGTAGTACTTAAGTCTTTTTTTGATTACGTATTGCGCAGCTCTGAAGCCTAACTACAATAATTTCACAATTATATGAGAAGTTGTAGACTAAGTGCAAGCTAATTATGTGAAATAAACAATAAGTGTCGTAAAAAAACAAAAACGTAAAAAGAATGTAAACTATATAAACGAGCCTGCGTATTGTTTAAGTGAAATATTGGAAAGCAGTGATAAAAGCGGATGTTCGAAAGTCTCGAAAAAAAAAAATGCTAGAACTACATGAAGAGGAGGGGTAGAAAAAGATCTGCGAAAAGTAGGCAGGCTATCTTCTGATTTTTTTTCTCGACCCTGAACCGCAAAGTAGTTGACAAAAGGAAAATAAAATATATTAAAAATACTTTTAAAATATATAACTTTCATACATAAATTGTATTAAAAAATAAAAAAATATATTTTTCTTTCCAGTGATGTACACAAGAAAAGTTCATTGCAACTTTAAACACAATTGTCTAACTGCAACTCATGCCCAAACTTTTAAGATTTAATCTGAGCTCTTTTTTGTTTGCAACGAAACTTTTCTTGTGTATATCACTGGGAAAGAAAAATTTATTTTTTTACTTTTTGGTGCATTTTATTTATGAAAGTTATTTTTTTTTTAAGTTTCTATTAATATATTTTATTTTCCTATTTTTAGTCATAAATTTTATATACTTTCATCGCTCTCCACTCTCGACTATCGAATCTCGAATCCTGACTCTCAAATCTCGACTCTCGAATCGCGCTTCTCGAATCTCGTCGACTCTCGAATCGCGCTTCTCGAATCTCGTCGAGTCTCGAGTAACGAGTTTCGAATTTCGACTCATATCACACACGGCCCTAACCCAGAACCCACAAAACGTAAGAAAATTTTACCCAATCGGAAAGCTCCCCCTCATTCTAAATCAAAAAACCCCATGTAAATCCATACACGTTTACTATTCTAAAACTCTCGTCACGAACGGCACTCTCAAGCGCTCAGACACAAAGTTTTTTAGTCAGGGGTTTATGAGTTGATAAAAGTTGAACATTCGCTTTGATGAGAGATCTGAGAGACTACTGTCTTCCAAGCTGACGTCTTCGTCATCAGAATGACATCGAAGTTAGCCTTTGATATGGAAATCAAGGGAGTGGACATTGCTATTTTTCAAACAGTCAGGCAATCTTGATGGCTCTGAGTGGTCCTCGATTAACCTCTCAGTTACTGGGGAATTGCAGGACGTCTTTGGATACGTTATGTATGCATAACATGGTGTTTCTACAATGGGAACCTGGGCATATGGGGATCATGGGAAATGGGATAGCGGACTTGCCGTTCAGATCCAGCTCTAGTTCTCCCTTCCTTGGAACAGAACCTGTTGTAGGCGTTACAACTGTAGGGACACCATGTTATGGATCATAGCTTATACAAAGACGTCCTACAGGCTCCCAGTAACTTAGAGGTTATTCGTGAGTCACTCACAGCCATCAACGCTGCGTGACTGTCTTTCCATGGATTACCATATCTAACTAACTTTATAATTGCTATGAAGATTTCCTCGTCAGTCAGATTCATAGTTGTGGTCAGTTCCTCATGTATTGAAACGAAGTTCTGCAACTTGTCGTCAGAAGTGAAGACGGTTGTCATGTTGAACTGTTTAATCTGTATGCCGAAAAGAATCCTGTGCAGCTGGTGTTATTTTCAGACTTTGCTCAGGAAGTTGAGTGCATCCAGCATACTAATGGAGAACACTAGATTTTACGATTTGTTGTGTTAGCTGGGAAAATGCTAGCTCTATGCTCAGAAAATTGGGAATAGTACGATGATCTGGGCTGAGTAATAAAATTTTCTGTCCCTTCAACTCTGTATCCCATTTTTGTACTACCTCTTTAAATTGTAGTTTTTCCATGAGGACTTTTTTGCATTATTGGTGACCGTTTGAACTACTTAAAAGACCATGTATTTAGTTCCTTTTCTTCTCTGGCACTCATATTAGCGGCGACTACCGCCGTGATTAGTTTTTCGGAGAGTTTACCATTTACGCATATTTCAGTCTCAAAGTCTGGCATCATTTTGTAGAAAATCCCAGTCTCATCGGCACCAAAAATGTTATCGAAAGAGTACCTCTGCTTCAACTTTGATTACATCTTCTTTAGCCATCCTTTGGTGACGTTTCTGTTGACATCGTGGGCCTCTGCATTCATCTTATATTGTCACTAACGTCGAGCTAGCTGGAAAAATGAATGAATTTCCATGGTTTGTAGCATTTTTGGAAATTCAACCGTTTCGTTTAGGCTTTGTCTCGAAATATGTTTTCTTGGGCCGACTTACAACAGAGGCAACTGTAGTATATGTATGAGCTCCAAGCATTTGAATGAAATAATTTCAAAGCGCACTAAAATCTAAATCAGTCTCTCTTAGTAAAAAAAAAAAAAATATTAAATTGTGCGATAAAGTCATATCAATTCGAAATTTTAATTTACTATTTTCAAAATGTCTGATTCACCAGAACAAGAATTAAATGAAAATGAGCAAAATGGGGAAGGTGAAACTCCTGCTGATGTGCCAGAGCCACAGGAAAATAATGTGGAAGAAACACCAGATAACGTAGAAAATGTTGAACCTGTAGAAGTCGAAGAACAACAACAATCAGAAGAAATTCATGAAAAGCAGTCTTTAGAAGAAGCTATAGAGGAGCACCAAGCAGAAATTATTCCTGAATCAGTTACTCCGGAAAATGTTTCCTTGCAACCGGAAGAAGAAAAACAAGAAGAGTCTAAAAAGGATGAAGAGATTAAAAACGATGAAGAGTCTAAAAAGGATGACGAGTCCGAAAAAGACGAAGATTCCCAGGAAGAAATTATGAAGCAAGAGGATACTACTGAAGCAGAACATGAACCTGAGAAAAAAATTGAACCGATTGATTTAGAACAACAAAATGCTGACGGGGAGGATCATCTACCAGCAGTAGAATCAGAAATTAAAGAACCTTCTATAAAAACAAAATCAACAAAACATACTACCAAAGCCGTACATAGCACATCCCGTGCAGGTTCGGTAATGTCAGAATATTTAATGGAAGAAGAAATTTTTGAGGAATCCTCTTCCGAGGCTACCATCTACTTGGAATCATGTTATAAAATGCGCTCTGCTACCTGCCAATCTCTTCTTAGTACATTTCCACCAAAATCTTGGCCATCAGGTGGTAATCTTTCTATTGATTCCGATGTATATCCAAAAGAATCAGAATATGCAAGTGAGAAAGAAACAAAGCAATTAGTACAGTCAGGAAAATCGATTCGAGAGCTTAACCGAAATCTTTCAAAATTGGAAATTGAAGGAATTAATACACCTACAGAAGAGATAAAACCCCTATTACAGCAACGTTCAAAAATACCTGCAAAAAAGGACGAAGCAATCGGTAATGTAGAAGAAGATAAAACTCCTGATGAAAGTGTGCCTGAGAGTGAAGTGTTGGAGACGGGATTCCCATTTTTGGCTAATATATTTGAGCTTCCTATAGATCACGAGAGTCTGCAGGAGATATGCTTTTCAGAAACATTGTTAATAAGTTTCGATCTATACGGGGAGGAGGAGGAGCTGGGAAATGTAGAATCAAATGAATGCAAATGCAAACCAGTGTTCCATAAATCACAACTCTTCGAATCGGAAAGAATTCAAGAAATGGGGGGAATGTGTCTGAAGATTGAAAATGCCGAATACAATCTTATAACATTTTGTACAACTCAATTTTCATGTATGGGAACAGCTGGAGCGAGCCGATTAATTTCCGTTGTGGATAATGGATTCAATCTAATTGAGGAGAAGAAAACTGAATGGCATTGTACTCATGAGAAGAAAATTGTAAGACATATTCTTGTATAACCGAGTTTTTCGGGGAACTAACTGCAGAAACATGGAATTCGTTTTAGGAGAAATCTCTTCATGTTGCAAAAGATGGTTCAGGATATGTTGCCTTTCGTACCGATACTGAAGATGAAGAAGTACAACGTCATCGAGGAGATGTTCGCCTTAAATTAACTGGCGATCTTATTCTTGACGGTGGTATATTTGCGCTTATGAGACATTTAATATTGTCAAGATTTGCAGGAGAATTTGAAACTTGGTCTATGCATATTACAGGTATGGCGGCAGCAAACAGAATCCAGCACTGATGAAGTATTTTATATTAAATTCTCTTCCATTTTATACCTATCTACAGGAGAAATGTGCAGGTGTAAATTTACAGTTGGAAAGAAAAAGATGCTTTACATAAATGATCAACCCTATATGACGATTCGAATAAAAAAAGAACTCTTTAGACTTAAAAGATATCCTGATATTTCTAAAACATATTTTCTACCAACAGGATATATAGTACGGCATAGATGGAAAGGATGTCGATATTTTTTCCATCTTAATCCATTTGGATGTATTCCACCGAGTCCGATAGCATATCGTGAAAATCAATGGAAGGATGATATTGTGTTAATCTCCAAGTATTTAGATGAAAAACAAAAAAGGCGTTCTGAAATTCAAACTTATATTGGTGATAATCCTGAAATCAAAAGTATCCTACAGGACTATACGCTTTGTTTGTTACAATTGAAACCGGAAAATGTTTTAGATTTTACTATGGAATATTTCACAAATTTATTTAGACAATGAAAATTGTATTTTTGACTAAATTATTATTTTTTTTTTGTAGTAGGTATACTATTATATCTAGAGATTGTTGGCAATAATTATTTCAGTGATGTCAGATGCATTTTTAAATCTTCTCGAGGGAAATTTCGAGGGGGAGGATTAAATAAAAAAATGGCGGTACATTAAAAAAATGTGAATAGATATTTTTAGTACAAGTTTACACGTTTCAATCGTACTTTTCCTTCTTCCATGGTAGAAATTGCTGATAGTTTTATGTTTACATGAATACTTGAAGTATACTTGAAGTATGCTTGAAGTAATCAAAATATCATGAAACCGCTCATTGAACGGGTAAATTTCAACTTAAGTAATTGGAAAATTAAATTCAAGAAAAATTCAAGTCAAGTAATTGGAATTAATTCAATCAACCACCATACGTGAGCTTCAAGTAGAGTTCAAGTCAAGCACTCAAGTATTCATGTAAATGTACTGCTTGTCTCTTTCCCCAAAAGGGGGCAGTTATTATGTAAACCAGGGATGGACTACCTTTTGTGCAACAGGGATCGGAATAAGATTTATCTTCTCTCCGCGGGCCGTACAAATTAATTGACACATTTTTATTGCTTATATTTCTTCTCTGAAAAAATAAAAAACAATATTAAAATAAAATTAATTAAGTACTAAATTTATTTCTTTTATCAAAGAAGACAACTTATTATTCTCATATTCGCTAAATTTTGCTAACAGATGGCGGACCGTTTTGTGAGCAGATGATAAAATACTACAGTTGCGACTCAGTGAGAAGAAGTAACAACATATTGTGTGCGGCGGTGGCAAATCTATATGTATAAAATCAATGGTCCGGGTCAGGATCAGAAGTAATTTTCGCATTAAATTATTTCGATAGATTTAAAATGTTTTTGACAAAACGGAAAAGCTTTTTTTTTTTAATAATTCTTATGTCAAACATTGATCCATATGGGTTCTAGGTTCAAACATTGAATAAATAACTAATAAGGAAACAGCATATTGGGCGAAAACCTAAGCCCTTCGGCGAAATGTATTAGTGTCCTGTGTTTGTATTCATTTCGTCATGGCAGTAACGAAATCGTGACACTTTGAAGGGGGACATTTTTTATAATCCAAATTGCTATGTAAAATAAACAAATTTTTAGCGCCCCCTTATTTTCAGGTAATATTTCTTGGCGTCGCCTTTCATAATTTAATGCACTTGTACAATGAAATGTCAGAAATCAAGCAGAATTGTCAAATAATGCACACCCCCTTGTCTTATCCACCCCCCGATCATAGGGTCTGACTGTTATTGAATTGCTTAATCACATACCTTAGAATATAGAGTGTACAGGAAGTGTGAGAAGCCAAATCCTGGTTGTGTTAGTATATGTTGCCACAACCGTGAAGTAGAATCAACATAGAGAGCGGCGCAACAAGATATATTGTTGAAAATACTGCAGTTGCTCCCACCGAAAGTACTCTTAGTCGCTGTAACTGCGCCAAGATGCCCCGGGAATTTCTCAGCTGTCACAAACATAAACAAATCTTCAATAAACAAATAGTTCATCGTTTCTGTTATTAATTGCAATTTAATTTAATATAAAAATGTGTGTAAAGTACGCAAAATAATATTTTATAATTATACTTGCCTAAAGAATGATTTATTATTATTATTATTATTATTATTTTTCTGAAGAGAGCGGACGTCAGATTGAGCTCCAAATAGTTTAAATAGTGATTAAATAGAGGTTGTGAAAAAAAAGCGATCAAGTGAAGTAGTAGTGTTTGCAACCAGACTTGTGCATAAAAAGGAGTTTGTGTGTGTTGTTTTTAAGAGGAAAACTACAAAAATTTAGAAAGATTGTGAAAATTTTATGAATTTTGTGACATTTGGACAGTGAAATTTAAATTAATTTTGGTCGTTGCCATGGCAACGCCAAAAATGTAAAAAATTCTAGTTTGTTAACGTGTAGTAGTTTTGTAAAGTGAAAAATTTATTTACAAATAAAAAATAAAAGAAATTTTCAATTGAAAAGCAAAATAATAATAAAAACATTTACTGGCTCACTTAATATGAGTGAGTGCAGCGGAAGTGATTCTGGGGGGACTGATGATCCCCCTAAATTAAATGGAAGGAGGAAGAAGAGTAATAAGTCTTCTTCTTCCGGAAAAAATAATCAAGGGCCCACAGAAAAGGCCATTAAGGGCCCTACTCAAGAGGCCGTAAAGCAGACAGCAACCAGGGCAGCGGATGCAGACCGAGAAATACCTGGGACGTCAGCTGCTACAATGGCAGCTACCCCAGCAGCACCTGTAGTAAAAGGACAACGTCCGAAATTATCGGAAGTTGTCAACACGGCTTCGTCGTCAGCACCAAAGCCTAGCGGCTTGGTAATGAGGCCACCGCTATCTTCAAGCGTCTCCAAAAAGCAACCAACAGTACAAGTAGGACCAGCAGCACCACCACGATCCCCAGCAGTAGAGTTAGGGATCTCTTATGCTCAACAGGTAAGTGGCAGCTTCAATAAGGGTTCACCCTTAGAAATTTTTAGTAAGGGCATCACTCCTCGTCCAGCCCCATTGGACGCAGGTAAGCCTCGGCCCAAGACCAGTGCGGGTCTCCAGGGCTTCTTTGATGGGAGATGGCAGGACGAGAGCTACGGGATGCAGATTGATCACATCAGAGGATGTCCTCAGTCTGCATACCTGAAGGCGATCTTCCGCGTCATCTCTTGTGAGCAGCTATTTTCTATGGGGATTATAGCTGGAGGAATGGTTGAGGTGTACACCACGACCCTCGAAAGCGCTACCAAGCTCATGCTTGAGGGCATCGAGGTGGAGGGTAGACACCTCGTTCCATTCCCGCTAAAAGAGAAGCCCACGAAGGTCGTGTTTTCACGGGTCCCTATGCGAGCCCAACATGAAGACCTCTCGAATTTCCTTGGGAGATTCGGGAAGGTTCATGGAAAGGTTCGCGCAATTCCCATTAAAATCGGGGCGAGGGTCTCGGGCGGGGTATCTTCGGTACCAGCCGGGAAGCGTCCATCACTTTAAATAAGGGGTGCACGCTTCCATCAGGCTTTTACTTGAGCATATCCGGCTCGAGATACTGGATAGACGTGGGCACCGAAGCGAAATGCCATGCTTGCCATTTGGTAGGGCATTTTATTGCTGACTGCCCCAAGAGAAGCGGAAAGAAGGCTGAACAGAAGGCTCCTTCGAAGGAAACCACTGCTACAGTAGTGGCTCCGGAGAAGGAACTTTCTGCCAGCACTCAGCCTGCTATCTTGGAGCAGCCAGTGGCTAAAGTGCCTGAAGTTGTCTTAGAGGCAAAAAAAATTCCGGCTATAAACGGTGCCACGTCGGCACGCGAAGGCATGGCTACTTCCGACGAGGAGTCGAATAGCCAAGTAGGTAAAAAAAGGAGGACGAGGAGGAAGACGAAGGTGGACCGGGCGATGCTGCCTCCTCCAGAGCCAGCAAAGCCAGTCGCATCAAAACGGCCCCACTCGGAGGAGGACGATAGTGGTGCTTGCGGCTCGAAGGTTGTTGTGAGAGACACGGAAGTGTCTCTCGAGCAGCTTTCGGACTGCGATATGACCGGTTTTGATGAGACTGGTCTCTCCAGCTTCAGTGGCTACGAATCGTGTGGTAGCACCATGTCGATTGGTAGCCAATTTAAAGTCTCGGAGGGTTTGGAAACCCTTCCTAGGGAGAAGATCTCGAGGATTCTTTCCCGGCTCCTGTACAAGAAGAATTCAGGCAAAATCTGGAGTATTCTTGTAGAGGAGCTGGGGAAGCCGGAATTGCTACTTCCCCAACTTCTACTCCTACAAGAGGAGTGCAAGAAGAAGGGGAAGTACAACGGTATATCCCGGTTAGATCGACTCCATAGGAGGGTGCAGGAGTTGATACAGGAGCATCGCTTGGTTGATTCTCCTAGTCAATAGACGTCGTACCATCATCGTTTCAGCTTTTCATCTCTTTGAATGTGCAAGATAGCTTCTATCAACGCCGGGGGTTTAAGTGCACATACAAGGTTACACAGCACTATCGAACATGTCAAAATGTTCGATATAGACATCGCCCTTCTACAGGAGACGAATTTTACACAAGACACATATACACAACTTGAGCGTTATGCTTATTTGCACACTGGCTATGCAATGTTTGCCACACCTGCGCCTCGTCGAGGCTCAGGGGTGGCAATCATTGTATCCAACAAATTCACACTATCGTCTCCTGTCTATACAGATATCTTCCCAGGCTTCGCTTCTTCCTTGGACTTTGTCGTTCAAGACAAACATATCAAGGTAGTAAACGTGTACCTTCCTCATGACCAGGACATTACAAGACAAGTTCTTGATAGTGTTCAATCCTGTCTGGTGAATTTTAGTGGCGAAACTATCCTCGGAGGTGATTTCAACTGCACGCTAAATCCCTCAATGGATCGGCATTCCGGGGCTGAGTTCAACTCCGTCAATGCTACTCGGTTGAGGAATTTTGTCCGTGTTTTCAGACTCGTGGATATCTATCGTTGGATGCATCCTACGACTAGATCATACACGAGGGTCTCGCGAAATATCCATGGAAGTCTCGCAGGCTCCAGAATCGATAGACTTTACGTCTCACCTGGAATACTAGAACATTTCGTTGGTGTCACTCATGAAGTGTGTTCCATTAGCGATCACCTTCTTGTAGTGGCAACCAGCACTCTAGTTGAAAGAAGAACTGCATACTGGATATTCAACAACTATTTGTTGAATTCCGAGCAGTTCATCAATGAATTCACTGAATTCTGGCACGATTGGCAAGAGAGGAAAGGTGACTTTCCTCTTCTTAGTCAATGGTGGGATGTTGGAAAGCTCCAAATTCGATCTTTTATCGAAGCGAATTTCAATCGAAGTGGGTATCAAGCTTCTAGCTTGTCGGCCGAAGTATCTCGGGTGGCAGCTCTTCTCCCAACTCAGCCGGAGTTGATTCTTTATTTTAACAGAATAAAGGAACGCTTGGCAACACAAACTTACAAGCACAGCTTGGAGTTTGTGCTGCGCAGCCAATCACGCTGGCTGAGGGAAGGCGATTCTCCAACCGAGTACTTCTTTCAGGCAACTAGACGACGTACTGCTTCTTGTGAAGTCGAATCGATAGTTGATGAATCTGGACAAGTCCTCAACGGACAACAGCTATCAGAATTTATTCGAGACTATTACAGTAGTCTCTACTCTGAATCGACGTCGACAACATCCTCGACCACTCATGAATTTCTTGAGAATATTCCCATTTTCTCTGAAGACAGCAAGGAGATCCTGGATACAGTAATCACATTGGAGGATATGATCGCTGCGACAAAGGATCTAAGGCGACACACTTCACCTGGTTATGACGACTTGACTCCAGAATTCTTCATACGTTTCAGGGATTTATTAATTCCTGACCTTTTGGAAGTCTTCAATTCGGCGGTTGAGACGCATTCAGACTTTCCTTCTAGTTGGAGGAGGTCTGTTATGCGATTGATTCCAAAGAAAGGAGATTTGCAGAGGATGGGGAACTGGAGGCCAGTAACCCTATGCAATGTGGACTATAAAATCGTCTGCAAAGCATTAGGGGCGATACTCCGCTCAGTGATTGCTTCGGTAATACACCCGGAACAGTCCTATTGTGTTCCTGGTCGTAGTATCTACGACAACATCGCGGTAGCCAAACATTTGTTTGCCTACCATGAACAGACAGGTACACAAATGGCCATGATTTCTCTTGACCAGCAAAAGGCTTTTGATAGCGTCTCGCACGAGTATCTCCTGACTGCTCTCGAGGCATTTGGGTTCCCGCCCAGGTGGCTCGATATCATCGGGAAACTGTATAGATATTCAGCGATTTTGATTAAGCATCAAGGACAGGTTCTGGCTCCTATCTCGTTTCATCGAGGTATCAGACAGGGCTGTCCATTGTCAGGTATGCTTTATGATCTTTCGTTGGAGCCGCTACTGGTGAATCTTCGTCGAATGCTCGGACAATATTCAGTGCATCTACCATATACCAATGTGAGGCCTCTTATGTTGGCATATGCGGATGACCTTTCTATTTTCGTGACAAGAGATGAAGCTTTTCCAGTCGCTCGTGCTGTTTTCGAACAGTACGAACGTATAGCGGGCGCTAAAATCAACCTTAGCAAGAGTCAAGGCTTGTGGTGTGGAAGGTGGAGAGATCGTACAGATACTCCACTGAACATCCAATGGACTAATACTTGCCTGAAGTATTTAGGTGTGTATATCGGACGCGAGAGTAAATCAAATAATAGCCGCATCGCTCTTGAGAAACTCTCTAGAGCTGTTAACTCATGGCGTAGTCGACTGTTTCCACTATCCCTAATGGGAAGGTCAGTCGTGATAAACTATTTGATTACCTCGTCCATCGTTCATCTGCTAAAGTCTGAGACGTTTGATGAAGAATTCGTAGGTCTTCTTCAAGCAAAAGCGATAGACGCCTTTTGGTGCGGAAGACGATGGGTTGCTGAAAGCACGCTCTGTCTGCCAGTCAAGATAGGTGGATTAGGTCTCACTAACTTGGTTGTGAAATCAAGGTGTCTCCAAGTGCGTGCATTCCAACGAGTGTTTTGCCAGAGAGACACCTTAATTTCTCAACTGTGGGTGAATGTACTGGGAGGGAACAGCATAGGGGAGTATTACTACTTACTCTCTGTCCGACCACCCTATCCCCGTGACTGGCCACAGGATCTAATCTCAACGATTCAGACCTGGGGCAGAATCGGGCCAGCATTTCACCTTAAGTGGAATGCTCTACGGTATACGCAATTCGCGTCGATTCCAATCAGGTTTAATCCTGAATTAATAGATTCAGTGTTCAGTAATGCTCGAGGTTTTGAAGCTGACACGCATACACTGACAGTTCTCGGAGATATTATTGATATTTCTGGAAACTGTCGAATAAACACTAGCACTCCACAACTACACGACCTGGCGGTTTCGGTGCGGGAGAGATTTTGCCAACTTGGGACCAGTGACCCTGGCACTAAGTTGGAAGATGCTTTCGTTCTGGACAGACCGCCTCACACACCTTTCAGCACACTTACAACACGTGTGCTCCGTGACGTGCTTATGTCAATAAGACCTCCGGAGTACACAGGATACAACAGATGGCGAACACACCTCGGGGTGAATATGGGCGTGATGGGAGGGATAACTTGCAGAGTAGTCTACAGTTATCCTTCTAGTTACAAAGATGCTGATGTAGCATTCAAATTGCTGCATCACAGTCTTATGCATCCTAATCAGTTGTCACATATCGACCGGCGGGTTCAGAGGATCTGCACAGTTTGTTCTGGTGAAGGCACCTTGTTTCACAGGTTCTTCACTTGTCCAGCTTTGCAGAGTCTAATGGAACTGGTGCGCGATATGTGTCAGTTGATCCACCCGAATTTCAGCATTACTAGGACATCGTTTCTATGGGGACCAAAGGTTTGTAGTCGGGTGAATTGTTTGATTAGCTTTGTGTTGACACTGGCCAAATCTACAATTCACTTGTACTACATGAGAGCCGGAGATGGGAATCAGAACACTGACCCACAACACCACGCACAAGCACTTAAGCGCCACTTCGTTGACAGATTGAAGAGACGTTTACGTCTCGAATATCTGGCAACGAACGCAGACATATTCAACTGCACATGGCAGCCACTATCGTCAGTGCAGGACGGCGCTCTTGTCTTTCGCTGGTGATATCAGGCCACAGCATTTGCAACTCTAGTCCACGGGGCTTCTCCTCGCTTTGGAACCGTTGCAAGTGCTGTGGGAAGGATAAGCGCTCCGTTAGAGATGCTCAGCTGGAGGGATGATGAGGGCAGTTTGTAGAGGTCTATGATACTACAGGCTGCCCTCGCGGGACTCTATAACGGTATCGCGTAAATTTTTCGTTCGTTCGGCTATTAAGTTTTTAATTCGGTTTCGGTCTCGGTGCTAAATTGCAAAATTTTTTGTTTAAATTCGCTCGTTTAGGAACATTTTTATTAGTTTATCTTGGAAATTGGGAACTCATTGGAACTGCCACTTACCTAATTGTCAAAATTGGGACTGGTTCAAAATTTTTTGGTTAAACTTTAAATCTTTTTCAAAATTCTTGTGACCGTTTTTAGACTCTTTTGAGCATTTTGTCTTGTTTGTTTTCCTTTTTGTGTGTCATTCTTATTGTATTACTTGTTTTAATTGTCCCTTTTGACTGTTTGTAAGTTAGTTTAGCTAGTGTCTTTTTTACAATTTTGTGCCTTTTGCCAATTAGTTTTAAGGAATTTTTAAAAGAGCCAGAGAGCCAAAAATTAAAGAGACTTATTTACATAAAAAAATTATTATTTATTTAATGTAAACTCTACACAATTAAGCCTTAACTTCTAATTATGTGTAGGTAGATATGCACAGAAACAATTAATGTACGAAAATAATTATTTATAATTAGTCTAGAATGATGGAAAATTCATAAATTCATTATATATATATACCTATTTATATGCACTTACTTATATTTACAAATTGATTTTAAGATTTCAAAGTAGATGTAGTTTAGTTATAGCTATAAATTCGAGATATGTAAGAAAATATTTCGCCGGAAGCTGTCCCGACTGCCACGCCTTAATTCAAATGGGAGATCATTCCACAGCCTGATGGTCCCAACAAAAAATTGCCGTCCTGTAGCAACACTGCCAACACGAGGTAACAGCAAGGTCAACGTACGGTTAGAGCGAGCAAAGCTGATTTTTTCATATAAGTATTCAGGTTTACGAGAACAAATCGAATTAAAGAGGAATAGAACCGCTCGATACTTGAGATATGAGTGTAGACCACATCCAAATAAATTTTTAACATATGATGATACGTGATCATATCGTCTCAGGTTGTACGCATATCTGACAGCAGAGTTGAATGCAACAGTCAATTTCCTCATTGATACAGAGTCAAGTTGGTAATATATTTCACAGCCGTAGGTAAGAATCGGGCATACTAAACTTTTAACGATTTTTAATCTTGTAAACAAAGGTAAAAAGTTAGCAGAGGCAGAGAGCTTGCGGAGAGCACCATAGACTTTAGACACAAGGCTGTTTATGTGGTCGCACCATGTAAGTGTACTATTTAAGATTATACCCAGATTGTTGACAGAATTTTTAAATTTTATAACACTATTATTGAGGAGGATCTGCGGGAAGTAGGATGTATCCAGTTCGTTCTTATAGATGACAATTGCGTTAGTCTTAGTTGTATTGAGCAATAGTTTATTATTCGTGGCCCATCGATAAATGCAAGAGAGATCATCATTGATTTTACATACACTATCTTCAATTAGACCGAGGGGTGAGGACAAGTATATTTGAACATCATCCGCGTACATATGACATTTGCTATAACTAATAGTAGTCACAAGATCATTTATGAAGAGTGTAAATAATAATGGTCCTAAGATTGAACCCTGCGGAATGCCGCAAGTAATGCCGATGCTGTTGGAGAGTTGATTGCTACAGAAAACTCTCTGATACCTGTTGCTAACATACGAGGCGATAAGCTTACATGCCATACCAGAAAATCCGTATAACGATGATAGTTTCTCCACCATTAGCTGGTGAGCAACGCTATCAAAAGCTTTCGAAAAGTCTAAGAGTACCAGAATTGTTAGCATATCTGAATCCATGGTAGTTCGGATGTCGTCAGATATTTTGATCATAGCAGTGACACAGCTGTGCTTTGGCCTGAAGCCTGAAGCCGAAAGAAAATTATTACGCACAATAAATTCGCACATTTGGTGGTACATTATTTTTTCCAGTATTTTGGATAAATACGGCAAAATGGCTATCGGTCGGTAGTCTGTGAGGCTGGGATTAGCTTTCTTAGGGATAGGTATAATTTTTGCTATTTTCCAATTATTGGGAAATTCTGACCTGAAGAGAGCGGAGTTGATGATGTGAGTTAACGCTGGTAGACAAATAGGAAGAATAAGCTTGAGAAATTTAGGGTGCACGTTATCTAAGCCAACAGCATCAGATTTAATGGAAAAGGCGGCTAAAAAAACATCATTTGGTGTAACACTAGTAAAAGAAAAGCCTTCGTGCGAATTCCTATCCACAGTGATATCTGAGCGTTGGCGCTGCAGTGATGGATGATTTGCGAAGATTTGATTCAGCTTATCCCCGTCCTCGCAGACTTCAGGGGCCCTTAACCGACCAATGCCAATATTACCCAAGCTACGCCAAAGCTGCTTCGCAGGAAGATTTGGATTGAGTTTAGTGCCAAAATATGATTTCTTTGAATTCCGTATCTCTGCAGTTACTAGATTGCGCAACGTTTTGAATTCAGTCTGCAGTTCAGGCAAACGATAGCGTTTCCACCTAGCAAAAGTCACATTCCGGCGCTCAATAAGATTGCGGATTCCCAAGGGCAGCTGGGATCGATCAATCGACATCTTTTAATGGGAACGTACTTTTCAAAGAGGTGATTAATGAGAGATTCAAAATGAGCTACCTGTTCATCAATCGATGACATAGTGAGTACACTGTGCCAATTTAGTTCAGAGGCCTCGGAAAACAGATCATCCATAGGGATGGCTTTAAAATTGCGATAATAAAACTCCTCTGCAATATTAGAAAATCCCCCAATATTGTAATTTAGATAAATAAGATCATGTCTTGAAAAAGTCGAAAACGGCATCTGTTTGTGGGAGAATACCGATGAGCTTTCACTAACTAAGAATACATCTAATAAGGTAGAAGAGGTATTCGTACAGTGGGTGGGAAGAGAGTTGACCACAGTTAGCCCAAAAGTTTGTATTAAATTGGTAAATGCAGTGGAGTGGCAATTAGAGGTAAGCAAGTCGGCATTAAAGTCACCTGTAACAATAATATGGGAGGATGAGCCAGATATTTGTGATAGCACGCTGTCTAGGTTATCCCAAGAAATAGAGTGTGGAGGTCTGTAAACTGTCCCAACTATACATTTTTCATGGCCTGCAAATATCTCTACAAAAATGAATTCAATTTCAGATGCAGAGTCGGAAGTTGCTACAACACGACCGCGCAAATTCGACCTAATATAAATTGCCACTCCCCCTCCTCTACTGGGGCGATCATTGCGAAATATCCTAAATTGATCAAGGGAAACAAGCTTATCAGAGATATGTGCACTCAACCAAGTTTCAGATATGAATACCACGTCAAGAGACGTGCTATTAAAAATATCCTTGAACTCATCTACCTTTGGTAAAAGGCTTTGTGCGTTAAAATGGCACACTTTTAGAGCACCTTGCTCACCAAAATTAAGGAGCGTAGCAATATAGTTGTTGAGCCCATTGACCGTGGAATCTCCACTACCTGTTTGTGAAGACATTAATACAAACTAAAGGGGCTATGACAGTAGAAACAGCTGGCGGTTTAAAATTGCAGTTCAATTCTGGAAAAATTAAAAATTGAGTAAAGAGTGCAAAAGGAGAACTAATAAACAATAAAAAAATCAATGAAATAACTAAAGAATAATATCTAAATTTTCTTAAGGCTAAATAATTCAAGTTAAGTAATATAAGCATAGGTAAAAATTGAAACGAATAATATTTCAAAATTAAGATGAGCATCGTATGCATTATAAATTATGACATGCTGCGTGATACAGTTCTTTAGGTCAATACGGATTAAAGTGAGGTAAATTCAGATTCAAAGTTACAATTGGTTATCTTGATCAGACGTATTTACAAGTCCAACATAACTACGTAGTTCATCAAACGATCTTATCATCTGAGCGGGATCATTAACATTTCGGCGAACAAACACCAATCCATTAGAGGTGAACACCTGATGTGCAAGCTTTTTACGTTTTAGTTGGTTGGCTTCCCGATATATTCTATAATTCCTGACAGTGAGGCTTTCGTGGAGGTATATAGCCTTATCTGAATTAATTCCCAAATCACGCAAAGTAAGATGAGCAGCACTCCGTTGTTTTATCTTAACTGCATTAAGAAGGGAAAATTTATCGTTGCTTGTTGCCAATTTAATCACAACAGAGGTATCATATATTCCACTTGTCCTGGGTTTCACGCGAAAGATTCGATCAACTGCAGGTAGATGGGAAAGATTCAATGAAGAGCACAGTTTATTAAAAGTATCACCAAGATCTTCCCCTTCAATCTTCGGTAATCCATTGAAAATTACATCTTTGGCTAAATCAGTTCGTTCGAGCCTATCAATACGTTCCTCTAGATGAGAAAACGATGTAGACAATTCATTAATCTTTGTAGATGTAGTAGTAAAATTGTTGTCAATTCGCTTCTGTAATTTTTCCTCGATCTGAACAATCTGTTTCGCTAGGTCATTCCTCATCTCATCAAGTTTATTTAAAAGTCTGTCCTCCAATTTGCTAATTTTTTTATCAAACTCAGCAAGTATGACATTGAGTTGAGAGCTGCTGCTATCAGTAGATGATGTCGAGCTCTTTAGCGCAGGCGATTGATTTCTGTTTTGCTTACCCTTACCACTACGGGTGTCCACACCGGCAGATGATGCAGTGATGGTCGCCGTAGTAGATGAAGATGTGTGTGGCATTTTCCCGTTTCAGAGATGAATATAATCAGAGAAGATTTGAATTCTTTTATTCGACGGAAAAAACAAAAATTAAAAATAAGAAATCTCGAAACTACACTCGCAAATTATACTCGGAGCAGATCTATCTATTTTTATAAATTAAATATGACCCTGATCATACAGAAAACTTCAAAGAAACGCAGCACGATATTATATCACTCCGATCTGTTCATTGCACCGACTGATTTCCCACGTATATTTTCACGAGATGCAAATTGTTGCAAATTTGGAAACTTCGTTTGACAGCTGAAAATACATTTCTCTCTTTCTTAAATGTAATTCTGACCTACTTCACGATACCCTAAAAAAATCCACGCTCTGGCACACAAATTTTACAGGTATCAACACTTCCTGTCCCTATATTCTAAGTCACGTACACTGTATACGCACGATACCCCGCTTCCTTATTAGTTATTTATTCAATGGGTAGAATATGCTGACAGCTTTACCATCCGTGCGTTCAGCCACACGCAGAATGTCACATAATGTCACATTTTTACACACCATGCACTGACATACATATATAAAATGGACTGCTGATACTACTGAAATTGCTTACATTATTTGACATTATTATGGGATCACTTTTCTATAGTTGTCTCGTTTTGGTTTAACTACTTTATTGCTCGGAACTACAAACAATAAGTTCTATACAAAATACACCATAGTCCAGTTTCAGTTCAGTGGTTTTCCAAACGAATATATAGAATAGAAATAGATGGCAATACAATATTTGTAATCCTTTCTCTGTCATAGCTACTTTTAGGGGGCAGGTAGACAAAAATTGCTTAATTTTATTTCTTTAAAAATCAAGTTTAAAAAATATTTGATGTTTTAGGAGATAAGCTTCCAAAAATAGAAATAATTTCGAATGCTTCTGTAATTTGTTGAACTTTTAATATGAATATTAAAGCCAAAGTAAAACTTGAAATTAAGATAATTGTCACACCCTGCCAAAAAAAGTTGACCCATATGAAATAGAAAATCAGGCAGTCCATGTTATATATGTCAGTGACACCATGTCCTTCAGGCGACCGAAGCGTTGTCATTTTCCCAGCACATCGGTGTGCGCATTTTTACGCTACGGTCTGTTAGCGTAGTACATTTCAAATTGAAGTGCACACAAACCGTTCAGTTGCTATCCCCACTTTTTCAATAATGTGATGTGCCCAATGTTATTCCAATGAAAGCCCCAAAAGGGGCAGTTATTATGTAAACCAGGGGTGGGCAACCTTTTGTATAACAGGGGCAGAATAAGATTTACGTTCGCTCTGCGCGCCGTACTAGTTAATTGACACATTTTTGTTACTTATCGTTTTTCTCTGAAAAAATAAAAAACAATAATAAAATAAAATTAATTCAGTACTAAATTTATTTCTTTTTTCATTTATAATGAATTACAAAGAAATGAGAAATTAAGTAAGTATTAATAACAAAACAATAAATATAAATGAACACAAATCTTAATTAATGCGACTTCTGATGCTGTATAGATTTTGAAAGCAAATCAATGCCAAGTTCGATTTGTGTAGTGCTTAAACACAAGTTGTCTTCCAAACCAGAGTATCAGTTATTGAATTTCTGTACTTCGATTTTAGATACTTCATTTTGGAGAAGAGCTGTTCACAACGATATGCTGAGCCAAAACTTCGATTTTAGAGCCAAATAAAGAGTAAATGTTTTTCGCATTATCAGCCAAATTCGGAAATTCTTCAGCCGGCAGAATTTTATAAAACTCGTGCAAAGGTGCCAAGTTAAATGTTTCTCTTAAGTCTGCCCTCTCTTTGAGATCCAAAAGTTCCATTTGAAAGTTTTCTGGAACATTTTCGATTTAAGTGATAAAAAAGGGCAAATTAAATAAATTGAAATAACTACTTTTCTTGTCGAAATCTTGAAAACGTTTTTCAAATTCTGAATAAAGATCTTTGATTTTTTTAGCAAAAATTTTGAAGATTATATATTTGTTACGATAATTAGATAATTTTGGAAAATTGAAAGGATTTTTTTTTCTATATGGGATTGCCACAGAAGCAGTTTACTTTGGAAAGGTTTAATAAATCCATAATATTGTTCCACGATTTTGCTTTTGTAAGAATTCATTTAAAATATTCAGGTGTCCTGTAATATCAACATAGAACGCCAGCGGGTCTATTATTGAACACGAAACGAAATTTCGGACCCCTCGAAATTTATGTACGAAAAACTATATTCGAGCTATGATTGAATACGAACGAGCTCTATGTAAAGCATTACCATATAAAAAAAAGAATAAACTAGTACAAAAACTCGATATGTAATAGATTTTCTGTTAATTTTAAATTGTCATAGTGATGTGTTCATTCCTTTCAGAAAAATATTCAAGTGTTGTTATTTTAAAAATGGATAGCATTGCATTATTTTTTGAAGAAGAGGAGGATGGAAATTTAAGGTCAAATCAAATTCATTTTAATCTTTCAAGGTTCATGAAAAACTACCGGCTCTGAAAGGATGCATTTAAATATTTATTAGACGAGATGCAAGATAAATTTAAACCAACCGTCCGCTCTACATCAATAGCACCGATATTAAAAATTGCTGCGACACTGAGATTCTTTGCTGAAGGTGGTTATCAAGGTGGGACGGGCCAAGATATAAATATTGGAATGTCCCAATCTACTGTATCTGTCGTGCTATCAGAAATTTTAGATATCATGGAATTGGAAGTATGTCCAAAATGGATTACTTGTGAAATGAGTGAAGAAGAAAAACGAGCATCCAAATCTCATTTTTTTAACGTTACGGGTTTTCCTGGAATAATAGGCACATAAAGATAATTGCCCCATCTCAAGATGAGCATTTATACTTTAATCGAAATGTCAACGAGAAAATGTCCGAAAAGTTCCGCTCGAAAAATTGACTTTTTCGTATTCAATGGTGCCAGATGTACGAAAATTTCCATTCGAAATTTCGTTTCGTGTTCAATAATAGACCCCCAGGTCTGAAAACCATCCTTCATTATTAAATTGTTGAATTGGAATTCCTTTCAAATCCATAAATACTTTTATTTCATTCTTCAAATCATAAAATATTTTTAAAACGGTTACTCATGAAAGCCATCGAACTGCGCAATAATGTTGCACATCTGTGTAGTCATTTTCAAGATTAATTAGCAAATCTCGAAATAGCCGATGACAATGCTGATTTTATAATTGTGTTTATACATTTAGATACGATAGACATTACATTTTCTAATTTCATAGATTTTGCACATAGATTTTCTTGATGGATGATTTAGAAAAATTCTCTTCTGCTATTTTGTTTTTTTAATAAGGAAATGACTTCCTTATTTTTTCCCGTCATTGCTGCCGTATCATCTTTTGCTTACCCAGATAATTTATTTAGGGATAGATCTAATTTCTTCATTGAAATTTGTACCTGTTCAAAAATTTCAGTTTCGGTAGTCGTACCTTGCATTTTAATGGGTTTTCCAATAAGAGGTGTTATTTTGATATTAAAAGAAAAATGCCATTTTTTGAGATAAATGATCGGATATTTATTTCATTATAAAGAGGAAGGTATGCCGTTAATAATGGAAAATAACATCAGCCAAATGACCACCACGACCACGCCTACAGGACCATATCCTTTTCATGAAATTTTCCATAACCAAATCGCAAAGTGGCTGCCCTATGTCCTCGATAGCCTCACGAATTCCATCTTTGAGATCTTGAATCGACGCTGGGCTGTTGGCGTAGACCTTCTCTTTCACGTGGCCCCAAAGGAAGAAGTCGCAAGATGTTAAGTCACAAGATCTCGGTGGCCAATTGTGATCACCTCTTCGAGAGATAACACGGTCCGGAAACTTTTCCCGTAAAAGATCAATGGTTTCGTTGCTTTTATGGCACGTAGCGCCATCTTGTTGAAAGTAAACGTTGTCCAGATCAATACCATCCAATTCCGGCCATAAAAAATCATTAGTCATCTGTCGATAGCGCAATGCAATCACCGTAACTGTTGCTCCAGTCTCATGTTCGAAAAAGTAAGGTCCAATGACCCCGCGGGACCATAAACCGCACCAAACAGTTACTCGTTGAGGATATAGAGGCTTTTCAACAATAACTCTTGGGTTTTCCGAGCCCCAGATGCGACAATTTTGCTTGTCGACGAAGCCATCGAGGTGAAAATGAGCCTCATCACTCAAGATAAGTTTTCGATGGAATTCCAGATCATTTTCATGCATTTCAAGGACCCAATCAGCAAAGACTCGACGTTTTTGATGATCGGCCGGCTTGAATTCTTGTGTTAACTGAACTTTATAAGCCTTAAGACCCAAATCTTTATGCAAAATACGGTGTAATGACGTTTGTGGAATGCCTAATTCCAAAGAATGACGAGGAATGGACAAACCTGGGTTTTCTTCAACACTTTCGGCTACAGCAGCAATATTCTCGGCTGTTCTTAAGCGACGTGCACGGTTTTATTCTTCACATCACTAACTTGTCCCGACAACTCGAATTTTTCTACCAATTTCTGTATTGCGGTCGGTCCGACAAGGTGCTTCACGACGACCCAAAAATGTTCGAGTTTTACGAACCGTCTCTGCCACATTTTCACCATTTTTATAGTGAATTTAAATAATTTCAATGCGTTGTCGAATCGTGTATCGTTCCATTTTTATTAATGGCGTAGTTTCTACTTGTCAAATGTCGAAAAATGACAGCTCCAAAAGTGACATCTACCGAAATAGCGGGCTAATTAAAATAACACCTCTTATTGGAAAACCCTTTATTTGTCGACAACAATTCTTCAGAGATGTTCATATTCTGATCAACTCTTCGAATAAATATTGATAATTGAGCTAAAGTCAGTAATATCGGTACCTTCATCCAAAGCAATCGAATAATATTAGTATAATTTATATTAGGAGAGATGGGGGATAGTTGCAACAAATTTACTATTTCTGTTAATATTTCCGAATTTTAGGTCATAAGAAAAAATAATTTCATAATAAGCTCAATATGTTGGGAAGTAATAAATATTAAGAAACTTTTGAACTTTGAATTTAAAATAGGACATTTTACTGAAGAACTTCCCATGTTGCAAAGTACCCCATGTTATGGGTCATTTGCAACATTAGCTGTAAATCGAATCAACTTAACTGAAAGTAGATTTCATAACTGAAATTTATTTATATTTACAGTTGAAAGCTATGTAAACAGTTCTATAAGTTGTTTTGACTTGAACGTTAGTAATATAACAAAATTTAATCTTGGCCACATATGTAGGGACCTAAACATTTTTATTTTTAATATACGTACACATACATATGTTACAGAAAATAAAAATAAACAAAACTTAATAATATTTAAACGAAAAATGAAACATAAATAAAAACTAAATCAAAGTGTTAGTGTTTTTAATTGTTTGTTGCAACTTGCCTCACATCATACTACAGAAAAAAATACACTGTCAAGCAATGAGGCACTGCATCCATCCACTCTTTCACAACACTAGTCCATAAAATACATATTAAAGTGTAATAATGATTAGCAAGAACTTGCTAAGAAATAATGTATACGTACTTATAAAAATACCCTCAATGTTAAACAATTTTTAAAAATCATTCCAAAAACAAGTTCTTTCTTACTGTTCATTGTCACGGTTAGTGAGAGACTGAATAAGCACATTGAATGAAACATCGAAGAGAGATGTTTGACATGGCCGTACGAATTTCGGTTGAAATTGTTTCCGTGGACCTAAAATCGCACTGTTTCAAGTTGCCCCTATTGCAACCATCCCCCATTTCCCCTACATATTAAGTCCACGATAAATTAATGAATTTTGTGCTCTTGTTATTCTAAATGAACCCAATCTAAACTTTGCAGCATTTTTTAATGATATTGATTGTAACGTTTCCTATATATTGTATTCGAACCAGCTGTTTCGAACCCTATCTATCTACAGTAAATTTAATTGAAAATCTGTTTTTGGAAAGGTGTTTATGATTATTATTTTGTCTTTCCTTGACTTTTTGAAATGTGTAATCCTAAGTCGATCGGATCGGATTACAAGATTTAACCATAACAAGTGAAGTTAATAAGAAATTTGTTTAAATTTTGTTCAAAAATCCTTAATCTCCAGCTCCAAATCCCTAAAATGCCGAGTTGAACAATAAATAGCTAAATTTGTCTGCTTCGACATTCAAAGCATCAATATTGGAATATTTTTCTGAAGCTTTGATGATTTCCACATCAACAGCCATAGTAAAAACACAGCTTAGTTTTTACTTACTTCTTCACATACACGGTGTACCTGTGTAGTAGACAAATGGAGTTCATGGTTCTATGTGACTACAGATAAAATCATGGTGCGCTCATTGCCTTGCATAGTCAAATTTATGGTTAAATTCCACAACTTTATTAATATTCGAAATGCAGTTTTATTCTTAACAAAAAAAAACACCCTAAAACCCAATCAAAATTAACTATTACAAATTGTTCATTTCCTTAAACCATTAGGAACCTACGTTTTTGTTGAATTTAGGTAGGAGTCGCAGAGTATTTTCTGACACTATTAGACAAAACCACTTAGAAGTATACACAATTTCCGAAGAATGTAGGATTAGGTGATGTTAATAATGAACGAATAATAACCCAGTCCAAACATCAGAGAACCAAAGGTTCATAAGGGTCCATAGAAAGCTGACTTGGGTAACCATACAGATTCTCCACTTCGCAGCTGACATCATTAGCGAACTCTTCAAGTTTTTTCTGGTTTTGATTCAACTGATCTTCCTTTTCCATCATTTTTATATCTCTGACAGATTATCCATTGGAAATACGAAAATTCACGTAGATCCCTTACAATTTTTGGTTACACGATTCAATTCAATTCAAAGCAACTGGTCTAATCTGATAAATTGATAACTATCCATAGAATCCACTCTTTTATCATTGACATCTGGAGTCATAAGTAAATTTCCTTTAGATTTCCGAAGTATTGATGATTTGCGACCTCTTTTATATTACGAACATTTTGTCCTCAGCATCACTTCTCTTATCCATGTATTTGATTCCCATTGATTATTTACATTTGTATAATTATTTATATGTTTCGTAATATGCGTGACAAGCAAGCAAATTTTCATCAAAATTGACAAGATAGGATACAAAAAAAAAAAAAAATAATAAACAAAAATTTTCCCTGTCATCTCTATATAGCTATACAAAAAATTCCGATAAGATAAGCCTATTTATGCTGCTACAAAGAAAGAAATTGGTTACAGCTCCATATGGAATTAGTTGAAAACATCTTCTGTCAAAGCAGAACTTTGAATGGTGAAATGACTCGGCCAGAATGAGAGCCTGAGTAATATTCCAATTTGCCAGGTCCTCAAAGTGACAGATGATGTCGATTTATCTTACAGAACTGAATGGATGGCAAAAAAAAAAAAAAGAAACTTTCTCGCTACAAGGGATGAATGTACATTAAATGGGGATTAGTTGGAGACGTATACTTCACATTTGTTACTGCAGATTAACTAGACAACTTGTCTGCTTCCCAAGCTATTTAAAGGGCCACAAGTTTCGCAGGCTCATTTATATGCCGGTGATTAATACAAGAAGACAGGAATAATGGGTTAAAGTTGACATATATATGTACTTATAGTATATTTATATACATACATGTAAAAAAGAAAAGGAAGAAAAAATAATATGATACAGGAAGAAATTTATCTTGAGAAATGTTTTGACATTTTTAAGCAAATAAAATTCAAATCTTAATGTAAGGACAATAAATAATATAAAAAATTAATAAGAAATTTAAAATTGTTCTTTTCTTTGAGCTGGCATACAACCATTACTGTAAGACCATGATTTTATTAGCTTGAAAACATTAAGACTGGCATCCTCTTATCATTTAAAAATTAGAGCGGATGAGATCACTGGACCAGTCACCACCATACAGTACCTTTAAGTCGTCTATCAAGAGAATTGTCACAGTAAATAAAGAAGTTTAACTATACCTGTAGTATGGTCGAAGAACAAACTTGAAGGTCTTAATTCAAGAGTAAGATTGATTCGCAGACAGTAATCCATGCTTACAACATATATATAAAATATTGGAAAGTTTTAAAAAAGCTACTACAAGGCCTCTAGTCGGTTAAGAGAGTCAGGGTCCCTTTTTTAAATAATTGAATTAAACAAAAATATTACCGTTATTTTGCATTTGCTGAACGTACATCGATCTTAGAAAATAAATAAGAAAAAAAAAAACTAGAATTGGTCTAGGACCAATTCTTATCATGCCCCCTAGATCAATGGTGGCCAACTATATCATGCGTATGATCGACTTTTTTCTGAAAATGTCTTGCGATCTACCTACGTGAGATTTAATAACTGAAATATGTTTCTTGTGCACTAACAAGTAATAACAAGGAGTTTATACAAACATATTTTTAATTAATTTAAAATTAGGTAATGAAAAATACTGATAAAATTCTTTTAATTTATCATTAATGAAAAGTCTGTGTCTGCATTTATTCAACCAGATGTTTATAATTTGAAACTTCAGTATGAGTATCAGTAAGTAGAGAACGATGTTCAGTCGTTGTTGAATTTAAAGGAAAGACAGGTTCACATAAGTATGTAGTTCCGAAACAAGAGTAGATATATTCGCTATATTGAATAATATTTAGAAGCTGTTCTCGAATAAGATATTAATAAAAATTATCCACAAGATCTCTGTGTTGTAATTTTAAATCTGTCCGTAGAGTTATACAGTATAGTTCAATTAACACGAAACCTGATTACACGAAATATTGCTTAACACGAACAAACGCCCAGTATCCATTCCTTAAAATGATTTTCATGTGAACTAATTCTGATATACAAAATGAATAATACGAAATATCGCTTAATAGGAAAACATTTGAAATTCTTACTTGCTAATTTTGTTAAAAAAAAAAAAAAATTCTATTACCACAAAATAATAGTTGGTGTACCATCTAACACCACCTTGTGTCATCATTAAGAACTACATAGAAAACCTCCCACAGAATGTTTCCGTTCAGGAAATTCATGACGAGTGTTGAATCTAAGGAAGATACTAATGTAATGAAAATTTTGGACTCCTTACATCTACTGCCTGGCGATGTGCAACAACCACAATAATTTAAAATTGTTTCAATCATCTTGTATTTTCTTGGTAGCCTCCTTCACAAGATTCCTCGTCCCGAAGACGTTAAATTATACATAAGTTTACGCAGTGTCTACAACTATCTGAATTTAGCCATAGATATTACACTCGAAGATTATTTGAACCTGGACGACCATATTGAGGCTGCTCTCAAGTTGGCCGAGCATGAAATTGACCATCAGGATCAGCGTATGCATCTAAAGCTGAAGATTCAGATACCGACGAATAAAAATAGGATGCAATACCTATATATATATTATATATATATATATTTTAATATATATATATATATATATATATTTATATATTTTAATATTATAATAATATAAATGTTTTGGCGTATGCATATAAGACGACGCTTACTAAGAAATTCGGATACCACGAAAACCTTCTGCTAGTCCCCACGATTTCGCGTTAACCAATTTTCATTATAATTTCATTTTCTAACATATTTTTGTCAAGTCTAAATGTTTCAGATATTTTGAAAGGAATAAGTTTTACATTTAAATACGTTTAAAAACGGATAGTTAACTGGGCTAGTAATCTTGAAATCTTTGCCAGCTCACATCAATATGTAGTAATACTAGTAATAATTCTGGATATTTTTCAACAAGTTGTAATTGGAACAGATGCCTCTTGAGACAGTTGCCGCGAATAGAGTTTACAATTTTAAACGATATTTAATCTTTTGGTGGCTAACACTTGTTGATTAATTATGCAGTGATAGCTTAAAAAAACAAAAAAAAAAAGGAAATCTGACATAATTTTAACATAGCGCTATATAACCATTTATATAGTTTATCATAGCTCTTGTGAATTTGTTGTCGTTGAAACCAATTAAAAGGTGGCAGCTTAAAATCAGTAAGATATCAGAAGAAGTTGAAAATTTCTAAACTTCTAGTCGTTTCTTCAAATTAACAATTTCTTCTCTAGATGTATAATCTTTAAAAACCGTATTAATAAAAATAAACAATTGTGCTGTGTCATGTATAATCAGCAAATTGAAGAAAAAAAAAACAAGAACATCTATTAATGTCATTATACTGTTCTCTTACATTTTCACTTATTTTCTCAATCCGCCGCATCACAGTATTTCGGGAAAATTAAAGATCTGTAATGTCACTGATAATTTCACTTTTTTTTTTTCTTAGATATTACCAAAAATGTCTCTATTATAAATTCACATCCAAAAATTGTTTGCAAATTTTTCCTATAATTTGATGGTCACTGTTCGTGATTTTAAAAATATTTTTCTGAGCTTTTATTTGCACCTTTAAATTCCTAAGATAATTTTTTATCAATTCACTATTTAGTGGGTAATCTTTTTGTTGTTTGCTATGCAGTGATAGGTAACGTATTTCAAAATTACCACTTTTAGAAACAGCTATAGAGGCGTTGCATATTAAACAAAAACATTTATCATTCATAATAATAACAAAGTACTGCAGTTCCCAGTCATCATAAAAATGATAAGTCTTCGACAAATCTTAGCTAAAATATAAAAATGGTGCCTACTTATATTCATTCACAACTTCACAACAGAGTAGTGTTAATAAAAAGGATAAATATTTTTGTTGCACAACGAAAGAATTATTTGTTCGAAAAATTAAACTGAGACCCTAAGGTAAACACACTGTTTGTACATGAGTTACGATTGTTGAAATTTTTCCATGTCTACTATGATATACCAAAATTCGTCATCAGTTGTTTCTCGTTCAACCAAAAACAACATCGTGATCGACCGAGAATCCCTTCGCGATCGACCGGTAGATCGCGATCGATGTGGTGGCCACCCCTGCTCTAGATGAATACGCGTATGAAATTTCGTATGGTCATCCATCTGTTCTGTGCAATTTTGATTTATGAAGTGGTTTTTCGCATATACATATTTCTAGAACCGTTCGTCGGACACAAAAAAAATGATTATAACCAATTTTCTAGGATTTCGTATTCTAACCAAGTTTTTAAGTACAATAAAAATGTCTAGAACTGATCGTTTTCACAGTATACGTAAAAAACTTAAATTTTTATATGGCAACACCAAGAAGGGGTTGCCCGGTTTAGTCCATTTTATTGATTTTTTTCTATAACTATAAAACCATCATGTAATTTGAGCTCTCTATGTCCACGCGTTCTCAGGCAGTGTCCAAATAAATAGTAGAAAACGACATTTTTGTATAGCAACCCCACGAAAGAGTTGCCCGATTTGCCTCATTTTCGAACTTAATTTTACTCAGTGTAGTCAGTGTTCAAAATTTCAGCTTTCTAAGTGAACACGTCCTCGAGTTATCGTGCGCACAGACGGACAGACAAACAGACGGACGGACATGCAAAAATCAAAATAATTTTTAATATTATGCGTAGGTGTCCAATCCATTTTGCTTTATCATCATTATTTCTGTGCATTACAAACGGAATGACAAGCTTAGTATACCCTTTAGATTTCATCTAGGGTATAGCAAGTAGACTTAGAAATATCACAAATAAGTACGAAAGAAAGAAAGTTCGTTGCGTGCAAGCACATGTTTATATTGCCATGCGATCACCTTTCTTCTCTGCAAAGAAACGGATTACTTCACTATAGTCCACAGACTGTATTATTTCTGACTCTATGTACAGCACAGAGAGTGCTTTAAGCCTGGTGGATCTTAAATAGATCTTCACTCGTTCTAGTTTTGAAAACAAACGTTCAGTCGAGCAGTTTGACCCTGGCGTAAACAACAACATCCGGAGCGCTTTTTCCACATGTCCCAAGATCCTTTTTCCAGGGCTCATAATTTTTTTTCCCTTGTACCCTCAGCGGACCATAAATGATCTTGCAAGTACAGATACTTGTTTTCCGAAGTCCTGTCTAAATTTCCTAGATAGAAGGCTTTCAAGTTCCGTGCGCCCTCTTGAATATCTTGAGATTCGAAGCTATATATCTTTATGAGAAAGTTAAACTTTTTACTCAAGTTCTAGTAAACAGAAACATGTCTTTGTAATTCTGCAATCAATCTGTCGATATTGATGTTGAAAACGATAGCTCTGAATCCGTCCCTGCCAGTTAGTGCCACTTTGTGTAAAAAAGATAACAGAAATTTCATTGCAAAAAGAGGGCGTTTCATATAACCAGGAACCGTATAATCGTCAGTATGGCTTGGTTCCTGCGTGCCGTATACGCCAAAGCAAACAGCTAAGCTGACTTCATATATAGACTTAAAATAAATTTTAAGTGTGAATTATATGTGGCGAAATACTACGTATTTATTTGAATGCCTAGCACGATTTAGCCCTATGCGGGGCTACCATTTCATAGAGAGTTTTGCTATGAAAAATCATAGCCACTTTGTTATCGTTTACTCCATCAATTGATAATTCTGCGCCCTGCGATGCCTATTCGTATACCCGCCCCTGTGTGCAGGAGCAATAAACTGAATTAAGTTTTTTTTATGTCCTCAATGTATATCATTTCAGCCCCGGGGGGGGGGGGGGTCCCCTACAAGTTTGGGCCCCTAGGCAACTGCCTAGTTTGCCTAGGCAGAAGTTCGCCGTTGACTACTTGATAGGGCTTCTAAAGAAATTCGGTCGATCTTACACCAATAATTAAAAAAAAAATAATGGAGACACTTCTCCACAAACATAATTTCTGGAATTAAGTGTACACCAAAACGAGGTGGCCGGTAACTTTTTTCACACCAATTATTGATACCTAGGAGACAGCTCAAAAGTATATCAGGACCTAATTTCCTCTGTTACAAATCATGCAAAGTACTAAAAGAAGGTGAAGAGTCTCTCATTTCAAGACTTCTTAAAACGGATGAAAAATTCTAGAGAAGTCAGAGACTATCATAATCAGGCAATGTGTGACAAAGCAAGTAGGAATTTGCCCAAAATGTCAAAGATGTTTGAGGCGTTAATTCAATAAGAGTCACACTATAGTATATAGGTTCGAATATTATATTCTGCAAGCTGTTGTCCATTGAGCACTTGTCGAAACTATTAAATTATTTAACTTCACTTCAGGAAACGTTCACTACGTCTTCTAATTGACAGGAAAAAGTGGTCTTCTCGTAGATATATTTAATTTCACCACTAATTTTAAACATAATATTCTATTTCAGTCGGCTCCCGTCCTAGTAATTCAGACGGCTCAATTTACCACCTGAAACCTGTGCCGCCCTACTTCTCTACCTACAAGTAGGCTTTTCTGGCACTATAAAAATGCTAATTGTGGAAATGTCAATTAATATCTTAGAGAAATTGATTGGTTGGTTTCTTTTGCTTCGATGGATGTTCACGAATGCTTATTAGAACGTAGTAACCTTCCAAGTCTTGGCATACGTGAATACGTTCCGTTTTCCTACAGCAGATCTCAACAACAGCAAAATTGTTCTTGGTTTATTAAAAAGTGCAACCAAGCAATAAAAGCGAAAAAGTCTGCTTTTCGCGCCTATTAATTGCTTCCATGTCCAGAGCTGAAATAAGTCTACAAGACTGCACGAAACACCTGCAAGTCCATTATCCAAGGAGAATTTTTTTTTACCAGAGTACTAGCCAGAGAATCCTGGTAAGCCGCAAAGGTAGTAAAGGTTTCTGGTCTCTCGTCAAAACCATCAGGAACAACTTTACCAGTTCCTCTATATTTTCACTACTTAACAATGGTGAAGTGGTTGCTGACTCCTTGGATAAGGCTAATATTTTGGCTGCTCGATTCGCTTCAAGTTACCGTCTTCCATTCACTTCACAGACATCTGCTTTAGATCTCCCGTGTCGATGTGTAAACGAGGAATGTATTCAAGGTCCTAAAGGATATCAACATCTCCAAAGCCGCAGGTCCTGATGGTTTCTTGCTCCTGTTAATTGAAAAGCTGCATATCATCCTTGGCTAAACTTCTGTGCAAACTATTAGACAGGAATTTTTCCAACTGCTTGGAAACTAGCCCACGTTCAGCTTATTCCCAAAAAAGGAGAGGGTAGCGACCTTCAAACTATCTACCAATTGCAATCACTCGATTCTTTCCAATGTTTTTGAAACTATCAATAACTCCAAATTAAAGAAGCATCTACAAGTCAATCAACTCATCAACGATCACCAATATGTCTTCTGAACTTGTCGTTTATCTAGAGACTTATTGACATTTCATACGGAACGTTGGAACTGTAATTTATACAATTTTGGTAAGTTCAAAATCGTTGCCCTAGATATTGGAGGGGTCTTTGATAGAGTCTGGCATTCTGTCCTTTTAGCCAAACTTAAAGCACTTGGTCCCTCCCCTCCTTGTCTATTATGGATTAAAAGTTTTCTATCTGGTCGCCTAATTTGTGTTGTATTAGACGGCGTTATATCTGAATCTCACTCTATAAATGCCGGTGTACCCCAGGGCTCTGTTATCTCTCTGTCTCTCTTCATAATTTTCATTAATGATCTGCTTTTTCTTACTTTATATCCAATCCACAGTATTTCCGATGACAGTACCCTTAATTTCGCATACTCTTTTGCAACTTTCACGGTCTCCAGAGGGAATGCCATATCTATCAAACGAGATTGCATGATTAGGTCATTGAATAACAACCTTGATAATATCCTCGCTTAGAGTAAAGCCAATCGCATCGAATTCAAGGTTTGTAAGTTCCAAAGCTGTCTCACGTCTTTAAAACAAAATCATCACTTAACTACTCCCATTTCATTTGATGGAGCATTATTTTCCGATTCACCGTCACTAACCATTCTTGGCATTAATATTTCCAGTAAATTAAGCTTGACAGGCTACATCTTCTCTGTTACCAAAAACAAACATCACATCTGTGCCGCGCCTGGTCGTACATCCTTAGCTTCATTGAGTATTGTCCAAAAGAGAGATTTTGAGTTCATTGGTGATTTGACAATTACTTGTCATATCTACTCACTCGAGTACCGCCGTAATTTCGGATGCCTTTCGCTTCTTTATCGCTACGCACATGGCCAAGGTTCTAATGAAATATCTAGTTTGATCCCTTGTAGATTAATTCCTGCATGCAATACTCGCGCTGCAGGCCGCGCTCATCCTTTCACCCTTCAAAATACTTTTAGCCATACAGTAAGTTCCTTGATGCCTTCTTGTCCGGAACTGTGCGAATGTGGAACAGCCTACCAACATCTGCTATTGCTTGGGCTTACAATCTGTGAGTGACATTCATCAGCACCTTCGCCACTTTCCTCATGACCCGTAACCCTCTCCTTATCTCCTTCCTGCCATGCTGTGCTTTGCATCGTAGAGTATCCCCCGAGATTGACTTAATAATATTAAGTGGAAAGTGATATTGAGTTTTGTACTCTTTCGAGACCCGTACAATATACGAGTCTACAGGCAATTCTCAACGTACTGCATGAGCAGAGGAAATAAAAGACAAGTACCGAGGTACTGTCAGTTTCTGGCCTAAAGCCGAGGATCAAAAATTGAATACAGAAATTTTTGAGAGTATAGGTACTGTGTGTAATGTTTTTCAATCAGCAGTAACAGGGCGATCTCATCAGGACAGCAATGATGATAATAATTTAAAAAAAATGAGAAAAAGAACAGTACTAGAACTATCTATCCCTTTGTATCTCATGAAGGACATAAAACCGAAACGGTTGTTCTTCAGCGGATTTTATTCTACGCGATAGCTTTTTCAGTTCGTTCATCTCCATGTGATGCCTAGTTTCTCGATGCGGTAGTTTTTGAGAATTCCAATTGAGGGATTGCTTGGAAATATTGTTTTTGTCATTTTGTATGATGTGGCAAATCCATTTTTTCATAATTCTGTCATGAGCGGAGACATTCATCCGTTGCTGATCTAAGGGAAAATTTTGCTGTTCTCCATACCAGGTAGATGTGTGCATCATCTCCAGTAATCTGTTTTATTGCTCATCTGCTGAGATCTCTGACATACCAAAAACCTATTCGTATCCCTAATTAGTTAAGATTATCAACACGTGCATACAATTCTGTGAAATTTTCCGATTCGTTTAACTTTTCCCGAGAGAAGGTTGGTAGCCTTTATCCCAATCCAATTCCACCTAGGAGAGGACCCATAATAACATTAAATATTTTAGTTAAGTAAAAGTTGGTTATCAGGGCCACACCATGTGTAGGTAAATTGAGTCACTTGATCAGAGAAAGAGAACTACATAAGTAAACTCAGTGCATACTAGAGAAGTTGTTAAAGTTCAAATCACTTCAAAGAAATTTCTTAACCCGGAACTCTGTGCTTAAACTCGAACTGTTAACAAATTAAATCTCAAAGTCTGCTAGCCTACTACAGTACAAGTACAAGTACAAGCAACAGTCGTCGGCATGGTGTCTCAAGTAAAAATGTACCAACCCGGAAAATCCATGAGTCGAGACCAAATCTTCAAAGGCTAAGATGGTTAAGTGTTCATTGTAATAAAGACAGTCCCGAGTCTTTAAAGAACAGAGTGAAGACTATTCTTCATTCTTTTGATTGAGATACGAGTAGTATACATAAATCAATTAAACAAGAACTATAACTATGCTACATAAGTCTTGAGCAAGGAAGACAAAAGTCTTTGCTTTTGTTCAAAATCAAGAGGATATCGAAGGAAGTAGAGCACGAAGACACTTATGTAAATCAACCTGCCTTATTTCCCAGTGAAAATTTTTTGTAAAAAAAAAAAAACACAGAAAAGCTGGAAAACTTTATTGTAACGAGAGCACACCAAGGATTTTTTCTGTGATTTTTTTTTCTCCTTGCCTTCTCTATTTCACTTTCTCATTTCCTTCATGTTTTTACGACTTCCTGAAATTCCTTTCTGATATTTCTGACTTCAGTAGTAGTAGGTTACCGTCGGGATTTATATCTCGACATCGGTGGACGTGAAACATACCATAAGACTTGGCACCAAGAGTTCTTAGACAATAGCACGCAAATGAAATAATAAATCACTTTAACGAATTATTCAGAATTGTCCTGGGTTTATGGGCGACCGAAGGCGTCTGAACTTGAGGCCCCAAGCTCCCAAGTCATTTTCACCGCATTTACAGTGTATAGTATCTGTTTTTCAAAGGACATTCCTTCTGTGAATACCGTAGATTCTCTACATTTTGTCCTCGGAGAAAGTTTAATTTATGAGCTGCTCCTTTCGTTTGAATAAAACGCAAAAACATAAAACGAAAAAAGAAAAAAACCGAAAAATTTATATATATAAAAAAAAAATCTTCTCTTGCTGGTTAACAGGTTTTTTTTTTTGTAGTTGTAGTCATTCTGAGAATTATTTCTTATATATGTATTCCCGTCCACTAGAGCTTTTCCTTCTTCTCTCCTTCATCACCCAAAAGGATGACCTGAAGATAAATTTATGGATAAGACTTTCCGGAAACGTTTTCACTAATGTCAGAAGGAAGATAAAGGTCTTGCGGTCTCCTCTGGAAATCCATTCTAATGGAAGGTCATGTTTTTTACTTTTGACATTTAAGGATATTTGAACGCATAGCATATTTAAAATGATTCTTCTCCGGGAAAAAAAAGATCCCCGGAAATTGTATAATGCGAGGAGTAGGTACATATAGCTTTTATGTGGTGTGATGTATCTACCATGAAATAAATGTCCATGAATTTCTATAGACTTGAAAATTGTAGTATCTAGGTGTGGTCTTATGATTTTTTTATTGTTTTGTTTCATGAACAAAACATGAATTCTTTTATGAGATTAGAGACTCTAAGACTTGACTGCCGGCCCATTTCCATGGTTGGTTGTATTCACCCCTTTTTGCTACGATTTTGGTATAATGCTAATCTAAGGGAACTAGCAAGAGAGGCAACATATAATAAGATATAGGAATTATCGATAGTGTCGATGTATGCTAATTTGGAAGTGCTACATAAGCCACCGAGGTGTAAATGTTACTTTGTCCTGCTGATTGAATACCTCAAAAGCTTTGATCTCGGTGCTGTGCTCGTAAATAATTCGACTCATATCAATGTCTGCTGTTGTGGAGAAATGAGGTATAGTGATTTAAGGAACTCTTTTAATAATTAGGTGATGGAAATCCTCTCATTGTTTTTGGCATATACCGTATATATTGAGGCAGGGTTGCCAGCATTTTTTTAGGCATATCACCATATTTCTCTAAAAAGGTAGCCTAAAGTCGCCCAATTTCAATTAAACTACACTTGACATTCACTTCTCCTTTTTCAGCAACATGTGAATCAGGGGTAAGAATGCGACAGAAACAATCATAAACTAGAGTACACACGCTGCTAGCATGCTACACTTTTCGTGGTTGAGATATATTCGCGGGTGGAAAAATTCCGTACAACACTTTTCTAACCTGCAGCACGGGCAGGATACCAATACTACTGCAAGCGAATAATTTCAGTCATTTTGAGATTTTGAAATTTCTGATTGGATGACTGTGCAGCTACTTACCTGCGATTTGAGATGATGATATAATAATTCCATTCTCATCTCATGCTGTGAATTTGTGATATAGTTATTATTTATATTAAAAACTGTAACTTGATTGAACACATACACAACAAAAAATCTGTAATCATATAAGGAACTACCGTGCTTACTACGTGTGGGTTGGCCGTGAGACGAAAAATGCAATCTATCAAAAAATGTTGACGACTTGCAAAATTTACTGTCGCCAAAGTTGAGTTCGAAGTAGCCCAATCTGGCAACCCTGATTGCAGGGGCGCACCGAAATTTTCAAGAACTAACAATTTATTATGAACAAATGCATGATTTTTGACTCCCAACGAATATAATATTTATTCTTGATATCCTTTTCGTATATATTTTTGAGATGGCATTTTTCTTAAACGGCTTGAAATCCTAACTTTCAAAAGAGCAATACAGAACAGCATTTTTTCAAAATTTTAAAATGCTATAACTTGCGAAATACGCATTTTATAGGGACAATTTTTAATTTGTATTTTATTTTCACAAACCCTCCAAGTATGCAAAATTTCAAAAAATTGGTGATGGTCATGTCACGCATGTCGTCCATTTTATATGGAATAACCCATATACCTCCGGCGATATTGCGGTACCGCACATCCATATTGCATGCAATGACGTCCATTTTGCGTACATTTTCTGCCGAAGATTCCTGCGGCACCGCATCGGTAGATGATTTGATTTAGAATTGATAAAAATAAAAGTTCTTAAAAATTCTTTTATTTCTTCATCTTCGACCCATTCTAACAAGTGTGGGTTTCGTTTCCTGTCCGGGAAAAATAAATAAAAAATAGAATTTACAATTTATTTGTGCACTTTCATCGTTACTGGTTAAGAAATACAAATTGGAAAATCATCTCTCTCGCGAGCTCAGTGGTAAGAGCAGTCCCTGGGAAGCAGAAGGTCCCGGCTTTAAACCCCGAACGAGGTGGTTGTTTTTTCTCTTGTATTTATGATTTGATTTAGGATCGTTAAAAATACAATTTTTTAAAAATTCTTCTATTTCTCCTAATTGTGTGTATTGATTTTTCACCGCAGCCGCATCTAACTTCCAGAACACTGTGTGCATTGGGCCTTAGGTTTCTTTTTAAAATTTTGTAAAAACGACAAAAATTGCGTGGGTTGTAAATAAATAAATAAACGTGTTTCATTGTTTATGAAATTATCCATTGAAGATAAAGAAAATTGTGGCTTAATGGTCCATGTCGAGATTTTAGCAAATAAAATTTGAAATCCAATATCTTCAAAACAGGAGTTCTTAAGTGCTCAGGACGCGACTTTAAGGCCCTATTTTTCCGACCCCTTTTTGACTTGGGACACATATAACCCCCTTCCGAAGCCAACTCCTGGGTGCACTACTGGACTCATATGCCCCCCCCCCCCAAAGCCAAGTCCTGGTGCGCCACTGATATATTAGTTGTCGGTGAGAGAAAACTCATTAGAAATCTGCCATATGACGTTAGATAAGGTGTTGGGGGAGAGTTCGTCTAACATCAATAATAACATCATCTTCAGGCCTGTCCTGTGTAACTATATGCTAAGCGTCTGTCGATGGCGTGCTCTCTGGAAGTTCTCTAATTTTTCTTTGATTTAGGGGGTCCTTCCTCTTTCTGAGGGTTTTCCTGGAATCAGCTTTTATTGTTACGATGAGAAAGCGTAACTTAGTTGTTGAGAAGAGCAACCCAGTTGTCCATCTTCTTGATCTCGCCGGGCAGATAGTTTTTATAAGTATATGTAGTTGCCTTTTTTTTAGCCTGGCTAGCTTAGATGACCTTGCCGGTGTAGTTTGTTGTGGAACTGTGTCTATTTAACCATTCAACTAAGTAAAGATTCTTCGTCGACATCACGAAGCTGAAATAGTTTCATCTGTGCGGTGATATAATTCCCACAGTTCGCTTTTCATTTATCTTTTTTCAAGCATTTAAGAACTTCTTCGTAGGATCGAAGTCTTCGTTTATTGCAACGTAGACCGAAAAGCTCCGAAGTGTCTTACTTCCCTATCAGTCGTAGATTGCCGTCTCCTCAAGAATTCCTAAATGCCCTTATCTATTTCTTATGACAGTTTACTGTGAGAGATAGTTTCAGTAGCTACTGTAAAGTGTCCTCTACTACAGTCATGCTATCTCTAGATGAATCGAATTAGCCACCAATAGTTGTGTTCAATGCAGTATCAAAAGTAGTATCCAATATCCTGAAAGGTGACCTATTTTTTTCCTTGTAAAAATCTCTACTGTTGCGGCAGTGTTAATTGCGACCATCTTAAAGAAAATGTGTAGTTATTTTCTCTGGTAACTTGGGGTGTCAGAGTCTTTATTGAATCTGCCTCCTTATTGGTTTTTCCTCTTTTAAGTTTGGTGCAGTAGTCCTATAGGATATATATGTCTGGCGACATAGTAAACTGAGCTTGTGCTGTTGATGGACTAGCCACGATAGCTTGGATTAGTTTTGCGAGTAACCGGTTGTAGTCTAATAGGTTGACGCACTCCAAGTAAACCAGTAAAACTTCTGGATTTTCTGATTAGGGCTTAGTCAAATTTCTTTCTTACATTACAGTCTTCCTACCATCAGGGGCGAATTCAGGATTCTTTGAACGGGAGGGGTGGGGGGGGGGGGGGGCGCAACTGTGGTTTATTCAGGATTCTTTGAATGGGTGGGGGGAGCGTGATGGGGAAAGGAATCAGGGGTGCTGATATACAGGATGTTTCCCCTTAGGAGGTCAATAGAGCAGGAGGTGATAGTACTAATCTAGACAACCCAAAAATTTTGAGCAAAAGGGGGACGTATATCAACCGTTTAGGAGTTGCAGGGTGTTAAAAAAAAAAGCACCCTGTATCTTAAAAACTACAGGGCGTACAGTCACAGTTAAAGGCTCATTTCATGCATAACTTCCTGTCCTTTCAAACGACAGGTCAACCAGCCCCTTCTCCTCTCAAGAGTTATGGTTGTATAAACTAAAAATTAGTTATTAGCTCTTAACCTATTCTCAAAGCTATTCTGAAACCTATTTTCAAAGATTATTTGTTCCCTTGGTGACTGCAATCAGGTCGTTTGGGTAATTTCAGTATGACCTGAATAGGTTGTGATCTAGTAACACTTTAACGGTTACAGATAGAACATAAGATGTAATAGGTCAAAGTAAAGAGAAGAGTCTTTGTAACTTTTGTTACGGACTTTTTGTAAAAATAATACAGGTCAAGGTACAAAAAAAGATAAGAAAATCCGAAATTTTTAGTTTAGACAATCACAACTCTTGAGGAGAGAGGTGCCGGCTGGTTGACTTGTCGTATGAAAGGACATGAAATTGTGCATACAATGAGCAACTGTGACCGTACGCCCTGTAGTTTTCAAGATACAGGGTGTTTTGTGAAAACCTAGCTTTTTTTCTTAATCTTCCTGTAACTCCCAAACGGTTGATATGCCCTCCCCCTGCCATACAAGTTTTGGTTTGTCTAGGTATGTACTATCACCTCCTGCTCTATTGAATTCCTAAGGGGAAACATCCGGTATGTCACCATTAAACTTTCGCAAATTGTATGCCGGAGTAAAGACTGAAGATGGTAGACTGTTTCACATTCGCACAGTTCGCGATGAAAGTCACGAAGGTTTACTGTACGACCGAAAGTAATTTCAAGGGTAAAGAGATGCCAGCGGCTTGCAGCGCGAGTATTGCATGCAGGAAATATTCTACAATGGATCAGACTAGATATATCATTAGAACATTGACCATGCATATATCGATAAAATAGTGAAAGGCATCCATTATTGTGGCGGTGTTCGAGTGAGTCGATATTTCAAGTTATTGCTATAATGTCAATGAGCTTGAAGGCTCTCTTCCGGATAATATCTAATGAAGCTAAGACTATGCGATGAGCTCCAGCCCATATATGGAAATTGTATTCCATTCTAGGTCTGATATAGGACTAGGGTATAAAAATCTCTGATATTGGCCAATCAAATCATTGCCAATCAAACTTCTTCTAAGTAAGTCAAGTCTAAGTGAGTACTTTATTACTAGCCCTTCCAAATACTTAAGGTCGCGTGTGTAGGCCTCATACACCATTGCATGCCAATGTAATTATGGTAGAATTTGGTAATTCTACAATAAATTACTTGTTTTAGTAATTTTCGCGTAATTATTATGAATTGAGTTGCGGTCTAATTATTTCGAAGAAAAATTTTCTCCAAAAACATAACTTAGCCGAATTACACCTAAATGGTCTCCAATTGAGTGGCAAAATTATTTTTTTTTCTCCATCACATACTTTCTAATCAATTAGTGCCCACCATTGAAAAAGGGGCCACCTACCTAATATAAATTATGCAATTGTTATTTTCCTACATTAGTCGTCGTCTTGCTATTTGGTTTTATTTTTCCCCCAAAGTAAACCTATTTTAATATCTTTATCCGTCAATTGATAAAGTAAACAAATTACGCAATTGCTTATGCAACATTAAATAATTCCACCAAGGTTATAGCCTTCTTCACAATTACCAACGAATAACTCAATTTCATGATGAAATAGTGTTGCCAGATTTTGTTTTTTGTTTTTAATGAATTTGGAAGTATTTAATTTTTCTTTGATCAGATTTAAGTGCAGGACCTTTTGCCTTTTGGATGATTCTGGAACCATATTCACTCCACCTTAATTGTCTTGTCCCCAGCTATTGAGTTGCCTTTTTACGGTTTCGTTATTTTCGAGATGAACCCAATAAAATATTTAAAAAAAAAAGCCAGTCGAAAATATATCTTACTATGTACAGAAAGGTTTGTTAATCATAGTCAGTTTTTAAGCATAAAATAAAAAGCGGTTACAAAAAACTACGACATGGGTTAGTTTTACCATGTTTATTTTCGTTATTTACTGGTTGTCCAGTTTCGTAGCCTAGGAAATGGAGGCAATTGCAATGCACTTCTTTTCAGCAGCAGGTTTTAGTTTCTACTTTGCTTGGTATCTCCATTATTTTTTAGATCCAGAGTGTCAAAACTTTGTATAGAGATAGGGTGCCCAAGGTCTAAAATAACAACCATGAAAAACTGCTACCATTGGGTTTGGGTATAAGCTTACTGTTCAGCCAGATAATTTGAACCAGGAAAATTTTTAACCGGTTTCCTGAAAATTTATTTATTATTAATGAATAGAAAACCGGTTCTATTCATTTGTCTCTTGTTAACTGGAATATTCTTGGATACGGTGTAACCTAATATCAGTGGAAATTTTTTTAGAATGACTCGTTAAGGATGGGGTAAACAGGGATAATGTTTATATATATATTTCCAAGCTTTCCGAGGTTTATCTCGGAATTCAATGCTCGAATATTTAAAAATTATTTACGGATAATGAATTGCTTGAGGAACTGGTAAGGCCAATATTATTAAAAAAAAAAAAATAGGTAAAATAGTAATGTCATAATAAGAAACATGAAAGCGACAGTCTTACTAAAATTCAGAGAGCTACCTGTGCTACAGGTGCTTTTAGAACAACCTACACGGTAGCAATGGAGATTATACTCTGGCTCTTGCCCCTTGACATTTATGGGAAATGCACAGCTGCAAAAAGTGGATTTAAATTTACGAGGGTCAAGCTGTAGACCTTGGTTGCAGCAGAATACTGAACATCTTTCTTGACGGCTGTATACTGGGTGCTACGCATTACATTGTCCCTAGGGTAGAATTTGATAAAGCATACTCAACTAGCATTCCTAGTAGAGAGGAGTGGGATGATAATAATGCCGGAGTATACCAGTATTCCCTCAAGTACAAGAATCGTACCACATATAGGACTACTGCAGTGTATTCCAAGCGGAGGTTATTTCTATAAGTAAAGCAGCAAGGCTGCTCGAAGCAACTTATGTTGTACCTAATGATCGAGATATTAGGATTTGTATTGACAGCCAAGCTGAAATCAAAGCTCTAGACTCGAGCACCATTAAATTGGTATTGCTTTGAGCTCGGGAAACTGGGTGCTAACCGCAGAGTTATTCTTTGCTGCGTCCCTGGTCACAATGAGATACCAGGAAACGAGACAGCTGATGCTCTGGCCAGGGTCGGCCTCTCGAATCAGCGAAAAAGATTATAGACTTACAGGCCTGTAAGCTGGGAAATCGCAGATGGGGAGCACTGACCACATGCGCGATTCCAAGACAGCTATGTCTCGAGATATGTCACTAAATAAATAAAATTTCACTGTATCAACTTAACTAAAACAAATTATGTTAATATCAGATAATAGTCCAGAGAGTTCTCCTTTTAAAAATGGCACCAATATATGTATAGATGTGTATAAATATAATTCATATATGTAATATCTAAAACAAGATATGTAATAAATGATTAATGAACGTACTCACCAGTCAAAAATGTGGAATTGACTTTATGGCGTTGGTAAATACATAGTTACTGATTATCTTGTTCTAGTCGTGCGCCGGAACAAGATACTTTGTTTCAGTCGGAAACCAAAGATACTTTACTTCAGTTGTATTAATAGTATTTATTCTAGTCGCTACCCAGAATAACTATCTTTACCGCAGTCGAGACCCAAGGTAAAGTGATTAGGTTAACAAAATTTATTCCAGTCGAGACCCAGAATAACTATCTTTACCGCAGTCGAGACCCAAGGTAAAGTGATTAGGTTAACAAAATTTATTCCAGTCGAGACCCAAAATAAATATCTTTATCTTATTGTTAGTCGAGACCCGAGAGAAAGTTATTATGTTAGTACTCTTTATTCTAGTCGTTACCCAGATCTTAGCAGCTATGCGTAGCAACTGCAATTATGAGTATGTGTGCTTCCGTTCTTGATTTTGCCTAGGTAAAGTTATTATGACTACAAAGTCTACGATTGGATACCTAAATATTACTTAATTTGCTACGGTTAAAAGATAAATTTAATTAAAAAAATGACTTAATCTAATTACATTTGATTTGCGTAATGTTCATTGATGACAAGTTAATTTTCTCTCATTGGATTGTGTCCCGGTTTTGTTTATGTGGAATGTAGCCATAGAGTGCTTTCCTTTATTTTTTCTGTGGAAGAAATATGAGGAACAGAATACTGATCACGTGGTACAAGAATATTCGGAACAGAAATTATTAAGGAAACAGAAAAGAATAAAAATTTGACAGTTGTGCACAACGCAAAATGTGATATCACCTGGAGACCATCATATAAAATTTTCAGGTTCAAAAAATAAAATATCCCGTTTTAATTACAAAAGTAAATCAATTTTTCGTGTCTCTGCTTATGCTGGCTTCCATTTTCTTGGAGTGATGTCTGCCATTTGACATTTGTCAAATTGTATTCCATTTATTCCAGGTAGTTGAAAAAGAATACGTTCAGAATACACCACTGCGAATAAGGAAACACAGAATGGAATAAACGGAATATTCCGGATGGGTAAATAAACACTTTTACTGCGTTCTGAATTTTCGAAATGATTAAAGTAAAGCACTCATAATGTGTCGATTGTTGTCTCCACTAAAAGCAGCATTATCGACGTGCTTGTAGGTAGGTGTACATAGTTTCATTCCCAACCTAGTTTCAATAATTAAAAATTCTTTTGAATAAGAATCTTTTCAACGATTTTACTTTCAGGTGGCTTTTTAATGTTGGTTTCAACAAGTCGTATCCAAGAAAAAAATGAAGAAAAAGTACTCCGAAGATTTTCTCTTTCTTCTGTACATAAAAAAAAAAATACTTACACGTCTGGATGTAGTTTTTTTTCGAGCTTACATAATATGAACTAATTCAGAGCCCCAAATTTAGCTCTAAAATAAATTATTTTTACTTTAGACCACCATAACTCCTGAGGGGAGAGGAGTGCGGAGCTAATCGAGCAGTCGTTGGAAAGGCCATGAAATTCTGCACACAATGAGCTACGCAAGTGACCGTACACTGTACAGGATATTTTCTGAAAGACTACCAAATTTTCTTAATCACCCTGTAACTCCGAAACGGTTCAGATGCCACCCCCTTGCCATACAATGTTTTGTTTGACTAGGTGACTATTATCACCTCCGGCCCTATGGACTAACATGGACGAAACACCCTGTATAAATAGTACTATATGTATACATTTTTTTTTGGAAGAATGTTCACGTTTCTGCAGCTGTAACTCGTTATACATCAGACTTACAAAAAAAGTGTTTATACTTCGTCATTTACAATTTCTGTTGGGGTACAACTTTTATCTTTGAGCATCTTGAATGAATCCTGGCACGGTTGTTATTTTGTCGGACAGTAGTTTTTGGTAATTAGAATTTTTGCACGTGTATGAGCCGGTTATTCACTGAAATTTTATCTTTATGGGCATTTTGTGTTCGATTTGCCAGAGTTATGGTATTCCCCGAAGCTGTCACTTTCTGTTTCTGTTTGTTACTTGGATTAACCCCGGGTTACGCCTAGCTGCTCCTGCTCTTTACTGGGAACACGGCGGTTCTTGTTTTGAAATATCGAAAGAAAGAAGAAGAAGTTAGGAAAAAGTTTTTGATTGGTAATTTTGACGTTTGCTGCTTCCTTTGTGCAAAAGCACCAATATGGCATTTCGGAGTTAACAGCTTTTTGATATGATTCTGACATGTCCCCGGATGACCTAGGAGAGTCACGTTCCGGCAGCAAAAAAAAAAACCTTCTATGTGTCAAATCAACTCACGTCTATTTCGTTGATTCTACGAATTGGAATATTGTTTCTCTTCTTTTCTATCTCCATTTGGGCTAATCTTGCAGTTTTTCACAGCGTTTTTACATTTCAGCGTCCCCATTGTATACTGGTTCGAATATCAATGGTCGTTACAGTAGTTTTCGTCAATATCTGAAGATCTGCTTCAAGATTTTTTGAATAGTACAATTTTCGCTATATTTACCTGCAGTAGGTATCCTAATGTTGGGTCCGTCATCTGTCGCTTGTTAAAAAAAGTAAACAATATTTCGGTGAACGACTGCTTGTTGGTCCTTATATAGATTTATTGTTTTTGTTTATTTTATTGTATTTGTTATTCATTCATTAAACAAATGAAAAGAGTAAACCTCTCGCATTCCTCTCACAAATTACTCTCTCTTATTTACGCCATCAAAATGTAGCTATTAATATACATACATATTTACACAGTTTTCATCAAAATTTATTACTCCTTCCGCCTATAAATAGAACGCGCAAGATATGCGAGGATGTGTAGGAAGTTTCTCGCCAATATTATAAGTACATACCGAATAAAATCAATTCATGCAATCTATAGAACGAAGTCCTTGGAACTGGGAAATAATAGCTTTCCGCAAAAGGAACGATATTTTTGTTTCCCCCTTTTAGCTAACTAAGCATAATTTTGTATAATTTTGTGATTCGTTTCACCTAAATGCATAATTCTAATTTTTGCACAACTTCTCTGAGTACACTTCTGATTCTGAGATTGTTGTACATACGGGGAGTTGTTGGTTCTCGGTTGCGTATCAGAATAACGGTCTCATGGCTGTTAAACCTATGTAATTACTTATTATGGTTGCGAGCTTGAAAGGTTGAAGGGGAAAAAAAGGTTCCAGAATTATTGAATTCATTTTCATATATATGGAAAATTATTTAGGACTAGATACGTATTTTTATGTACTCATCCGTACGTTTTACACATGCCATTCTGATTACGAATTCTTCTCTATACTATGCATGTGGGTCCATGAATGAAATGTATTTGGATGTGGGTACTTAAATTAATAAGATTAAATTGATATTGGATTCGGGTAATATTTGAGGGTTGTTTTTAACTGGATTAAACAAATTTCTAGTTTCGAGAAGGAACTTTTATATAAATTAAAATTAAATTAAATATTCATAGTGAATACAACATTCAATATTCAGTTATATAAAGTTACTATATCTAATATAGAGGAAGGTAATGTAAGATTGGTGCGTTTAGATATTGATGTTATGTTAACAAAATTTTATTTATTAATAATAAAAAATACAGATAAATGTGTGAGTATGAAGAAAGTAAAAATGGTATATGTACCTACTTTGTTCCATCTTACTCCATTAGCATTGCAAGGTAAATTAATGATTAAAGCAGCCTTGACGACGTGGGAGCTGCTATCATCGTTTAAAGACCCAAATACTGTTAAGGTCCTCTGTCGACAGATATGAAACACAATTACAGCGACAGCCAAAAAGAAGAAGATATATCTCTTGATATGGTTTGGATGTCTCGTACTTTATTTACGGTAAAAACATAGATTCAATTTTTAAACGTAATTATAGATAGATTAATGTACATTGTGAATGTACTAAATATGGTATACACCACCTACCAAATTTATTTATTATACGAAAAATACAGAAAAAGGAGGTGGTGAGTGCGTGAAGTAAATTTATCTAGAGACATCGATGGTTTTTTTTTTTGTAAAAAGTTATAAAAAAATTAAAAGCAAATATGTAGAGTATTTTGTTTTTTAAAATAACGAGAATGAGTATAGCAAAATTTAATATGCTGTTATGCCTCCTGAAAGATCGCGTGGAAAAAACTTTTTATGCAAACGAAAAATCTTTGAAAAAAGAAATTTCATTGCAAAAAGAGGGCGTTTCATATAAGCAGGAACCGTATAATCGTCAGTACGGCTTGGTTCCTGCCTGCCGTTTACGCCAAAGCAAACAGCCAAGCTAATCTCATATATAGATTTCAAATAATTTTTAAGTGTGAATTATATGAGGCGAAATACTACTTATTTACTTGAATGCCTAGCAAGATTAGCCCTATGCAGGACTAGCATTACATAGAGAGTTTTGCTATGAAAATTCTTAGCGAAATAAGTCAATCTGAAATTGACTCAGATTGCTGCTAAGTCGGTAGCTAGGGAATTGTATGGAAAAAGCTCTTTATGCAAACGAAAAATCTTTGAAAAAAGAAATTTCATTGCATTACATTACCGTACTGACGATTATACGGTTCCTGCTTATATGAAACGTCATGAAGTTCTGCATATAATGAGCAGTTAACTGTGACCATTCACCCTGTAGTTTTTAAGACACAGGGTCTTTTGTGAAAAACTAGTTTTTTTTTCTTAATCACCCTGTAACTCATAAACGGTTGATATGGCCCCTCCTGCCATACAATTTTTTGTTCATCTACGTGGGTACTATCACCTCCCGCTCTACTGACCTCCAAGTGGGAAACACCCTGTATATATTAGTACTAACTAAACCCTATAATCTACATTAAATTTCTGCCAAAGTACAAGATACTTAGTATTTAGTTAGAAGTACTTCTTATATGTGCGGTACTTGTACTTACACTGAAGTACTCCGGCCTTCTGTAGCCCAGTAGCTAGAACTAAATTAAAAATGAGGCATCAGAAATTTGAAGTCGGGCGCACATTTTCGGTGCATTTGGAATACATCGGTTCAGGTGAAGGGTCCAAAATGGATCAAACCAAAAACACAACATGGTAAGGTATTCAGTTTTCGATTTATCATACTGTGGAATTTATTTTGTCTGATCTTTTTCGTTCAAATGCAAGAAACACCAAAATCTGCCATGATCTCTCGTGAGCCATTGACATTCTTTGAGGCTTATTGATAGAAATTAGTGTCGAAAAGGAATATTCGCGCGAAGCAGTACTAGGTACATCCGATTGTTGCGAATGATGCAAACAGTTCATACGTTTATCTGAAGAATTCCCTTTGTATGTATAGAGCTTCTAATATGTTTTCGATCTGATCTCCTCGACCATTCAACTAATTCAAGTACCTTTTCACAATAGTAGCCTCTTTTCTCATTAATTTCCTCACAGCAATTATATATTTAAATGTTGAACAGACTTAAACTTTGTTCACCTCATTAAGACACAAAATTGAATCTAGTAGATCCTCATTGTCTGCAAATCTTCTTTCCATCTCAGCTGTTCTTATGTCTACAGTTTTATAATAGCTGTGCTCTTTTGTGTCCGCAGAACAGAGCAGAACAAAAGATACACAAAAGAACGCCTCATACATTTTCATAGAAGATTTATAAATGAAGCGAACAGTACAAATAGTTCGCTTGAATCAACAGAACAATTTGTTCTCTTCAGTATATGGAAGTTCCAGAACAACCAGAACAAGGTACACAAAAGAACACAGCTAATATTCCACGGAGCTTAAATTATGCCTGCATTGTTTTGACAAGAAAGTGATGAACCATACGGCACTTAATCCTCCAGATGTCTTGCCTTTACTTGTCTCTTCTCTTCTGGGAACTATATTGAGATTCTTTTCTACAATATGGTATTCTCAGCTTTTTCCCAAAATTGTCTCATACATCTCTTCTAATTTCAATTTTTTTCTGTGATGGCAAGTAATAATATCGCATCGAAAACGATCTTCGAAGCCAATAAATCGCTCTGGCGATTTTGCTTGTTTAAGAATTATTTCCGAATTTTTTCCCCTAACTCAAATGACATTTATAGATTATTTTTTAGTTGTTGATAAATTTAAATATAATGAAATTGATTTTTATGAATTTCTCAAGCGCAGTGGTTTTTTTTGTGTGAAGGATAACGAAAATGACAAAAGAAATTTTTTAAGGATATGCCTAACAAAATGTTTTGCTTTATTAATTTTTGAATTCAAGAAACATTCTTACAAGTTTTATAAGTTCTGGAGTCTTCAAAGTCAGAGGATAATATTTAATACGACCCTTGTAACAGACAAATGTCCTGACCAAAACTGTTAAGTAGTCGACCAATCGTCTTACCTTCATATATGGCAGTAAGCGGTGGCAGGTAAGCAACGCAAACATGGCCGCGTAATGGCTGACTGTTCAATGTTGCTAATCACACAGACTCGCCGCGACGACTTTTATGACATGAGGCCGCCACAGAATACGGAGTAAGGTAGGGCATTGCCCCTCTATGCCCTCCCCTAGTTACGGCCCTAGCCTTCGGTACTTGTTTTTGTACTTAAGTATTGGATACAACCATTATTGCCAGAGAAAGATTTTATTCGTATTATTATTCAAATGGTGCATAAATATTTCTTCATTATAATACCGATATGAGGCAACAAGAGATAAATGTATTAAAAAAAAAAAAACTAAACATTTCAATTAGGTGAAAGCACTCAATTAAAAAAAAAATCTTCTATTTCTAGTTCATATTTTTGTTTCCCCTCACACGCCTTCCAACTATACAACTGAAAGCAATACAAAGCTTATTAGCAGGGTAATAACGGCAGCAAAACATGAAATATATTATATTATTTTTTCAGACAGGTTTTTTCTTTGCAAATAAATAAAACAAAAAACATTTATTCTTAAAAAATTTAATCGTGATCTGCGCATTTGAATTTTTGGTATTTCAGAGTGAGAAATTCACTATCATACGAGGAGTATTTTGGGGCCACGAAAAACTTATATAATATAAGTCTTTTATAATTTTATAAATAATAGTTAAACAGAATGTGTTACATGTTAAGTATTGAAATAAGTTAAAATAAAATAAAATAAAATAAATTAAAGCAATAAGAGTTAAATTGTTGGGTGTTAATGATATTACTATCTGCATAATGAATTAAGTGAAATATTTATTTTAGAAGACTCAAAAAGAAAACAAAAGAAATTGTTTTGCTTTGATAAAAAATAAAAATAAAATAAAAAAAAACATTTGTAACAAGTTTTGTGTTTAATATAAAATAATAAAAATAAAAACAATTAAAATTTCTTTACTGCAAAAACGACTGTGCCTCGAGTTAATAATTAATCAAAAACTCATTAAATAATTTCACACACAAATTAATTTGCAAATATGCACACACGGATTTTAAATTTTTCAGTTTTTCTACTTATTTTTCAAGAATTTTTAATTTCCAATGCATTTCCAACAGGCGAGGCTGCTGATTGTGGAACTATAATAAAATATCGTAAATAAATATCGTTTGTCACTAATTTAATGATAATTATTAAATTTATTTTGTTGTATATTTAGCACGATATTTAAGATCAACATTAGCACAGCCGCCTCCACATATAGAAGAGAAAAAAGAAATGATACCAAAATTATATCCAGCATTGCCTGTAGAATCATCATTATCACTTCCGGTATCATTAATTGATGAAACGCATTTAATGGAACAATTATTGTTATCATCATCATTAGAACTTTCAAGAAAAAAACGTTTAAGTGCGCGCGCTATTGTATCAACTATAGGTAGTAGCGCGGTGAATAGTTTGCTTGGTGGATAAGTTATTATCCGCGTGATCTAATCCATACCTGAACTCTGATTAAATGTAAAAGATTAATAACATATTTACTGATTTAGAAAAAAAAAAATAATAATTTTATCCAATTTATATAAAATGTGTTTAGAAATATTATTTTGTTTCTGCTGAAATTTCAGAATTTTTTATTTTTCGGAATATTCACATATTTTTTGCATCCACTTAAATATTAATTCTGAAACCATCAGATCTCAATCAGAAACCAGACTTTCATAAGATTCCATCGTTGTTTTCGTGATTTGAAGATTTTTGCGCTAGGCGGCCAGGAGGAATAAACACCTCTTTAATTTTCCAGAATTTGATTCACATTTCGGTCGATATCTTGAACGCAGTCTATTACAAAAGTTCGTAAATTATTCAAAATAAAATTTAAAAAAACAAAGGTTACTTACGGATTAAATACATTGGAAAAACATGAACATGATAATTCAATAAATTAATACTAGCAAACCTATGTAGAAATAAATAAAAAGGGAAGACTATAAAGATGTTGTGATTTTGTGTCAGCTGATTTATTTTATTGAGTGGTTTCTGCCTTTTAAGTTAGACTTATGATTAGATTTTTTTTTTATATAGAAAATGCCCTACTGTTCCAACATAGCTGATTGGACAAATCACGTTAATATTACCCTTTCAAGGTTTTTTATGAATAACATCAGAAAGTAATTGAAAGTAGTTCTTTGGGTGTAGGGTCTTTTAACCTGGCGAAACAGTTTTTTATTGTTGAAGAGCCAATTTTAATTTGACAATCCTGGGGTTTATGGATTTTTTTGAAGCCTTTCAGAAAACCCAGGGATATAAGTTGAACACTTTAAATTGCAACAAATTACAAAATCTACTTTTATTTTTACATTCAATATTAAGCATGCTATGTTGACACAACAGCTTTCCTATTACTGATTTGGAAAAACCATTCTCGCTCGGTAAGTTCTTAAGTTTTCCCATGTTTACTCTGTAAATATTTGTGATGCCTACCCGATGAGGTTGGTTTTCTGTACCAGTCAGTTATTATTGAATTTTTTCCACCTTTAAATTCTAACGTACTGGAGGAGTAGGGCACACAATAAAAATCAAAATCAGTTTTTATTTATACATTCACTATTTGTGCGTTAAGTACGGTAGCGATCTCTCTAGTACAGTGAATTATAGCCTAGTGTAGTAATAATTGAAAGTATTAAGTATAGCAGGAAGATGTTGATGTAGCAATATGAAGACATGTTTAATTACTATACATGGCGCATTTTCCATTTTATCAATAGAAATTATGTACACTGTAAAAAATATTAGGACTATTCTCTAAAATCTAGGGAATACTCCTCAAACCAAAATTTAACGAAAAAAAAACCTATTTACATTTTAGGGAATATTCTCGAAAAATACCTAAGCTTTGTTGCAACAATATGTGCAAATTTGTTACTGTGTATGCATGGTTGTGATAAAAAAAATTTGTTTTCTTGGTAGGTTAGTCTCACGGTGGCAATCTGGTTATCGGTCGGGTTGCAGATGTGAAGCAATACTCTTAAAAGCAACGTCCGATATACGCAAAATATTGGATAATAATTATTTTACGACTTTGGTATTGGTTGATTTTTGCAAGGCGTTTCACCTAGTTAATCATAGTTTACTTCTCGCTAAACTTAAAAAAAGTTATAACTTTTCATCGCCGTCGCTTAAATTAATCAGAGGTTTTCTGATTGTTCGCTTTCAGCGGGTCAGGATAGGGAATGAAAAATCCATATGAAAAGGAGTATACAAATTGGAGTCCCACAAGAGTCTATTCTTGGACCTTTGCTATTTTGTCTGTTCATCAATGATCAACCGAATGTACTTCATGATGTTAACATTAATCTGATGATGATCAGATTTATTTATCCCGACTAATAGGCTTAATAAATAGAAGACTGCATTGATAGAGTAAATTCTGAAATGCTGAATACATCTGCTTGTGCGTTTAGAATTGAGGAGTGTAAAAGGTCTCACCGAGTACTATTGAGTGGTGTACTTTTTATTTCAGCTTCAGAAAACATTATCGGGACGATTTTTCCGCCGGAAGGCCCATTTTCATGCACTTGGGTCACATACACCCAAGCTACTACATTTCCCATATGTTTTTGCAATTCTTTTTTCCATGGCCATTAGTGCTCTGTTGTGAACAGTTTTCTCATAGTAAGTCGTTTTGCACGATTCACCAATTCCACTCAATCACGAGATGTAGAAACGTCCATTTTTTCACCCAAGCTACATCCGATTGCCAAAGCTTTCCACAGCTTAATTGAAATAAACATTGTTAATAAAATATGTTCAGTGTATCAAAACGCATCGTGGAGGTGCCGGGCCTAAAGTTGTATGGAAAGTGGACATTCTCTTTTAGGTTCGTAGAATCGATATTTTTGGAATGGGATCTACGGGAAGTTTTTAGGACAGTGAAGCGAACGTAGTAAACTATTTTGATTTTGATTGATTCGTGATTGTTTGTGAATTTGATAAAAGTAAACAATAAAGTTAAATAAAGAAAACTCCTGAATTATTTTTGAAATATTATGTTTTAAATAACGAACTAAGATCACGCTCGTAACAATATGTGTATACCGCGCTTCCTTGGAATGGACATCACTAGAGATAACATTTGATTTCCTTCCGATATAATGTGAGTATCTATGTAATTTGACTCCATTTGCTGGTTTGGGGTACTTTGCTAAGCCGAATTCATCGTCGGTATAAAAACGTGTGTAAGTTAATTTCCTTCATTAATTAACAAATTTCCTTGAACTCAATCATTAATCAATTTGCACGAAAAACCATCTTTTTGTATTTTTATTATTATTATTTTTATATATATTAACAGGTCAGAAACTTTATCGAAAATTGGAAATTGGTTTTTCTGGACAAGATACTAAATCGTGTCCTGTTCTGTATAGAAGCCTCCAAATCGATATAGTATAGGAAGAAAATTCCCATCGAAAACATGCAATCATAGAATTTCAGTGGGGTAGAAAAGTCGTAGGCATAAAAAGACGGTTTTGGTAATCAGATGCTATTAGTACGGACAGATAGGAAAACTTGGAGTGTGCAAAAAGCAGAAAAAGCAACAGAGTCGAAAAGATTTAATTGAATCAAAGCGAGAATAATGCGAGGCAATTAAATTAATTGGAAAGGCAACATCAGGAGATCTTAGACAGGACGAAGATAAGCGTCATCGTAGTCGTAGTCGTGGCTAAGAAAATGGAGATGTGAAGTGCTGAAGCGTATACGGACATGGTAGACATGGCAGTAGAGAATTAAGTAGAATTTTTGGGGCGAAATCCCAGAAACTCTGCACAAGACGCTAACAAAGACAAAGTTTGATGATGGAGACCAAGTTATTATTTAAGGCAAGGAGATAGAGACAGCGAGATATAGAGAGAGAATAATACTTTGACAAAAGTTTCTCCAGTCCTCTATTCTCTTAGCAAATGATGATTATTACCTATCTACCTACCTACCTAGGCTTACCAAACCAAACCGACAACTTCACAAAATTTTCTTTTGAGGAGAGTTGCAAAAAGAGGAAATTGCCTTGATGAAGATTTTATTTCTCTGGAGATAACCGAAAATTCTTGATTGAGAAGATTTTATTGCCATGGATGGCATGTAGCAATTACACAACAAAGGATATTTCATGGTAAAAGTTTAAATGAAAGGACATTACTGTTACTTTCAACTTAAATTCTGCGTCTTTATTCATCAGATAAAATCTATTCAAATGTAAATCTTTGAAAGTTTAGACGTTCTTGCCAGGCTGGCCATTATCGATTTACATTGTAACATTGAAAGATTAAGGCGGACGTAACTAAAGCTTGGGGATGTATTTTTCGGTGAACAAAATACTGAAAATGTCAACAATGTCCTATACACACATCTATTCCTGTCAATTTTACTTTGTCAGGATAACTATACTATAGATGGTCACGTTCCTTTAAAGCTATGTCTGTATGTATACACCCCCTCTTCCCCTGCCCATCAATAGGGCATTTATCTTAAGATTTATCAGTTTCAAGTAAAACAGTGTCGAGAATAGATATACGATAGAAATTATATCTGTACATACTAGAAGAAAATGCATATAAAGGATGGGCTGGCGATCCGAATTTTCTGAACACTCTAACACTTGACATTACTATGTGGGTGTGTGTGTGTATGTCCTGAGTCGCGTAGGTAGTATAAACTGAAGAGCATATTTTAAAGTTGTTTTTGTAGGGCGAAGGATAAAAGCAGATTTCTCGTAAGTAAAGAATGTGTTCCTGAGGTCAAAGACAAATTTGAAGAAGGAACTTCTTAATGGGATGGCAAACTGTGTACCACCTACATTAGGATATGCTAAAGCATCAACCACATACAGGCAGGATAATTTACACACTCAGCTTATAGTTAAATTAGATTTAAGGACATGCAAAATAAACTTTTCGAATGGAGGAGTGGTGATTGTGAGTATACAGATTAGGTTCAGTGAGAGTTAGATGGAGGTGAGGAAAAGATATAAGTAAATATTTAAATTTTGGTAGAAAAGTTTAAGGAGAGTATTTCTAGTAAAATTCTTTATATTAAAATCTTAAATTATATTTTTGAAAATCATCTGTTTGTGACAACATACACTATACCAATGTATGTGTGCGAGAGATAAGTCTTTTCAATAATATGCGATTTTCGATAATACAGGGAGGGCCAACTTGGACTGAGTGATTTAAAATGCATATCACTTTTGTATTTTTAAAACTTTTTATTTTTTTTTTAAATGAACGTATAATTTTTTTGTTTAAATCTAAAATTTAAAAATAATATCCCTTAAATGACCTGAATTTTCTTGTTGGCTGTTAATGGCTCTTACTAAGGCATTACGGTGCGCAAAATTCCAAGTACAAGTACCAGGACCAGGACTTGGACTTAAATTGTTTTAAGTACAAGTACAAGTCCCGGTGCTGATACTTACAATTTTTCCTAGTACAAGTCCCGATACTGGTACTTAAAATTTTTTAATTTAAGTCCAGGCAGTGGTACCAACTGATACTTATAAGTCCTACATATCAGTTTTATTTATTTATTTACTTATTTATATATTAAGATAGTTCAGAAGATATTACACAGATAGAATCCATTAATATAATACTTTAGAAATTAATACAGTTAAACATAATAAAAAAATAATATAAAAAAAAGATAAATAGAATATAAACTATAACTACAAAAAAGAGAATCCAAAAATAAAAATCAAAATCAAAAATATAAAAATGTGAAAACACTACACTAGGATTGTAAAACTACATAAAATAGTACAGGAACAAAATTTATAAATTAATATATTAGGAAAAGAAAAGAGAAATATAAAATTAATTAATAAGGAAAATGCAAATTGAAAAAGTGCAAATAATTAAAAAATAAAGGCAAAGAAAACTCAAAGGAAACACCGTAAAAATATTATATATATTAAATTAAGGAAATTGTATTATCTCCGATAAAACTGATCTCTTGAATGTCAGGGGGTCAGAACCAAATAATTTTTGCATTCTAACAAAAGGTGACTTTACACGGAGGTTGGTTCTACAGAAGGGGACTCTAAATGGAACCTGGAGTCTTTGGGATTTTGTTGGAATATTTATGCTGCTTATTTCGGAAAGCAAAACGAGACAAAGCACGAGACCAATTTAGAGTTTATATAAAAATAAGCAGTCCAGATACATGCGACGGTGTTCAAGAGATAGCATGTTAAAAAGAGATAATCTATGAGTATACCAATAAGGCCAAATTTAAACAATAAAATCCTGGTAAACTTTCTCTGGACAGATTCAACTTGTTTATTGTAGAATGAGTAGAAAGGGATCCAAATTTGACAAGCATATTCCAGAATGCTTCTCACCAATGACATAAAAGACAACTGAAAGCTGCACTGCCATTGAAGGATCTACACACCCGAAAGATGAAGCGCAGCATTCGATAAGCTTTAGAAGTAATGAGATTTACGGTAAATAGAAATTTTATTAATTTTTCTAGAAAAGGTTATTGTTTTACATTTATCGATATTAAGGTCAAGATAATTTTCCTTACACCAAAATTCGAGCTAAACAATATCATCCTGCAGGCACCTACAATCATTTGCATCATAAATTACCCTATAAAATTATTTAGAGTTGAAAATTGAATCCGGATCTGCTAATATCTGGATATCCGGATACCCGGATCTGCGAACTATCCAATTCCTGAGATCCGGATCCGGATCCAGATCCGAACTATCCGGATCCAGATGCGAACTATCCGGATCCAGATGCGAACTATCCGGATCCAGATCCGAACTATCCGGATTTAGATTCGAACTATCCGGATTCAGATTCGAACTATCCGGATTCAGATCCGAACTATACGGTTTCAGATCCGAACTATACGGTTTCAAATCCGAACTATACGGATCAAGACCAATCAAAAAAGCTTTAAAATTGTGTTGTTTCAATGAGAAAATGAAAATATCATGAAATTTATATTTTTCCAATGAAACAATGCAATCTGGAGGAAATTTGGAATTTGGATAGTTGGGATCTGGATCCGGATATTTGGGATCCGGACACTAGGATCCGGATTATCCGTATACCCGGATTTGAGGAATCGGATCCTAATTATCCCGGATTATCCGGATAGTAAATTATCCGAATACTTTCAGCTCTAATAAAAATTAGCGTCGTCACCATAAAATAAAAAAGGCTATATAGGAAAGTCATTAATATAAATTAGGAAGACGAAAGGACCAAGTATAGTACCCTGAGGGACTCCTGAGGTTTGTTTGAAGTGGTTTGATTTGGAGCCATTGAAAATCACGACACTATTTCTTTCCTCTAGATAGGATATAAACCAAAGAACAGTGTCAGTGTTGAAACCAATTTTCAACATCTTCAAAAGACATTGTTGGTGACGAATCCTATCAAAAGCCTTAGAAAAATCAGGCGATGGTATCGGTAAACAAAATTAAGTTAGTAACTGTAGAACGTCCAGGAAGGAAACCATGTTGCTGGTCACATACATATATAAGGTAAAGTTTGATGAAAAAGCTAATTGTACAGAAGTCTTTAAGCTAATGCATTAGAAACAGATATAGGACGATAATTTGTAACGAATCTAGGATCACCAGATTTAAAAATTGGAGTAACAAATCCATGCTTTAGTTTAGGTCGAAATTCTTTGTGCGTGATAGATAAATTAAATAACATACTTAGAGGATTTGCTAAGCTACTAGAGTATCTCTTATATATCTAATGTTTGGAATTCCATCAGCTCCTGGATTTTTATCACAATTTAGTTGATCTGCACCTCTTCTGATGAAACAAAGTTTAAGGTAATATTAGGTGAGTTATTGTAATTTTGAAAACATTCCCTGTCAGAAAAAACTGTCCTGAAGTATTTGGAAAATAAATTATTGACAAGTTTAGGAGAAGATGAGGTGACTTCATTATATACCATCTCTTGTGAGAACGTATTCGAGTTCTTGAAGTTTTTACTAAAAGCCCAGAAGACTTTGGGGTTTTCTTGTAGCGAGAATTCAGTTGAGCTCACATACCTATTGAAACATTCTAAGATTAATGTTTTAGATAATTTTCTAAGATAAGAAAAAGTTTTGTAGATTTCCGGATGGTTACCAGCCCTTTATAATCGATATTTAGAACTCTAGTAAGTTGATGAGTATACCAGGGTAAGAAACGTTTGCTTTTCTTTTTTGTTACCGGTACATAATCCCGAATACCTAAATTCAGTATTTCGTAAAAACTCTCTAAAGAAAGAGCTACATCAGATGTAAAGACTAAAGAGAAATCAGTAACATTGAGGTAGTTATTTAGACCAGTATAATCCCCAAAAAGAAATTTCTTTGCTTAGCAACTACGTTGCGAGCAAAATATTATAAGGAAACATTTAAAATTATGTCTAAAGGTGGATGATGGGAGTCAATATTTGAAAGTGGACATTCTGATGTTACTACACTAATGTTACTCTAAGGGAAATCTGATCATACCAAGTCAAGAAACCTGTCATTTAAATTTGTGACGTTATTGTACTGGTTAAAGTTCCACAAGGTCATGTTGTTAAGCATATATTGAGCAGATTGACTAAAAACACCCGAAGGCGTCATACAATTATCGACTTTTGTCAAAGAACCATGAAAGGTAGGGTAGATTGAAATCATCCACAAGTAAAATGTGAGGCTTTCCAGAAAAACGAAAGAAACTTTCGCTAATGCTTGCAAAAAAAAAAAAATAGAATTGTAAGTCTCATAATTGCTGCTTAGAGGTAAAGTATACACAGCACACATTCAAAGTAATTTTTTTTTCCTTAAGGGATACCCACACAATTTCATTAGAATTGTCTTGAGAAAGTAAACAAGATGAGATAAAAGACTTTTTGACTGTAATGAGACAACCACCGTAGTCTTTTTTATCAGAGAGCTACAAGTTTCGGCCCCTTCTATATACCAGATATCGATTATCAAAAAATTTCATTGCTGAAGATATTTGTTTGTTGAAAAGTTTCAGTAAGACATACAATATCGTAATTATTCGATAATAATGACAAGTAAATATCTGAAGTCGTAGTTCTTAGACCTCTGACATTTTGGTAGTAGCTTTGAAGTACTTACATTATAGGTATCCACCTAAGTACGCAAGTAATACTGCCATATCTCCAAGTACATTATTTAATTTAATGAAGAACTAAATAATAAAATTCATTGCGCAACGACTCTAATTTTTTTTTTTTTTTTTGGAAAAAATTAATATCTAAAATCCTCTATTATTAGAAGGCATATTTAAATAATTTGCAAAAGTTGAAGTACTACGCGTTATGGCGATATTTATAGTAAGTGCGTACTTTGGTACTTATAGGATACTTAAGCTTATATATGGGACTATGAGTACCAGTATCAGTACGTGGATTTATTTTTGAAATTTTTTTGAGTACCAGTATCGGGACTTGTACTTCTACTTAAAAAAAATTTATGTTCAGATCCTGATACCAATGTATACTTAAGTACATTACAAGTCTGGGTGCACAACGTTTTTGGTTCTAAATTTAAAATTTCGGGTTGAATAACTAGCTTTAGTTTCCAAATATTTTGTGGTTTGTTTACTAAAAAAAAAAGAAAATTGTTGGCTGTAAACCTGGGAAACGAGGTGGCCAAGCGAAATTTGTATTTTTTTAAATTATTCGGTCATCGAAAGGCTCTTGAAGAATTGCCATTGTTGCTTTCGCGGTACTCGCCATTCCGACATTCTATTCAAAGTTCACTACCTGAAACTGGTTTGCGGGGGGGGGGGGGGTAGTTCAATACAATAGTTATAATCCATGGCTGTATTCAGTTGATTCATAATGTCTAATAGAAGTATAAATATGTACGATTCATTTAATACGTAGCTTTCCCTTTATCAGCGTAAGTAATTAAAAATTCATAATTTTTCTATTGAAAACTTTCAAACGCTTTTTCTCCAGTTTTTATTTTCAAGATGTTTCTAAATTGGCTAAATAGCTAAAAAACTAAATGACATATTTAATTGAATCAAAGTTTTTTTTATATTCAGTATTAAATTCTCTTCTAAGTGAACTAAAAACGTTTGTCAAAAAGTTTATTTAAATAATTGTTATAGTACCTTAAAGTTGAATTTTCTTTTAAACACATTTTTATTTTGTAATTCATTATCGCAATTTTAATTCAACAGTTTCCCAAAGTACGTTTCCGTTTTCGCAATTTATATCTGTACTAGTGGATGATTATGACAGTTCTCTAATTATTATATTTTTTTTATATATACGTCTTCGGCGCATAAGTGTCCTGCTTAGCAAGCCAGGTGGGTTATTTCCTTATTTCCCAAAACTGGTCACAGCAAATTTTGTTTTCTGCATTATTTCTATGACAGGGGTAATTAATATGTGCGAAGTGTTATTAGTTTCACACCAAGATTCGCGCTGCAAAAAGGATGATCCCACGGAGTGAGGAAGGTTTCAGCTATGAGTATTGCTGTGTTTCTTTTGAGGTATATTAACAATCTCAATGGTCAACCGAAAACAACGCCTTGCTTGTGTTTCTGGAAGAAAATTTTAAAGCATCATCAAAACGAAAAGACAGTTATATGATGCCACGACATCGCTAAGACCACCACCACTTTTTTTAGTGTAATATATTTTATTTTCTACTTTTTAGTCATAAATTCTATACTATTTCTCCTCCACTCTCCACCTTCCACTCTCCACCTTCCACTCTCCACTCTCCACCCTCCCTCTCTCTTCACACAAAACTATGTAAATCCATCTATTTTTATTACGCATAATCACGTATTTTAACGATATTCGAATGAAAAAAGTCTGTTATAAAGTTTCTTAGCGAAGACAAGAAAATATGCCATTCAATAGCACTCGGCAAGAGTTTTAATTTGACATGACACACGGCCCAAAATGGACAAACCCAAAGGCGCTAGTTACCACCCCTCACCCTAAAACGTAAGAAAATTTTATCTCATCGGAAAGTTTACCATTCCCTCATTCTAAAGCCCATCCCTGACGGTTCGGTACGATATCAGTACGACATTGACTCGATAAGTCTTCCGCATGCCGAGCCACTGTTGCCACTGTGTATTTAAATTAGAAATTAACAAAATGTCGGCTGATTTAGTTCATAGCATGTCTGACCGTGAGGGAGCTCCATGTGGTACGACATCGATGGGACAAATTTCATACCGTATACTATGTCGCTATCATACCGACCCGTCAGGGAAAGGCCTAAATCAAAGAAATACAAATCCATTCACGTTTACTACCCTAAAATTCTTTCATCACGAACGGCACTCTCAGGCACTCAGGTATAAAGTTTTTTAGTCAGGGGTTAGTGAGTAGATGAAAGTTATTTAAAAAACGTGAAATGTATAATGAAAAGTCATTCGTCTCCGATGTCCATCTCAACTGACATCACGCTAGGACTACTATAGCGTCAACAGATTTTGTTTTTTTTTTAAATCTTATTTGTTCTGGCCTGCAAATTTTCTAGTAGCTTTGGATGGGTTTTTAGAAATTCATAAGAACCGACGAAACTATATCCATGTTCCATATTATATGTTACGATCGAAAAGAAATTTAAACACACACGTTCAACCAGAATGCTGATGTGTTAGGAAAACAGGGAGCGAATTTGAAAATGTATGAAAATTCCTTTAACAGCACCTACTCAGCGCTCTTCTTTTAGTAGATTCTTAGTTTTCAACTGTGCCAATTTGTTATAGATTCAATATGTATCCGTACTGCTAAATTACTGCCCGAAGAATATGTGACAGCTCTGCTCTCAATTGTCAACCAGTTGGGAAATTTCGCCACTCGTTCATGTTATATGAAAGATAATAAAATTTATTCTAGAATCAGTGTTAAAATCAATATGGAATGCTAGTCAGTATATGGACCTGAAAATTAGTATGATACTAATTACATAAATGTCAATCAATCGATAAGTCATTTTATTTTACCTATTTTGTACACAAGATTTTAAGTTTTATATTAGTACAAGTACGGCAAGGTTAGCTAATAAACTACAAAATAAAATAAAAATAAAAATAGAAAATAAAATAACACGTAATACTTACAATATATTAGAAAAATAGTAAAAATAGAAAAGGAAACAAAAGAAAAACATAGTGGAAAGATAAAAAGAGAAGTGTTCGACACAATCAGCTAGTAATTAGTAAAATACAATTACGAGGTAAGTCACTGATAGAAATAACACTCTGTGCATGTACCATAAGCAAAAGGAGGCACTAAAAGTGTCCTAACTAGTCTTAAAGACAAAACGACGGGAAGCATATTTGCAGACAGCCAGAGTCTCCTAAACCCACCATTAATTTTTCTTACCATAGATTTGATATGATCATAACACCTCAAACGATTAATAATTTTCACCCCCAAATTAGTTATACAGTTTACATAAAGTAGTTCCACTTTATTAAGCATAATTGGGTCAAGATCCTCAATATTAAGATCAGAATTAGAGAGGGCTATGCATTGCAATTTGTTGGGGTTAAGAAGCAGTTGATTATCAATTGACCACCTAAAAATTTTTGAGAGAGATTATCATTTATTCTGCAGATACAGTCCTCAAACAGTCCACGAAGTCTACATAAGTTCAGCTGCACATTATCTGCATACAGGTGCAATTGAACATTATGAACCACATCACATAAATAATTAATGTATAGACTAAAGAGGAGAGGTCCTAAGACTGAACTTTGAGGAACTCCACATGTTACATGTATTCGAGAAGACGGAACTCCTTTTATGACCACCTGTTGCGATCTACTTGAGAGAAAATTTGCAATCATCTTAACAGCAAAAGAGAAATAAAAATTTGTATATAACTTGCGGAGCACTTTTTCATGTCAACGCAATCAAATGCCCTTGAAAAGTCTAAGAAAACCATCACACCAAGATCTCCCTCATCTAGAGCTGATCGCAAGTCTGTAGTGACTTTGAGTAACACAGATTCACAACTGTGTCGTGCACGGAAACCAGACTGATATTTCGCCAAGAGGTCATTACATGTTACGTAATTTTCAATCTGGGTTCGAATAAGCTTTTCCATGCTTTGGCAAGAAAACTGAGAATGCTGATTGGACAGGGTGGAATGCCAGCTCAATAGCAGACATTTCTTTTTTGCGATAAGAATAATATAAGCTATTTTCCATACTTCTGTGAATTGAGATGTAGTTAGACAAGTGTTCATGATGTCATATGTTATCGTCGACTTTTGATTTGTTTACATTATGCTAAATGTCATTCTGACATGTCTGAGTCATAGAGGCCAATTTTTATAAGTGCTATGTGAATCTTACAAGTTTTTATGCGGTGAAACTTGGTAGGGAAATGTTTCCTTAGTTTTCAAGTTACGATAAAAAAAATTGTTTTTTTGTTTGTTTTGTTTTTAATTTTTTTTTATTACAAAAAATGTACAGGAATAGGTTTTGTTTTTCTTAATATTAAGAAACTCATCAGATCACCTAAGAATCCGACCGTCTCTATTGTAATCGACTTGCTTTGTGCTTTTGATTATTCATGGGTCTCTAATAAACGATATCTAGCTATGGCTTCAGAGTACAATTTCTAAATCTAATAAACCATTAAATTCTAAGTGGTACAAGTGGTATAGTTGTGCAAGTTAACTTTTCATAATATTTCCTTAACTATCAGAAACTAAAGTTAAGGAATGTCCATGCTTTGTAACATTAAGGATGTCACATAATTTCCTATTGAAAATTTAATTTCGCAATTCAATATGATATCGATTGTACTTTGTAGACCCAACTGTCCTCTATTTTAATTTTATCGCAACCAAATAGGGTTGGACAGGGGCTTAGACATCCACAGGATTATCGAACGACCTCTACAAAGCCTCACACTGCATCCGACTTTATTTCAAAGTCAACAAGGACATAATTATTAGACAGCAAACATTAACTGTATAATGGAAACGTAATTTGAGCACTCCTGCAGAGCATTAACGTGACCTTATTGTGCTACTCGATAGTTAGGGTCATCACAATCACTTCCACGTCAATTATTACCCAGACTATGTATATTCACAGACATGATATGCTTCTGAACCACACCAAAATTCCAGCCTCAAATTACATACATACATACATATGCTTGCGAATCGTTAGTGGGGGTGGAAATGATTTAGGAATTTTGTAATTTTTCCATTGTAATTGTACAGAGTGCATGTGGTCAGTGTGATTAAAATTAAACATACCAAATTTGGGTAAAGTTTTAGACCGAATATACATGCGGTTGTATGTTTTTTTTTTAGTGAACCCATCTTTCGTGTATCTTACTAAATTATGCTAAATGCTAACCAAACTTTTTATGAACTGTCAAAATATGATTTTGACATTTGGATTAGATTTTATGACTTAAGTTCCGAACTCGTGATGATTAAAGAAATGTTTATTTATAAGATTAGGCTATGTTAGGTAAGAGGGGTGCTGCTAGAAATATCCAGCTAGCTTCAGTTAGACAATGTGCTTAGAATTGGCGTAACTAGGTAGGGGCCAGGATGGACCTGGACCTCACAGACTGCCCTTCCCACGAAAATTATAAAAAGCCTAATTAAATTGAATTCGTTCGGATCATAGTCGAAAAGGATTTAAAAAGTTCATTTCTTTAAGAAAATCTATTGAAATCTTTTTAAAAATTTTAAAAACTACCCTTCGATTACTTTGATTTCACTGATTTTTGACAAAAGCTTATGATGATGTATGTATTCAGTAGGAGAAATCATGCGGAACTATATTGAAAGTTTGTGTGGACATTTTAATTGATAACCTTTGACATCAATGAAATTTTGAAAATTTCCTAAAACTTTTTTAATTTTCCGGAAGAAAGCCCTTTTAAGACTTTTCGATTCCTATCCGAACGGATTCAATTATAAGACTAAGTATCTTTATAAGGAGCTGCGGAATTAAAAAATTAAATAATATTCTTATTGTATTACATTATGACATAAAACTATATTAGCAAATTTAGACAATTCATAATTCGGGAAATAAAGTAAAAAGCTATAAGTAACTACGCGCATACATCGAAACAAAACTTGGATCCTCATTTAATTTATTATAAATTTTTCACATAACTTGTCAGATCGCGCAGTTTGAAAAACGGAGCCATATTCCCCACGAGCTTATTTGGGAGAATCTACAAAAAATGTATACTAGCTTATTATGGTACGTAGAGCTATGCGCAAAGCATGAAAAATGTAGTGACAAGTTATTTTTATTTGAAGAGACCTATATACCTCTATATACCTTACTTTTACCACTTAAAATTGTTACTTGGTTCTGTGAGCTTGGCCGGCTGTGAACGAAGCTTTTCTGTTATCTAACTTTAATTTTTGAAACGCATGCAGATAAATACTGGGAATTAGACAGGGTGTCACGATCATATCAGTTTCGTTTATAGAACTTGAAGATTCTGACTTATTTTCCTTAATACGTGAGAGAACGGAAGAATGGGAAGTGGAAAACAAAGGTTTCTGTTGATTAAGCGACACCACTTTCTTTTATTTTTCTTTTAAAACCATACAAATTTTATTTTATTTTTCAAATAAACACTACCTTCTATAATTTAAAAAAATATAAATAGCGTCGTTGAAGTGGACAGTGGAACTACAGAATATATGAATGTCGCCAATTACATTATGTACTAATCTATTTGAACGTGGCCTCGGTAGCTCGGCTGGAAAGCACGCTGACTACCATCCTAGGGGTCGTTAGTTCGAACCCACCTCGACATGGTCCTGCGCTAATTCCTCATATCTAGCTTTCTGTCATCTTCTATAGTTTTATAGCTTCTCCTACTTAGCAGGTTACCACAATGGGCCATCTTGGCCTCCGTGTTTAGGATCTTTCGTCCCCCTGCCCCGAAAAAAATCAATTTACACAATAATTTAAATGTTCGACTAAACTGAAATTAATAAAAGGAAGCAAAAGGAATCAAGTCTAATTTCGTAAAAAATTCTCGTCGCCGTTGGTCTCGATTTCATTCGTTATTACCAGATCGTCGAATGTTGACTAACTGGCTATCCAAAAATTGATTGAATGCTAATGACTGACACTAACTGATAAGTAATGTACCCTGTATCTCAGCCCTTGGGTGCTCAATTACATTCAACGAGAATTATAATAAAGAATGGGAATCAATTGAAAATTGTTCGTTGCTCCTATGGACTCTAACATCGGAATCTCGACAAAGACTTCCCTATCTCAAAAGCTTTTCTTATTAATATCGCCCCGAATGCACACACCTTCCTGCATTTGCAGTGGATTAAAAGTGCTGATCTATCCTTTTTGTTTTCTTGGGAGCGGAGTTAAGGTTTCACATAGGATGACTAGATATTAAAACATATTTGCATTTTGAAATCCAACACCTCTTACATATAGATAGATAGTAAAAAAAGCTAGAATTTGTCTAAGACTAATTCTTATGATACCCTAGTAGACGAATGCCCGTATGTAATTTCGTATGGTCACGCATCTATGCAAGTTTGATTTTTGAAGTTTAAGTTACTTTGTTTTTTTTTAAATTACTTTGGCAAAAATTATGTTTTAGAACTTAGATTATGTTTCTTGCGGGCTCTGTAATTTATGCAATTTCATTGGCTCAGAGTAATGGATAAAATATGTTGCCCAATAGCTGGGAATACTCATGAGCTGGTATACTTCGCAAACAAAATGTTTGTTAAAAAGCCCATGTACGAAAGTTGGCGGACCCGGCCCACCCCCAGCTAAAAATCCTAGTTACGCCAATAGTGTTTAGATGTGTGCCTTGACCGTTTTTGAAACTGCCTTGGATCTATTCTGCTTCTCTAAGGAATCTCAGGATACATCTCAACTCTTTACTTTGCAACTCCTTAGATTTGAAAAGAAGTAGCTGCCATGCATCCTACCTTTTATAGTGATTAGAGCGGGGCACTCGCAAAGTACGTGTTGGACAGATACGATCTCCTCTAAATTTTCACAGTTCTTGCAGAGATCATTAGCTGCTATTCTCAGCCAACTAGGATGATATCCTATAGCGCTATATTTGCTTCGCAATACGGCAGTTTTCTCTATTGATTCACAAGAGACTTGCCTTTTAATAGGCGATCTTGATGATCTCCTCTTTTAAAGCTCCGATCGGGATCTTTACATAAGCTACTGCTGCGGAGCTAACCATATCAGAGAACTTTTTAGCCAATTGATGAGTCATCTCATTGTTTTGGATATCTCGATGAACAGATACCCAGCATAGGGTCACCTTGTGCTGTGTAGTTTATTCCTCATAACTGTACCAGTTTTGATTTTACCAGCACAGCATCCAGCGCCTCAATGGGTGCTGTCAATTTATATGCAGATGAGCTCTTTACACATCATTAATGTCGCCTGGTAATTTGCTGCAAGATCTGCCTAAAAGACACTGCATTTGTCCAGCAGTCTTAAAGCTTTGTACCACTGTCAGTTGCTGGAGCTTACTTCAGATCCTGTGACCACAATCATCATGGATTCATCTGTAAAGGTCGAAATGTCGATTGTTACCACTCTCTCCTTCCCATCCCAGTCACTCCTGGGGGTATCATTGTATTGACAACCCCACTAAAAGTTAGGGAAGGTATTTTGCTGTTTTCTGGAGTATATTGGAATACCAAAAACTGCTCTTCATTCGCCAACCCTCCGCTCTAAACAGGACACCGCTGACTGCCGCTACAATCTAGCGGTGTAAATCTATCGGCAATAAATCAAGCATGACCTCCAGTGCCGCCATGGGCATGATGCACAGACAACAAATTATTCTCAGGCAAGTAGCCCTTTGGCATTTTGACAGCACATCGAAGTTACTTTTCCTCACTAGTGCCGTCCAGCAGATCGTGAAGCCATAGCAGAGGATCTTCTTATTTTTTATTTTTATATATTTATATACATAATATTTCCGATGAGCTAATCCCACTACTTTTGGACACAACCCATATTGGTTAAAACAAATCTGCTTTTGATTCTGCTAACTATTCGCACTCATAGATTGATTTTTCTGGGAGTGGAATCAAATCGCGTAAGATTTCAGAGAGATATAAGACAACCCCTACTTATGGTTGCAATTCAAAATGCACATATATTATTTGGATACTAGTTTGAAACCTTAAATTTTAGTGCAATAATTATATTAGAACTTAAGCTCTAATTTCAAAAGATGGACTAATTAGGGACAACCTTTTCTTAAAGTTGCCATACAAAAATTCTGATCTTTTTATATATTTTGAGGAATTCACAAGGGTAGCACAGCACATAGCAATTCACTTACATAAATTGTAAAGGTGAATTGTTTTATGTTAGGTTCAAGTAACAAGAGAGATCAAGAGTCACTGTTGTGTATAGCAGTTATGTATCAAAACCACATTTTATAGCTCAGTACGATCTAATCATCTTTATTCGAAACTTTGATCTTCCCAAGTCATATTTTGAGTTTCTTCAATATTACCAAAATTTTGATATATTTTTTAGCTGAGTGGGACATTCGAGCTAAGGATAGTCATTAACATTTTAAATTCTACTTTGATCGTGTGTAGAAGAATTTTTATGCTACCACTCTATATAATTATAGTATGAGGGAATGATAAAAAAAAATTAAAACACAATGAACAGAGAGAGGGATGGATTCATATACGCAACAAATAAGTGAAACTAAAATTTGAGATCATATTATCGTCGGCCCGCAAATTAGGAAGCTATCTAAGGATACTGATTTCAAATTGTAGCTAAACTCAGTTAAGAAATTTCGATGCGCTTACTGTTTTTATGTATTCTCACAAGTGAAATGGATTTACAAATCTATATAGGACTTACATATATGGGTGTTGTGGAAAAATTTAAAATTTCGAAAATTTCTTCAAAAAAATTTCGAATTTTCGAAAATTATAATTTTTTGCAAAAAATGTTTTCTTAGTTTTCATACCATCCTAAGTTACATGCAAAGAATTAGGTGTGATCTTTTTGAAAAGATCTCATTGAATATTATCTTCGATGTGCTGAATCTTTCTGACATTTATTTTCATGGAGATCAGTGGTCTGATGTAGTTTCAAATTACAAATGTAAAAATAACCGTATTCCGCCATTGTTATACATTCAAGATGAGTTTTTTGATGTGCCTGCAAAATGTTTCTTCTCACCAACTTTTGTCATATTACGGAGTTCGAAATTCGAAAACTTATTTTGAAAATTTCAGGATATATGTGAAAAACAAAACAATAAATAAAAAAACTGTCGTTTGCTTTCAGACTACTGTGAATATATTTACGGATAGTAAGAGTTATGGGGATGCTAAATGGAAGTCAATATTTAATAATCGTACTCAGAAATGATACCCTCCTTCGGGTTTTCGCATTAAGCTTAATTTGGCATTTGAATCAGAAAAATTGGTTACTCAGATATGATTTTTTGAAAATGATATTTCATCGTAAAATCACGAAATTTCTAACCCCCTTAACGGGGTGTGCAGTGTGGTAGAAGTAAAAAAAAAAATGGGTGAGCTATTTTGGTATTCCCTACAATCTGTGAAAGTTCCATCCAAATCAGAGATGGTCGGGAGCGATAGTATCGCCGCCAGATGTAGGGAAACGTGAATTCGAGCGCCGTCCCACAGTGAAAAACATGATTATCGGTGCCGGCGCTAACGTCTTAAGAACATTAAAAATTTCTCACTTTCGTTTCGCGGAGCACCTGGGACAACGTTGCGGAGTACAAATGCTCCGCGGAGCACCGGTTAAGAACCACTGGTATACTATAAAAAATCCATACTCAACTTGAATATTGGAAATATCTGGCAACTCCTTTTTTCATACTGCTTAGAACACGGTAACCTAGCGAGCTTAAGTTTTTTACAAGTTAATATTAGCTGTGTTTTTTTCGCATATGTATCCGGGTCAGGATTAGAAGTAATTTCCGCATTAAATTATTTCGGTAGAGCACTTTGATTTGAAATATTTTTGGGAAAATGCAAATTTTCAAACACATTTCACTGAAATACTTTTTTACATAATAAGTCTAATGTCAAATATTGATCCATATGGGTTCTATAGGCTTAGAATATAGAGAAGACAGGAAGTGTGATAAGCCAAATTTGGGTAAAGTTGAAAAAACTCTTTATGCAAACGAAAAATCTTTAAAATTTCATTGTAAAATAAGGGCGTTTCATATAAGCAGGAACCGTATAATCGTCAGTACGGCTTGGTTCCTGCCTGCCGTATACGCCAAAGCAAATAGCCAAGCTGACCTCATATATAGACTTAAAATAAATTTTAAGTGTGAATTATATGAGACTAAATACTACGTATTTACTTGAATGCCTAGCAAGATTAGCCCTATGCGGGACTAGCATTTCATAGAGTTTTACTTTGGGCTAGTCTTGCTAGGCATTAAAGTAAATACGTAGTATTTCGCCTCATATAATTCACACTTAAAATTTATGTTAAGTCTATATATGAGGTCAGCTTGGCTATTTGCTTTGGCGTATACGGCAGGCAGGAACCAAGCCGTACTGACGATTTATATGGTTCCTGCTTATATGAAACGCCCTCTTTTTGCAATGAAATTTCTTTTTTAAAGATTTTTCGTTTGCATAAAGAGTTTTTTCAACTTAATTCTCGAGCTGTAGACTTAGCAGCAAACTGAGTCAATTTCATATTGACTTATTTCGCTATGAATTTTCATAGCAAAACTCATATTTGGGTAGTCAAATTCTGGTTATGTTAGTATCTGTTGCCGCTATAATGAAAGCTCAATACAGCCGTATAGTAGAATCAACAAGATATATGGTTGAAAATACTGCAGTTGCTCAAACCGAAAATGTTATTAGTCGGTGCCACTGCGTCAAGGTACCCAGGGAGTTTCTCAGCTGTCATAAACATAAACAAATCTTCAATAAACAAATATTTCATAATTTTTGTTATTAATTTATAAAAATTCGTGTAAAGTATACACAAAATAATATTTTATTACTATACTTGCCTAAAAAATGATTTCCTACTTATATTTTCACCAGAATCAAATTGTCGCAAATTCAGCAACTTCGTTTGACAGCTGAAAATACATTTGTCTCTTTCTTCAATATAATTCTGACCTACTTCACGATACCCCCCTGAAAAAATCCACGATCATGCACACGAATTTTTCAGGTATCAACACTTCCTGTTGTCTCTCTATATTCCAAAGTACTAGGTTCAAAATTTAACACTTTTTATCTACGTTTTTCATTATTCCAATGCAATGTGATTGAAAATTTGTATTTTGCTAAAAATATTTTAAATCATAGCTCTATCGAAATAATGCGGAAATTACTGCTGATCCTGACCCTGATCCATATGCTAAAAAAAACACAGCTATTATAAATTTTACTGAAATAATGGAGAAAAAATGATGAATAATTGACGGTCTAGTCTTAGTGTGATGTGAATGCAATGAAAATAGACGGATAATTGATTGACGGTTGACTGTTGGAAGTTTAATGGATAGTGTGAATGCGACTGTAAGGTTATTGGACATTGTTGTAGGTTTGAGACTTTTTCTCTCATACTTTCTAAAGCCTGCCGACTTTGAGGAAATGTCATAAAAAAAAAATTCTGCCCTTTTTAGAAAGAATGGGATTATTGGATGAAATACAAATGAAAGCGGTGCATAATAAGTCAATTAATGATGAAAGTGAAAAATTAATCTAACTACATATATACGGCACTTTTAAATTAAGTACTTTTTGCAGTTTTGTTTGTGACCCCATAAATAAGAAGCGTTAAGAATTTGAGGAATTCCATCATCTATATGAGATTTACATACTGATCCTGAAACACTTTTTCAGTATATGAATATATGCCGGTTATCAAAGTTAAATGAATAAATTAAATCGCTCGAAACTAAATTCGACTAAAAGAAAAATAAGAAGTTATTAATTTTGCAACAAATTATTATTATTATATGAATACTAAACAAAACAGAAAAAAAAAGAAAAACATATTTCTTGATTGACTTTCCAAAAAGTAGTAAAAAATTATTCAAAAATTGTTTATTCAAGGTAATTATGTAAAACTGAAACTCAAATTCTCCCGAAAAATTCATTTTACGATCTCGGGAGATACTTTAAATCGGAAATAAATTACTTATTCCACCACACCTCAATTTAATTTCTATTTGTTTTTATTTTTGCAAAAATATTATCTATTATTGTTTCCTGAAAGTTTAACCTTGATAAATACCTATTGGCAATAAAATTTATTATGATTCGGCATAGTTATGTAGGTATATATAAGTGTCCACTTCTCACAACCAATATTCAGTTTACCATTGAGTTTTTTCAAGATGCAACACTTTGCTCAGTTTCTTGTGGGATACGCAATTTTAGCGGTGGTAACATGTGCACCTGTGTACAATAGTGATTTGGATAGAAATGCTAAGTCGTTAGCAGATACAAGAAGTATTAATCCGGATGGTAATTATTACTATAGGTAAGGCTAAGACTAATAATAATTATAATAATAAGAAAAATCAAAATAATTATATCCCCTATCTCTTCCTAGATATTACGTAGATAATGGTATAACACAAGAAGTTAAAGGAACCTTACAAGAAATAAATGGTGAACAGTTTTACAGTGTTACAGGATCATACTCGTATCGCCAAGATAATGGAAAAAATCTCAACGTTGAATATATTGCAGATGAAAATGGATTCCGAATTTTATCTTGTATGTTGCAACAAAAAAACAATTTATTCAAGTTTATTATTATTATTTATGTATTTATCTTTCCAGTAAAGGAAGAATATCCTGTGGCTATTTCACCTGGAGTTAATCCAAGAGCTGTGGCTAGTTTATTAGGAGGATAAAATGCTATGAAACAAATTTTTATTTTGATTTTTAATATAACTTTGTCATGATTTTAAGCCTTTTGTTGTGTTTTTTTTTATCTCCCACCTTGAGACGCAAACTTTATAAATTTTTTTGAAAATTATCGAATGACTCCCAGTGTAATGTAAATATGCGTATTTACGTAGACTTTCGTGTATTCATTAAATATTTTAGCGAAGGAGGAGGGGGTAGGAGGAGGAGGAGAAGGAGACTAACAATAAATGAAACGAGATAATTTTGGAAATTATGAAAAATAATTAGGTTGTTGATAATTTTCAGCAATCTACATACATATGTGAGATTTTAAACGTCGCCACTGATAATTCAACAAATTATTATTAAAAATTCAGTACGATGATTTACCTCTAGCTTTCGATAGGCGGCGTGGTGACAGCTAGTGATAGAGTCAACGAGTAAGTCGTCTCCTCTTCGTCTCGTCACCGTTCACTTCTCGTTTTTCCACTGTACTTTTGTGGGTAGCGTTTGGTTGTGCGTCAGGCGAGACGCTTTACAAGCAGATGGCGTTGAAGAAATTAAATCCCATATACGTGTCCTTAGGTCTGTTTGCCAATTGTCACTTGAGAGCTGTCACTTGCAATTTGTTGTTAATTGGGACATATAAATTACTTCGTGAGCAGAAATAAGCAAAAATTAGAAGAAAAGAAATAGAAAAATAGCTAGAGCACAGTTTATTTGTATTCACCCATTTTATAAATAACTTTTTACAATTAATTATATTCAGGAGAACTGTCAGAGAAATGTCATTACATTAGATTTACCCGCTGTTTTAAAAACCTGTTCGATGAGTGCATAAAGCACCGGGTAAATTTGGGGAAAATTGTAGGGGAAAATTTACACGGTGTTTTCGTCGAAAAAACCTCTAGTTACTGAATAAGTGATACTTTTCTGGAGCTATGAATGAGTGAATTATACTGGGTGACGCAAAAGTAATGACCCCATTTGGTTCAGCTACAACTTGTTTTCTAAATTAGAAAACTAGAATTATTTTTTTATATATGTATATTTGTTCCATGAAATTTTGTCGCATTAGGATTTGAAGATGATGTATCTTAAATGGTGACCTCCAGAGTTGATGAACATTTCAGCCCAATTTATGACATTTTCCATAACTTGCCGTAACGAAATTCACTTTGTGTTTTTATCACTGATGAATTATTCCGTAAATACATTGACATTATTATTCCACGTTCTTGGGGAGTATAACGGTTCATGTTTATTTTTAGTAATTTTACATTTGGTTATTACACAATTTTCAATATCAGAATGACAGGACATGTCACATAAAAAAATATAAGTAATTTCTGGAGTGTTAGTACTTTTGCGCCACCCAGTATAATTAGCAAAGAATACGAACGAATTTGGTTGGCTACCTTGACCTGATCTATTCCGACAGTGCTCGAGTGGGTGACATCAAAAATTATTGCGACATTGGAAATGAGCTTCAAGGCTCTCTTTTGGACTGTATCTATGTAATGCAGCTAAGATTGTACGACCAATTCCAACCCTTTTAGTTAAACTTAGGCACTTGGTTTCTCCTTTCTTTTCTATTATGAATTGAAATTTTATTATCTGTTCACCTAGAGGGTTATTCACACTATCATAGCATTCACACTAGACTTCTGTCCATCATTTTTCTTCCATCTCATGCAAAGCTGAGAGTATAATATTGAACACACATCACGTCTGATCGCCGACAGTTTGACAACATCAAAATATTCTCTGATAGTTTTCCTGATGGTGACTATCGTGATGTGATGTGTCAGTGATGGATTGTACGAATTGTTCGATTCAACTGCATTGCAGAATATTTTAGTGTGACTGCTTGAAGTCCGGTGAATAGTGTGAATAAGCGTTAATACGGATTGTATAAGATGGCGTTTTAACTAAACTGAATGCAATGAATTCCGGTGTGCCCTAGGGTTCTGTTATCTCTTCGTTTCTCATCTTAATATTCAGTAATGATCTGCTTTACTTTACTTTCAATCGCATCCATAGTTTCGCTGATGCCAATGCCTTTGACTTCGCTTACTCCTGTGATACTCTCACGGACTCCAGATGGAATGCCAAACGCAATTGCATGATTACAACATTGAAAATTGATCTTGATAATATCCTCGCTTGGAAAGGAATCACAGCAAATTCAATGCATCTAAGACCCACAGCTGACTGATCTCTTTAAAAGAAGATTATTACTTAACCATTCCCGTTTCTTTTGATGGAGTATTAATTTCTGATACACCCGTCACTAAGCATTCATTCTTGGCATTAATATTTCCATTAAGTTAAGCTGGAGAGATCACAACTGCTCTGTTGTCGAAGAAGCTTCGAAATGTTTTAATTTTTCTGAAAAGGTGTAGGAAATATTTCAGCCCATCAAATTTAGAGCTCCTCTACAAAATCCATATCAGTCTTAGAATTGAATACAATTTCCACCTTTGGCCCAGGGCTGATCGCACATCCCATCCGGAAGTATTCATAACATTTTTTTATCCACAAACTCTTTATAGTATAAACTGAAAAATTCTTCTTCCTTTTTCCTATTTTTTAGCATTGGATGGACTTAAATTTTCTCTGAATTTTCTACTTTATCCTCCTACAATACCGCTATCATTGCCAGCTCTAATAATGGGGGAAAAATGAGAACCAGATTAGGGTCTAATCCGAGTGTGATGTGAATGCTATGAAATTTGACGGAAATGGATAGCGTTATGAGGGATAATTTCTTCCCGACGGGACGGGGGAGGTGAAGTCTTGAAATGCTTTTGTTTATAACTCCTGAACCAAGAGCTGTAGAGAGTTCATTGATATCTTAAATAAAAGCTGCAGTCCTAGAACACAGATGGTATTATTTCGGGTTGCTGGGTGTCGAGAGGGCAGAGTGGGAGGCAGTCAAAATATCGATTTTTCGTCTCATACATATGCAAAAAACTGAGAACGCAAAAGTTCATAAATCAACCAATCGATTGCATTTTCCTGAATATGCTTTTTAGATAATTATAGCATGGGTGTATTAGGCTATTTTTCAATTCGATCCGATTGGGGGGGGGGGGGGGGGAATTACATTTTGGTTTTTCAATATAACTCAAGCCATTTGACCTGGGACTATAGGGGTGTGGGTATTCAAACCTCTTCTCAGAAAAAAAGCATATTTGAATCTGTACTAGATTTTCCAAGATGTACTAGAAAAAACCTTCGACCCCCCCCCCCCGGGCGCAGTTTAGTTTTGCTTATTTTTGCTTTTCTTTCGATCCCCATACACACTTTTAGTACTTCCGTTTTTTCCATTCTAACTGAAGTATTAGATTTTTTTTCACTTTAGATCGGCTATATCTCTGTAGGGTTAGGTCCAATCGGAAAACCGATGTCATCGCTCGACGCAGCCAATTACTAGCTACAATTTTAACTGAAGGTACTTTTAGGGTGATGGCTGGTGGGTTTTCAACAATATATTTTGATGGGAAAGCGAGCCCTAGACGGCTCATCCCATTACAACCTCAAGTAGGTACTATTATGCAACTAACTTCATAGAAATGCGATTTAGCAGTGTTTCCACATCTATTTTTAAAAGTTAAAAGTCATGATACAATATTAAAACCATAAATACCGATATGTAATAAAATTTAGATTAATATTTTTATAAATTGGGTCAAAATTGTATGATTTCGGAGAGTGATTATAATAATTTGATCACCCACTGTATGAATTTTAGGATAATCAATGGCTTTCAGATTAATGTTTTCTAACAGATATTTAACAATGAAATTAAATGAATTAAATCAGAAGCTTCAAGGTGTCAATTTCAGATGCTTACGGAATGTTATTTTTTCTCTGGACCTCATACGTACTTTTAGGATTGGGCAAACAAAAATTGCTTATTTTTATTTCATTGAAAATAGAATTTATTGAATAATTATTTTAATAATTGTTTCGAATTTCTTGAACTTTTAATATAAATATTAAAGCGAAAATGAACTTTCATTTAAGATAATTGTTACACGCTGTATACATATCGAAGTTAAATTATTCATTAAAATTATAATTATTGATTAAATTATTCATTACACATTAATTTCTATGCTTCCATATAACTTCAATGCCCGTCGCCCCGAATCTGAAAACAATAATAAAGAAGAAGAAAAATAATAATGAAATGCTCCGATTGAATGGTTCCATTTGTAAACTTGGAGGCGCTGACTCCACCTTCACGTTAAATGGAGGTAAGAAAATTTTGAACATCATTTTCTCATACTTTTGTATATATGAGAATTTGGTTTCGAATTCTATAATTAATTTTGTGATTTCTATAGAATATTTTAAAAATCCTTTCAGTCACTATTAATGCCAATAATGGAAAATGAATCGAATTATTTTACCGTAATTGATTTTCATAAGGCTTGAGTTTTGTTACGAAGGATTTTATATCTTGACTAGGGTGAGCTCGCTGGGGTTTGTTCAATATGTCAGCTATCAGCTCTCAACGTCGACGCGTTCTCAGGCAATGCCCAAATTTATAGAAAAAAATCGAAATGCTTGTATGGCAACCCCACGAAGGACTTACCCGATTTGTCCCATTTGTTAAATTCGTTATTTTTTTTAAAAGCCTATATGCAAAATTTCAGTTATATACTCACCGAGACCTTCCCAAAAATTCCACATGCCGGAGAAGAAACTTGAGCAGGAAACTAATGGAGTTGTGTTATGTATAAAATATGTGTACATGAGCGTAAGTCAAGGTATATCGAATACACTATATTCCCATTACGAACCATGTTCCACCATTATGTGACGTAATATCGTGAAATGTATAGGAAAGTACGGTACAGACAATACAATACTCTCTCTCTCCTCTCTCTGACTTAGGTACCCATAAAAATGTATATACATTAGTCACAGAATTACGTCACAGGCTATCAGCTGTAATGTGTCAAAGTTTTAAATGGGAATAGCTTGTCTTCTATATACCTTGAGCGTAACTAAAATGCCGCTTTATGCGTTCGTGAAGTTCGGCCATATTAGACCCTGACTGTCAGATTTCAAAGCGGGAGCTTGGTACTTTGGTACTTTTGTTTTTCTTGTTTGGAACCTGACCCATAGACGTAGTACGATACAGGAAAAATAAAAAATTCCCAATTAACTTGGTTTTTCATATTTTCCAGATTACCAACTAATATAAATATTTATTTTTTCCATCAGTTTCCGCTCAAACAAAATTCCCAATAAATTTGTATCGTTAAAAACAAGTGTCGCATTAACTAAAAGGTAATAAAATATGTTGAATCAGTTCTTCGTTTCATTGTTTTTTTTTTATATATATGTGGCTCACCTAAGCTCAGTAATATTTTTTGTTTGGCCCACCAAACGATTTGGGTTGAGCACACCTGGTTTAGACCATAATTTAATATGATTAACTGAGTCAAAAGTTATAGAGAAGTCGAGTAACGTTATGCCACATAAATGGTTTATGTTAAGTGATTTTCTGTTATTAGACGTAATTTCAATCAGTGCCATTTCGCAACTATTTATATATATATCCAACTGGCGGAAACCAGATTAGTAAGGACTGAGCAAGTTGCGACATTCCAAATATTTCATTAAGTATTTGAAGGGACAGTAATTTCTCTAACACGTTGACCAAGAAGCAGGGAATGTTTATCGGGCTTATATATTAATACGGGTTAGTTTCCAGAGCTGCCAAATTTACTTGAAGAATGAAAATATTATTTGTAAACCTTCCAAAAATTATGCGAAATTTCACATGTTTTTTTTTTGTGTATAATTATGGTTTTAGTTTGTGCTAAAAAAATGTGTTCTTAAGGGGAGGTTACCGTGGAGAGGCATGAATTTTTTTTAACACAAAATAAATACTTTTCGAAATTAGTTTTAACGTATTTTATTTTTCTATCAATGGAGAGTAAACTCAAAATATTATTTATAAAAAAAAAAATCTAAAATGGGGGCTCCAGCTCCCATCAAACAAATGCGTGCACGGCGTGTTTTGGTCTGTGCGGGGAGCCCCATAGCTCTGCCAGTTCATTCGAAACAAATAGGGTTTAAAGTGATTAAACTGGATAAAATTTGGGGGGCCTTACTCGATTTCATTTTCGAAAAAATCTCTGAATAACAAAATGCCAGTCGTTTGAAAAAAAAACCATTTTTTTTGCCCGGTTTTCTTTTTTTTCTTCAACGGACGAAAAAACTATTTCTAAATTAATTTTTGACAAAAATCGCTGCTGATAGACCCGCAAATTCTTTCCAATTGCGCAGAGATTCATGTGAATCGGTTTATCCGTTGATGGTATACAGCGCCCCGCGCGTTGAAAAATTTTGTTCCCTAAAAAACTCATATAGATTTTAACGTTATAAAAATTTTTTGACAGCTTACTTCAGCTATTCCAGCAGCTTACAGAGGCCCTTCTTCTTCTTCCTCGAAGAACTGATTATGCTGAATCTGAAGGGGGCATAACGGTTTCCCAAAATTTATTAAGGTACATCAGGTAGCTATAAAAGGTCTCCCCAGCAAGCGCGCTCCGAGCGCCTCAGTTACCTGTTTTCCAACCGGCGCGGACGGTTTCGATCTCAACAGGCTGTGAATGCTAAAATACTGTACATATGAAAATATCCTTTTATCCACGTGTTCTAAACACTTTAAGGATGATAATTATGTAAAAAAAAATTTTTTTTTGACCAACATTATGAACGGTAACCTCCCCTTAAGTTATCATACTAATAGACAAACGATCGGATTTGACTGTCTAGAACTTACTTTATCATTTAGAGGATATGAATATAAAATCCGATCCTTTAAGCTTTTCCAGCATGCTTCTTATTTTTAATTGAACTATTTTTTTTTCTACAGTAAAAAGCCGTCAGTTAAAATTTTTCTCTCAATTTATAAATCGATAAAAATTTTCATCTCTTTTGTTTTTTGTATTCCCAGCAAAGACATCAATTAACTAATTAATATCCTCGAATGAGCTTTATTTCTTCCTACGTACATACTTTCACATTACCCGGGCTACATAATTAAAAAAAAAAAAATGAAATTATTAAAAATAAAAATTTTTAATACGTGCGGGCTGGCGCGGGTTGGCCTATTATTCAAATTGACTTTTGTGTCGGTTGAGGCGAGACGGTGTAAAAGCCTTCAAACTCGATTACTGCCAACCATCAGAGAATTCAATGAAATTACTGTGACTGAAGTTAATTGATTTGTGGCAGTTGTAAATTATTAAATAAAATTTATTTTTCGATCCCAATTAATTACTTCATACCCCAAATATAAATTGTATTAAAATTTGATAGGCTGTCACTCAGTCCTCTTCATTCAGAGAATATAAAAGAGAAAAAAAAAGGAAAAAAAAAGAGCAGGAAAAAAGAAAAGTCCCTCTAATATAAACTCTCGTATGGAGCTCACGAATTACTATCATTTTCCGGGTGGCGGAAAAAGCAATATAAACAACAGGAAGCAAAGTACAAGGGGGTAAATAAAATCTATACGAGGGTCATATCCCGGACTTTGGTTGTGGTGGTAGTGTTGAATTTAATGGGCTATAACTGGTAGCTTTACCACCTTGTTTATTTTTTTTTTTTTTGTTGTTGGAAATATCTGTGTTGGATTTATCGAAGACATGATCTGAACTCATTTCGGCTCGTTATTCCGAGTGCTGGTCATGATTCTTTCTATAAATTCTTGTCTCGGATAGTGGGTAATGTCGTCTATATAGTATACTTATCTACATACTTGAAATGGTTATAGGGCTTAAATTTTCATTGCAGAGTACTTGCATGTCCTTTTTTCATGTGGTCTGGTAGGAAATGTCAATCAGATATGGCAAGAGCACTTAAATATAAAAATCTTGAGGTCATGTATTCTCGAGTGGACAAAATAATCTAGTCTGGTCTGTAGCTATAGGTAGATTTTTAATGGTTCTTTAAAATTTTATTTGAGTTGAATATGCGATAAAGGAAACGTTAATATTTTATAGTTAAGATTCCGTGTACATGATGCAATGAGGTTGCGTAACAATTGGATACGTTCTGTTTTGTATATTATAAAAAATTCGATTTAAAATATTTTTTTAGCGTATAACATCAATACGATATGATGCCAAACAGAATGGTAGTTGAGCACAATCTCCGTCTGCCCTTCAAGAGAATAAGTTAAGTTAATGTGGGAATACATCCAAGGATTAACGATCCTTGGCACATACAACCACTTAATACTTCAGTGGGTGCCAGGACACTCGGGAATGGATGGGAATGAAAATGCAGACTGGCTAAAAACGAAGCATGCATGGCCCTCATAGGACCAGAACTCTTTTGCGGTATTTCCTACAATACCGTGAAGCTTACCATGCAAAACTGGATTCAGAACCAGATGGACCAGAGATGGACTTCAATGACAGGTCTGGATCCTGTCATTGAAGCCCGAAAGATTCATCAAAAGACCTACCTCAGAGAAGAGCTTATATCTTTTAGGGCTATCTAGAAACCAACTCAGAATCATTACAGGAGTCCTAACTGGACACTCTAAATTTAACAAACACAAGCATCGGATAGGAATCTTACCTACTGAGGTATGTAAACTATGTTTAGAAGAGGATGAAACATCGGAGCACGTGTTGTGTGAATGCGAAGACATTGCGCAATGTAGATTCCAGGCTTTTGGCTCATACAAAGCCTGACGTCTTCGAAGAAATCTCTTCCAAAAAAATTCTGCTCTTCCTGGGAAGAGTAGGTTTGCTGGAGGAACTGTAAATGCAAGCGGTTCACAATAAGCCAATGATGGCTGCAGTGTAAAGGCCACTCGCCCCATTATACATATATGTTTAAATCTATAAAAAATAAATCTACCGTATAACATACGACAAATATGAAGAAAACAATGAAGAAAACAATGAAGAATAAAAACAGTGGAAAGGATTTTTTTCAAATCTCATTTGGATATCTTTGCCAGCTTTCTTTGAGAGGGGGTCTCAGTTTATCTGAAAACTTATCAACTTATCTGCAAAACTCATAGCTTTTAATGCATGGACTATGTAGCGCTAAGTATTTAAACTTAATCTCAAATTTGTGTATTCAGCTTTTAGACTTTGCAGTTGTGTTAACATTATAAATATTGTTAATTGCATATGTAGTTCGATGTTTAGTAGTTTGAAAATTATTTTTTGCAAAATAATGTTAAGTACAAGCACGAACCACTCAGCCACGTCCTAAGGTATAAATTAAGTACGATATATTGGTATCCTGGAAGTTCCTTTTTCCACGGGTGAACAAGCACACGAGTCATTTAATTGAAAAGTGGATTGCAAACGAGCTTCCAGATTTCCTCCAATAGTAAATAAAAAAAAATAATAATAAAATAATATTAAATAAATCAATCAATAAATAAATGGATAAAAGACCATTCAATAATTTATAAAAAAAAAAAGAAAGAGAAAAACATAAAAGCCTGTAAATTAAAAAAAAAAAATGAAATGAGAACAGTGTCCAATAGACAAAATATAAAAAAATTATGTGAATTAAGAGGCAGAGTAGGCCATAAAGAAATCGCTGAAGTTGTTATTGACAAGTAACACAAGAAATTATATTTAAACGTCATAGCCCGTGTACAAGGCGTGTTGTTAAACTAATGTCGATTTCCATTGATATTTTAAGAAAAGTGCACGTCAATCAGTAAAAAGCGAGTTCAATGGAACAACTTTTGACGCGATGAGAATGGAATAGTAGCTCATATCCGTGTAATTTGCAGATTGAAATTTTCTGGGAAAAAACATCACTAATAACGTAAAAATTATGAAAATTATTACTTAAAAGATTTTGGCGTGATTGCGGATAAATTTGGTAGGGTAATAGTTGAAGCTTGATATGTAATGCTCAATGACATTGTAGATGTGTGCATTTTTCGGTGTAACACCGTTCCGGTGTAGCACCAGAATCATTTGACGTACACTTTTTCTAGTAGTGCAGGTCAATGGAACAATTTCGGTGTAACACTGCAAGAAAAGTGCAACACTTCTGCTAGAAAACTCGATCAATGGAAATCGGTATTAGAATTTTCCTGCATATCAGGCAGCTGTCAACTAAACCATCTGAATGTGATTGATACCAATTTCCATTGATCAAGATTCCTAGCATAAGTGTTACAATTTTTACGCAGTGTCAAAATGACCCTGGTGCTTGGCGATGAGAATGTATATAGTAGCTCATATCCATGTAATTTGTCAGATTGACATTTTCTGAAAAAACAACACCGAGCGAAGTATGGCACATTATAATTATAAGCGCAGAAATTAAATTGTTAATATGATTTTTCATTTTATTTTATTAATTAAATGAGTTCTTACAACTTTACCTTGCTTTAAAATTTATTTTACCTGACATTTGTTTTGACATTCAGCAGAGACATTTCTCAGAGATAGATGTGTGTGTTTTCCGATGTAACACCGACGATTTTGCGAGTGTAGGACCAGGGTCATTCTGACGTACACTTTTTCTAGCAGTTCAGGTCAATGGAACAATTTCAGTGTAACACTGCATGAAAAGTGGTAACAGTTCTTCTAGAAAACCTGATCAATGGGAATCGGTATGAGTTTTACAACACTTGACAGCTCACATCGTTATCGTTTTGACAAGTATTCCATTCTATTTCGATAGTATGGCTTTTTGCATTTACTACCATTGTTAAATTAATTTTTGCGATTTTTCTAATAACATTTCCTGAATTACAAACTGTTTTAAACCGCACGATTCTAATGAAAGTAAACACAAAATCATGCTTTACGCACACACATATATATATATATCAAGTTAATCAAGTGCATTGGGATCGCCCTGGGTTTTTTTTAAAGAAAAATTCTTAAGGCTGAGTTTAGAAACACGTGACGTTTAAGAAATTCAGACTTTTACAACACTTTTGTCTTGAAGATCTTAAAGACTCTTACTTTAGCAACACACCCTATGTATGTATATAAGTGAAGTGTGGTGTGGAAAAAAGAATTGAATAGAAAAAAAAAATCGTAGGAAACTTACTTTCGAAAATGGAAAAGAGACTGAACGCAATCATTCGAAGCGGAAGAGACTGTTTTTCGAAATTTGTCGACCGGGCCGAAAGGCTACATATAGCCATACGAGCGCTTGGGTTTTTGTTTTGGCTCTTTTGGTAAAGAACGGCGAACAAGAAAAGGTGCCAGTGACAGCAGATCACGTGGTGATCTCGGAGTAGTGCTAAAATTGTTGAAATTAAAATTAGAAAAAAAGGAGAAATAGTGAAATTTTGAAGAATTAAAAATAAAAGGAAAAAAGGGGGAATGAAAAGGAATAAATAATAAATAAAGCAACAAAACAGAGGAAGCAAAAAAAAAAAACAAAGGATTCGGGAGTCTGGAGCAGGCGAAACACGGATTTGTTTTTTTGGAAAAACACCTAGAGTGAGAGGAACTATGGTCAGGGATAACCAAAGTTAAGTAATCCATTTGCATTGAGTTAGTATTATTATTATTTTTCTGTTTTTTTTTCCAACATAATACCATAATATTGAAATGTTGGATGGCAGTATTTCCGTAATACATATTATACTGGTGTAATATATCCAATTAGGGTTTTGAAACGTTAGAAAAAATATTTTTGTATGTGACATCTTCATTGTTTGCTTTAAGCCGACTACATACAAACCTGTGTAATTTATAAATTATAATAAAATTGAATTCAAACTACTCCGTAGTGTTTAAGTATTTGTAGGTTTCATGGTCTACCTTGCCTAACGAATGACCATGTGACGTCCAATTTAAGTATATCTTCCTTTTTCAGAATATATCCCGCACCCATCTCCTGAGCTAGCATACACCCACCTGAGGCGTGAGTGGTAATAAGTGATAGGAGTCATAAATGATATTTTTGAGGGTGGTCACTTTACAGTGCACGGGTGTGTATGTACCTTCCGTTTAGAGATGTATCTACAATTTAAAAATACATCACAGGATACTTCCATGTACTCTCAATCTCTTTATTAAAAAAAAAAAAAAAAAAAAAAAGGAAATAGCTCCATCAAAAATTTGCCGAATGACATTCGACTATCACATCGTACAGACCTTTTATGACTAATTTTAAATTACGAGGAAACTGTAGTGGGGATGATATATGACGTCGACTACAGAAAAGCAATATCCATACGGCAAATCTCTACATTTTCATGATTCGTATTCCACCAATATCTTATTAAATTCTATATTCCACAAATCGGAATTCCAATTAGTTCGAACAGTTTCATTCATTTTTGATTGCAATTTAACCGGTTTCACAACCCCTGAAACAGATTATTATTCAAGATAAAATAAAATCCTTCTTCTCATCGTATCTCTATCACCTTCACAATTCTATACAAAGCTAAATAATGATTTATTGATGGCGCTCTTCGGCGGTCTGTTAAATCGTAAAGTACCTGGCACAAAAGTTCACCGACTTATTCTTGGAGGGAGACGCCAAAAGTAAGTATTCCAACATTTCAGCACCACCCCTACCATTCTCAAAACTCTCAATACCAGAGTCAGAGTTTAGTGTTCTTGGACTATAAACTACTGTATAAATGCTCGCCAATAGAAAAAGGTATTATCATGGAGGTTGGATACATATATAGATATACTTCCTGCAAGGATAGCGCAGTGTTAAATAACGTACACAAGAAGATAAGGAATATTTGCTAGCTTCAGCAAAACTATCAATCCAACGAGTTTCAAAGTAAATCGAAAGAAACCGAAGAGCTGATTTGTATTTCCTCCTTAAGTGGGTCATAGGATCCCCATACATACCTCTGTATAATTTCGTAGGGAAAGGACGAATTATATCTACTATAGGTGTTCTATATGTATAAACGACAGGCATAAGGTTAGGGGTAGTTAAGGAATGAAGGATTCATCGATTTTCCGATATGGTGTACTTGGATAATTTAGAGATATCCCAGGTCGGTATATAAATATATGAAAAAGTGTCTTAACTTTATAAACAGTCTCTGGAATTGACAGAGCTCCGCGCATTATTTGATGATTGTGGGTATAACATTAGGATGAATGTGAAGAGCATATTTATATGGAATAAGCTCGATACCAAGATTTGTTTTTAGTTTTATATGGTGGCAGAAATATTGCAATTTTGTATATTTAATGTTGATGGATTGATAGTTTTTTTCTATTATTTTATCGAAAAATGTTTTATGCTATAGGAGAGGAAATCAATTGATAAGTAATTGTTAGATGCCTTATAAGATAAAGCCGGGAAAGTCATTTGTTCCATATTGGAAGGTCACGATGAGTGCATCAGGGTAAATACTGATTACATAAATTTCCACAGTTGCAGCACTGTGTTTCTGACTTTATCAAATATTTGCTCATTTTTTTATACCCTAGATGATGCAATCATTTGGGTACACTAACTTTGTCATTCCGTTTGTAATACATAGAAATAATGCTGGTAGAACAAAATGGATTAGACAGCGCTGCATTATATTAAAAGTTATTTGATTTTTCCATGTCCGTCTGTCCGCCCGTCCTCACGATTACTCGAGAATGCGTTCACTTAGGGTACTGCACACACGTTTAAAAAAATAAAATAAATTTATGTTCCAAAAAGGGGGCCAATAGGGTAACTCCTTCGTGGAGTTGTCATACAAAAATCTCCAATTTCACTATATATTTGGACACTGCCTAAGAATGCGTCAACGTAGAGAGCTAAAATTGCTACTTAGTGTTTTCATAGCAATAGTAAAAAAATTTCAAAAAATGGACTAAATCGGGGAAATCTGGGTTTTTGGTGTTGACATACAAAGCTTTAGTGTTCAGTCCACCTATATGTATGATCCATTCGACATACGTAACTCACCAACATCATTCTAAAAATACGAAGCAAAAAGAAATAACAAAGTGTTAAGCTCTAAACTAAAAAATCTCAGAAAACTTATTTATATAAAAATGAACAGGATGTACAGGATATCCAGGTCATTCATGACTTTTCCATGTGATTTCTGCTGGAAGTCCCACTCAGATGTAATGGACAAAATAATCAAAATATACAAATGACTCGTCTACGCTGCATAAGAATAATGTAGGAATAAAACAGAAAATTCATTAATTAAATATTAACAATAAAATGCATCACAGCACACTCACATCAGCATGTTTACAATGTTTTCAATGTCATCAAATGACAATACCACAGTCAGCTGTTTTCGCCTCAGTTCAAGTAAATGCAACAACCGGTACTATGGCAACACCAAAAGGTAGAAAAGCATAACTGATTAATAGGCTGGGGCAAAAATGGATTGTGAAGGCTAAAACGGAAAAAAATAATAACAGACAAGGAGCAACCGGAAAATTTAGTTAAGATTATAATTAAGTGAAAAAAAAAAAAAATTAAACACGAGATAAAGTGAAATTGTGAAAGGCGGGGAGTGGTGGGGGGGAGGGATGGTTGTGAGGGGTTGAAAGTGGTATTTTGCGATTTTCGGCGAAATGTGACTTCCTAGTGGAAAATGTTCTACGCGAAAGTTATAGATAATAAAAATAATTAAAACTGAAGTAAGGCATTTTTCAACATAACCTCAAATTTTTCGAGAAAATGGCGGAAATCCGATTTTTCAGTTTTTTATTTTTTTCTCTCGTACAAATAATTCAAATTACATGAAATTTAGTAAAATCATACCTTTTTTTTGCATTAAGTAAGCACATTTTTTTTGGAATCTGAGAAACATGTCGTTTCCGATATATTTACAATTTACAAACAAAAAAAAAAAAAAACCTTCCACGAAAAACTTTATTGGTGATTTTTTCAAATTAAATGTTCTATCCAGGCTCATTTTAACCGTTGAAATGTCTCCTTTCAAATTGTCTATAAATGTTGATGGTTAATATTTGAAGAAATTGCTTAAAATTGAGAAAAACCAAACAAATGACTTCGGATCACGCATTTGTAATTTTTTTTTATTATTTACGTAAATAATGGATTAATTTCAATGACACGATTTACTTCAATGTAATAAATTACATTAATATTACTAAAGTTGAACCAATTTAATTGAAGAAACTGGCACAACCCCCCCTCCCATTTCGTAATTTATCTTTATCACATGTTTATTTTTGGATTTCCTCTTAATTATAAACTTAACTAAATTTCCCAGTTGTTCCTTGCCTGCTATTAATTTTTACTATTGAAAAAAGTATTGGCACCAGTCTATAACTGAACATCACCATTTTTTTTTACAGGGTTGATCTAGGTCAGAGTTAATCTGAATATAAAGAATCGTGTTCCCTATTTTATTGCAGAAGTTCATTCTAGTCAGAGATAATTTGAGTCTACTATATTTCTCTTTCCATCCTTACACGCTGCAGCAGTTTCATTCTGCTACATACATTATTGGGCCTTATGCGCTGCAGTGTGCTACACATTTCGGCCAGACACGCTGTACCAATATCACCATTCCACAGAAATTGATTCTGTCCATAGGAGATTAATTTATTCTTCTTCTTTTCTTTTTTTTTATTCAGAATTTTATATCGAATTTTATATTGGCATTTTTAATTTGGTTTTGATTAATTGGTTTTATTGAATTATTTTTTAGTATTAGTAGTCTTAATTTCTATCTTATTTTTTTGAATTGTGATATTAATTTTAAGTATTTAATAAAATTTTATATTTGAAGTGTTAAAAGACTGAGTTATCTATTTACACTGGCACCCCCTCCTTTACGTACGAGACTAGATCTCACATTTAGCTTTTCACTTTTAATTTAACTTTTATTTTCATCTACGGTATATTACAGGGTTTTCCAATAAGAGGTGTTATTTTGATATTCAAAGAAAAATGCCATTATTTGAGATATCTCCTTCCTGCCATGCTGTGCTTTACATCATATAGGGTATCCCCTGCGCTTGGCTTAATAATATATAAAAAAATGAAAAAGATAAAATAGAATTTCTGTATGTGTATATTTTTTTTAGCTATTAAAACGATAAATTTATATACTTACCTAAAAATTCACCGCTTTTGTTTTTCTAAATTTCTAATTAATCTCTCTTAACTAAAGCAAGTAGGAATTGTTAATTTTTCATATTAAGTAGAATTAATTAGAGGCTTCCGATTGAGTAGATTAAATTCGATAAAGTATAAATAAATGTTAGTTAAATTCTTGGCTTCTTTTGAGCACGCTCAGAGCATCTGAAAGTAAAATAAAATACCGGCTAAGTGCGAGTTGGACTCGCACATGAAGGGTTCCTTACCAAGTATACTCTAAAAAACACGTTTCTTGTATGGTGAACTCCTTAATTTTCAGCTTTATTTTCTTTTTATTATTAATTATGTTATACCGGCAATAGTAATACACACTTTGTGAAAATTTCAACTGTCTTTCTATTATGGTTCATGAGATACAGCCGGCTGACAGATAGACGGATGGTAATTTTTGAAATTCTACTTTGGTCTAATGTTGATATTTAAAAATCGATGGCAGAAAGATAACAGAGATAAATTTTTTGTTTCCTTCATATTTGTTAAATTAGTTTAAATTAATTTTTACTTTTTCTTTACTTTTTACTCTTTACTTTGAACGATAGGACCAGTAACAGCCTGATGAAAAATATGTATTTATTTATTTATTCATATGTCTACCGATAAAGATTATCTTACAGACTAGCACATTTAATTTACAAAACACAAAAGTATTAATGAACATATTTATAAGCAAAACAATAATTTCTAAATAAAATTTGCTTGATGATAATAATTCAAAAATTAAACTAAGCGACTAGCATTCTCATAAAGAGTTGATTTAAATATTTCCCTGGGCATTGCAAAATCAATAAATGAAGAAAATCAATTAAAGAGTGAAATATAATTTGAAATAGGTTCATGCATGCCATAGTTTGTTCTATGTTGTGGAGCATATAGCAAATTTCGTGAGCGAATTGGTCTCTCCGGTGCATCAAAGCAGATTAAAGACAAAAGTTCAGAAGAATTAATTCTATAAGATAAAATATCTCTTACAAAAGTAGCACAGTTCACTTCACGTCTGAACTGAAGAGTTGATAAAATCAAAAGCAAACATCTTACACGGTAACGTGGCATATTGTCATGATTATAATTTAATTTATATAAAGCAAAACGAGTAAACGACTTTTATACAGACTCGATACGATTAATGTAAACATCATAAAAGGGGCATCAAATGACAGACGCGCATTCAAGAACAAATCTTACAACCGAATAATACAGAGCTTTAAGTGTGCCAATTTCATTAAAATCTTTGAAATTACGCTTTAAGAAATCAAGGTTTCGGAATGCTTTAGAAACAATAAGTTCAAATATTACTCCTAAGTCTTTGACTTCTGAAGGTCTAGGAATGAGAATATCATTGGTCGTGGAATTAAAGCTAAATATGTCGAATTTTCTAGTGAAACTCATAATTTTGTATTTGGAAACATTTACTTCTAATTTGTTCATGGAGTACCATGTATATAAGCGATTAAGATCAGCTTGAAGTGAGAAGCAATCGTTCAAGGAATCGATTTTTGTATAAAGTTTAAGATCATCAGAAAATATTAAATAATTCGCGAAGCAAAAACTCCTAACTATGTCATTAATCATTTTTCATTTTTTCATTTGTTTTTCTAATCACCCAATTTCGCTATTTGGGACCTGTTGATGAGTCACACCAAGACTTGAAACTTGTCACCAAAAATTAATGGATTGTGTGATGAAATAACAAATTAGAACATTTTTTAGCTTTTGCTATATACCGGAGATATCCCAAAAAATTCTTTCTTGAAGAAAATTAAGTTTAACCCGGTAAAAAGTCCAAAAGAGTAATCTCTTTTTATTTATTTTCCTCCTGGGATTGTATAGGAGTGTTTTTTTCCTCATATAATTCACACCCAGAATTTATTCTGAGTTTATATGAGAAGAGATCGGTTTGATCTATTTTCAAGCGTCTGCAGCAGGCAGAAAACCAAGCTGCACCGATGAGTGGAAGGTTTTCTGCTGACACGAAACGCTTCTTCTTCTTCCTTTTTCTTCTTCATTTTTCAGCCCACTGCGTGGCGTATACAGGTTCGATTCGCTTCGAATGAATCTGTTTCTTTAAATTTTTTAAATTTTTTTAATAAATAAAAAAATTGTTTTTTTCTATTTTTCTTAAACTTTTCATTTCTTTCTTCTTTTTTCATTTTTTCATTTGTTTTTCTAATCACCCAATTTCGCTATTTGGGACCTGTTGATGAGTCACACCAAGACTTGAAACTTGTCACCAAAAATTAATGGATTGTGTGATGAAATAACAAATTAGAACATTTTTTAGCTTTTGCTATATACCGGAGATATCCCAAAAAATTCTTTCTTGAAGAAAATAATGAAGAGCAAAAAAAAAGTAAGGGTCTTAAATGACTGCCTTGAGGAACACCAGAAGTAACGGACAATGAATGACAGAATTTTTAGTAGAAATAGCTTTTCATATTACATATAACAACTAAATATAAAAACACCCTTTAAACATAACTTCACATTGGCGAAATATTTCTCCAAAGTAGAATATATCCTTTCTAGCGGATAAACAAAAGATAAAAGTTAATTCTCTGACAGTGAATGAAAGATTTATTTTTTCTGCATATTTAATGATTTTTTTTTTATTAAATTTCTATTTAAATCCACTAAGAACATTCGCAGCGAATAATATTAACGCACAGAAAAAGTGGACAGCAAATGGACATGCATATGTAAGTTTTCCTCCCCTTTCTTCCATTTTACTTTTTTATCCAACGCATAAATTACATATCTAGGTAGTTTGTTTTAACTGAAGAATTTAAATATTCCTGTGGAGAATATTATTGAATAAATTATGAGGTTCAATCATAAGAAAGCGTTCACTTGCTGTAAAACATGTTTATGAAAATGCTCTCAACCCGTAAAAATTCTGAGCTCCATTCGAAATGGAAAATTTTCTTCTGTTTCAAAACCTGATGGTGGGTGTTCATGATGGCATATACGTACATTTACATATAAGTATAAAAGAAAATCTTAAGTAAAAGTGGCATACAGAGATGTTGGTTGAGATGAATTTAATTCTCTGCTATAGAAAATGTTGGTTTTTCTTATACATATTCACAATAGGGTGAAGAAATGGAAGCTCACATTGCATTCCACCCCATTTGTTTCGATGTTTTTGGCAGGAGAGAATTTTACAGATTTCAGCGTTGTCAGCATATATTTCAACTAGAAAATTCGATTATTCCCATCGAGAGACTCTTTCATTTGCATAGAGAAGACATGGTTATTGTTGGCTTTGAAGGATTTTAGCGGATTGTTTATAAGTGCTACTTGTTGTATGACAGCAATATTAAACATAAATTTATTTACTTATTTTTTCGTTTTGTTTGTTTGTTTTTTTAATAAAGAGTTGCTGACGTTCATAGATCTCGTGGTATCTACATACATATATGCTGAATTTTTGTTGTTATTTCTGTGTAGGAGGTACAATGACTTGGTTGTTGCAGAATATACTTTATGTCCCATATTCTCTATTACGAAAGTAAATTGTTGTCGTATTCTTTATAAGAATATTACTCAATCTAATACGGTGATCGATTAACTTGTATTACTTTACTTTTTAAAAACTTGGCAGTTTTGCTTTGACGTGAGATTTAGCTCTTCTTCCCTTATAATACTGTAGATAGGTTCGTACAATAAGATGTTTGAAGTTGTGTTTTATAAGACTAGGAGCCAGTACAAAAAAGAATCGGAAATCTGATGTAAGTATTTTGGCAGATTTAGACTTATGTTGAGGAGAATCGATATTTATAAACCCTCGTAGTCAGGGTTTTGTTGCGATCGTATCTGCTAGAATGCCATAGTTAAGTTTATAACTGATAAGAGCGTAGTTTTAGAGAATGATGAATTTGCCGCTCTAATATACATACTTACATGGACTTAGATTTTTCTAAGGCCATTGGCAATATTAATTATAATATATATAAAATATACTCTGCTAAGCTAAGAATTGATTTTCGATTTACTCTTCTTGTCAATTAATTAGTGTTTGCAAAAGGTTAAGATATGTACACATATTATTTACTCTCTAAAACGGCTGTTCTTATGAAAGGAGTTCCTCAGGGCTCAACCATCGGCCCTCTGCTTTTAGTTCTGTACATAAATAACCTGCTCGAATTTAAACATCATATTAAAGCTGATTTTTATGCAGATGATTTTGAAATATATTCAAACAGCAAAATTGAGCTAATGGCATATTGTATTAAATGTATCTACCTTGAGCTAAAAGACATTTGTGATTAGTCTCAAACTAATTAGATCTCACTAAGCCTAACCAAAATATAAGCACATATTCTGAATAATTCAGACATCAATGCTCCTCGCCTGCCATTAGTTGCCCTTCATAGTTTTCATTTATCATATATTGATAAAGTAAAGGACTTATGCTGTGACCATATTAGTGCCCTGAAAAATTACGAAAACTTATGATAGATTAAGGCAGAAACACATCCAAGCAAGCCTCAGACCTGGTCTCTCTCAGCCTTCCTCACAGCTCGCCTCAAGGTTTGCCTCAGAGAATTGAAAACAAAATGATATTACCGGGTTCGGTGCTGTCATTGTAATTTTGATAGTAGATCTGTTAACAGAAGTAGGGCTGAGAGAAAAAAATTTCCAACATTGAATAAAGCGCGCCTTGCGGCTAGATCTTGAGGCTAACTGCTGGCTTGGTTTTGTGTTGCATCATTTAAAACCCCGTATTGGAAATTTTGATAACGCCTCGAGAAAGCCTCGAGGCCTGAATATGTTTCTGCTATATACGTTGCTATAGTTATTACAGTAGGCTATAGAATTGGTGTGTGTTCGAAAAATGGATATGGTCTTCAATGACTGCTTATGTATTATTTTTCAACTTAGGCGATTTTATCATATAACTCCTTTTAGGATAGCTCTTTTGGTAAACACGCTGTTGGTGCTTATATGAAGCACGTCTCACTCTGATATTTCTTTATAGACTTATTTATTCACAGCAAACGGATTACTTAATTGATCACATAAAATTTTGACAATCTAATAAACTCAGAGATCTGTTGATTATCCGTGTTCAAAGTGACCAACCTCTAATTAAATAAAAGCGACAGTGCACGTTTTTAATAGCTTTAGCAACTGATACAAACTATATTCAGAACCTATAGGTTTTCCCCAAAATCAGGGGAAAAAGCAGACAAAGAGCTGGGGGACCAAGTAAGATTAGGCGTATTAACTCTTGTAGCTGGCCTTAATCCCCTCTCCCCCTAAATTGAGTAATCCTCTCCAGATAGGGTCCCAATGAGGTGGCATTCCATCGATACCTGTGCTATGGTTGATCGTAAGTATTTTGATAGCCACTGCACTAGCCTTACCTCACCTAGTATCGGAGATTTTTAGTAGGTATAGCAAATTGCAATATCTACAGAGGAATATTCTTACTCTCCATAGAGGGGAAAAACCTGACTCACATGATCATGGAAAGTATTAACCTGCAGTCGAGCAAACGATCAGAAGATAACAAGCCGGAATTAGAAGGGGACGTATTCTGCGTATATCACATTAACATGACGCGGATCATTGTAGAAAAAACTACAGAATACCATTCCCCTCTCTACCCGAACTTCGTGAAATATGAAAAGGCCCTTGATTTAATTGACAGGTCAAACAAATGGAAGGCTTTACATAGACCCGGACTACCTCTAAAAATAATAGAATTGATAAAGGATCTCTATTCCAATTCGAAATGCAGAGTTCCTATTCGACAGTTTCAATGTAAATTCCAGTGTTCGCCAAGGATGTAAACTTTCGCCGCTCCTATTTGTCATTGTTATCAACAACATCGTTGCGAATGCACTCGACAACAACCACTGCAGCTTACAATGGGGATCGCCTATTTATATTATGCCCATGATATCTGTTTGCTGGCGGGCAGATACCACCCAAGAACCAATTTTTTGTGACTGAAGGTGATGATGTTTTTTTTATAAGAGGTATATACGTATTATGGTTTCTTGGTTATATAAGAATTTGAGTGGTTATATAAGAGTTTTATAATATTACCAATTGGTGACGTAGTTATATTAGAGTTTTTTTAAGGTTAAGCTTACCATGCTTACCGTTACATAACCGTGGTTACCTTTACATAACCCGACAATATTCAGTACTGTAGATAACTTTAACAAAAATTGAGAAATTTCGGTAATTACAGATTCCAACTATAAAATATCGTAAAATTTTTTGGTGACCCTTCAGTAACTACGGTGATCATTGTAAAAATTGATGACTCTTAGTATCGAATCAAGCCATTATAAAACTGTTTTCATTTATTTATGTCATTTTAGTAACGATGCTGACTGTTACAAAAAATCGGAAACTTTTAGTAATGTGAATGAATGAATAAAGGTATTGGCACTGGTTCCAATGATCAAACAAAGTTTAGAAAAAGAATCACTTTTCGAAGAAATTCCAAATAACTATAGGGACCTTGTTGTACAAAGGAACGAAGACCCAGACCGAACAGCTAATTGGTTAGTTCAATTTGAAAATGCCATTCTATATGGCTTTATTTTCACTAAGCTGTTTGGATCTTTCTTCACCTGCCTCTTCATTTTGCACGATTTACTTTTTTTTCGTAACTAAAATTATTCACTACACTATATGAGACGCGTACAGCTATTTAAAAAATAACATCGGCGAGACACTATGTCATTACTTTAAGACATATAGCATTACCAAGAGTAACATATATATAAGGACAATTTGCGAGGTATGGTAGTTCCTTTAGTTTATATAAAACTACTTGAAGTTGTATAATGGTAATTTGTTCATTTAATTACAAGCCGCAATTTTTTCATCTGTGCATTGCAGATAAAAAAAGAAATATCGGTTAAGCCAATTTTTTAAATTGAAGATATATGGTTTCCATTTTTATTTTTATATGAAGAAAATACATCTTTTTGGGAATATAACATTTCTAAATTATGTAATGTTACTTTTACGAATTAATGTCACATAAGTGAAAATTTTAAATTTTGTCATATTTAATTAAAATTATTAAATATTGCTTATTTTTGGCGGGGTCTGTATTTTTTAGAAGTATCTAGGATGATATTCAAAATAAAATTTTAGTTGCAGTTGAATTTCACCACGCATATGCTCAAAAATTATAATTCTATGATGTAAAAATATTAAGTATCCAAATACAATATAAACAAATATCGAAATTCTTTATCAAAATAGGTTTTTAAACTGTTCTATAATGGTTACGAAAATTAATTGTCCTAAAATTTCAATCACTAAAAGAAATCAGTTTGAGAAAATTCCATGCGTTGTGGAAACATAGTTTATAACGATAATCGAAACATTACTGCAGCCAACCACTGTTATAAATAGCTAATCGAGAGCACCATGGGTTATATAACCAGCTAAGCTGTCTGAAAGGGGGATTTTGAAAAAAAAAGGATATTAAAGAATTGTAACTAAGGCTAATAATAATAATGATGATAATGTTGACATTAGAATAAATAAATAAATATAAATAAATGTGATATAAGAAGTTATATTAAGGTACTCATTACTCATTTTATAGAACTTCTATTTATATAACGTGACCTAAATCAAGTCATGGTAACTTTTATGTAATCCTCCATTTAAGCTTTATAAGGGGTTTACAGTGGTCACAAAGAAGTAGTACTAGGACTAGTTTATATAAATTAACCATTTTACAAATGATTCATTACGGTCCAAAAATTAAAACTCAATTTAAATATTATGTACATTTTTTTATTAGTTATTAACCAATAGAAAATAGATATTATATTATAATACATAATAAAAATTTTATTGTTTTTTTACAGAAATAGTATTTTATTCATAAATTAAATTATTAAATATATTATATTTGATAATAATTGCACTTTGGGTAGTATTGTAAAGAAATAGCAAAACTAAATTTACATAGGAACATAATAAAATAGTGAGATCACAATTACATCAGGTTTTATATTTTTAAAAATTCTTGGCAAGAATCAAAGTTTCCTCTACACCAATTAAAATAGATTCGATTGTTATGTTTTTTCTGTTGTCCAAATCTTGTTAATAAACGAAAATATTCGTTCTGTTGCTGCATTATCAAGAGGTATATTTTTTTTATAAAATGCGAAAATATCTTTTGTCCGGATCAATATTACTTTCATTCCACGATTGAATTTTATCAAAGTTCGCGTACTTTCTGATGCATGATATTTCATCAAATAAATCGTCGTCTACAATTTTGTGGTTTTCAAAATTTTTTTGAAATGTATTCAACACTCTTCTCAACGGTTTTCCATAAAAGTACGTTTTTTAAACATTTCTGGTGATGTTAACCAATCATTTGCCAAATTCTATGAAGGAATTAATAATGGAATAGAGTTGTTTATTCCCGAAGTAATTCAACGCAATCAAAATCATTTTCCGAAATGGTATAGCTCCCAACTGATTAAAGTCCTTAAGGCAAAAGTGAAATATAGACGACTATACAAAAAAGTCACCACTCGGAGATTTATAAGACTTTCTCTTATTTGAGGAAGATATCAAAATCCTTGATTACTCAATGCTATCAAAAGTACATCAACCATACTAAACATTCGCTAAAACACAACCCTAAGGCATTTTGGGCTTTCAGTAAGAACCTAAATATATCGAACACGTATCGTAAAGATTTAACATTTAATGATGATACATCGTCATGTCCTCCACTTATATGTGATATGTTTTCCTTGCATTTTATATCCGTATACTCGATCCCGGAATTATCCCTTCGCCTTCTCAGGATGCTTCTAATATGAATTTAGTGTTAAGCTCCATCCATTCGGAATCAGTTCTTAATGTATTAAACAATCTTGATTGTGATAAAAATCCGGGACCCAACGAGATTCCAAATATTCTTTTTAAGAGATGCGCACAAAGTCTTGCGGAACCGCTTAGTAATCTATTCAATCTTTCAATCACTAATAAAATTTACCCAGTAGCTCTTAAAAATTGCTTCGTTATGCCTATTTATAAATCTGATAACTTTAATCATTAACTATAGACCCATTTCCATTTCTAACGCTCTTGCACTTATCTTTGAAAAAGTCGTTTATTATCAGCTCCTATTCTAAATAAAATCATTTATTTCTGAAAAACAGCATGAATTTTTACCAGGGCGATCTACGATCACCAACTTATCTCTATTTATAGACAAAATCGCATCCGCTCTTGATGAAAATACACAAATACATTCTATCCACACTGACTTTGCCAAAGCATTCGATAAAATTAATCACAAACACTCTCTTTCAAAGATGGCCCTAATGGGGTTCCAAACAGACACCATATCTTCGGTCCACTCCTATTTAACCAACAGAGATAATATCAATATCAATCGTCCTCATTTAAACAAATTTCTGGGGTGCCCCAAGGTACAATACTTGGACCATTAATTTTTCTCATTTATATCAACGACATGTCTTCTTGTTTTGTATCTGATTGCTTATTATACGCTGATGATGCCACGATCTTTAGGAAAATTAATAACTTGACGTATTGTGTTCATTTTCAAAAAAAAAAAATACTACGGCTGGAAAAAATGGTGCCATGATAACTGTATTGAAGTCAACGTAACCAAATGTAAATGTATCTCGTTTGATTGCAAAAAAGACTCCATATTCTTTGACTACACCATCCACGATACTACTCTCTCTCCTGTCAATGAGATAAAAGATTTAGGTGTAATCTTTGACTAAAAGCTCCTCTTTATTCCATACGTAAACTTTATTACCTCCAGATCATTTCGTTAATTAGGCTTTATCTTTCGCACTTGCAAATCATTTAGGTCAGCATCCTCTTATATCAGTCTTTTTTATTCTTTAGTAAAGAGCATTCTTGAATATGCTAGTCAGGTTTGGAATCCTTTTTATTCCTCAAATTGAGGCTGCCCACCGAAAATTCACCAGAGTTCTATTGCTCAGATTGGAGAATTCCACTCTAGAGTATTATGAAAGACTAGCAAAATATAACTTAATGACACAGGAAAATCGCAGAATCTACTTGGATAGTACGTTTCAATACAAGACCTTAAACGGTAAAGTATATTGTGATGCATTGATGTCTAATATTGATTTACATGTCCCTTCGCGTAACTAGAGATCCCAGACCCAATAACAATATAGACATCTTCAACGCTAGCCCTCTGACATTTAAAAAGCTAATCCTCTGCGAGATCGTTCAGTAACACTCTCCTTCATTCTACTGCTTCTTTTGTCCTTTTTCCCAACTCATTAACAGCATTGTTGGCCTCCGCTCTTTCGATGAATTTTAGTCCTAATTAGTTTTTGCCTCTCTAATCTTCTAGTTTTAAGTTCACTCATGTATCTAAGCATGCTTTAGATTTAGTTTAAGTATTTGTGTACTTTTCTTTTTTGTTTTATTTTGTATAGCTCCTTTTTGCTCTTAATTTTACTTCTTTAGTTATAATTTTTTTTTTGTAGTTATATCTCAACATTCCTTTTACTTTTTGCTTTATAATTATTCTTTAACTTCTTTTTTTCTCTTATTTATGTAAATCTACTAGCTCTTTAAATTACATGTAAGGTAGTATATTATTGGAAAACTTTTTGTTTACTATCTTTATAACCTTCAAAGTAAATAAATAAATAAGTAAATAAATAAATAAATTCCAGTCTAAGTTGTTGATATCTTTAAATTGTGTCGACCAAAGATCTAAATAATTAAAACAATTCGAGTAAAAATTATTAATATCAAGTTTAAATTTTTTTGTCATTTAATAGCTACCATTTTCAATTAGATTTCTTAGTTTTGATTTGATTATCAGCGGTAAATAATTTAATTCAATCTTTAAATTTTGTTTTTAAATCATTTAATATTTGTGAAACTTGCATGATCGTATTTTTATCAGCTTCTATTAATTGTACAGCATTATGGAAAATATCAGCTTGGCTGTGCATAAATTTCAAACAAATTTCGGAAATACTATTTTCAAAAATAAATTCTTGTTTGATATGGAAATTTTTCCAATGATAAAAAGTATAATTTTAATGCATCAAAAAGTCTTATAACTCTTTCAATAGCTTGCATTAAAGCTAGCCATCATGTTTTGCAATACCCCAGAATTCGTTGATATTCAGTTCCAGCTTCTTCACACAACTCTTTTAAATTGTTTACGCGAATTGTATAAAATGTCCATAAATTTTTTAGATAATATTTTCAATGTTAATTGGCAAAATATCTGCTGGACTATGGATAGTATTGTTTGTAATGTGAGCTGCACATTCAACACTTATTATGTTTCGATTTAATTTGTTTTTCATTTTACTGAATACGGTATTTACTCCATTTCTTGTCACTCCTCCGAAATTGGTTTTGGCGTTATCAACATAAAATCCTATTACTTTTGCTTCAATTTTGGAGATAATTTCGGACGTCTCGCCGGATAATGATTCCAATTTTAAAAGTTTTACCTTTATGTAAAGGGTTTTCCAATAAGAGGTGTTATTTTAATTAGCCCGCTATTTCGGTAGATGTCACTTTTGAAGCTGTCATTTTTTGACACTAGACAAGTAGAAACTACGCCATTAATAAAAATGGAACGATGCACGATTCAACAACGCATTGAAATTATTAAAATTCACTATAAAAATGGTGAAAATGTGGCAGAGACGGTTCGTAAAACTCGAACATTTTTGGGTCGTCGTGAAGCACCTTGTCGGACCGCAATACAGAAATTGGTAGAAAAATTCGAGCTGTCGGGACAAGTTAGTGATGTGAAGAATAGAGCCCGTGCACGTCGCTCAAGAACAGCCGAGAATATTGCTGCTGTAGCCGAAAGTTTTGAAGAAAACCCAGGTTTGTCCATTCCTCATCGTTCTTTGGAATTAGGCATTCCACAAACGTCATTACACCGTATTTTGCATAAAGATTTGGGTCTTAAGGCTTATAAAGCTCAGTTAACACAAGAACTCAAGCCGGCCGATCATCAACAACGTCGAGTCTTTGCTGATTGGGTCCTTGAAATGCATGAAAATGATCCGGAATTCCATCGAAAACTCATCTTCAGTGATGAGGCCCATTTCCACCTCGATGGCTTCATCAACAAGCAAAATTGTCGCATCTTGGGCTCGGAAAACCCAAGAGTTATTGTTGAAAAGCCTCTCTATCTTCAACGTGTGACTGTTTGGTGCGGTTTATGATCCCGCGGGGTCATTGGACCTTACTTTTTCGAAAATGAGGCTGGAGCAACAGTTACGGTGAATGGATTTTGCTATCGACAGATGATTAATGATTTTTTACGGCCGGAATTGGATGGTATTGATCTGGACAACGTTTACTTTCAACAAAACGGCGCTACGTGCCATAAAAGCAACGAAACCATTGATCTTTTACGGGAAAAGTTTCCGGACCGTGTTATCTCTCGAAGAGGTGATCACAATTGGCCGCCGAGATCTTGTTACTTAACACCTTCCTTTGGGGCCACGTGAAAGAGAAGGTCTACGCCAACAGCCCAGCGTCGATTCAAGACCTCAAAGATGGAATTCGTGAGGCTATCGAGGACATAGGGCAGCCACTTTGCGATTTGGTTATGGAAAATTTCATGAAAAGAATATGGTCCTGTAGGCGTGGTCGTGGTGGTCATTTGGCTGATGTTATTTTCCATTATTAACGGCATACCTTCCTCTTTATAATGAAATAAAGATCTGATCATTTATCTCAAAAATGGCATTTTTCTTTGAATATCAAAATAACACCTCTTATTGGAAGACCCTTACATATTTGGGTTAAAATAACGTATTAGTTCTATCTCCAAATATAATTTTAAATTCACTATTACATTTGTGGCAGTGAACATTTCCATTTACATTTGCACTAATTTTTTATTTCAACTGCACGTGTTAAGTTTGTTTTGCAATGATATTTCTAAGTTTTCAGTTGACAGCGATAATAATAATAATAATCTATAATAATGCTAGGGTTGCAATGAAGTTTTACGAATCCAGCTTAAACAAACTTAAAAAGTGGACCAGAATTAGGATGTGGAGTAGATTTGATATCAAGTTTTTTTTTTTTTTTTTAATAAGGAGAATTCCAATGCGGGTCAAAATGCGGAACAATTTTCAATGAGGGACAGATCGTACAAATGCGAGCCTGTCCTGCAAAAGAGGCGGGTCGTGTGGTCACTTAAAGTTTATATAACTCAAGTTATATAATTTGGTAATGAAAACATTAACACGATAACAAAAAATCTTGCAACAGAAAGTAGTTCATCCGGTTTGAGAGTTAAAACTAACGAAAACTAAAAGAATGCGGATTAATACAAGTTTCACGCACATAAATAATGAGAAAGTGGAAGCAAAGTAGAACTTCTATTACCTCTGTAGCATAGTTACCAAATCTGGTGATACAGCAGCGGATGACAATTCCCATATAAACAAGTCGAGGAGAGCATTCTCCCAGTTGTCTCGGATATGGAACACCAGTAAGATCTCTGTTAAAATAAAGTTATGGCTTTTCAACTCCAATTTGAAAACAGTACTGCTATATGTTTGGCAGCTGGGTAATAAGGTTACCCAATTCATATGACGCCGATTGCAAACTTTTGCCAATACCCGTAGGTTTCTTCGCCGAATCCTAAAAGTTCATTGCAAGACTCGAGTATTCAACGAAGAACTTTCGAGGTACTCCAGCCTGGACAGAATCGACGTGGAAATTATAATAGGGAAGTGAACTTGGATTGCCAGAATGCTACGACATGACAATAATAAAATCGCAAAGTAGGTCCGAGTAGAACCCGCAAGAAAACCGTCATATAGGAAGATCAATAACCACATGGAGAAGTACTATTCTCACAGAAGCAGCATCAATCGGAAAATCATGGAGTGAACTAAAAGCGGTCGCATGAAACAGAATCTGATGGAGAGCATGATGATAAATGGATGGATGGTTCTCGGCTGAAATCAAAAGACTTATAGCTGAGCTTGACTACTTAAATTACAGATTTCGTAGCTTAAGATCTACTGGTATCTACAATAAATATAAAATTGTACGTAATAGGGTCAATTTGAGGATACGTTCAGCTAAAAGGAAATATTATGAATCGAGATTAAATAATTCTTTACCTTTGAGAAAATTATGGGATGACCTGTGTAGGGCTGTTGCCTGTGGCAAAGACAAGTTGATCCCAATATAATGAATATGCACTTCTCTAATATATATTCCTCCTTTGCCAGTGTCTACCCACTTCAAGGCGCTGTGCCAGATACTAGTGCTACTAATGAACTGCCTGCTTTCTGTTTTAGATGTGTTGATGCTGAGGAAGTTATTGCTGCGGTCAGAGCTATTAAGTCAGAAGCAACCTGCCCTGATGGCATTCCTCCTAAATTTATAAAAATTCTTTTACCTTGGATACTCCACCCTATAATTAATATTATCAATACCTCCATCACTACTTCCCAGTTCCCTTCTAGCTGTAAAATCGCAACGGTGATACCGGTGGCTAAAACCAATAAAGGTAAAGATCCTGGGGGACTTCCGACCAATCAGCCTGTTATGTTTTCTAGTCAAAGTGATGGAAAAGCTATTGACCTGGCAAATCGTTCAATATCTTGAGACCAATAATATGCTAAAGTCATGCCAATCTGGTTTCCGCAAATTGCATAGTTGCGAAACGGCTCTATTAAGAGCTACAACCGATATACGCAGCTCGTGAGATAAGGATGAGCTATGTGTTCTAGCTCTACTTGATTTTTCTAAAGCATTCGACTTGGTAGGCTACTCTAAATTATTATCTAAGTTGTCCACTAACTTTCAATTTCATTCAACTGCAGTTTCCATTAACCACAGTTTTCTGTCTGGCAGGTTTCAGTGTGTAAGAATAGGGAACAGTTTTTCTGATGCCTTACCTCTTACTCGTGGTGTGCCTCAAGGATCGATTTTGGGCCCTTTGCTTTTTAGCATGTATATTAATGATCTTCCTGAGGTTATTAAGGATTGTAAAATTCACATATATGCTGATGATGTGCAGTTATATATTGGTCGTCTCATTGGTCTAATGGAGGATTGTATCGACCGTTTAAATTCTGACTTGACGAATATCTCGAGTTGGGCGACTAATAACGGTTTACAACTGAAAACCCCAAAAATGTCAATGCATTCCATTTTATCGACGACCGATTGAAGTTTCTGATTTACCGCCTATATTTCTGGATAATCGAGTATTAGAATTTACTGATCGTGTGCGAAATCTAGGGGTTTTTCTCAACACCCGGATGAAATGTTGTGATCAGATTAGTCATATTTTGGGAAAAGTTTATGGTTGTCTTCGACGGTTGTGGTTGCCTTCTGCAATTTTACCTTTTAACATTCGTTCAATGCTGGTTAAGTCCCTGCTTCTACTCTACCTTACAGCTAGCTGTCTAATATTCCCGCACTTGGATTCTGTATGCTCAATGAAATTAACTGTTACATTCAATGATTGTACGAGGTTTGTGCTTGGCCTAAGAAGATTTGATCATGTTTCACCACATAGTAGCCATCTGCTTGGTTGTCCCTTGATGGATTATTTAAGGCGTAGGCTGCTGCATCCTTTCACAAAATTATACACTCCAAAGAGCCTCGGTACCTTTTTACCCAACTTGAATTTCTAAACTCTGGCAGACATATCAACTTATTGATACCTAGGTTTCAACATTCCATAATGGGGGACTCTTACTTCTTTGTTCGAGCTATTCGGGCCTGGAATAATTTACCCACTGATGCTCAGCGTGTGGGCTCGCCTGATAGGCTCTGGAGGTTGATGGCACAGAGTTACAATGCCACCACTTAAAATGTTTCCGTTCTGAACGGGGTGGTCCTGGCAATGATCGAGTATATAGTTTCTGTAATTTTAGTTTGTTAGTTGTTAACATTATATCCTTTTGTATTATATAAATCATTATTTTTATTTTTTTTACTTATGTCTTATTTTATATTTTATATTTCACATATGCATTTTAAATCTTATTTAAAGTATTTGGTTTAAGTTTTTAGTAAGGTAGTTAGTCCAATGGGCTTTGTACTAAAAATATGTGTAATCTTATTGTACGTTAAGCCTTTACTAAATCTAAATCTAAAAAAAATCTAAATCTAAATCTATTTCCCTCGAGGGATTAAAGAAGACTGATGATGATAAAAAAAATGTCTGCTTTAAATCAAAATTCATAATGATGACATCTCCCCAGCAAAAAACCTCAAACCAACGTCTAGGGTTGATTTGCTTCAAAAAGCAATTGTAGGGCACAATGTTGATTACGATGACGACGAACATGAATATTATGATTCCTTTCTTATATATCGGAGTCAAGTTGGTTAGTCTCTTTCAATTCAGACAGACTCAAGAAACTTTTCTTAAACTTGGCAGTCTTGTAATTCCTAGCTCTTCTACTAAATTATGCCTATACAATCCCGTGATTGTAGGCTAAGGAAGTGATGCACACTGTAAGATGAAAGAAGAAATAATGACAACGTTAAAGGCACATTATCAAATTTTACTCAAAAACTTTCCTACCCTTGTAATATGGAATTTCTCTTGAACCTAAATATTAACTATATCCGAAGAAGATGCTGTTTGTGTCATTGTCATCGTACCGGAGCAAATCTAGGGTCAGCCCCTTGTTATTATTATTGTTCTCGTCGACTTGTTTGTTTATTTTGGCATCCCTACAACAGATGAACTCTACTCAACTGTTTTTATTATTAACCCCCCTCAAAAGAAGGGACTTAAATTAGGGCTTTGTAATGCCCTCTTCTAGAAGTGTTCACTAAAAGGGGTTACTCCGTGATTATAGAAAATCTCAGGAAAGGGAAAGCAAGGAATTGCTATGCTACTTACATCGATTAGATTTCATCGGTCGTAAATGTTATCGGCCAGCAGGCTTTGCCTTATGTCGATTTATTCCTCCTATTTCATCGTACACTGCACAATCTAAGATTGACATGGGAGTATTTTTGTAGTGTCGAATGAAATTTGCTACGGTTTTTTTTTTTTTGTATTTAATGGCGTTTTCCGTATCTGACATTATCCTCTTATGGTTTCGACATAAAGTGATTAACTATGTTCTTCGCTGGGGACAAGCTTATTTCCAACGTGAATTTAACAATAGAACGCACATTTTTCTATTGCAATAAGAAAGTTTAAAGGTAAACGTGAGGGTGGTTACTAATAATGGAATAAAATGGAGTGGTAAAATGTAATTTTTCACAACTCTTTGGACTTAGTAATTATTTGCCTGAGATATTTGCTAAGTACTGTGCAATGTTGTAGGTTGGAGCTAATTTTAAAGATATTTTGGTTTTTTCTTGGCTTGTGGTGTTTAACTCCTCTGGAAATATTTAGTGGTGGTAGGTTGAAAGATACACCGACTCTCAGCATTTTATGGTGTAATATGAAGTTAGTTTTTGGATATGGGGTAGTGTAGGTATCTTGTTTCTGTTTAACAGTGATATTATAGAGAAAAATATTTAGACAGAATGTACATCGGATACTTAATCCTTGGTCAAGATTGACGACTTGTTCTATAAACTCAAGAGCAGAGTAATAATGAAGATTGAGGATTGATTTCGTACAAATACCCTACACTTTAAAATAGAAGAGTATGGGTTTCTTCGAATATTTCTAAAATAGACGGAGGCTTATTTAGATAACAGAACATATCAAATCTATTTCCGCTTTTCCATCTCTAAAGGTGAAACTACAACTACAGATGCAAAAAATCTCTAAAGAGGCCTAAGCGGTGCTCTTTTGTGTCCGCAGAACAGGGCAGAGCAAAAGATACACAAAATAACGTCTCATACATTTTCATAGAAGATTTATAAATAAAGTAAACAGTACAAATAGTTCGCTTCAATCAACAGAACAATTTGTTCTCTACAGTAATATGGGAGTTCCAGAACAACGTACACAAAAGAACACAGTTCTAGTCTGTAGAGACTGTTTTTGTCTCCGGTCTCCCGTCGTGTATTTTAAAACAAACAGGTGCCCAGGCTCGGTCTCGGTCTCCAAAGTTTGTCCATTTGTCGTCTCCAGGTCTCCGCAGGCTATTTGTGTGTTCTGGTCAGTTAAGTGTAGGTCTATTCGGAAAGGAAAAGGAATAATAATGTGGAATGAGGTTGACAAATTGTTAGAATAAAATTATTAAATATAATGGATTTAGGGCAGACAATTTATTTCTTCAATAGAGTTCGGGTTAATTTGGAAAAAAAAAAAAACAAATGAATTTGATGTGTCTATCCCGTAAAATTTGTATACCAAAGATATATTTTTTTTTAACTTTTTCACTTTTCCCATAACATAAAAATATTAACAATAGACAATTTTTTCTAACAATCTCTTACTTGATAATTTACAAAGATCTCTGGGGCTCTGTAGAGACCAACCAAACTTTAAATTTTGTGTAAACACTTCGGAGACGTGTGTCTCTAGAGACTTTTTTTTATTATGGTCTTCGGAGACAAATGTCTCTTGCCGTGAAAGTATTTCCGTGATTTTAGTCTCCAGTATCTTAACGTTGAGAGCATTGAAGGTTTCGTCTGGTGTACCTCAAGGGAGTCACTTGAGCTCCTTATTATTTATTCTATCTATTGACGACATTGTCTCTATTGTAAGCTACTGCAAAGCTTGATTTATGCTGATGATGTTAAACTTTTTGCTCAGATTTAAACCTTTAACGATTATGAAGTGGAGTACAGGGTGAGCTCCACTATTGTGCCTACTGTTCTAACTTGCTAAGTAAGACGAGTTGTCCAGCTATAAATATAGAAATGAAACTGATTACAGGAAAATTTTTCACCAAATATTGCTCGCCCAGAGTTGTTCCTCAGGAAAATTTCTCGCCACACAATTGCTCACCAGGAAAGTTGCTCGCAGATGTCTTAGTTCTTTTTTACATTAATACAGAAAATATGAATTAAGAAACACGTTTATTGCATAACATAAACATATATTTTCAATTATTATTTGCAAACAAGTTTTTAGTGCAGCAATGAACTTCCATATACCTGCATGCTGTGCACCAATTAGTTCAGTGAACGAACGATGCCAATCTTCATAAGAATTGTTGGTTTTTGGCAAACTATTTTGAACGGCACTATGACAGTTCCACAAGTCTAAAATAAGTCGAGAATTGCGATGACATCGTCGACTTGGCCTACCAATCCACGTGCCCTCAAAATAATCCAATACAGGTTACAAATTATCTGCAAAATAAATATTTTCGCATATGTGTTGGAAACTGCATTCTATATGTGCAACGGGAATGAAATCTAAAACTGGTCTCATTCTTAGTTTTAGCGCAAATTCAGTATCTTCCTGATATCACTTTTGAAAACCATTTTGTTCAATGCAGCGATAAAACACTGCGTAGAATGAAAAAAAAATGTCCTCTAAGAGACACTCCTCGAGATACAGTCTTGCAACCATTTATCGCAGCTTGCTCAAAATCAACCATAAATAACTTTGGTGCTAATTGGGTTCCAGACGTTTTAACGTGTCGAAACTTTTTTGGATGCCTCTTCGGATTTATTTTTGATAAAAGCACAAATACTGCTGGAACAGATTTTTTATTTATAATTCCGAGGATTCTATATAATTGTTGAAATAAAGACGGCACAGCCTTGAAGGTCCCATCTGCGTACCGGTTTTCTGTTCGTGATAAGTAATATAAACAGTCTTTTGTAGAGAAAATTAATACTCTGTTATTCCTATCGTTGCTATCAAATAATAAAAACCAGGGACCGAAAATAACTGGTATTTTGAAAATTTTAAACAAAAAAAGCTGGGATAAATATTGTTCGTGGAATTTAGTGGAATATACCAAAATTTGTCTCGTGAAACCCGTTTCGATTCCTATAAAGCTTTTGAAAACTTAACTTTTTATAAAAAAAAAAAAAGCTAAAAAAATTAAGCTGGGAGGGGTTTTTTATTTTTTTTTGGCAAAAATAAAAAGCCAGCTTGACTTTTTATTTTTTCGAGCTGGAAATAACAGGTTTTAAAGCCGGAAGTATAAAAAGCCAAGCTAGCTTTTTATTTTTAGGGACTGAATCAGTTATGAAATTTTAAGAAAAACTTAATTTACTTTTTATTCCTGGTCGGTAATACTTTTGAAGCTAGAAAATCAAGCGCACCGGCTTGATATGTTTTTCGGTAAAAATATAACAAGCGAGCCCGGCTTTTTATTTTTTCTAGCCAATCTGGCTTTTTATTTTTGGCAGATAAAATGAAAACCCTTTCCAACTTAGGTTTTTTAACTTTAAATTATTATCGGTCAGGAATAATAAGTAAAGTTGGCTTTTTTTGTAAAAAGTAATAACTGATTCGGTCTCTGATAAAAACTGTTTTCCTTCGAATGTTTTTTAATAAAATTCGGGTATTTGTAATTCTGAAAGTGTATTTGGAGTTGCTGGTAGACAGACTTTTACGTTTCTTACAATTCGTATTGCCCTTTTCATGTTGTCCATACGTGACATCTGTTCAGCTGCAGCTTGAGACATATGAGTATATGAATCAGCAACAATGGGTATTTTTTGCTCGAGACTTAGCATTACTATAGACTGCCACGACTACACACCTTGCAGCCAGCATGATTTTATTCATTTAAATATTGCACAATTTCATTATTGAAACTGTGGACACGTGCACGACACTTAACGTCTTTTAGATTGGCCACATTTCCAAAATACATTTTCACTGTTTTCTTTATCTTTGATATATAGATGTATTTTATCCAGCAACTTCTGTTTTCCTTTTTCGTTTTCCACAAATTGTAACGCCATTATGATTTAGAAAGACATGCTAATAGACTAAATTTTAAATGAATATAAAATGCAAAATATTTTGACTTATATTACTTCAAAGCCGGACGCAAAGTCTGGGAAAACAAAGAAATATACCATACCAAAGATAACCTAATAAGTAGATAGGACATAGGCGAGATTTATGAGTGTTTTACATTTAAAATGTATATGGCTAGAAAAGGGAAGAGAGGATAAGTAAAAATAAAACAGAAAAAAAACTCGCTTCAAAACTTTTACGAATAAAGACAAAAAATGTGAAATCACAGATTACATGCAACGAAACAGAATGACAAATTATTCATTTTCGTAAATAAATGAGAGGTGGCGGAGTTTTCAGATTTTACTCTCATAAAATGTTTCTGCGCTTCTGTGAAAACAGGTTTCTCTGAAATATTAAGAGAGTTGGTTCCAAAGAAAAATTTCCAATTTCGTTCGACTTTTTCTGAACTTCTTATTAGGTTATCTTTGCCATTACTATTGCGTCGGGTAGATTTCAATTCGTCAGAAAATCCTTCGGTAATCCCCTGATCCCTTTTGACCATATGTCGATAATAAATTTATATTGCGCCCGTCCTGGCAATAACGTTGCCTACCGTTATTTTTGACGTTTACCTGCAAATATATGGTGACATTACGTCTCCATCTATGTAGTTTCACCACATTTTCATATCACAAGAATTAAATTTAAACTTGTTCACAATTAACAAAAGTTTCCTCGTTTGGAAAAACTTCGTTAAATTATATATTTTCTGTTCTGGATCATCAAAACACTTTAACATTAAACTAAGTCTGATGGGATATTTACGAGTAAATCCGGCTCGAAGGACCACAGAACATCTTGGGCCCTATCAGATTGTGTCGTGCAGAAGATTTTGTTTTCAGGTGGACTGTATGATGAATAACCGACCGAGTTGTTCACTTATGTACCTACTCGTACATATCCCATCAGACTTAGTTTCTTCGTCACGAAACTAATAATTAGATAATTGAATGAGCTGGGGTCCAGCAGTAAAGACAACAACAAATTTCAATTTTCAAACGATTTTATCTGATCTGATTTGCACAAAGAATTGATTAGCAATGACCGTTTACTCAAGTACAATATATTCTCGACAGACAATTTTCTGTTATGTAAAACCGAAGTGGTTACAGCTGTTATATATACATATAAAGCAAAATACATAGAAAATGAATATTTACATTGTTACAGGGTGACTCTACTTTTTACAATAAGTTTGAATAATTTTGAAGTGTTTTGATGAGCCGAAACATTCTCCACGTTGTCAAATAAAATTTTATTTCTGACTTGATGCCAATAATCATTCAATGAACATCTTTTTCTCTTATATATTAAAGAGTTTGACAGGACTATGAACATCTAAAACTACAAGTACTTCTAGTATCTCTATAATAATGATATTTACATGTACAATGTAGTCTGTGTTCCCAGTAATGTTCCAACTTATAACATGAAATTCCATAAAATTTTAAATTAATATCGGTTGTTGACGAGCAACTATCCTGACGAGCAATTGTGTGGCGAGCAACTTGCCTGGTGAGCAATTATGGGCGAGCAACTGTGGGCGAGCAATTTGCCGCATCCAATGAATGTAGTAAAGGAGTTTTATGTTATTAAATAAAATTTTAATAAAATTCTACAGTAGTTGCGTAGCAAGCATAAGATTGTCTCAGTTATGTGTGATCGATACTTTTTCATATGTGTGAACTGAAGTTAGTCATGCTCATTGCCTTAATCAAAACCCTCGGGAATACTTCCCAAGCCATGAAACAGAAATCTATATGTGTGCGTTCGGAGTCCGTTTTCTAAAATGTTCTATACTGATACTTATGGAAAAGTGCTAAAGATTGGCTTTATATATGCCATAGAGCCTAAACTACTCCCAATACAGGAAAATAGTCTGCTAGTTATTTACAGCTTGATTCCTTATCTTCCCAAAGGCTACACTTCCTATATACCTTACTTAAAAAAATAATGAAATAGTTTTGGTTACAAACTAACCTTACCATTTTACGCTTACTAACTCTCAGCTGAGTAATAATTGCATATGTATATGTGCAGCCAGAGTCCGAATCTGTAGGCAGCTACATTCGATTTCATCAGCTCACGGCATCCCATGACGGTACAGCGACATTACAATGATTACTCAGCTGAGAATTTTTGTTTGAAGAATCGTAGTCATTTGGTTAAGATAAATTTTTTTAAATAATTTTGTTAGGAAAGGTATGTACATTTTATTACGGTTCGGAAGATAAGAAAATAAGCTTAAGATTTTTAGAACACCATTTTTCTGTATGAATAGTAGTTTAGGGCGGAGGAGCTATTCAAATCAAACTTTTGTCAGTTTTACATAAGAGCACTGCATGTATTTTAGAATGTAAGGACTCCGTTGGGCTTCGCATGTGGTAGGGAGGGAGTCTGTTTCATGGCTTGTGAAGTATTCTCGAGGGTTTTGCCTTAATACATATAATACATAGAAGTATGTAAACTAGAGTATTAAGTTCGAATCTCGATCAAGAATTTTTCCGAATCCCGAATTTATACTTATACATACCCAAATCTTTTTATTTCAAAAAGTCCTGTGGATGGAAACGAGAATTTAACTCCTGAAAATCAACCTTTATGCAATACATAATTATTTCAGAAAATTCTAACCATGTTGAATTTTTGTATAACACCTTATGTTTTTTTTTCTCCTGCCCTCCGCTTCGGTGCATATAGGTCTCTATATAAGCCATCATCTACTTAGTTACAAGCTTGGAAGCCATTTTGGGTTTCCTTCTCAAGCACTTAAACTGATTTATGATTATCTCAGTAATAGACTAAAAGAGGACAAGTAAATGGATGCCAATCTTCATTTCTTCCTGCCTTAATTGGTGTGCCACAAGGATCGATATTAGGGTACTGATTATTTTAGTATTTTACCGTTTATTCACATCTGTGAAAGGGGAGGGGGCACTTGAATGACTATATCAACAATATTATTAGTAGTATTGTTCGAGTCTTACATGCACTATGGATATCAACGGATTTTACCCAGGTTTCGATACGGCCAGCGGTACAACTCTGTAATTAGGATTATATGTGTGTATTGTTTACAAAGATATGACCATGTCATTACGTTTTTTGATTCAATTTTTAGATCTAGATTATTTATCTATTTGAAATTTCGTTCACTGGGACTTTTGGAAAAGATAATAAAATATTGTAATTCATCATATCTATATCGAAAAGTCCATTTCGCACGATCAAGTAGAATGTTGAGTTTTATTGTACCAAAACAACTGTTTAGCAACAAAATGTTTTCCAGTCATTCTATTATATACTGGGGAATGGTATCACCTAATATTTGCTCGTATCAATTTTCTCGTCAATCCATTTTCTCGTATCAATTTTCTCGTATGCAACCTTGTAAACATTTATTACGAGTTTAAGTATACTACTAAGTATAAAAAGTATTTCCTTAATTTAAGAATATAAGCAAATTGGAAAATTTCGTACGAGAAAATGACTTGTCGATAAAGTTGATACGAGAAAATGGCTTAACGAGAAAATTGATACTAGCAAATGATTCACGAGAAAATTGATACGAGAAAATGTTCCACGAGAATATTGGAGGAGGGGGGGGGGCACTGGAACAGCTTATCTTGCTTCTGTTACAAATCGAATCCAGTTCCACTCACTCCGGTCATGTAGGTACGTATCTACAAATGAAAGGTAACATTCTGAGGTTTCCAAATCTTGCAAGAAAATGTAAATGTATTTTGGACGAAAAGTCGTTCTAATTAAAAAAAAACTTTGAAATCTTTTTTCAAATTTTTTACTTTAATGTCTTATACCTAGCGACATGAGGGGTGGATTATTTATCTAAGTGAGTACTAGCATCTTCTGCCCTATGGAAGTTTGAGCCGGAAACACCCTGTACCCAATCGAAATCGCACCGGTAAAAGTTTTTTCCGGTGTAACAAAATAATCAAATCTCAAAAGTGTCAACTTAATTTTTATATTGCAGTGGAAAAAGTGTTGCTCTGTTTGCTGATAAAGAAATTTCCCAAATTGCTCCCAAATGTAAATTCGAACGTGTGGCAGATATATTGAGATAATTTTCGTGCCAATAACAAATACTTCAATTCGAATACGTGTGTTGATGTATTATTGACGAGTTTTTAATGCAGAAACAGTTTTTTTTTCTATTCGGGAGGGCAAAATGAAATTTCATTTTTGTGTTTTTTTTTTGTACTTGGTACGCCTTCCTTTATGACTTTTCCTCTTTTCATGGGTTTTCAGCTTTAAGGGAACTCCTCATATCATCGTGAAATAACCGCACATTCTGACTGAGCTCTTTCCTGCTTTTATCCATTTCTTTCACTTTTACGATTACTGCCGAGTGCCGACATTTTGCTCTTTTTTATACACCCATCAAGCTATCAGCGCTCATCAGACAGAGCGTAAAAATTTTCACACGCTTACTTACTTGCTGCATTTGAAGAAGAAAAAAATAATACATAAAGAAGAAGAACACATTGAAAACGTCTTTTGTGAATGGAGTCATAATTTATAGGCAACGTATACATTTTATTGTGAAATGCAAGCATAAATTTGCTTAAACTCAAAGAGCATTGAAGAAGAAGAGGAAAAAAAAGAAGAAGAAGAAGATATTTCTAAGGCTTTATTTTGTTTTATATTTCCCCAGTTTTTTTTTATTAATGCACAACGAAAACTCTTTATTAAAGTTTATAATGTACAAAAATTCAATGTAAAAAATATTTACGAGAGGGTAAGGAATAAAACTGGACCAGGTAGGTTCTAATTGAAGGAAGCGGAGGATGGAGAAGACGGGTGTAGATGGCATTGAATATAGGAATTAGGAATAAAAATAAGGACGATTACATAAATGTGTAAAGTGTTAGCCACTCAATGGTTCTTAATTTATCTAATTTATCTATATTTCCCGTTTCTATAAAATAAATAAGATTCCGTGGTTGACGTAGATAATTTTTAAAGTCTCAGATTGACATCTAAAATGGGAGCAAAACTAATTATTCTGTCAGATTTTGAAGCGTCATCAGACAAATGAGAAGATTTCGTTTTATTCTGTAAATCAACCTGACCTAAAAACTCTAGCTCCGGGAATTATGGCATTATATCCTCTGTTTTTTTTTTTTGACAAAAGTCTTAATCTTTCTCAAGTTGACGCCTTCTAATGAATGGATTATTTTGAAAGGTTAGGTTAGGTTAGGTTAGGTTGTATACGAGTTAGTATTAATTATCGTTCTTCTAAATCTCGGATGCTTGTGAGTTCTAGTTCCTGGTCATTTAGGAGGAACATTATTGTTAATTTATTTGTGATTCTCTTTTGGTCCCACGAATCACAGGAAAAAATATTAGATTAGCCCCGCATTACTTTAGGAGGTTTTGGTATTTGGAATCCATCTGGCGTAGACGTGTAGGTCTATTAATGTTAGATCATGTTAGTACTCTCTGGGAAGCACAAGAGTTGATCAAGGGTAAAGCCCGCCACAGATTGCTGCGCACGAAATGCACGGCCACGATTTACACAAAACCTGCGTAGCTTGATATAGTCGCTGTACTAGCTGACCAACGACACGCCAGCGGGAATTACTTTGTAAATCAGAAAAATAAGAGTAATTTATGCAAAGCGCTTGCTTCGTTTTGAAAAAGAGTGGAAACTTAGATTTACTAGACCGGCACATCCACGAAAAGCTACGCGCATGCCTCTGACGTGCAAAGGGTGTGCGTACCCTAGTATGTGTTGATATGTATGGTGGGTTATAGTGAGCAAAGCCATGTCAAAAGTAGCCGTACGTATTAGCTTTACTTATGATAAGTGTGACCATGTACCATGACACCATGTACGGTTGGTCTTGAGAACGGTATACCTATCTCATTTACAAACACGATTTGAGTTTATCGAAGCTTATCGGAGTTCAGAAACAAAAAAAAAAAAAACATTTTTCGCTGGTGAATGAATAACTATACTTTTCGCTTTTAGAAGCTATGAATATATGGATGTCTGTCCCTCTTTTATACATTTTGAATCGCCGTTTTCTTGCCGGTCCCACTTCTGACACCAAATTTTTGTGATGAATAGCTGTGATAAAAAAATATAAATTACCGGCAATCAAAACTAGAACCACCAAATGTGAAGTAAGTATTCTTGCACTTCTTTATTTTTGATCTTATCAAATTGGTCAACACTGTATTGTCCAATTTTTTTGAACTTTCTTTTTAGTATGGTCAAGTGTTGAGATCCTATACATACATATTTTTGGCAAAGAACTCTTCTACTACAACCAGGAAGCGCCTTAATAGCATGACGAATTTATCGATTTTTATATCGTTCGTATTTTAAATGTAATGTGAAATACTGGTTGAGTATTAAGTAGATGGAAGAAAATTCTGTCTTTCGAATATCTAAGCTACCCAGCCATTGTAACGTTTGCGTCAGCTCTCAATCTTTAAACATCCTAAATATTTGGATTATATAATTATAATAACGAAGCACTGTATATTACTTGTTAGTGTCTTCGCTTCCCAAATACGTCCAAATATCACATTGCATGAACCCGCGAAACTCTGTACAACAATATTCTTGAAAGATGCTCAATTAATCCAAACCTTCAAAATATCAGAGCTGCACGATTCATACTAAACTCGCTCACTATCCTATTCATGCATTATGCCTCGAGTACTGTTATCAACTATACATATGTGACGGAAACTATATTCCTCGAGTAATTAAGTGAAATTGTTGAAACTTCATTAATTAAGTAAATTTGTATCATGGAACACATTTTGCGGTTTTATATAGCCCCAAAATCGTCCCGTTCTCGCCTATCATTTGTGCCTGTCATGAGCTGGAATCAAGTGCTGTGTACCGATTCTGTTCCAGATCCCAAGCCCTTCACTCTTGCAATATCAATTAGATTTGGAGCGTTGATGTTAATGGGTATACATTTGGAGCCATCCGAATACAAATCAAGGATGGAAAGAGCCACTCGTGTACTCTGGTACACTGTGTGTCACATTTGTTGCCTTCCACACCATAATTACAGAGACATTTTCAAATATTGCGACGATCCGATGTTAGAAAACCTTTACTTCTCTGGTTTGGGGGTATGCGAGGATAGAGGAGATATTCTATTTGCTTTATGTTATGACTACTATACTATTTATATATGTATATGTATATGTGTTTGTGTGGTCATATATATATGTACATATGTACGAAGTTAGTTTGCATTTTCAAGAGATTAGCTTATAGAACCCACCGACCCAAATGACTCTATTTACAATTCACATACCACCGTATAGTTTGCTACAAAATCTCACCAGATTTCGGATTCTACAATTACCTGCAGCTTGAAATTTGGGGTTTGGCCAGAGAGAGAGAGAGGCATACACTATAGTAGTATATAGTTAGTAATATGCTTCCAAAGTAATATTATTAAATCAAAACTTTTGCTTCAGCAGCAGAACTATCTCTGTTTTTCCTCGATCCATATGAACTTCTGGTGAAATTTAAACCTTTCATTGCGGGCGAATAACACCCATAGAATGGAATTAAACTTGAGAACTGAATCTTAATCGACTTCGTTACTGACGTACGAAATCTCTTCAAATGTTCTAACTTCTTGCGTGATTGATGCATTTTCACGTAATTTCCAGCACGTCGTCGAAAGGAAGTTTTCCCTTGTTTGAAGTGTTGAGAAGCGCTTCGGAAAGGGTCTTATGTATTTGTTTCTCACCTTTCGACTGCAAATTGCACTCGCACTGTTGTTAGGGGATTGTTGAAAACAGTTGTTACGAAGGTGATGAAATGCAGTCTCTATGATGTCTTATGCTAAAGCAGTAATTTGCCTTGAGCCACTTTGTAGAAACAAGCAAAGTTTGACACAATTGCAATGGAATTTTCAACTTCGGCAGTATTTTGAATCGTTTTTGTTTCAAAAGTGTGTGTGTGTGTGTATATATAGATACCATTTATCCTCTCCTCCATGAATACTCATAACTTGTACAATAGATTTAAAGTTCGTCCATTTTGGGAAAATAATTTTTAATAACTCTATGCCGTCGGGTGGATAACTTTAGAACTTTCATGGACAGAAAAGTGCACACCCCATTCACTGTTATGAGTTCATCTGTCTATGCGAGGCAACGAAATACCTTCGTTCTTTGTTCTTATCACGACGTTAACGCAAACGTGAAGATAAAATGTTATATTTCTACCCTCTTTGCAATTGTTTTCAACGAGTTTGAGTATCCTGCGTTGTAGCACTTAAATACTACTGAAAACTTCTTATTAACTACCTTCAAGGTACGGTATGAACGGGAAGAGGAAATTCAGAGTGTATATAGGAAAAGCGTTCTCATAAAATGTCGAGTTAGGCGTTTGCAGGCAGGTGCAATTTCCCTAAAGGGTCAAAAGTGCTACTTACAGGGAGAGAGAAAGAGAGAGATAGAGAGATTTTAATATAAACGTATATCCACGAAGAACTTTAGGGGATGCTTGAGTACAATGTTCGTATCCCAAAGGTATCCCAGGGTTCAACTATATCCACTCAGGGGGAATATAATGAAACAATCTCCCAGGCTATTACACTTCCTGCTAAGGGTGAATGATTCCTTTTGTATTTGTCATGAGTTCTTAGACTTTATTCAAGGATGAGTTTTCTGGATCTTATATAAATCTGGGTGCGAAGAGTTAGTTAATATTTTATTTATATTGGCTGCGTTCCATTGGTGCAGGTGTTATTTGATATTGGTGCAATTTCAGCTTATTGACCTCTGAAAAATCTGTAATGGAAGAATATTGAAAAAGAAAAACGAGAAAAAACGACAGTATAATCAAGTGTTTCAAACAGTTTTAAATTGGTTAGGAAGTTATCTCTTACAATAATCAGTAAAAAGTTTTCAAATACTAGAAAGAAAGATGGTTCTAGGCTGCTAGAGAAAGTGCGAACTAAAGGCAGAAAAACATCCAGGCCAGCGAAGCTTCCTCGAAAGGTTGTCAAAATGAGGCAACACAAAACCAAGCCTAGGAGCTATCATCAAGGCGCACTTTGCTCAATGTTGGATATTTGTTTCTCTCAGACCTACTTTTATCAACAGATTTTTTTGTTTGTTTTAGTTTTGTACTGCCAAACGAGATATTGGCAAATAAGAATCACTTGAAATTTATAATCAAAATTTTTGAAAATGTAAGACAATTTTATCGAGTCTGTGCACACCTCAAATTTACGCTTTAGAGCATCTGGATTATAAAAACATTAAGTTGAGGGACAAATATTGGGCATTCTAATGTTTATTAGCTAGTAATAATTGGAAAAGTTTTGCTATCGTTTCTAAATTGTTTAAAAGTTTGTTGTCCAGCACTATCTAATCTAAAAAATTCAAAAATTGATAAGAAATTATTTCTGCCCAGAATGTAAAGGAATTGTCGCAAATTCTGTCAAAATTACATTGACAGGACCCAGACCCGTGGTGTCATTTTGTTTTCAATTCTCTGAGGCAAGCCTTGAAGCGAGCTGCTAGTAAGTCTGAGAGAGGCCAGGCCTAAGGCTTGTTTGGATGTCTTTCTGCCTTAACTTAACGGAGAGGTCAGCACAACCGAAACAAACTTTATAACATGCAGCATAGCTTACACACACAAGAGAGTGCCACTTTATTGCTGGTTGTCTACCAGATTCATGCCCAAAAGCTAATTATGAGTAAATTTGGCAACCTCTTTTCAGCAGTTCGAGAGCTGAATTATTTAAAAGATAGATAACTTCATTGGGAAACTCATTCAAAGCCTTTCTGGGGACATTGTATAGTATATACATACATACATCGGTGGGAAATATGACTTTCCAAGAAGGACTTCTGGAATAGTTCTTAACTGTACACCTATAGATAGCTTCAAATGCTCCAAAATTTTCCTTTTGTAAGAGTCCTTGGATAAATCACTTTCACTTGTTTTGAAAACAGTTTTAGCCGGATGGTTCCTTTTTTCCCAGCGTGTTTACTTTATCTTTTCCATCAATTTGCGAATATCCTGGACACTCAGCCAATGGTTCCTTTAACCAAGGTTTGTTAGTGTTAAGATACACTGTGATATTAACTTAAGTCTTGACTTCAGTAGCTGACTGAAGCTGTTTCCTTCCGTATATTTAATTGACATTTGATAGATGTTAGCTTTTAGTGTTTTACACAGTATATTACTGCTCCTGTTCCTTTCTCAGTTTTAGAGCAGCGTCGGTATACTAAAGTAGGTCATTGAAGTTACAGGGTATTTCATAAGAAAACTCTTTGTCCACCAAGTTTCACCCCGTCTACCCCATTCCAAAACAAATTAATTTATTTTGATCCGGTTTTATTTTCTGTGTTACATATATTAATATATAGGGTGTTTCATAAAAATAAAAAACTGCTTACTAGCGTTCAGTCATCTCTTCTCTCTATCCATTTTCTTCTCCCGAAACACATTCTTTATAGGAGTCTTGTTATGAAATAAATTCATGTCGAATTTAGTCAATAGATAGATAGACTGATGAGTATATGGTTCCTGCTGATACGAAACGCCTGCTTTTGCAAAAAAATTTCTTTTTTTTTTTAAAGAAATTTTTCGTTTGTTAAAGAGTTTTTTTCACTCAATTCTTGAGCTGTGGGTTTGGCAGTAAACTCATTCAAGATCATACTGACTAATTTCGCTATGAATTTATTTCATATCAAAACTTCTTCCCGCATAGGGCTAATCTTGCTAGGCATGCAAGTAAATAAATAAAATTATTTTAAGTGCATTAAGGTCAGATTGGCTGTTCACTTTGGCATGTACGGTAAACAAGAATCAAGCCGTACTGATGAGTATACAGTTGCTGCTGATATGAAACGCCTACTTTTGCATAAAAATGTCTTTTTTTTAAAGAAATTTTTCCTTTGTAAAAGAGTTTTTCCATATAATTTATATTTGTGCAAACTTTCCATTTCATCTCTCCACAAATAGGTTAACGATGGGGAGGGGGGGATACACCCCGAATGAAAATTTTCTCTAAAAAGTATTTTTTCGTCATAATTCTTATAAAAATGACTTATTTAAGATATTCCAGGTGGTAAACCACCCAACCACAAAATAAACGCCTATTTCAGATTTCGATCTGTTTTTTTTTTCTGTTAAATTAATCAACTTTCATTAAGAGCCGACGACGGGATATCAATTATGGAAAAAGGTTAGAATTAGGTTTATTAAATGAAAAATATTGTTTTCACCACAGGCGGTAGCCAGAAAGGAAACCATATCGATGTTGTTTTAATTAAACTTAATAAGAGCTAAGAAAAAATCCAACTTTCACTGTAGGAAACGTTATAAATGTGCTGGCGGCAGTTAAAGGAAATGAAGAAATTATTTCATTCAGCTGTTACTCAAACATTTCATTAATTTCTTTGAATAAAAGCATTATGATCTCCTGTGGTCATTTGGACTGGGGCTTTTTCATGTGCGTCTTATTCTTAGCTCTATTATCGCACGAAATGCAGTTTTTATCATTCTGACTGGGTTTAATCGATTCCAAGCACACGCAGTAGATTTTTTCTTCTTATTAGGACCACTGCAAACTTTTCCATTTTAATTTTCAGCCTCTTTATATCAAAGACTGTAGTTCTGAAATTGGGTGATTTTTCTTTGGAGCATTAGTGGGCTTTCTTCCTCCTTCCTTGTATAATTACCTTTTTTATTTCTAGTATGGTAGGCGAGTCTGTAAGAATAGGCAGGCTTCCTTTCCGTCTTATTTTCGTTGGATTCAATGGTCTATCTTACGAATACGCTCACTATTTGTCACATTACTTCGACAAGGCGTTGAAGAAGTCCTTAGATCGAATTAGGTGTATTCGGCTCTCAGCCAGGATTAAATTAGATCCATTGATATATCTTAAATACAATTCCGCTATGTCATACATAATTGGGTATGGAGTAACTGACTTTGCCAGACTTACCTCTGCCGCAATTAGTTGCAACGGCTCCATCAGGGTAGAGGCGATCGACTTGACTTCCTCCAGATTTTATCGATCGAGTACAGTTCTCGCAAGAAACTTATACTTCTCAAGAAAATGTCTAGGTTAAAGGAAGTAATTTCAATGCTTCTATAGGTCACGGTGAGGTTAGGACCTTATCAGCAATACTAGGAATATCGTATACCGCCATTGTGCTATTTACATTTGATATCATCCTATTATTTGTTTAACGATTAGAGGCTAGAATTTGTGCAAGGAGGTATTTCGGTAAAGAACGAAAAATTTTCCCATTTACTTTACAGTGGTCGAGACCAGATATCGACAAGTATGACACGTGATTATTTCTTATGAAAAAGATTAGGGCATTCGATAGTCTAATAAAATTTCGTAAATAATTCATATTTGTATAAGATAAAAAGTAGAGGCCCAAATTGGCTACCTTGAGGAACTCTGGATAGACCGAGTATTTCACACAAGAGGGCGGATTCGCAATTAGAAAATTTTTTGTTTACTTTAATTATTAAATACACAGAAAATGGTTTCCTTTTTCCTAGATATTCTAGAGATTTATTGCTTTCGTGACTTAAATTATAGATGACACAAGAACTAGCTGTCGCATGGCATACTAGATCAGAGTATACAGATTGTGAAATGGGTAGTGCATTCTGGAATGGACTACAACATATTTTAGTGTATGCCGAGAGTAATTGTTTCTTTGACAGTAGTTTTTTATACATTTGATCAACCTCATCAACATGGCAGATACGATAAAATATGAATTACTAGATGTGTCCTTCATTTCTCATGTTGTGGTCCATTTCGGTGGTGTACCACCAGCCATACAAAATTTGCTTTACTCAGCTTTCGTATTTATGGTTAAATGCATTAAGCGTAGGTAACTCATCCATGCACATACTGTAGAACATCTAAAAAAAAAATAAAAATATCGTAGACCTGCCTTTTTCTTGAATACTGTAGATCTCACTAAGAAATAATATTACATAATTGATTAGCAATTTTGTAACATCTTTACTTACGACCTTCCGGCTAGAAAAAAGAGTAAAGTAAAATCAATAAAAATTTCATAATTCTGATTACTTTAACAATACATTTTTATAGACATGTGACTTATTTCTTATTTTCAGTTATTATTTTTTAAATGATTTTATCACTAATAAAATCTCTTCTCGCAACATCAACTTCCCAAAATTTCAACTTCCTAATGAAATTTTTATGTCAATGGTAACAAAATAAAAATTTCGATTTCCTGGATTTTCAAGTGTTTCCGTTTGCTTAAAGAATAAAATTCAAAACCATTTCATATTTCCACAGTGTTCGAAATTATTTATCCATATCCGTAAAAATCATTCCAAATCCAACCCTCAAACTTTTTCCCTTTTGTGAAATTTTCGCCCCATAAACGAAATACTCATCCATAAACCGTGATAACTTCCTAAGCCAAATAATTTAATTTCAAGAACGATAGAATAAGGGATCCCACACTGTTGTAGTATCCTCAATGGAGGAATTAGGGAGGCATAGAAAAATATTTCGGAAATTTTGTCCTTGTGACTGACTGTATACAATAACCGCATCCTTAGTCCCTATGTCTACGAAAAAAATATGCTATAAATGTAAATTAAATCGGAATTTAAATATTTGTTAATCTAAAGAAAATCCCTATCGACTTTATTTCCCTCTCTATTCCAATTTTGGTTACAATAGTTAATTTTAAAGGAGAATACAGAAAATCTCGTAACCACTTAGTTCCTATGCAAAATGGAAGCAATTTTGAAAAGGAAATAGCTCATAGAAGAATAAGATTTAAAGAAAGTGTAGCAGGACTTTGATATTGATATAATAAAAGTAAAAAAAAAGGGAATGTTTGTTTTTTTATTTTATAGAGCTAATACTGTAGGGAGGTCGCAAGGTCAAGGGAATGAACAAAGTGCCAGTTAAAGTTGTTGAAACTTGGATTCTTTAAATCACTGCGAGATGAATTGAAAACCACAGTGTTATGCCTACTTAAACTATTTTTACCAGAGCTATTTGTTGTTATGAATCGAACCCGGGACGCGATACAGAGATTATAGATAATTTTTGCAACTCAAATTTCATTCTCCACATTATAATTCTCAGAAGATTCAGGCTGCGCGCGGTATGCTCTGTAAAAGTAAGAACTGGTTATAAAAAATATTCCTTCAGTTACATTCATCATCCAAAGATTCAAAAGTATTCTTATTATGGAACGTCTCTATCTACTGGAAGACGCAATATCGGACGGATATACCTGAAAAGAATAATTGTTGTTAGTTTTTGTACTTGAAAAAGTAAAAGATGGTTGTAATTGATTTAACACAGAGAGAACAAAAATAATTTCGGATGTGGCATTTGCATTTAATTCGTAAGATAAAGAAGATCTGATGGCAGTATTCGAATTATTTGAGCATGCAAAATAATTTTGGAATAGGCTCTAGTTAGAAAATTAATTTTTACTACCTTTTCGTGATAAAAGATTATTTTCATAGCTGCGGGAAACAACTAGTGGAATTCCGGTTATAACAGGCACCTGGGGCAGACATAACGGGGTCATCTGCTTTTAACTCTTAGAGCATACTGCCATATTTGAAAGAGAATTCCCACCACGTCTAGTTCTTCGTCAGTGTCTGCGAGGAATGATTGTGTGTGCTAGCATGCGTTTGCACAGTGTAAATAAGGAAATAAGTAAACGTTGAAATACGATAAAGATGTATTTTCTAAATGCTATTTAATAAAATTCTTAGACCTGTGACTTCAAAAGTGATATATGGGACAGAATGGGTGGGGCATAATGAGCACGGGTGCCCATTATTCCCCATACTGTTGAAAAAATATGAAGTGAACAGATGAAGTGAAATAATAGCTTAGATCTCATCCCGGAAGAACGTAACACATTATAAAGTAGGAGTGTTGTTTAGTAACGCCTATTTGTGAGCGCATTCCGTAAAACTGAAACATGGCCGGGAGATTCAAACGTATTACAAGAGCACGACTTCTTGCCTGCCGAAACTGCATAGATATGCCTGTAGAAGAATAGCAGGGCGAATCACCACACCAGTACAGAACTGCGATTGTAGACGCCACTCATTCTTTTGAATCCAGGACTCTTATCTGCTACGATTCCCGGAAAAACTCTGTACCAAATATATCAACATTATTACCTCGTCAAACCATGCCAGTTTCCGGCCCATACAAGTCATCGCCAGGCTCAACCCAGCCAATTCTAGTTCCGTGTGCACCATCGACATCTTTCTAAAGCTCCTCGTAATCCCAGCTCTTACCTATCTCTAAATCACCTGTTAAATAAAGATACTCTAAGCGCCAAGGAAAGGCTGCAATCATAGCGAGCTATCCATACAAAATGGAACTAAAATGTCAATCACCTGTAATCAAAAAACTAAACAGTGCGAAAGATCATTAATGGGCCATCCCACACGAGTATTCTTGACGTATTATGCATACCGGTTTTCTAGGGAAGGTGCGAAAAGAAGCAAAGAGATATCTATACACTTTGAAGAGATAACTCTTTCCTTCTTCTCACCTCTTCCCAAGAAAACCTGTTTGCATACTGCATCAAGAATACTCGTGTGGGATGGCCTTTTGTGCGTCGGCACAGGGGCAAAATGAGCACACACACAGAAGTTCTTTTTCATACTTTAATAAATATTGTTCTAATTATATTTTTTTCGGCTTTATAAAAATAAGTATTTCGAGTTTTTTATTATTTTTTAATGAAAATCCAATTTTAATAATGATAATCCTTAAGGTGCCCGTTATGCCCCGGGTTCCCCTACTAACGAACGAGTTTTGGAAAATAATTCTCTGCTGAAAAGCAGGGAAAGGTAGCAAAAAAAAGGCTAGATGGATCCCATCAAGACCCGTTGTGAAGTCATTTGGAAGACCATTAATATGCTCAAGTATATTCTCTTGTACAATTATAGCAATTGTGAATGAAACGTTATGGAAGTCGTTCAACTGGTTAAAGCTGTTATTTCGAGGAAACATATTACAAATTCCATACGAATCATCAATAGTATTTCATGGTATTGTTCATCGACCTCTTACACTTAAAATTTCTCCCTTCTTACAGCTTTTATTTTTCCACCATAAAATTTTGTTAAATTGTGAGTCACATTGCAGTCCAGTCAACAGGGACTACAAAACCGGACAAGTGCGAGCCGGACTCGCACACGAAGGGTTCCGTACTATCGTACAAAATTTAACACTATGTATACACAAAAAACACGTTTCTTGTATGGGGCCCCCTTTAATTTTTAATTTAATTTAATTTTTCTAATTCGTTGTTATAGCGGCAATAGAAATACACAGTCTGTGAAAATTTCAACTGTCCACCTATTACGGTTCATGAGATACTGCCCGGTAACGGACGGACGGACATCGGAGGCTTAGTAATGGGGTTCGCGTTTTTACCATTTGGGTACGGAACCCTAAAAAGGCCTTTGCCCTACAAAAGGTGGGGTAGTTGTGAGGAGAGTTAACAGTTTAGAGTTTTTATAATAAAATATTACGATAATCAGTTTTTGTAAAAAAAAAATTAGGTCAAAGTCAGTAAAAAGGTAAGGCAATCTGAAATTCTTAGTTTATATCATCATAACTCCTGAGGGGAGAGGAGTACGGGGCTAATCGAACAGTCGTTGGAAAGGCGGACATAAAGTTTCACCTACAATGAGTTCTATAAGTGTCCGTACACCTTGTACTTTTTGAGATACAGAATATTTTGTGAAAGGCTAGCATATTTCCTTAATCACTCTGTAATTTCAAAACGGTTGAGGTTCCGCCCACCTTTGCAATACATTTGTTTGTTTGACCAGGTGACTACTATTACCTCTTGTCCTATGGAACACCAGGGACGAAACACCTTGTATAAGAAAAAATAATAGAAAATAAAAAAGAATAGAAAAAAGTGGTTATATAAAAAATGTAGGGAGTTTAGTCTTCCTCAAATTTGTATCAGATATTTTTGTGGTAGTATCAAGCGTTGAGGAATTATTTTGAAAAAAAAAAAAAATTTGTACCTTTAATTTTAGATCTCGGACCGTGCTGGACCGCACAACTACACCACCTTTAGTAGGGAAAAAGCCCCCTATTGACTGGACTATAAGGACAATGAAATAAAAAAATAAATAAAAAAAACGAAGCTATGTAAAATAGGATATTCAAGGAGAAAGGACGATTTCATTGTTCCAGTCCCTGAAAAAATTTTGTTTGCATTTTTTTTTCTACTTATGTTTTTATTAGAACGAAAGTCTTTCAACTTTTCAAATAACCTCTCAAAGACATTTCAACGTTACGCATAACTAGAGAGATATGAATTTTTGTAGAAGTCAATACGGAATTTTCGAAAATGTTTAAATCCTCATATTTTTCGTCTTACTAATAATTCGTACAATTAATATACTCGACATGGAGTTCTTGCATGCCAAGTTTTGTTAAGATCGATGATGGTCGCACCAAAAAATTCGCCAAATTTGGTCGGTTTTTGTTTTTTAAATAACACTTAAAATAATGAATTGAATTTTTTACACCACTTCTATTCAAATACCGAATAATTACAGTGAAGGCAACATTCCTAATAACATGAAATAATTTTTCATTAAATCATTTCAATTTTTTTTTTATAACAATCATGAAAATACGCTCAAAATTATTTAATTGAATGTGGAGTAAAATCTACTAGTTCACTTCCCTTCTGTAATTGGTTTCAACGAAAATCGATTTTCTTTTTTCAATTAATTCTTTGACAAGTTGCTTGCAATTTTCTCATGTCCATTGATGAAACGATTTTCAATTTATGTACATAAAATCTATCTACATACATACATACATGAATTCCAAAGCAATTTATTTTGAAGAACTTGCTCGCAACATGTCATTGTGAAAAAAAAAAAAATCTTCATTCCTTAAAGGTTTTAAATTATACATAATTTAGAATGCGGGAGTCGGTATTACTATCCGATATGCTCCCTGTCACATATAGCCCAAGTGATTACTACGCAGATTCGTGTTGTTGTATGATATCCTCTCTCTAAGCCATCATGGTTTTGAAGATTAGCAATTCCTGTGACCTTATCGGTCTGATCTCAGATTTACTGCCGCATCGAGTATGTGCCCTCTGACATTGTTATTTTTCTCAATTTTCCATGCTCAGCATATTTTCTGCCTTATCCCTGATTTTATACAATACCCAATCGTTGATTACATTACGCTTGATGTGGGTGTATATACATAGTAGAAAGAACCAAGGAATATATACATATATCGAACTATGTACAATATGCTGCATGTTGTACTGACGACAACAAGGCCATATTCTAGGATTATACGGTACCGTTCCCAGTATAGCTTCGATATAATATCTAAATGGAGATGTTATAGTCTAAGAGTATAAGAGTCTTCTCGCTTGTATGTAAGCACTATAAAGGCCTTAAGTGTTTCCTTTACCCTATATGAGCCACCGTTTGACTATGTGAGACATTCGTCGTTTTTGCAGTAAGGAATTTTTTCATATAATGTATGAGGGATTTATGTTTTTCTTTTTTTGGGCTGCAGTTGGGTTTTATATTGCGAATGTATAGTTTTTTTTTCTCAAGTGATGGAAAAATTAAATTTTTTGTGTTCGACAGTTGGTAGCAAAAGTTTAGAAGGTAGAAGAAATTCATTAGTTTTTGTTGATAAATTTAGATCATTTTTTTAGAGCTGGTTATTGAATTAAATTAAAATTCTAAATTAATTTAATTTTTAACTTTCACTCAATTAAGATCTTCTTTTTTTCTTAATTATTTAAGGAAAATTACACAAGTCAAAGCAAAAACATTTGTATGAACCAAAATTGCTGAAATGCCATATTTAAAATAATGATGTTAAGTATTGCAGTAATAAAATAATCTTGCATAAACATCTGATTTGAATACATAATATCAGAAATAGATGGTAGATACAAACTATTTACCACACTTCAACAGAAACTACCACGGCAAGTTGGTATTAGTTCACGGGATTCCAGTAATTGAGGCTCTTACGAAAAAAAATGTATATGTAAATGAAACATTCATTATTTTCGAATTTTTTTTTCGAATTTCGAAAATTTTCGAAGATAGCCGAATAGATAAACCATTACTTGCATAAATTTGCAAGTCTCTAAACTCTATATGCTAAAAAGTCCGAAAGTTATAAAGTAAAACCTAAAAAAAAGTGGGGTTACGTTTTCTTTTTTATTTCTCCCCTGAGGCTAAAATTCCATAAATTGTAATATCACTGCGCTAAAAATTTAATTTCCTTTTATTCGATATCATGCACTTATTGATATTGGAGTATAATGAATAGATTAAAAAAAAAATACTCCTTCGATTCGTATGTTAAAAAAAAAGTGACTTTAGTGAAACTGTACCTGAATATTCGTGACAAAGTCCAACATGTTTTTGTAGGACTAAGTAAAAGATCTTGTGTCAGAGAACTGCCTATTAGGAAGGCAGTCAAGTAATAGTTCTCATAATTATATAAAAAAGAACACGGTAGGGTTAAGGGAAGGAACCGCGACATAGACACAGATTTTTAGAGATTGCAATTAATCAATTATAGTATGGAGTGTTTGCTATAAAATAAATTTATATCAATTGAATTTAGTTAATATGAAAATTGACCGAGTTTGCTGGCAAATCCGCAGATGGAGAATTCAATGAAAAAGTGGAATATACGGCAGGCAGAAACCAGGTCGTACTGACGAGTATACGGTTCTGCTGGTACGAAACGCCTTCTTTTGCAAAAGAATTTTTTTTGAAAGATTTTTCGTTTGTAAAGAGTGTAACGGCTATAATCTCTCTATTAGGAAAAAAAATATCTATTTTTTTTTCGTGGGAGTTAATCATTCATCTTTGGTCAGTCTCATTTTAATCCAGACTTTGATTAAACGACTAATTTGTTTTCTTAATGAAAAGAAAGAAGAGAGAAACTAATTTCATTTTCGCATCGAAAGGCGAAATAATTGAGTTCAAGCGGAAATTAAATTTAAAACTCAAAAAAAAAAAAAAAAAAAAAAATGTATTTTTCTGTCCCTCAAAATCACGCATTAAATTGGCTTTGTTAAGAAAAACTGCGCTTAACAAAGTGCAATTCGAGAGGCACTTCCTATCACCCAACAAAAGGTGCTGATCGATAAAGTGCAATGCACTTTAGAACATTTACCTCGTATCGCTTCTTTGGGGAATCAAGACATGCGACGATCGAGATCCTCACATTGTAAAGTGAGTCGTTGGAAGTAAGAACTTCCCCGGGAACAACTCAAGCCTCAGAATTTGGGTTTTTTTTTCCTTTAATTTTCGTTCATCTAAACCTGGCACGCATCTAGCAATTTATTACCAAAGATAAAATAGTGAAGTGAAGGTACTAAAATCGCACAAAGTACCAGAATAAATTCGGTTGTGGTTTTGAATAAATATCGGAACTCGGGCTTCTGTGCGTGTGTATAAAGGTTACAAGACTTCCAGTAATAGTAGACGACACGGGAAGTTCATTAAAATCAATTTGTTTTGTGGTTGCACCCAACTATCACCAAGCGTGATATAAGCCTTCTTTCTGAGCTATAAGGTGAGGTGAAATTACTTTTCTGTCGAGAGTGTAATTCCCCAGTGAAGTTTTTTTTTTTACTATATACATATACCAGGTGACAGAGTCTGGACCAGTATTGTGGGAATCCAAGAAAGCAAAATCGGCAGTGAAGTGCGCCGGAACTTACCTAAGACCAGATCTCGCACCCACCTCCCTGAGCATTCAAGCCTTCTCGGATTTATTTCTCTCCACGGATCAACCGATCTGTTAATCACCGTCGCGGGAAGATAGGGGATCAGTTAGGGAACGAGAAGAAAAAGAAGAGGGAAAGGAAGGGCAACAATAGCAACCCGAATATTCCCTTTGGTTTTTTTTTATTTTTTTTCAGCAATATTCACCAGGTCGCTGAAGCGCTTCATCGCCGGGGGAAATTGTTATGTAAGTACGCACTTATCATTTGTGTAATAAGAGAATAGTCGGTTGTTTTTTTGTTTTTCTCTTTTCTTATCTTCGAAGAGCATATATAAGCTTCAATAGTGAAATTTTCTTTCTGAGTTTTTTTTTGCTTTATTTATGATATGTAACCTGTATATGTACTGTCATATAGCGTAATGTTTTCAGTTTTAAGTTGATTTGTCTTTGAATATTCGTGTATGGAGTTAATAGTGTAGCGTAAAGTCTCTATTTTTTTTTTTTTCTGAATTTAGTCTATATGATTGCATAATTTTTTTTATGGGTTTATTTTGTAATAGTGTAAAGATTTTTTTTTTTGTAGCGTAAGTGATTCTATTCTTTCCTAAATTGTTCTTTTTTTTCCTCTATTTCTTTGATATATATAGTTATGTAACCCGAATAGCAGAAAAATTTTAAAATCTAGATACACATGGATCTACAATTCTGTATATCGTAGCGTAACTTGTTACCTTATTTATTTTTTTTTTGTGTTTTTGTCTTTGAGTTCTAAATAAAATAACATGGCAATAGGCTAAATATTAGTTTTCGTTTGGTGCTGGGTCCAGTTGGGGTTTTGGGAGGATCGAGATGCCAGGAGGCGGATGTAGTTGGCAATCTATCCTATGAGTTTGGTGAGTGGGGCGGTGGGATGGGTTTCAAGTAATAGAGAGGGTCCTATCATTCAGAGTGGGGTCCGTATTCCTATATTTCAGTTTTTTTTCCATCTTGTTTTCTTTCTATTTTAATCATTCCTCTAGAGCGGTACAGTAATAGGTGGTTGAACAGCGAGCTAGAACTTACCCCAGCCCTGAGCTTGAGCCGGCAAGAGGCCTGTACCGTGCTCGCCTAAAGATCAACCTCCATTGTCCCACAACAACCTTAAAAGGGACATAAAGTAGCCATGATCAGTCATCTGCCTCGCTGAGTTTAGTGGTCGAGAAGCGGTCACGCTGAGAGGTAGATATGACTGGCCGGAAGGTTACAAGAGTTGTTTTGTTACTCGATTATAGCATGCTTTATTTAATTTCACTGAGAAGATTACATCCTTTACTTTTTTTATGGTCCAATTACTGGTGTTTTTAAGAATAACATCTCTCTCTGAAACTTGGGATTTACGTATATAGAGTGTGCCATTTACAGCAGGCCAGAAGAATACCAGTGATAGAGGACATAATTATCTACGCTCTGAATTTCATATAAGCTTATACAAAAGTTTACGGTTTAGAATTTATTCCACATTTTACGATTTTTGAGATACCTATTTCCACTTTCACTTACAAACATCACCATTATTCTAAAACTATTCACTATAGACTTGGAGTTTGGCACACACGTACTTTAGTAATGTAGCTACAAGATCAAGTAGCAAATTTTTATTTGTGGCAATTAAAAACATATTTTATATATTGAAATCAGTTTGTGGCACCAATTTTTCAATTTGAGAGGCGTATAGTTTAAAAACAAAAAAAAAAAAAATGCACTTCCCTAGAAGTGCACATGGTCTCAAAAGCAACTTTGATTTGTGCTAATTACACGGCAAAAATTTCAACATCATACTACAATTGCAAAAAAATTTAAAATCGACGTCATTCATGAAGGAGTTGATAGAACTAAAAAATCAGATCAATTTGGAATCGATTGCTGGTTATCTTGGACGAACAGCTTGGCGTATTAGACCACTTTGAACTTGACTGCATTCTGTTTTGGACTGTTATTTTCTATTGCCTGGACTTATACCATCGCCGAGAATCATGAAGGTGTTGCTTACTAACCGTGTGAATATGCGATGATGCATTATTTTTACGGGCGCTACGCAAGGCAATCTTCGGAAAGCTGCTGAACTTTACCGAGCTTATGTCGAGAAATTGGGAAACTTTCTTGATCATCAAGTTTTCATTAGGCTGCACAACTTTCACATGGATAACGTAATACCTAGCACAAAAAAATCGTGAGTCATGTTCGGAGCATTGCGGATGTAAAGATCCACGAAGAAATATTCGACGAAATTGAACACGATCTCATCACTGAGTTAAAAACAACTTGAAGGACGTGCCGGCATCTCACTATCAGTTGTTTAACGATTGTTATATACCGAAATGATGTATTCTATATTCAGCGAATACACGTGCTACTTATCGAGATTATGCGATCAGTGTAGAATTTTGTAGTGAGATATTGCAGAATGATCGACAAGATCTCAATGTCTTTGATAAAATTTGTTTAGACCAATGAATGCCTATTTATCCATATTTATGTGGTAAATAAAAATAACACTTACTACATATGCGTACGAAATCCACATTCACACACACAGTACCAGTTCAATATAAATTTGATAAATTTGTTCAGTGAGATACTAAATCTCGAGTTCATCAGTCCGTTTAAGCTGCCCACCTACTTGAGCGCTCAAGAATATCTCAATTTCTTGGAGAATGAGCTCCTATTTTAGTCAGGATGTCCAGTTAAGCAGTCTCATTACACATTCGTCAATTTTGATGGCGCATCCTTCCACTGTGCTTTATATTTGCGAAAAAATTTGACTTGCGCCTTTCCACAAAAAATGAATTGATTACAGTGAAACACTTACATTGTCAGCGACATCAGTAGACCTATATCAAGTCGATACTTTTGTTTGGGGAGTTTCTAAAGAAATTATTTATGCCAGAGAATCTGATTCTGAAGGGGATTTGCAAAAAATAAAAAAAATAAAATAGACTTGCAATTGATAACCACAGAGAAAACCGCCAAATATACTTCAGAGTGATACTGCTATAGTAAAACATTCTGAATTCATACGGGTATAATTACATATACATTTAAATAAGTCACTTATTATATTACACCAAGCGAAAAATGGGTTTATAATTATATGCATCCGAGAGGCCTCCTAAAGAGGGTGAGGAGTGCTCCTTTTTAGCTCCATCTTCTTCCCTAAAATATTCTAGCTCTCGTCAGATAAGTATAAGGTGAGCATTACATATTTACACCTTAGATGAAATCTATAGGATATACTAAGTTCGTCATTCCGTTTGTAACGCACAGAAATAATGATGGTAGAAAAAAATGGATTGGACACCCACGCGCAATATAAAAAGTTATTTTGATTTTTGCATGTACTTCCGTCCGTCTGTCCGTCCGCCTGTCCGTCTATACGCACGATAACGCGTTCATTTAGAAAGCTGAAATTTTGTATATGGACCAGTTCGAAAATGAGACAAATCGGGCAACTCCTTTAAGGGGTTGCCATACAAAAAATTCGTTTTTCACTATATATTTGGACACTGCCTGCGAACGCGCTGATATTGGTAGCTGAAATTTGGTACATGGTGTTTTCATAGTAATAGCAAGTAGGAATTCAAAAATGGAATAAATCGGGCAACCCATTCTTGCTGTTGCCCTATAAAAATTTAGGTTTGTTTACGGATACTGTGAAAACGATCAGTCCTAGACATTTTTATTGTACTACAAAATTCTTCATAATATGAAATTCTATAAAATTGGTTATAACCATTTTTTCTGTTCGACGAACCGTTCTAGAAATGTATGCGTAAAATCCACTGCAAAAGTCAAAAATTACTCAAATGGGTAGCCATACGAGATTTCATACGCGCACTCATCTAGGGTATCATAAGAAGTGGTCTTATACCCTAGACACACGGGACATATCAATGATCATTGGTACAATTACGTAATTGGATCAATGATCATTCCTGTTTTGGGGTGGCACACGGCAATGACGGTCTTCACGTAATTACTTGTTCATACTGGCGATTACTCCCCATACCCTTAAATTTCACAGACATATCCGCGTATATGTGGCTATTTTTAGTGCCTTTTTCAGATCTTTTATATAAATGCGGCACAGCTAGCACAACTTATAATTTTCAGCAGTTTTCCACAATCTTGCTTTTTTCTTCGTCTCTTTTTCCGTTTATAATTTATGGAATTTTTTTAAAGAATTCGATAATTTGGAAAACATGCTAAATTTACCTTGAAAAATGTATCAGCCAATATCACAAATGACATCTGACAGTGATGGCCGGAAATTCAGTTGATTTTTCCAATGATTTGCAGTTCCTGACCGCTGAAAGCGCGCTTATCGCTAAAAGAAATGACAAACAATGCATAATTGCAAACGAATGAGCTTGTGGGGCGTAGTTGGCGCAATGACGAAACGAATGACCATTGCGTCACTGATGCAGTGACACACGAGCTATGCAATGATCACTTCTCTGTCAATGATCATTGATATGTCCCGTGTGTCTAGGGTATTAGACCAGTTCTAGCTTTTTTACTTGTTTTATTCTAAAATTGTTGCTACCTTATGACTCTCGAAATATTTTCTGTTGGGTAGTGCCTAATTAGTGTCTTTCTAAGTCTAACTTTTTTGCTATTTCCTGATTCCTTCTTTCAGATCTGGTAGTGCTAATAATAAATTTTCCCTTTTAGGTATATTCCGCTTACTGCGTTCGCTTTGCAATTTTTCCCACCTTGCGTCTATTTGATTTCGTAGTTGTATTTCGAGAGTTTAGGATGAATTCTTACCAATATTGAGGTGGGATCTTTTAGGGTAAATACTTCCAGTAATGATGGCTGGTGGTCCGTGTAGACCGAAATTCTTTATCAAAAAATATAACGTGAAAAGTTTTGTACTGTCCAAACTTGATAGTCCGATTACCGAAGGAAATGTGACGATCCTAACACTTGGAGAGCCTGGAAATTTAATTTCATCCAATGTTTCATTAATAAAGTCTACCTCTATAACGTAAAATTTCTGTAGTAAATGGTTTTCCAATAAGAGGTGTTATTTTGATATTCAAAGAAAAATGCCATTTTTTGAGATAAATGATCGGATCTTTATTTCATTATAAAGAGGAAGGTATGCCGTTAATAATGGAAAATAACATCAGCCAAATGACCACCACGACCACGCCTGCAGGACCATATCCTTTTCATAAAATTTTCCATAACCAAATCGGAAAGTGGCTGCGCTATGTCCTCGATAGCCTCACGAATTCCATCTTTGAGGTCGTGAATCGACGCTGGGCTGTTGGCGTAGACCTTCTCTTTCACGTGGCCCCCAAGGAAGAAGTCACAAGGTGTTAAGTCACAAGATCTCGGTGGCCAATTGTGATCACCTCTTCGAGAGATAACACGGTCCGGAAACTTTTCCCATAAAAGATCAATGGTTTCGTTGCTTGTATGGCACGTAGCGCCGTCTTGTTGAAAGTAAACGTTGTCCAGATCAATACCATCCAATTCCGGCCATAAAAAATCATTAATCATCTGTCGATAGTGCAATCCATTCACCGTAACTGTTGCTCAGCCTCATTTTCGAAAAAGTAAGGTCCAATGACCCCGCGGGACCATAAACCGCACCAAACGGTCACACGTTGAGGATAGAGAGGCTTTTCAACAATAACTCTTGGGTTTTCCGAACCCCAGATGCGATGATTTTGCTTGTTGACGAAGCCATCGAGGTGGAAATGGGCCTCATCACTCAAGATTAGTTTTCGATGGAATTCCGGATCATTTTCATGCATTTCAAGGACCCTATCAGCAAAGACTCGACGTTGTTGATGATCGGCCGGCTTGAGTTCTTGTGTTAACTGAACTTTATAAGCCTTAAGACCCAAATCTTTATGGAAAATGACGTTTTTGGAATGCCTAATTCCAAAGAACGACGAGGAATGGACAAACCTGGGTTTTCTTCAACATTTTCGGCTACAGCAGCAATATTCTCGGCTGTTCCTGAGCGACGTGCACGGGTTTTATTCTTAACATCACTAACTTGTCCCGACAGCTCGAATTTTTCTACCAATTTCTGTATTGCGGCCCGACAAGGTGCTTCACGACGACCCAAAAATGTTCGAGTTTTACGAACCGTCGCTGCCACATTTTCACCATTTTTGTAGTGAATTTTAATAATTTCAATGCGTTATTGAATCGTGTATCGTTCCATTTTTATTAATGGCGTAGTTTCCACTTGCCAAATGTCAAAAAATGACAGCTCCAAAAGTGACATCTACCGAAATAGCGGGCTAATTAAAATAACACCTCTTATTGGAAAATCCTTTAGTTTGTTAAATCTAACAATCTTTGTAATTGTTTAATATTATTCTACGTGTACGAAATTCTTGTATACATTTTATTTACTTTGTACCAGGAGCCCAACCGTCCTGAGAACATTTATTGTATATTTTCTAGTGTAACCATTCATTATATTTAAAAATTCAAAAAAATCATTAGATCTATGCACAGATGTGTGAGTTTAAAAACAATACTTATAATCACGAAAAAATAATATTAAAAATAAAATAAAATATTTATCACAGCATTTTATCCTGATAATAAACTAGCCACAGCTTTTGGATTAATTACTGGGTCTTCAAATGAAAGAGATTCTTCCTTGACTGAAAAGATAAATAAATAAATTATAATAAACTTAAATAAATTGTTTTTCGTTTTGTTCTGTAACATACGAGATAAAATTTGGAATCCATTTTCATCTGCAATATATTTAACCATGAGATTTTTTCCATTATCTTGGCGATACGAGTAAGATCCTGCAACACTGTAAAATTTTATCCCATTTATTTCTTGTAAGGTTCCTTCAACTTCTTGTGCTATACCATTATCCACATAATATCTAGGAAGGGATAGGGGATATAATTATTTTTAATTTTTATTGTTATTATTACTATAATAATTATTCTTATTCGCCTGCCTTACCTATAGTAATATTTGCCATCCGGACTAATGGTTTTTGTATCAATTAATGCCTTAGCATTTCTATCCAAATCACTGCTATACACAGGCGCACATGTTACTATCGCTAAAATTGCGTATCCCACAAGAAACTGAGCAAAATGTTGCATATTGACAAAAAATCAAATGTGAACTGAATAGTAGTGATGAGAATTGGACACTTATATACCTGCATAACTATGTAGAATCCTAATGAATTGCATTGCCAACAGGTATTTATCAAGGTTAAACTTTGAAGAAGTGGTAATAGATAATATTTCTGCAAATATAAAACATAAATAGAACTTAAATAAAGGTGTGGTGGTGTGGCTAAAGTAATTTATTTCCGTTTTAAAGAATCTCTTTAGATCGTAAAATTAATTTTTCTGGAGAATTTAATTTTTAGTTTTACATAATTTTCTTGAATGAAAACATGTTTGATCAATTTTTTATCAGTCTTTAGAAATATTTGTGTCTTGTTTTTGCTTTGTTTAGTATTCATATAATAATAATAATAGTAATTTGTTGCAAAACTATAAACTTCTTACTTGTCATTTAGTTGAATCTAGCTTTCAGCAAGAGATAAAATAATTGCATGATAATCCTATGACCTATGAGACCGCTGAGGATATGCGAATTATGACGAAACATCTCAAAGTAGCTCGCTATAGAATGGAATTTTTAATTTTTTCGCGAGGTGCAGCGCACTAATTTTATTCTTATAGGTTCCTTCTTTACTCATTATCATATACTGGAACAATATCTCAGGATGTGTACATAAATCTCATATAGGTGATGGAATTCTTTAAATTCTTAAAGCGTCCCATTTACAGGGTCACAAACAAAACTGCAAAAAGTAATTATTTTAAAAGTGCAATTTAGTACGATTAGAATTCATTAACTTTTCGCAGGTTGAGTGACCTTTGTACAGTAGTCATTAATTGGCTTGTTATGCATTATCGCTTGCAGTTCATCCAATAATCCCATCAAGGAGAGCAGTATTTTTTTGGATGCAATTTCCTCGAACTCGGCTTACTTTATAAAGTATGAACCAAAAGGTCTGGAATTGTAGGTATGCAATGACCTTGCAGTTGTTGTCATTAAGCTTCCGACAATCAACCATCCATCAAATATCCGTAAATTTTTATTACATTTACATCACACTAAGACTAGACCGTCATCTGTTGATCATTACTTGTCCATTATCGTAGTAATATTTTAGTTGAAATTGATTTGTGGAAGTATTAAAATCAAATTTATTAAAAGATCATCAAAAATATTTAAATGTTTGCTGTTGAAGAGCTGGCAATGATAGCGGTATTGTAGGCGGATAAAGTAAAAAAATGAAAGATAATGTAAATGAAATGTAATGCTAAAAAATAGGAAAATGAAAGAATAATTTGTTCACTTTATTTAAAGAATTCGTGAATTAATGTACACAAGTAAGAATAAATTCTTTTAATTATGTGTAGGAAATGCAACGTATTATAATTCATTATATGTATTAGTTATCAAGGAAAAAATTGATATTATAAAAAATAATAAAACAATAAAAATATAGTACAATACTATGGCTAGTTATAGACTGCCATAATAATTAAAAATTATAGTTTTGAAACTGTTGCACTCGTGCTGTCTGAGTATTTGAAAAGGTAGGGAATTCTATAGCCTGACAGCCTGCACAAAGAACTGCCTTTGAGAAGCTAAAAATGAATATCTTAGTGCTAGGAGTATTAAGGATTGTTCAGATTGAGCAGTGGTGACTTGATCAACAAGGTATCGAGGAGATGATCCAATTAGTATCTTATTTAATACAATTACATGACGATACAAAAAATAAAACTTAAATGGAGGAACTAACAATTGGGTATAGAGAGACATAATCGTAATATCTAAGACCATTAACAAAGTCCGTGATGGAGTTTACAGTAACATTCAGTTTACGAGTTGAATGAGAAGCAAGATGCCCATAAAACTCAAAACCATAGTACTTTAGCCAATCTTAGGCGATTATTTAACGGCAGACAAGATGTTGGATATTACTAAGCGCCGTAGAGTTCCATATACTTTCCCAACAACGTTATCAACATGAATTGATCAGCAGAAGTCCTTATTTAATATTATACCCAGATTGCTTATCTTATCATAAAATTGGATAGTTGTGTCATTCAGAGTGATATTTGGGTCAAGAGATTCCTATATATAGCTGTGAGATCTGGGCTCAACGTCAGGAGGGGGTGCCGGTTTGTAAATGGATAACTCTGCTTTGTCTTAATTCAAATATAAAATTTATTCAGTACGTTGCTTATAAACTATTATCACAATTCAATTATCTTATGACTAAACTAGCTTACGATTACGAATTCAAAACAACTTACCCTACCTTAAGCTACCAATTCAATACAAATTCAATAATTCAAAAAATACTATTCCCAGAAAGATGTTCCCCTTATTTCTGAAAAGAAAGAGAGAGAATCCACTATTAGTCCAATAGAAGTTTTGTGCTACACGTATAAGCACGGTAGCAGTACTACAAAAATATTTATAAAGACAGAAGTATGTTTCTGCAGCAGGAGTAGATTCCTGCTTAGACGTAGGATAAAATTAAAGCAGAAGTAAATTTCTACAGTAGAAGTAGATTCCTACTCAGGTGAGAGATAAAATATAAGCAGAATTAAGTTTCTGCAGCAGGAGTAGATTCCTGCTTAGACGTAGGATAAAATTAAAGCAGAAGTAAATTTCTACAGTAGAAGTAGATTCCTACTCAGGTGAGAGATAAAATATAAGCAGAATTAAGTTTCTGCAGTAGGAGTAAATTCCTACTCAGGTGGGAGATGAAATATAAGCAGAATTAAATTTCTGCAGTAGGAGTAAATTCCTACTTAGGTGTGGGATGGATTTAGCAGAATTAAATTTCTGCAGTAGGAGTAAATTCCTACTTAGATGGGAGATAAAATATAAGCAGAATTATATTTCTGCAGTAGGAGTAAATTCCTACTTAGATGGGAACAAAATTATGTTTGTATAATTTAGGAAAATCAGAGTAAATTCTGATGTTTTCAGATCAAATTCTGAATTGGGAATGGATGATTCTGCTGCAGCTCGTCGCCTTTTTATAGCCGCCGCGAACCGCTACGTTTCGGCTTCATGATCGGTTGCCTTGACAACGCTCGTTCTCAAAGTTGTTATACTTTGATGGCGGTGTCCCGTAGTGACGTCATATGAGACCATTAGAGTTGCACTGAACTCTGACTGCGGCGAAGGCGAGAACATCTGATGTGATGTGTTGACATTTTGACATGTCAACATAAATAATCGCAGAGAAGCTTGAGAAATGGTAAGTTTGTAATATTTATTAATATTATTAGTTATTTATAAGATTTTTTGTTTATTTTCAGGTGAGAAAACAGTGGAGGACGTTTTTAGGACGGCGTTGGAATAGAGGGAGGAGGTTCCCTGGCCTCAGATAAGTATTTTTGTTTAAATTTTCTTGAGATAAAATTCTTTGTGTTCCTTTTGTATCTTTTTAGGAATATTATCGGAGGAGGAATTAAAGAAACATCGTGGGATTTGTATGTGGACGGAACAATAGCGATTGCTTTAGTTTTGTTAGTATTAAGAAGCAAACCATTATCATTTGCCTAAGAGTTAATACTTCCAAGTCCGCTATTAATACAAAAAATTGCATCCTCTACTAAGCCCAACCTTCTAAATGTGTAAATTTGTAAATCATCTGTATAGAGATGAAAATTACAATAATTAATAACATTGGGTAAATCATTAGTGAGTAAGGAAAAAAGTAAGTGGCCAAGAATGGACCCCTGCGGTACACCAGCCTTTATTGGAAGAAATCTTGAGAAAGAATTACCACCTGAACGTGCTGAAATAGATCAGATAAATAGAATGCAATCAAGTTACCTGCCGATACGAGAAAAACAAAAATAAGAAAGTAGTTTTATAAATAAGAGCTGATGACTGACTAAATGAAATGCTTTAGTAAAATCAAGAAGAACTAAGTAAGTAACCTCATCCTCACTAATAACAACACGAATATCATCATTTATATTGAGCAAAACCATTATAAAACTATGTTTAGTTCTAAACCTGGTCTGATAACAAAAAAACAAGTTATTACGAAGTAAATATTCTCGTATTTGAAAATTAAGTAATTTTTCAAATATTGTCGATAAATATGGCAATATGAAAATAGGCCTATAATCATTGATATTGGGACGTGTGCATTTGAGTATTGGTGTTAATGCGACAACTTTCCAGCACATGGGAAAAATAGATTGCTGCTCGAAGCAGTTTAATAAACTTAGGGTGAACATCATCAAAACTAGGACCATTAGATTTAACTCTATAGATCTTCTCATCCATTTCAACAACTGTAACCGATCTAAAAGTAAAGCTTCCTCCATTATTGGAAGATAAAATTGTACCCAAATTCATATTAATGAAAGTATGATCAGAATTATTAGATGCAGACAAAAATATGCAATTAAGTTTATTTGGATCTTCGTTCACAACATGATTTGAAGCGTGACCGACACCAAGACATCGAAGATTTCGCCATAGTATTGCTGGTGGCAACTCACAATTGAATTTGGAACGATAGTAGGTTGTCTTGGAGTTTCTGATTACATTGTTTCGCAATTTTCTATAGTCCTCTCATGTATCACGAATTCTGAAATGCTTCCAACGTCAATAATATTCATTTTTTTGCCTAATCAGATCGTTAGTGTGTACATTAAATCAGGGACAACTAATGTTAAATATTTTAGCTTCTTTAAGTTGAGCAAATCTTTGAAAACGATCCAAAATAAAATACTAAAAAATTTCTCATTATGAATTTGATCTCAGTTTAAATTATCGACTGCATTCAAAAGAGACTCAAGTTGAATATTACCAAAATCTCGATATAAAAAATTTGTATAAGCGGCACGATACACTCCAATATCATAAGACATAAAAATAAGATCATAATTGGGGAAAAGAAGAAACGACAGTTGTCTAAGTCTCCGGTCAGGAAAACATCCAACAATGTTGAACTAGAGTTAGTGAAATCAGTTGGTATTAAAAAGTTTACAACATGAAAACCAGAAGAATTGAGTGATGAGGCATTTTTTTATGAATAAAATACTTCCGCATGGGAACACCTGAATTTGTAGGAAACCTTTTAGTATTCTCCGGTACAATGGAAAAGCAAACATGTTTTGTTATTTTCTAATACAATCTTTTATTTATGGCGGCAAAGTTTCAAGTGTTGGTAGTTTGACTCATCAACAGATCTCCCAAAATACAAAATTGAGTGACTCGAAAAAGAAATGAAAATAGAAAAATGGAAAAAATAGAAAATATAAGGAAAATATAAAAATTTTGACCAATAGAAAAATTCAGATTAATTTAAAATGAATTGAAGGGTGGGCGAACAGAAGGGCTGCACGTTTACCATTCAAAGCACAAAAAAAAATTAAGAAAAAGCAAAAACTGGATAAATCAATGGAATTTAGAAATTATCCCACCATGATTTTAACAGTTTGTGCTACTTTTGGTGCCCTTTCCGGCATATTAAAAACATAGAAAAATGTGAAACATACTTGGAGAAAAAAATAAACAAACAAAATGGTCCATGTCCATGTGCTCTTTTTATTGCAAAAACTGCATGGATTGAGGGACATGTTCTCTTTTGTTCAGTAATTGCCTTGAAGAAATCCATAGCTCTAATTTTAAGAGTCGGAAATTTGTGACTTTTTGTGTACCAATTGCAGAAAATACACTCAATTTGACTATTTCTCAGGTTCCACTTCGATAAAAAGTTGAACTGAGTGGAACTCCTTTTCGTACTGGCGCAAGTAAAATGGTGGGTGTGTCAAGAGGAGGTGAGGGACTGAAAACGAGGTTACTTGGGACAGTAACTTCGCTTGTGTGAACTATACTTTAGTGGTAAATGTAGACCGAAATTATTTTTGCAAGAAGTTAACATGAATAGTGCTGTGCTGCTTAGACTGTTGCTAACAACACTTTCTCTTTCTTGAGAGTCCGATTAATGAAGGAAATGTAACGATCCTGACACTTGGAGGTCCACGAAATCGAACCTCATCCAATACTTCATTAATATAGTCTACATACTCTATAACGTAACTTTCTGTGTAGGCGTTTGTCAAATGTAACCTTTGTAATTGTTTAATATTGTTCTACGTGTACGGAATTCTTTTACATAAATATTTTATTCAGTTTGTGCCAGAAGCCCAATACTCCTGAGAACATTTGTGGCCTGATTAGGACCATATCTTTTGCAAGGCATCTAATCTAATTTATATAGCACAAATCTGCAGGTGGTGTAACACCTTAATTACGGGAACTTTATTTAATTCGACTTGTTCGATTTAAAACACGATTAAGAATTAGTAGCTACCTTAATAAAAATCTTTCCTAATTTTTAATTTACGCTAATTCAGCTAAATGTGCCGATGGACGTTTATTTTGTAACTAGAGATATTTGTTTTTCACGATTTCGTGAACCAAATCATGAGAATCTTATTTTTGATAAAATAAAAACGGAGATTATTACGTAATTCATATATTAGAAAAATGATGAGTTTGCCGGTTATATAACTCGTGCACAACGATGATGCGTGATGCTACCTAGTGAATGATTAAGAGTTGAGAGATAAACTGTTTGCTAATCCAATGACCTATGAGAGTATTCATAACAACGCTGAGGCGAACCATTTCAAGGTACCTCGCTGGAGAGGTGCAGCATGCTAAATTTGATCACCAAAATTATCTTATAGATTCTTTCTTTGATATAATCGAAGGTTTCTTTACTCAATCTCATATTTTGGAAAAATATCCCATAGGAACAGGATGATTCTCATTTATGGCGTCACAAGTAAAACTTATTTTAAAAGTGCCATATAGTTAGGGGTTAGATTAGGGCAAGTGTCATTAAATTGGCTTATTATGCACGGCAATAATTCCATTCTTTCTAAGAAGTGCAGGATTTATTTTTCTCGATGTCGTCGGCAGGCTTTAGAAAGTATAAGACAAAAAGTGTGGAATCTACACCAATGTATAATGATCGCGAGGTCGTATAATGGCATATTTTTACACTGGGATTAATTGATAATTTTCAAAAAATTTATTAGGTTTGCGTCCATACGTGGGAGACTAAAAAAAATCAGAAAAACACACTAAAGTTAGGAAAAAATTTGATTAAAAAACAAAAAAATATTTATTACAGCATTTTATCGTGCTAACAAACTAACCAAAGCTTTTGGATTAATTACAGCTGAAGTTCTCATAGTATAGTATTGTACTTCCTCGACTTTATCTTTTCAGAAAATAAAAATATAAAATAATTAAATAGTAAAAAACTTAAATAAATTATGTTTTTTTTTTCTTTAACTTACGAGATAAAATTCGGTATCCATTTTCATCTGCAATATATTCAACAGTGAGTTTTTTTCCATTATTAGGATGATACGAGTACAATCCTGTAACACTGTAAAATTTTACACCATTTATTTCTTTTAAGGTTCCTTTAACTTTTTGTGTTGCACCAGTTGTAAGGTAATATCTAGCGCAAGGGAGCGGGGATAACATTATTTTTATTTGTCACCTGCATAATTATGTCTTTTCTTACTCATAATAATAATTACCATCCGGACTAATACTTCTTGTATTTATTGGCGTGTAAGCTGTTCTATCGAATGCATTGTCATACACAGGTGCACATTTTACGAGCGCTAAAATTGCGCATCCCACGAAAAACTGAGCAAAGCGTTTCATTTTGAACTGAATATAAGATATGAGAAGCGGATGCTTTTATAACTACGTAATCATGAATTGTATTGTTAACAGGTATTTATAAAGGTTAAACTCTCAGGAAATGGTAGTAAGTAATATTTCTGTGAAACTAAAAAATGAATAGAAATTCAATAAAGGTGTGGTGGTTTAAATAATTTATTTCTGATCTAAAGTATATATTTGCAGAGGTATGTAGGTATGTTTAAAGTAAGTCTTTTTTCATATGATTTGATAGAAACAAATTTGGTGGCGATAAAAAAAAAATTGGTTGAAAGATATATCGGGGCCTCTCCTTGCATAATGAAGGCAGATTTCGTATTGTTTATAATGTGGTATTATACATGTGGTCTTATACCCTTCGCTATTTAACGAATTCGTTATGCTAAACGAAGAGTGAATCACCGCAATCACAAAAATATCAGTGTAATTTGTGTGGGTAGATATGGTAGGTGTTCAGGCCACACCGAGTTTTCCAGATCGTCCCTCTATGGTTTTCCTCTCCAACAACGTATTTCCTAAAAATATATAAAAGAAGATCACACAAAGTATCCAACTAAAAAATTACCATATTAAAACACTTATCTAAATATTGATCCAGTGAGTCCATTAATCCAGTGACATTCAAATCCCCTTCTAACTGAATTTATCACCTGAAATAGAAAAAAATTCATTACTACTTTTAAGAACACATATAAAAACAAACAAACTCACCGAAAAACACACGTACCTCTTTGTATTTACATTTTTGACATACCAAAATGTCAGTACATCACACCAGATGTTTTCGTCCTCGCAGCAGACAGAGTTCAATGGAATACAAATTTGAGATTGAGTGTTGCCAGGGCAACCTACCATGGAGCAAAGACGAACCGGTTCACCACAACAAAATAACCTCATTCTTGTTTCAGAACTTACTCAGAACTAATCCTCCGCCAGAATTAAATCGGTTTCCTATCCTTTGAAAAAAAATCTTATTTTTGCTTCCATTATATATGTAGAAATTTAATTCTGTGAAACCTCCATCATTCACGTAAGCAGAAATTTACTCCTGTTGCGGAAATTTACTGCTGCTTTAATCCCAGCTTTCCATCTAAGTAAGAATTTACTCGTGCTGCAGAAATTTACTTCTGCTTAACTATTTAATTTTGCTACAGCCTACACACTGCAGTATACACACTGCAGTATACACATTGCAGCTGCACGCTGCAGTACCACCGTTGGTTCTAAAGACATTTTGTGTGCCCTACATGTATCAGCATACTTCCACAAATCCTGTTCTGTTTCTAGCTTTAATTCATAAATTAATGGTGAATTCTCTTCTACTTCTCTTCTGGAAAAGGTGGAGCAAAAACCACAGTGACGGAGCTAGAGTTTTACTAATTCAGTTTTTGGATTATTGCATAGCTATAAGTTATTTTGGGATTTTTTGGTTCAAGGGCTTGTGTGATTGTATGCAAAATTAGGTTAAGATTATTGATTTTTTTTTTAATTTGTTAGATTTTTGGAATATGTTGAATAAAAAATATTTTTATATTTCAACTTAAAACGAATGAGTTATAAATTTACCACCGGCAATCCCTTCGCTTGAGACTGGATCTCACAGTAGTACCCTACTATGATACTAGCAATATTGTATGAATTTGATTACTAGTAATAATTACTGGCTACTTGTATATTGTGTAACGATCACGTTTCCAACTCGTTCTCGAACACATAGAAAATTGCCAATTAATCCATCACCTGTGGGATTTACCTGTGACAAAAAACATCGCTCTATACAGGGTGTCCCGTATGTACCGCATTTCCTTTATACCACGGATTCCTCATTCAATTTCGAGTAATAAATTGTATGGGAGGAGAGCCGGAAAATTCACGGTGTGGTAGGTAGGGGGGTTTTGTGATTTTGGGTACTTTTATCCTAATACCATGTAACTTTCTTGTTATACACCCTATGAAGGTGATATGTAGCTCAGGTAATAATAAACCCTCTACCGTTTCCAACAAATGCCGAACCACCTCTCTACTCTCTTTCCGTCGGCAGTTATAGGATGTCAAAGTAAAAAAATTGAATAATTTTGCAATTTGACAAGATTTAAAGACCCCGGAATGTTACCTTTAATTTGATTATGCGCATGTACCTACCTAAATGCTACCGTTTTTGAGATATTCCCATTTTTATGGTGCATAATTTCATGAATTTTGTTAATTTGCGTGGAATTGCATAAGATTAGGCGCGATTTCTATTATTATTAGCAAAATTAATCGCATGCGGTCACTAATGGTTACCCAGATAACAAAATTTCGCATGGCAGAATGAGAATTTTGCAAATTACTCACGCCTTGTTTTGGATCTGCTGAGAGTCCCGTATAAATTCCAAGCCATTGAATCCATCAATCAAATAAGGCGATCTATCAACCAAATCAATCATATGGCTTAACTTAAGCTAGTTGTAGCGGGTTATCAGTCATGATAATTTTGCTAGATTACAGTATCAAATCAATTGCCGGCAGAAACCGATCTATAAATATTGTTCGAGCGTGTTATCTTTTAGCCGAAGTGGCAAATACAATTTTTTGTGATCTTTTATACTATATACTAGAAATTGGTTATTGCGATAATATTATAAGGTAACCGCAAAGTGAAAAAAAAAAAACAAAAAACGAATCGCGGCACTACATGTATCCATGATAGCGACGTCGATCCAAGATAAATAAAGGAAAGCATAAAACAAAGGTGAGAGTGGCAAGTTTAAAAAAAAAATAATAATAATAATATCAAATGAATCAGGCAATTTATAAGTAATACTGGATCTAATCCTAAAAGCTTTAATAGAAGTAGGTGAACGGAAAGGCGGATGCGGGATTGCGAATTCTGTCGTCCTTATCAATCAGAATGAGGGTGCAATTCACGAAGGATAGGAAAACACAACCACAAAGGAGTAGATAGGCGCAACTTTATACAAATAAGTCTGCACCAGCAGTATCACAGAATCAGAATGACAGCAACCTGAATTATTTTTTTTATACTAGTTCCTTTATTAGGGCTTTTAAAATCTATAGGAAATTGTTTTTTTTCTCGTGAGCCATAGTGAAATCAGATTGTATGTTTTTTTTTTATGTTCTTCGAATTCGACATTATAGAACCAGAATCTTAGCATATCTTAGCATTTTAATCAACATTAGAACGCAATATACCCATCTTATTATACCCTGGATGAAATCTAAAGGGTATACTCAGTTTGTCATTCCGTTTGTAACGTACAGAAATAATGATGGTAGAGCAAAATGGATTAGACACCCAGGCAAAATATTGAAAGTTATTTTGTTTGTTTTTGCATGTCCGTCTGTCCGACCATCCGTCCGTGGGCACGATTACTCGAGAACTACACACTTAAAAAGCTGAAATTTTGTACGCGGACTTTACAAAAAAAAAAAAAAAAAAAAACACAATTTAATTTAATTCGAAAATGAGACAAATCGGGCAACACCTTCGTGGGGTTGCTATACAAAAATTTCGTTTTCCACTATATAAATGGATACTGCCTGAGAACGCGTTGATATAGAGAGCTGAAATTTGGGGTCTTTTCAGAATAATAGCAAATAAAATTTCAAAAATGGAATAAATCGGGTAACTCCTTCTTGGTGTTGCCATAAAAAAATTTAAATTGTTTACGGATACTGTGAAAACCATTAATCCTAGACACTTGGTGTTGTACTAAAAACTTCTTCAGAATATGAAAGCCTATAAAATTGGTTATAATAATTTTTTCTGTCCGACGAACCGTTCTAGAAATATACATATGCGAAAAACCACTTCAAAAATCAAAATTGCTCAAATGGATGACCATATGAAATTTTATACGGCATTGATTTAGGCTGTCATAAGAATTGGTCTTAGACCAATTCTAGGTTTTTTATTTGTTTTGTGAATTTTTAAAGTCACCATATACTGTAAAATAACGAAATACTATTATTAACAAAAATTATTTTCTTCCGGAGTTGCTCTATTTTTTTTACGAAAAACATAAATCCCGTAAGCTTCATCTGGCATTTAAATCAGAAAAATCGATTGGTTCGTTCCCCAGATATGATTTTTTTGATAATGACGTATCGTCCTAAAATCACGAAATTTCTAAGCTCCTAGCAGGGAGGGCGGGGCATGGTAGGGGAAATTAAAAAAATACGTGTGAGCTATTTTATTATTCCATACAAAAAGCTCTGAAAGTTTCATCAAAATTGGACGTTATCAGTCCACATTCAATAGATACAAAATCTCGATGACATACGTCCAATCGCTCGCAGTTCTCAATTCGGCGGATGTATTTATACGTCCGTAGTGCTCCAGTGTACCATTTACTGGACGTATATCCACGTCCATAGCACCAAAGGTGAGCTAACAGATAAATTGCATGCTAATGCAATGATCTATGAGAGTGTTCATAATATTGCTGAAGCTGTACACCATACGGCGAGACACCACATTTCTTTACTCATTTTCATATCCTGGAAGAATATCTTAGGATCCAGTACGTAAATCTCATATAGATGATGCGAAAAGTACTTATTTTAAAAGTGCCATTTAGTTAGATTATATTAGATTAAATTTTTACTGGGCGAGTGGCTTTTACTCTGATGTCATCAGGCTTTAGAAAGTATGAGCCAAAAAGTCTGGAATTTACAACAATGTGTAATGAAATCACATTCGTATAAAGGCCTATTTTTACATTGCACTGGAAGTCATTGATAATTTTCATTTTATTTTAATAGTTTTGCATCCAGAGGTGGCAAACTTAAAAAACTCACAAAAACACACGTAAAGTTATGAAAAATTTGTATTAAAAAACAAGAAATATTTATCACGTCATTTTATCGTGCTAATAAACTAGCTAAAGCTTTTGGACTAATTACAGCTGCATGAGGGATATTATAGTAATGTACTTCCTCGACTTTATCTTTTTAGAAAATAAAAATATAAAATAATTAAATAGTAAAAAACTTAAATAAATTATGTTTTGTTTTTTTCTTTAACTTACGAGATAAAATTCGGTATCCATTTTCATCTGCAATATATTCAACGGTGAGTCTTTTTCCATTTTCAAGATGATACGAGTACAACCCTGTAACACTATAAAATTTTACACCATTTATTTCTTTTAGGGTTCCATTAACTTTTTGTGTTGCACCAGTTTGCACGTAATATCTAGGAAGGGTGCGGGTATAAAATTATTTTTATTTGTCACCTGCATAATGATGTCTTTTCTTACTCATAATAATAATTACCATCCGGACTAATACTTCTTCTATTGATTCCCGTGTAAGCTCTTTTATCGAAATCATTATCATACACAGGTGCACATATCACCAACGCTAAAATTGCGGCACATACCACAAAAACCTGAGTAAAGTGTTGCATTTTGAGAAAAATCAAAGGTGAACTAAATGTAAGATATGAGAAGTGGATACTTATATACTTACATAACTAGAATCATCATTATGAATTCTATTGGCAATAGGTATTTATCAAGGTTTACCTTTCAGGAAATGATAATAAATAATATTTGTGTGAAAATAAAAAGCTATCAGAAATTAAATGAAGGTGTGGTAGATTGAGTAATTTGATAGAAACAAATTTGAAGGCGATAAAGTTGATGAGTTTGAAGACACTCTTCGCTTAGTATTTGAGGCGAATAATTGTAAAGTGAGTGTAGTTGTGACTATTCTAAACATGGATAATAGAGGAGAGGATACGAATATGGGATACCTATTAATGATACCTTTGAATGATAACAGGACTCAAAGTAAACACAAATTTTGAATAGTATAAAATTAGGAAATTTGGTGTACTTACTAACATAAATAATATTAACTACAACATGTTGAAAATATATTTATTAAAAAAAAAAAAAAAAAAAATCAAAATTAGAAATTACCAAAGTAGGGTATAGTCCAGTCAGTAAAGATTTTTGCCCTACAAAAGGTGGGGTAGTTGTGATTTTTATATATGTTATTCAGTTCCTGGGCCCAATGAAAAATTCAAGTTTAGACCCTTGAGAGAGGTCCGCGCGATACGTCATCTTGGAGTAAAGGTACAAAAAATTGGTTTTTTTCAAACGGTTGATCCTACGACCAAAATGCAAAAGTATAAATTTGAAGAAGATTAAATTCCCTACATTTTTTGTATAGTACCTAATAATATGAGATTGTATTATAATAACAAAAACAAACAAAAAATTGTGACAAAAAATGTACAGGATCAAAGATACTAACTCGTTAATATTATATAACATTCATAATGTACTGAACATCATCATCTAGACTCCTGTTTTAATAGTTGGTAGAAATATGAGATAGTCTCATATTACTACCAACCATGTATCTTATATTGGTTTTTTTTTTAGTAAAATTAGTAATTTAGTGAGAAAAGCACAAATTTTGTGTAATATATAATTAAATTCTAAAACTAAACTAAACTAAATGAAATGTAACTTAACGTATTAGTTTGTAAAAAATATACAGATATAGTGTGCAAAACAAAATATGTGGGTACAAGAAAACTTTTAACATATTCCCTAACTTTGAACGTCCAGCACGCGTCAAGCCTAATAACGAAATGTGAAAATTTAGGCTTTTTACGTATATACTGAGAAAACCATCAATCCTAGACATTTTATTGAATTGAAAAGTTCTTCAAATCCAATGTGCTCGACGAACCTGAAAAAACGGAGTAGAGTTTACCTTAATCAAAACCAAATAAATAATGTATAATAATTTCACTTAGAATGTGTGGAAAAAGAGAGATAAAATTCATTGGAAGGAATTAAAAATAAATATAAATATTGAGTTCAAGACATGAACACATAAAATCCTCAAGAAATTAACATAGAAGAGTTTTTATTACTTACGTTCAAATCATAATAAAAACAAAGAACATGCAGGCAAGAAGTTAATAGCAATTTACCTGCCATAACATAAAATAAACGTAAAACCATGCAAAATACAACGGGGATGCTCTGAAAATTGGTGGACATTTCAGATGAGAAAGCATCCAAACAAGCTTATCTGCACAGGTGTCTATCAACATTAAAAAATTAATAAAACAAAATACTTACATCAAATAAAATTTGGTATCCAATGATGAGCCCTACAAAAAAACATCACACAATTAATAAAAAAAGCACGAGACCGAATCAGTTATGACTTTTTACGAAAAAAGCCAACTTTACCTGCTATTCCTGACCGATAATAATTTGAAGCTAAAAAAAAAAACCAAGCTGGAAAGGCTTTTTATTTTATCTGGCAAAAAAAAGCAAGCTTGACTAGAAAAAAATAAAAAGCTGAGCTCGATTTTTATATTTTTACCGAAAAAAAAGTATCAAGCCGTTGCGCTTGCTATTCTAGTTTCAAAATTATTATCGGCCAGGAATAACAAGTAAATTAAGCAGCTTTTTTCGTAAATATTCATAACTGATTCGGTCTCTGAAAATAATAAGCTAGCTTGGCTTTTTATAATTTCGGCTTCAAAACCACCTGTTACTTCCAGCTCGAAAAAATAAAAAGTCAAGCTGGCTTTTTAATTTTGCCAGAAGCCAACTTTTTATTTTTGCCAGATAAAATAAAAAGCCTTTCCAGCTTGGGTTTTTTAGATTTTTTTAATAAACAGTTAAGTTTTCAAAAACTTTACAGGAATCGAAACGGTTTGGTATATTCCACTACATAAATTCCACGATCATGATTTATCCCAGATTTTTTTTGTTTAAAATTTTCAAAATACCAGTTGTTATTTTCGGTCCCTGCAAAAAAAAAAAAACACTAAAATTCATATCGCGCGCGTTTGACAACGCGAGATTTAAAATCGAAGTGAAATCCATATTCTCGCGACATTTGAAACGTCAAATTGAAGTAAAATCATCGCGAGATTTTAACCATTTTAGCACTATGGACACATATAGTATGTATATGTGCTCATAGAAATAAGTTCATCATGACTTTAACATAGACATGTGTACACGCAGATAAATTGTATCCTAATGGAAGCTGTGCGCCATACGGCGAGATACCTCGTTTCTTTACTCATTTTCATATCCTGGAAGAATATCTTATGATCCAGTACGTAAATTTCATATACATGATGCGAAAAGTACTTATTTCAAAAGTGTAATTTAATTAGATAAGATTAGATTAAACTTTTAAAGGGTGAGTGGACCTTACTCTGAAGTCATTAATATTGGTTTATTATGTACCGATAGTCAATAATCTCATTTTTTCTAAGAAGAGCAGTTTTTTTTTTTAATAAAAATTCAGCAGGCTTTAGAAAGTATCAGACAAAAAGTCTGGAATTTACAACAATGTGTAATGACCTCGCATTCGTATAAAGGCCTATTTTTACATTGCACTGGAAGTCTTTGATAACTTTCATTTTATTTTAATGGGTTTGCATCCACAAGTGGCAGATTTAAAAAACTCACAAAAACACACGTAAAGTTATGAAAAATTTTTATTAAAAAACTAGAAAATATTTATCACATCATTTTATCGTGCTAATAAACTAGCCAAAGCTTTTGGATTAATTACAGCTACATTAGGGGTTTCATAGTAATGTTCTTCCTCGACTGAATCTTTTCAAAAAATAAAAATATAAAATAATTAAATAATAATAAACTTAAATAAATTGTTTTTTTTTTTCGTTGTTCTGTAACTTACGAGATAAAATTCGGAATCCATTTTCATCTGCAATATATTTAACGGTGAGTTTTTTTCCATTTTCAAGATGATACGAGTACAACCCTGTAACACTATAAAATTGTACACCATTTATTTCTTTTAAGGTTCCATTAACTTTTTGTGTTGCACCAGTTTGCACGTAATATCTAGGACGGGTGCGGGTATAAAATTATTTTTATTTATCACCTGCATAATTATATCTTTTCTTACTCATAATAATAATTACCATCCGGACTAATACTTTTTCGATCTATTGTCGTGTAAGCTCTTTTATCGAATTCACTGTCATACACAGGTGCGCATATTACCAGCGCTAAAAGTGCGCATTCCACAAAAAACTGAACAAAGCGTTGCATTTTGAAAAAAAAAAATCAATGGTGAACTGAATATAAGATATGTGAAGTGGACACTTATATACCTGCATAACTATGTAGAATCATAATGAATTCTATTGGCAACAAAAGTATTTGTCAAGGTCTAACTTTCAGGAAATGATAATAACTAATATTTGTGTGAAAATAAAAAATCTAATAGAAATTAAATAAAGGTGTGGTAGCTTACATAATTTACTTGCGATCTAAAGTATTTCCAGAAATCGTAAATTATTGAAAAGCTAAGTCGTTTTTAATATGATTTGATAGAAACAAATTTAGTGACGATAAAGCTGATGAGTTTGAAGACTCTTCACTTTATGTTTGAGGCGAATAATTGTAAAGTGAGTGTACTTAACACGGATAATAGAGGAGAAGGTAGGAATATGGGATACCTATTAATGATACCTTTTAATGATAACATGCCCCAAAATAGACATATACAAAATTTAAATGGTATAAAGATAGAAATTTTGGTGTACTTACCAGTGGTATTAATATTAATAATATAAACTACAACTGTGACTGTCAGTAGGGGTTTTTGTCCTACAAAAGGTGGAGTAGTTGCGATTTTTTCAGTAAAATTAGTAATCTAGTGAGAAAACACACAAATTTTGTGTAATATTTAATTATATTCTAAAACTAAACCAAATAAAATGTAATTTAACATATTAGTTTGTATAAAACTAAAAAAATATACAGATATAGATTGCAAAACAAAACATTTGGGTACAAGAAAAATTTTCACTTATGCCCTAACTAAGAACGTCCAGCACGCGTCAAGACTAATAATGAAATGTAAAAAATTAGGATTTTTAATTATACTGGGAAAACGATCAATCCTAGACGTTTTTATTGAAAAAATTCTTCAGAATATGTAATCCTTTGTGCTCAACGAACCTGAAAAAAGGGAATAGAATTTACCTTAATTCACCTTAATCAAAGCCAAATAAATAATGTATAATAATCTCACCTAGAATGTGTGGAAAAAGAGAAATAAAATTCATTGGAAGGAATCAAATAAATATAAATATAAATATTGAATTCAAGACATGAACAAATAAAAAAACCCTCAAAAAATTAACATAAAAGAGTTTTTATTACTTACGTACTAACCATAATAAAAACAAACAACATAGCGGGCAAGAGGTTGTTATGGTTCTATGTTCAGTGATTGGCTTGGACGTGAAGTCCAGACTGCCAGTATTCGCTTACAGATCATTCAGTTGTCACGTTGAAGATGCAGGGCGGCACGCTAGCTTGTGTCAGCTATGGGCGTAGCATGTGGAGTGGGTACCACGAAATACCTGCCACTGCAACGTCACCATGAAGAAAACAAATTGTGTCTATTTGCCGAAGTGGAGACCAAAAACGAAGATATCACAGACTGATCCTGAAGGGACCGCATACACTACTCAGCTGACGATATTCCTAATGACCGGATGGCCAGATCCTTTTGTCGTCCCAGGCCTCCCATGATATTGCTGGCATTTTGATTAGGGCGAGGTAGAGAGAAACTCACTGACTCTCCATATCATTTTTATACCCTAGATGAAATCATGGGGGTGTACTAAGTTTGTCATTCCGTTTGTAACACCTCGAAATAATGATGGTAGAGCAAAATGGATTGGACACCTATTCATAATATTAAAAGTTATTTTGATTTTTACATGTCCGTCCGTCCGTCCGCCCCGTCCGTCCGCCCCGTCCGTGCGCACGATAACTTGAGAAATTTTGTGCACGGACTTTAAAAAAAAAGTAAAATTAAGTTCGAAAATGAGACAAATCGGGCAACTCCTTCGTGGGGTTGCCATATAAAAATTTCGTTTTCCGCTTTATATTTGGACACTGCTTGAGAACGCGTCGACGTAGAGGGCTACATGGTGTTTTTACTACATTAGCAAATAAAATGTCAAAAATGGACTAAATCGGGCAACTCCTTCTTGGTGTTGCCATATAAAAATTTAGGTTTTTTACGTATACTTTGAAAACGATCAGTCCAAGACATTTTTATTGTACTAAAAACTTCTGCAGAATACGAAATCCTGTAAAATTGGTTATGATAATTTTTTCTGTGCGACAAACCCTTCTAGAAATATATGCGAAAAACAACTTCAAAATCAAACTTGAATAGATCGGTGACCATACGAAATTTAATACGGGCATTCATCTAGGGTATCATAAGAATTGGTTTTAGACCAATTCTAGCTTTTTTACTTGTTTAAATCTTTATTCCTTCGCTTAATACAATTCGAAAAGATAAATATTTTTTTCTTGTTCTTAATATCATCCCCGAAGCTCTAGCAGGTTTGCTCTGGATCATTATATTAAGTCTATATGACTTCCTACAACTTCTAGCTCGAACATAACTCTTGCGAGACTTTCTTGTTATAGAGAAACCTACTTTGTGGGAATTTGATTGGAGCAAAAGAGTCGAGACAATAATTTATCACTGGGTCGTACCCAGATGGCCTTCTGGATCGAAAAGTAAACGGACGCTCACTTGGTTCTATGTAACTTGCGTAGCAACTAATAGTTTTCCTCATAAGGTATGACTCTAACAATGGCTACTTCAATATAGTTGACACAAATATTTTTACTCTTAACATACTAAAATGTTTTAAAGTCCGCTATCGCAGATATTGCGATGACCATTGCCAAATGCTACGGTGAGTTCTACTTATATTAATGTCTATCCTAAACATCTCCTAACCTTCCCTCTTACAGAGGTACGTATAGGTCGTCGTTGAATATTGTACCTTCTCTCTATCATAAGCTTAAATAAACTATTACGAGTAGGTCATCGCCTAATAATATACTGCAAGTTCTTAGGATAGTAATGTAAAATTATATAATTGAACTTTCAATTTTTAGTATAAATTCGTTATAATTTGCATTTCATACATATGTAATACATTACAGTTCCGGTCGCACTCGTAGAATAATTCAGGTGATATTACCTTCCAACACGATAAATTCCTTTTTGAACCAATATATAATTTATAGTTTCGATAGCATTCGTATGATGTGCTTTTAATTTAATATTAATAATAACTAAAATTTAATATATTGTCGCAATCACTTCATTATTAACGTTAAATTTCAGGCGCTCCTCTAGTGGATGGCGCAATGTAAGTCGAAGAAAAAATTTGTATAACAAGATGAAAAATAAGCAAAGATTATATATATATATTTTTATGCTAACTGTTTTGGTTTTAAATTTTCATTTTCCTCCAGTCCTGCCTCAATCTCTCATTAGCGAAATGGACTTAGGTACTTATCTGGGTTTTATTTCTGCTGTTAAAATGTTGGAATCCCGATCTTCTCCTGATTTTTCCGCAGCACAATTTTAGTAATTTTTCTTCTTCCAATTATATGACTCACGGATGATGGTTGATTCCGCAATCTCTTTTTCTCTACACAAAAACACTTTTCTTGACTATCTCTTTTACGCCACACTTCTTGTCGACCTCTACAGTTCAATACACTTCCGCTACTTCCCCCGGTTAACACTTCACCCCTGCCACTTCATCGGTCCAATTTTCATTGTTCCCCCTGCATGGTGCCTGTCGTTTCACTGACAGCAATGACTGTCAGATGTCGAAATAGTCACATAAGGGTGGCATTCCATATTTACACATGGCTATTTTTATGCTACCGTCATGCCCACATGTAACTTACCTGTCATAACGTAAAATTAACATAAAACCAGTTAACCATTCACAATACACGGTGGAAACAAATAAATTTTTATAAATACCTGCCGAATGTGCCCAATGATGAGCACTATAAAAAACAACACACAAAACACTATTTATTAATAAAAATACACTAAAAATCATATTGTGCGCGTTGCACGACTCGATATTTAAAAACATTGTGAACTCCATGTTTTCGCGACATTTGAAACGTCAAATTGGAGTAGAATCGTCAGCGATTTTAACCATTTGAGCACTACGGGCACATATGTATTATGCGCTCACAGAATTAAGTTCATCGTGACTTATTGACACGTGTGTATGTAGTCGGAGTTCTTTGATATAAGAAAGTGTATTTTGGTTTATAATTTACATCCCCACTGTTGCGGCATATCCTAGATATATTGTGAAAAAGGAATTATTAAAATCCATGGAATATTTAAAGAGAAATTTAGTGTGTCCAAGATTTTGAGGTTACCCGAAAAAATTTCAATTTGATTGTGTTCCACCACAGAAAAGATGCTGTAAAATTTTTAAATATAAAAGTTGAGGCATATGTTTGTAGAATGAAATTGCATCTACATTTTGTCCTCTAATAATATTTCCAATCAGTTTTTCATTCCGATAACTATTTTCGGAAGTAACTTGAAAAGAAGTGAATCAGTCCGTTTTAAACTGGTAAATAACCGTTTTTTTTTTATTTTTTAGTGAAAAAATTGGCTTTATTTTAATTTCGTGTTTGCGAAAACACGTTACGTCTGGTAAATTTTCTACAATAAAGACAAAAAAAGAGAAATGGACCATTCATGTATACGAAAGAAAGAACGAGCAAACTATATGCAAAATGAAGGAGGAAGGGGGGGGGGGTGTATATGACTGAAATGTAAAAAAGGGTACTTAACAGTAAAAATTCCGTATGAAGAGTTTACAAGATCAAAAACATAGCACTTCCACTCGATTACACTCATCTCCCTTTTTAATTTGATACCCCACATGCCCCATTTTGATGGTACTAATCCCCCCCCCCCACCCACCCATCATCACAACTTTAACCATAATTCGTTTTTACCTTTTTTTTTCTTCCGAACATCACAAATACAACTAAGAAAACTGCATTGCATGACTCTCTGTTCATGGAAATTTATGTATGTTTTAACCACATCTCTTTTTCATTATATTAGAATTTCACATTTCACAAAAAATGGACGACAAATTAGCCGCCCTTACCGACGTCTTACTTTTCTACTTTTGCTCCGGTCATGCAAAGAGTTTATGCTTTGATCTATTCCATACAGAAATGGTGAATGGCCGTATTCGTTTCGCGATATTTTTCGCTCGTTTCGCGTAATTCGCACTAACGAATGCGAAATTGAGGCAAGGTGTAAGTAAGACAGAAACAGCGCAAATCGCGAAAAAAATTCATCAGAATGAACCAATCGATTAGTTTGTAAAATTCAATTAAAAATTTCCACATTAATATTACATCTTATGGTGAAGTATTTTATTTTTCCCTGACGGGAACGAGCCCTCTCTTGTTAGAATCGGTCAAAGATGGAGAATAGAAGAATTTTAAGAACTTTTATTTTTAACGATTCTAAATCAAATCATAAATACAAGAGGGAAAAACAACCGCCTCGTCCGTGGTTTGAAACCGGGAACTTCTGCTTGCCGGGCGACTGCTCTTACCCCCGTCAGGGAAAAATAAAATAAATTTTTTTTACAAATTTATTTGTGCGCTTTCATCGCTACTGGTTAATGTCAGCTGAAAGCAAAACGTGGCTTTGTAGGCTAATTACAAATTATGAAATGCAAGAGGGAAATACATTTGTCTCGTTAGCTCAGTGGTAAGCGCAGTTACCCGGTAAGCGGAAGGTTCCGGTTTCAAACCTCGGACGAGGCGGTTGTTTTTTCCTCTTGTATTTATGATTTGATTTAGAATCGTTAAAAATAAAAGTTCTTAAAATTCTTCTATTCCCAATTTATGGTAAAGATATCAAAAACTGTGAAATGCATTCTGTCATGTACCAATGATAATTAAAAAAAACCTGATTTAGTTATAAAAAGCAAATATTTCAAAAATTTCACATTATGGTTTGTGAAATCGAAGCAAAATTGACTACAAAAGGCGGGTCATTCTTTCATTCGATCTCCTTTTTCAATCGAGTTGTCATCGGATAAAGGCTGATTCACACCGCAGCGATAGTGATTGCGATAACGACAGCGATAATCGTAGCGATCAACTAGCGACACAATTCCTTTTACATCAACGCGATAGATCACAGCGATAATTACATCTATATGCCTGAACAAAATAAAAACATGCTACTAGCTCGACTTAGTTTTTCAATTTGGAAAAGTTTTTCTTACTGACTATCGTTGATATCGAATATAGTAGAAATTTTTATACAGGGTGGGCCAAAAGTTACCATGGGGTTTAAAAATTTAATAACTTTTTCGTTTATATATTTTTTTTAATTTTTTTTTTTAGATTATAAAATATACAAAATGGAAATTTTTTTACGCTAAGTATGGAAAATAATGTCACTTAAATGACCGCCGTTATTAGCTTCGCAATGATGGGCTCTTTTTAGAGCATTTTCCATAACATCTTTCAACATTTGTGGCTGTAGCGCTCGAATTTCTGCAACAATGTTGGCCTTGAGTTCAAGGATTGTCTCGGGCTTGTTCACATATACTCGCTCCTTCAAATAACCCCAAAGAAAATAGTCGGGTGCTGACAAATCTGGCGAACGCGCTGGCCAATTAATTTCCGAATTTCTTGAAATTATTCGCTGTCCAAAAATTTGCCTTAAAAGTGCCATTGTGTCTCGGGCAGTGTGGGCAGTGGCTCCATCCTGCTGAAACCACATCTCAGGTCTGTTTTCAAGAGCAGGACGTAAAAAATTTTCTATCATAAACCGATACCGCTCTCCATTTACGGTTACAGCACTTCCATCTTCATTTTCGAAGAAGTAAGGCCCAATGATATTTTCAGATGTAATGCCCCACCATACTGTACACCTAATGGGGTGCAATTGGTGTTGATGAATGGCTCTTGGATTTTCAGAACCCCAGAACCTACAGTTCTGCTTATTAACAAAGCCATTCAGATAAAAATGAGCTTCATCACTCATAATCAGATTTTCAATAAAGTTGATTTCATTTCTGGCCAACTGTTGAAATTTAACTGCAAAATTTAGACGTTGCCTATGATCTGCGGGTTTCAATTCTTGCACCAATTGCACCTTATATGGGAATAACAGTAAATCTTTTTTTAAAATGCGCCGTAGTGACGTGCGAGACATCCCTAGCTGAGCAGAACGCCTTCTGGTAGATGTTTCTGGTGTTTCGTTAACATTTTGCTGTACACGTTCAATATTTTCCGCAGTGTGAATTATACGCGGTCTACCGGCAAATCACTTACGGTGCCATGTTGGTGGTGACGATCAACTAAGCAACGAATCATGGCTTCAGAGGGCGAAATTCTGACGTTAAAATGGCGACGATATGCTCTTTGCGTTAAAATAATTGATCGCTGATTTAAGTAATAAAATTCTATTATTCTGGTTCTTTGTTCAGTTGTGAATCTCTCCATTATTTATTCTCCAGATGTTATTTATATAATCTAAAAAAAAAAAATAAAAAAAATGTATAAACGAAAAAGTTATTAAATTTTTAAACCCCATGGTGACTTTTGGCCCACCCTGTACATATATCGAAAGATATGGAAAAAGTAGTGACGCAGTTATTTTAAATGTTTCGGCTATAGAGATGAAATTTGAATACAGTTTGTTCGCAGAATACCAGCAAATGTTTAGATGATCAATTTCAAAGAACAGGTCATACTTCGATTGCCGATTAAGGATTCCCCTTCTCCGTTAAAATCTTACTTGATGCGTCCTTTCACAGCAAGGAATGCTCCAAACGAACCTCATAAGATCAGTGCAATACCTAAATTCATACAGCCTGATAAGTAAAATATTGAAAATGCGTTTGGAATTTCGGCGCAAAATGAATAATTTTTGTCAATCCTACTGCAACACAGTCTGAAACAATTATGAAAATTGTTCAAGTCCCATACGCTCTTCATATCTTTTTACAAATCGTTAATGAGAACGATAATATTCAAAATTTAGAGTCATCTTAATAATAAATTGGGGTTTAATAAATTTTGAATTTAATGGACGAACACCAACGGAAGAGATTTTCCAAATCCAAGAACGTTTTTGTACTTGCACTATAACCTACGTACGTAAAGTTAGCACCGCAAGTTCACCTGATTTAACTCGGAACTATACCATAATTTGTCGTTAATTTGTCGTTGATTTGTCGTGAAAAGCATAAATTTGTCGTGTCGTTTTTTCTAAAGGAAACTGGATGTGGTGCTAAGTTGACATCAAGTTAGCATCGCATCTCACTAGAACTCGGCCAAACCTTATCGTATTGGAAAATTTCACATCTTATAATTTGTCGTGAAAAACATAAATTTGTGGTGTTCTTAGAAAAAATGACACGAGAAATTTATGTTTTTCACGACAAATTACCGACAGGACACGAGAAATGAATTTTTTTACGACATATTAACGACAAATTATGAGATAGTTTCGAGTCAAATCGGGCGTTTTTGTGTTGCTAACTTTTCATACGTCTATAATGGCGGGGGTGATTCTTTTATATAATTTGAATTAATTTATCAACACTCACTTGAATTTGCATTATCCATTTTGATCTCACAGCTTGCAATAGATGGCTAAAATTGTGCATGCTGCGATAGGCACTTGAATAGCTGCTTAGTCAAACGCTGTAGAAATTCTTTGCATCGCTGTGATCTATCGTGTTGGTGTGAACGTTTACATTGAAAACTATGTGTAGCGGTCTATCGTTGTCGGTTTTCGTTATCGCGACGGTGTGAATCGCCCTTAAACATACATACCAAGTGGTAATAGTTTATTTTTTGTGCAATCGTTCTCAGCGTTGTCATAAATTCTCAGTTCGGTTTTCACTTGTGATTTTCTAAGTACAAATTTTCTTTTCATCAAATTTCAATAATTTTTTTGAGTCCAAATTTATCATTACGAATTCACGGCAATTTTTATAGTTCAAAATTAGAATTCATCAAAAATTTTTCAACAAGGTATATATTTAATTTTGTAGCAATCAAATAGAGGTTATGGAATATTACGTGATTACATGCCACAAACGGTCATATGGTTATATGTCATGCTACATAACTAAAACAAATTGACTATGTTTTTCAGAATTTGAAATTGAAATTGCAATTTGTATTGTTTTTGACATTATGTTTTACATAAGCCTATAGGGTCATTTTTTTCATACTGTTACGCGCAACAAAGTGACACAAGCGGCACCTGTTTGAAATGGAAACAACTTTAGGTCAGTGACATCTTAGTAAACTTTGATTTAGGTGAATAGAATTTAAGGAAAGGTTCTAGGTTAATTTGTAGAATATAAATACGGGGCTTCTGACATCCAAGAGGCGAGTCTTAATTCAGATAGTGAAGTGAACGAAGTAAACTATTTGGATTGCAATAATTAGACCTGCAGTATTAGCGATAACTAAAGAGTTGATTTGATAATTGTTTAGGAAAGTAGTTAAATAATGGAAGAACTGTAGAATGATATCTGAAATATTATTTAAATAACGAACTAAGGGCACACACATAACAATACATAACATGCAACATAACAGAAAATTAAGTAAAAATATTCAATTAAATTAAATAGTTTTTTTTTTTCTCATTAGTAAATTCGTAAATCGTAAACGTTAAATAATTTTGTTATAAAAATAAGTTAAAATAAGTGGCATATTGTAATTTCTCTGTTTCGCCAATTTTTGTTTGCTCGAATTGTTCCAGTAAACGTAGTTTTCTTTATTAAAAGTTTTGTCACTAGAGACACGTTTATGAAAAAATTGTCAATAGTTACATTTTGTCCACATCGTGAATACGGTTTTACTATGTAATTTCAAACTGACAAACTCTCCAAGCGGAGCCGAAGGGCCTCTCCTATAATCTTTTCCTAAAGCATTTTTTTATAGTATACTTTCAGTAGTCAAACTCAATTTATTTGGTAATCAGTAGTTGGTTAGAAAGTTCAGCAGCTGTGAAATGTGTATTTGTCATAAGGATATAGAAAAATATATCAACAGCATTGGGTTCTTGAATTTTGGAGCGAAAGGGTGCTTAAAGGTAAACTTCACTTAATGTTTGATGAACTGCGATCCTATCCTGAAAAATTCTCTACTAGAGATCTTGAGACCTGCTATAACTTGTCAAAGTACCAATATGCGCGATCATACATTGAACCTGAAGAGAGACTTACTGTAAATCTAAGTAACTAAAAAGTCACATTGCAGTCACGTCACTTCATGCAGGCATTAATATGAAGTTGACTGTGGTGACAAAACAGTCACGTGGACAGAAAGTCTAAGTTGCGCGATAGATGGACTGACTGATCTCCTATTTCATATGGCACACCAATTTTGATTTCAAAAAGTACACTCTCACTGTCAATACTACCAACTGTCGTAATCTGCTGCTATATTTAAATTATCTGGGGATTTACTTATATACTATTTGTCATTTTAATTAAATGTTTTTTGGCAATTTGGTAGGAAACCTTCTGTAAATAACGCTGAATCTTAAGCGATGTCTCGTTACCAATTATTATAGTTCAGTGGGAAATAATGTTTCCACGGAAAAAGCCAAAAATATAACAGTGGTGCCATTTGCTTTCATGCATTTTTAGTTCAACGAGCAGTCCATTTATATATGTCAGTAGTCTTAACATACTTTACGCAATTATTTCTGTTGATAACCCAGGATATTTTAGATAATAATATCAGTTAGGGGCGAAGCCCATATCCTAAAGTACCCAGGGCCCCCACTTGGCTAAATACGACCATGCGCTTAATACGTTCGCTTTCCAATTTTTCCCACCTTGCTTGTATTTGTTATCATAATTTGTATATCGAGAGTGTATGATGAATTCTTACCAATATTGAGGTGGGACCTTTTATGGTCAATACTTCCAGTAATGGTGGTTGGTGATCAGTGTAGACCGAAATTCTTTATCCAAAAATATAATGTGAAAGGTGTTGTTCTGTCCAGACTCTGGCTAACAACTCTTTCTTGATAGTTCGATTAGCGAACGTAATTTGATGGCACTTGGAGAGCCTCGAAATCGAACCTCATCTAATGCATCATTAATAAAGTCTATACTGTAACGTAACTTTCTATATTATAGTTTGTTATTTCTAACAACCTTTGTAATTATTTAATATTGTTCTGCATGTAGTGAATTCTTGTACACATTTTATTTAACTTGTATTAGGAGCTCTACCTTCCCGGGAAGCATGTGGCCTGACCCTTCTACATCTTTGGCAAGGAATTGACATAATATGATCTTCTATGTTTTTCTCGTAAATGACTACATCATCTAGTCTGATCAGTTTTTCATTACACTAAAGTCATCCGATAATTAAAAAAATTCATTAGGTCTGTGTAAAAATGTACTTTAAAATATTTAGAATTATTGAAAAATTATATTAAAAAAGTAAAGATAATATTTATCACTGAAATTTATCCTCCTAATAAACTAGCCACAGCTTTAAAATTAATTACTGGCTGCGGATACGAAAGATATTTTTCATCAACTGAAAAGATAAATAAATAAATTAAATGTTTGTCTTTTTTTTATTCTGTAACTTACGAGATAAAATTCGGAATCCATTTTCATCTGCAATATATTTAACGGTGAGTTTTTTTCCATTATCAAGGAGATGCGAGTATGATCCTGTAACACTGTAAAATTTTACACCATTTATTATTTTCAATGTTCCTGCAACTTCTTGTGCTATACCAGTATCCACATAAAATCTAGGAAGGGATAGGGGATAAAATTATTTTTATTTTTCTTCTTATTATTATTAATCGCTTTCTTTACTTGTAATAATAATTACCATCCGAGCTAATACTTTTTGTATCTATTAGCGTCTTAGCACGTCTATCGAAATCACTGTTATATACAGGTGCAGATATTACTAGCGCTAAAATTGCGAATCCCACAAGAAACTGAGCAAAGTGTTTCATCTTGAAGTTAAATATCTGAGGAGAACTGAATATTAGATATGAGAAGTGGACACTTATATACTAACATAACTAGAATCATCATGAATTCTATTAGTAACAGGTATTTATCAAAGTCAAACTTTCAGGAAATTCAATTCAATTTATTCTATGTTAAGCAACTTATGATAATAGATAATATTTATGTAAAAATAAAAAAATAAGTAAAATTAAAAGAAGGTGTGGTTGTGGCTGAAGTAATTTATTTCCGATTTAAAGTATCTCTCGAGATCGTAAAAAATGAATCTTTCGGGAGAATTCAATTTTTCAGTTTTATACATAATTTTCTTGAATGAAATCATGTTTAATCAATTTTTTACCAGTTTGTAGAAATCATTTTCTTTCCTTTTTGTTTTGTTTAGTATTCATAAAATATCGCAAAATTAAAACTTCTTATTTGTATTTTAGTCGAATTTAATTTTGAGCGATTTAATTTATTCTTTTAATTTTGATAAATGGTATATTTATTCTCATATACTGAAATATTATCTCAAAATTATTACGTAAATCTCATATACATAGATAATGGAATTCCTCAAATTTCTAACGGTCATTTATGGGGTCACAAGTAAAACTGCTGCAAGTGCCATTTAGTTAGATTAGATTAATTCTACACAGGGCGAGTGCTTAGATCATATAACGAAAAGGATATGCTATATGTTGTGTAAAATTCGTGTACGTGTGATAAGCATTTTTACTTGTGACACGGTGGGGAAATGACAAGAGGGGTATCGCCTTGTTATTCATAAGTTCGACAATTCTAATTTATTTCTGACATTTCAGATTTTATGACAAAAAATTCGGGTTTGATTTAGCAATTTTGTAGTAAATAACTAATTAAAAGTGAATTTTACTTAATAGTAGTGAAATATCAAATTGAAATATTGTTTTTTGAACGGGATTTTATATATAATCGATACTCCGGAGTCTTGCAATTATGGTGTTGAAGTGCGCTACGCTGTGCTGCAGAAACATCCGGTGATATTCTCTTAGAAAATCATTTTGCAGACAAAGGCAATGCCAAAAAATATTACCAGATAATAAACGGGACACTAGGGAAATTCGTAAAAATATAAAAAGTTATAAAAATATTATAAAATTATAAACTTAAAAATTAATTTAAAAATGTTTTGATATACTGGGATCTCTTCTATTGAATTTCTTCAATACATAATAAAGTTTCAACCACTTAATTATTCACCTGGTGTGAAAATATCGTAGTTTACTACTTTCATGACTAAAACGAATACATCGATGCGGTTCTACTACATGCCGAAAAATGCTTAAGTTTTTCTTCCTCATAGCCTATCCTTTTTGTTATATGATCTAAGGGCGAATGCAGTCATTAATATTGACTTATTAAATTTCCTCGAAGTCAGCAGGCTTTAGAAAATATGAGCCAACAATTTTGGAGTCTACAACAATATGCAATGACCTCACAATCGCATAAAGGCTACACTACACTATCCATTAAACCTCCAACAGTAGTCTACTGTCAGTCAACTATCTGTAAATTTTTATTGCATTCAGAGCTGGGAAAGTACCAAAGAAAAATTACTTAAGTACAAGTACCGAAGGCCTGAGTACTTCAGCGTAAGTAAAGGGTTTTCCAATAAGAGGTGTTATTTTGATATTCAAAGAAAAGTGCCATTTTTTGCGATAAATGATCGGATCTTTATTTCATTATAAAGAGGAAGGTATGCCGTTAATAATGGAGAATAACATCAGCCAAATGACCACCACGACCACGCCTACAGGACCATATCCTTTTCATGAAATTTTCCATAACCAAATCGCAAAGTGGCTGCCTTATGTCCTCGATAGCCGCACGAATTCCATCTTTGAGGTCTTGAATCGACACTGGGCTGTTGGCGTAGACCTTCTCTTTCACGTGGCCCCAAAGGAAGAAGTCGCAAGGTGTTAAGTCACAAGATCTCGGTGGCCAATTATGATCACCTCTTCGAGAGATAACACGGTCCGGAAACTTTTCCCGTAAAAGATCAATGGTTTCGTTACTTGTATGGCACGTAGCGCCGTCTTGTTGAAAGTAAACGTTGTCCAGATCAATACCATCCAATTCCGGCCATAAAAAATCATTAATCATCTGGCGATAGCGCAATCCATTCACCGTAACTGTTGCTCCAGCCTCATTTTCGAAAAAGTAAGGTCCAATGACCCCGCGGGACCATAAACCGCACCACACAGTCACACGTTGAGGATAGAGAGGCTTGTCAACAATAACTCTTGGGTTTTCCGAGCCCCAGTTGCGACAATTTTGCTTGTTGACGAAGCCATCGAGGTGGAAATGGGCCTCATCACTCAAGATGAGTTTTCGATGGAATTCCGGATCATTTTCATGCATTTCAAGGACCCAATCAGCAAAGACTCGACGTTGTTGATGATCGGCCGGCTTGAGTTCTTATGTTAACTGAACTTTATAAGCCTTAAGACCCAAATCTTTATGCAAAATACGGTGTAATGATGCTTGTGGAATGCCTAATTCCAAAGAACGACGAGGAATGGACAAACCTGGGTTTTCTTCAAAACTTTCGGCTACAGCAGCAATATTCTCGGCTGTTCTTGAGCGACGTGCACGGGTTTTATTCTTCACATGACTAACTTGTCCCGACAGCTCGAATTTTTCTACCAATTTCTGTATTGCGGTCCGACAAGGTTCTTCACGACGACCCAAAAATGTTCGAGTTTTACGAACCGTCTCTGCCACATTTTCAACATTTTTATAGTGAATTTTAATAATTTCAATGCGTTGTTGATTCGTGTATCGTTTCATTTTTATTAATGGCGTAGTTTCTACTTGTCTAATGTCAAAAAATGACAGCTCCAAAAGTGACATCTACCGAAATAGCGGGCTAATTAAAATAACACCTCTTATTGGAAAACCCTTTACAAGTACCGTATGTAAGAAAAGTACTTGTAACTAAGTACTAAGTTTACAAAAAAATACTGAGTACTTACCAGGGGCAGATCCAGGATTCTTGTGAGAAGGGGGCGCAAAAATGGTATAAGCTGGAAGCAATAGTAAAAATAGGAAAAAAGAAGAAATGTTTTGCACTTTATATAAAGAAGTGGTGGATAAAAAAATTTCAGGAATATTTCCCCATTGGGACACATGAATTTCATTAGTTACAAATTTTGTTTTTATTTGTACAAAAGAAAAGCAATTTTTTTTTTGTTATTCTATAATACAATCTTCTATTTAGGGCGGCAAAGTTTCAAGGCTTGGTTTGACTCATCAACGGGATGCAAAGCACAGCATGGCAGGAAGGAGATAGGGAAAGGAATTAGGAACTAGAGTGCGTCGAAAAACAAATGAAAATCGAAAAATTGATTAATGAGAAAAAACAAACAAAAAATAAACTAGAAAAAGAAGAAAACGAAAAGAAAATATAAAAATCTAAAAATTTGGACCAATAGAAAAAGTCAGATGAATTCCAAGTGAATTTAATCTCAGTATAAAGTCTGAACGACAATTACCGTATTCATAAGTAAAGTTACTTAGGTGTGGCGTACGAGCGCCTTTAAATTTAACAGTCGTAAATACGGTGGCAATGCTTTAACTGAGTCATTATCCTCTTTAGGATCTACATATAAATCAGTGGGTTATACGCTTCCATATTCCATGTATGCGTTCGTTGAGTTTCCAGTCTCCGATTAAGACTCCTGTAAAGATTCTGATAGAATCCTAGATAGGCTCGAAAGATCCAGGCTCATCTTTGGTGAAGGTTCTTTAATAAACTTTTTTGGTTTTTTGGAGCCTATAATTTATGACTAATGCTTGGCTAGAGTCCTCATGTTGTGTTAGTATTTATTTTACAGTTCCATAACATAAATGCACTTTTCTGGACTTTCTTGTCGATATACTTATTCCATTTGAGCTGATTATCGAGAGTTATCTTTGAACCAAAAAGGGTAGAATTGGTTATCTTCTTCATTTTCTTTCTTCACTACTTGTCAAACATAAGATTTATTTTTCAGAATCTGTAAACATTTTTATACTCTAGATTAAATCTCATATGGTATATTGATTTTATCATTCCGTTCGTAGCGTATAGTTATAATGATGGTAGAACAAAATGGATTGGACACCCACGAATAATATTAAAAGTTATTTTGAGTTTTGTATTTCCATCAGTCTCTTTGTTTATCTTTCTGTCTGCCCGTCTGACAGTACTCACGATAACTCTAAAACGCGCTCACTTACAAAACTGAAATTTTGCACATGACCTTTTTTTAAAAAAAAATTAAATTTAAATTTGAAAATGAAGTGACAAATCAGGTAACTTCTTCGTAGGGTTGTCATACAAGAATTTTTTTCTTTACTGTATGTTTAAATCTGACATGAGAACGCGTCGGCGTAGAGAGTTGAAATTTTCTACATGGTGTTTTTATATGAATAGAAAATACAATTTCAAAAATAGTCTAAATCGTGCAAAAACCCATTTTTGGTGTTGCCATATGATAATTTAGGTTTTTTACGTATGATATTCAGAATATAAAATCCTTTAAAATTGGTTATAATAGTTTTAACTGCCTGACGAACAGTTCTAGACATAGATATGAAAAACCACTTTGACTGTCAAACTTACACAGAGGGGTGACCATACGAAATCATAAACGGGGGTAAGAGTGGTCTCTAGACCAATTCTAAGCTATGTCCTTGTTTTGTAAAGGTTTTCTGCATACAACTTTCCTTTCGAATGGGGCTTAATTAGGTTAGCGATGAAATGTAATTGCTAATAGTGAACTCATTGTACAGAGAAGAATTTTAATTATTTTATTAATTATTATTGCACGACCGATTTCGTCCACTCCGTTGATTGTCAGTTCTTGCTATCGTCCGTCTACATATGTCAATTTTTCAATGTTATGGGCTACGGTAGCTGTGAATTGGAACTTTCGTTGCCATTAAGTGCATTTCGTGGCTCAGTTATGAGGAATCTATTAATTTCAAGCATATCCAATTCAGCGGTGCCAACATTTTGAATCAAAATCAGCCACGACTTAAGTTGAAAATTTCCATCAAATTCTCATATACCTGCTACAGACGGAGGTACAAATGTTTTTGTTTTATTTAGTTAACTTTATAATAGTGTCCAAAATCATTTTTTTACAAATAAGCAAATATCAGATAAATGAAAAAAATATGCAAATTTTTCAATGGAAAATTATGTCTCTGTCTGTTCCGGGCATAATGCACTAATTTTCAAATATGGTTTTTATAGAGTAATTAATATAAAAATTTAATAAACAAAATAATCTCAAACATAACAAAAAAATATATAATACTTCATTTATTTTTTACATGAATAACTTTTGAGCGGAAGCTGATATTGTCCTTGGTATAAAAATTCTAAGGGATAACAAGGATAACACAAGAAATTTTTATGATTTTTCTTTTTAAAAATTACCAAACCTCTATTGACGAAAAATATTCTCTTCGCTAAACTCATTACGATCTCAATTTGAGAATTTAACGATTTACTAACAACATTATGAGCAATAATTTTTTCTTTTTTTTTAAATAACAAAAATTAAGAATGCAATTTGAGATACTCAAGGATAAGGCATATTTCTCTATATTATCTTTAATTTTTTTTTCTTATAAAAGGCTTTTGTATATAATTTTTCCTGAAATATTGAACTTTTTCCTCTAAAATAAGCTATAGACCATGCCTTTGTTATAATTAGAATCAAATTTATTATTTTTTTGAATATAACTCAGCTGACCAAAAAGCGGTAAAGCCCTTTAGTACAGGTAGCACGCATCGCAGGACAAAAAAAAAAAAAACAAACATTTAGTAAAATTCTTATCCCATAAGTACTAACTTTCAGTAACAGAACGAAATTGGTGACAGTCTCGATTTTTTATGGAATATGGATCATTCCGTTTTTAAATAATTAAATAAATCAACAGGTGAATAAAGTTTGTTTCGATTTCACTTTAATTTCAATTCCTCCTATATTATATATTTTTATTTGAAAAATCCCGTAATATGCGAAATTTCCTACGAGTTGGCATCACTGCTCCAATACATCTATTTAGTTTTTGGCCTTTCTCACTAATGACCAAAATTTTTCACTTTTCTTGGGTTTGTATGTGTATGGCTAGTCTTTATGTTGTTTCTAATAGGTGGTGCTGCTAATAAACTAGCTATAGCTTTTGGATCAATTATTGGATCTGCTTCTGGTTCTGGATCTGCAAACGTAGGATATTCTTCCTTGACTGAAAAGATAAATAAATAAATAATAATACACTTGAATTAATTTTTTCTTATTTTGTAACATACGAGATAAAATTTGGAATCCATTTTCATCTGCAACATATTTAACCATGAGATTTTTTCCATTATCAAGGCGATACGAGTATGATCCTGTAACACTGTAAAACTGTACGCCATTTATTTCTTTTAAAGTTCCTTTAACTTCTTGTGTTATACCATTATCCACGTAATATCTACATAGGAACGATAATAAAATTGTTTTTATTTTTCTTACTATTATTATTAGTCGCCTGCCTTACCTATAGTAATAATTGCCATCCGGACTAATAGTTTTTCTATCTACTAACGTCCTAGCATTTCTATCTAAATCATTGTTATACACAGGTGCACATGTTACCACCGCTAAAAATGCGTATCCCACAAGAAACTGAGCAAAGTGTTGCATCTTGAAAAAAAATGAAATTTGAACTGAATATTAGATATGAGAAGTGGACACTTATATACCTCCATAATAGCATCATCATGAATTGTATTAGTAACAGGTATTTATCAAGGTTAAACTTTCCATTAGCATATGATAATATTTCTGCAAAAATAAAAAATAAATAGAAATTTAATAAAGGTGTGGTGGTGGACTAAGTAATTTATTTCCGATTTAAAGTATCTCCAGAGATCGTAAAATGAATATATCGAGAGAATTTTAATTTTTAGCATGAATGAAAACTGGTTTGATCAATTTTTTACCAGTTTTTAGAAATATTTTTCTTTCCTTTTTGTTTTGTTTAGCATTCATAAAATATTAATACTAATTTGTCGCAAAATTAAAAATTTCTCATTTGGGTTTTGGTCGACTTTAGTTTTGAGCGATTTAATTTATTTTTTTAATGTCCTTTCGAGTGAGTCCACAGATGCGTGATGCTTACTTGCGCGAGTCATCAAGAGTTAACAAGAGTTAAGAGATAAAATCATTGTATTGAAATTTTATGAGTTAATGTGAGTGTTTCGTATCAACGCTGAGGGTATGCGCGTTGCGGCGAGACACCTCGAGATAGCTCGCTGGATAATTCCATTTTATTCAATTTTTTCGCGAGCTGCAGGGCACTGTTATCCCAAATTCCAAAAAGCCGGACAAAAGTAGAAAATAAAAGTACTTTTTCTAGGGAATTTTAATGGTAGTATGTATTATGACCGTTAAGAGAGCGGACGCGTCCCTCCCTAACTGGCTTAGGAGCACACTCGGTTCATGAGTGTCAGGCCTGCCTCAATTTTTACTTATCGTGCGTAGAAAATAACACAAAGCTCAAATGCGTGTAGAATAGCGAATAGTTAACGGATTTGGATTCTGCAAAATGGATTCCTCTGCAGAAAGTAAGTACAATTTGAATGTCTTGCTCTTGTACGAAATTATTATTAACAATATATGAAATAGTAAGTCATTAGTAAAAGTAGTGGTAGTTTTCCTTACTTAAGTTCTGAAAAGTCGTGTTAGAAAAAATAAAGTCAAAACCCTTGTCGATCCCGCGCACTTAAACCAAATGAAGATTATTGCTTAGACATTTCTTCAAAACATATCGAAAAATTAACTGCAACTAGGTGCGACCTCGGTTTCGATTATAATTTTTATGCGATGTTGTGTTCAATTTCCGCAGTTTTTCGTAATTTTTTCAAGAGTCCTAAAAAATGAAGTCCGTGCAAATCGAGTTGACTTTCCACATAGTATAGTCATCCACATCGAGTCCGCCATTTTTTTTTTTAATATTTTTACTTATTCGTAATTAGCGTCCTGGAACGTCTCTATGATGAGAATTTGAAAGAAATTTAATTATTATTCGCCACACATATATATATGTATATATATGAAGCCGCGATTTTTTGTTTTGTTTTTCGAGGTTTGACCTCGAATTTGTGGTCAGCGACCCCAAAAGTCCCAATATTCTGGAGCCGCAATTTTTTCTCGAAATTTTACTTCGAATTTGTTGTCAGCGATTCCAAAAGTCCCAATATACTGGCGCCGCAATTTTTTATCGAAATTTGACTCCGAATTTGTGGCCAGCGACCCCAAAAGTCCCAATGTACTGGAGCCGCAAATTTTTTCTCGAAATTTGACTTCGAATTTGTTGTCAGCGATTCCAAAAGTCCCAATATACTGGAGCCGCAATTTTTTATCGAAATTTGACTCCGAATTTGTGGCCAGCGATCCCAAAAGTCCCAATGTACTGGAGCCGCAAATTTTTTCTCGAAATTTGACTTCGAATTTGTGGCCAGCGACCCCAAAAGTCCCAATGTACTGGAGCTGCAATTTTTTTTCGAAATTTAACTTTAAATTTGTGGTCAGCGATCCCAAAAGTCCCAATATACTGGAGCCGCAATTTTTTCTCGAAATTTGACTTCAAATTTGTGGTCAGCGACCCCAAAAGTCCCAATGTACTGGAGCTGCAATTTTTTATTTCGAAATTTAACTTTAAATTTGTGGTCAGCGATCCCAAAAGTCCCAATATACTGGGGCCGCAATTTTTTCTCGTAATTTGACCTCGAATTTGTGGTCAGCGACCCCAAAGTTCCGATGTAGTGGAGCCGCAATTTTTACTTCAAATTTGTGATCTGCGACCCCAAAAGTCCCAATGTAGTGGAGCCGCAATTTTTTTTCGAAATTTGACTTCGAATTTGTGGCCAGCGACCCCAAAAGTCCCAATGTACTGGAGCCGCAAATTTTTTCTCGAAATTTGACTTCAAATTTGTGGTCAGCGACCCCAAAAGTCCCAATGTACTGGAGCTGCAATTTTTGTTTCGAAATTTAACTTTAAATTTGTGGTCAGCGATCCCAAAACTCCCAATGTGCTGGAGCCGCAATTTTTTTTCTCGAAATTTGACTTTGAATTTGTGGTCAGCGACCCCAAATATCCCTGAGTACACACTTTCACCCGAATTGTATACGTACTTGACTTTTGGCAGGGTTTTTGGGATTTGAGACCTTTGTGCAGCACGCTAATTTTTGTAACATACATATTCTTGTATTCTCTTTCTTTGACATAATCGAAGGTTTCTTTACTCGTATTCATATACTGGACGAATATCTCAGGATCAGTATGTAAATCTCATATAGATGATGGAATTCCCTAAAAATTTTTAATACTTTTCATTTATGGGGTCATATGCAAAACTCCGAAAAATACTTATTTTAAAAGTGGCATTTAGTTTGATTAGATTAGATTAAATTTTTACAGTGCGAGTGGCCCTTATTCTGAAGTCATTAATATTGGCTTATTATTCACCGATAGCCGTTGTAGTTCATCCAATAATCTCATTTCTAAGAAGAGCATGGATTAAATTTCCTCAAAGTCAGCAGGACTTCGAAAGTATTCGCCAAAAAGTCTGAAAGCTATAATAATGTGCAATGATCTCGCAGTCGTATAAAGGCCTATTTTTATATTACCCTGGGAGTCATCGATAATTTTCAAAAAATTTATTAGGATTGCGTCCAGATGTGGGACACTAAAAAAAAAATAAAAACAAAGAACACTTAAAATTATGAATAAATTTTATTAAAGAAACAGAAAATATTTATCCCTCCATTTTATCCTCCTAATAAACTAGCCACAGCTTTTGGATCAATTACTGGTGCAGCAGGCAAAGGATATTCTTCCTTGACTGAAAAGATAAATAAATAAATAATAATAAACTTAATAAATTATTGTTTTGTTTTGTAACATACGAGATAAAATTCGGAATCCATTTTCATCTGCAATATATTCAACGTTGAGATTTTTTCCATTATCAAGTCGATGCGAGTACGATCCTGTAACACTGTAAAATTTTACACCATTTATTTCTTTTAAGGTTCCTTTAACTTCTTGTGTTGCACCGGTATCCACGTAATATCTAGAAAGGAAGCAGGGATAAAATTATTTTTCTTGTTATTATTATTATTCTTAGTCGCCTGTCTTACCTATAGTAATAATTGCCATCCGGACTAATAGTTTTTGTATCTACTATCGTCCTAGCATTTCTATCCAAATCATTGTTGTACACAGGTGCAGTTATTACCACCGCTAAAATTGCGCATCCCACAAAAAACTGAGCAAAGTGCTTCATCTTGAAAAAATCAAAGGTAAACTGATTATTAATTACGAGAAGTGGATACTTATATATCTATCTAAGTTTTATCTGTAAATGGTATTTATCAAGGTTAAACTTAAAAAAAAAAAATGGTAATCGATAATATTTATGCAATAATAAAAATGAAATAAATGAAAGTCGTGGGTTGAGTAATTTATTTCTGATGAGACGAGACTTTTTGACTAGTTTAAAGAATCTCCAGGTCAAGAGTTCGTAAAATGAATCTTTCAGGAGAATTTGATTTTTAGTTTTACATAATATCTTCAATAAAACTGGTTTGCGATAGTTCGGTTATTTTAATTTTTTTTACCACCTCATCTCAGCAAGTCATTGAACAAATTAAATATTTATTTTGGTATGTTTGTTGTTTTTTGTTTTATTTTTAATTTTTTTTTTTGTACAATGTTCATACGTAAAAGTAGTTTTTGCAAAATTCAAAGCTTTCTGTTGTTTTCTTTTATAGTTGAATTTTGTAGGTATGCAAATAAAAAGGTGGATTAATTCTGGATATACCTGTCATTTCTTCGATATTTTTCTTAACTATAAATTACCTTTCTTTCCTATATTTTGAATGGAGTCTATAAAACTAGGCAATGAAAGTTCAGTCCAAGTAGTGAGATCTTATTCTCTTAACTGGGCTGTTAAAGCCCCTTAGCAGAAATTGGTATTCTGCGCAAAGAGTTAAGAGATGTCAGAAGTCAGCTGACCTCTTAACTCTAGTGCAGATGTTTTGTTAAGAGATTTAGTATTTTAGCAAACAAAACTAGCTCTCAAATATTTTTTAATTTAAGAGGACCCCACTAAGGTATACTTAAGTTTCTGATCGTGATAGTCGCAGAAATTGTTTTGTTTCTAATACCGAAATTTTGGATAAAAACACATTTATAAAGACTTAGGTATACAGGGTATTTCCCACTAGGAGGTCAGTAGAGCGGGAGGTGATAGTACTCAGATATATGAACAAAAAATTGTATAGCAGGGGGAGGGTGGCATATCAACCGTTTAGGAGTTACAGGGTGATTAAAAAAAACTATTTTTTCACAAAACACCCTGTATGTTAAAAACTACAGGGTGCTTGGTCACAGTTAGAAGGTCATGCAGAACTCCATGGCCTTTTGAACGACTGCTCTATTAGCCCCATAGCCCTCTGCCCTCAAGATTTATGGTTGTCTAAACTCAAAATTTCGGATTTTCTTACCTTTTTTTTTCTTAATTTAACTTCTATTAGTTTTGAAAAAAGGTCGTTAACATACCTTTTTTTTTATAATAACTGTAAACTGTAGACTCTCCTCTTTAAGTTGGCCTATTACACCCTATGTGTTAATTGTAGCCATTAAACAGATATTAACTCATAATCTATTCAGGTCACACCGGAATTATACGATATTTTTTTAAATGACGTGCTAAAGGATCAAATTATCGTTGAGAATAGATTTTAGAATAGGTTTAGAGCTAATAACTCTGAAAAGGCTTCAGATAGCACCCAGGGTGTAATAGGTCATATTAAAGAGGAGAGCCTACATTTACAGTTTTTGTAAAAAAAAGTTATGTTAACGACCTTTTTTCAAAAATAATAGAAGTTAAATTAAGAAAAAAGGTAAGAAAATTAGAAATTTTGAGTTTAGACAACCATAATTATTGAGGGGAGAGGGCTATGGGGCTAATTGAGCAGTCGTTCGAAAGGCCATGGAACTCCTAACTGTGACCATGCACCCTGTAGTTTTTAAGATACAGGCTGTTTTGTGAAAAAATAGCTTTTTTTCTTAATCAGCCTGTAACTCCTAAACGGTTGATATGACCCCCCCCCCCTGCCTTATTATTCATTTATCTGAGTACTATCACCTCCCGCTCTACTGACCTCCTAGTGGGAAACACCCTGTATATTACATATATAATTTACAACTTTGTGAAATATAAAATAATTATACAATATGAGCCGTGCACAGAGGATAGTCCTGAAGAATATGAGGGACGACTTGGATTCGTTTGCTATTTCTGAGGCTGTATTCATAAAGAATTTCAGAATGCCAAAATTTTTTACCTTTAAGGTGATTGAAATGACAAAGCCTTACGATAATCTACATTACTCGACTATGGTGTTGTCACTTAAAAGTTTTGGTAAGAATTATTGTTTTTGCTACAGGTTTATACCAAAATCTTGTTGGACGTAATGACGACTGTGGAATTCTTTAACAGCGTTTTGGTGACAAAGTAATAATTCAATTATCATTAAGTGCTGTGAATTTATCAAATCAATAATTGTAATATGATTAAAGACACACACAATTGACGTCGATAATCATATAAGGAACTACAGCGTACCAAGATTATTGTGATAACATATCTCGGTAAAAGTCTAGCAAAATGCGTATGCTTCATGCTACCTACGTATGGATTGGTCCTATTGGCATCATCGCCTGGCCAAAAATTTCTTCTTCTTCCTTCTGCATATTGAATTATCTAGGCTGACTGAAAAGAGAGCGTTCAGATTCTCCAAAGCCACTTAACATCTTAAAATCAAAATTTCTTCAAAAAAATTTATCTAGAACACTAATTTAAAATTTCTTACTTGCTAAATTTAAGAGGTTAAGAGATCTCTTAAAAGTCTCTTGTGTAGAATCGGGAGCATGTTTCCTTTTTTTTGAATTTACAGGAAATTGTCAAATGAGAATTTTTTATATGCTGGCGAGATTTACAGTCAACAGCAGATTTATACAGGGTGATTTGTAATTGATGGTCATTAATGAAAGAAGGGTTCGAAATAAAAAAAATTGTCTTGGGAGGTGGGGGCAATATTAACGATCCTATGAAATTGGTTCTAATCATTTTTACTGTCCGACGAACCGTTTTAGAAATATATACGAAAAACCACTTCAAAAATCAAATTTACACAGATGGGTGACCATTATGAAATTATATTTATTAATACAAAAATATATATTTGCATATATAAATCCTCCCTGGTGAAAAATAAATAAGGTGCTAAATTGTGGTATGTAAAATTCTAAAATATTATTACAATGTGTTTTTTTTTTATATCTGATAGATAATATTATAAAGAATATGTAGTTTGAATTTGATCAAAATCGGTTGAACACATCTTGAGATATGTTTTTCACCAGAACGTAGTTTTGGGAAAAAAACCAAAATAAATAAACAACTACTCCCTGGCCCTACCGTGCTCACTTCTAATTGCTATAACTTCGTAAATAATTTGAATTTGAAAATGGTTAAATACTCAACATATTACTGAAAGTATGAACAATTGATCTAGTAAAAAACAGTTTAGATTTTTTGAAAATCTCAAGGTGGTGTAAACCCAGCAATAAGCATTAAATTTTTGTAGAAATTTACAGAAAGTGTTTTCGCAGACTTTTTATTCACTCTTGGTGGCCGAAAGAATTTTTCAGATTCTGTATCGGCCTCCAATAATATGCATAAAAATTCTTAAAAACATTTTTCAAAAAATTTCTAAGAAAAAATTGAGGGTCGAGGGGTCATTACTTTTAGTTTGGAATTGGAGTATATATTCATGTTTATAGTATACATGCACTTCATTCACCTGTGCGACATACATATTACATCACCTACGAAAACCACCTAACGTGAATAATGCTTCAGAATATTTTCAAGAAAACAAAATAAAATCCTCAGACAAATTATAAGCAGAGAGCGATGTGTACAGTGGCATTATTAATGCCTGAGAAGGGGTCATACAGGTTCTGATAACAAATCCCAGGAAGCAATTTTCTGGTACAATTCAAGCATCTTATATGTTATATTATTTTTAGAAAAATGCTGGAATTATTTGAAAATTTGAGTTACCAGTTTGGGGCCCCTAAATTTCCGGTAGCCCAGCTTGGTGGGGTCTGTGGGTGCCCCCGCTTGGCGGAGTTTGTGGGTGTCCCCGCTTGGCGGGGTTTGTGGGTGCATTATCTAAGCCACTGAATATAACCCGCATTAGGCGAACAGATAAAAACTTTCAATCCATAATAGCAGAGGAAAGAAGAGACCAAATTCGTTAAGGGTTTACATGGGTTTCGAGGGCTAAAAAAGCATATATACTTAATAAAGAAATTATTTTATTCAAAATTTTAAGAGTATAAAAGAGTAACATTTAATTAACATTTAAAAAAAAATTCATTCACAAATTTCGAAAATTCAGCCGGTTTGACCTGGTTTCCTAGAGACCCATCAAAAAAAGTGTATTCGTGGTGGTCAGGATAAACTCATGATAGCCTCAAATAAAAAAACCAATTTTTTTTTATTAGTAAATAACTATGAGTCGTGACTGAATGAAGGATTAAAAAAAAATTGAAATTTTAATATTTGTATGCAAAAAAGGACAACTTTTGGTACAATTTACACTGTCTTGTAAAATTAGTTGTAAACAAAAAATAACCCCCCCCCCCTTGTTCAGTTACTAGACATTCTTATTTTGAAGAAGTGTGAGAAATTTCAATAAGATCGGTGTATTAGCTTTTGAGAAATCGTGTCCACCGAGTTCAAGAATAGTGTTTTTAGAAAAAACCGATTAAAGTTTTAAGTAGAAAAAAACCGAAAAAAAAAACCAAAATTTCTTTTTACTTACATAGAATCATTGATTCCAACTCCATAAAGTAAAGATCCTACCCCAGCTGCAATCTCCAGGACATACTAAAAAAAAGAAATTTAGTTAAAATAGGTGACCCTTAGAAAGTGAGAGAAGCAAGCAAGAGAGACAGACCAACAATAGCTAAGCAGCTTCCTCAATATACTTGCGTCTATCCCGGCAGGGGCGGATCGTGCATTGAAATTAGGGGGGGGGGGGGGGTCATCATGCAATTAAATTTAGCAAAACAGAAAAAAAACCTCAAATGATGCACCACCTGTCCAGCGCCGAAAGCCGCTTAGTTTAGCCACCGCAGTACTGTAGTGAGGTACTAGGAAGGTTTCCGCATCAAGAGTGTGGATGATGTGTCATTTTTTATTATAATTTTTTTTTTAAAAAAGTCTTTTTTTGAAAAGAATAGGAGTTTAGGGTGCAAAAAGGAGTCATTCAAAGCAAACTTTTCTCAGTTTTACACACTGGTATGAACTGAACTGCTCGATATGCTACTTCATGCGGATACAATTTTGTGTGTAAAAAATAGCTATTATGTCAGTGCCGAAATTGAAAAAAAAACCATTGATCCCCATGACCCCCCTCCGCTTGGATCCCGGCCGGTCTAGCCTAATGAGGATAATTTACAAAGCTTGTCTCTCCTAGACTTTTACTCCGATTGACTTGAAACTTTGGGAAAATTTTATACTATTAGATAAAAAATTAAAAAAATATGCTTTTTTTAACATTCGAAACCCATGTAACCCATTCAGTTTGTCTAAAAGGGTTGGACTTGGTCTTAACTGTATTCATAGATACACTCCAAAAGAGTGCCTTCAAGCTTATTAATGATGTGGCAATACTTTTTAATATCAACTCACTCGAGCGTCGTTGAAATGTCGGAGGAATAGATCATGTCATTGTAGCCAACCCAATTCGTTCGTATTCCTGGATAATTAAATAATTCACTCCTTCATAGCTCCAGAAAAGTATCCCTTATCCAGGAACTAGGGCATGTATGTAGACTTCTGAACATATCATCAACAACCTAATTATTTTCCATAATTGCAAAATTATCGTGTTTCAGATATTGCTATTTCCCCCGCACTAAAATATTTAACGAAAACATGAAAGTCTACGTAGTAAATAATTTCTATGTCGTTATCGAAGGGAGCTACAGTGGCATTCGAAACGAAATAGGAAATAGTTTTCCTGCCCTAATTAGCAAAGAACCGCCAAAGTTCTTTCCCTCCCTCGCTCCCTCCCTCGGCTTTCATTATAGTTGAAAATAATCTCAGGAAGCGCTTAAGTTCAATCCTTAACCCAACTCTCCATTAATCTGTCAAACCATTTCGGTTTTTGTTTGTTTTTCTTTTCGTCTCAGAAAAAATTTAAATTTTTGAAGGACCATTGATTTTTCTCTTCAGAAAATGTGGAATTTTTTTGCGATAAATTTCAAGAGAGTGAAATAAGTCGCAAACTTTTTATCAATGCTGTTGTTAGAGGTAGGTGAGGAAGCTATGGGGGGAGGGCGGGGGCTATGCTAGTAAACAATGAAATTTTTGAAGTTCAACCAATGCCCACTCTCTATTTATTCATGATAAATGAATGAGAGATCCTTGACAACAGCGGGCGGCCCTCTAACGAATAATTCTATATAATGAGTTCTATAAGATCCTGGGGGCCAATTTAAGGGCTTTAAGTGGATTGCTCGTCAATTTATAGTAGGCAGCACTAAATTAGCTTGGCGACTTTTCTTCAGCCAGGTTTTTCTCCCAGCCCAACAAATTAATGTAAATTACACCACGCAGATGGATGGCATGAAGATAGACGACCCGGTTTTAATGATTTAATTAGTCCTTAAACAATTACAATTATCTCTCATTTCGACTCAGCTAAATTAGTTACAAGTAAAATTAAATAAAAGCGCGAGTAGCGTGTACAGTAATTCGCAAAGAGAAATTCGGAGGTAGGTGGGCGGTGGAAATGATAAAAGTCCAACAATTGTGTTTATTACAGAGGAAATATTTTTGGGGTTTTACCTTTTGAAGAGTTGACAACAATTAGAAATACTTTTTAATGATAAGATTCTATTTTAAGGATTCTAATTGCTGTTGGAATAATTGTTATGTTAGAGCATCCTATATACTTTGTCTTAGTTGATAAATGTTGAGAAGAGGAAAAAAAAAAATCCGTCGGCATTTCTGGTCAATATTATTATTGGAAAAACGATCAAAAGTAGTCCATTCCGATAGCGAAATTATTTCTGTTTGGATTTTTATTAATATCCGTGACCTCAAAGCCTGGCAGCTACATAAGCGCATTAAGTCCAGCTGAAGCAAACTTTTCATCTAATTTGTGGACAAGAGGGCAGACCTAAATGTACCCAGCCTGGGAGTCGGGCAAAGACCAGGCAATCAAACAATACGATTGCTGTAATTGCTTAAAATATTTCTTATTAACCCTTTATTACTATCCATAGTTTCAGCCTTGATTGGAAAAAACTCGTTTAGAAACGAAAAATCTTCAAAAAGAAATTTCTATGCAAAAGGAGGCGTTTCATATTAACAGGAACCGTATGCTCATCAGTCCGTCATTCCAACCTCTTTGAGATGCGTTGAATTGAAATAATTCTCTAAGATATTGCGGCTTATTAGTCTGTAATAGGACATATAGGAAAATTTAGGTAACTAGAAAGAGAGCAGCCCAGCAGGTTAGTCCTGAAGAGCGAAACATGGTCAAATGGCCTTAACCCGAATATAAATCGTATGCACTCGTTAAATGCAACCCCTAGTTTGCGAGCACAAACGCCATCCAGCTTAGAGTAGATGATGATGCCGAATGTGCAATGAGGTAAATTAAGCGACTTTATAAGCTTAGATTGCATGCCTCTCGATAAGATCTGGACAGAATGGCATAGTCGCCGCATTCCTGCACAAATCTTGCTGAGAGTAAAACTGACATAGTCGCAGCCTTCATATTCTGATTTAATATAATTCCTAGGCTGGTGTTTGAAATAGGTAACGAGTACCCATTTAAGATCATGGGAGGAACATCCGATAATACCTCGTTATTGTTATGGAAAGTGATGCATGGAGATTTTTGGGGATTCAGTAGCAGTCCATTGTTTAAGACCCATGAGTAGATTCTATCTAGGTTGTCATTTAAGCGAGCTATGCAGACCTCAATAAGCCGAATAGGCCGACTTACGTACAGTTGTACGTCATCTGCGTATAGGTGGATACTCGCATCTTGCATAACATTCAACAAGTCGTTGATGTGTAAACTGAAGAGTAATGGACCTAAGGTAGATCCTTGTGGTACCCCGCACAGCAAGGGTAAACTATTTGATACTAAATTTTGTATTCTCACACACTGACACTGACCCCTTCAAAAAGCTTTCAATCATCGAAATTACAGATGCGCTGAAACTAAAAGAGTTTCGTAGCTTTTGGAAGAGGATGCGATGGTCAGCACTGTCAAAAGCCTTCGAGAAATCTAGTAGTACCAACACAAAAAAAAAAAATATTGACTATCCATGGCGATTCTGATGTCAAAAGTTACTTTTAATACTGCAGACTGAGAGCTGTGTGGCGTACGAAAACCAGATTGCCAACGGATTAGAAGATTATTGGTTTCCACGTACTCAAGTATTTGCCTGTACATAAGTTTCTCTAGTACCTTCGACAAGAAACATAATATGCTTCTTGAGGTAGGCTGGAGTTGATTTTATGCATATAGATAGAAATATAGTTGACTTCCAGTTACGAGCGGGTCTCAAGTACAATGTGAAGTTGTAGTCAAGGAACAAAATATCATGAAAAAGGGCTGATCTGATCTTGTAAGTTGATTTTATCTCTGCCGGTAACGAGAACCAAGCCGGGGATCGGAGGATTAGCGGTGTTGAAATAAGTCGGAAAGACATTAACAGGTTTTTAAGGTGAAGCGATTGAAAAAGATGCGAAGGTTGACTAGACAAGGCGTCACAGAAAAGCAGATTCACATTAAAATCTCTGCCCACTATCACATTTTCATAACGTTGAGTTATGTACGATATTGAGGTTTCAAATTCGCGGGAATTATCACTATTAAATTAATTTGGAGGACAATAAACTGACGAGATGACACATTTTTCGTTACCTGCCACAACCTCAACACACAAAAACTCAAGCGGCAAATTTCCAGAGGAGAAGGATATCTGTTTAGCTCTAAGCCAGTTTCTCCCACACGCCCACTTCGGTGATTACGAAATAGGTTAAAATTCGGAGTTGTAAGAATTTTATATGGATCTATTTTTTAAGTTTACCGAAGCTTTTCTGCAAGTGAAACAAAGTGGTTGCGAACAAAATTACGGCGGTCTTAAGACTAACTTTTTGTTTCTCGAATTCTAAAATCTGATAATTAAAACTGCTGACCTAATCATTGTTCCCATGTTAAGTTTTGATAAGCTTTTTACTAATTTTTTTCTTCTTTATTTTGCAGGTAAGTCTGAGAATGTGGAAAAATGTGCAAAATGTAGCTTGGAGGAATGGATCAGGTTCGTATTAGAAATTTATTTATTTTGAGACTGTCTAGATTTGTAATTGAATCTCTGTTTCCTGTATTAAGGTCATGTAATGTAACTCACGCGCTTTTTTAAAAAAAAAAAAGGAAATTTAATTTCAAAAATGGGATAATTCGGGCAACTCCTTCGTAGGGTTTCCATACAAAAAATTGGTTTTTAACAGTATATTTGAGCGTTGCCCGAAATTGTGTTGACGTAGATAGCTGAAATTTGATACGTGGTGTTCTTATAAAGGGTTTTCCAATAAGAGGTGTTATTTTAATTAGCCCGCTATTTCGGTAGATATCATTTTTGGAGCTGTCATTCTTTGACATTTGACAAGTAGAAACTACGCCATTAATAAAAATGGAACGATACACGATTCAACAACGCATTGAAATTATTAAAATTCACTATAAAAATGGTGAAAATGTGGCAGAGACGGTTCGTAAAACTCAACATTTTTGGGTCGTCGTGAAGCACCTTGACGGACCGCAATACAGAAATTGGTACAAAAATTCGAGCTGTCGGGACAAGTGAATGATGTGACGAATAAAACCCGTGCACGTCGCTCAAGAACAGCCGAGAATATTGCTGCTGTAGCCGAAAGTGTTGAAGAAAACCCAGTTTTGTCCATTCCTCGTCGTTCTTTGGAATTAGGCATTCCACAAACGTCATTACACCGTATTTTGCATAAAGATTTGAGTCTTAAGGCTTATAAAGTTCAGTTAACACACGAACTCAAGCCGGCTGATCATCAACAACGTCGAGTCTTTGCTGATTGGGTCCTTGAAATGCATGAAAATGATCCGGAATTCCATCGAAAGCTAATCTTGAGTGATGAGGCAAATTTCCACCTCGATGGCTTCGTCAACAAGCAAAATTGTCGCATCTGGGGCTCGGAAAACCCAAGAGTTATTGTTGATAAGCCTCTCTATCCTCAACGTGTGACTGTTTGGTGCGGTTTATGGTCCCGCGGGGTAATTGGACCTTACTTTTTCGAAAATGAGGCTGGAGCAACAGTTACGGTGAATGGATTGCGCTATCACAGATGATTAATGATTTTTTATGGCCAGAATTGGATGGTATTGATCTGGACAACGTTTACTTTCAACAAGACGGCGCTATGTGCCATACAAGCAACGAAACCATTGATCTTTTACGGAAAAGTTTCCGGACCGTGTTATCTCTCGAAGAGGTGATCACAATTGGCCACCGAGATCTTGTGACTTAACACCTTGCGACTTCTTCCTTTGAGGCCACGTGAAAGAGAAGGTCTACGTCAACAGCCCAGCGTCGATTCAAGACCTCAAAGATGGGATTCGTGAGGCTATCGAGGACATAGGGCAGCCACTTTGCAATTTGGTTATGGAAAATTTCATGAAAAGGATATGGTCCTGTAGGCGTGGTCGTGGTGGTCATTTGGCTGATGTTATTTTCCATTATTAACGGCATACCTTCCTCTTTATAATGAAATAAAGATTTGTCATTTATCTCAAAAAATGGCATTTTTCTTTGAATATCAAAATTACACCTCTTATTGGAAAACCCTTTACTTAACCCTAATAGGTCAAACTTCATTAGAATCGCATTACGGTCATACGGGGTCAATGTGACCCCAGCTCTCAAAAATTGCACTCAAACTTCAACAATTTGTTCTAAAATTCTAAAAAAATATTTAGATATTGTTTAAGGTTCCAGGAAGGAGATTTTATAGTCTTTTTAATTTAAATTAGTTGTTTAAATTCTGTGAAATATCGGCGAAGTTAAATGAAGGAAAAGATATTTTTGTTGTTTTTTTTTTTTTTTTGAAAATCGTACTGCTTATTCAGAATTGATTTCGGTAAAAAAAAAGCTATAAGAATCTATTCTTGATACTTGATATTTTAATAAAAAAATCATTCCAACATTGTCCGTTTCAAAAAGTGTATTTATTATGAAGATCGAAAGCGCATAAAATTTCGAAGGAAAATGGTCTTCATGTTGCATGAAGAATCAATATAAATGGAGCAATAATATTTATCACACAGCAATTTTTTGCAAAATACTTTTTATTATGAAAGTTTAATATGCGAAAATGTAAAAAAGGAGAGTAGAAATATTTTGTTTTTTCAATTTTTGCCCGCACACTCAATGCACATGTTCGTCGCACATTGATGGTTTACAAGATGTACAAAATTATATTGTTTTTTATCCTTGTCTCTTTTACAAATGTTAGTTATTGTTTTTCACCATTAGCGGATAAGTCTTTTTTCAAGATCATCATGATTCCATACCTTAATTCACTCGCAAAGTTGTCATAGTGAGCCTGTCCTTCAATGCGGGCCATACTAATTCTAAGGATAACTCGCGTAGACAATCAATTTTTGACATTGAAGAAGAATTCGCACATTTAACTAGAACAGCTTGGTCCAACATATCATAGAATATCTGCATCGACCAACCGTTCATTTTTCTAGAGGTGGTAAAAGTATGGTAAAACTTGTTAAAACAATCTGTTGTAGTATCTGGCTTTCCATCAATAATATTCGTAAAATACTAATAAAAGGTAGGCAGAAAAACTATTTTTTTGTGTGTATAGGAGCAACAGTATTCCAATGGATGAGCAAAAGAATTTCTCATCTTGTTCTAATAATAAAACTCGCATGTCTTTTGCTCGTGTATTATAAGCCACATGCAAACAAGCATTAAAAACATATAACCACTGCATCGAAAAAAATTCTTTCACGTGGAATTTCATACTTACGTTACAGAAAACTAAGTTTAGTAATTGACAGCACAAAAAAAAAATTAATAATAATTTCTCAGTCCAAAATACACTTAGGCATTGCCGTCTTTATGTTCCAGGCCGTGACATCGAATTCTTTGAATGTATTAGAATGGTACGATTTCGTACTTCTTTTAGCATTTGTTCTTATGGAAAAATGCATTACTTTCAACTTCAACCTTCTGCACATTGTAAATAAGCCTCCGTATTAAAAGTTTTATTCAGGAATTTTGTTATTTAATTCCTTGTGCATTTACCAGTATATAAATCCAAGTACTTTCTTTAAGAAAATTCTTTATATTTTATTACTCAAACATAACACTACACATAAAAATGAGAAAATGCGTTCAATTCTGTTGCCTTCATACCAACTTTCATTTCTCTATGGGTTTTCTCACAGAGAAATGAAAGCTCACTTCAAAGTGGGAGCAAATAGTTCTTAAATCAGATCTACTTTTGTTTGAAACTGATTTTCTTTTGAAAATGTATTAAAACCTAAAGTAAAAATTATACAACCATAAAGCCAACAAAATTTCCTATAAAATAAAATAAAATAAAATATTTGATTTACCTTCGAATTATAATTTAAAAGTTATGAAAAGTTAAACACAGAAAACCGTTGCCGTCCGTTCGATTCACAGCGCAGTGAGCAAGCGCAGCTTGTGAAAATATGAGGAGAATGCGTAGCTCTGCCGATTCATTGATTAAAAAATACTTTGAGTCATGTTTGAAATGAAAAAACTGAATTATTTGATATGGAATGTGGGAAATATTTTTAAATTGATAGAAGCATTACGGGATAATATATAAAAATGGTTAACATTGTCTTTTTGTCTTTATTATACTTAAGAAGTTACTGTGTGCTAAACATTGAAAGACTTATTTTTTTCATATAACTCAATAGGCAAGCTCAAAGCTCTGATTGCTTTCCAGTGTGATTTGTGGTATGAAGGCAACAGAATTGAACGCATTTTCTCATTTTTATGTTTAGTGTTATGTTTAAGTAATAAAATATAAAGAATTTTCTTAAAGAAAGTACTTAGTTTTATGTACTGGTAAATGCACAAGGAATTAAATAACAAAATTCCTGAATAAAACTTTTAGTACGGAGGCTTATTTACATTGTGCAGAAGGTTGAAGTTGAAAGTAATGAATTTTTCCATAAGAACAAATGCTAAGAGAAGTACGAAATCGTACCACTCTAATACTTTTGCAAGTAGCAAAATCGTTTTGTGTCATGGCCTGGAACATAAAGACGGCAATGACTTAGGTCATACGAAGTCACCGTGACCCCACGATTTTTTAAGGCCTACTTTGACCGAACGCTAGACAAACACTGATGATTTCCAAATCACGTTAACAGTACAGAAGTATCGTTGATTAGACGGATTAATGGTAGGTGGCGGCCCAAGACCTATTTCAACGATTAACGGACTCTACCAGAAGTTTTTTAAAAATGGGTCAATTTGACCCCCGGTGACCTATTAGGGTTAAGTAAAGAGTTTCGATTAAATATGATATTCGGTAGCTAGTGACATAGCTAGTTAGTTATTTTGGTAGCACATTGATGCTTTCCTGCTGGAGTGTAGATGTTCAGCACAAGCATAAAATTGAACAGGAACATGATGCGTAAGTTTCAATAAGATCAGTTTTTTGTTTTTATTATTATTAAGACTAGCTCAGGAGATACCCTATGATGCAAAGCAAAGCATGACAGGAAAGAGATAGAAAAGCCATTCCTCTTTGCGGTATCACTTAAACAAGAAGGGCTTGGCTGATGGCTATGCTCATGAAACTTCATAGCGTTTAAACCCATCCCTCGCTTAACGGAAACTCCTTATACGGAATTTCGCTATAACGGAATTGAAAAATTAAACCACGATCTCTGTTAACGTACAAAAAATTCGATTTACAGAAAAAATAAAACTGCACAAAAATTTGTTCTAGTACTTAATTTTTGTTTTTATTTGTGTACATTGCATATTTTTCATTTGTAAAATATGTAGTAGAGGCGAAATTTTTTGCTATCTTATTGTCTTTATGCAAATGTGCAAGTGTTTTAATAGAATTTTGTTCTGTTTAACGTTTTTTGTGTTGAAAATTAGAATTTTTGTGTTGAAAATTAGATTTTTTTTTTGGAAATTCTTTGGTAGTTGATATTTGAATCTTTGATTATTTCTCGTAAGTACATTATACATACATGCATACATACGCACTAAATATAATATTTTTCCTATTGCCATTAACTACGTAATTTTAAAAAAAAAAGTAGGCTTTATAAAATGCCACCAAAACGGAAAAACAGTGTTATTGGAGGCGAAAATAAAAGAAGCCGAAAATCAATAACTTTAGAAAAGAAGTTAGATGTATTACATCGTTTTGAAAGTGGTGAGAAACTTTCTGAAATTTCAAAAGTATTAGGCCTTGCAACATCTACAGTTGGTACTATACTCGATAACAACGCTAAAATTATGGCACAATCACAATCAGCTGCTCCTCGAAGTGCTGCAAAATTAACTCGCCATAGAAGTTATATTATGGAAAAAATGGAAAATCTGTTATGTACATATATGGATCGAAGATAATAATCAACGTAATATTCCTATGAGCACAATGACGATCCAGGAAAAAGGCAAAAGTCTTTTTGAAAAATTAAAAATTGAAAATGTTAATCCAACTAGTGAATCTTTTGTCGCCAGCAAAGGCTGGTTTGAAAAATTTAAAATCCGTCACAATTTACACAATATAAAGCTGAAAGGTGAAGCTGCCAGTGCTGATATTGCGGAAGCGCGTAATTATCCAAAAATATTAAAAAAAATTATAGACGAAGGAGAATATGTCCCGGAACAAATTTTTAACGTAGACGAGACTGGCCTGTACTGTAAACGAATGCCAGAAAAAACTTATATTTCTAAAGATGAAAAGTCTGCACCTGGATTCAAAGTAGCAAAAGAACGTTTAACTCTTCTTCTTGGGGGCAATACAGCTGGAGATTTTAAGTTGAAGACTCTGTTGATATATCTCTCCGAAAACCCTAGAGCTTTAAAAGGATGTAATAAATCCCATTTGCCAGTTATTTGGAGATCCAACAAAAAAGCATGGATGACTTCAAGTTTATTTGAATCTTGGTTTAAAGACTGTTTTTGTCCCGAAGTCAAACTTTACTTAGAAAGAAAAAACCTCAGCAATAAGGCGCTCCTGCTACTGGATAATGCTCCAGGACATCCGATAAACCTACATGAGTTATCTGATAATGTCCGGATTGAGTATCTACCAAAAAACACTACAGCCCTGATTCAGCCAATGGATCAAGGTGTTATTTCTACATTCAAGGCATATTATTTGCGAAAAACGTTTAAACAACTAATTGTTGCCAGTGAGAAAGAAGGGCAAGATTTTGCTTCAATTAAAGCGTTCTGGAAAAATTACAATATCAAGGATGCTATACAAAACATTGGAGATTCATGGAAAGAAATTCAACCATCTACAATGAAGAATGTTTGGACAAAAATTTGGCCAGAGAATGTCAATAACGATGATGCTGATGTTCAAGTTCTTCCGGAAGTCCTTCAAAATATAGTAAATCTTGGTAATCAACTCGGTTTTGAAGATTTTGTAGAAGCAGATGTTACAGATTTAATTAATGCACATGGATTTAGTCTTTCCGATGATGATTTGTTACATCTGGAACAAAATCGACCACTTGAAGAACACGAGAATGAAAATAATATTGTAAATATTACTCAAGAGCTTACCACAAAAGACCTGTCTACTGCTCTTTTCCATTTCGAAGAAGGTATTAAGATCCTGCGGCAAAAAGATGAAATAAACGAACGTAGCTTGAAGATATCTGGAGCTGTAAATGAAGCTATAGATTGTTACAAGCAACTATACAGAGAAAAAATAAAATCGGCCACTCAACAAAAATTAACCAGCTTCTTTCAACCAGTTGCGTCCACATCAGCTAATACTAATGTTGATGCCATTCAAAACTTGGATACCAGCTCTGAAGAGGATTTAAATTCAGAATCAGATTGCACCACTTCTGTGTTCCTAATGGATTGATTTATGTTATTTAAAGAATTTTTTTATTTTTAATTATTTTTATACATATGTACATATTTCTGAATTCATTTTATTTTTGTTTTTGAATATTTTTATGTACATATTTAATACTTTATTTTAAGAGTTATGTTTTTAAATAATTTTTCATTTATGTTTTTAAAGAATTTTGATATTTTTAATTATTTTTATGTGTTATTTCTGAATTAGTTTTATTTTTGAATATTTCTATGTACTTTAATATACATAGGTACTTTATTTTAATAGTGCATGTACATATATGTAAAATAAATATTTTTGAATTATTCTGTTAATGAATATTTGTTCTTTTTTATTAACAATGTACAACACTGTAATTTAGGTTTAATAATATGTATAATGATAAACTGTATAATCCATAGCAAAAAATTCGATTTACGGAAATTCGATTTACGGACAACTTTTCTGGAACGGAACCCTTCCGTTAAGCGAGGGAAGGGTGTACTCTGCAACTTCGAAGGATTAACCACTATTAATCTACAAGAGATCAGACAAGATATTTATTTTAATATATTTTTAATAATGTTAAAAAGTAAGAGCCTATTGGGATACCAAGAAAAGCAACTATTTTATCGTAGTGCTATAGAAATTTTTTCTGTAATAATATTAATAGGATTTGCTTACTGCTCCTTAAAACACTCAAATGACACAGAATGAAATCGGTAGTACTGCGTCTGATTTTGTTTCGTACGATGGAATCTTATACATACGTATAACATAAAAAAAATTTGTTTGTGAATTTTTTTCAGGTCATGCATTGCATGTAGTTAATACTTTTGGCATTTTACATACGTGTTCAGAGTTCTTCGCTTGAGAATTGATTACTGTCACGATTTTTACGATATCTACCTATTTACAAAAGTTAGCTATCAACAACAGCGTTTTATAAATTGGATTACAACCCAGCAGCACTATTTCCACACTAAATTTAAATCTATTTACGTACATCTGACATGATTTTCAGAAAATCCGATTTTCACAGCTCCAAGATAGAAAGTGAGAAGCTCCATCTTCATTTATGCAGTATTGCATAACAGAATTATGGTGTTGCTTGTGTCTTTTTTATTGCATTTTAATATCCATAAATTTATAAACCGATACTATGACATATATCCTTTTGGAAAAGATGATTACTTTTCCCGGCAAAAAAAAAGAAAAAAAGACTGAATACGAGACATTCCCATTTTCTAAAGTCAATCATACGTAGACACATAAAAGTATATTCGACAAAATATTTAGAGATTTTTGCGTGTGTGACAAGGCACAAGGCATACGCCTCATCTCATTTCATGCAGTCAAACCGCGACAAATTTATATATGTATGTATGTTTGACATCCAATTTGTTTTGGTGAAATGTGTCACAGAATCACTTAGAGATGTGCGTTCATAAACAGCATCAACAACAACATAAGCTAGCGCGAGTCAAAGCAATCTTCATTGACGACATTTCCTATATAGAATTCTTTGTTAAGGGAGATGGGACTGAATCAAGTGTCCTCGACAATTGAGTTGATCCCCCATCTGTGGGTGTAATTCCCAAACATCACCGTTCCCCTATTACCCTAATGCGAGAAGTCGGGAGCGCGTGTCTCAAGTGCACGTCTGACGTGTCCTTTGTATATCTCTTGGGATTGTCTTTTACTTGTCAGTTTATATATTCTTAAGTCGATTGTTTACTTTGGCTTACTTGTCCATTTAGCTGGATCTGAAAATTTCAACCGTTCTTTTAATGGGTATTCTATGTAATGTCCTGGTCCTCTATAAATGTATGTGGTCCTTTGACAAGGAAAAAATTCAGTTAATGCCAAAACATTATTTAATCCCGAAAAAATTTTTGGGATGTTTTATTTTGAATTTCATTACAATTATTGGCCAGAATTTTTCCAAGTCATCTGTTGGTAGTTCTTAGTCCAAAGGAAATATATATATGTAAGTATGTATGTGTATATAGATAGCTCAGGAATATTGACAATTTGTAAACATTCGACTTGACTTATACTCTCTAAGGAACCAAGGAACAAAATATATCTATATTGATGAAAGGATCTCCTCTGCTTGAGGCGGGCGAAGGAGAGAAGAAAGTGCGTTTACTTACAACAAAAAAAGGGAGCAAAAATGGAACATGACAAAAACAAGAAAGTAAACAAAATCCGTGACAAGAGTTTCGATTTTGTTGAGGAACTTTGTTTATCATTATAAACAAGAAGACCCGTCGGTCGGGAAAAAGAGTAAGGTACTTATTGACGAAGTGGAAGTGAAGGGACGAGTGGGGTACCTACTTCTCTACTGTGATGTCAACGTGACTTTATTTATGCACCCTTTTCATTTGTCACGTTTTGTTTTTGATTTTCCTGGAGCTTTGCTTAACCTTTGTACTACTCCTACTACTACTACTACTACTACTACTACTACTACATACTACCGCTGAAGTCAACCGAACCGGGATGGGAAGGACTGCAGATGTTGAGAACTGTTCCGTGATAGGATTATAAACAAAGTGCGCACTAAGCATTACAAAGAAAAGGGCTGAAACTAGTTCACAGGAAATGCTGCAATTAGTTTCGTATTCTTTTTGAAAACCAAGAGAGATATGAAGTCACTCCTCGCATTTCATATCTAGGACTTTTGTTGTGTGACAAACCCACATATGCATACACACATTTTATTTATTTATTTAGGACTTCATCAAAGATCTGATTGCTGTGCTGGTAAAAGGTATACATAAAAATAATAATTCAAGAGAAAAGTAACTTTAACTAAGTTGATCTCTGATTTGACTTTTTGAAAGATGCAAGTCAATGCAATCAAACTGGTGGTTAAAGAGACGAGATATTGATGAAATCGGCTTGTGCTTGCCATAGTCTGTACTATCCTGAGGAACAATGAAGAAGTTGTTGTTTCTCAAGGAGCGCATAGGAACAGATATATTGAAAGTATTTAAGAGGTTAGGAGAATTTATCACTCCTAGTCTACTGAAACGCAAAAACAACTCTGGAAGTGTTTCGTTTATTTATCAAGAGTAACAAATGGAAAGAGTTTAAGCCTGTCGTCAACAACATATGGAGATAGAATAATAGGATTGTCCAAATGACGTTCACGCAGGGCTGCACAGCCTCGATACTAATTTATGTATAGTACAACACAGAAGGGAGACCAGACTAAACTGGCATATTCCAAAATGGGTCTAACGAATGTGCAGTAAAGGATCTTCCTTATAAATGAGTCATTAAACTCCTTCGAACATCTCTTTACAACCACCAGAGTGGCATTAGTCTTGGCAACGATTGCATTAATACGATCCTCAAAAGAAAGACGAGTATTAACCCTTATTTGACCACGAAGGTACCCGGGTAACTTTTCAAAAATGTTTTAAATTTTTTGTGTGATTGTACAATGTTTGAAGGTTATTGTTCTAGGTAATCTAAAAAGGAATATTTTCTAAACATATTTACCAAACGTGAGCTTAATTAAGATAACTGCAATATGATATCTTTGGGCCTAAACATTTGTATACGCTAACCGACCACTAGTGGTACCTGGGTAACTCGTATATTTTATATAAAAATTTATATTTGTTATTTGTTTTAAAATTTTTACATACATGTATTTGCATAATAAGATGATACTTATAAATTAAAAAAAAAAAAAGCAATTAGAAATTGAAAATGAAATGTACTACAAACATATTACATTTTAGTTACATCCAAACCATTTACTTATTCTTGCTATATGACTAACACATTTCGGTCGATTGCAAATGTAGCAGGATTTTCTTGTCTTACGATTTCTCCTATTAGGTTCTAACAAACAGGCAAAACAGTTGCCAACAATTGGAAGTCGTCCACTGGAATCTCAAACAAAAACTGCTGATGGAATTGAAATCTGTCTGCCCAATATTGACTCAATTCCCAGTTTGGTGGTAAAATTTCTGCTGTAAATAGTAGGGATTGCTGCTCTAGTAGATATAGCGGGCATTCCTAATTCTCTTCCGAGGTCTTCCAAAAAAGTTCTGCGAGAATCGGGTTTTTCCCAAGCTGAGGATTATTTTCTCTGAAAATAATGAATGCGGCCAAAGCTGCCACGTCGATAATGTTGTAAAAAATTGCAACCGGCCACCTCAATGTTTTTCTTTTTATAGAAAATAACCCAACCATTTTGTCCATATTGTCTACATCGCCTTTCGTACTGTTGTAGTATTCACTGATTTCTAGTATCTTTTTTACACTGGTTTACACTGCATTAGTGTTATGTAATGTGGACAACAATACAACTGCTGCATTTTGCTTTGGAACATAGGAACAAATGGTTACATGATCATTGTATCCAAAGCGGTTTCGAAAAATCTTCTGGGGATTTGGAAGGCAAAATCTGCTTTGGGATATATGATTTGTTCTTTTTTATTGTCCCTACGATAGATAAATCCCAAGACTTCAAATATCGGGCAGAAATTTCTGCTGTTTTATCCGTTTGTAAACGTTCTCCGCGGTTATTTATATTGTTGAATCTCATAAACCGGGAAATAACTTTGAATCGATTCTTTCCCATGGAAGCACGATATAGCGGATACGAATATGACTTCCACAACTCTGTCAAATGTTTGTTATTGGAATGATTCACACCAGCATTAATTAGTATTGCAATTAAATTTTTCCATACTTTACACGGCTTACTTGGATTACGGGCATAGTCAGCTGCAAAAATACTCCGTGCTTTTCTATTCGTTTCGCGTATGATAATATTGCATATTACTTCACGAAAAATGCATTTGAAAGTATCTCGAATAGTCAAACACTGTGTTGATCTTGATGGACTACCTCTTTGGCGAAGGATATTATGAGCGCTTGTTCTAAAATGTGCAGGAGGGTTGGTTCTCCATTCAGTCTTATCCTTTGAGAATAGAATACTTTCAACATCAGTTCCAGAAGAAATCGCATCTTCAGGCCCTGCTTCATTTTCAAGCTCTAACTCACCTTGAGCACCAGCTTCATTTTTGGGTTCCGTATCACTTTCAGCCTCATCCCACTCAATCCTTATACTTTCATCACACAAAACGTCATCAACACCTGAATATTCATCAGAGTCTTTATTATGTTCTCTTTGTCTTCTTGTGAAATCTATCATCGTCGTTGGTTTTGGCGGAGGTGGAAGCCATTCTTCTTCAGAGCAATCATTATCAAAGTCGTTATTTGAATCCTCATCAGAAATATCAATTAAATCCTCTAAATGCTTATTTTGCTCTTCATAAGACATTTTATCAAAATCAGCTTTGGAAATGTTATAAGCCATTTCCATAAATAAAAGTTTATGCTGAATATATATTTTTTATAAACTTCACAATTTTTAAAATGAAAATAGGTATTACCTTTTTCCCAAATCACAAAACAAAATATATGTACTACTCAAAAATCTCACTGAAATAACAATAACTTGCGACAATATTCAAGTATCCGCGTTCCTTTGCAAAATCTTGTATCCAATTGAAATACTGAATTTTTTTTATAATAAGAAAATTGAATTACGTATAAAGTGCTGATTTTGTATGTATACCGTGAAATGAGTAAGACAGCATTGTCATTTCCAATGTGTTTGTAAGTTAAAAAGGCGACTAGTTATTAAGTGTTAATATTATTGTGCATAAATACTGGTTTTTTTTTATATTAATTATAATTAAAAATTAATATTTAGCTCTTTGTGTTGTAGTACAATGCTCTGACGCAAAACAGTGTATAGATACACTATTTCTGTCAGACAAAATGCATGCATTTTACGTGAGTTACCCGGGTACCATTTGCGGTCATTTAGATACGTTTGTTCTCGTGGTTACACAAGGGCTAAGGAAAACACCCAAATCTTTGGTTTTGTCAAGTCTAGTTAATAAGCATCCATTTTGAGTTGTGTCATTATTGTTTCAAATGAGCAATATGATTCCTATATAAATTTGTTGCTTGCTCTTCTCTATTTAATCTTGGAAATTAAAAAAAAAATCACAAACTTTATTTATTATTATCTTAAATGAAATCATAGGGTTTGTATACTAAGTTTATCATTCCGTTTGTAACGCATAGAAATAATTATGACAACGAGTGCGTGCCTAGTCCTTGGGGGGCAAGCTTTGAGAACCCGATTTTTAGGCCGTGACACATTAAAAGCAGAAAGCAGTGACAGAAGCAGAAACAGAAATTTTACGTATTTTCTGTTTTGTCAATCACATTGGAAGCTGAAGCAGTTCCTCCGGCATACAATCTGCGAAAGTTTAAGAGTGACATACATCAACCTCCGCCGCTCTCCTCACATTCCCTAATTATTTTCCGTATCTCCTTTCTCTGCCATGCTGTGCTTTTCGTCATAGGGTATCCCCTGAGCTTGACTTAATGATATAAAAAAAAAGAGGAAAGCAAGGGACTCGAGTTGGACAGATTACATTTGCTTCAAATCCTTACAGCTCCTGCAGAAATCATTCGCCACTATGTCAAATTTTCTAGCATGGGTCAGTGACCCGTAATGACCCTACTAGTTTGCTGGTATATGTTTTGCTGACATTAAGTAGTTATCTTGTCCTCTTCCTATCATATGCAGGCCACAATTGTCTCGGGATAATGCAGGTTTCCCTGTAGATATAATGGGTGACTGACCTCTTCTTTTAGAGATCTGATCGGGGTACTCACGTAAGCAATGTCTACAGATCTATCCATTTCAGAACCCTCCTTGGTCAACTAGATGGGGTTTAGTGTTAGCTCCATATGCATGACATGCATATATGCTATGAAGGTCTTCATTGATTCCATTTACATAATCCCTCATTAATCGAATTGATCGACTCAGATATATCTGTAAGTCATCAGTATAAAGATGAATGTGGACGCATTAATTACCATACTTTGCATATCTTAAATGAATAGGCTAAATAAAAGTGGTCCGAGAATAGATCCTTGTGTTACACCTTATTTCAGAAAGCGTGGGTTACAACTTGGATACGATTGGAAAAGAGGTTCGCTATTATATTTACAGCTGAAGACGAGACATTAAATCTAGGACGAAGTTTATATTTACATTCGAACTGAATGATTAACAGAATCTTGCACTACTGCCTTAGGAAACATTTCTGATAATCTGTGTTTCAATAATTTCTTTTTCCTTTTCATATAAAATAAGAAATTAATTCGAACAAATCGCAGTTATTTCAGAAAACTAGAGTTAATATGGTCATAACCCGTCCCTATTCAATGAATGGGGGCAATGTTCAATGCATTTAAAAACTCACTTCCACCATAAAATTTAATTTAACTTTTCAATTTAGAAGGTTCCGGAAAATTTTAAATTTTCTGTATAAAATTTTCAGAATATTTTTTCGTCTTTCTTCTAAATGTCTATTAAAAGTCACTTAAATATGAGATTACTTTCTGTAAGTGTACATTATTAACCTCGGCACAAAGAGAAAAAAAAACGACTTAAACATCTTTTTACTATTTGACCATTTGCAATCTACTTTGTAAACTGGCGTCGTCCTCTCGTCCTCAAATATCCTAAAAGCCCGTCCTTAGAGTGAAATTTAACTTCAATTTGTGAAAATCTGAACGATTTTCTTTTATGCATGTATGAATGTATGTAGAAAACAATCTTAAGGGAAAAAATAAAAATAGTTGGCAACTTGCACCAACATAACATGCCAAAAACCTGAGAATTTTTGAGCAGGCAAGACCACGGTGATTTCATACAGCAGCAGTGAACCGATTGTCTAAAACTCCGTAAAACTTTATGTTCTTGATAACACTACGGGGGCCACGGCCACCCCCCAGACCAGATTCAACCCAGGCCAGTTGTACTAGAAGGCTAAGCATAAGAAAACTTCTTGGAATGATACTTAAACTCGCACAACAAACTATGTATCCCCATTTTCTATGGCTTGATGGCTACTTTTTCTCACATGTGCTGCGTGATTTCCAGCAATAAACCTATTCAGAAAATGTTGAATGAAATTCGGCCAAGAAGTGAAATATATATTTTTTTTGTTTTTGTATTATTTTACTACACAAAACCACACTATTTAGACAGCATACACAGAGTATGTTTTGTAATGCTGGCCAATAGGAATTTGCTTCCTTCTATCCAAAATTATGTCACCTTTATAAACAAATTGGCAGCCCATTGAAATTAAATGCTTTGCTAATTTGCTGCGTTTGTTGGCAGCAATTCCGAATGAAAGGGTGCCAACTGCAGCTCACTAATATACACAAACTTCATTCGTGTTCAGCAGAATTCTTCCGGTTCGAGAAAACTTGGCGCTGAGACAATAATTTACGGTCATTGTTTATAAGTCGTTTTTAGTGAAAATGTCGAACTGCTGTACTTGTGCTGTTTGGGGAGGAAGTTTCGCCATTAACACAGCACTTATAACAATAAATTGCTCACATTGTTTGCAGGAATTTTCTTAATTTAAAATTTCTACTTGGATTTTATGGAGTGAGAGAAAGAGAAAGAGAATAAGAGAAAAATAAAAAAATAATTCTTAACATCCGTTGCCGCCATCTATATTGCATTTGACTTCTCTATTTTGATGTCTTCTTTGAATTGTGTGAAAATAATTTTCTTTTTTCGTGAATCAATAATATTTTGTTGGCAGTTTCGAAGTGTCCTGTGTACCTGTTCCAAACCTATTGTTCGCCTTTTTGTTTCGGATCTTTTATTGTTTTTATGTTAGAGAAATTGAAGCAAAAGTCTAATCAGAATAAAAGAAAATAAAAAAACACTTTACGTTAGAAAAAAGAAAAAGAGATCGTAGGTGGGTTTCTACACATTTTTTGACAATTAAATTTATAAGAAAATAATTTCATTGGCAGAAGAAAACAAGAAAAGTTCGGGTCCTTTTAAGCTACGTGATCGTACATATGCAAAAGTGTGGGAATATAAGTTTGTTTGCGTTCTCAGTCTTGGGACAATGATTTATAATGCATTTTCACAAATTTTCACGTTTTTCATTTCTCTCGTTTTATCGAGAAAAACAAATTGCATTAATTTTACAGGCATCACAAGTTCGACTCTTGCATTTTCCCTTTTTTTCAAAATTGAAATACTTATTATAACCACTTAATGCACGTCTTAAAAAACAGAGAGGTTTTCCTTGACCACAAATATGTAGGTCCAAGACGGTTTGCGCGCGGCTAACCCCTTGCCAGACGAAGTTAAAGTACTGAAAATTTCGGATTTTCCAATATTCTATATAACCACATGAAATTCGGCTCAGAAGCAGAGCTAATATCCCTGAGCGCAAATATGTAGGTCCAAGACGGTTTGCGCGCGGCTAACCCCTTGTCAGACGAAGTTAAAGTACTGAAAATTTCGGATTTTCCAAAAAAAGAATATTACATCACAAATGAGGATAAGTGCTTTTTTTTAAGACTAACGGCGATAATATGATTCGAGAAGACGTTGAAGAACTAAAAAGTTCTCAAGAAGAGGCAGATACTCGTATGATACAGATGTACCTATTTATAATAGTGCTTTACAATCTGCCTAACCTTAAAAATAATATAAAAGTATGGATCGAAGTAGGAACTGTCTAAAAACACTCTTAGGTATATTGATGTTAATTTAATTTACCAAGAATTGGGACAAAAACTTAGCGCAGCTCTACCTGCATTTCACAGCTTTACAGGATGTGAATATACTCTACCTTTTTTCAAAAGAGGAAATTTTGGAAACTAGATATTTTGTAAATTTGGAAGCGAAGTAGATCTTAATGAAGAAGATTATACATTATTAGAAAATTTCATCTGTAGTATATACCGGACAAAAGCTGTAATGGTTGACGAAGCCCGATATGAAATTTTTTACAAATCCTGCAAGCCTACATCAGAAAGAGTTTTTAGAAACATCCGAAGTAAGTGATATTTTTTTGCAAAAGGTTCATGAGATTCACTGCTACATTCACACTAATATTTCTTGTCACCATACCTTTACCATCTCATAAGCTCAATCTCTACTTTACCTTTATAGATAAGTAGTGAATTCTCTGTGAACCTTTGGAAATGTCAGGAAACTGCTTATAATTTTGTTTATTATAGGTTTCGAAGGAAGTCTTCTACCCCCAAACAAAGCAGTTCTGTTGCAACAAATATACAGAAGCAATTATATATGTTGTATATGGAAGAATGCGGTGAAAAATGAAGAAATTAAATTATCACCAACAGAAAGTGGTTGGGTGTTAGCAGAAAATAAGTTGAAAATTAATTGGTTCGAGGGAAATGCCACACCTGAAAGACTGCAAGATCTTAAAGTTGATGTAACTGAAGAAAACGAAAACGATCTGCTTACTTGTGATTCATCAGATGACAGTGAATCTGAAAGTGATACTTGAATTCAAAGTATAAATTGAAAAAAAAAAAAAAAAAAACGATTTCTAAAAGTAAAACACAAATGCTGGAAATTGTAAGATTTGTTTGATATTTGTCAGTACTTTCCGAAATTTTCAGTACTTTAATTTCGTCTGGCAAGGGGTTAGCCGCGCGCAAACCGTCTTGTACCTGCATATTTGTGCTCAGGGGTTTAGCTCAGCTTCTGAGCGGAATTTCAAGTGGTTATATAGAATATTGGAAAATCCGAAATTTTCAGTACTTTAACTTCGTCTGGCAAGGGGTTAGCCGCGCGCAAACCGTCTTGGACCTACATATTTGTGGTCAAGGAAAACCTCTCTGTTTTTTAAGACGTGTATTAAGTGGTTATAATAAGTATTTCAATTTTGAAAAAAAGGGTGTTTTCAACATACTATTACTCACTTAGGCCGCGGAGATTTCCTGCCAGACAATTGTTTTTGACATTGCCTTTCCTATAACTTAATACGTATGCATAAATTTTTTGGTTATATTTCACACCAAAAATTTACTGCGGGCTCTTGGTCTAATACGTTTAGGTAGAAAATATAGAAAGTATATCAATAAACTCATCACCTACATATTTTCATGCCTCCAATCTCCATCACTTCTAGATGTTTTAATGTTAGCTGATACTAGTAAAGTCTTGATTCATAGCCAAATTAGTCGGCCAAGTCAGTTTGTGACTATCACAATATAGTTGTGCATGGTTTGTTTGAATAATGTCCTGTTCTACCTTGGAATTATATCTACCTTTCCCCATCTGTGGACGAAAAAGTGGAAATTTTCACATCTTTAACTAGCAATCTCCATGATAAATTTGTCCCAGTAGTAAGCAGGTGTAAACGCTGTGGGGGCTGTTCGGCTTAATACTGACCGGTTGAGATGTTTATACAAAATTGCTCGTAACAAAGTTACCTCAGCTATTAGACAGTCTAAGCGTTTATACTTTGGCTCCAAGCTTAACCCCACCTTTCAATCCAAGCTTCTATGGAAGAATTTGCGACAATTTAGTGATACTGGCAAAGATCATAAGGAGTTTAGCTTCAGCCCAGATGATCTTAATTATTATTTCATATCATCAGGTAATGCTAGTCTACCTACTCGACGGTATATTAACTCCGATACTAGTTCAATCATTGCTCCTTTTAGTGATCAGCAGGTAAGTGAGTTTAGTTTCCGCAACGTAAGTCTTGAAAAAATGCTTAAAGCCATCTATTCTATTAAATCTGATGCGAGTGGTCCAGATAACTTACAACCTTGTTTTATTCAACCTCTACTTCCTCTTATTTGTCCCTATATTCTTCATATTATTAATTCCTGCATTATATATTCTAATTACCTTTACAGGTGGAAAGTAGCTACGGTTCTTCCAGTATCTAAAATGCGACAGCCTAAAGCAATCTACTATAACCGACCAATAAGTCTTATATGTTTTCTGGGCAAGATCCTGGAAAAGCTAATGTATAACCAGCTTGTGTGCTTTTTGGACGACAATATGCTTTTAACTAAATGGCAATCAAGTTTTAAACCTTACCACTTTTGTGAAACTGCCTTGCTTAAGATAACTACTGATTTAAGAGCTTCATTAGACAAAAATCTCTTTAGTGTTCTTCTGCTGTTGAATTCTTCTAAAGCTTTTGATTGCGTTAACCATGTATTTTTTCTGCGTAAACTCTCCACTGTTTTTAGTTTCAGCGAATCCGCAATCACTCTAGTAGGAAGTTTCTTCTCTGATAGATCCCAAGTTGTCAAAATCGGCAGTAGATTATCTGATTCGTTAAAGCTATCAAATGGTGTACCACAAGGGTCAGCTTTGGGTCCATTGTTTTTCAGTTTATTTATTAATGACCTTGCAGAAGTGGTAAAAGATGTAAATATACATCTGCATGCTGATGACGTTAAGATATATTTAAGTAGATCCATACGACTTCTGGAGGATTGCATTGAACAAGTAAATAGTGATCTAAATGAGTGGTCTGCAACCAATGGATTATTACTTAACTCGTCCAAGTCCCAGTGTATTTCGTTTTACAGTGGTCCCTGGGGTAAAGCAGATATTTCGCCGATATATTTTAATCGTGCTGTACTACTTGTGCGAAGCAAAGTCTCTAGAGTTATTTCACTTGATAAGAAAATGAAACTGGTCAGGGCGCTTATTGTACCTGATTTTACTTATGGTAGCCTGGTATACATGAATTTGCAGTAAATGTAAGCGTAGGGTTGAAGTAGCTTTTAATGGTTGCATTAGATTCATCTTTAATCTTCGCAGATACGATAATGTTTCACATTTTAAATATAGACTATTGGGTTGCTCCATCGATACTTATTTAGAACGTAAAGCTCCTGTATTTATGCATAACTTGATTTACGAAGGCAAGCCTGATCACCTGAAAGTAAATTTGAGGTTAACAACCTCACAGAGAAATTTAAACTTAATTATTCCGCGTTTTTACAAAACTGTGGTGGAAAATTCTTATCTTGTCCAAACTGTACGGTTGTGGAATTCACTTCCTGCTCGTAATCAGCTTAGTGGCTTTGTCAGTGCTTTCAAAGAGAGTATTAAGTCCGTCGGGTTATAGAATGAACGAAAGAATGTATAGCATCGATACTTACTAATTTTAGTACTAGTTTAGTTTTAGTTAAGAATCTTTGCCAATTCGGAATCAATATTTTGCTTTCAGTCAATTATGGAATTTATTTCAATTAATCACTCTTCTAGTTATGTTTATTTTTCTCAGTCTTTTTAGTACGAAAAAAGATTGTCAATCTTGTGTAAGTAACCAAAATGAATAAATTATTGTTCTTATTATTTGCTACGATTGGCGGAAGCAAAGCTTCAGTTGCTTGTCGCAAGTGGCTGTTTTGGCCTAGAGCCTAGTCATCTCTACACCGACTTGGAGGCTATGAATGTTCTCCCTCCTTGGACAAAATTCTGCCGTAGCGAAACTAGTTCGAAATAGAGGAAGCGCTCGTCGCTCGAAATTTCTTAATTTTTTTTTTTTAACTTAAACGAAGTTTTAGCATCATACTTTAATTTCCGAGAATTCAAAATAGATGGACCGCTTGTGGGTCGAAATCACTTCGATTTTTTTACCATAAATAACGTTTTCAAGCATGCCGATATTTCCGAGAATTCGAAATAGATGTGTCGCTTATTTCTTCGATTTGTTTGCTATATATAGAAGTTACGATACGGCTCATGTCAATTTCCGAGGAAGTCGTTAAAGCAATTATTTTCTATTTACGAAATTGTTCTTCGCAGGCATTCTAAGTTGAGATTTTATTGAGTGAAGTGTAAAGTTTTACTACAGAGAGTATTTATTATTTATTTATTCGATATCGTATTTATTTAATATTTGCAAAACCAGATCGTACTGTTAAAAAATATCGAATCCAAAGCGAACTACCAACACATACAAGAATTTCGAAAGAAACTCGAGCTAACGAACCACTGTCTGGTCGCCAATACGATTCGATATTCCGTTTTTTTTTTCTCCTGCAATTCGCAAGCGCGTTACAAGCGAATTCGATTTCGCAGCATAACTTCACCTAGTCGAATTGATTCGAATTCGATTCGATTTTGAACCGTTTTCAGGGCTGATGGCTTCTATACAAAACATTTGGAGGGGTAGCTGCTACGTTGTAGTTGTTTGCAGATTGCGGAGATGGTAAAATTGTGTGCCACAAGAATTGCGGACCTGAGAGCCTGAAATTTTTGACCTAGAACTTAGTCGTCCTTATGACAACTTGGACGCCATGAGTGATCTGAGCTCGAACAGGTTATCATACAACCACGCTGGAATGGGTAAAGTTGTGGTATAACCTTTCTAACCAAGTTTACTATCAAGTAAAGATGACTAGTTTACTGTCTGGAAATCAGGATTATCTTTTGGAATAGATTGACCATGTCGCCGTGAATGGTGTTAATCATTTGGCATAGGTTACCCGTCCTGATGAATTCAGTAGTGTTAATTTGAAGCGAACCTCTCTGCTAGAGGGATTACCACAAATACATGAGTAGTGAACGATGAATCATGTAGATGTGGTAACCTCCTGCGGAGTTGGATTACCACAATTCTCTTGATAGAGCTGGGACACCTAGACTATTTAAGTAATTCATGAAGTATGTGCAAATCTTCTGCGACTTCCTTTCCACTGCTGCACATGCAACTGCGCAAACCAGCAGGATCTACATATAATAATAATAAATATTTAGATGCGGTTTTTTTAATTTAGAATGGGCGAATGGGGAGCTTTCCGATGGGTTACAATTTTCTTACGTTTTGGGGGTTTTGGAGTGGGGATGGTAGCTACTACCCTTGGGGCTGTCCAATTTGGGCCGTGTGTGGTATGAGTCGAGTTTCGAGAGTCGGTTTTCGAGGGTCGAGTTACGAGTATCGAGAGTCGAATTTTGAGAGTCGAGTTGCGAGAGTCGAGAGTTGAGTTTCGAGAGCATGACTAAAAAGTCGATAATAAAATATATTAAAAAAACTTTTAAAAGAAATAACTTTTGTAAATAAAATGCACTAAAAAGCAAAAATAATTTTTTTTCTTTGTCAGTGATATAAACAAGAAAAGTTTAATGCAAAATAAGAAATGCTACAACTCAGATTTAATCTTAAAAGTTTGTGCATGATCTGCAGTTAGATATTTGTGATTATAATTATGGATGCCCAAACTTTTAAGATTTAATCTGAGTTGTAGTATTTCTTATTTCACATTAAACTTTGAATTCAATTCTTAAAACAATTTTTAAAAAAGCACTTATCTAATACAAGGAAACTTCCTCCCTTTGGTCCAACGGCGTCTAAACACTTCCCCAATTAAAATCCTCAGTTAAAATATACAAAAGTATCATTAATTTAAATAAAAAATAAAATATATTAACAAGCTTACCAAAACTCCATCGTACGTCTGTATACTTACAATGTCATCAAATGACAATTGTCAAGATATGACGTCAATTCGTGACGCCGCAGTCAAAGTTCAATGGAATACAACTTTGAGAATGAGCGTTGCCTGGGCAACCCATCATGAAGCCGAAACGTAGTGGTTCACGGCGACCATAAAAAGGCGACGAGCCACAGCAGAAGCACCTGATTCTTGGTTCAGAATCTGCTCTGAACACTTCCTTCACCAGAATTTAATCTGTTTCCTATCCTCTGCAAAAATTCTAATTTTTGCTTCCATTATATAGAAATTTAATTCTGTGAAACCTTTATACCACACCTAAGTAGGAATTTACTCCTACTGCAGAAACTTACTTCTGCTTCACCTTTATCCCACATCTCAGCAGGAGCTTACTCCTGCTGCAGAAATCTATTTCTGCTTCATTCCCATCCTTCACCTAAGAAGGAATTTATTCCTGCTTCAGGAATTTACTTCTGTTTCACATCTATCCTAAACCTAAGCAGGAATTAAGTTCTGCTGCAGAAATTTACTTCTGCCTAATTACTAAACTCTATTACTGCTACCGTGCTTGTATGTACGTGCACAGACAGAAATTTATATTTTGTTTTGAATTAATTCACGAATTTAATTGTGGATTTTGTTTTTTTTTTTTGTTTTAGAAATAAAGAGAACAATCACACAGTGGCGGCACTGGATTGAATTGAGTTGTTTTGAATTATTTGAATTTAATTTAATTGTAGTAGGTTAGGGTATTTTTACGAACTGAATTGAGTTTGTGATAAAGTTTAAAGCATATTATCTTGAATTAAAATTTTGTGTTTGAATTTATAAAAGTTGATTTATCCTTTTACAACCGACACCTCCCTTTCGCTGAGCTAAGATCTCACAATATATATAGTATAATGTGAGTGTTATCAATGGCACCTATAGACAATGAGGATTAATAATTAATCGTTGAATTTTTCAGCTAATTTTTGTTACTTACCAATAAAATTTGCGGACTTATGGATTATCAAGGGTTCATTCAAGATTTCAGGAATATCTCAATATTATCGTCATCATCCCCTTCAAACAAATTTTCAAATAATTTTTCTTTTTCGGTTCTTCTTCCTCAGTAGTTGTGATATTCATTAAAAGCGTTTTTATTTTTATATTCTATGACAATTTTTTCTTCTTCTTGAATTATATATGTATTTTTTATTTTTTATTTCTCGCAGCCACATCAACAAATACTGGGTGGATATAAATTAAATTTACAAATGTCAATCGATGCTTAATATTTTTTTCTATTTTTTTATAAAGCTTTAGGAAAATTGTTCACATAGATAGATATACATTTTCTTGACACTTCTTTATCTTGTAAATATTTCACGAAGCTGCAAGAAAATCATTCACACATATACTTTTTCATACTTCTTAGATATTTCTCCCCTCCACTCATAAACGAGTAAGTTTTTCCCCCATAAGAACGCGAACAGACCTTAAGTATCTAATTATGCTAAATATAATTTTAACTTTGAATTTTGTGTTAAAATTTCGCAATATTTGAATAAATTAAAAATTCAAAAAGAAAAATAAAAAGCCTTTGAAACTAATCTAATTTCCAAGAATTAAATCCACCTGAGTTTTGAAAAGAAGTTATAATTTGTTTAAGACTAATAATTGGAGCTGATGCCCTAAATAAAGGCCGGCAAATATAGCCTAGTAATCCCATGTAGAAAAAAAAAGCTTTCCTGATGATGTGTTCTTTGAAAGAAGTTGTTGTAAAATAAAAAAATAAAAAATTAGTTTAAATTCAAAAAATTTTGATGTTGTTGAGCTAAAACCTGAAAATGTATGGTAAAAGAGGAAAAGTTGTACAACGATTGTAATTTGTAAAATTTTTAATCATCTTTATAGAAACTATCTTGGTATAGTTATAGGGTGATTTATAATATATAAAAAAAAAAAATAACAGCCTTTACTCCGTTTGGGAAGTAGATGTCAAAAACGACACAATTTATAGTGTTACGGAAATCGAGGTCAGGAATGGAGCTAGAACAAATTCTTCAAGGAATCGATTACAATTAATATACTCCATCTTACTCCATTTTCCCAACACCCTGTATATTTGGAATTTTTGAATTCGGTATCAAAATAATAACTATCTATTATGAACAACTACAGTTCAATAACTAAAATTAATAACTACAGTTCAATCTAGTTATAAGAGACTGCCACGGCTTTTTTCTTCCTTCAATACTCCTCCCCTCGGCCATTATCCTTTTATACACTTTCAATTATTTATTTATTAACTCTACTTCTTTATGTGTAGGTCTCAGGCTTTGTAAATTTATTTTTCGTTATGAATTTCATTTAAATACTCAACGAGTAATTATTTGTGTAGGCCTTCAAAGTTTGTGTCCTACCAAAACCTTCTAGAAATACATCACAAGTCATCCCAACGAGAAATGGAAGCGCTCAAAAATGAATTCAATAGCGCTTCTATGGCAGCTCACAGTGCTTCCCCACCGTTTTATCATATCGTTTTAACGTGAACATGTCCGCAGAGGGAAGTGCTCAGTTGCACTCTTGGTCTTGGTGCACTAATAGGGAATACAGAGGGAATCAAGATAAGGGCTTTATTAAAAATTTCTGTTTTACTCTGAACGCGTTCCGTTTAATGTTAAATCTATACGAATTACAAGGGCATGTTCTTGCTAAACAAAAAAGCAATACTGTTAAATTATATTATTAAAAATATTCAATAACCACACACTTCAATGAACTACTAAAGAATGAAAATTCTCCTGCGCATTCAGATGCCTATGAGTCATCTTTTTATAACAACAAAAAAAAACAAAAAAGATTATTATAAGCCTAAACGTATAGACAAGCGATTTGCATACGCAAAGATTCCTTTGGCCGTGGTAAAAGAGCGCTTCGGAAAAGATGTTTTCTGCCTATGGTGTGGAAGCGCGTCTTTTTACAAGCGTTATGTAAAGCTCTTATGTAAAACTGATAAAAGTTTGATTTGAATAGCTCCTGCGCCCTAAACTACTACTCACACAGTAAAATTATCTTCCGATAATCTTAAGCCTACTCTCTTATCTTTCCAACCGTAATAAAATTTTTATACCTCGCCTAATAAAATTATTTAAAAAATATTATTTTAACCAAATGACTACGATCCTCCAGACAAAAACTCTCCATTAAGTAATAATTTCATAGAAATCTGCCTACAGAATCGGACTCCAGCTGCACATACACACATGCAATTATCACTCAGTTGAGAGTAATTGAGCGTAAAATGCGGTAAGGTTACTTTTTAATTAAAACTATTTTATTATTTTGTTAAGTAAGGTATATAGTAAATGCAGCCTTTGGGAAGGTAAGAAGTCAAACTTAAAATTACTGTAAGACTATTTTCCTGTGCGAATATTAGTTTAAGCTCTATAGAATATATAAAATTAATGTCCATAACTTTTCCATAAAAATCAATATAAAACATTTGAGAGAATCGGACTAGTACGCACACATATACATTTCTGTTTCGTGGCTTGTGAAGTATTTCCCGAGGGTTCTGGTCCTATTCATTTCTATTTTGTTATCCTTTTTTTAACCTTAACTGCTATTGGCTCTTGATGTGTGATCGACTAGAGATTTGAATTTGTCTTGGGTAGGCTATCTTGCATATAATCTTCAGGCATTTGTTCATGAACACTTGGATTTTTTGTGGAGCACAAGTTTACTTGACAAGCCATATATAAACGCTAGATTTGAACATTGCAATTTTAGATTTTTGGTGTGTAAAGTTATTGTTTTTTGAGGTATTAAGCTTGGATGGTATTGCTTGATGAAAATAATACAATGTAATGCTGGCGTTATGAAATAAAAGCGCAACAAGTTATACAGGTTGCGGCAAAAAGATCTGACGGTTTTCGCCGCCGTACTGTTGAGCTGGTAGCCTGTAGAGGTGGTGGGGATAGGCGCGTTCCAGAGCCCATACGTGGATATTTTTTATAGCCATGGAGCAGTGGTCGGGTGAGCACCGTGCGTTTGTTGTCGATGTGCTTTTTAAAAATGACGATTCCTGCGTTGCTACTCAGTGGCAGTTCCGTATGCGTTTTAATATGGGTCCAAGAGGAAGTGTCCCAACTCGTAACACAATTCTGCTATGCGTAACTTTAGAGCTACCGGTTGAACGTTAAAACGGAAGTCGACAAGCCGTCCAAAGTTAGCCCGAACGCTAGAGAATATAGATCGAGTAAGAGAGGCTGTGGAAGCCAGTCCTCGGCGGCCGGCCCGTAAACAACCTGCTGCTTTGCAAATATCTGACCGCTCAGTATGACGAATATTGCGTTTCGATTTGCATTTCCACCCATACAAATTGGCTATTGTCTAGCAGTTAAAGCCTAGCGACTATGCAAAGCGGGAAGCATTTGCAGAGCAAATGATTGACTTGATGGTAAACGACGAGGCACATTTCCATCTTGACGGTTATGTAAACAAACAGAACTTTCGATAATCTGTCTCCTACAATGTTTCAGAAAGTGTTCCACAACTTCAGTGCAAGACTGGAAGAATGCTTGGTCAAAGAAGGACATCATTTAAAGGACGTTATCTTCAGATCAGATCTTCAGAAAAAAATCGGCTGTTTTGATGTTATTTTCATTAATTTACATGAAAACCCTGCTGTAATAAGCAATAAAACAATTTGTATCACTTTTAATTTGTTTTCTGTGTTATTTTTATTTTAAAACCGTCGCTGTTGACGCTGTTTGTGTAGGGATGGGCTAGTATCGGAACAGTGTTAATACTTTCACATTTCTGTGCGTATTATCATAATTTCCCAATACTTGTATGCAGGTTTTGTTTAAGTGATTCTTCACTAGAAATTCTTGAAAATGGCTCCCAAAACCGAAGGTTTGAAGAACCTAGAAAAAGGTTAGTGCATCTACCCCTTGGCCCTTGTTACTTCAATTGGCTTGGTGGCTCCTTGTTGAATTGTTCCCTGTATTACCTCCCTTTGGTATCCTTTTTAAATTTGCATCGGCTTTTAATAATACTGTTTTTAAGCAAATGTTTTTGCCACATTCCACACGCAAAGAAAAAACTATCTATTTTACAGTGTTGGGAAAAATGTACTCTGATTAACGATTAACAAATACAATTAACCATGTAATCTTTAATTAGATTACTTTGTAACAGATTACTAATGTAGTCCATTTTTATAATTAAAAAATTAACGTGTAGTGTGATTACAAGTTAATTTGATTACACATTAGTCGATTACATGTTAATTTCACTACATGTTAATTACATTAATGTGATTATATTTAAGATATTTGTATTCAAATTCTTCATAAAACTCCCTAAACTAATTTTGTACGAGAACAATACTATTTTCTTTCAATTCCTTTTATTATTTTAATAATTACTTTTAAGTAATTTACAAAGTAATCTGTTACAATGTAATTAGATTACAAAATAATCTAATTATATTGTAACAGATTACATATTTTATAGATTACATATTCTCTCATAAGTAATCTGATTGAAATGTAATCAAATACAATGTAATTAGATTACTTGCTAATTTGACTAAACTTGAATGGAATTATTAATTAAATTACACGGGAATTAGATTACGCCCAACACTGCTATTCTACTATGATTTTACTAATTTCCACATACAAAGTGATTCGTAAAAAGTGGAATTCAAAATAAATTTTGAGTCTTGGCATTATCTGCCGAAATAGTTATGTATATAAAAGTATTATTTTGGATCGATATATATATGAAATTCTGCAACAAGATAACTAACTTGATATTGGTAAGGCTTATGTTGTACCTACTTCATAGGCCTTGACTATGCCCTGACTACACTCTACACTTAAAAAACTAATCAAAACCCTAATTTTACCTTTGGCAGTTTGATTCATAGCAAGTCGAAAGTTGTATTTAATTGTGGTATCTGCTTCATTTATGGATTTCGTAGATTCGATCATGTCTCACCATACCGCACAAAATTGCTATAATGTTCGTTTGCCAATAAAATGCGTAAATGACTGCAGCCCGTTTCACTCTCATTTACCAAAGATGTTATAGTTGTTGTTGACAATGCCTCGAATGTCTGTCCAATTTGCGCATATACCGCCTTTGCACGGTTCAGGATATACACTCTTATATCTGCTCCCCTATCTGCTGATGGATTGGAAAAATCTACCTCAAACGAACGTGATGCGTTTTTATTCAATAAATTGCCCTTTACGATTCGATAATCCTGCCACCCACAAACTTTGTCTGGAAAGTAATAAATTGGACGCTATATCAGAAATATTTCTGCTCTTGAACAACAAATTGCGTTTATATTACGTGACATCAAAATGTGGCTTTGTGGATGAGTAAATGTTTCCATATAGAGGCAGAACATGCTGCACACAATACATATGCCCAGTAAGCCTGCAAAATATGATATACAAATTTAGTGGGCTTGTATGTACTACTTCCAATTCTTATCCTTTTACTGTCCAAATATATACAGAGAAGCAGTTACCAGGCAGAGAAGAAGAACGCATAGTAAAAGAATTGTGTATGCAAACCGGAAGAAATATCGTAGCTGACGAAGTGTACAAGTTTAATTTTTATAAATTTAAATGCCCGTTTTCATTATTATTATTATTTTATTTTATACCAATTGCTCCAACTTCAGTTTAAGGGGGGGTTACCACTGAAATCTTAAAAAGACACGAAAAGTTATACAACTTTGCGTCAAATTTTGAGTATTATCATCATTAAAATTGCACATAGTTTAAGAAAAAGCATAAATTTAGGTAATGACGTGTCAAAAATAAAGATTTCGGGGTTTTATATGTATGTAATTAGCTTTAGAAAACACTCGAATTCATGAAGTTCGCAAGTTTGGTACAAAACACGGTAATGTTAAAATTACTAAGGTTCAATCTTCTCCAACCAGGACGGAAATATTGTATAAAGCAAAAGAAGACTTGACAATATTGATGGCCAGCCGTTTTTTTTAATGCTTTTCCCCAAAATTAAAATTACTTTTAGAGTATCCATTATTTAGGTATGGCAAGAAAGTAACTAGGACATACTGCAGAAGGGTGACTTTTCTCCATCATGGCTGTTATTCATACATCCGCCACGTCGACATGGGTCGACCTGGATGATCTATTGACAGATAGACTGCAGGCCATGTTTTAGTTCCTCGTGTCGCAGGCATCAAGAGGACATAGGGCCGCCTTGATCGTGATTCACATTCAGGCTGTCATAGGGGGACAGTCTGGTCAAAAACCTAATTGGTTTGGCGTGCTAAATTTTCGCTCAACCCCAGCTTCACATCAGGTAGACTCGTATACCTCCCCGGTACATGAGCTGGCTACCTTAATCTGGTCGTCCAGCGGACGTCCAATCGACTAGAAGCAAGGAGCTTAAGATGCATCAATGATATTTTCGAGCTCTTTAAGCCACAAATTTCCTGCGTTAAGCAGATTCTTCAGTCCTTGCTGTTAAGCGGTCATTCAGAACATCATAGCTAGTCTTAGACCAACAGTTGTCCATATCAGGCAGACAAACTGTAGGTAAATACAAGTTTTCGCCAAGCTCCGTGCGCGAAAAAAATAGTATAGTATTATTGATGATTTAAGAGATAGGAAATTATCAATTGACCACCTAAAAATGCGAGGTAAGTCACTATTTAGTTTATTTACATATGTATTGATAAATCTAGTTGGTGCACTAATATCAAGTTGACAATCACCAGCATATAGGTGGATATAAGAGTGTCTTACTACTGAATGCAAGTTATTAATGTACCATCCAAATAACAGTGGGACGAAAATCGAACCTTGGGGAACACCGCATAGAATTCTCGCAGTCTTACTCGGGGGTTACACCTGGCATGCAAGCTGCACTGCCATACTTCTTACACGTGCAACCTCTACTGCCATGCTGTCAGCTCAGCTTTCAGCGAATTTAATGAAAATCCATAGTAGTTGAGGTGATAGTAATTTGACATTATGCAGTTTTCAAGATGGCGGAAAAGAAATGCCCGAGAGAATTTGATATATTTATTCTGGGAAAATGACATTTTCTGGGATCATTTGCATTACATCATTTACCAACACCTTCCTCTTAACTTTTTCTTGTGTTTTTATCATTCTGTTACTTCCTTTATTGCTATAATTTTCCAATATATGCATAACTTTACGCCTCAATGCCATTTTTTAAATGAACTTGCATGCAAGATGATAAGCCATCAACCGAACTGCCTTCTGCTGTCAAGTTAAAAATCGCGTTGGGAGGGAGGCTTGCATGCAAGCTTTACTATTTCGTGTAATCCCTGGGTTAGATAATCGGCCGTCAGATTTGACTTGTTGTATCCTACCAGAAAGAAAGCCATGAATGAGCGTGATAGCAGATGATGACATACCAAATTTAGAATATAATTTATGTAGCAACATTTCGTTATTAAAACTATCGAAAACTTTAGAAAAATCAAGGAGAATTAAATAACAAATCTCTTTTCTCTTTCTCTTTCAAATCTGTAGTGACTTTTGCTAAGACAGTCAAGCAAGGTATGAGTGCTGATTCAAATAGCTGAGCAATTGATTACTTCTAAGTTTTCCAATATTTTTGAAAGGTAACATAATATGCTGATAGGTTTAAAGGCAGAGGGAGTAGAGGGACAAGGCTTTTTGGGAACGGGAATAAGGGGTTTTTAGGAATTAATCGGGGGAAAACTTTGGCGATCGGATGTAGTTTGAGCGACTTTCTTTGGTGAAAAAGTGGGGTTTTATACTTCTCGTGATGGTGCGAAATTGGTGAGCCGTGGAAAATGACTTCCTATGAGAAAAATGTTCACAAACGGCAAACACGTCCCGAGAAACTATTTGAATCGAGAAAAAGTACACCACCCGATTGTACTCGGCGCGACCTTTAATTTGATATGCAAAATGCTGTATTGAAATTACCCCACCCAGCCTGGGGCTCTTACCCGCACCCTAAAAGTATGCAAAGAAAGATTCTTCTACGAATTGTAATTAGTAATGAGCTGAGGCGAACAGTGCGACCCGTTTTCCGATAGGACATAAGCCTACCGAGTTATATTCGATCAAAAGTGCGAAAAATCTAGTTCCTCAGTTCGAATAGAAAAGACCGAAATACTAAAAAAGTGAGTATGGGGATGGCTCTTTAAACTTCCGAGTATAGGAGTGTTGGTATTCAAACTTCTTCGTAGGACCTAAGGAATTCGATTCCGTACTTGATTTTCCAAAATGTGCTAGACCAAACTTTGAGCCCCCCTCCCCCAAGCCTTCCCACGCTTAATTGAAATAAATATTGTTCTTCAAATATGCATTGTTTAAGATATCTTTCATGTATGGAGGTGTAGGGCCTAAAATATGCATTCCTCTTTGTTAATAATTATTAGAAGAATAGCCTGGAGTATCGAAATTAATTAAATAATTAATTTTATAAAATCTACGTCTCGTTTGATAAAATTTTGTATAACACCCAATTAATTGATTACCATTTGAGGTTTACGTGTTATTAGAACTGAAATTGATAAAAATGAAAAGAATGTAAAAATTGTTGTAAATTAAATTTACATGCCTGAGACTAATAAACTATTAAACAGGATAACAATTTCTTATTAAGTTTTTGTTTTTCTTTCTAAATATGAAAAGGAACTTTTCCATATGAAATTATGGAAATACATAAATCCAGTTTTCCGTCGACACAACCATAAAAATGTCACAACAATAAGACAAAAGCACTGGAGGCAATCTATTTTTGTTAAGTGGCTAGACAGAAGTGTCTCCAAGTGACCACAAATATAATATGTAAGGATTCTTTACAAGCAACTTCACAAAAGTTGCTTGGCTGCTTGAGTTGGGTCTAGGATCAGTGGGATATGTAAGTATGTAACTATGTTTTATAGTATATATATACAAAATAATGGTTTTTATGGACATCATACATAAGTTGAAGAGATGATTTGTCTGGCGAATGTCTAGAATTATATCAAATATGACTTTTTGTACTTACGTTTTGTTTTTATCTCTCCCTACCGGTAAAATGAAACCTAGTATTTACTAGCTGAACTGTCTGACTGAGTTCAAAATGTCCTTTAAGGTGGTGGCACTAAAACTAATGAAGATAAGCAAATATAGATATATGTAAGTATCCATGTTCATTTATATCTGTCGTCTAGTATCCATAATTATATAGTTTTACATGATATCTGAATATACGTGTGTCCACAAATTTATTTAGACATCCTCCTTCAGTTTAATTCAAAATCCCATTAAAATCTGTCAACTCAATTAATTTCAACCAAAGACAGGCATTTATGGATCGATCTCCTTAAGATAGAAGACTGACTGCTGAGTAACTTGACTGACTGCAATATGCAACTATCTTTGACCTGCATTGAAAGCTAATTTAAACACTCAATTTAATACAGGCAAGACTAACTAAACATACATATATCGCTACGTATAGAGTATAGATCTTATCCTGCAATTCTAAAGTGACAGATTTGATGATGGTTCCTCCTGGTATCCCCCATATAATAAGATGCAATTGACTGCTGCTATGCATAGCATGAAATCATGTTACACTCTGAAATTGTGTGTCGCTCTCATGCTAAGTATAGTTGGAATAATCTCTAATAAGATTCATGCTTCTTGTGATTCAGGCAACAAACTATAATAATTATTCCTTGAAATTATATACATACATACATAATTGTTTACATAATGTTTGTTTGTGTGCATATTTGATTGTATCTTTGTTTGTTTAAATGAAACTCTATATTTGTATGCATGTCCAACTTATCATGTTTCATATAGGTACATAAGTAGAAAGCATAATTTATGACAGGTACAAGCTGGTAGAGTTATGTTTGCTAGAGGGAAATAAATTAACAAATTATCTTCAGTGTGTAGAAAGTTTGTATATTATGCTTTTAATGAGGAAGTTGGAAAATTAATTAATTAATTTTGAATATAAAAGTTTTGCTCTGTACGTGGGTATACTTAGCATTTTCTAATACTATTTATATGATAAGGAAAAATTTAAAAAAATAATTTCGAGCAGCAGATTGTTATGGTCGCATGCGGATATGACCTTAGGATCTCCAGATACCGCACTGACATCTGTCGGAGGATAGAAAATGAGACTTTCAAGCGAAACGTCGATGAAAGCAGAAGAAGAAGAGTGACAGAAAGTGAAAAACACGAACTGACAGCTTCCCGATAAGTAAGATGTTTTTTTTTCAATGATTGTATTCGGTTTGTTTTTGGACGGCGACAATTTAACCATGTTTCGCGGTTTGCTCGGATGCTCCTTGGCTATGTATTTGAAAAGGCGAGCTTTGGTTTTTTTTTGTCTACGTAACTCCAACAAACCAGGGTACTTACGAGAATTATTTCAATTTATAACGTCTTAACGTAATAGGACAGGAACATATTGATTCCACGATTTCATAAGTCCTGCATGGAAGGTTCTCATCTTGTTCAAGTAGCTATTTGACATAATGATCTTCAGTTAAATGTTCAGAGTGTTGGCATTGTCGGCGCATTTAAGAGATGCATATATAATGTAACACTATTATTTTCTTCATTTGCTACTAGTATCTGTAGTACAATAATTTCAATTGAATTTAACTTCTTCTTCTTGCTTGGAATTCCTTTACATTTTTACTTCTTACTTTAAGTAGCACCACGTTAGATTTGATTAGATTTCTGAAGGAGTGTTAGGTGTTAGCCTCTCTATCATTGCGACCACCTGAAAGATTTATTGTGAGTCTTCGTTGAATTTACTCCCTTTCTAGGTTCAGACTGTTGATAATGTCTAGAACCATTCTGGGATTGAGATTCCACACGTAGGTTGGTGGAGGAAAAGCATGTTCGAAATGGAGTAGTCTCCGCCTGGTCAATGCTAAGCAGTTGCAGAGCAAGTGCTTCAAGGTTTCGTGAGCATCCTGACAGAAACGGCAGGATGAAGTCTCAGCCAAAATCAGCTTGTTTAGGTGCGACCTCAAGGGTCAATGGCCTGGGAAGAGCTCTTTAATCATTTTGAGCTCTGTTTTTCTAAGGAGTATTAGTTCTTTTGTTTTTCCGACAGAGGTGTCGATAAACCATATTAAACTACAAATAACTTACAAATTAAATAATAATTGTAAGGCTACATATAAGACGATATTTACATGTGAAAATTTCAAAAATTTTAAAACAATATTTGTTTTTGAAAATAATAATTTGCTTTCTTGCTACCAACACTTTTATGGTTTTGTAAGAAAAGGTAAAAAATTAAATTTATGAGCATTTCTTTCCCAATTTTTTTATTTTATATACTACATAACTACTGTTGAAAAACCAGACGCAGAATTGCAAAAAATGTGTTGAAACTATCCACTAATTATACTATCGAAATGTCCAACAATGTCCTCCAAAGTCTGGGAATTGTTGAGCAGAAAACTGTTACAATTCTGAACGAATGTTGCAGGTGGACTCAATGAATTTCTGATAGGCATGTAAGAATGGAACCTACCGAGCGTCGAGCGAGTATATGACTGTTAGCGAATAGAAGTGTCGAAATCCTTTATTAGGAGTTAGAATGCTGGTGTGCTGCATTATGACTGTAGGCATACAGAAGCGTGGGAGTCTTTAGGTGTTGGAATGGTAGCGTGATTCAATTCGATTTTTTAGCACTAAATATTTCCAAAGTGTACTTGTTTATTATTTAAACAATACATATAGATATAGAAAACGGTCGATGGCTTACCGGCACACTGGCGCGCAATAAAGCCGGCCTACCGGAAAATTTCCCGGCATCCCGGTGGGCCAGTCCAAGCCTGGGAGTTAGTAAAATCCTTATGGTCTCTTTTTTTGACAATCAAATTAATTTTTTTAATTGTCAAATCTCTATTACCTATTTAGGGCGAAATGCCCTATTTTAAGTCGAAATTTCTTTATAGAAAAAAATTATCATTTCCTTTGAACACAAAATTACCTAAACAGATATTTTTGCCCTCAAAGTCGACAATTTTAGCTATTTCGCCTTGCCATCCAGTAAAGTCGTGGTATAAGGAAAATTTTTAAGTCAAACTAACTTTTAGGTCGAGATATGTAATATGCCCCATATTTATTTAAAAAAACATGGCTGCCATATATTAAAGGAATTTATAGAAAACTAGCATGATACCCACTGACATGTATATAAATGGACTGCTCGTAGAACCAAAAATGTATGAAAACAATTGGAACCACTTTCATGTTCCTGTCTCTTTTCGTGAGACCATACTTTCCCACTGAACTGTAACGATTTAGCGGTATTTCCAACCAAAACAGCTTTGTAAAAAACACTTCCTTCAACTTATAATTAAAATTTAACAATACAAATAGTCCCAAATACTATTGTGGTAAATTCTGTAAATCCCACTGACATGCATATATAAATATATTTCCGAATAATTTAAATATACAGCGCCAGTCAGAGCATACTTTTTGAAATTAAAACTGATGCCACATGAAACAGGAGATCAGTCAGTCCATTTATATACATGTCAGTGATGATACCTTAATTCCTTTTTTTTTCATAGTTACTGTAGAAACCTCCCAAATAATTTGAAAACGATTGAAGAATATTTCAATTAATTTCAAGCTTTTAAATGGCAAAGAATATTTTAGAATACTTTAAAATGTTAATTTTTTAATTATTACAATATTTTTAAAGTGCGTTGGTATCTTTTAAAAAATTATTTCTACAGTTATCAATAACATTTTTGTCGTTTTACATTTAGCGCTTAGAAGCTAAGTGAATTAATTTTGAATAAGCCCATAATTTTTGTATATTTTATTAAAGCAATACTTCTCATAATCATTCAAGTTAGAGTTATGTGCCTTGTTCATAATAATTACATTACCTACTACGGGAAATATACACACACAATTCTTATAAAATGAAATCACTTTTAATTAATTTACGTCGAATAGACGTAATTCGACCTGAAAAAGAGGGGAAATGTTACTTTGAAAGTAAGTTATGTCACTTAAGCCGGGTCTGTGAAACTGGAATATTTATTAAGTCTTGGCTTAAGCCTGGACCTTGAGTTCAAGAACCAGTCTATACTATTTCTCTCTTAATTTGTGTTTCAGTTTTGAAAGGATCAAATACTTTTATTCAACGTATTTGTTAGTCATCGTGAAACGTTGATATCCTTTTCCAGCTACTATTGTCTTTCCGAAAAAATATTCCCAGTTTCTTAATATTTTTTTTTTTGGAAATGCCTTTATTTTAGATTTCGAACGTTTTAATCTTCACGCAATTTCGCGTATTGTTAACTATTAATCGCTAAAAGCTATAATTTCGATCCTTTCTACAACAGTTAACTTCATTTTAAGTTTCTCAAACGACCCTAACTTCACGATTAACTCGATACGTATCTCCCTACATAACTAACGAAGGTATTGCAATGATTGAGAATCAACAAAACACACTTCAGTCATTCGTAAAAAGTGAAAATTTAATTAGAAAATAATTCCAAGGGTGATTCACAGGAAGTGCGGAAATTTTGTTGGTGGTGGGTGTGTAAAAAAAAGAAAAAAAAACAAAAACATTCAAGTACCATTTCAACCATTAGATGACGCTGTAACCAGCATCGACTATAGTATGTTCGTGTAGTTAACTTAACCTTCATCAGACCCTAGGGTCTTTTTCGACCCAAATCGATATTGATTTTTGAGTAACTTTGAAATTATATGAACATCACGGACTTAAAATTTTATGACTTTGTTTAGTTTATAGGATTTCGTGTAGTCGCTGCAAAAAAAAGTCACGTTAAAATTCCTTGGGTCTAAAGTGACCCTTAGCAAATTATGTGTATTGCATGTTAATTATAAATTCTAAATATAACGAAATTGTGTTTTCCTTGCAATATCTTACAAATCAGTTATTTTAAAAGAAAATCATAGTTGGCCATATTTTGTTTTTTCGTAACAGGGTTTTTTCATGTTTTTTATTTCTCCTAGTAATTACAATTTAGAAATTATATTTCAGCATTCAAAGTGTTTCGGAAAGTGAAAAGAGCTTTTTATACGTGTAAATGATAAATTTTTTTTCCATGTTAGCAAATGTTTTGCAGAAGTTTATATTGGAGATATATTTCATATTTTCGATGTAAGTATGATATGGGCGATTTCGAACTAAATCCGATCACTAAATCAACATTTATTTGGTCTGAATTAGCTAAAAATGTCACAAAGGGTGCTAAACGAAGAAGAAATAAATGAAGTCGCATGTCGCAAGTCCGATGACGATACTTGCTCAAAAGCTTCAGACTTTGTGGAAATTAATGAAGACTCTTACGACAGTGATGATGATGATTCGCCTTTAGAAATACCGGTTCAATAATATTTTTTGAAGGACAACAAAATCGAATGGTTCTTTGATCGTTTTCCACAACATGGTCGAGATGCATCATGAAATGTTATACACTTAACACCCGGAATTACTAGATGTGCCAGACCTGTAAAGTACTAAAGTACATTGGTACTTAAGTACTAATATCAGTACCAGTACCGGGACTTGTACTTGAAATGTTTTTAAGTACCAGTACCGGGACTTGTACTTATACTTAAAATTATTTCAAGTCCAGGTACTGGTACTGTACTGGTACTTGTACTTGAAATTTTACAGATCTGATATGCAGTTGCTCGTATTTCTACGGAAATGTCTACTTTCTAATTGATGATAGCAAACGGTATCGAAAACATTATAATTGAGAATACAAATTTGGAAGGACAACGAGTATATAAGGAGAACTGGAAATCTATGGATGTCATAGGGCTGGAGGCATATATTCAGCTTTTGATCTTAGCAGGTGTGTAGAAATCAAATAACGAAGATCTTGAAAATTTATGGTATGCTGAAAAAAGGTTGACGTATTTTTCGTGCTACTATGTCTCTCAAAAGATTCAAAACTATATCAAGAGTCATAAGATGCACCAATAAAAAAGGTGTGGGATAAATGGGTAGAAATACTACCGAATTTATACAACCCAGATGAGTTTGTAACAATTGACGAACAGCTAGCTGCCTTCCGAGGAAGATGTTCTTTTCGGCAATACTTGCCTAATAAGCCCGCCAAATATGGGATTAAATTTTGGCTACTTTGCGATAGTAAAAATAGTTTCGTATGGAATATTCAGCTTAACACAGGAAAGGAAGCTAATGCGGCACCTGAAAGAAATCAAGGTATGCATGTAGTTTTAGACTTATGTACAACAGAGCTTAGAGATAGAAACGTAACTGTTGACAATTTTTTTACGTTATATGAACTTGGACAAAAGTTACTGAGAAGAAACATTACAATGGTCGGAGCTCTACGTAAAAATAAAACATTAATCCCACCTTTTCTTCTTGATGTGAAAGGAAAGCCTTTATGTAGTTTCATATTTGCATTTACCCAAGATACAAAAATGGTTTCTTACATTCCATGAAAAAATAAATATGCATGCTTCTACAAAGAGATTGAAAGTGAAAACGAGAAGATCCAAAAATTATTACTGATTACAATGCCACAAAAGGAGGAGTCTACAATACAGACAAGAAGATTGCAAGCTAAAGTTCTCGCAGGAAGACAATAGTTGTCTTGTCTAATATCTTGGACATATCACTACTCAAAGCTTACGTTCTATTTACGAATGTGTGTCCAGAGTGGAATATTTCAAAACACCATAGAAGACGCTTATTCATTGAAAATATTGGCTCGTCCTCCAAGGTCTTTAAATGCTCAGCAACTTGAAACTATTATTTCAGCATCTTCTAGCCAATATCTAGCGACATCTACTTTCCAAAGACAATAACAGGAAGCACCATAAAGAGAAAAAAATTCCCCAAAACATGGCCGATGCCGTTTTTGTGATAAATCAGAAAACAAACATAATTCAAAATGTCAAAATTGTAATAATTTTGTATGCAAAATTCACAGTAGAATCTCTTGTCTATGGACACACTGAATATATAGCATCAAAACCATTTTTATTATATTTATCCATTTTGAAGTATGTATGTTCTATATTATTTTTCTCAATAAAATTACTATAAAGAAAAATTAAAATAAAATCTTGTTTTTTTTACTACAAAATAGACCATGGGTCAAAAAAGACCTTAAGGACTTTAATGTGTTATTTTTTTAAGGGGCGGATGAAGGTTAAGTAAAAATTGCATAGTATAATTAAATCTAAACTAAATTCTATACCGAAAACATGATTTGTATGAGACTATTTTAGTACGAATAAAAATGGTCCATTTATCAAGATTATAAGTATGTTGTAAATATGAAATGTGCAAATGTATTTGAATTTCATACACATATACCATTTACGCCAACAATGCTTTTGTAATGATTATTTTAGCATGACAACATCCCAACCATAAATCTAAATTTAATGCAAAGCTTTTTTTTTTTTTTTGTAAGTGAATACCGTAATTGAATGGCCTTCACAATTCCCAGGCGTGAATCTATTAAAACATTTATGGGATACCATTAACCGTAAATTTCAAAAAGGAAACTATCTGAAATATTTAAGAAGGAAAATTATTTGTTAGTTGATTTTCCATGCCCAAGAAAAAAAAAAATATGTAAATGAAATTATTTTGCAACAAGGAAGAATGTCTTACCACCAACCTCAGATTGATCTTTTACGTTTGTAATTAAAATTTTAAATTTATACTGAAATGAATGCGCGTATAAATTTGAAATTTTTTAAATATACAAACTGACAGGGTGGTTCTTCGGACATTTGTATTAAAATCGTCTCTTGATGTTTAGTCAATTCTAGTACAGCACAATTCATTTTAGTTAATCAAAAATTTCTCTAAATCTCGTCATTACTAACAAAAACAAAAAAACAAAAAAACATGTGAATTTCACCTGCTTGCAATTTTATAAACCACCTTCATCCGAATGGGACTTCACGATGAATGCTTCGGTAATGATGTTTTTTTTGTTTTTAGAAACTACCCAGTTAATATCCATCCCCTATCCATTTCAGGCATTCGTTGAACTTTTATAAACGGGGTGAAAAAGCTTTTTAAAGGGGAATTTGTCTGTTGCGCCAAGCTCGATTTTATAGGATTATTTTGAAAACTTCCACGAAATTGTCAGATTCTCCTGATTTCCTCCCTTCAGACAATCCTCCTTATAATCTACCCCATATGAAATTCATCCCTTAATTTAACCGATTGAACCGCACTGATAAGGGGAATACTGCAGCAGGCGCTCAATATACGATGAAAGTTTGAAAGACACTGGAAGGAAATATGTGTGGTGTATCTTTTTGGCACAGAGCTAGAAAATTGTTGTCGCTGGTCGTCGGTGGTATCCGTTTTGGTGGTACAGCAGCAGCAGCAGAACCAAAAAGCTACGGCGGCGGCATTTCGATTGCTTTTCATTTTTCAGTGTCGTCAATCCAGTCTTTGGTAGACACTCGTTACGACAAGTCACATTGTATGTAGACGTGCAGTTCATGCATTTGATATGTAGTTCCGGCTCCGGATATCGCGGCAACCAACTACAAAAATCGGAAGTTTGTGTGCGGATGTAAAATATTTATTTTCGTATTTTTTGAAAAAAAAAAAAGAAAAAAACAAAAAAAAAAAAAGGAAAAAAAATGTTTGTGCCATTATTATACAACCACCTAATGGTATAGAAGTGGTGCCACCTCCTATGATATGATATAGAAGGGTATTTAGTAATGTGGTTATTATCCACCACTTTGTGCGATATGTGGCAATAGCCTGTGTGCGCGCCGATAGTACAATTTTGCAAATATATTTTCTCCTTCAAAGTGCTATAGGACGACCCAGACCCACCCTTATACATTTCGGGTGGTGTTATTCTTGGAAGTTAGAAGAAAGTGTGCATGGGAAAACGTTGCTAAATCCATCGTTCGTTATCAGAAAAATCAGCACAAGGTGTGAGTGCAGATTATGAAATAAGCCGGTGTATTACTTGGCTTACTTATATGAGTTCCTTTTACTTTACTCTCCCTTTACTTTTTTTTATTCTCTCTTATTTTGAATCCGTTTAGTGGTTTTAATCTGTAGCAATAGATACGAAACAGGAAGTGAGTTTAAAAAAAAAAAATTTTTTTTTTGCCCGGGTGGATGGTGTGTTCGAAACGGGATGAAATTCGTATTTTGTATACTTTTTTATGTTTTAATAAAATAGAACAAAGTTTATGTGGTGAGTTTGATTTAATTTAATTATAAAAAAATAAGTTGGTGTGAGATTTAGATGTACCTAAGTAAAATCTGCTCACTCATTTAATCTTTATCTCAAAAATATAAGTGTCGAATGTGGGATAAAGAGGAATTAAAATAAAGCAAAAAAAAAAAGTATAAAAGATAAGGCTTATAGTGAGTATACGAGAAATTAGTGCGCCATCTATGTTCGGTTTTACAAAGTAATACATTGAATGTCCAGAAATTTATCCGATTCAGAAGAATTGTGAATAATAATAATAGTAATAGTAATAAATAGTAAAACAAAAAGTTTTCTCTAAATGTACCGTAAATTATAAACGTTTTGTGGTGAACAACAACTCATATATACACATAAATATAACAGTATTACATATATAGCATTATAATTTTTGGAAGCTACTTTCATCCTTACAAATATATATAAAACCATCAAAACCGTGAAGGAAAATACCCTCAGGATAAAATTAACCGCTGTTCTTTTCCTCTTAAATTTTGGATAATCTAAAGGTATGTATATAATAAACACATCTATATCTCATACTCATATATACCTACATATATAGTTACTTATTACAAACATAACATAAAAATATATATTCGTCGTCCTATATAGGTATTAGGGACAATTTTATTACATTTGGCGAAATGATGAAATCACGTTCTTATGTATATTCTTCTACTCTACAAATTTTCTCTCTTTTTGTGATATCTGATTTCTGTTACACCATTCGAATCGCATCGTTGTGTTCTTCTTACACTAGTAAGGGCGTGACATTAAGGCTATCTAGAGAGTCATTTCAAGCACCTGGAAACAAGAGATATTTCGAATTTAATGAGGTTAAAGGTACTTGAGGCTTTGACTTCTGGAGGCCCCCGTTTTAATGGCTTGTTGAGGTGTTTCCTATTGACATGGTTTTGGTCAAGGTATATAACCGCAGTATTGTTTCACATAAGACTATCGAAAAAAAAAAAAAATTTATGTTATTACGATTATATCGATATATAACTATAGAAAAGATTATATTAAGGGATGAAATATTTTAAGGGTAAGAGGGATAAGAAGTTCAATAAATTTTTATTGGACATTTTTTGTTTTTTATGGCTGTGAGTGAGATTGATTTTTGAGATTTTTTTCTTTCATTTAATAGTCATTGGTCAATTGTCGATTTTATTTATGATTTGTCAAGCTTGAAATATTTATTGTGTGTAAGTATAACAGTTTTTGAAGAATGATTTGATATAAAAAAAATTATATTTCTAATGTAAATTGTAATAGCTTTTATATGGTTTTATATAGGGTGACACAAAAAATAAATACACAAAACCATATGGTATAGATTGCGTAGATGGTTTAACGTGGAAAATTTTAAAAAGCTGGATGAATTTTTGAACTGTTTTAGCATTATAGGATGACCAAAACGAATATTTCTAGTACAGTATTTATGAGCATATCGTTGTACAGCTAACAAAATGTTTAAATTCAAAATTTTGAAATTGCCCGAAGTACTTGCCAACTACCCGAAATATAAAATACTAGGAAAAATGTAAGAAAAATTCAGAGCTAGAGTTTTGTAGTTTTTAATAGATTTATTATTTCCTCTTTCTTCAATCCGAAGTTTTAAACGATGTTGTTATAACTCGCGTATGACTCAATTTATTGTCTTCTTCGTCACCCTGTATTTCTAATATAGTTGAGAAATTTGAATTGCTTTTTAACAATTTTCCTCCTTAACCTTCATGTCCATGGCATGGCACAATTATTCCACTTTCGATTTGTGTACATAATTTTAGCACTTTTTAGTTTTTATTTTCTTTTAATAATCTGGAACATCTCTAAAGGGTTAAAAATGAAAACATTGAACGAAAGATGTTAGAAATAAATCATAAGTCTAAAATAGAATTTTTACATCCTTATGTTCTCGGCATGGCACATTTCTGCCACCGATTGTATGCTCGGAAGAAACGTATATATGTATGTAGGTAAAATTATGCAGATTCTGATTTAGAAAAATAATATCAATATCTCTTGATAGATATTGTTGCACGATAGAGTGGATAAGAATCTGATTTAGGCATTTCTTCCACATGTTCCGAACTTAAATGCCGAACACCAACCGTTATGAATATTCTCAAAAATCCTTCAAACTCCTCCTGAGTTTGCAGTTTCCATACTTTCAGTTTTCCAGGCTTTTCGCGACTCCATTTCGAATATACTAAACTAATTGCTTTTCTATTTGTTTATTTTATAATTACTTTAAAAATTACATAACCGAAAAACATTTTTAAGAAAGAGTATGAGTCAGTCTTGCTGGACCAGCTCGCCGTAGTAGGTTATTGACACATAGAAGAAGGATTGCGATGCCATACGGTGTTGTCGTTAGTGAAAAAAAAACTTTATTAGATTGTACTTCAGGACACACGTAGTTATAATCGCTATCCATATTGTCCTCATCTTCAATTTCCCTTTGAAGATTTGTGTCTCTATGAACATTTTCAATATCTGATTTCTCTTCAAACCCAAGTTTGTTCAATTATAAGTGGTGGAATCCGTTCGTCCTCAGAACCATTTTCTTCGTCGTTATTATTCTGTAATAAATCTTGCGACCTACTTTCCTCGCCTAACAATTCGTTCAATAAGCTGTTTGTTGATTGTAAAACATCCTATAAACGAAAAAATTGCCACATATTCCTATAAAGAACAAAATTAATGCATACATTCGAAATTTCTTCTTCAGCCATAATTATCACTTTTACAAAATTCTTCTTCGTCAAAAATAATTGATTTAAATGAAATTTCTTTACAGAACTGTATCTCATACTAAAATTTTTTAGCAAAAAGCTCAAGTTCACAGTCCTATATAGTTAACTGGTGTTAACCTTAACTATAGATGTATAAATCTGTCACATTACTATCCCATGGACCGCTATTGAAATTGGCTTAAAAATGAATAATATAAACAAAATATTGAAATTTAAATGAGTCTTATCACCAATTGGATGCTAAAAATCATAATTCACTTAACTTGTTTTAAATTTTAACTTTTATTTAGTAAATTTTCACATAATACTAGTGTATACCTCAAAAGTTCATAACAATTATAATGGTTAAAATATAGATAAATAATGAAAACAAAATAATAAAAAATATAAGAAAAATTCATTAATTTCATTCAATTAGGTCGATTCCAGCTAAAATTAAAAAATTGTCGGCTATAGGAAATCTGCAACCTTTGTTCTTATTGCTTTTGTTCCATACATTTCTATAAATTTCAAAATCTATTATGAATTGACTTGTACTACGATCGGAATTACACTAAAAGTGTGCATTCCTTATAAACAAAAATACTTACGTAACCACAGACGAGCGGTCCTAGTGACCGCTATACACACATTCCCACAATATCAACAGAAATAATCGTAATAACCTCATCAGCAGTCGATAGAGAATTAAAGACTACGAAGCTGCTGTTAATATAAGAGCTGAATAATTTACGATGGCAATGATATAAACAGAATTAGACTTCTAGCGGTCCCTGGGACCGCCCGTCTGTGGTTAAGGGTTAATTATCACACAACCTTTTAAATTAACTTTAAAAAAGGCTATGTCATAATAATCCTGCATAGAACTAATATAGCTAGGAAATATTCTCAGAAATTATTGGAAATGCATGAATAACCAATTAGAGAGTAGCACAATTGTGCCATGCCGTGAAGATTTGAAGATTTTTTTCTGCCGTAGACGGTCAGGCCCCTCCATGACGGGTCGGTACGACATTGACTCGGTAAGTGTGCAGCATGCAGAGCCACTGTCGCCACCATATATTTAAATCAGTACACACACACGGGTCTGCACTACGTGGTTGAGATGCAACATATTTTCGGCATGCAATGTTGCGACATGCCTTGTCAGTAAAAAAGCGGCATTAACCGAGTTGAGAAGTGAATTTTGTCGTAAAATTAACAAAATGTCCGTTAATTTGGTCCCTAGCATGTATGATCGTGAGGAAGCTCTATGCGGTAGAATATAGACCGGGACAAATGTCGTACCGATCCTATATCGCTACCGTACCAGCCCATCAGGGAAGGGCATTAAACTACCCTGCGACATCGCGCCCAATGGTTTTGTGTATCTATATAATTTTTTTTAATCACCCTGTATTTGAAAAAATGAAAAAATACTACTCTTCCTCGTGGTTATAATAACAACCCTGCCAGTAATACTGGGGCCCGCTAATACGATCGGTTGTAAGTGCGAGCTGGCTTGAGCTAGTTTTCGGTGATGGTTATGCACCTCATCAGCAATACAACCACTAGTTGGCATTACGCTATACATTCAAAGCGGCTTGAGCTAGTATTTCCAAAGTTCAGTTGTTATGTCTAGGTATACCACGAGCACTTCTCACTTCAGTAGCTTTGGAATTATAACAACCTATCGACCAATGGCATTATCTTTGAGTGATGAGCTTCTGTTATTCGAAAGCATAATTAAGGAAATACTCTGTTCATCCAATTGATGCGAAACGACAGAAATTAGGTGAATATCATCATCACAATATGTTGAAAGAAGATGAAGAACGTTTGTTTTTTTTCGAATACTACAGAATAAGGCCAGCAAAATTTAACTATATTTTGAGCATAATAAGACAATTATACAGAAAATGCAACGGTCTTTACTACGATTTTACCAGAAAAAAAGATGACATATCAATAGCAACTATTGATTTCCTACAGCACCGACGTATTGTCGTATTGTCGGTCTCTCTTTTATCGCTACTAATATGACCATTGCTCTGACAAAATTTCTAGCCTGATCCGTAGTAGAATTCTTCCCATACGCATCACAAGAGCTGTAACCTGAGATCATCCTCACACCCTTAAGTCGAATTCGGCCGTACCGTGAAATTCCGTGAATCATTCATAAGCAGAACAATACGAATGTGGAACAGTTTGCCATCATCTGTCCTCTCGCCCAAATATGAGCTACAAACATTCAAGCGCAATGCGTATCACCACCTACTTGACTCAACCCAATAACCCTCAATTGTCTACCCCTTATTCCTTTCCTTCCAAGGCTGTGCTACGGCATCATAGGGTATCCCTTGAGCTTGTACGTTTCTATCTCGTAACCACACCATTTACTATAAAATGATTCTAATTGCTGGCGACAGCTGGCGCTAACTGACACTAGGATTACTGGCGAGGTGCATAGCCGCAGCCTAACTCAAAATTTTTAACATTATTATTGATTTCTAAATTGACTTCGGTGTCAAGAAAGACTTTTTGTAGCTCTGAGATATTGTTTGGGAATTAACGAAATATATTTTTTGTTACAGACGGCATTTGAGCCTTTATTCTATGTATTTCTAATATACATACTATATTTTGTACACTAGAAATTGGGCTACCATAATCTTGATCGCTTATCTGTAAAATATTACTTTTTGATGGAGAATTCACTGGTCCATAGTTTGGTGATTCTGATATTATACATTCACTCAGAGATTTTCGTCTTTTATGTCTTTAATTACCGTCGCTTTAAGATTAACTTCGCGTAAAGTCCTCTTCATTCCATCGAAAAATAGTGTATTCGTGGGGGATAGGAAAAACATCCTTGGTTACCGATAAGTTTCGAACCTCCGTATTTCATATTTTTCTACATTTGTGTACTACTAACTGGTATCAATAAGATATAGATATTTCGGTTACGTTTTTTTTATTTATTTTTATATGGAAAAGCTTCGATTCCACAACTTGACTGTTATGATTTGACATTAGATGCAATATTTTTATTGCTTTAATTGTAAAGAATGTGAATATTTTGCTAAAAACACTTCCTTTCTAGTTACTCCGATCGAAGAACTCTAAATGTGCATCCACACATAACACACATTGGCAAAATACATTTGTCAAACATTTATCACAAACAAAACAATTTATAAACAGTTGACAAATGTTTGATAAATATTTGCCATATACGTGTCAAATGTCAACTTCTGATAGGATATTTGTTTGAAAAATGTTTTCCAAATGTTCAGTTTCAATCATGTATTCTCGGAGTGGTTGAAGAAAATTTTCGAAAAGGAGATTGTGGAACAGAAAATTTTTTGACAGAAAATTACTAGGACAGTGGTCGTGATTTATTAATTGATAAAGTACGATTTTTCCGGTTTTCGAAATTTCGCATGAGTGATTCAATTAATTTTATTATATTTATCTTGTCCCATTTTTCTTTCATGATTAATACTTTATTATTAAACAATTCACAAACTTTAACAAACATCTGATGTTTTCCATTTCTTTTGGATTAAATTTGAACTTTTTTAAAAATCCATAATTATAAAATTTGCGTCCCTACCCATCAAATAACTCACAACTGCTTAACAAATGTTTGACAAACGTTTGAAAAATGTTTCACAAAAATTTGACAAATGTTTTCCAAATGTTTATCAAATATTTGGAGAATATTTTTTATGTGTGGACGCTCCTTAAAACTGCGTTTGTTTATGATGGCAATTTTCTTGTTCCAAAATCAGATTTTACCCAAAATTTATTTGTATGTACATCGATATTGGCCCGAATACCAAATGAATAGAATCAAGGTTGTACGAAGTCAAGGAATGCAGAGAAATCTCATTGCTACGTTTCATGTTAAAGATTTGAGCCAGTTACATTAAGAAACCATGTGGGAGGGGGTGACCATACTCCCATAGTAATCTCTGCTTGTCGTAAGAGGCGACTAAAAGGGTTTGTCTCTGAGTTTATATGGACATATTTTGCGCGAGATTCAGAGACACCTACATGATTATGCAGCATCATGTAGTAGGGATGGTGGTGGGGCGGATGAATATATTAGTATGATCAACGGAAGCTTCCACCACCTCCCAAAGAGGATACTGCTAACTATGTGAAGGTATATTTTTCCCGGTATTCGTCACCTATATACTTGATGAGTGTAGATGAATTGGTTTTGATCGTTTGTAGCTCTAAATTCTTCTGGGTTATCTTTTAGTGGATGTTTTACTCTCCTGTCTCTTCTTCCTTCTCTTTTCCGGCGAAATTCTGTTACTGCGATATTAACTTCCAACCTATAGAACGGTGGTTTCAAATTTCTATTGACAAGCTCTATTATATAAAGACTACCTTGCGATTGAGAGACAGAGGTACCCAAACCCAGCCAAGGCAAATTTTTCCTGCCCATGGTGATGCCTAAGGGTGGTGTATTGTAAACGCATCATGTTGTTTTTATTACAAAAAAAAAAAAAATTAATATGTATATAGTCATCTTTTCTGACGGATATCATCAATATCCGCCGATTGCTTTGTGTTCTCGGTCTCGTCATTCCGTGTTAGTCAAATATTTATGAGGAGTTCAGCTTTCTGCCTTCACTTCCTGACTGAAGATTGTGTGGTAGCCTCTTCGGCTCGTCGTTGAGGGAGTAGAGGGTTGAATACTGATAAGGACATCTCAAGTGCCGAAATTCGTCGAATGGCGGGTGAGGGGGGGGGGGCATTCGCAATTCGGTGGTGCATTCTTAGAATGTTTTTTAGTCAATCCAGCACTTTATTGAAGTCCTAATAATATACTACCTTTATAGGATTTACAGTTCATCCACATCTCAGGTTTTGATACTCACTCTATGTCAAACCGAACATTTTGCTACACTGCATAGGGCAATATTCCCATAGTCGTACTCAGATCTTCAATCCACATATATTTTACACGTTGACTTCGAATCTAGCTAGATACCAAGATAGTTACAGATAGCTTATGTCGAAATAGCCTTGGACGATTAAAGTGGTTTGCTAAGTTTATCTTTGGCGGAAGTGCCAAGCTTCGACAATCTTGAACCATGTGCTGCATTAAACAAAATTTATGTTCGACCTGGTAATAAGCAAGCAGATATCTTTCATACATGCTTTACATTAGGATCCTCTATAGTTGTCACGGTAGAGAGGGCAATACATACACAGGTTGTGATCAGTCCAGCTATACCATCTTCACCATATCACAATCATATAATTAGTATAATATAACACCAATCTCCTGGAAACTAGTTAGTCCCATAGATTGTGTGCGGTTGTGACTAAAGAGGAGTCAGTACTCAGCAAAAGTTTCAATTTTGATACCAGCGAACCTGTAGGTAATAAAATTTACTATACGTAGGTTTGTGTCCTGAAAGTGAGAAAATTCATATAAAATTATCCTAGACCTAGACCACAGAGCACATCAGAGGCATCTGCCGCAAAAGGCAGAAACCCAACATCCGACAAAATCATACAATTTAGGACGAAAAATGAAAATTTGCAGTGCACATAAATTGAAAATTTTTAACGAGAATTAATTCTCCTAAATTTTTTTTGCCCATAATTGTTAAATATGCTATTTTGCTTTGTATTTAAACAACTTTCAAATAAATATTGTAATTTCTCGTCGGTGAAATGTCGGGAGAAAAAACAAGTACTATTAGATTAAAATAATTATAAAAAGCGCTACTAAAAATGAAAAAAACTCGACGTTATTTGGTAGATCTAGGTCTTATCTTTCTAAACCAGTCACAATTTAAAGAAATGAGAATACCTACCCATAGGAATTGATGCAAAAGACTTAATTTTTTACCATTTTTTACAAGTTTCCGAGCTAATATCTCCATTTCAATACACTTTTTTTAATTTTTGCCAACGTTATTTACTAGACCTCTTCATTTCCTTTAATTTAAGATAGAAATCATAATTCTGCTACAATTCGTTTGGCAGAAATTCGCATTGAAAAATGTTTGAAACTTTCAAATTTTGGTACTCACTCCTCTTAAAGAAAGGATTAAAATTTCAAAAAATAAATAAATTTGAATATTAACCAATTTTTGAAGTAAATAATTGCATACGCCTATTCAAACTTAATTACAGTTAAATCACTGCTGCTGGCTATAATTCAATTCCTCACATACCCAGATTATATATCAAGTTAATTACTCCTTGTATTCTGAATAATTTAGTGAACATATTTACTTAACTTCTGCCTAACTACATAACATCAATTGGCTGCTGTTTAAGGCAGAAAGCTCTCATTATCTATGTTGGTGGAAAAATTTTGTTTGGTCTGACTATCGCCCAATTATATCTTACCTGAATAATTCGGAAAAGTTTTCGAGAAAATTATTTATGCGAGAACATGTATGGATCAGATTACGTGAGTATACTTCTTAGTGTCTTGGATATGTACTAGGTGTCATTAAATTTATTGGAGCCTTATTCTTGGCTCGCTTGGCTCTAAATCGGCTTACATTAACACTGAATTTATTTTATTCGTAAATAAAAAATTTACAGGAAATTCAATGAATACCATTGGATTTACAAAAGGACAGGCATATTCAGGGTTTCTTTTAATTTTCGAAAAAATATGATTTAAGAATAAAAAGATTTTTTTTGTTTTTAAAGTTTTTACAACGAGTTAGTCGTTCAATATATAAAAAAAAAATTGTTAGCAAAAATTGATTCTTAAAATTTTTCGATGTTATAGCAGAAAAATCAGTTCGAAATTCGAATTCGAAAATAAAATATGAAATATCTTGAATATTCGAAAAGTTAATTTGTTGGAAATTCAGTATTGTGAGAAAAGATGTAGTTTTTGTGAGTTTTGAAAGTTTGAGGGTGATACAAAGGTGCGCCGTTTTCTCTAAATTTCCTTTTAAACTGAAGAATTCTGATGATTATAATATTTTCTGTTTTTATAGACGATATAATTCTTTATCTTGTGGTTTTCGAAAACATGAAATATAAAATTGAACTTTAAAATTGACGATGTTCAGTTATTCACGCACGTTACTGTTACGTTACTGTTGATGGTCTGGGAGATTATTTTACTTTTAAAGAACATTGGCGGTATTATAAAAAGTCGAAATTAAAAAAAAACAGTATTTTCGAAAAATGCGCGGTAAAGGGGGGATAAGGTGTGTTTTGTGGCTCCAGATCCTTTATTTATTAACAGAGAGTAGGGAAACTTTGGACTTAATCGAATTTACTATTGTGATATATAATTTGGTTTTGAAAAACTTTTTCGAAATTCGAAAATTCTTCGAACAATTTTGTTTTAAATTAAGGTATTGTTCGTATGTATTTTTAATGTATCTCTTGCCTCCTTATTGGTTTTTGTTTAGGAAGGCAGCGTGGGGAGGGGGGGGGGGGTGGTGGTTTCGTAATTTTGCAAGAATGTAATACATTTTTAGGATGCCAAATAATAGATCTCTTTGAGTATTAATGACTGGTGTAGGTATTGTAAACTATAACCGATATTATTGGCTCGATTTGACCTTTTTTTAGAAAATTTCCATAATTATACAACACACTGTTGCTGTTTGTTTCCATTAAAAATAAATTTGCTTCTGAACTCTGTACATGAACTACTATGTATGAATACCAATAGAAATTTGCTTATTAAAATGCAACGACGACAATGTCGGTTCTATTTAAATTTGGAAATTTTGTAAAGATTTTTTTTTGTTGAAAAAATTCTATTCATTCTGAAAGTGTTCTTATAAAAGTTGTCCCTGTTATTCGAATCGTTATATTCCCAGAATTTGTTAATTTAAGACAAGAATGATGAAAAAGTATTTAAATGTAAAAATAACAATAACAACTCAAATAAAATTAACAGTTATTCTGTGGAAAATATGTTGTCCGTAAATTACAATACTTTTCCACTTATCTCTCGTGTGTGTTCTTTATAGATCAACATACATAGGCATATCCATTTACATATTCAAAGTAAGCTCTTCAACACTTTAGTTAGCTACAAAATAACTTAAGTTGAAAAAGTTATACGCGCATGCATGGACAAATTGTTTAAAAAGAGTTTCGCCATGGAGTTAAAATAGAGTTTCGTCAAATGTTCAGCGTTCACCATTTTGTTGATGAAAGAGTGAAAAAACAAAGGTTGATGATACTTATTCCGAGGAGCACAAGGAGAACATTATACAACACTCTTCAAGGAAAAGCAGTTCTGCACGTGTTGCTTAAATTTGTATCCTTGTAAGCTAAAAAGTCTAGGGATTTTAGCTTACACTGATGGGAAATAATTCCTTGACATTCGAGCTGAAAATAATTCCCTTAAATTTTGAATAAGAACAAGTTAATTCTTTTAATTTTCTGAGATATGAAATTTTTATTCAAAGGATTGGGAACTTTTACATAAGCGCCTACGGGTCCCTAGTACGGCCGTCCTGCTACCAAAATTTATACATAGAGGTTAGTAGCTACGTTTTTTTTTTTAAATTATTTTATTGTTATTTATTGGTTAGTTTTTTTTTTATATTTAAGTTTATAAATTCTTGCTTTAATTATTTCAATTTAGTTATTCAAATTATAGGTGATGAGTACCTTATGCCTGTGTTCCTCCACGTTGCTGCGTTACCTTTTCGGTATTCTCCTGGATTAGATTTTCCTGGACAGATAATGCTGCTCCGCTAGCGTTGATCTAGCCTTGTAGATTTTATTCGGTTCACTCGATCGCTTTTAATTATTCAGGTGTTCTAGCTGAATTCGGATTTTCCTCGTCGTGTGCGTGAATTTTAACTGGACTAATTCTCGAATTGGGGTTTTCCTTTACGTTCGTCTACCTTCGCTGGTAGGTTTTTGCTTGAATTGAACTCAACTGTTTTGTCCTTGAAATTTACTTGAATTTACTTTCACCACTGTTCTTAAATTGAAATTTGAATTAAAAATGTGCTCGGTTATGCGGGAACAAAAGAAATCTTTTTTCTGCGCCTTCCTGGCCAGCCACACTCGCTTCTTTCTCAGCACCAAAAAAAAAAAAAACGGATGTCTTCTTCTTCTCTCACATGTTTTTTTTTAGTCCAATTTCGGGGTGATATTCCGAATAGCCATAAGAAAAATAGTGGGAAATTCAATTGTTAAGGCTAGGAACTAAGGGTCATCTCCTTCGTTATGACTTATAATTTATTAGCTTATTATTCTGCTTGTTATTTAAAATCTGCGTTGACATTTTATTTATTTATTTATATTTATTATTTTATTTATTATTATGATTAGATTTATTGATTTCTTTAACCTACTTGAGATTCCCAATCTGATATTTATTATAAAATTTAAAAAGGGAGAATGAATATTTTTTGCAATATTGGATGCGTCCAGCTTGACGTTTTTATTTACTTTACGATGTTTGGTTCTAGTATTAATTCATTAATTCAGTATCTCCTAACACTACTCGTAAGGCCTTCCACGGATATGCCTTACATCCTTTCAAAAATAAGGAAAAATAATTTTGACAACAATGACCAGATTTCCATCCGGGCTGTAGCTAGAAAGTCAACGCTAACAACAGTTGGGTTCATCAACGAATATTGAAATGTGTAAAAAGAAATCAATTTTGGATTGATTTGAACAAAATTTCTTATTGGCATAGAACAATCGCGGATATTTGTAAGTAAATTTCTGAGATGAAGATTTTCATATTCGGCTATGAATCCAATTTCACTCTGGTCAAGTTCACCATAAATGGAACTGATTCTTTTTACTTGAATTACATTTACAACACAACAACTGTATTTGTTAGCACAAAATTTATAGGTTATGTAAATTTAAAACAATATTCTGGGCATAGTGGGATGAAAATACTGTTCTAGATTTGAAAATCTACAAGTCCCAATTTTGCGATATAAATACATTATTAAAAATATTTTAAGATTATTTTTATTACTGACTTTAACCCACATCGAATCAAAGAAGTATGTGGTATTTGTTTTGTCTAACTATGCTAGACTAATACCGATTTCCATTGATATTTCAAGAAAAGTGCACGTCAATTAACGGAAAACTAGTGTTTAATAGAACAATTCTTAAAGCGATGAGAATGTCACAGTTAGATTAGGTTAGGTTAAGAGTAGGGACGACTATAGGCCACTAGGGCCATGAGGATACCACGACCAGAATTGATCTAATGTATTCTCCCATAAAATTGTTATGCCAAATCTAGTCTTTTAACGGACTCGATTATTGCCTTTTCGGTTAGATTGTATGCAAATCTCATTTGGAAAATAATTTTTCCTCCAGTAACTTGCAACCTTAATGCTGTAAGCGCGAAACACTCGCATAATATGGAAGGTATCATGTTCAGTGACTGTATTAGTAAACACCCTGAGCAATTGTCTACCAAGATCAGTTAAGTATTTTGCGACTTTATAGAGGAGAGGTGAAGAATTCGTTCGTTTGACTCATGCCGGCGCACTAAGCTAAAGGAAATCCAGTTGTCTGTTTTCCCATTTTTGAAGTTTCCCCCTTAAGTAGAATTCTTGTATGTCAAATATTAGGTAGGGACCGGTATACAGACTGTCAGCTCAGATTTTAGCCAGATTGTCCGCTTTTTCTTTATCTTTCACTTTTGTCCAGGAACCCAAAATAGCAATGTTACTTTGTTGTCTCTAGACAGCACCTGGAGTTTCAAGTAGCAGCTCCAGACTAGTTTTGACTCAAAGTTTTAAAAGGATGGAGCCAGACACGCAGCTTGATTATCTGAGAAAATGTAGATATTGTGGAGCTCTTGGAACCCCTGTTTAGTAATCTGGCGACACTTTCGATGGTTCCCAAAACAGCTTTAATCGCTATAACCAAATACCTGAAAAATACTTTGAAATACCTAGCTGATTACAAAATGGGATTTAGCTAGAATTGAATTTGAAAATGAATAAAAAAAATATTTCTTGTTATGACTCTGATGTTAACACGTTTTATGTACACATCGAGAGAAAAAAAAATTAAAAAGTTAATAAGCAAATCAACCAAAATATTAAACAAGCAAAAGAAAACAAATAAAACAACCGAAGGAATCATAGAGGAGAAGAGCTAAAGTTTTTTATGCATTTAAGATAAATTTCCTTTTTTCCAGAGACATCATCATTTTAGATCTGTCGTAAACCATCATTACCAGCTCATCTGGTGCTAAAAAAGTAAAGCCAGTAGACCTCATCAGGGTTGCTGGCACTCTTATCATGGCCTTGAAGTTGTCATAAGATCGACTTGGCCCCCAAGCTTCAGCCTTTCTCTCGGAATAGTGCTAGTGCAGCCTGTCATAGGAACGCTTACAACTGCCAAGTCATCATAAGGACGACTAGGTTCTATTTCACGTATTTCAGAAGTCAGAAGTTGCTCAGCCTCATTCAGGTTGATTTTGCCGTGACTGTGTATGAATTTGGTGGAGTTAATAGTAGAAAATTGATATGTGATGCTTCTTGACATTCAGCAGTGATATTTTCTTGCGCATTTTTCAATGTACTTCCGGCAATTTTTCGAGTATAACTCCGGGGTAGGCAATTGGTGTGACTTCCATCATTGAACTTAAATTGAATATCAGAAATTTATAAAACCATTCTCAAACCAATGAAAAGCACATACACACACATACCATCAAAAACATCAGGCTCAAATTATAAACTCATTCAATCGAGTAAATTTCCCCAAAAAAAAAAAATATCTCCCCAAAAACAAAACATTGGACCCTTTTACCGGGGAAAATGTTGCTTGTGATAAAAATCAAACACTATTGAATCCTGCCTGCATAATTGCTCCTCACCAAACTCATTTGCCATTCCATTCGCAGTGAGTACCTTCATATATATACTGATGATTCCTTAAAAATCCTTTACTTTCCGAGGTTCCGAGATCTAAAGAAAGGAGATATTGGATGGAAAGCCCCAATTGAAAGGAGTAAACCCAAAGAAATGAAGTCTTGTGTAAAATGAAATTAAGCCCCATAGCAATTTCACCACGTCTAAAACCCTTTCACAGTGTTATTTTGATACTACAATAAATGGCGGTTGAGGCGATGAGTTTGACCCTGTCCCCCCTCTTTCCCCTATGGATACAGTATCAGTGTATACGGAATCTCCTCTTTCTCTTGAATACATGTATATCCATATTCAACCACAATGTAATAGTGGTGATTTCCAAAGAATGATCTCATTAAAGTTAATTCCTTCACTTTAGGATCGAGGTCACTTTGTTGATTAGTTTTGAGGGTGGGATATGCCGGTATGGAATGATGCCAGGAATTACATGAATTTTTGAATACGAGTATAAATGGATTTTCTGCTGGTATTAATATTACATAGAAAATATATTTGGCTGGGATTTGTGTGGGAGTTTTGAAGATTTTAAATTTTGAATTTTCGTAAATATTTTGAATTGTTATATATATTTTGTATATAATAGCTGTGTTCTTTTATGTTCGCAGAATAAATGATACACAAAAGAACGCCTCATACATTTTCGTAGAAGATTTATAAATGAAGCGATAACAGTACAAATAGTTCGTTTCAATCGACAGAACAATTTTTTCTCTCCAGTATATGGGGGTTCTAGAACAAGGTACACAAAAGAATTCAGCTAATAGTCTTCATTGAATGAAATAGAAAAACAAATTAGTTGATGTAGGTATTCATACCTACACAGTTTTTTTTTTGCCAGATAACTTTATAAATTCGCTCGAATACTTCTTAAAGGAAAATATCTCTCTAAAAAATGATTTAATAATTGGCGAAATAATTATGTATTGGATAATAACATAATTACATTTTCAAATGATTACCTTGATGCATTATATAAGTATAGAATAGATCATCAAAAGGTGTAACTGGTAACTATTCTTGCCTGGACCATATTTTTTATAATAGTAACGAAGGCATGCAATTTTCACTTGTAATTTTTCAGACTTATATCATGAACCATTTTGCTACTTTAGTGAGTATTAAATTTAACAACGATAAAGCTGTAAATGATTGTGCACATTAGTAAAACAGAACAGCATGAATGTGTTCTATGATATCTTAAATCACCACATAAAAATTTCTGCAGTTAAGAATTATGCACATACCACGCCTAAATTTAACTTCGATAAATTATGGATTACTAGAGGAATGTTGATATCTGTAATTCGTAGAAAAAAGCTTTAAAACACAGTTCGCAGACAGCCCTTTAACAGTAACGTTGGTGTGCAATTTAAAAAATTTAGAAATAAACTAAATTCTATAATTTAAGCTTCAAGAGAAATGGAAATAGAAAAAGTTTTAGATGACCCTAAGAAATCATGGGCTAAAATTAATGATTAATGAATTAACTTAAACGTGATAACACTGTAAGGGAAATAAAAAGGAATGTCGTCGCCTGAATATTGGTTTGCCCCATCCGCCAAATTTGATATTTTGAGTTAAATACGGTTTTTAAGATAATAGACAGGTGCCATTACTAAAAAAAAAAAAAATAATTAATAACAGCCAGGAGGGACCATACGGAAAATTTAGTTGAGGTTATAATTAAGAGAAAAAACAAAAATTAAACACGAGATAAAGTGAAGTTCCGAAATTTTGGTTGGGACGTGGTGGGGGTGGTAAGGGGCTTGAAAGTGGTTTTGTGCGATTTGCGGCGAAATGTGACTTCCTAGTGGAAAATGTTCTTCGCGAAAGTTATAGATAATAAAAATAAAAATATCTAAAACTTTTATATAAGGCATTTTCAACATAACCTCCAATTTTTCGAGGAAATGGCGGAAAACCGATTTTTCAAATTTTTATTGTTCTCTCGTAAAAATAATTCAAATTACATAAAATTTTGTGAAAGTATACTTTTGTTTACATTGAATTAGCACAATTTGTTTGGAATTTGGGAAATATGTAGTTTCGGATATATTTACAATTTTCGCACAAAAAAAAAAAAAACAAAAAAAAACAAAAATCTTCCAAGGAAAACTTTATTGGTGTTTTTTTTCGGTTTAAATATATATCTGGGCTTATTTTAACCGTTGAAATGTCGACTTTAAAATGATCCATATATATATGTATGTTGATGGTTTATTTTTGAAAAAATCGCCTAAAATTGAGAAACACAAAAAAAAAGTACTTTTCGGATAACGAATTTTTAAATTTTTTTTATGATTTTCAATTTTTGTTTTTATTATTTACGTAACTAATGGATTAAATTTCACTGACAGAATTTACATTAATTGAATATTACTAAAGTTGAACTAATTGAAATTAGATTTACCGGAATTTGATCTAAATCCAACTTTCGGTTAAACCGGAAGTAATTTGAAATTTTTTAGCAAAAATCATTATTGTTTTTGAATGGGATGAAAAATTGCTATTATCTCGGTTAAAGCGGACATAGATTGCAATTTTAAATTTTGAACAAGAATGATAATCTTTTTTTTTATCAATGGGTGGAATATGGTTGAGCGATGTGGACCCGATAATAACTGACGTATACTTGTCATATTAATCTCACTTCGGATGGCCAGGAGTAGGATGTAATTTTCATTTTTAACTTTTAACTAGAAGCTAATACTTTTATTACGTAAAATATATTGTTATCAAATTTATAATATATCTAACAAATTGTAATTCAAATCTTACCTTTCCATTAATTTTTTTTCGAAGATTTTTGTATATTTATGTGGCACAATGCAAATCGACACGATTTTGACAGATGAAATCAAACATCTGTTTGTATTTGGTCGTCATACCTTGTTTTTTTTTCTTTACGTTCCGTTCCGCTCCGTATTCAAGAAAAATTATTACGAACGATAAACTTGTGTTGCCAAAGTACTTTTGAAGATATTTTGTCCAATGTATGGTGCCCAATATATGACCAGAGCCTTATAAAGGGTTAAAAAAATCTACAAGTATTTTCTGCCGAAGAAATTTCTTTTTGTTTAAAAGAGGAACAATAGAGAAGAAAAGCTGGCTGTCTCTGCTGATTTTATTGGAAAATCTTTCCACTATCCAATAAAGTCAGCTGTGGCACTTTTCCTGCAATTTCAGTAAATGGACTAAAATTTGCTTTTTATGAAGCGAAATACTACAAATGAGTCATTAATGAGCTTCATTTGTGTGACACTCAGCAAATTTAACTCCATTTAATTAAAAAGCAAGTCATTATAGAGACAGTCTGTCTAGTGTATTAAAATCAGCCATCTTTGACATATTATTACGGGAGTTACACATTTTTAACTACTAATAGGAACAGCAATTTTTTATAGTAGGTATATAAGTCAAAAAGAAACTGACCATAAGCAAAAATATTTCATGTAACAAGATATTAGAAAAGATATTAGAGATCGATTCAGAGAAATAGCTTGATTTATATATATACAGGGTGATTCAGAACAAGATACCTTCCGGTATATCACGCTATTCCTTGAAGTGAGCCGATCAAAAAATTGCTCCACATACCCACCCCTAGAAACCTTCCTTTAGGAGCTGTGGCCAGTTGAAGATTTCACAAATATTCGTGAACCCTGATGGGACTAAATGAGTATAACTTTTGAACCACACTATAGATTTTGGTTATTGTTGGCTTATTAAATAGCCAAGAATAGTAGCTGTCGAAAAGTTTACTCTGTATTTTTTAAACAAGCACTTTTAAGTTATTACCAATTATTTCCAAAATTTTGATTTTTTTACACACAAAAGTTTTTGAAATAAATAACGGTATTTATGAAATTAGGAAATATTTACGAATAATTTAAAGATGCTTAATTAAAACATGCAGAGCAATACACCCTTCGATATTTACTATTCTTGGCTATTTAATAAGCTAACAATAACCAAAATCTATAGGGTGCTTCAAAAGTTATACTCATTTATTCTCACGAATATTGGCGAAATTTTCAACTGGCCACAGCTCCTTAAGGAAGGTTTCTAGAATGGGGTATGTTGAACAATTTTTTGATCAGCTTACCTCAAGCAATCGCGTGGTTTACAGGAAGGTATCTTGATCTGGATCACCCTGTATAACAAAAAAAAAAAAAAAAAAAAAAAAAAAACATTGGCGTAGATGTAATTAGAGGAATATGAGATGGGGGTCCGTCATATTTTAAAATTTTTTTTTTAAGGAAAGAGCTCCTTAAGGAAGGTTTCTAGAATGGGGTATGTTGAACAATTTTTTGATCAGCTTACCTCAAGCAATCGCGTGGTTTACAGGAAGGTATCTTGATCTGGATCACCCTGTATAAAAAAAAAAAAAAAAAAAAAAAAAAACATTGGCGTAGATGTAATTAGAGGAATATGAGATGGGGGTCCGTCATATTTTAAAATTTTTTTTTTAAGGAAAGAGCTATTGAAAATTTAGAAAAGCCAAAATTCATGCAAAATTGCAACAGAAATATGTGTGAGAAATTTTTTTCGTACGGAATGTGTCATAAAGTGATTCTATTTTAACAGTCTCAATAAATATTTAAATTAATTTTTTCCAGTAGTTATACTTAAATTTTTCATATTCACTATGCAATTAAAAAATATTATATCTACGCTACTGCGAAAGAATAAAAACTCAAGATCTTCGATGATAGAAAATGTAAACAGAGAAGTAATTATGAACAATTACAAGGCCTGCTGTTCCATCTGAAATATATCTCAGGTTGTTATAGGTTAGTTTGTAAACAGAAGATTCACCTAACATCTGCATAATGTAAGAATGGTGTAGAGTTATAGAGAGCTAGATAGGTGGTGGGGTGATAAATTCCGTTATCGAATAAATTTGAAAAATTTGAAAATAATTTCAATAAATTTGTAAAATGCATGGAAGTGCAAAAAAAAATTTATTTCGACCCAACGATTAGAGAGGTCTCATCAGTACGGTTATCTGTGATCGCCTACCATAGAAGTTTAATAATAATAATTAAATCCGTCCGTCTGTCTGATAACTATAGAGAACGCTGCAGTTTGGCAACACAGTAGTAGTTTTATGATAAAAATAATGTTACGCAATTAACATTGTTTGTTTGTTAAATACTTCGTAGTATTGCCATACAAAACTTTTGATGTTAACAATATATTTCTATACTTACCGCTAGAAAGAGTGATGTGCCAGAGAGAGTTGAAATTTTGGACACGTCTTTCTGTTTTTCCAATAATTGTAGAATTAATTTTACAAATGAGTTGAATTGAATTTTCTCCATATTTGTAATATATATTATTCACGCATACCGAAATAGCATTTAGTCCCAGTTGTTTTTAAAATGTATTAAAGAGCTCTTCAATTCGAATTGTGAAAATAACCATTTTCACTGTTCGACGAGCCGATGAGGAAGAAATACGAATAACAGTTTTATCGATTTGGAGATACATACATGATTACATTGTAGACATTTTTTAGATCGCCATCAAAGGTTGATTAAGTGTTGTAATTTGGTCTAGGGCCCCCTTCTTATTCGACCTTAAACAAAAACTAATCCTAACAACATTGTCTTGTTTAACAAAAAAACATGTCAAGACCAAGTCGAACTCGCGCAATTAGGATTCCGTACCAGAACTTTATTACTGAATAATATGACGGATGCCAAGTGTGGTATTGAGTTGGTCTTATTAGTAAAAGTTGTCTTATAAGTTAACACAAAAAAAAATGTTTTTTATCAACAGACGTACAAACGGAATAACAAACTGAGTATACCATATGATTTTATTATCTATGTAGGATATAAATCTATTTTTAAGAATATTATCGATTTTAGTACCACCCTGTATTACGTATATACATATGTCAGCATAAGAAAAATGCATCATAACAAGATTTTATAAGATTATGCAAAAAATATCAAATTAAATTAAATTAATATATAAATTCTTGCAAAACACTTTTAACATCGTTATGAGATAGAGAGGGAGGTCATCAATTTTTGGACAAGTTTTCCCATCGGATATACAAATATGCGTAGATAGTGGGTCAAATCAAGACTCATTCGCACCTTTCTTGATTTCAATTTGCAAACATAATACCGGTATAAAATTACAAAAATTAAAATTGTGACCTTGGAAAAAATTGTTTAAATATATTTCACTAAAAAATGGGTCTTATATTCAGTTCGCAAAGATACTTTCAAGATGCAACACTTGCTCTGGCTTTTAGTTGTCGCCGCATTTTTATCGTTCGTTATCGATGCATCCAGCAATGACTCCGATAGAAATGTCAAGGCAGAAACAAATGTTAATGAGAGGTATCCGGATGGTAGCTATTTTTATGAGTAAGTCAGACTGTGTAAATTATTTTAATTTGTTTAGTAAATAATATAAACAAAAATATCTCCAGATATAACTTAGATAATGGTGCATCGCAAAAAGTAAGTGGAACCTTAAAGAATGTCAATGGTGAAAAAGTGTACAGTGTTGAAGGATCTTATTCATATGATCAAGAGGATGAAAAATATTTCATTGTCAAATATATTGCAGACGAAAATGGATTCCGAGTTATACCTGGTATGTGATATTGAAAAGTTTTCATTAATCTAATTTGTGTCAAATTATAAAGCAATAAATATCATTTCAGCTGCCCATGTAGGCATTCCGAGTCCTGTTACGATTAGTGTAAAAGCTGTACAAAGTTTATTAAGTGGATAAAATTGAGGATTGATGTAAATATTTAAATAAAAATTTCCACAAAAATGTTGAGTGAGTTTAATTATTCGTTTTGTGAGAAAATATTGAGTGGCGCAATCGATGTCAAATGGACGATTCGTAATAGTGTATTAACTTTTGGGGAAAAAAAACATATAATATGACGAATATGCATCCTTAGACATACATTTTCTTGAATCCCTCGACGAACATCAGGTGTTACATAACACTATCTCACCATTGGATCGTATTTTGTGCGATATTCTTGAGTTCATACCAGAATGCTACAATTCATGCACATCTTCTAACAAATTCATTCTCTTCCAAGCATATCCTCCAACCGACCGAAGTTCATGTAGGGTACATACAGCACAACGCATAGATAATCGCTGCAACAGATCCGCGCATAAGCGATGATGGAAATATTATCCAAATCCACTGACATTTATAATATGAACTGCTTCATTTTTCTTTTCACGTGGGATCGATTTTGTTAGCAGTGGGTGTGACGATTACTTAAAATCTAGTTTCATTTTCGCTTCAATATTCATATTTCAAGTTCAACAAATTCGGAATACTGTCAAAATTATTATCTTTATTGGAAGCTTATCTCCTTATTTCTTAAACTCGATTAATAAAAAAAAATAAAGTTAAGTAATCTTTGTCTGCCTATCCATAAAAGTAGTTATGGGGACAGAGAAAAGATTACAGATGTTGTATTGCAATTCATTATATACAAACTACTGAACTGAAACTAAACTATGGTGCATTTTGTATAGAACTTGTTATTTGAAGTTCACTGCAAGGGCGGACACAGAGGGGCATCTCCACCCCCCTCCCCCTCCCCTTTAGAGCTCTAATAAATCAAAATTTATACTCTAATCAAATGAAATAGAAAAAAATAAGAATAATCTTTCCTTCAAAATCCTCATCATAAAAATTTCCCTTTATTTTACATTTAATTAAATATTGAAATTATATTACATTTGTAATATATATAAAAAAAAAAAGATTTCAAAGTACACAAAGGAAGCAAAATCTGCGCATTTCATATTTTAACATTACAGTGAATAACAATTTCCCAAAATTGAAATTTCGGGCTCCTGACGTTTACTAAAATTCAAAATTAAATTACAGTTTGCAGCCTAGAATTTGCTTCTTTGTGTGTCTTAAAAATTATAAATTTTATGCTTTTAAATGTAATATAATTTCAATATTTAATTAAATGTAAAATGAAGGGAAACTTTTGTGAAGGGAGAAATTATATTCAAATTTTAAATGCGGATTTTGCAGCAGTGTTTTTAAAAAATTTATTTATTATTTTTTTTTTGTCTTTTTTAGTCATAAATTATTCTCAAAAAATTTAACATTATCATATCACTAAGGAATTTTCGATACAAGAAAAATTTATTCACTTTTTTGTGATCGAAAGCTCGCAAAAGCCTGGTATTTTGATGAAAAGTAGTATGCTGGGAAAATCTTCGTAGTCGGGGTAATTAATTGTAGACTCAAATTTGGATTTAAAAGAATTATTGAAAAAAAAAAAAAGTTGCCTTTAATTTTTGCAACATATTGCATCCCAGCCCAGAAATTATAGTGTTTGAACGAAATGCAAACTAGCTTTTTGTGAAAAACACCAGCAGTCTACGAAATTTTGGTATGGCAACCCTACGAAAGAGTTGCCCGATTGGTCCCATTTTCGAACTATATTTGCAATTTTTATGAAAACCCTGTGTACAAAATATGACATCTCCACATAGACGGCTTCTCGGGCAGCTACCAAGTATATAGTGACAACCAAAAGTTTTGTATGGCATCACTAAGAAGGGATAACCCAATTTAGTATATTTTTGAAATTTTATTTGCCATTGCTATGAAAACACCACGTAGCAGATTTTGTGTGTGGCAACCCTACGAAGAGTTGCCTGATTGGTACCATTTGGCAGTGTAGAAATATATAGTGAGAACTTAAAGTGTTTGAATGGGAACACCAAAAAGTCGGTGCCCGATTTGGTTTTGTATGGCATCACTAAGAAGGGATAACCCAATTTAGTATATTTTTGAAATGTTATTTACCATTGCTATGAAAACACCACGTAGCAATTTTTTTGTGTTGCAACCCTACGAAGAGTTGCCCCATTGGTCCCATTTGGCAGTATAGAAATATATAGTGAAGACTTAAAGTGTTTGAATGGGAACACCAAAAAGTCGGTGCCCGATTTGGTTTTGTATGGCATTACTAAGAAGGGATAACCCAATTTAGTATATTTTTGAAATGTTATTTACCATTGCTATGAAAACACCACGTAGCAATTTTTTTGTGTTGCAACCCTACGAAGAGTTGCCCCATTGGTCCCATTTGGCAGTGTAGAAATATATAGTGAAGACTTAAAGTGTTTGAATGGGAACACCAAAAAGTCGGTGCCCGATTTGGTCCATTTTTGAAATTGTATTTGCAATTTTCATGAAAACGCCGTGTACAAAATTTGAACTGCGCACTTCGACGCGCTCTCGTACAGTTTCCAAATATATATAATGAAAAACCAAAGTTTTGTATGGGAATATCAAAAAGAGGTTGCCCGATTCAGACCATTTTTGTGATGTTATTTACTATTGCTATGAAAACACTAAGTATCAAATTTTAGTTCTCATGCAGAGCCAAAAAATATAGTTAAAAACGAAGTTTTTGTATGGCAACCCTATGAAGCAGTTGCCCGATTTAAACCATTTTTGAACTTGTATTTGCAATTTTTAATGAAAAGCTTTCCAGGTCGAGGCATTCTCAGGCAGTTTTCTAGACCTTGACAACAGTGCCATGCATTTTATCCAAAACTATCCTATCTTTCAAGTTGGAACCAACTAAATACATTCACAAAATTGCATTGATATCGATTAGGCCGTTTCGGAGATTAGCATGTATGAACACAGGGACACGGGATTTTTATAAAATAAATAAAATAAGATCAGTAATAATCCGGCGATATCTGCATGCTAATGGAATTTTTATGCTGAAACGGAAATAGAAAGCTATACATACAGGGCGGTCCACAACTGATGGCTGAAACTTCAGGTGCTGATAGAGGAGCTTGAGTTATGAAAGATCAAAATGCAATTTTAGTAAATGTCTCCTTAACGCCCTGTAACACTCTTACTATAGACCCGTAGGAATGATACGGCATGATGACTAATTGTCGAAACTTTCCAAGAAATACTTCACTTCTATTTTTTTTTTTTTTAAATTTTACCCCGTAAGTGAAATTTCAAACAAATTGGAAATGAGCAATGAGAAATGCTTGTATTGAATTACTCAATCGTGAATAATGAGCAGTGAGAAATTTCGTGTGCGCACGCTAGTCCGTGCTTCCTTATATTGAATTACTGACTCATATGCGTGAGTGGAATGCGCAAGAAAATCGACTATGTGGGTGTAGTCGTGGGTCTTATAAACTGTTACTGACTTATCCCATCGCTGTCACTATCTCTCTAGGGGAGTAACTACTTTCCATTACCGGTTTGGTAGTATCTGGTAGTAGTACAGACTAAATAGTTCATGAGATATTAGCATAGTCTATGAAAACCTACCAAAGAATATTCGTAGTGCCACCAAGCGGAAGTGGCCAGTATTTCCAGATCTCGGCCAACCAGAAAACATCGTTGGTTTGACAAGAAGCATTTTGCATAGTCCATTTCTAATCATTCCCAGTGATTTTGACATAATTAAGTATACCACAAATAAACCGTTTACACACTTGCATTTAGTTACTCGTCTAAAGATTTACAAAGTTCAGTAGACTCAAGAACTGAAGCTCTGCGGATTACGGACAATGCTGTACCTACGTGTGTAAATTAAATTTTGAAAATGCAGAAAGACGACCCCGAATGATTTCAAGAAAATCATTCTTACCGATGAGGGTAATGAGTAAATAGGACTATCCCATTTGGTTTTGGGGTCTTGGAAAATGAACCGATAATTTTTGAGCAGTCTTTTCATCAGGGGACAATTTTAGGCCTTATTTTTGTGTGTGAAAAAAATTGCGCTAGTGTACGATGTTGATGAACTACGTTTTTCGCCTGAAGTTGATATGGATACGGATATGGTTAAAGATAAAACGTTTCTATGGTGGTTATTCATAAATACATAAGTCCAGAAATGTATTTGGCGCTACGTACGTTTGAAATTTCGAAATTTTTTCCACTTGTATGGAATTATGGATTTTGAACCAATCATTTTAATCATTTTGATGGGAGTTGCAGTTAAGTAGTTAGTACAGAATGATAGAGAATTTTTTCAAACATTTTAATAAATAATTTATTCTGAGTTTATATGAGAAGAGATCAGTTTGATCTATTTTCAAGCGTCTGCAGCAGGTAGAAAACCAAGCTGCACCGATGAGTGTAAGGTTTTCTGCTGACACGAAACGCTTCTTCTTCTTCCTTCTTTTCTTTATTTTTCAGCCCACTGCGTGACGTATACAGGTTCAATTCGCTTCGAATGAATCTGTTTCTTTAAAAAAATTTTAATTGTTTTTTTAATAAATAAAAAAAAATTGTTTTTTCTATTTTTCTCAAACTTTTTATTTCTTCTTTTTTTCATTTGTTTTTCAAATCATCCAATTTCGCTATTTGGGACCTGTTGATGAGTCAAACCAAGACTTGAAACTTGTCACCAAAAATTAATGGGTTGTGTGATGAAATAACAAATTAGAACATTTTTTAGCTTTTGCTATATACCGGAGAATCCCCAAAAAATTCTTTCTTGAACAAAAACATTTTCATATACATAACTAAAAAACGCCATTTTTGAAATTATGTACTGTTGACCAAATATCAGATTTATTTGCAAAAGAATATTGCTGCGTGTCCCAGACAATTATAGAAACCGTTTCTTCATTGAAGGATAAGTTTCCCAGGTTGCATAATGCATTTACGTGGGGACAAATATAAGCCGGTTTAACGCCTTTACAATTTGTAACACATTGACTTAAATAGCATTAAGAACAAAATAGTTCTTAACATTTCGTGACCCCGACGTGATTCAGGTGCATCAACTAAAGACGATTAGTGCAGAGAACTAAGCAAATCTAGCAAGTCAGCTAGTCTATGAAACAACCATTGAAGAGATGACAAGTGAACAGCACAGAGACACGGATAAGTTAGCTATTCAGCAAGAAGGTTATAAGAGGAAGCTTTTAAACGTCATTGAAAATTATAAGAAAGATCCCATCGATAGGAAAACTACATCTGCTTACTACAAGGAACATCTACGGGGGTTGATAGCAGCATGGGATTTATTTGAAGCGATGGACAGTGAAATTCAAATCCTACCTGGACCTCCGATTACTCACGTCTATTTGACATCCAGCTGTTAATCGATGACACGCCAAGTGTTTGAAAAATATAAGGCTTATTTTACAGAGATGATTCGCGAAAGAGAAGAGCATTCCCAGGAAAAGATTGGTGCCAACAAGACTATTGCAAATGTGCCACAGAGTGCAAAGATAGTCGCATCTACAGATACAACCAGCAAAGGAGACGATATAACACCTGAATTCAAAGCTGATGATTCATTAGAAGTTGTGATATTGATCCGCCGGCAGAAGGCAATAATAGAAACATTACGTCGTCTGATAAAGGGCTTCGAGAATTTTGATCAAGCTGAGTATCCCCGGTTTTTCTACGAATTAAAAGGTCAGTCCATCAACAGATAATGGATACAGCTAGAAGAATACAATCAACGGATAGAAAGGGTGCAATATTCTTATTTCATCAAAAGTAAATGAACAGCCACGGACACCAATTAAGTATCAGGCCAAGCCTCATCCAGCACGATGCTAAGTTTACCAAAATTTACGCTCCCAAAGTTTGACGGAGATTATGCAAAATAGTTCGTAACATTTTGCTATATTAATTGAACTGTTGGTATAGTATGGAATTGCCAAATTGAACTGGTTGTTGTTAATATCTATGATATGATAGATGATGATTGATCGAGACAACAAAATGTATATGCTGCAGTTCAACAGTTCTTTATTAATATAGATATATAAATGTATATATATCTAGTATATATATTTATCCTAAATTTATAGTAGGATAAATTTTGAAATTAAATTATTTTTATTTTATGATAATATTTTTTTTATTTTAAATTATAGTTCTTTCTTTTAAATCTTTTTAAAATCTTTTATATTTTATTAAAAGTGTAACATTGAACTTTTAAAATATTCTTTAACAGTTTTGCCCTCTGGCGTCTGAATTAAGAAATTTTACAAATATGCCTTTTGGCAATAAACTTAATATTTTAATAAGTTTGCCCTCTGGCTTACTCACTTAAAACTAAAATATCCTTGACACAATTCTAAATTTTTAAAAACAAATACATTCCAAAAAGTCTTGATGTGTATTTTCTAAAATTGTGTACAGTAGTGTGTATCTGTGTTCCAAGTTTTTTTTCTTCAATGGTTTTCCTTTAAACGTCAAATTTGAATTTTTTTATTTTATTTATAGACAGCGCAAATATTATTCTGACAATCACAAATTATATTTTATTCTATTTTTATTTACCAAAAAAAAAAAATAAAAAATATTATGTAGCTTCTGCTACATTAATAAACACAAGGTCTACGTCAATACACTATAAATAATTATAGCACTAAATGATAAGATTAGAGAAAATAAAAACCACAATCAGTTGCGGTTATGTTAGGAGTGGAGAAAGAGATAGAGAGTCTAACTTTACCCAATTTGCAATAGTGTGTTATTTACTTATGCTTGTATCGATCCGAGGTTAATAATATGTGTTTTGATCAGGTGTTTTTAAGGTTCCGCACCCAAAGAGTAGCAACGGGAACCCTATTACTAAGACTTCACTGTCCGTCCGTCACCAGGTTGTAACTCATGAACCGTAATAGGTGGATAGTTGAAATTTTCATAGACTGTGTATTTCTATTTGCGATATAACAAAAAATAATAAAAATTAAATAAATTAAAAAATTAAAGGGGGCCCCCATACGAGAAACGTGATTTTTTCAGCGTTTTTTCCTCGTTTTATTCTTATTCATTATTATTATCATTATTAGGCATTATTTTTTCAAATGACACCATTATTTTTTCACATGACGCATACTCTCATTTGAAAAAATAAATAAAAACTGCATAATGGTAAATTTTGTTCGATGGTACGGAACTCTTCGTGCGCGAGTCCGACTCGCACTTGGCCGGTTATTTTATTTTTTATTAATATATCTTATATCGATTAATGCGCACGTTACGATATGATATAAGAGCTCTCCACGCTTTATCTTTCCTGATATCTATGCCATTGAAAATCTTTTTTTTAACTCTTCAAACTGTATAAGTACATTTTACGTACATAACTATAGCAAACCCGTTTTATTGTTGTTCAAAAAGTTCTTTGGTCTGATTTTCATTGAAAGATTTTTTATTTGCGTATCTATTCAAATTGAAATCAAAACTAAAAGTGTACCTTCCTACTTTCATTATATCTATGATAACAGAAAAATTTCCAGTAGAAAGAATCATTTTATCAGAATTACCGAAACACAATATTTTTTTTTTTGCCCCGTTTTTACTATGAAGCAGAAGGTATTCGAATTTATGGTAATTTAATAAAGAAATTTCATTGACGGCCTTTCCAATAATTTGGCGTGAGAATTCTTTTCATTGAATCCGTGATGATTTCTATTTTGAGAATTACAATAATTTTTATAAAGTTTTCAATTTTTCCATGAATTTAAATTGAAATAAAATCCGAAAGTCAATTTTGATGGAATGATGTAAAATATCATAAATTTTTGCGGATACAGTCATGCTTTGAATGTACTATATAAGATTTTTCCTGTGTGATACATTTTGTTTTATAAAAGTTCTAGCACGGAAATTATGGTTATAAAAACTCGGGAAATTATTCTTTAACGAATAAAAGTTATTATGGAAGGATGGCGGTATTTCCAAGTGAATTCAAACCACCCAATTTTATAGGAACAGTTTTTATAAGTTATTAAGATTTTCAATAATTTTTCATACCAGTTTTTGTGCTATACCCTGACCATCGATTTACACGATGGATTAGTTCTCCAAAAGTACCGTGTAAACCCAAACCGTGTAATTTGAAATCATGTAAATTGAAGTTGTGTAATTAAACTCATGTTATATAGTGACAAAGTAGACATCTAAAGTAAAACAATATTACACATATATTAATATCTTTTGATATTATAAGTATGTAGTTTTTTATAAATTCAGGCGAACATACATATTAAATCTAGAAAATAAAAACTTAATTAGTATTACATGAATTAATTCAAAAAAGTTAGAGGTTATTCACTCTATTGACAAAGGTTTCCTCTGGCTGTTTTTATCGATGTAGAAGTTGCCTTTAATAATGTCCTTCATATAAGTTCACTGAAACGCTAACAAAACATAGAGTGAACCGGTTCCTAAAACACTGGATTGCACACTTGTTGAACAAAAGAACTGTCTTTACCGAACTGGGCGGGGTAAGCAAAGAAAAAATAGTCCAGAGAGGCACCCTCAAGTAGATATTTTATCACTTTTACTGTGCGTGCTCATTATGGATGATCTCTAAAACTCTAAGACTTACCGGGATGGGCACAAAGAAGTATGTTACGCCGACGATGGTGGTCTTGGTTACCGGTAGCTACGAATCTGAACTCTGAGAACTGGTGCAGAATGCAATTCGAACGGATTGGGGTACGGATTTCGGACTTTGAATTAATCCATTGAAAACAGATTTATGTCTCTTTACTAAGAAATAGAACACTCCACTGAAAGACAGAGAAAAATATCTAGATATCTAGGTATTAGATAGAAAATTAAGCTGGAAACCACACATTGAGGACAGAGCGAATAAAGATTTTCGAGGCTTCGCCTTAATTCATGGATGATCCTTTGGATCTATACTAGCATCATCCGACCCATGCATACCTTCCGTTTAGTGGTGTGGTGGAAGGCAATGGATCTCGTTAATCATCGCAAGATATTGGAGAAGATTCAAAGATTGTGTCTCCTTAGTGTAAGTGGCGCTCTCAAGTCAACCAGCTCGAAGGCTCTTGAGGTCATCCTCAACACATTCCGTTCATATGCACGTCAAGAAGGGGGTGTGAATCGCTGTACCGAGGCTGGATATCAATCGGAGCTGGATTCACACTGATACACATGAATCCATCTTTGAATTGGTGTAGTCCATCGCACTCCCTCGAGACTATGCTGTGGAGCAACTTTAAATCGAAAATTCAAGCGAGGGCAGAATGGGTATCATATTCTGTGCTACAACCATTGATAAACCCTATCATATATACAGACGGCTCCAAACTGGAAGAGAACACCGGAACAGTTGTTTTCTGCGAGGAGACTCACACGGAAATTTCCATTCACTTTGAAAGCCATGTAACGGTTTTCCAGGCGGGAAGGTATCTTCTAAACTACAAGGAGATTGTAATTTGCTAGGACAGCCAAGCAGCTGTCAAGGCCTTGTCAAAACCTTTTACAACTGCCAAACTTGTATTTGAATGTAAAACTACCCTAAATTCCATTTCTCTTAACAACGGGGTACTGGTGCTTTTGGTGCCAGGTCACAGTGGCATTAGCAGGAATAAAAGGCGGACGAACTTGCTCGTCTTGGTGCAACCTCGGAGGAAATCTCCTCCACAATTGGGATCGCACCAAAACACCTTTTGCCTCTACTATCTCGACTTGGGACGACTGTCAAAACAGTCGCCTTTGCTTGAATGATCCCTTAAGTTGAACCAACAAGGAGTTGTGGGGCGCTTATCTAACCCAAACGGAACGAAAGAGTTACTGGAACTAAGCAAGCCAACCCTGAAAACTGTAGTATAAATGCTCACTGGACACTTTCTTCTCAGGGGTCACCAGCATTGGATGGGGCTTGTTGAAGAAGGATGGGGAGAGAAAACTGAAACGGTGTCATATTCTTTGTCACTATTCGGCCCCTCAGGAAAACGTTACATATTCCTTGGCTCACATCTCCTGAAAGAACTACATGAAGACGGAGGGAAGCGTTGGGGGCCAATTTTGAATTTTATTAGAGGGTCCGAGCAATTGCTCATAAGTCTGGAGAGTGGTGGTAGCATAAGTTCCAGGAATCCTTTTCGGATCCCAACCTTGTTTCAATCCAATCCCAACCCATCCCTACACTAACACACGCTTCATAAAACGTTCCTGGAAAAAATTGTACCTATTACTGCAAAAGTCTGCCGTTTTCCATCGCAACTGTGTTTAGCCCTTAATTTCCATCCTATTTCTTCCTGCATTCTGTTCTGTTGCATTGTGGGCCTTGATCTCCTCTTTTAAAAGCTCAGAGCTCAAGCATAAATATTTTCAAGCTCAATCAAATGAAAGCATGAACGCACAAGCAACCCCACAATATTTCATTGTAATGCATCCTATTCGAACTGAGTAGTAGTTTTTTTAGATTTTAAATTCTAAAATTGCGCGATTGTTTTAAATCTTTTTTTTTTCTACATTTTTTGTGATCGTGTTAAAGTGAAAATTAGTTAATATAAAAGAGAGTTTTTCCTCATTTTTTCAGTAGTGTGGGCTAAGGTAATCAGGAGTAAAGTTAATACCAAGATACGAATTGCTAAAAAATATTCTTACTATTATACAAAAATTGATTGTAACTTACGATCTAAAAGATTATGGCAAAATCTGAATAATGCGGCGCTTATGGGGGTGATGCTAAAAGCATTGAATTTAACACCAACGCTCTTAATAACTACTTTATAGTTCATCATGCATCTGGTAGTGTTAATCTTCAATCATGGTTTCCTGGTCATTTGATTGATTCTGTGAACTCTAATTGTTTCAGTTTTCGTTATATGGATGTCGAAGATGTGATAAAGGTGTTTTTTTTTTCTGTCAAATCTAATACTTCTGATCATGATTAAGTATCGCCGAAATTTCTTAAATTGATCTTGCCAATAATAATAAGGCCCCTTCAGCATGTCCTTAATGCATGTCTTCTTTTCCAACGATTTGGAAAATAGCCAACGTTTTACCTATTCCTAAATGCGTATCACCTGCATCCCCAGCCGAATTTAGACCGATTAATCTATTATGCTTCCTATCTCTAAGATCCTGGAGAAATTAATATAACTGGCATATTCTGGAATATTTATGTGTAAACAATCTAATCAGCTCGTGTCAATCAGGCTTTCCTCGCATCACAGCTGCGAAACAGCTCTACCTATACTCAAAGAAACTACTGACATTCGCACCTATCTTGATAATGAAATAATGTTCATCGTGCTTTTATTAAATTTCTCTAAAGCACAAGAGGCTCTTGATGTAACTGTCTGCGCGATTTGGTTTCTCCCATTCTGCCATGCTCTTAATTAAAAATTTTCTGCTCGGTTGATCCCAACGTGTCATATTGAACAATTGTCATTCTTTAGATCTTTTGCCCCTTTCTTGTTGTGTGGAATCGTGTAAGGTCTTCACTGCAGGATTTGGAGTGAATTCAGCATGCGCTTCAATGTTTTCCTGACTTGCTTCCATTTCTTGCAGTCTCTTCACTAAAATCGAAATCAGATTCACGTGTCAAATTTCCAATTTCACAAAAGCTATGTTTACTATATAAACTAAGCTTAATTCTGAAATGTCATTCCACATTATTTTCGATTTTAACAAAGTTCGCGTACTTTTTCATACTTTTTACATATTTTCCCCACCACACGAGTAAGTTTTTATCCAGAAAGTCCGAGAGAAAACATTTAAATCGACTCTTTCGAAATGTACTAAAATTAAATGAAAATTTTTTTTTTAGCTGGTTGCTGCAACTTCATTATACTATAATTTTTTTATTTTCTCGGCGATTTGGGTAGAGGAATGGACTCTCTGGATCCCCTTATATAAGGTCTTGATGATACCGCAGACCTGCAAGAGTTTCTATATTTTGTAACTCAGACCATGTGAAATATTTGCAAAAATTTTCCTGCAAACGTAATTCATTTACTTTCTCATCATCATTTCTCTATTAACAAAGTGCGTTCAGTCTGTCCTTCAAATTACAAAAAAAAAAAAAAAACAAAAAAAAAAAAAAAGCAAAATTAAAACTGTCATGTTTCGATGGTTTTAAATGTCATCTGATGAAAGCCAGAAAATTAATTTCCATCATTTTAGATACTGTTTTTTTTTGTGTCACTTTATTTTGTGTTTGAAACCGACAACTTCATCTGAAGTCATATCAAATTTCCAAGTTCCCGTCATCTATAGTTTCGCTTCAATTTCAAAGGAGCAGTGTTTAATACAAAAATGTCAGAACAATATCTGTTCTGGCACATTATCAACTTCCAATGAGCCACAACGTAAAAGGGTTCATTTGTCAAACTCAACACTTAAGTGAAGAAAAAGTTAAAAAAATAAAAAAACAGAAAAAAAAAGAAGAAAAAAAAGGAAAAAAACAGAATCCAAACAGTTCCGCTTTATTAAATCCCACATATTACAAGAAAATGTCTCGTTTTTCCCTGCGTTTTTTTTTTTGCTTTTAACTGAAGACTCTCTGGTTTTTAATACCCTCTTTAGGTCACGGAGACCAGCTCAACGACGACATATTAAAATTAATGTTTCATAAATCCCATTTTTCCGTCAGTATAAAATCCACTTTTGGTGTCTGAATGTAGTAGACCCATTTTACTTTTTTTTTTTTTTGTAGTATGTACACAGGAACAGAGATGGCAGGAGGTATCTACTTATGGAGATTTATAAAAATTCATAAAAAGGAAAATTGTGTGGCTGTGTGTACGCTCAGTGTAGAATCATATTCCTTTTTTTTGTGCTGGCTGGCTGGCAAATATAGCACTTGCAGCTTCGTTACCGTTTTTTTTTTGAGAAAGATACGACCAAACATAAGAATATCTATATCGAGGAGGACACGATGCCTGATCTCAACGACAAACCATGCACAGATCCGTGATGTTACAGCTATAAATAAATCACACGAAAGGATATTGTTTCTGACGAAGCTGCAGAATATGATTGATGGTTGTTGGTTGCAGAGATGGATGGCTGAATGGATGGATGGATGGATGGATGGAATGGATGTATCAAGCTTAGGAAGAAATCGATGTCAAATGAAAGATTCTAGAAGTATTTACTGAGAACGAGAGGATGAGAAAGGGGTAACTCATACAGGATGTAAGTAAGTAGTCTCGTAGTCCCATTAAATCTGATTTTGTTCATGTAACGCGATGGTTAGATATTTTCATTTTATGATATGAGTTTTTGAAACATCGCACAGAGGAGCGTAATTAATGTCTCTCCCCATTTCCATTCCATAATCTACTTGATCCCGAAGACCTGCCTTAAATTTCTAGAGCTATTACAAAAATTCCAGGGAAAAGTACATTAACGAAGTAATTAGAGGGGAGAACTTCAGTTTAAATGTTGACACTTATCGTACACATATAGGTAGGTATGTGTGGTGGATTAAATCAAGGCGATGCAATGGTGTGGTTAATATCTTTTCAATGCAATTGGTTGCAGTCTCTATTTCCAGAATGTTTTTTTTATAGTCGTCACTTGAATGACATGTTGTTTATGAAGTCTTAGGAACTCATTAATTTCATTCATCCTCTTCTACTGAATAATTACAAACAAATTATCTGTTTGAAGTAGGTGTAGTTAGGCACTTACTACTTGACGAGGAAGATCATGATCTCCAGTCCAGAATCGATTCACTTATGGTTCATCTCAATTTTGTATATCTGATTTGGATGTGAAGAAATCTTTCAATTTTGTGTATTTTTCTAAAGATTGTTTTTTTTTTTTGATTATGTATATTGCGGTGAGTTTTTAAGCAGTTCTAAATTTGACTGAATAAATATTTTTGGAATGATATTAAGTAAACAGCTTCTTTTGAGTAAGTAAATCTAGTCTACATAGAATATCTGTGCAATGTAAGGAAGAAATTTAAAAAAAGAGGCAGTGGGGTCGGAGACGAGTGATCATCTGCTTTGTAGTAAGTACTTTGATAGCCCAGTCGGGTTAGTAAAAAAGAAGGCTTTACCTCGGAAAAATTATTCACGTGAGCAATTTTATTTAGTGCTGTTGTTTGGAAAAGTTCAAAAGTAGTATCGTTTGCTGTCAAAGCGGAGTAGTTTCGGAAAAAAACGAAGTACAGGACTACAAAATTTAAATCGATCATATTAAACTAAAATTTTATAATTTTTGTTAATATAAAAAATTTTAAAATTAAAAATTTGATTAAAAGTTATTCGTTTGTTTTAGTATTCCCGTTAGAGAGGGTTGTGGCTCACTTAAATTAAAATTAAAGTTATATATGCGTTATTATAACATAAAATAACCCAAATTAAATTTTAATTTAATTTAAAGAGTGCCCTAACCCTCTCTTACAAGAGTACTAAAATAGAAATTAATTAAAATTTCAATTAAATGGCTTGGAGAATTTGGCCCTTAGTGTATTATACTCAGTGGCGTCGCTAGGCCTGAGAGTATAAAAAATTGTTAGTGCTTTTTTTTTTTAGAAAATAAACAATAACACTCGCATAAACAATATATGCTTGAAGATAACAAAAACAATGACATATATTAAAAATCTAAACTCTAAAAAATATTTTATTGGTGAAATACGCACTTTTCTTTACCTTTTTTGGTCGAACGTATTTAATCATCCATAGCTGAAGAATATTTCAATTTCTCGAGTTCTTTTTTTTTATGAGTTCTTCAAGAATCCAGTAAAAAGTTATAACAATCATTGATATCCTTTTTTTAACTAATTTCAAAAAGAAGAGGTTGTCCGTTGTTCGACTGATTTTTTTTTTATTGGTGTTATCACTCATAATTCCAGTATTTCTAAGCCAATTCAATTTCAAAATTTGCTCAAGATCTGATAAAGACCTTCGGACATGGAGAATAGAACTCCGGAACGGAGAAGAACATATAAATCGCCATTAATGTCGTTGAAACGTTGCAATGGCAACATTATTTTTGACATTCCGTTATCAATGTTTATTTCGTAATAAAAATCAGTTGTTGTGGTACGTTTTTAAGCCCTAGGATATGAAATTCCAGAGGGCATACTAATTTGGTCATACGTTTGAGCCGCACAGAAATAATGATGATAAAGCGAAATGGGTTTAGACACTAACTCATAATATTAAAAATTATTTTGGTTTTTGCATATCCCTCTGTTCTTCTGTCCGTATGTCCATACGTCCAGCGGTTTATCTGTCTGTCTGTCTATTTGTCCTAATGGAAACTGCATTCGTTTTTTTCCATGTGGCCTATTGAAAAAAAAAAAAGAAAATTAATTTAAGTTCGAAATAGGCCAAATCGGGTAACTTTTTCGTAGGATTGCCATATAAAAATATAGAAATCCTTTTTGGTGTTTCCATACTAACATTGTGGTTCTTTACATATACTGTGAAAACTATTTGTTGTATACGTTTTAATCCTACTGAAAAATTCTTCAGAAAATAAAATCCTATTCCATTGACCATAATCATTTTGATGGCCCGAAAAGCCTTTCTAGAAATATATGTGAAAACCACTTTAACAATTAAACTTGCATATTGTTACGCTGCCCTGATGCGTACGAAATGGTAGCACTAGTGAAGAGGGCAGTAAGTTTATGCGTGGAGATGCGTGAGAATTAGTTGGTCACGACGTGATTTTGGACTCGAGGTATCACGAAACTCGTAAAAAAAAAAAAAAAACAGAAATGCAGCGATTCCTCTTAACACTTCACTTTTATTCCTCTTAACACTCACTGTGGTAAAGCATGAATTTTAAGATAAACAAAAATAATTCAAGTATACCGTGTTTAAGCAAGTTTTATAAAAAACCTAATCTACTTATAAAAAAAAAATATATTCCAAAAAATTTACTTAACTTGATAGCGATACTCAAGTAGCATAGTAAGCCTTATTACGACCAAAATACGACGAGAATTACGTTCTATCGCTGCTCTGGTCCGAAATTATTCCTAATAATTTTTTTTCCTTCGTAGCTTGATTCGAGTAAAATTTTCCTTTTTTTTTTAATTTTTTTTTTTTGACATTACACCTTTGGGGTCTCGACTCTCCGATAAGTAAAACTGAATTGACCGGCTGGTACTGTATGGAGCGAGCAATCTGGCTGCAAACTGACCTGTGGAACGCACATTAAAGTCTTTACCAAACAAAGCCTTTTATTTGTTCACATTGGTACATCGATTTTTTTGATGAGCCATCCATATAGCTTCATTTTTTTTTCTTTTTTTTTTATGTACTTTTAATTAAATGTGACAATATCTAAACCATAGCTCCTCTACCCAGCCTAATTGCACACTCAGCTTATTTAACTTTAACTTAATTTTTATTTTGTTGTTATTTACGTAAATATTTTGTATATATATTGTTGGAATAAATTCAGACCTGCTCCCAAATCTAGATTTTTCTATAGAATATTGAGTGTATTTCATTTTGCCGACATTGAATATAGAGAATGTCCTGTCGCATCCACTAAAGGTGTGCAAGAACAATTAGAATATCTTGAACAACAGCTTCTTCGTATTTAAAACTCTCTAGTGAAAATATTTCCCATTTGTCAATTGTACATCTATGAAAATTCCATTGACATTAATCGCCATTTGCATAAAAAAAAATCTAGCTTTTTCCAATAGTGTGATATTTTTTGTGCCACCTATTACAATCATTAATGAAACATGAATCCATTATATTCCAGCAATTCATAAATGCAAGAGTAGTCAAAACAATGGATTTATTATTCTAGTGAACGTGCTCCAAAAGAAGGTTAAAACGTTTTTTATCAGCCAAAAAAGGTCATGGCCACAATTTTCTGAGGTATAACGAATACCTATAAAACGGAAAATAAAATCGATTACAGAAAAATTTTATGCATATTTGTTGGATCGATTTCACAAGGGATTGATGGATTGATAGAAAAATCGGCGGTATTTGGTGAACAAAAAAAAAAAAAAAACAAACGAATCCTCTTACACCACGATAGCAGCAATTCCTATGGCTAAAATTGTCGAATCACACTAGGAACTGCTCCATAATTTACCTTATTCTCCCGGTTTTGCCATTTGCGACTTGTTGAAAAAAAAAAGTCAGATCAAAATATTTCACCTTATATCGAAAAACAAAAGGAAAATCTTAAAATCCAAAGTCAACGTCTTATCAAAAACAGTCCTCGTTTAAGGATACTTACCTAAACCTACTTAACCCTGAATAATTTCCCAAAATCCTGAAAATATTATTATCAAATCACACTTCCTGCAATTCAGATAATAACCGAACCATAATAATTGAAAGACACCTTTCGTTCGTGTAAAAGGACTCGTTATTAAGTTCCACATAATTATTCTCACCTAATCCTCTATACGCACCCTTTAATTTCTACAGGTATTAAAATGATATCTACACACATACACACACACACACACACCTAAATATAGGTATAAAAGAAAATTTCCACAAACCTACGGCGGGGGCGGCGCGGCGGGCAAGCTTTGGATAATATTTCTGTGTCACAGTTAATTAGAATCCACGAACTGTCGTCGTCTATGGGCGGTTACTTCTAATTAGCAAGGAAAGAACTGAAGAGATTGAGGTTATTAAAGGTCAATGTACCTACTACTAACAGGGATATCCTATTGAAGATGGAATTTTTTACAAACCCCCCCCAAACCGCCGCTGCCCATCTCTTTTGATCCGATTTCGCTCAGAGTTCTGTTGTTATTGTAATTTTTATTAAATTAACATCAGCAGGCAACTTTTACGCGGATAAAAACGAAAGAACTCAAAAGCAAAAGAAAAAAAGGACGAATTTGTCCTTATAATTCGTTTCAATTTAATTCGACGTCTCAGAAAATTTATGGTGCTAATTTTGAGTTTAATTAAATTATTCGAGCTAGCCTTAAATAAGAAATGTATGTATGAGATCTGAGCTGATAGCCTATGTAAATATGTAGGTAAGTCTATACTAGCACAAAATGTATATTTTCAACATTCGCGCCATGTCGGCACTTATACCATGACACATTTTCGTCAAAAACTCGAAATAAAATTAAGCGAAATATTTCTTCCAGGTATTGTGATGTTCAGCAAGAAATGGCTGGTGGGGTAGTGGTGGTGTTACTTTGAATTATCAGCTAAGAATATATTTTTTTACGGCCTCTCGAAGACCAAAGAGGTGTAGAGCTTTGATAGCTTCTTCTATGGGGGATTATCTTGTGTCTTCAATTTTCTCCTTCCTATATATATCTTGATAAATTTTCTATGGGAGGGAGAGAGGGGGGCTTGAGTGGATCGATCGATTTTGAAATGTGATGATAAATAAATGAGTAAAAGGAGCTGTGGTGATTGGATTATATGGCTCGGGAAATAATAAAAATAGGCCAGAATTGATGGGCAAAAGCTGTAAAGCAGAGTGAATGAGATCTCTGTTCAGAATATTTAAAAACGACGAGAAATGGCATAAGTTATCGTTAGTGATGAATTTATTTCATTTTATTTTTAGGAGTGTATAGATGAGGTGAGATGGTAGACGGGGCGGTAGAATCAGATTATAGCTAAATGGAAATGCTTTTAAGCGCTGTTGATGAATTTAAATATTTTTTGAATTTTATAATAAAAGAACTAACCGTCATCGATGCTCTTAAGCAGTGTTTCCAATTTAGCTACTTCGTGGCTAAATCTAGCTACTTCGTTGCTAAATCTAGCTACCAAGAAGGTAATTTAGCTACGAATATTTTCATTTTGCTACCGGTAGCAATTTAGCAACCATGGGCTCCTTTAGCTACCGAACGGTGGTTAAAATTTTCATTTATTTCGACAATCAATATTTTACCAAATTGTGAAAGAAAATTGTATGCTACCTGTACTCAAAATCTAAGCTGCTAAAAAGTTTACTTCTGGCACTAATTGTATTGGCACTGCTGTAAATTGTAATTGTATTTACTTTTTTTGCTTGTTGCATTGCTACAGAAATGCAGGCAAGAAACTGTAAAGCTGTAAAATTTATAGACACAGTGGATACTGGAAACAATTTATTTAAAGAATTGTGTCAGTTTGTTATAAAATCGTTGCCTTTACCTCATACCAATGCTGATATAGGAAAATATTTAGCTTCATGAATATTGTTAAAAACAAATTCGGAACGAAATGAAATTAAAAACTTTAGGTTCAATCCTTTCGATTTGATTTGGGTTACAAAAGTATGGTAAAAGCTGTGATGAGTATGAAATTCCTGCTCTTGTTGTTAAAAAAATTTGGCACTTTAGAGACTTAAGTAGTGAGTACATATGTAGATGTTACAGAAATGTTGAAAGATCTTATCCAATGAATTACTTATTTGGATTTGACTTCTTTGGATTTAACCCCTGTCTGTTATTTTAAACTCTTTTAATTTGATTATCATCAATTCGAAAAATGTTGCACTTTTTCTGACAGCGGAGAACTGAGAGCACTGAAGACCATGAACATACATATTTCTGTCATATTCCTTGTATTTGTGGGCACACGGAGCTGTCAAACGTAATAAATGTTCTTTATTGATATAATAGAAACAAAGTTCTTCTTAACTTTATGCTAATTACCCAAATAAAATGTCTCAATTCATTTAATTCCAAAATTTCACAAATAATCGCGACAGTACATTTTGACAGAGCAGATCATAATTCAACTTGAACATGTATTCGGAACACCGAAAAAATATTCAGTGCAAAGTAGGGAAAGTCAGTGCAAACCTCGTGTTGCACTTCTGCTATAAAAATTGTCCGATCGAACATTTTCAGTGTTGCACTGCTGAAACAAGTGCAATACTGGTGTTGCACTGAAGTCCCTTCGAAATCGACATAAGTAAAACTTTAGCTACCATTTAGCTAGGAAAAAAATATGAGTTTAGCTCCCAAGGAGCTGGGAAGTAGCTAAATTTAGCTAGAAGGGTAAACTCAGAGTTGGAAACACTTCTTAAGAGGGTAATTCAAAAATTTTTGCGAGTGAAATAGAAAAGCGTTTTTTTTTTTATATGTTTTTGAAACTATATTTCTACTTTTCAATGTAATCACCTTCTCAACACACTTCATACAACGATTCTCTGTTTCTTCTGCTGTTAGCACTTCTTTTTTTGATGATTTTCTTTCTTTAGATTTGGATATAAATGGAAGTTAAGGAGCCTCCACTCGAAATTGCGATAAAACATGATTTATGAACACGGCTATAACTTACTTCATGCGTTTATATTCTTTAAATTTGTAATAAATAAAAACTAATATTATCTTATGGAGTAATCGTTGGGAATGAATTTTTGATATAAGGAATTTATAAAAACTTTTAAGCTTTTTAAAGAATGGTGTTTACCAGATTAGCTAAATTTCGGTGATTTTCAAAATGTAATACAGCGTTTGAAAATCAATAAAATTAAATCGAAACTACAGTAAAATAGAATGCTGTTGAGAAATTGTTTGAGATAGTTTTTTAATATTCTGTTTTATTTCCTTGAAAAGCACTCTCGACCATAACCCTTTGCTTGAGAAAAAAGGGAATTTCCTTATTTTTGAATATGTTTTCATGCACCCTTTTTATATTTATACTTAGAGTGATATATTTTATGATATATTCTGACATAAAAATTTAAGTTTTTATGTGTAAAATGAATTACAAGGAATTTTTAAAAACCCGCTATTTCATACAAATTGCTATTCTGGTTTTTACTAACCAATAGTAGATGGCGCTCAAACTGAACTATAGAAATTCTTTCATTGAGCTTTGATTTGTAGGTACGGGAGAAAAGATTTGTTTTACTTGGCTTTCTGGTGCGATCGTGCCTATATGCATATATTATGCAAGAGTGCGTGCGAAAGTTCAGATTATATGTTTTAAAATAAAATAAAAAAAAATTGTGTGGTTGCGAAAGTAAATAAAGTGAGAAAAAGTAAAATTGGAGCGAGGAGACTTGAAAATTTCAAGTAAGTTTTGAGAATATTTCCGATATTTAATTTATATACTGCTATACGGGTTATATACAACCCTGGTAGTGGGCGACATATTCATGATATTCATCAATTTTTTTAATTCAGTGAATTAGTGATAACATTTTATATGTTTGGAAAATGTATGTTAAAATCACATTTCATCGTAAAATCACGAAATTCCTAAACCCCCTGGTGGTAGGGTATGGTAGGGGAATCCAAAAAATATGGGTTGAGTTATTTTTATATTTCATATAAACTATGAAAATTTCATGTAAATCGAAAATGATTTGGTACAAAATTAGTTCAAAATAATACAAAGGGATTGCTTTTGCGTGGAAGGGCTGTGTATACGTGGTCACTTTAAACGGATTTATATCTCCACAACGAAGCTGAACACCATTGCAATTTTTTGCTTTTAACTTTAAAATGAAAATACAGACAAAAAAGTTTTAAAGGTTTTCAATAGTAAATATTATATTAAAATTAAAAAAAAATACTATTATTAACAATTAAAAATTTCGTTCGGTACTTTTGTACTTTTTTTATGAAAAATATAAAGTATTTAGCTTCATTTGGAACTTGAATCATTCTCCACATATGATTTTTTGAAAATGACGTTTCATCGCAAAATTAAGAAATTCCTAACGGCTTAGAAAAAATTTAAAGATTGTCTTACACCAGCTCGAGATATCGGTGATTTTTATATTGGAATGAGGCATTATTGTCTGCCTCGAATAATGCATAAAATTTCTAAAGAAAATATTTCCTGTAAATTTCTAAGAAAAAATTGAGTGTTTCAATTACTAGCTTACCCTTTGGTTACCTCATTAAACGCAAGTCGAGGCATCGTCCATTTTATATTCGAACGAGGCGCTATCGATTTTTGTTACTTGCCCAGTATTTGTATGCGTAGCTCAACACAATGGTCCGGCTTCACTGATATACCTTATTAGTATAATAATTTTTAAACAACACGATACCCGTATACAGGAAATTCTTTTGCTTTCCATTTAGCTATTTCATCAAATTTTCTTGGCTTTCTACCAAACTCTGTGGGGATGAAAGTTTTAAGTAATTTCATATGGTCGTTCAAAGTACTTTTATCCGTGTACGTTAATTTGCTACATTTGTGTTTTCCCTTCCAAATAGATGTTAAATTTTTTTTAGTAACTCCCAAATCTATAAGATGGCTAACATCCAATGGAAATTGGGAGACCATTCCTATTTCAATTTCTTCCAAAATATTTATGTCATCGTGAAAAATAGATATATGGTGCATTTTGTCCCGTCGGTTTTTAAAATCTTCATCTGTCCTCAGCTCATCAACTAACGAACTGTATGCTAATTTATTCTTTTTCTTTTTTCCTTTTTGCATGCATTTTGAGCAACCAAGAGCTGAGGTCATACTTCAGCTGCTCCAGTAACAAAGGCTGTAGCTGGTGTAACGCAAATTAAATTTCGTATATGTAGGGAAATAGTTTTCTCATTTATTGTGAGCTTTTTAATTTTAAGATGCCTAACTTCCTTCACAAATTCATCAAGAAATTCATTTATTTTATGAGGTTTTCCACAGCCAACGTATGCACCAATTAAGAATGGCTTAGTAGTTGAATTACTCGATATAGCTCCTAGTATTGGCCACAGTGCCATGGCAGAACTCCTGATTGATTGATATTGAATTTATTGAATCTTCTAGCTTCAAACTCAACATTTGTAGCGATTTTTCTATTCCGAAATGGAAATAACTTCCTGGAGAAATTGAAACCAATTTGATCTGATTGGTTTTAGTTTCTAACAAAGGTTTTGTTGATCGTAGTACATCTAATCCAGTTTTAAGCAAAATTTCGAGGAGATGATCACATGCATCTCTACCTATTCTATATCCAATACACCAATCGTGAAATTCCTCCTTTAAATTAAAACGTTTATTTCTATTTATGGTATCTCTAGCTCCAGCTGCATCAGATAATTCAATTTCAGTATTTTCGTTATTCGAATGTTCAATTCTGAATTCAGGATGGTGTTCTTCAAATACGTTTGGAATTTCGTTAACTTCATTTGGACTTCCAAATGCGAAAACAGTTTCTATATGATTGTGATCATTTTTTTAAAGTACTAGAGGGACAATTTGCAATTTCTTTTCTTTCTTTTGCCACTAATCGTCGCATATGTCTCCTACTTATACCCGCAACTTTTCGACTCATAATTAAAATTCTGAAATGTGACGATGTATTGCAAACAAAATGTGTGGTACAATTCTTGCTAGTTCTTCATTCGCTGAATTTAAAGAAAAAAACAAGAATAACTGTTTTAAATTTTCTAGTTCCTTAACAATCGAGATATAATCGGATATTTGGTCAAATAAATTAATTGTGGATTTTTTTGTAATTGAGGGGCTCAATTTAGTATGCTAGATATTTACATTTAAAATATTTTTTATTAATATAGCTTGAACAAAAATAAGAAAGATAATTCTGCTAGAACTTTCTAACATTTTACAAATATTATCACAGAAAATATTTAAGTAAATATAAATTTTCTGAAGACTATTCTTTCTTGTTTTTGAACAAACTATATTTTCAAATAAATGACTTTTTTCTCAGTACAGCATTGTAACTACCTTCAGATAATTCAAACAGTAAGAAAATTTCACTGCACCTTTTATTACTAATGTTGGTGAAAAAGACTTCAATCAATTAAAATATTATTATTATCACCAAAAATCTCTGTATCCTTCACACTGCACTTTCATCTAATGAATGACTAATACGTTCTGACTCTACTTTGTACTTGTTCATGGAAGCAACATAACTGTACATCACGAACAAAAGCCGAAAGCCCGAAATTTTTCCGCGATTAAGAGAAGTGCACATTTTTCCTATAAGAAAAGCTTCAAAAGCACTGCAAATGAAGCGCTTCTGCAGTACGTCCGTCGGATGCAAGTTAGAAGCGCATTAACTCCGCTTTTTTCTGGAAGCGCCCTTATTTTTCCAGCTGGGAATGAACGAATCAAATTTGTTTACTAACACTTGACAGGTGGCGGTGGCACTACATAATGGAAATTTTATTTTACGTACAAGCCTGACAGGTGGCATTAAGGCGACTAGATCAGGTGAATAAGTTGCATGTAGTAGAAAATCGTACCTCAATTCTTTTATTTTTGTCATGGCAACAATACCTTCGTGTGGACAAGTTGCCCTGATTAAAAATCGCCAATTCTCTCTGTTTGTTTTGAATACATTCATACAGTTTATCCAAATAGGTTTAAGCTTAGTATTCTCCTTTATTATTGGTTTTACCTTGTGGATCTTGTGTAATCTATTAATGAAATTCTTTTATCGATCAGTTGCAATCATTTCGATTCTTTCGAAACACTTTTGAATTATGTACTCCAAATTATTGAAATATCAAGATGTCGATCAACTCATCAACCATAGCAAATATAGCCTCCAATCTAAGCGCTCATCTGGTGACATGCTGATCTTTCTCACGGAACGTTACTACTGTAGTCTTGAAAATTTTGATCATTCCAAAATTGTTGCCCTAGATATATCAAATTCCTGTGATAGTGTCATCCTTGGCCACTTGATCTCTACCCCCCTCTTATATTATGGATTGAAAGCTTTTTATCCGGTCACCTAATATGAGTTGTACTAGATGGCGTTACATCCGCAACTCACCTTATAAATGCAGATCTATTACAGGGCTCGGTTATTTCTCCGTACCTCTTCTTAATTTTCATTAATGATCTACCTTCCATTACTTTCATTGCCATCCATAGTTTTGTCGATGCAAATACTCTTGATTTCCCTTACTCCTTTAACACACATGCGAACTCTAGAGGGAATGCCATATCTGTCAAACAAGCCCGCATAACTAGATAAACGAATAACGATCATGACAATATCAATGCTTGTGGTAAAGTGAATCGCATTGAATTCAGTGCATCTAAAACCTACATCTGACTCATCTACACAACTGACAAGAAAAAAGTGACCAGTCGAATATATATAGAGAAAGGGTTGATAACAGCTTTGGAAGATATTTACTTCTGGGAAAATATCAATAAGAAAATTCAAAACATTCATGTTCGCAATATCGACGAACTTTGAACATTTGTTGAAAAGGCTTGTAACAAAATTCCATCAAGTAAAAGTCAAAAATAAAATCTGTTTCAAGATATTAATCGAAAGTATGTACTACTTCAATTGTAGAACTTTATAGATGATAGTGGTGACGGAACCATTTATGTCCTTAGTGTGGAGAACTATAGTGGTTACTATGCCCAGAATAATTTATATTTATTCATTTATCTTTCAATCCCCAGAATTTTGCCCAAAAATATTTCTGCGATAGCCCTTCGTAAAAAAAATATAATCAAGTCGCAATATTTCTAATATAACATTTTGTCATCCAGCTTTCTTATACTTGACTCTCTATTTGCGATCATCACTACTAAGCAAACTCAAAAAAAAAAAAAAAATACTTTGGAAACAGACATTCCAAATGTAAATTTACAATTTAAGCGTAGTAAATTTACAATTTTATATAATATTGATGAAATTCTGGTGTAAAATTACTACAAAACTTTACAAATATTCCGTAGAGAGTTTATAAAAATACCATAAGAGGTTGTGTAGCTTATGTAAATCGACGTAAAAGAAAAGTTAACATCTATCGACTTTCATATTTAAATAATATTTCTGATAAGTGCTAAGAATAAAAGTTCTCCCATTGATGAGAGAATTATTGATCTCGGCAAATGATAAACGAAAGGAGAAGTACGTATACGTAATTTATTTAGACTCGATTATTCCCTAAATAATGTCTTCATATATGTAAATTATTAAACGTAAAATGTAAATATAAGCCTTTATGATAAATATAGTAAAAATCCGAAGTAGTCATGACTGAAATTGAGACGCCCAAAATCAAAGCTATATCATGAGAAAGATCAAGCTTTCCACATGCATGATAAGATAATTTCTGTAGTTATTTTCTGTAAAAAACTCATCTTGATTCTTACACAAATGATAACAGCAGTTATTAAAGTACTGTGAATAAAATTAGATCTCTACAGAGTATCGAAATATTTACGAAAACCAAATAAAAAATTAAATTTACCTAATATTGATGTAAAATTACATTCGTAAAGAGTAATTTATTTTATCTTCTTTGGAAATTATTACATTTGTATCAATATCGAAAGTAATTTTACAATTATTTTAGTAAAATTACACAAAAGTTTTTTAACGGTAAATTATAGTAGAATATTAACCAATTTTATTTACATGAATGAGGTTTGAGAAGTAGGTACTTAAGACACTGTTAAAGAGCGGAAGTGCTTTTTTAAACCTTTAAATGAGTGACATACATATACCAATCACGATTTTCTAAACTAAATTTTATGCTCCTCTAATTATAATTAGTCAAAAGAAAAAGAGTTAAGCAGAATTAATCATTTTACAGTGCTCTAATTAGTATTGGACAATTATTTTAAAAAAATGAAGAGTTTTCGACAAAAATGGGACATTATTCATGCTCTTATGTTTTTTTTTATCGGCATTCATAGGTTACAAGTAATGACTAATTCCTTTTGGATAGTCTGAAATAAATGCCCGTAAATCTCTACCTAGAATGATAGAATGAACTCAATGCCAGAAATATTGGCAAATGCGATAATTTTTTTCACTGTTCCTCAATAGATGGCATTGCCAAAATCACTTTTAGATCTTCAGGGAAAGTACGATGACCGTTAGTGCTCTTGGAGTATATGTGGAACACAGGGAAACGGTTATCGATTAGTTCGACGTTTCGTTTTTATAATTCATAAGAATAATTATTGTCCATATTTTTGATTCTTTCCTTTACACTGTTGTAGTAGAGTACAAGTTCAGATTTATTTCTCGAACAATTTGTACATTTTCCGTATAATGCATTGTCGAATGTGAGAGAAAATAGTGAACAACTTTTCCTTTTTAAATCCACGCGATTCCCTTTTGCTTTGTTTTGTTAACACATCTGGACGAACTATGGGAATATTCTGTAACATAAAAAATATTTTACGACACGTTCATTTTGATATTTCAAATTTCTGAATAGATTTGTCGCTGTAAATTTTGCCCGAGAATGGATAGGAGCTTTAGAAATCATTCACCCATTAAATTTTGATGGCATACTTGGCAGGCTTTGACTGCATATATTCCGTAAATTTTGTTCGTTTTTCATAGAGAAACAATAATATTGTTCATCCACTATGAGGCAATCTGATGGATGATGTATAGAGAGGATTCAAATTTGCGTTCAAAATACTTAAATCATAGGTCAAATATTGGTGCTGTCATCTTATCATTTTCCAAACGCTCTGACCGAATTTCATGATAATATACGAGTATGTTATTTGCAGTATTCAAATAACGGACGCTAGTTAAAATCAAAATACTAAGAGAGAGCCTTCGGAATTCTTTTCGAGTGAGATTGTTCCACAATTTTGAATTTTCATTTGAGGTCTTGTCATTTCATTTCGCATCACCTCTCTTTCTTGGCAGCATTCTATAATAATTATATATTGTAAATATTTTTGATAAATAAATATTTGAAAGTATCACAAACCGATAAATTTTTGTCCTGATTTTATGGACCCAACTTTCTACTTTAGAATGATCTGTTTAAGTACAAGACGAACTATGTACGGTGTTTATTTCGAAATTGTATTATCTAAACCCTCCCCCAGATGAGATTCCCTCCATATTATTGGTATGTATCTTTGCCAGAGCTATGTATCAATATATTTAATAAATACCAAACGATGAACTTTCCCTACCACACTCCCTCTCAACTTGTACCCTTTCTTTATCCAGTTCCTCCCTTTGATTTCTTTACCTTTCAAATATAAATAGATTTCTGAGTCACAATTAAACAATTTTCTCAAGTATTACTGCCATTCCTAACAGTTTAACTTATACAAAGATAAAAGAGATAACTAAACAAAGTTTTCCCTTATATACTGCCATGTTATTGTTTCCATTCCCATTGACCACAATGTTCAAAAAGAAATATTTTATTTGTGGCTAAAATTATGAACAAAATGAATTCAATATGCCACAAAGCAGACAATTTATGTAGTATTAAAGAAGTTAATTTCAAGTATTAGATACGTTTACTTTAGTCAAATTATCGATATCAATTGTTGTTTTATAACAAAACACAAAAAGACGTTTCTTAGCCATAAATATAACTATTGACTTAAACTGTCCTAATTACCAATTAAAACTATATCCTCATTAAACTATATTCTTCATTAAATCTAACCTTTTCACATCAATAAATTTGAAAATCTTCCATATATGTATATATCAGACCTGTAAAATTTCAAGTACAAGTAACCCGTCCAGTACCAATACCTGGACTTGAAATAATTTTAAGTACAAGTCCCGGTACTGGTACTTAAAAACATTTCAAGTACAAGTCCCGGTACTGGTACTTTAAAATTTCTCAAGTACAAGTCCAGGTACTGGTACTGTTACTAGTACTTAAATACCGATGTACTTAAGTACTTTACAGGTCTGTACCTGTAAAATTCCAATTACAAGTACCAGTATAATACCAGTACCTGGACTTGAAATATTTTAAGTACAAGTCCCGGTACTGGTACTTAAAAATATTTCAAGTAAAAGTCCCGGTACTGATACTTTAACATTTTTCAAGTACGAATACCAATGTACTTAAGTACTTTACAGGTCTGGTATATGTATATATATGTATATTTAGTATGTATAGTAAAAAATTATGACCACCTGGCCTTTATCACATTTTTTGATTTCGATCTCTGAAAAATCTAATTAGCCTTAAATAATTTATTTCTAGTATTTATTCACTTGGCAATAAAAAAAGAAGAAAATCACTTAATTTTAAATTTTATTTTAGTATTTTGTCCAAACTCCTTTATTTTTCAGAACCGTCGCATTTCGGGTAAAATTACAAATATCGATTTTTGTTTTTTTTTTTCCAAAAAATGAAAAATGGTAAATTACTTTTGCCCCCTGATCGACTGTAGTGTCTTTAAAAGTTTTGGCGAATATTATCCTCATTTTCTTCATCGCCTCGGTTAGTCTGGGCTTTCGTGTTGATCGACAGCATTTCAGACTAACTTCGGCACAACGCCATTTCAGAGTCCTAACCGATAACTCTATGCCGTCGTCCTGCAATATATTTTTAACTTCCCTGCGATATCCAGATAGAGTGGATATCATTCTCCGATCCTTTTTGTCACGACATTTTCCTGGCCTTTTTGAATTTTCGACTTCAAAGCGGCCACGGAAGCGTGGCTAACCTCTTGAAGTCGAGCAATTTCAAGGGGAGAATGTCGTCCACCTTTGAGAAGTGCTATATCTGCATCCGAAAATAAACACCCTGTAAAGAAAGAGCAGATATCGAAGCAACGATAAAAATGTGTTATTCACCATCTTTTATTTCCAATCAATAGCAAAGTCAACAAACATCTATTAAATTATTGCTTTATTTATAAATTCACAAGTTAAAATTCAACACCATTTACCACACTTGAAAGTTCTAAAGAACAGTTCACATTTCAAACAAACCGAAAAATCCAATTATGTATCTCAACTGGAACAGAAATTTTAACCATACTACATAATAGGCGAGTGTAAGATTCCAGTAGTTCTCAATTCGTTCCTAAAAGATCAGTGGAATTTTCAAATAGAACCACCAAAGTTGCATTTCGCACTCTTTTCCGCAATGGTCATAATTTCGTGACCCCATACTGTTAATGTTTCATGATTTTGGTTGATTATTAAAAACAATAAGGGCCATCGAATAGAGCCTTGTGGAACTCCATTAAAGAGAATTTTGACGACTAAAAAAAGATTTTTTAACAATAGTAACCCACATCCATTTCAATCTATTCCGTCATAGGTATATATGAGACCATATCCATAGTAACGGATTCGCAACAGTATTTTCTTTTGAAATTCGATTATCATTTATTTTTAGAATCGTATACCTTTTGAAAATATTCGTGAATCTACAAAAAATACGAGCGTTTGAAGTAATTTATAGAATATATAGAAATGTTATCTACCTCTAATGTAATCAGAGAAACCTTATTACCACCACAAAAACTAAAAATAACCGACTTAGTAGAATATATTCAAATTGAGAAAAATAAGATACAACAGCTTAAGTTTCAAAGCTTAAAGATCACAAGATGAAAGGTTACACAAGACTCACGCAGACTACTTCAGATATTTTTATTTTTAATGTGCACATCATCGGTACGAGAAAATAGCGCCCATTTTGCTTTACAAATCCCAAGTATGAATTTATTTCTAATGCTACTGATAACACCTCCAGTTCATGTCACTGTCGGTAATTAATTAATTTTGTTTTTTTTTGTTTTTGTTTTACAATCTTCAATCTGTAAAACAATTATATTCACACGTATAACGTATATCGTCCAATGACCTTTGACACGTCTAATTCCAGCCAGCCTAATTGAAATTCTAATACCAACGACTGGGAATAATTTTTTTTTTAAACCCTCGCAATTTCTATGTTTCTCTAAATGCATGTAATTGTTACACATAGATCCCATTTCTATATGGGATTAAGTCAAATAAGTACTAGAACAAGCCATTGTCTAAGCTCACTTAAAACTTTCTATCCATTTTTCACATTAAAAGTTTTTGACCCACAACTTAAAAATGACTTAATCGCATCGCTGTCAGTTTTGTATCCCTCATTTAAGTATGTGTGTGTGTGGTTCCAATGTAGCTCTAATTGGTAATCTCCTAAAATCCATAGGTTCATTCGAGCCAATTCCAACAAAACTAACTAATTCGACCGTAAATTACAGGTATATACGCGCGTTTACCTCTTTCATTCAAAAGCTGTGTTTCAACCCTTTTGCATTTAAGTCATCAAATGGATACCAGACAGGTCTGGTCTGGTAACTGTGTATACCCGTAGTTACCCAAAACAAAGTCGCCTGAACGAATTCTCAACGTAAATTATTGTTGGGTAAGTGACATACTTGCTGCAGGTATCTAGGTCAAATCCTTATGGCTTAGAGAGAGCTTGAGGCAGGGAAGTTACTATAAAGCCAAAGTTTATGTCTCCCATTCCACAATGTGCTACCCTTGTTTCGTGTAGGTTGGTTCTACCTCTACCATCGTACTGTGTAAAACTGTAGCATCGGCAGGTTGGTAGTACATAATATTGCTATGCACATAACGAGGGGGTGGTAAACACGTATAAAAGTGTTGTAGTAGGCCTCTGCGGTTATTCCTCTGAGTGTTATTTTGCAGAAAAATTCCACCCTTAAATGAAATGAGGGACAACCGTATCATGTTTAAAAATGCTTGAGATATATATGTATATATATATATACATGCATGTAAAGCGACGTATATATTTACAAACTAAGGGTGGACGAAGGGGACAGGGGTTGGAAACAATTGATGTTATGCTATGCGGAAAATCGTGCTGTGTCAACTGTATGAGATGGATCTATCTCTAGATGTATCCCCGAAGGGAGGATATCGTGTTACATCACAAGGTGTTGACAGAATTCAAAAACCGTCTCTCGGGCTTAAACTGGTTTTTTAGGAAAATATGTATTATTCTGTCGGTATACAACCATTGGTGTAGTAGAGAGTAGAGAGCATTTCTAATAAAAAAAAAAATACATTCCCAAGGTGGATATTCTCTACCTGGATATTTTGGCAACGTTTCGCTTCCTACACGACGAACAAGGTAATTTTCTTTTCAGTTAATTGGAATTGCCAAAAATGGTGGCACATTTTGAGTTAAACTCCCATAAGAATTTATAAATCTCAAGGCAGTGTCCACGAAAAAAGACATACCTTATTGGAATATGTACAAATTCATGCTGACAATTGAACACAGGTATTCTAGTTGTTATCATTGTTGAGAATTGTTCGGCAGCTGTATCTTATTTACCTAAACTACCGATCATCATTAAACAACTTTTATAGTTGAGAGAAATGTCGAAGACTTTGATCCTCATAGATAAGTTTGAGTTGAAGGTGAGTTCGTTTCTATCATGAAAATTTTAATAACTACGATTCATGAAGCGATGCCTACGATTCAGATTGATTGAAGAATAACGACATTTAGATTTTCCGTAATATGAATGAACACGATTTCGACGACAATGGAATATGAAAAATTTACTATGGAATGAAAAATTAGATGAAGCATTCTGAGAAATGAACTTGTATACAATTTGTGATTATGGGAAAAGCTGCTTCCTATACATTCTAGGTAGAATTTAATACCATTGTGCTTCTATTGGTATAATCCGTTCTAATCCGTAATCTAATTTTAGTTTATTTACTTAAAATATATCCTGGCTACAATCACAACTAATATACAGGATTTCTTTAGTAAACTGTTCAAAAACAAAAGAGGTCCAAGAATAGAACTTTGTGGGTTTTCAAAATGGTAGAAAGTTATTTGAGTTTATATTTCTTTGTAGGTGTAGGCATTTATTTATTTATAGTATGTGAGTAACATTTACGAATATTCGAAAGATATATAACGAGAAAACCAAAGTATATAGCGTTTTAGTTGTGAACATCGAGTATGCCAGTAAATTTATGAAGACGACGATGTTCTGTGAATTTGTGGGTTGACTTGACCATAGTCACAAGAAGTAGATGTTGGTGCACTCCATTTGAACTAGAACGTATCACATCAACTGCGAGTAATTCTTATTCGGTTTAGCCTTCCTCTTGGAAAATTAAAACGGGTCATGAGAACGAGTGTGGTCGTCCACGGGGATTTTTTTTTACAATAAAAATCTCTTCTGATTCTCTCCACTCTACTATAAGGTTGAAGTTCGACTTGGGTAAGTTAATACTGGTTTGATTAATTTAAGTTGATAGGAGCTCTTTAGATTGATATGTTTGATGGATTAATTGACTTGTATTATTTGGAGTTCTTCTAAGATTTTTGTGTTGTTCTATAATTAGGATGGGAAAACAATATTGGCGAAACAAATATCTAATAGTTTAAATTTGCCGCATTGAGATATGTTATTGGCTCGTGTCAAATTATTCAGTAAGTAGAGTGAATTAGGTCAAGTCAAGTAAAACCCAAAACACTAGGTGAGTCTATTCATGAAGTTAGGACTAGCTGGAATAGCAAGTTGTTTCTGGACTTTTGCGGCGTAACAGTGTTCTGAATGGGTATGTGTTTTTCTTCTAAAGAGAATTCCCTGTCAAAACTCTCGACAAATACTTCCCAAGCCATGAAACAGAAATTTGTATGTGTATATATTCACATATGAAATTATTACTCAGTTGAGAGTTTTGTTTGAGGAATCGCAGTCATTTGGTTAAGATAATTGTTTTTTTTTAGAAAATTTTGTTAGGAAAGATATAAAAATTTGATTACAATTGGGAAGATAAGAATCAAACTTTTGTCAGTTTTACATAAGAATACTGCAAATATTTTAGAATGTTAGAACTATGTTACGGCTCTCAAGAAGTAGTGAGAGATTTTGTTTCATGGCTTGAGAAACATTTTTTGAGAGTTTTGGTCTTGTCCAGTATTATATTGGAATATGAGACATACAACCATAGTGTTTCAGGTTTTCTCAGATTAGGTGTTAATATTTAGTGTTCGTCCATTTCTTCAGTTTTATGCTAGAAGGCTAGGGCTAAATCTTCGATTTAATATTGTTTGTTTGATTTTTGTAGCATTTATAACATTTTCTTTTAGTAGAAATTGAAAAAAAGTAGGTGTAGTATTGAACCTTGTGGTAATCCATTGCTAAGCTGCTGAGATTTATGCTCTGCGCTGATTATAGAGACTTATTTTTTATCGTTGAACGATTTCATTTTTAAAATAATAAAAACCTTTTTTTTTTACTACGTAAGTAAATTCAAAATCCATTAGTTTTTCGCAAGACTAAAAGTCTGATATCAGTCCTAGATTAGAATATAATTCCCATAATTGGGTCGGGGCTGGACGAACTGCATTGTCTGCGTTAGGCAAAGTCCAAAAGGCGGCCTTCCGACTTATTAGCGATGATATATCAATAGCAACTGTTGATTCCCTGGAGCACCAGCATAATGTCAGATATCTGTCTCTCTATTATCGCTACTTCTATGATCATTGCTCTGACGAAATTGCTATCTTGATCCTGTGTAGAATTCTTCCTATGCGCACCACACCCCTCACACCCTTGAAGTCGAATTCGGCCGTACCGTGAAATTCCGTAAATTCTTCATAAACAGAACTCTGTACGAACGCGGAACAGTTTGCCATCCTATGACATCCCCCCCCCCCCACCAGCGATGAGCCATAAGCATTCAAGCATAATACGCTCAGTCATATACTTGTCTCAACCCAATAATCGTCAATTCCCTACACCTTCTTCCTTTCCCCCTAAGGCTGTACTATGGCTTCATAGGGTACCCGCTCAGTTTGGCAACATCTTAAAAAAAGACAAGTCATTTTTTCGATCTGTCAAAGCTGTCAAGAAATATAAACATAAAATTAACGTGAAAGAATCATAAGAGGACATCTCCAAATATGACATCTTGTCTATCCGCAAAGCTTTAACTAGCAATCCGCGTATGATAGTCTAAGCAGGATACCTTCAAAATTCAGTTGACATATGCAAATTGATGATCCTACATCAGTATAGTTAGGATGTCCTTTGTCCATTGTTTTGTGGAAGTCAGCCGTGGTTTGTATCATAGCTGCTTTGTTTTCCTTCACTTTTACACTTGATATGAATTGGAACATTTTTATGAATTTTTACATTACCATGAAAAATGACGAGCTTGTCTATTTTTGACGAATCCCTGCATAGAGATTATTCGTTGATTTTTTATTAAAGTATTGTCCATTAAAAGCATTAAATCAATTTTATCATAAATATGCACTCTCCTTCCAATTAAATTGTTTGAAGATTTGTGTGTGTTTTTTTTTTTTTTTAAATCACTCCTCTCTATCTGAACAATTCCAATTGAGATAATTCACAAAAGTCTTCTCTGTATCACAATCCAAAAAGGGGCTGATGCTGTCTATCTTCAGTTAAGTATCTTTCACGCAAATTTTCCACTTGAAAGCAAACAGCCGACATAAATCACAAAATGATTTACACTCTCTTGTTTTATCTCAAAGACGTTTGTACCACTTAAGAGTCTCATTCTGAAATGGATCATAAAACGGTCATAACACTCTTATGTAGGTACAATGTGTCTGACTATGCATGACTCAAAGGAAATCCACTGCTACTACTTAAGTTCTATGTTGAAACAAAAAAAAAAGCAGAAAAAAAAAATCCAGAGATTATTTACTTCAAGTAGTTGAAGAAGTTGAAGAAATTGCGAGCAGGCGGATCACGAAATGATTTCCACTCTTAAAGTCAGCAGCTGCTAAAGTCGTGAAAAACATCTGGTTTAGATCAAGAATCTGTAGGGCATCCCAAACAATCGCTAATTTGTTTGTAATTAGTCCTCAGAGCTTGAAGGGTCATAAATTTCATGAACTGAATTCCTTAAATATCTCCTCCTGTCCTATGATAAGTCTACAACGGTAAAATCTGTTTAATTGGCTGGAGAGCAGAGAAGCATGCTGTCGGGGATCAATTGTATCCCAAAAATATATGCTCTGGGGTGAATTATTAGCCGGCAGAAATGTCGTATATCACTTTAAGAAACCGATGATTTTCCATCTCTGAATTAGGGATTTCTACTTTAGATCCCTATGGTAGTTAGTAGTAAAATGTGTCTTTTTTTCGAAAACTTTCCGGAGTGAATTGAAAAACGAAATTAATGCGACATTCACATCTGTGGAACATGACAGTGATGGTGATTTTCGCTGACTTAACATTTAGTTCAAAACTTGTTTTTTTTTTTTTCTTGTGGAGTTGGTGCGAAGAATTTATTCCCGAGATTTCCCTTAGGTACTTCTTCGTCTGTCTGGATTTAATCAAAAAAATCTTTTTTTTTCTTCTTACATTTAATTTATCCAGCACCTTCTGCATATTATTATGTAGGTACATAAAAGAGCAGAGGATTTTGCTTATACCATAATATGCCTTCAACGTCATTTATTTATAGCAACATGGATTTGAACATGGATTCACTTATTGATATCAGCTCAGTATCATTTTCTAGGTGGATTGTGTTCTCTGTATAGAACATCCAGCTGTGGTGTATGTATGTACTACATACAGACATATATGGTTATTAACGTATATACAGATATACGTATAGATACTCCACCTATAAATTCTCCAACAGCAAGCAAAAGATATGAGTGCTGGTGATGTTGTTTTTTACAAATTTTATGAATCTTTACGGGCACCTGCCATCTATAAATCAGAAAAAAGATGAAAAAGAGCCGAAAAATCATGCCAAAGCCAAAAGCCCATTTTATGCTGATGGGTAGATGGAATTTATGAAACATTAATTTTAATACGTCGCTAAATTTGTTTCCATTACATGAGATATCTGGCCAGGATGTATGGAAGATATAAAAACAAACAAAAAATAAGCTAAATAAAATCGTTTATAAACTTACTTTGAATGTAGCTCTCTAGTCTCTATATAGTAAGCTGGGCATAGTAGGATCAGAGAGAATTAGAGGAAAAGTTGATTTAAGTGGTGTTTTGGTCTCTTATAAATATTTTTGAAATTTTTAATTGGAAGATTTACTTCAACCGAAATGTTAAAAAAAAAACAAATTATGACAGCACCGAAAATTATAAATGTTTTTGAAAATTTTGACAGCTGAAAGTGTCTGTTGAAATTCAATAGTGCATTTCTAGAGGATTGTAAATAACTCAAAATAGTCAAGTTGTTTTGACTAATTACTAGAAAATCCAATTTATTAATGACAGGTTATATGAAAAATTGTAGGATATGTCATATATATTATATAAATCTTGTGGAAATGTTCTGACATATTTTTGGAAAATGTAAAAGAAAAAGAAAAAATAAACAAATATGACTATAAAGTTGAGCCCTGTGGTATGCCATCGATGTGGGTAATTTATTGATATGTATATTTTTAATTGTTGGTAAGAAAATGGGATATATGGGGACTAAAATTGATGAGGCGGAATGATATTGAGCATTTATTTCAGTAAACTAAATATTACTAGAAGAGTGTGCTGCAGGCGTTTGTATTTCATTTAATAATTAAATAAATTTAATAAATAAATAAATAAAATCTAGCTTGAAATGAAAGTTCTAAAGAAAAAAAAAAGTAAATGCCTAAAGCATGGATGCTGATTCTGATCTTTTGTCGTTATAGCCTAGTACGTTGTTCAAGCGAAAATTTCGCCTGCATTATGGGTATATAATTCTACATGGAAAAAAGTTGTGGAGAAAATGTAAAATCACAAATTAAATGACATTAAAGTGACTGAAGTAATACACGTAAAATTACAAATTACGTATATGTGCCAAAGCGCCAAACATCAAAGGGTATACCTGTCAACTTTTCCATGCGAATTATATGTCTGGATATATAAATCGCTGCTGAAAAATGTCTCCACTTCATATTAGCGCCATCTGCATTCCATGATCTAAACTTTGATTTTTTCTTTTGAACAGCATACTACTTTACGAAACGCCAAACCGAAATTTTCGTGGCACTTTTCGCCCACATTTTTTTGTTTGCATAGATTTTGTATAGGAAACGAAATTTTCGCTTGAACAGCGTACTAGGCTTATAATATTAAAATATATGACAAAAATTGATTATTTTTTTTTTCGTATTTTTTGGTATTTTTATTCAGTATATAGCAAATAGGTGCTGAGTACTCATTTTTGGTTAACCGCTTTTGTCAAAATCCCAGGAGCAATTGATAAAAACTATCCTAGATACCATGAATATAAAAAAAAATATAATATAGAAAATAAAAGTAAAAGAAGATAATAATTAAAAAAATAATAAAGAAAGAACAAAGAAAAACAAAATAATAAAACAATATTTAGCACAATGATTTTTATCTTTTTTTGAAGAGCTTTTGGCAATTCTCGAATTGCAGTCGTTCAATTTCATATTGATTATCACATTTAGTTAGATTAGATAGATTTAGATTCGTTGATGCGCTAGCTTCGCTTTCATTTCGACCTGAAAGGTCTATTGTGAGTCCCCCGTTTTAAATTATTCCGTTTCTAGGTTTTTTGTTTTGTTTTGAAAACGGGGAACAGGAGAAACTCATCCCAAGCACGGAGGCCATAGCGGCGCATTGTACTATCCTGAATCCCATTCACCAAAACCTTCCTGTCCTCTTAATGAAGCGCATCAGGTCATGGTGAGGAAGGTTTTTCAGCTCATACACAGATAGAAGAGGAGACGATAGAGTATCCAGTCTGCTCCGGGCGAAGGCCGGACACTCACACAAAAAGTGGTCTGTAGTCTCAGGCTCTCCCTCCAGGCAGGACAGACATTCAGGGCTGTCAACAACTCCCATCTTTGTTAGATGAGCGTGAAGTAAGCTGTGGCCGGTGATAATCTACATTGTTTCCTTCCGAGCCCCATGAGAAAATCGGAGATATTCCCATTTGGCGCATCAAGAAACAGTTTTGTACACTTACAAGAACTCAGGGTTCCATTTTTTTGTCCTGCAATTTGCAAGCACGTCCCAAGCGAATTCGATTTCGAAGGTTAACTTCACCTAGTCGAATTTATTTACTTCGAATTTGATTCGATTTTGAACCGCAGTATTTGCAGGGCTGGTGGCTATCATCGTTGACGCCCAAATGTGGACAGAGTGCAATACCTTAGACGTGTGTGTAATGACTCATCCAATTATTCATGAAAGTGAATGATCGTTGACATCTTTCTACAGAGCTAGGATTGAGTAAGAACGCCAAGCATGCATTTGGTGTAGACTAGACTGATACTTCCGAAACAGAGAAATGTTTCTGGAGGACGATGATTGACGTTCGTCAGATGGGAGATTAAGCCATACTTGGCAGGTGCCCATATTAAAACGCTCAAGGTCTTTCTTACTCACCCCGGGTAATTAAAAATAGATTTTCAAAAGATCAATAAAGATCAATTGTCCTGTCCCCCCGATATTTTCATAAATCGATTTTTATTCGTCGTTAATCATCAATCTGTAATTAAAATCATTCAACAATGGAAACACATATTTCATCCGTTCATTAATTCAATTCAATTCAATTCAATTAATTCATTATAATTGGATAAGTACCCACGACTCTATAAAACAATTTCAATATCCATTAAAACGAGGAAATGACATCTTAACCGTGTGTTTATTCTAACAGTCATCCTAAGTATATCCACCTACACACATTCCTATATAGTGTCCACAAGAAGTTAAGCAAATTAAAACGACTAATCGTTTGTCATAAATGTTTACTTTCTAAATATAACAAGAACCACCCTGTAAAAGGATATTTATGTAATCTTCATTATTAAAAAGTCATCATGAAAAGAGTCGGGATTGAGGGAGGACATACCATAAGAAGAACTTTCATATTCCTGCCGAACGTGTGGGATGAGAGGAGGATTGGAAATAAGCGAAGAACGTCACTTCGAAAACATTCCAATAATATTACACAAACCTGCCATAAGCAACCCTCATATAATCACTCACTCAGGAAGCAACGAAATACCTTAATACCTCGACAAGAAAGCCTTCTCTGGAATTTCTAACGCATGCTGGAATGAGCCGACATTTTAATCCATTAAGTTGAGAGTGCACACGTATATTAATATAAATGGCCCGTCAATTGGGCTGACAGGACCCTTTGACAGGATTAGATATATATGTATACACATATATGTATATGTGCACGTGGAAAATATGTTCTAGGGCTACGTACTTGAGCATGATTTCGAGATATGATATTGTGCAACCGAACTAATATCCTTTGACTTTTATCCTGCAATAAAAACCAAACAAATAATCCTTGAAGACCATGACCATGAACTGTGTCAAATATGTTCGGCATTCATCTGTTTTTTTGCAATCCCTCCCCCACCTATTCCCCTTACATGGTGTGTGCGCGCTCGTATAGTAGCAAAATAATTTAACAAAAAAAGAAAACAAGGTAACCAGGGGGTGTACATAAATAGGGGACCAAGAGAATGTCGTCCGGATCTGAAACAAGGGTGATTTTGTAACACTACTGTGATGTGATAGCATGCAAACTGGAAATAATGTCACTTCCTGTGAGGGCTTCTGGTACAGCCATATGTGGCCTTTATGCCCTGGCATTCGTGTGGAAACATTTTGCTGACCTAAGCGAGGGAAATTGTTGCTATTTATAGGGAAATTCCAGGAGTTGATTTGATTTTATATAATATGTATTATATGTACTCAGTGAGCTCGATAAATTATTACTGGTTTTTCCCTTTACATAGTTAAAAAAGTTTAAGGGTTGGAGGAATGTTTGTCGTCAATATAATGTCAAATTTCACCTTCGAAATTGTTTCAAGGGGATTTTTTCTTTTACATATACGCTCATAAATAATTAAAAATATGTCAAGACTGTCAAGAGTAATTCTGAACTATAGATTTTAAAAATTTTAGAAAGTTTGCATGTATATCCTGAAAGTAATATTTAAATGAATGTGTACGATAGAATACACCTAGTTGATGAACCATAGAGAGAAAAAAATGGTACGTTGGGAACCAATGATGAAATTTGGCAACTTGAAGTGCAGAAACCACAAAAGTCAAGGTTTATCTTCGGTTTATTTTTTTTATTTTTTACGCGTTTCGATCTGAATATCGACTATAGGTGTATGATTATTGTTCTATTCCATAAAAGCTTTTAATTTATTAAATAAACGTGTGATAGATGCCACTAACTTCCTTGGAATTAAATGTCAGCGAGTTGATTAACTTTATTGATTCCATCTTAATTCTGTACGAATATTCATTCGAATTTTAATTTTAAGAAAATATCTGAGCTGATTTATATTTAATAGAACCCTGTCGAAGTACGTTTATTTCTCAGTTGATACGGTCGTATTGGATAAGAATAATTTAATTTTGGCAACGTTGCAAAATAATCAATAAAGTGGGTTAAGTAAAATACAATTATTAGTACATAGGATCTTTTAGTAATAAACATTATGATATGCTTTATGAGGAGTGAGAGGTTATGGCATGGACGTGATGAAGTCCTATCTGTTAACCAAAGCTAACAGCTGACTCCATGGTAGCTTCTTGACAGATCCGTATGCTAGCTCGTCATCTATTTGTGGAGAGTGTGGGATGGGTAAAAAAAAATCCAGAAGTACCACGTATCATAGAATAAAAATGAATATCTTGAAAAAAACAAAAATGGTCACACACATCTAGTCTTGAAGGCACTATATACAATGGTCGCTGTCAGTGGTAGAAAATGCTCAGTTTGGATTTTACCGAAAACCCGAGAAAAGCTAGCAAATTCTAATTTTTGCTCTGCGAAACCAGGCAATTACACCGCACACTATTCTTTATTTGGAAAATTACATTACATGTTTGTTTCAACAGATTTTTATGACTGATTAAGAGTTCTAGTGATAACTTAAGGCTAACAAATGCAACGGCCATAATACTCGTGTTTCAAAGAACGTTACGTGAGAGAATAATGAGTGGAGCACACTAGGATATACCCCATTTCGCACCTGATCTTAGATCATTAGTCAGTTTTTATCATCATGAACTGTCATCTGTGACAATAATTGTTACTCCATTGTGCCCAGGGTGCATTTCCCATTGTACTTCGGGGGTGGGGCAAAATGGGAAATTTTCTTGTTGTTTTTAGACACTGATTTTCGATAACAATTATTAATTTACATAAGTTTAACTTTAGTTTCTTTGTAGAGCAAGATGTAAATAATCGTACAAATTGACATATAATATTTTTATTTCTTTCAAAATCTCTCAAATTGTAATCAAAGCTTAGCTACCTCTTTCAACCCTGGGTTCCCCTAAATTTATTTTCACACATTATATGTACGAGTATTTAGAATTAATTAGTTTTAACATATAAATTATGATACAAAACATGTAATTAAATTTACGCAGTAAATAACATTTGACAACTCAAAAATCCAGGAAGTCTCCGTATTGTTTTCGAAATTATATGTAAGTGTTGAGAATTAATCGATTAATTTTTGTAATTAAATTAACGATTCAAATTTATAATTAAAAAATTAATCTCAAGAAAATAATCGTAATTAATTTCTTCGATTGATCAATTTAATAGTCAGTCGATAATAATAATGAAATTCAATCGACAGGTATTAATCGTTATTTTCTCCTTAGTTTTTAATCGTTAATCGTATTTTTCGATGGATTTATTAATTCGAAAAAGTGAACGAAGATTTGCTAACTCAAGATACGTTTATTAGTAAAAAATGTAATGAAATGAAATAAAAACAATAAAATAACCATGAAAACAGTGTTAGAAATTAAAACGAAAATTACGAAATTAAACATTCTAAATGACGAACTACCAAATGCAGAATAGAGGCTTATATATAGAAGAAGCTAAGAAAAAACGGCTTCTTTATTTTATAAGACTTAGATTAACATAGTAGGAAAGAATCGTCACTATCATTAGTGTACCCCCTTTAGTATAAATATATACGGGGAACAGGAGAATGCAATTGGCGCAAATTTCTTCATCATACGTTAAGGCACGTTTGTTTCTTTAATTAGTGTCTAACAAGATTACTCAAAAATATTAAAAATCCTCGAAAGTTAATCAAAATAATTCGTGGAAAAATTAAAATAAATTAATCATTTTTGAAACCGATTAAGCGATTAACGATTGGATAATCGTGTTATGATTAATTAATTATTAATCGTTTCACATGATATCTTAAAACGATTAAATATTTAAATCATTGTTCCTGATTGATGATTGGTACTTTTAATCGTAAGCATTAAACGTTAATATAATTAAATTTTACCCAACATTGTATTATAGATCATATGAAGTCGAAATAACGCTATCCAATGGAAAAGAAACAGAATCCATCAAAAGTTTCTCGTTAGCATAGTTGGGTGAAAACAATGTTTTGGAAAAAGAATTATTTATAATAAAATCATAAATATATTGCGTAGTAGTTTAGATGAAAATGATGATTTTGTATTCCGTGAAATTACAAAATATATATAGAAAGACTGTTTTTTTTTTATTATACAATAAAACATTTATTGAAAATTTTCGTTTCCCTAAAACCGTAGTGCAGCAATTAGATTTATTTAACGAAAATTTACCTGTATGCTTCTTTTCTTGGATTGCTAAGATTTTAAATTTTCGAGTCATACAAAGTCTATGATACTTCCAAAATTAGATCTATTAAAATTTTTTTTTCGGGTCTATTAAACTATGTTTTCATTATACAATCGCATAGGGAAAAATTTATGCTTTGCTACATGCAACAAGTTTAACCTGGAAAATATTTTAGACTTGTACATTGAATCTACAAGTCTAGGTAAATTTAAAATTTCCTACAAGAAGATGTATAATTTTTATGATACAGAATTTACAAGTACTAATAGAACAAGCATATTAGTACAAGTGTTATTAGACTTGTGCACTTGTAGTTTTTAGTTCATATTCTTATATGACTGCTTCAAATCTCCTTGTACGTTGTCGCTACTTATAATTTGTCCTAGGTTGACTGAACGCGAAAACAAAACATATATACGTATAATCATATATATGTGTAGATTAAGTAAGATAACCATCCAAGTTCAATGATTGTTCAAAAGTCGTTGGCAAGCAAGCCAACCACTATAAAATCTCCAGCCTAAATTTCGCGAAGCCATTTTTTCTTCAATTAACAAAAAAGAAGAAAAAATCATGCACAATTCCACTCGAACGCTTGCAGGCTAGATAGAATAGCAGCAATTAGATATGTAAGTTTGTCTGTAATACAGATGTTCGCTCTACCTTCTGTTTACCGAAATTACTCAACTCCCACTCTTAATAGAAACCCAATAAAAAAAATCAAAGAGATTAGTTTATTTACTAGGAACTAGGTCAGCTATTGACCAAAGTCAGGCCTCCATGAACTTGAAATTCAAAATCGATTGGCAACTAAATTTAACCCATCTGTTCTTCTTATATAATAGGTTCATCCTCACACTTATCTCTTAAAATAAATTTCCTTATCAGTAAATAACAACTTGTACATAAAGCGAGGGACACCAATATTGCGTCAGTTTCGTCATTAACACTCGGTCAAATAGTATCGTTCAGCTTATTATCGACACAAAAGTTAATAATAGCCGTTTTCATAAATATAATTAAAAGTGCGTTGATATTTAGTTGTACTTAGGTCTAAGGTGCAGATTTTTTAATAAAATTTTGTGCACGACTGCAAGAAAAAAGAGAAAAGTTCAAGCAATAAGCAAAAACATATACTACAGTGATCTGAAAACAAGGATAAATTGATTCCGCAAATTAACAATTACGCACTTGGATATTTTATTTCTGGTAAGCTTCTCAATTTTCAGTACATCTCCCCATGTGTATCTACATATAAACAAACGCAACCTTGAAACAATGTTGCCAACACAAGCTTTTGGAACAAAATTCTTTTTTCTCTCGCAACTTGACCCGCAACATCACCTATATGACATTTACCCGGGTGTTACACGAGATAGTACAACTTGCATGCAATTTGCACTGCCATACTTCTTGCACGTGTAATCCCTACTGCCATGCTGGCAGTTCAGCTTTCAACGAACTTGAATGATGAAAAATCATGGCAGCTGAGGTGATAGTAATTTGACATTATGCAGTTTTTAAAATGGCGGAGAAAATTATTTGAGAGCGGAGCTTTACATTACATCATTTACCAACACCTTCCTCTTCCTTATTTCTTCTGTTTTTTTTCAATTTTGCTACCTCCTTTATTGATAAAATTTCCGACATACATAAAACTTTACGTGTCAATGAAATTTTTTTAAGGAACTTGCATGCAAGATGGTAAGATATCAACCGAACTGCCTTCTGCTGTCAAGCTTAAAATCGTGTTGCAACGGAGACTTGCATGCAAGCTATACTATCTCGTGTAACTCCCGCGTTTAACCTTAATGATTGAGTATGAAAGTTTTTAATTTATTTTCGGTAATATTATTTTTGGTTTGTTTTGATGTTATAGCCTCACGTTGGGCGCCAAAATTTGTTACGCGCTTTTCCTTTGGCCCGTAATTATACCCTTACTAACAACTGGTGAATGGGCGAGTAAAGTAGACCAAAACATCTGTTGGGCGCCACGTGGTTCTGAGAGTCCACGAACTCCAAATATGCATGAAGGGCGATGTTGCACAAGTTACTTACACAAAAAAAAGAAAAGAGCAAATTATCTTTTAGCCAACAAGAAAATGCAAAGGGGGTTGAATATATGACTCCCTTTGTTTTTTTTTTAAGAAAACTTAGAACTTTTTTTAACAAATTGTGTATGTGAATTCAAGAGCAAAACAAAACAAAAAATATGACCACTTAAAACGGTACACGCGCCAAACGGGAATACGTGTTATCGTAGATGACACAAAATCTAGATGTCGCATGCAGTACCAAAAAAGTATACAAAATTTATATGGCTGGGTGTTTCATTTCGGAATGGACCACAATATTGATGTATACGTCGAGTGATTCATATTTTTTTTTTTTGTATCTAAAGTGTTGAGGAACTCGATGATCAAATGTATACAAAACTGCTATAATAAAAACATTTGTATTCGGCACGCTTTAAAACATTCCACAATGTACTACCCGTTACACAATCTACTCTTGTATGCCATTCGACATCTAGTTCTTGTGCCATTTATGGTATTATATAATTGCGAGCAATAAAACTGAAAAAAAAGCTTCCTTTTTTTTCTGTTCTGCAAACACTCGTTTTTGTTTTAAAAAGAAATAAGGAAAACCAATGCAGTACTTATCTTTAATTAATTCCGAAGATCTTCGCTAGAAATTGCTTTGTCTGTACTTTTTCTCCTCCTCCAATAATTCTTCCAGTTTTTCTCTCAAAATCACTTTAATTTTAACACAGCTTCGACTTTTTGTTTATTTTCTTTCCACCACTATAGTATCCTCTTCCTTTTGAACTCGTGCCTGTCCGATTTTATTTTTCAAAAAAAAAAATCCAACTTTTCGACCCAACGATCAGAGAGGTCTCATCAGTATGATTATCTCTGATCGCCTACCATAGACGATAGAGTCAGGTCAGATATGAAATATAGAAATAACCATACTGATGAGACCTGTCTGATCGCTAGGTCGAAAAGTTCGATTTTTTCTGCATTCTTAATGCATCTTAAAAATTCATTGAAAATTATTTTCAATGAATTTCAGTCTCCTGTAGACGAGAAATAGTCTACCTATAAGATTTTATTTTTCTTCTCCTAAGCATCGATTTTTCTCAGGTTTTTGGACTGTCCCCTTCACCTACCAAGGCCGGGGTTTTTATTCACAAACTGCCCCTATTAGGAACTACCGGTCCGTATTTTGCAGAGTTTTTCTCGAATTCCCAAATATTCTCAATCTGTGAACGAATCGGTTGTAAATAATAACCATTACTTTTCGCAGCTGTTATCAAAATATTGTCCAAGCATTTTAATTTAGTTCTGTTTATCATTTGTATACGACTCTGGAAACATCGTAATTCCTCTTTGATCAAATGAATTTCTATTTAAGGGTCCTAATCGATTTTATTTATTTTACTTTCTTCGATTCGTGAAGTCTAAGCGTAAAATCCGTATCCAGTGAGATCAACATGTTGACGTTAAGCGCCACTTTAGAAGGAGAGGAAAAGGCCAGACTAGGCAAGTAACGAAATATAATTAGTTCCTTTTCTAATTTTTTTCTCTTTGTTCCGTAATCCGTACTACCTGATAAGTACCACCCTGAGATTTCCTATCATTATATGGGGTGTTTCCCTTTGGAAGGTCAATAGAGCAGGAGATAATAGTACTCACCTAGATAAACAAAACTTTGTATGACAGGGGAGGTGGTAATATCAACCGTTTAGGATTTACAGGGTGATTAACAAAAAAGCTAGTTTTCACAAAACACCCTCTATTATAAAAAGTACTGGGCGTACGGTTACAGTTAAGAACTCATTGTATGCAGAACTTCATGGCCATTCTAACGACTGCTCAACCAGTCCCCCACCCTTTCCTCTCAGTAATTACGTGGGTCTAAAGAAAATATTTCGGATTTTTTTACTTTTTTTTTTTTTTTACTTTAACCTCTATTTGTTTTTGCAAAACGGGTGTACACAAAAGTTTTTTTTTTATAAAAACTATAAACTGCATACTCTTCTTTTTAATTTGACCTTGTATACCATATATGCTATCTGCAGCCGTTAAAGCTGAGAACAGCTTTCAGAATAGGTTTTGCGATAATAACTCTTTAACGACTGCAGGAGAGTCTACAGTTTATAGCTTTTATATAAAAAAAGGTATTAACAACCGTTTTGCAAAAAAAAAAATAGAAGTAAAAATAAAACAAAAGTAAAAAATCAGAAATATTTTGTTTAGACCCCCGTAACTCCTGAGAGGAAGGGGTATGGGGCTGGTTGTGAACTCGTTGGAAAGGCCATGAAGGTCTTAACTGTGACCACACGGATAGTACTTTTTAAAATATAGGATGTTTTATGAAAAACTAGCTTTTTTTCTTAATCACCCTGTAACTCCTAAACAGTTGATATCCCCCCCCCCCTTGTCTAACCAATCTAATAATTTCAGAAAATTTCTTAAACTAGGGTGGCCATAACATCACCAAATTATTTGGCCTATAATGCTTACACCGGTTTATTTCCTCTGAGTATATCCAAGGTTGTCAGAGAACTTGCGGGTTGCTTCGATTATGAGGGATACTTTCTTTGATTTCATCGAGTTATTCGGCGAATGATCTTTCCGGAATTGTAGATTGGTCCACAACTTCTAGGAAGTAGCCATACGACGAATTCATTATGAACATCTGAAAATAAATCGATATCTCTGCAGCATCATTCTTATAACGACTACACACCATCATAAGGAACGGATATTAAAACAAAATAGGTATTCGTGGGTAGTTCTATATTCATGTGTCACCTCACTTCTTCCTTGTTCTCAGATCACTTCAAATTATACAGATTTCAGGAACCTCTGACGCCATATAGCACGTTAAATCATTTTAAATAAGGAGGGTTTTTTGTTGTTTAATATCGGTCTTGCTCAGTTCCGATGTTTCTTTTTACAGTTGCAACTGCGCAGACTTGCAGTATCCAGTTAATCCAGGATGATGATACTACCAAAAACATGTTCTCTTCTGATTCCGTACCTGCAGGAGTAGAATGTACGATGTCATAACCATATCACCATCCCTTACTTAGTTCTCTAGTACTCTTTTGCTTATTTTGACATTGTTCACTTCTTCTTTCATCAAATCTTCATTTTCCTACAATCGTTAAATTTGAAAAATCATCTTCTTCACGCGCATTTCACTTCTACCGGTAGTACAAAAAAACTGGGCAGCAACCCTGAAGAGTTATTTCCAACTGATGATTTAATGGTGATAGTTAAGTATTGTCCAAGTAGAAAGAAAAAATACATTTGAACTCTGCCTTCTTCACAGGATAAGCAAAATGGCCAAATGATACTAAGGTTAAGTTAAGTTAAGGACTATTTTGATAGGCTTTTAGCTTGTCTGGAACCTACCTCTGAAGTCCATAGCTAGTTTATTTATTTTGGTTGTGAATTTAGGTTGTAGTGAGAATTTCGCTGTGTTATAGAAATACTACGTAGAATAGTTTCGATTTGAAAAGAGGCATAAGTAGATACTCTCATTTCTGTCCAGTATATCGTGCTTTCTCATTTATAATAATTCTTGACTATCTTGGAACCCATTGAAATGTTAGGCATGGTTCCAGGCCCCAATCCTTTCTTGATTTTAAACATCCATCGGTATACCAAATTTGGACTCCATTTTCTAGATTTGTATTAATTTCCTCTTTATGTGGAGTATATTTATTATTCTCGTCCTTGACGTGTATGACGTGTATGTGTGTGTCTGTGTGTTTTTACTAAATATGAAGTAAATTCGTCAAAACAATTTAATTTTCATATTTCTCTCAGGTTGTATAAAAGCTATACCAATACAAAATTATATGAAGCCACTATACCAAAAAAAAATTGTGTGTTTTTTTGTTTTTTTTTTGTTCACAATGTTCCCCACAAATCTAAGTAATATTTTTCAATTTAATTTCCAGATGCCACAATGTAATCCAGTCAATATCCCAGGAATTTCAAAAAGAATTCTTTCAACAGTAGACGTAAAAATGTCAAGAATATTAGATACATCTTCTTGAGTATTACGGAAAAGACAAGAATTTACGAGAAATTGAAAGACACAGAAAAAAAAAATTAAATTCAAAAAATGCCTAGCACATAACAGGAAAAACAAAACTCAACATATTCTGACAAACATATTGTATTTACATAAATACATACCAATCCTACCCTACATACATAAAAACATACATACACCGATTTACAATTGAAGTGACAATGTGCAGAGAAGGATTTAAGCAGCATCAGGAGGTGTTTACAAGTTATCGCTATCCTTAAGAAATAAAGCTTCTTTAAGGATCTAACCAAAGAAAAATGTTGCTGTTGAAGAGAAAAGATTTGTTGCCGGACGTGCCGATATTAAGGCAATTGAAACGTTTTAATAAAATTAGCCAAAATAAAATAAATCCAGAATTGGTTATATGCCAGTGTAATCGAACGACATAGATTGTACCCTTTTTACGCTGGGAATTTTTTAGGAGAGAAAAAGAAAAGAATTCTGTTTTTCTTTTTCCAATCAATAGCATAAAAGAAAAAAAGGATATAGGCCACATATAAAAAACCGACGACCATCCAAACCATACCAACCAACCAACCCATCCTCAATAAAACTCCCAGACAAGGATAAATCGGAAGGAGAATTTTCATTCCTTCGAAATAAAGTAACGTTGATAAACGACAAAAAGGCGAAAGAAAAATCTTTAAGGGTCAAAATAATGGATTCAGCTGAGATGCGATCAAGATGTCTTTGGAGCGTGGTCTTAATCGTATCCTTCTTATGCCGTGGAACATTTTCAGGTGAGTGCATAAAATTTTTATTTTTACAATTCTATTCTATTGTTAAAAAGTGTTTTTTTGTTTCTTTTTTTTTTTTTTTTGTTAACCGAAATCATTGTTATATAATAAAAGAAAAAATATTCCCCAATCCCAATCCAATTCCACCTGTATTCTATTTACTCCTTCTAACTGAACCTTCCATTTTCTGTGTGTTATAGAAAGTCAATATAGATTTGTTTTACTTCATATCAGTCTTAAAAGAAGAGAATTTTTTCCACTTGAGTGGAACAATGGTCACAGATAAAAAGCTTTTTACAGTAGACTTGAAATCTTGATTATATATTTGTGTGTGAACTCACAGCCCTCGTATAATATTTGTATGTACATATGTATACAGGAGTGTGTGCCACATGTCAATTTGACGAATATCCTAAGCTCGTTCAAATTTCGATATAAATATGACCAAAATTGACTTTGTGTCCTTTCTGCTTGGAAACAATATCATGAAGAATCAATCAATCAATTATTAAGTCTTGGGCAGTTAAAGTTCGGAGTTTTTAAAGGTACCTACGTACTAACTTAAATAGATATGGGTCATGGAGAATGAATTATGTAGGATTACTGAACAATATTTAACATTAACACAAATTTTAATTAATTCGAATGTAATTCTTACGTACGTTCTAAATACCTAATATGTAGAACGGTTCGGCTATTTCATGCAAGGTGTCGCTCTTATTATTTTCTAATATCGTGTTGGTTTGAGTCTTAAGTTCTGTCAAAGTGTTCGTTTGAACCGAAAATGACGTCACAGATCCGATATGGATCCAACTTAGTTTATGAAAATTTGAAATAGAATTTTCTCGAATTCAGTTTAGATTCATCTACACACCCACAATATTTGTTCACTAATTAAAATATCATATCAGGAGCAGAGTCTTGCTGGAAGGCCCAATGTTGTCCACCGAAGAGAATATGCATGCGATAAAGGTTTCACAATATCTTCCAGCACGTTTGATACACCAGCGCCACATCAGTTTAGACTCCTTTTTCGCAAAAAATAGAGTATTGTGACACCTTTATGGGATACACCCCACCGAAACATTACAGAAGCTGATTGATAGCATCGTTGCACTCTTTAAAACCGTTGTTTCAGCTGCTTCTGTGATGATGTTGCATAAACCTTTACATTTTGGTTATTAAAAACTTACTCCATAGTGAAAATTTGTTCATTGGTAAAGAGGATGTTCTCATGGGCATTTGTTGCGTGCCAAAGCAAGAGACGCTTGTATCTTTTCAATCTTATTTCCTTTAACCGACGATAAGACTTCATATGAAGATCATCTCGAATGATTCGTCTCCTCAACGATCTTGTGGAGATTTCCAATTCCCTCGAAAAACAATTTTTATTTGCGCAGTTAATCTCTTTGGATGTGCTCTCGGATAGTCTATGCCTGAGGTTTCATTAAATCGTTCTATGGCACATGAAAAATATTTTTTTTTTGTTATTTTGAGCAAGTTTCAATAATTTCAATAATGTCAGAAGAACTTTTTCCACACTTATGGAGTGCTGTTACAGCAATACGATTTTCTGTCACGCCCCATTTCATGATTACTAGCCAAAGACTGTCACCAAACTGATCGTATTATTACGCCGTAGAAATTGTGTTGCAGAATTTATGGAAAGATTAGGTAAGACCAAAACAATTTTTTTATCTCTGTTGGAACGTGTAGGCGTAAAGGAGCAGATCAAGTAACAAAATAACTTTTTTCTTATTCGTAACCACCCTGTGAAGTTCATGCCATATGATCGTGACTACAGTGTCGTCCAAGACGTCTTGTTTTTTAAAAGCTAAGAAGATGCACTTAACCGTACTTATTTGTGTTTCACACTCCATCTAGTTAGAAGTTCATAAACGAATTATTATTACCTATAATGACGTAATAACCGATCTCAAGCGATTTTAATTCCGTTATACCCATGTAGAGATTTCGGACTTCTTCTTGTCTCAAGTTTTAAATTCGATAACTCGAGACCGCTTTTGCATAGAGAGCTAAAATTTTGTATACGGCCTTTTTAAAAAAAATTGTAGATTTTAAGTCTCGAAAATAAGACAAATCGGTTAACTCTTTCATACAAAAAAATTTCATTTTTCTCTATTTATTTCGACACTTCCTGCTGGGAATGCGTCGACGTAGGGAGAGGAAATTTCGTACATGGAATTTTCATAAAACTGGTAGGTAAATGAAATTTCAAAAATAAACTAAATCGGGCAGTGCCTTTTTGGTGTTGCCATACAAAACTTTTGGTTTTCACTTTATTTAATTATTATTTTCATCTAAGCTATAATATTATTGGTTTTAGACCAATTATAACTTTTTCGCTTTTTCTTAAATATTATATTATCTTCAATTTTCGTTGCCCCTTAGCAGCATGACGGTATTCTACTGCGGTAATCTGCTCGCATAATCCTCATACACTTTCCTTTGAAGCGTTGTTCAATTATTTTGATGTTTTTGAGAAATTGCTCGCCATTCTCGTTTTTCGGGAAAAAGTCCAGCTTGTCGTGCAAAACTTTGAATCTTCAGGAACATATTTACTCTTAGGCTTTTAAATGCGTGATTCTCTTGGTTTTTTTTTAATCCTGTCCCTACGCAATAGAGTAAATAGCGAAAACTCAAGATCTAGGAGGCATTTTCACAACTCCAACTTTAATACTCAGATACCTACTAAAAATCTGTGACGTAACTTGAGGCACATCGGTGCAAGGTCAGTCTAAAAACATAACTACAACTCTTGATGCCAATGAGCTCAATAAAATGTTTTCATCCTCTTCAGATCCTACTGAAGTAGTATTTATAAATTTCTTCAACTAAAGAAGTTATTTGCTGTTTTTGTCTGCTAACTATACAGGGTGTCCAACGTAATGTGTTCCCTTGGCCTTTTTCTCGAAAATGTGCGGACGTATCGAAAAAGTTATTATAATAAAAGTTACGTAGCATTGGTCAAGCTCTTATTTAGCATAACAAAACTCCTTGAAAATGGACTTGGAAAAGGATGTATTAAAAAAAAATGATTTTCTTCCTTATTAAGGATACATTTTAACCACATTTTTGAATTTCGAAAATAAAAGTAAAACTCAAGTGTTTTATTGAATATTCCAGTTTCTTTCTTTATTTTCGAAATATAAGGTATCTAATTGCACTCCATTTATCGTGGTCCTTTGCCATTTTTTTTTCGAAAATGCACAGATATATCATTAAAATGCTAATAAGAGTCCATCGTAAGCCGGGCTATCTTTTGGTATAGTAAAGATTTGAAAAAAGACACACGAAAAAAGGATATCATGAGGCGTAGCGACTTCGTCGATGTTTCAAATTAACAACGCGGTCATAGGCTACTAGTGGTATGAATTTCAAGTTCCGCGGTGGTAAGGAGACTGAACGGCGGGGGTCAAAGGATTCTGTAAGGACGAAAAGTACATACCCGCAGATATCCTTGTAAGGCAGACCATTGTAGCCTACATGGAAAGTGGCCTTCATTACAAACCTCTCGATCCATACACCATATATCTGAATGACAGCCAGAAATATATGAGGCACACAATCACGCAAACCAGTCAGCTACACTGATAACGGTCGCCTGCTGGTGGAAATGAGTACTGGTTGTTCGCCTTCTGGCGGCAATCAGTGCTATAAAAGGCGAGCCGCTATGCTAAAGTCAGCAGTTGATTTTAACCAGTCAACCAAACAAGATCTCGCCAGTGCGACTCCTAAGCCAGATCAAAGGTTTTTAGGAGTGAACATCCTCCCAATCATCCGCCAGTCTAGTTAGGTGAGTTCATCCATCTAGTTCGACTGATTATAGTGACCACGAGAATATCCGTGTTCGATATATTGAGGTGTGTGAACATCCACATCTCCGCCAGAGAATACGAAACCATCCGTTTTCTAATCGCCGAGGCGTATGAGCATCCACGTCTATTTGGAGAAGACACAAGACCATCCGTGTTCTGTATTTTGAGATATGTGTAAATCCACATCCCCTCTAACGAATACGAGACCATCCATACAGGGTGATTAAGAAAATTTGGTAGTCTTCCATCCATACAGGGTGATTAAGAAAATTTGGTAGTCTTTCACAAAATACCCTGTATTTTTTAAAAGTATAGAGTATACGGCCACTTATAGAGGTATGCAGAATTTCATGATCTTTCCAACGACTGCTCGACCAGCCTCGTGCTCCCCTCCCCTCAGGAGTTATGGTGGGCTAAACTAAAAATAATTTATTCCCTTGGTGCCTGCAAAAACGTAATTTAAAAAAAATTTCGGCTAATTTCAGTATTATCTGATTAGATTGCGAGCTAATAACTGTTTAATGCGGCTACAGTTAGCACATTGATATAATATATAGGTCAAATTAAAGAGGAGAGTCCACAATTTACAGTTTTTATATAAAAAGAAAAAAAAAAAATTATGTTAGCCACTTTTTTGTAAACAAAAAAAAAAAATGTAAAATTAAAAAAAAAGGTAAGAAAATCCGAAATTCTTAGTTTAGGTCTGTAAGCGTCAAACAAAAAACCAAATTAATTTGAAAAAACCTGACGTCTTGGGAAAATCCTGATTCCGCTTCCGTAATCATCGACCTAAAATTAAATGGCTATGGCCAATTTAATTGTTGCATTTTAGGATTTCTTAAATTTTGTTGAACAGTGTAATTCTACAATTTGGATATTAATCCTCTGCATTTCGTTTACCGCCCCTATAGATCTAGATTTACCTAGGTATACCTTTTCCATTTCAATAAAGAATTTTTTTCCAAGCGTTCAGTTAATTTTTTCTCACCTAGTATAATATCCTGTAAAAGTTTCATTTCTTACCCATACATACAGGCTAGACTATGAATAGTTTCCTTAGAATTTTTCACATAATCCTTTATTTTTTCCGTTTCCATAATTCATATACCCCACTTCCGCTCCCCATATATGTGCATACCTATACCTCTAGTAACCATACATTCCAGCAAATCATGATATTTTTTTATGTATATATGTTTCACCTCCTAAAACCCTGATTCGCTTTTTTTTTTCAACACATAACTAGTCAAAAACTATCCCCTGTTATAGCTCCTGTATAGCTTAAATGTATGTATAGGTCCTGGGGATAGAGTCTGGAAAATAGAATTCCATTACCAAGATAAATTAAAAAAGAAAAAAACAATGTTTTCCACGTCCATTCTCTACAGTTTTTATCTTAACCCATTTTTTCTCTTATCATTGCAGACGTGGGTAAAATGTCATCGTCGAGCTTACAGAATCACTTCAGTTCATCAACTGTGTCACATTTTACAACAAAGAATAACACGAAGGTGATAGCACAAAAAGGTGGACTGGCCATTCTACCATGCGCTGTTAAATTAAATTCTCCTGCAACGGTAAGTTTTGAATGAATGTCCTTTTCATGTACGTACGTATAGTATATATGTGTGCAGGTATATATGTATTTAAGTATGGGTATAGATAAATAGATCTTATATGGTTACTTTTAATGGATCTCTATATGGGGTTCGTTTAAATTGTTCCTCCCTATAGAATTATGATGGTTCATATGGTCGATGAAAATGGGGATGCCTCACATCCACTTTATCTGTTAAAAATGGGTTGCCCCATGGTTAGACAGTTACAAAAGCGAAAATTATTGTAGATTCAAATCAAGATTTGGAATTTTTTTTTCTTCCTTTACTGTCCATTTCGCATCCTGTCTGCGTATGATTCTAAAAATTAATCCTTCAGGCAATCAATCCATTGGTGGAGATCTCCTCAACCTAAATAATCGAATAAATTGAACGATTGAAATGATGGAACAGATGGAAACTTTGGACCAAAAAATAAAGACAAAAAAAAAAAAAAACCAACAACGTTCATTGCATTTAGATTTTTGTTTATTCAAGTAATTATAGATCCTTGTATAGCTTGTATAGCATATATGTGTAGATTTATATGAATTGTTCAAATTCATACATACATTACAAAAGTGTAGATTTATATATGATGTATGTACAAAGGAATTTTTCATTTCTCGTTACAGGTATCCTGGATACGCCGCAGAGATTTTCAATTGCTCACAGTTGGACTATCTACTCATAGCAGTGATGGTCGTTTTTTGGTAGAACATACCCGTCATATGGGTCACTGGTCATTGCGAATAAAATCAGTACGTGAAGAGGATCGAGGCTTGTATGAGTGCCAATTATCTATTTACCCAACACAATCGATATTCGTTGAACTCAAAGTTGTAGGTGAGTATAAATTGGGGGGAATTTTTTGTTACCGGGTACTTGAATAGAACAAATATTTGAATGGCAATATGTAACTGAACCGCCCTCCTCTGTCTATGTAGCACCACAATCTATTATATAGTTGTTCAATCCATCGATGAAGGACATTGTTTTTATTATAGAAAAATATTTATAATGCTCATCACTATGGAATTTGTAATTTATTTGTTATTTGATTATAAATGAAGTGATAGTTCACTAAAATTAAAAGACATAAAACGGATAAATTTCGAAAGAATTCCAACCAAGCTGGATTTTTGTGTGATTTTTGATGTCCTAAACATATCCGCAATAAAAGTACCCTTACTTTGATCCGCGAATTTTCGTTTTTAGGGAGAGTGAAAAACTATGATATTCAATTTTTTTTCAATTAACTCGAAATCATAAATTTTTCGAGCAAAATAGTTTTGAAAAAAATTGTTGTTTATAAAAGTTCTAGACTTTTATTTCTCGTGGAATCAATCATTTCAAAGTTATCGACAGAATTAAGATGTCTGAGCACAGTAACGCACCCAGGATTTGGCTTTGGGGGGGGGGGGGGGCCATAGGTGTCCCAAGTCTTAACAAGTCAGAAAAATAGGGCTTTAAAGTCGCGTCCTACACCCATCTGAGCACTTAAGGACTGATATTGTAGATTAAAAGGTTTTATTTTATTTTATCGGACTTTGTAATAATATACAGACCACATTTTATACGTAATTTGTAAATTATGTTCACAAAACTGACATTCTGGAGGGGGACCGGTCCCGTTCGTCCCCCCTCTTAGTGCGCCCCTGTCTGAGCAGAAATTGCGTGCACCACTATTATATTAAATTCGATGGCGGTTAGTGTACTTTAAATTCATTTTTTATATAATTTAAACCGATGTTTTACTTTCAATATATGCCCATTTAACGTACTACAATCCTACAATGACAATCCAGGGTTTGGCTTGAAATATCGCTCTGAAAATCGTGATATAACCAGTAGGGTATTTCTGTGCTCTTTGTCGTTCTATTTAGTCGTGAATTTTGATATATTTTGTCGAGTTTTTTCTTCAACACAGTTCATTTTGTGTCTTCACTATTATCTACCACAAAATGAACTATAATGAATTTTCGATGAACAAACGTCAAAAAACACGACTAAATAATCGACAACTTAGTCAACTGCTCCCAAAGGTTGTGACAAAACTTTTATACTGGTAAATGGAAATTCTACACCTAATTACAGTATCACAAGTGCTTAAATTCGACATATTATTTTGAATTTGTAATGTGAAGTGTCATTTTCAGTTCATTCTACGTCATGCAAAGGTTGCTGACCTGAATAAAAACACGAAAAAATCAGTAGAAAAGTTCATTTCATTTAGTCGATTATTTTGACATTCAAATTCGACAAAACCCACAGAATCAGGGTGCTGGGGGGTGATTCTGATCTCTTTGTCTTAGCTTAAGCGTATGTTTTAGTCACATATTTTGACATTTCAAATGTGTCGTACTTTTATATTCACCAGATTCATTTTGATTTATTCTTGTCCTTGTCATCAACTACAAAATAAACTAAAATGAATTTGTATGAATTAATGTCAGAATACACGCCTAAAAGTACCTACGACAAAATAGTCAAATGTTTCCGTGGTTGTGACAAAAATTGTATACTGTGGTAAATGAATATTGTACATCTAATTAGAGCAATACATGTGCTTAAATTCCAAATAATATTTCGGATTTGTAATTCGAAGTGTCATTTTCAGTTCATTCTACGTAATACAAGGCTTGGTGAATTGAATAAAAGCACGAAAAAATCAGTAGAAAAGTTCATTTCATTTAGGCGTTTATTTTGAAATAAAAGTACGACAACAGATCAGAATCACCCCTCAGAGTTCTGTTTCGGGTAGGAACAGAAGAATTTTAAATAAACGTATTTTACCCCTGTTGAAGCAAAAATTTTTCCAGTTGGAAACAAAACTCTGGAGCGGAGCTTTTCCAAAGACCCAGATATTTGTATAGCTTCACTAAGATGCTCCAGATATGGAACAAATGTCACAAATGCCCGAAATGTAAGGTTTTCAATAAATCTATAGTTTAACCCTTTAGGATATACTAAAAAAGAATGTACCTATCTATACATTCGATATAGGTAACTTCTTGCAACAATACATGTCCACTAGGTCTTCTTAAGTTCTTATTTTACCTGGTTTTCTACAGGGTGTCCCGCAAAAGGTCTAAAAGCAGAAGGCTATATGGAAGGGTCATACTTGGACCAGCACTTGTATGGGTAGTGTGGGGATATCCTAACGGTTTCTGAGATAACGGACTTAAAGATATTTGGTTATGTGTTCATAGATCACCCTGTAACCTATCCACGTTACACCCAATGACAATTATTTGAACTTTAATAGATGCATAATCGTTGTACCTTTCTAGCGGTCTATAAATTTTTCCCATCTTCCCCTCTGTTTTGAAATTATGGCTCAACAAATTTAAAATTTCTGAATTGTTTTTATTTAACTACCATTTTTATCAAAACGCACTTCATTAATACTAATTATTCATATTGGATTTAAGAATTCCAAAAGCTTAGCTTTCTTGAACATATCCAATAAAATTACTTAAAAAGCTTGTCCCCAAAAGATAATTGCCTACTTTCAGGCACGAATTGAACCTGGATGTGTGGATGTGCTGAATGTGCATAAGAAAAAGTGCAAAAACCGCAGCAAGGTGGGTAGCTTTTTAGGTATACATAAGTCAGCTAAGCTTTTGGGCTTCTTAAATCCAATATAAAAAATTAGCGTTGATGACGTATTTTTTGATAAAAAAAAAATAGTTAAATAAAAAATAGTTATAATTCCGAAATTTTAACTTTGTTGAGCCATAATTTCAAAACGTACGGAAGGAGGGGAAAATGTATAGATCATTATAAAGGTTCAATCTGCCAAAGTTTAAATCATTGTCATAGAGTGTAACATGTAGAAGTTGCATGGTGATACTCCCCCCCCCCCCCCCCCCAAATACTATTTTTTTGCTGGGTAGGTATGACCTATTCATTCATAGCTTCCAGATTTTGCACCACTTACGGGACACCCGTATAGTACAATATTATATGTGAGCATAAAAATTAAAATCGAAATGGAGCTCAGAATTTGTTGGAGTATTTCAAAAATTACAGGTGGAGTAACGCTTCGATGTAGAGGATTTACCTCAAATCAGATGGATTTTTTTTTTTCAGAAGGAGCTTATCAACAAGGATTTTAAAATATAACGGTTGAGTACGTTAGCGATATTTAAAGCCCCAATCCTGACAATTATATTTGTCATTCATTATATAAATAACTGAACATAAGAAATCAATACAAATTTTTATTTCAACTTAAAGCGATCATGAGTAACACGTGATACGGACGGCCATCAAAGCATATACATAAAATACAATAGAATCCTGGCAATCATTCTCTATTTTTCTGTAAACGAAATGTTTAGTGATTTCATTTTTTTTTGCAACTCTGCTTTATTGGCGGGTAGACAGTTTCACACTTTTATTATTCCTATCTTGTCCCTGATACGGCCGTCCTGCCTCCAATTTCACTTCTAGCTATTTTTTTAGTACTTACGTATTTATTTATGATTTGAAAAGTTTTGATTAGTTAGGTTATGGAGTATTTATTGATTGCTTATTTTATATGCTTGGCTTAGGTATTTCTGCTATGTGCTACGAAACTATTCCTTTGTAATATCTACCACGTTATTAATTCTTTTGAGGCTCCTTCCACTTAATGAATAGCTCGGTACTTCTTTTCGTGTCCTTAATGCCTTTTATTTTGATTTTGCCGATTTAACTTTTAGTGACTTTTAGTTATTTTCTAGTATTTAAATAAAAAAAACTTCTTTTCCAACCATTTCGTGTTGCCTCGTGCCTAGTCGTTTTTCTTCCGAGAATAGCCGAAGACCCAAAAGGAAGCCGGGTACCTCGCACCTGTCTCCCCCCCCCCCCCTTTTATACCCTAGATGAAATCTATAGGGTATACTAAGTTTATCAACCCGTTTGTAACACCTCGAAGTAATGATGGTAGAGCAAAATAGATTGAACACCCACGCATAATATTAAAAGTTATTTTGACTTTTGCATGTCCGTCCGTCTGTCCTTCTGTCCGTGCGTACGATAACTCGAGAACGCGTTCACTTAGAAAGCGGAAATTTTATACACGGATTTTAAAAAAAAGTAAAGTTAAGTTCGGAAATGAGACAAATCGGGCAACTCCTTCGTGGGGTTGCCATACAAAAATTGCGGTTTCAACTATATAGTATTTGTACACTACCTGAGAACGCGTCGACATATAGATTGCTGAAACGTACATGGTGTTTTTATACTAATAACAAATAAAATTTTAAAAATGGACTAAATCGGGCAACCTTTTCTTGGTGTTGCCATATAAAAATTTAAGTTTTTTTTACATATACTGAGAAAACGATCAGTCCTAGACATTTTTATTGTACTAAAAACTTCTTCAGAATACGAAATCCTATAAAATTGGTTATAACCATTTTTTCTGTCCGCTGAACCGTTCTAGAAGTATATGGGAAAACCACTTCAAAATTCAAACTTGCATGGATCGGTGACCGTACGAAATTTAATACGATCATTCATCTAGGGTATCATAAGAATTGTCCTTAGACCAGTTCTAGCTTTTTTACTTGTTACCATTAGGAAGGGCTGCGAGTGCCATTGACAGTTACTGGGAATTAAGTTAAGGTGACTTGACTTACATGAATAGCTTAAATCGCGGGCAACTTCATTGACCTTAGGATATTATTATTTTTATTTTTAGCATTTTTTTATTGTGTGCAAATATTTATACCTGGAGTAAGTATTAAGATAGTTGTTGGTTCATTTATTAATTTTGTATATTTTTTTAAATTATTTATTGAGTTTAGATTTTATTATAGAGCAAAATTGACTTTGTTACACAGCTTTCCATCCTTCTTTCCTTCTACGAAGATTTATAATTCATACTGGAACGAGTCCTATGGAGTAAATAACATGAATTTTGATTAATAGTGAATTAATTACCTTGATATCCTTGAAGATTGAAAAAATCTATAAAATTATTAGCTTCTGGCAACAATTTAAATATATCGAGAGCGGTAGCCAACACTCCGGACCCATACTTACCTTTAGAATTTATTCGATAAAAGTTTTAGTAGGTGGTTTAAATTAATTGTAAAAACGCTACGTTTAGTACTATGTCACATATAAATGTAAATATGCAAGCAATTTGAAGGCATTTGAGTTCGATAAGTTAAATGTGTTAAATTTTTTACGTCAACTTTGTTGTTGCAAGGACGCTGGCAAAAATTTCAGCGTCTCTACGATGTAACTGTCCTCGACAGTAAGTTTGAGACGAATGCTGTTCAACCCATACCACTCGGTGATAATATGTAGTTTGCTGGGCGAGTCGAATTGAAGGTTGGATGTGGTGTTATGTGGTATAGACGCGGCAAATATTTCAGCGTCTCTGCAGTATGACTGCTATGTTGCAGTAGGGTTGAGTCGAAAGCAAATCCATCCAGCCACTAGATTATAAACATAATTTGCTGGCCGAATCGGAGGTCAGATGTGAATTCGGGGTGTGGTACGATGGTGGGTGGGGAAAAAAGGTCTCCAATAGGAATGTATGTTCAAAATTACGTATAGATATTTTTAGTTTGTAGTAGAAAATTGGCAGTTCATACAAAAAGTTTTCACTTTTATTTAGTGCTGCCGAAAGTGACAAAAATTTCGATTTATGGTTTTTTTTTTTTTTTTTTTTAATATTCTGAGAATATTTAATTGTGAACTGATTTCTCTAATGTTTTAAGTTTTACATTTTGTCAAGGGAAGCAGTAGGTCCTTTGCTTCAAACGAAGAGCAGCCCCTGATTATGTTTGATTTTCATATATGTAACGAATCTGTGTATAACGAAACATTTGTAGAATCATTTGTGAGGTTTCCATATGAAATTTTCCATCGTTTTATGATTCATAGCTACTTTTTGACCCGATAGTACAAGTAGAGCAATGAAGATTCACCAGATCGCCAATAGTCTCAGCCTTACTATTCGATCTTAATAATCTGAGTTGAACTGACCTGTGCGGGAAACGAAGTATATTCGTATTTTATTAAAAATTTTCCAGTGTGCAGCAGAAAGCCATCCTGCTCTTGTTAGTACGTGAAAAGTGGAGAACTGGTAGTACATGGTAGTACATGAATAACGAAACCTACTCCACTAGCGAGTATGTGTGTAACGGCAAGGGAAAATTATCCTGTTATACTTCTCAGCTATATTTGTTATTACAAGCCTATTATTAATCATCTTACATATATATTAAGGATAAAGCAACAAGTTTGAAGCCAACCAGAAATTACCATTGGGACTCCTTACCCTATTAAAGCAACCTCCATACAGCACAAAATTACCTAGGGACATTCTATTCTTGTCCCACAAATCCCATAGCTTTCCTGGGATAAACAGGAAGTATTCAATATGTAGGAGTTATTAGAAATTTCCCATAAGTTATTTCCTGGGATATCCGACAACTACACCTTATGAGAACATTCTCAGCATTTTACCGACAAATACATACGGGGTGTGCAGGACAATTTTGGGACAAACATTTTTCCCCCTTCGCGGTGCAAAGCACTAATTTGTTGCTTGGTGTGCTTCCGTGTGTCGTTTTTGGAGAATAAAAGCAAAACAACAAAATATGTATTAAAAAAAGCCATATGAAAAGTGCGTTATTTAAGCCAGATACATGCGTGAAGCTAATTTTAGAATTCTATTCGCTTCTGCAATTACTTCTTGTTTTGGAAAACATTGTTAATTGTACATTTCAGAACGTGATTTTTTAGTAATTTTTTTTTATAGAAATACAATTTGTCTGTGTTAAAAATATTGGATTTATGTTTTTGTAAGTGCATACACCTCTGTCATATACTTACCAGCCATTATTTATTTAAATGACTACCCATCAAAAAATTCTATCACACAATATTCGCAGATATTCTCCGGTGTATGTTGCCAACAAACTAGAAGATCCGTAAGACGTCCTAGATATGCTTGCAGCAGGAATTTCATATTATTGAATGCGTTAACTGTGCCTAAATATAATACAACCACAGGAAATCCTGTGGGATGGGTATGGGATCTACCAGGGATATCCCAACTCCAGACATTCGTCACTCCCAGGGATATCCTAAGTTGTTAACTGGAACCCAACCGGACTTCTTACGGACATCTTAAGTATATATCCTAACAGGATTTCCCATTAGCATATAACCGACACAGTTGTACTGTGTGGGCCCATACACAAAGTCTATCATTTTGCTACTGACCGAAAATATTGGTGACCAAGTAAACAATGCCACAAGTATATAAAAAAGCTGTACTTTCACTGTAAGTTAATTTATCGATCATCCAGACTAATCTTTGAGGTGTTCTCATAGTAATCATATCGTATGTCCTTAATATTGTATTATTAAATATTTTTTCAAGAAGGCATTTGTTTTTTATTCTCCGGCACAATAGCAAAAGCGAAAAACTTTTTATTTGTTATTCCAACACACAACTCATTTTAATTTGGGTGGCGAGTTTCACACCCAGACTTTATTCTGAGTTTATCTGAGTTTATATGAGATGAGATCAATTTGATCTGTTTCAAGCGTCTACTGCAGACAGAAACTAAGCCGTACTGAAGAGTATAAGGTTTCTGCTGATACGAAACGCTTTTTTTTAAACCACTGTGGGTCAACACAGGTTCGATTCGTTTCGAATAAATCTTATTTTTTAAATTTTTTGATATAAAAAGTGTTTTTTTTTATATTTTCATTTCTTTCTTTTCTTCCATTTTTCATTTGTTTTTCCGAGTCACCCAATTTCGCAATTTGGGATCTGTTGATGAGTCAAAATCATGACTTTAAATTTGCCACCCAAAATCAAATGGGTTGTGTGATGGAATAGCAAATAAAAATTTTTTTCCCCTTTTATATTATTAAAATATTTCCACGAAATTAATGATTTTCGAGTTAATTGAAAAAAACTAGCCCTCAACCCCTTTTATCTTGTAAAAACAAGAAGCCCACGGCAGAAATTAAGATTATCAGATTACGCTTATGACATCAAAATAAAACTTTCCAGAAAATCCAGGTTAACCAGAATTTTTTCGTAGTCAAAGTCTAATTTTACTGGGCTAATAACTCGAAAAGTTCCAGATTCTATTGATAAGAATTAGATGCGCTCACAAAAGGTAAATAGGTGTGAATACACGCAGTCCCCTTAAGTTGACTGAACTTTGTAAGTTCAATTATCCCAGTATAATTACCATATTTGAATGTCAGGCGACAATTGATAGAAGATAATGTATACATACCAAGACATTACCTATATTCTTAAGGGGATTACTTTAGGTTTGCCTTATTCAGTTATACATAGATAGATGACAAGAGCTTCAGTAATACATTTGAAAGGTTAAATCCCCGGTGGCTTTTATGGAATTTTGGTATTCAGGAATGCATTGTAAACTTATCAAAACTATATATGTACACATATGTATGTATGTATATGTAAGTGAATACAAAATACTTGAGTGGTTGACTATTTTGGAGTTATATTAACCAATTATGCCTACAAACCAATTTACATGGAGCAGAAACTTGGTGAATGGAGGTTAACAAGGCATTTACAATCTGTGTAACTTTGTTTAAATCTCTGTTGAATCCTTTCAGGCCACGTACCTAAATTTCCAGGTAATTGAAGAATTTAATTGGTATTATTTAGAATTAACATATTTATACGTGTGTTTAATAATTATATTATTGTATTGAAGAGATTTCCAATCTATTCATCATAGGCGAAAGGAAGCTTTAGAATTGAAGAAGTTTATTATTCTTAAGGTGGAAGGCATTAACAGAGTGAATATAAATTGTTGTAATAAAACTATTGATTTGTTTGAGGAGTGGAGGAATTAATAACTAATAGTAATGAATGTGCATTAGTGTATCATAAATAATTGATTAAATACTTTTTGTAATGGGATTTACACAAAAAATCTAAATCGCATAATAGAGAGGAAGTGGTATAATATCAGCTAAGGACATACATAGATATGAGTTCAGTGTTTTACCCAATTCGTCGATTTAGCGTACAGTTAAGTCGTTGATCGAAATGTTGTCTTTCACTGTTGTTGGTAATTTCCAGATTGATTTATCATTTTGGTAGCTCTTTTCGTTACAACTCCTGGCTTGTTTTCCATCAACTTTCTTATTTCTATTTTTGTTGTAGGCGAAAGAGTTGTCGGACTACCGGAGCGTCTCTTGTTCTGTATATCACCTTCCTTCTTTTCCCAACATAATCGTACGGTACTCCTGTCCACACCTGTAGTGTTTTTGATATTTCGGAAACGAATTTTTTTATTTCGCTAATAGTTTGGATTTGAATCCTGGTTTGTATCTTTGAAGCTATAATGAAAACACACAAAAGTCCTCTAATAAACTTCAAAATAAAATAATGTTTTTTCAGAAAAACCCAGTATAAAATGTTTTAACAAAAATCCAACTACTTAAGATAAATATGTCAATAAAAATGGATCCTTGAGGTCAGGAGCAATAAAAATACACAAGTAGGTTTGCATATCTTAATTCCGTCGGTACCTAGTTCAAATTAGCTTTATAAAGGATTTGTCTCTCTACCTGACTACGGAGATAAATGATTTTTAATTTTTTTCCTGAAAATGCACTATATTAATAATGCGCCTATTTAAATAGGGGGGGGGGGGGAAACATATGGGCCACCCTATATTTCTGTAGAAACTTTTACTGCACAAAAATGAAAAATATTGAATTTTTTTTATTCAATTAAATCACACAAGTATTATACATGCTTAACTGGTGTGCATAAAAAGCATCCTGAATGTATGTAAGTGAGTACATGGTAGCGCCTACAATTGCTACACAAACTTCGCTTTCTCTTTGAGGATCATAGATCATACCGGGATTACTTTTATTTCTTTTGTAGTATACTTTCCACCGTTGTTCAATACATACCCCGACTGTACTTTCTATATTGCAAAACTGAAAACTAAAAGTAATACGGGATAAACAATTGCGTACTTTCCTAAAACCAAAAATTTCACCATGAAATTGACACTACCAACTCCAACCAGTATTGCCCTACCACTCCACCTATAAATAGGTTTCTCTTGCACTAAAAAAATGCTGATAGGGAAAGTCAAATCAGTACCTGTCTATTTTGCTTCGGCGGATATCGATAATTGCACTTTGAAGATTAGTAATATTTTAAGTCTTGGTATACGTGAATACATTTCATATTCATACAGCAGATCTAAGAAACAGCAACATTCCTCTTAGTTTAATAATAAGTGCAACGAACCAATGAGAGCTAAGGAGTCTGCCTTTCGCGCTTATCAATTAACTCCATGTCCAGAGCTGAAACAAGTCTACAAGACTGCACAGAACACCTACGAGTCCATTATCTAGAGAGAGAAATTTCTTCTTGACCAGTGTATTAGACAAAAAATCTTAACAAGCCGCAAAGGTAGTAAAGGTTTCTGGTCTCTCGTCAAAACCATCAGGAACAACTTCACCAGTTCCTCTATACATTTACTACTTAACAATGGTGAAGTGTTTGTTGACT